>CM028673.1:42753661-45153661 GCA_016760335.1 Gastrodia elata | reverse complement strand
TACTACTGCTTAGATAGATTTTCTCTTTTTTTTGCAGTGAGATTGAGATATCTTTATTTAATTCAGTATGTAATAATTAAACTCTAGATGTATTTACTTTCTGCACTTGAGTTGAGTTACTGCTTTTTTTTCTTCTTTTATACTATATTATGCCTGTGGATGTTACATTATATTTTCTGCTTCCGCTACTTTGATATGTGTTGATGTATGTTTATAGTTCCATTAAGTGACAAGTCCTTAACTTAAGGCGATTTGGGTCCTACCTGACTCTACTTAAATTGGGGATTTGCCACGGAGTGGAGCGTCGCACTCCCCACGATTATGCTAATATCAGTACTAGAGTGACCGTGGGAAAGTATGGGGCCCCACATTGCCCTAAGTGATTTTGGGAATACTTTAGATCATTTGGGTCCAAAAAGTCACATGAATATATAAGGAAACATTATTAAGATGTTTCCTAAGGTTGGCTAGGGCTTTTTTTTTATTGGAGAGAATCCTAATCAGGTGGTGGCTGCTGCTCCTCTCCTTCAACATAGAGTGAGAGCTGGTGTTCCCTGTAGAAGAAAAAATCGATTGAGAAGTTGTATAAGCAAAAGATCTTACTTATTATTGTGAATGTGAAGCTCTCTATAACTCTGTAATCTTCTTGATTCATAGTAAAAATTTTTATGTGGTGTGGCTCTGTGATTTTTCCCATCTTTGAGTTTCTTACATAAGTATCATTATGTTTAGATGCTTGTGGTTGTACATATGTTTGGGGTGTGATTTTTATCTTATTGTACTCGGTTGATTTCATTTTTTGCTTGGTAACCGTTAACGTAATCCCGGTCCTTCTCGTTTTGAGCTCAAATCGCTTCTGTCACGGTGCTCACATCGAGTAGTTCTCAACACTACTTTCCTTTGCTCAATAACAAAGAAAGAACAAATGTCATTGTATGCAAATAATTCCTAACCCCATGCATTGTTTCATATGCACTCGGCTTCTATGCACGCTATCAGTGCTTCATCGAATCTTAGGAATTAGGTTATATGCTGAGAATACGTGGAGAACAATATATCAAAATCCAATGAGACTAATCAACGGAGGTGTGATGGCGTTGAATACTTACGTGACAAAGATGAAGACTACGACGAAGCAATGGTGGAACGATGACGAAGATGCCAATTTTTTTGTGGGGACATTGGCGATGATTTGGAGACGAAGCTTTGAATCGGAGATGCGATTTGCTGGGAAGCTCCCCTGCAAATCAGAGACGGAATTTGCTGCGAAATTCCATTGCAAATAGGTCACTGCGAAGTTCCACTGCAAATTAGAGATGAAACTTCGAATCAAAGAAGCGACATGAGCTGCAAGAGAGCCGCGAGCTCCGCTATAAAGACAAGATTTGCTTTTCCTCACTCTGCGAGCTCCTCTATGAAGTTGCGAGCTCCGCATAATCTGGTTGAAGATTTGAACGCTTGATATATCCGTTGTTAAAATTCATGTTGGCTACATATTTGCCTTATGAAGTTGAACTTCTTTAAAAAAAAAGCATCTACTGTTAGAACAATAATGCCTCCTTTGTGTGCTTCTCTTCTCCCAATTATTGACCAAACGCATTGGGCTAACTTCTGAAAATGATTTGTTGTTAGTTTAACAAATATCAATTAGTCTAATAATAAAATTGTAATTAAAAAGAATTTGATGATATTTACCAAATAGCCATTATCTTAGTAATCGTATTTTAAGTGCAAAAACGAGATTAGTGAAATGGATTTATGCTCGAGCAACATTGCCAGCTATTTATTTGCAAAGATTCATATTGGGATCATATTATTCCCATTTTATTCAGTCTCTTCATTTTATTAAAATCTATCTGCAAAATTTCTTTATTTGTTTATTTAGAAGAAATTAAGTTTCAATAAAATAATTAATAATTTCCTGACCTCTATTATGTCCAAAAATTATATTATCCTAAGAACATTTATATATATATATATATATATTAAATTAAAAATAATAATAATGCCAATTCTTTAATTTTAAGATTAAATTATTGGTTGAATATTTTTTATAACATCTATTTGTAAAAAAAAAAAAAAAAAATTCCATTAGTCAAAATACTTTTTAATATATATTATTTTATAAGCATATCCTTTTTCTTTAAATTTGAATTTAATTTTTTTTCTTATTGAAGTAGAAATAGGGGATGCAACAAATTCATAAGAAAAAATCACATTTTTTAATTAAAATTAAATAAAGATGTTTTTATTTAAAAAAAAAAATGAATTTTGATGAGATTAACCGACGGATAAATTCTTAGAAAAATATTATAGAACCCTCAAATATATTCTAAAAAGTATGAATAATTAATATTTAGAATTTAAAATATATATTTTTATAGGTCTCATAATCAAAATAAATTTAATAATAATTTTTTATTACACTTAACTTTTTAAATCTTAATTATCTATATTTTAAAAAAAATATATATAAGAATTTTGTAGCAAAACTCAAATTCTAAATCTAACAAAATACAAATCTAAAAGAATTATCATCTTAAGTGCTTTTGCTTGGAGTGCTATGTAAAAAATTCCTCCTTGAAAACAGACAATCACTTTGAAAGGAAAGAAAAAAAAGAGACGTATCCAGTAAAGATAGGGATCCCTGGCGTGCGAAGCAGGCTAGAGGAAGCTGGTGCCGGCAAGACCAGAATGCAACAAATGATGGGCTATGGCGTCCCTGGCATTCCTCGCTTTCATTGACCGGATCGGGTTCTCTGGGGGCATCTGATCGTCAAAGAGCTGGAAGGCCATCTCTTCTTCCCCCAATTGCTCGCCTCTGATCTCGCAGATGTTGTGGAGGACGCAGCAGGCCCCAACGAGCGCTGGGAGATCCTGGAGCTTGACTTCAGTCCTTTTCTGGAGGCAGGCCCACCTGGCCTTCAGCCGCGCGAAGGCCTGTCGCCCCGCCCTGAGCGCCTCCCCGATCTTCTCATTAAACGCGTGCTGCGTCCAGGTCAAATTCGGGTGCCCGTACGGAACCATCATCCAGTCAAGAAGCGGGTACCCGGGGCCCCCGGCCACCCAATCCCCTTCCTTGATGAGCCGGCACCGGTCCGCCAGCTGGGAGAGGGCGGATCTTTCGAGAACCTGCTCGTCGGACATGGAACCCGGCCAACCTATGCAAACGTCGGTGAAGACCCCGTCCTGATTGACCACGCCCTGCACGCTCACCGAGTAACTTGTCCTCTGATTCCGCTCTGTGTGGCGGCGATTGAAGTAGGCCGCAACGCTCTCCTTGGGAGCGATGATGGGGATGTGCGTGGTGTACATGGCGCCCACAATGTTGGGGATTCCCGAAGCCAGCTCGAATTTCCTGCGGGTGTCGGCGGGGTCGTCCGGCCAGCACAGGAATCGGGGCATGAGGACGGATTTGATGGCGGAGCAGACCTCCAGCACCAGCTTGTGGCAGGTGGAGATGCCGAGGCCGAAGCGCTTGGAGACGAGCCGCAGAGGTTCCCCTGTGGCCAGACGCCACACGCAGACGGCCACGCGCTGACGCACGGGGATCGCGGCGCGGAGCATTGTGTCCTCTTTGGCGATGGCAGAGCCGAGCTGCTCACAGATCATGTCGAAGGTGCCCCGCCCCATGCGGAACGCAGAGCGGAAGGAGTGCTCGGGGAAGTCCGCACGGCTGTATTGGTCCCACCACGCGCGGGATCGCTCCTTGACCCAGAGCCGGCGCGGGGGCTGAGGCGGCGCCGGCGAGCGGGGTTTTTTGGAAGGGGGCATTTCGGTCTCGTCGAAGAAGGCCGCGCTGGCGCCGGAGGGCGGAAAGGTCGAGTTCGAGAGCATTCGGGGAAATGGATAGATGGATCTATGGCGGCGGGTTGCAGGAATTGGGAGGCGCTTATTAATAGGTTATGGGATTGGGGGGGGCGGAGAGGAACGCGGCTTTCTTTGGGGCGTACCGAAACGGGAAGAAGGTCAACCCACTGACCAGTGACCGAAAATACCGCGGCTCACGCGGCCCCCCAAAGGGTGTATATTTCTTAGCTCTTCTTGCTTAACAGCCTTCGCTTCGCTGCTCACCGTGTCCCACGTGGAACATATTATTTTTTGTTTTTTTTTTTTATTTTTAAAGAAAATTTATTTTTAAATAAGCCAGATTTTTTTCTTAAATTACATAAACTTCAAATGTAAAATAGATAAAATTTAGAATAATAATTTAAATATTATAATTATTGAGGTACAATGCTATTTATATAAGATAAATTTTAGAATTATTATGTGTTAATAATTCATAACCCAAAATCTTAAAGAAAAATTAGATTTGGTTATATTCTAAATTATAATTAGTATTTAGAAAAAGTGAAGTGGATACACATTAAAATTTGTGATATAATTGGGGTGGTGGTTGCACATCATAGATCACTACTTTGTAATAAAGTCATTTAAACCTATCTAAGAAACCTATAGCAATGTATAGAAACTTGAGCATAGATCAATTTTGTTTTGATAAAAATAAAATTTAGATTAGATTTTTTGATGTGCTAATATTTGATGACTAATATTAGAAAAATTAGCCTACATAATTGGACTTTGCAACCAAGTAGTCAAATTTTAGACAATTAGATGATATTGTCTGGATGGTAAGCTAAGAAGACTCAGTCATAAGATAATAATAAAGAAGATTAAAATCACCACTAGAATGTTGAAAGACTTAGAACTACTTGTAATGACTGGATATCTCATTCAAATATCTCTATTATATTCTACTTTCCAAAATTCTTTTCAATGGTTTATGTAAGTCCACCTTATCACTCTGACGGACAATGAAATATCCAGATATCTTTACATATTCAAAATCTTCTCATGTGAGGAATCATTATTGTACATTGCTTCAGCCATCATAATTCAATGCATAAAATGCAATATATATGAATGAACAAATTCTAATCAAAAAGCAACTATGATTCCAATATTATTTCAGCCAACCTTCATCTCCTCAAGAATTTAATGAATTAAACTGAATATTCCTTTATTCTCTTGAAAAGGAGGAGAATTAATTGCATTTTGAGTTAATGACTATAATGGGAAGGCAAAGGATTTGAGATTTTTGGCCTTCCCTATACTGCTTTTAATTTTTATTAACGCTACGGTGCGCTGCAGTAGTTTTGTTTTAAAATCTTGCTAAGTGAATGCCCGCTGCTGCGCTCGGTAGCACTGAGCTCTTGGGTTTGTACCTGTAGCGACCCGCCCCATCACCGCGCGCAAAAAGAGATAGCACAATTTAATTTGGTGACGGAGCGGTGCGCTACTCGAGAAAGAATAACCCATCTCCCCGAATAGCTGAAACTAAACCACTAAAAGCTGCTAACTCAATCAACCATAAGGAGGGTCGAGAGCTAATAATTAAGATAAGAGTAAGATACTTATTCTAAGTATTAGGCTAATACATACAATAAATTATGAGAGTAAAAATGAGGAATCCAATATAGGTCCAATAATATCAGCATTTCTAGTATGCCGATCACATCATAATACTAAGTATAAGTAATATAAATAGAGTGCAAAAGATAAGCATTCATCCAGAAAATATTCATCATAAAAGCTGAAATAAATATTCATCTTAGAAAAAAAAAGAAAATATATCAAAAAATTATTACAAACTATTTACTAAAATACATAACATAGTATAAATACTGAACTGAAAGAAAGCTAAATAAAATAGTAAAAGTTGGAGGAGAATCTACTAAGGCTCCACGAACTCCTCATGAATCTCCTGAGAGTCCTCTTGACCTGGTTCAACAAACTGCTCAGAATCTAGTAAATCACCGGATCTCAAAAGTACCACGTACTAGATAATAAGTCTAACACATCCAAACCAATCTAAGCAGTTCTAAGCATTTACTTAACATTTAAAATAATGTAAAACAGAGCTGCCACAAAGTTATAAAAGTAACTGAATAACTGAATATAAAACTATGCAAAACTAAAAGTAGGGAAAATAGTAAAGTTGACTATATACTGAATACTAAAAATGAATAAGAATAATATATGATCTGAAACTGAATAAATAACATATAAAACTAAGCTGTATGCCACTGAGTCATGTAACTGTATATGCCACAATACTATATACCACTGATATGCGACTGAAGTATCAATAAACTGATATGAGTCATACGGTCCAATGTCTACATACATCCTATTAGGAAATACATTTTATTATGATACTGTTACATCCTAAATTCCCCTGCTGATGTATGCAACATTCTATAACCCATTAATCATCACTGATACTCATACATCATGCTTATGTTTATGCTCATGCCTCTACGCTATATGTATTACAATCCAGAAATCTAGAAAAATATTTTAAAATCAGATAATGAATCAAATATGTATATTGTGCAGAATCCATCTAAATGAATTTTAACTCTTAATTCTAATTCTAATAATCAGTTTCTCTTACTTAGGGTCTTACTTGAAAACATCTATTGGAAAGGTTGTATACACATGGCTGTATATTTCCAAGAGAGATAAATTTAGTACTTAGTTTATTTATAATTGCACTTATCAAGGTGCACCAAGATAGGAGGCAGAACCATGTTACAGTTATTCTTCTCCAAACTAAGGATCTAGTTCACACTCTTAGGTTTGGAGGATTTAATCTAGCAGAACTGTATTCATCTAATCCCTCGGGATAGCCCCTGATCATAAGTCTACATTGGAGTGACTCATCCAAACTTGAGTATTATAGAAGTGACTCAGCACCATGGATATGCATACTCTTAACCACTAATAATTTGAGTTTAGTCAATTCTATTTAACCACCAAAGATTCATCAAAGCTTTGCATCCTGACTATATTTGGGTGAATCCTATATAAGGCTCCAAGGATGTGACCAAAAGGTCACTCAATATAAGTTACTACTATATGGGAGAAATTTTATTCTAATGCCTTAGGTGAAGTCTACCACAAGGTTTAAGATCAACTTCCAAGGCTAAGGGAAAATCATCTAATTTTCTATCTCAAAGTTCAATAAAAGATCTTTCTACCTCAATGTGTTAATATTTATTAGACTTTTCAGATATTACATTACACTCCTATAGTAAGATCATCAAGATCTCACACCTTTAACCATTATACTAAATACATAAAGTTCACTTATTAAGCTTGGATTAATTTGATCATATCAGATAGTTAGACCCATCTGATCATATCCTATACTATAATTATGAGATAAAATTAAGAATGTTATTAGGATTAGATCATTCTATAAATCAATACACTTTTATTATTATTATCATGCTAAGAGTCTTATATAAGAGAAAATAATGGATCTTAAGCTTAGATCCATATGTTTAAATCACATTAGTTCTTTATTAACCTTAGCACTTCTATTTTAATGATTTAAGATCAATATTAAATCAAATGTATTATTGGAGTCATGTTAGTTGAATTATCTTTCAATCAGATTGATTTATTAAGTGATTAAGGGTTTAGGTCTTAATCAAATATGTTAGGGTTAACCCCTACTCTTACCCAATTAAGACCAAGTGTTGAGTTTTAGATGAATTATAAATCATTGCATTATTTGTGTATTATTGGTGGCAATTTTAGATCTAGACTAAGTATTAATCACTTGATCAAGATCTTAAGATTCTCAAGATTAATTAGGGATTAATACCATTTTAATCAATTTAGTTAAATTAAGTATTCAAGGCACACATGAGAGGTTAATTATATTTATATACTACTATTATGAAAGCAAAATAATAGAAATTTACAAAAAACAAAAATAATTAGTGCTAATTAAACTCTAAATCAATAATAATAGATTATCATCTAATTATAAATCCAATAATCATAAATTTATAAGACTTGGCATTATATATCTACTTATTCATATGAATAATCAGAGGCTGAGTTTACTAAATTTAAATAATTAGAAACTCTAATTTTCACTAATCATGCATTTACAAGATTAGGACTAATTAAGAATACATTAATTAGAAAATTAATCCACCTAGTATATGCATTCTACAAGACATAAGGAACACAATGACATCTAATGCAATTTAGTTAAGTATATATACTAATCAACCATAATTAAGTTTTGTAATACTTAGGCTAAATCATAATATCTAATCATTAAAAGTGTAATATTATTTTATATTCTTATTCCTCATATTTTTTTGATCCATTTGGTATATAATATTATATGGTTTAGATCAGTGGATCAAAAGCTATACAAATAATTTATTCTGCATTTTTCCAATTAATTTTCCCTATGATTATATTGATTGAATTATTTTCCTTAAGGAAAATAAATCAAATTAATCAGATTTATTAAAACGGGTTCAGCTCGATATCCAAACTGCGCGGGTCAACTGGTGCCCGGGGAACCCGAAATTGTCGCACTGCGCGGGTCATTGACTGACATGGCTCGCACATTGTCGTCATCCCCGCGCACCCTAGCTCAGTAGAGATAGATTAGGGAAAGTATAATCGATAAAATTCTCCGTCGATAAGGCATGCCATGGCCTTGGTTCGATTGCAAATCCATTCTCGAACTAAGATGCACCGATTGAAACCAGAAACCCTTTGTGAGAAGGTCTGGTTTGCCCGGACCTTACTCACCCGAGGCTCCTACTATAGAGCTACTATGGGGAGTCAATTCTTCCCACATAGACCATCATTAGCCCCGGGTTCGATCCCTACACCTTTAGGGAGGTGAGATAGATTGATTCCCTAAGGTGGCTGGGTCTGTGGTGGCATAGATTGCTGGGTCCTTACTGGACCCAGCCCCTTTTACGAGACTTAGCCCGATCGATCAATTCGATTGATCGAGGCTAACTCAAAGCGCAATTATAAGTGCAATGGGTTTGATTTGACAATACTAATCAATACAAATAAAATGGAGGAAAACTCGAGTCTCATTGGATCAGAGCTTGCAACAAGGGTACCTGGTTTGACAGTGTAAGCTGGTTTGACTGACAGAGAGCGATTTACTGGCAGCTGAACTTTCAGAATGCGCAAGGGATCTTGAACACCAGGATTACCCATTATCAGCAGTTCCCAAAGCTCTGGATTTGCCAGGAGGAGATCGATAGATCGACAATGGCAGGAGGGCAGCAGAGAAGTATTCAAACTCAATTGATCAGCAAGCAATTCTAGAGGGGATCCTGGGGAAGAAGAGGAAGATTCCAGAGGCTTGAGTGGGCCTGGCATAGACCCGGAGATCGGGTCATGGCTGAGCTCCAATTCCCCTTAATGAAGTTAATCGGGCCATAGGGCCCGATTGGGATGCTAGTCTAAGAATGGAAGGCACCTAACGACTTGTTGAGGTGGATATAGGAGTGGGTGACAAGCCCTGCGGTCGGTATTACGGGGTACATTCTTGGTCGTGCGCGCTAGTGAGTGGAGACGACAATCCATAGTGCGGGGTGCCTCTGATGCCGTATAATCGATTGATCAAATGACAGAATGACTTTGATCTCTCGGATCTTAACAGTCGATTGCGGGAGCAATCTGAGCCGCAGGATCGATTGGGCATATCCAATGGTAGTTCCGCGACTCCGCAGATTTGAATATTAACCGTCAGATTAACAGGATAGACAGCTAGATAGCGCAGGGCTGTGCTGTCGCGCGACCCGAGCTTCGCAGCGGAACGCCCGCGGTCCGCATAGCGAATCCCGACGGTAGTTTGGGATAAATTTGCAATTATGAATTATTGGGATCCCTTATGTACAATTATCCCAATTTAATTTAAATTAAATTATGGCCCAAATGACTTTTAAAAATTCCCAAAATTTTACTCCTAGCTAATTTGGGGGTGAAGAATTCAAAAATACAATCAGAATTGAATTTTGAGATCAATTTTTTTTCCAATATTTGGGATATCTAAATTGTCAAAATATTCATTTAAATCAGGAGAGGTACGATTAACCATAAATTTTAGGGTTAGGTTCTAATGATACATGGAGTGTAATGGAACAAAAATTAATGCATGGATAAGCCTAGATTAAGCTAGGTAACAACATAAGGTTGTTACAGTACCCCTGCGGTGCACGGTAGCGCCGAGCTCTAAGGTTTGTGCTCGTTGCAGCACGCGGTAGCACCGAGCTCTTTGTTTGTGCCCGCTACGGCGCGCGATAGCGCCGGGCTCTCTATTTGTACCTGCTACGGCACGCGATTGCGTCGAGCTCTCAGGTTTGTGCCACTGCAGTGCGCTGTGGTGCGCGACAATGGGATGCCTTGAATTTCCTTTCATTAACCCTATTGCTCCGCTGCGGTGCGTGGCAGTACCGAGCTCTCGGGTTTGCGCTCGCTTAAGTGCGTTGTAGCAATTTTCTTCCATAATTTTTATATTTGGCCCAGATTTTGCTCAGCTCCTCTTTTTTCTTAAAATCAGTGAGAAACCCATCAAAGTATACCATTCTAGCTTAACTGTATTTATTTTTTTATTTTATTATAAATCTTGAATTTATCAATTCAATATAACAATGATAGGATCAAACTTTACCTAACAAATTTAACTAACACAATATAGTATATTCTTATATCTTAACATAGAATAATTGAGCATTCTTTTAGTATACACAAGACTCTCCTTCCTTGCATATTTCCCCCAACTCTGCCTTTGGTCCATAACATGGCTGGAAGTCTCACACCCCTATCACTTTCCTTCTCTTTCGCGTGACATTGTAAAGTTTGTGTCCTAGGACTTACATTGTAAAGTTTGTGTCCTAGGACTTGGTAGTTCATCTATCAGAATTAGTGCCATTTTCCATGAAAAATAAAAAAATTGTTGGTTCTACTAGTAAACTTATAAACTTCGGAAAGAATGCTAGTTCTTAATGACCCTTTTTAATTTCAAAAAGATCACCTAATTGTTATTTAGTAGGCTTAGGGAGGTGAATCCACAATGTGTGGCTAGCCTTATTTATTGAACCTTATTGTTTTAAGATCTCAAGAGCGTGATCTTATGAGAGGTTTTAAAGCACTTATATGACCATTAATAATTCCCTCAATGGGTTTGTTTCAATGTGTATGTTAAGTATGGGTCTGATATCAAGACTTTTATTTTTTTATCACTCACATAGCATACTAATTATTTGTGATTTATGGCACCCGCGCTAGTAGAAAGACGAACAATTAAGAGGTGCACAACTTTTTTGTTAAGCTGTGTGTAGCTAGAGTTAGGTCAAGGGTGATTCATGTGCTCATGGTGAGTGAGGTACTTAATGATATATTATAGTGGGCACTTTCAAAGAGGAGACTCATGAATTGAGCCTTGAATGAAGATTAGATGTTGGAAACTGATTTTAGGGATTTAAATGTGTTTGTACTTAATAATGTCAACGAATAAAGTCCTTAATCATTTATTTGATTATTTATATGAAGAATGCTTGGGCGAATGATGTGTCATGAATGTATTTTATTTATATTAATGCTTTCAAGTTAGGAAAACTATCAAGCTAGTTTATTTTTCTTAGAACTAAGGATATGCACGTAAAGCGTCATCGCCACGAGTATCTGTGACAATATTCGTTGTCGAGGATGATCAATGCAAGTCTTTAGGGTTTGAAAAGATGAACAAAAGTCATGGGAAAAGTAAATGATCTTAGAGCTCCATCGATCACCATTAGCTTAAGCTAGGAACATGCACATAATTGTCGAGAGCCTAGTGACAAGTCTTGAGCATTGTTGCACTGCTCCTTTAGCTAAGCTAAGAAGTTGATTCGTGTGAGCCAAGAGCCATCAAGTGCGGTCCATAAATCATTCTAAGTTTATACGAGAACGATGAAGTGTTGAGTGCTTGTGGGTGAAGTGACATAACCCATTTAGCCCAATGACTCTCTTCTTTAGCTAAACTCAGAACCGGCGCATGTGATGCTATTTGATGGAATCAGGCTTATGTGAATGCACAACTAAGACAATAGATTTGAGAACTTAGACGTAAGTATCAGATTTAACTAATATCGATCATGTGAGGGTCTATGTGCCAGAATTGAACCTCAGTGTGTTCATCTCTGAGCATTAGGCACTACTTAGTCTGATTTAGGGGACACCCTAGAGAAGATTATGTTGCTTGATTATAATTAAAGCACCTAAGTAATTTGAAATTTAAAATTGTTATCCTCCCCGTCAATGCTTCTAACATAAGACAACAAATCATTTGCATTCACTTCATTTGATCTCAAATAACCATTTGAGAGGAATGGCAACGACTCCTAGCATCTCTATTAACCTCTAGGACTTGGTGAATTAGTGCCCTCATTGGACCGAGGTACCCCCCTAACCCCTACAGTTTCAATTTGAATTGCCCATATGAATGCTCACTTACATATTTCCTAACGGCATAATTGATTGTGAGACATGATCGAGTTCGATTGAGCTTGTACAGTGGAGTATAGTGCCTCTAGTTGAGTAAGCGCCAAACCTCCCGAGCCCTCCCAGCGATTGACCTTGGTGTCCTTGGGTCAGCCTCGACCCAAGGATTGTGCATGTGGTTGGATCAAGATAAATGGTCCACTGTGGACGGAGAATTTTTCTCCATAGTGAAACCATATCACCAAGAATGTGAGATTAGGGTTTCCGTGATCTAGCCAAATCCATTTGGGGATTTAGGTTTAAGCAAAAACCACCAACTCTGTGAACATTTTGGAATATTGCTTGCACTTTCATTTGCTTGTGTGCCAAAAATTTAGGATTTCTTCGGAAACCCTAATTTCTCAGTCTCATCCTTGTCCAAGATGACAAAGTATAGGGTCGGGTGGGTCAGCCAGCGACCCACGCAACACTGTGCGAAGAATATTCTCCGAATATTCACAAAATATTCAAAAAGATGTTGTGACCTAATGGGCACGTGGCCCAACTAGCCCAATAAATCACTATTTTAGCAGTTAAAAAAAATATTTTGAAGAATATTCTCTTTTTGATTAAATTGAATCATAGGTCCATTTTGATCAAAAAGATATAAGGAACCTAATTATGAGATAAAATATTTATTTCATTGTGTAATTTTGTTAGTCACCCTATAATTATGTTAAAGCTTGATTAGTTTATATTAAGACTAATACTTAACCAAATCAAGTGGTTAAAGTTTTTATTTACTCCTTATACACTAAGGAATCTAGTGAAGCATAGAATTATAAAATTGGAACCATAATTCTAAAACTCAACCATTAGACCCTTAATTTATTAATATTTAATTATCAAAAGTTAAATTATTTTAAAATTATAATTTAGGATGCCTAATATTTTCCTAAACCCTTAAATTAGTGAATAGAATGTCTAAATCATTAATTTGATTCAATTTGGATCATACTAACCTTATTATCTTAGAACCTAATTATGTGGTGCCCCGCCCCATCGCTGCACGCAAAAGAGACAATATGATTGATTTCGGTGGCGGAGTGGTGCGCCACTCGAGAAGGAGTATCTCATCTCCCCGAATAGCTAAAACTATAACACTTAAGGGCTGCTGACTCAACCCCAAAGGAGGGTTGATAGCTAATACTTAAGATAAGAGTAATATCTTTATCTAAAGTATTAGATAAATACGTACATTGAATTTAATATATAACATGAGGAATCTAATATATGTATAAGATATCAGTATTTCCAATATGTGTTCATATCATAATACTGAGTATAAGAAGTATAAAATAAAGTGCAGAAGCTAAGCATACATCCAAAATATTCATCATGGAATTGAATATGAATATTCATCTCAGAATAAAAAATAAATGCATCCAAAATTATTATAAACTATTTATTGAAATAGTACTAAAATAAAATCTAACTACTGAACTGAAATAAATACTTAAAGAAAATGACAATGCTGAAGGAGGGTCCACTAAGGCTCCATGAACTCTTCCTGAATCTCTTGAGAGTCTTTTTGACCTGGCTCAATATGCTGTTCAAGATCTAGCAAATTGCAAAATCCCAAAAGTACCACATGTTAGATAATAAGTCTAACACATCAAAACTAATCTAAAGAGTTCTAATTATTTACATTTAACAGTAAAGTAAACAAGACTGTAGAAAGATTGTAAAAGTAACTGAATAACTAAAACTGTATAAACTGAGTAAAGTAAAGCTGACTGTATACTGAATACTGAAAGGAAATAAAATAGTGTATGATCCAAAACTGAGTAAATAATATGTAAAACTGTGTTGTATGCCACTAAAATTATTCATTTAAATATGTCACAATACTGTATACCACTAGTATGTAACTAAACTATCACCAAATTGCTATGAGCTGTACGGTCCTATTGGGAAATACAGATTATTATGATGTTTGAACATCCTGAGTTTCCCTTATTAATGTATGGAATATTTTGTAACTCAGAGATCATCACTGATACTCATACATCATGCTTATGCTCATGCTCATGTCTCTACACTACATGACTTAAAATCTAGAAAATCCAAAAATGCTTATCAGATTATGACTCAAATGTCTCAATTATGCAGAATCCTGCTAGAAGAATTCTGACTCCTAGATTCTAATTTCAATAATTAGTTTCTGTTATTTAGGGTTTTTGCTTGAATTGATCAATTAGAAATATTATATACACAGGGTTGTATGTTCCCAAGAGAGTGAGTTTAGCACTTAGTTTGCTTATAATTGCACTTATCGAGGTGCACACAAGATAGAAGGCAGAACCATGTTACAGTTATTATTCTCCCAAACTAAGATTCTAGTTCACACTCTTAAGTTTAGATGATTTACTCTAGTGGGACTGTATTCATCTTATCTCTCGGGAAAGTACTTGGTCATAAGTCCATATTGGAGTGACTCATCCAAATCTGAATATTACTGAAGTGACTCAGTACCATGGGTATGTATGATCATGACCAACCAATAATCCGAGCTTAGTTAAATTCTATTTAATAACAAAGGATTTATCAAAATTATAAATCCTTACTCTAATTGGGTGAATCCTACTCAAGGCTCCAAGGGTGTGACAAAAAGGTCACTTAGTATTGGTTACTACCACATGGGATAAATCTCATTCTAATGTCTTAGGTGAACTCTACCACAATATTTAAGATCAACTTCTAAGGATAAGGAGGTTCATCTAAGTTTATACCTCAATATGTCACAATAAGCTTTTCCTACCTCAATATATTAGCATTAATTAAGCCTTTTAGATATTTCAAAACACTCCATTAGTAAGATCATCAAGATCTCACACTTTGAATACTTAAACTAAATTCATAAGATTCACTTATTGGGCTTGGATTAAATTGATCAGATTAAATGGTTAGACCCATTTGATCATATCATTTTCTACAATCATGGGATAAAATAATGAATATTATTGGGATTAGATCATTCCATAAATCAATATAGTTTTATTATCATTTTTATGCTAATAGTCTTATATCAGAGAAAATCAGAGATCTTAAGCTTAGATTCAGATATTTCAATCACATAAGTTCATTATTGACCTTAGCACTTCTACTTTAATGATTTAAGGTCAATACCAAATTAGATGCATTATTAGAATAATGTCAAATGAATTATCTTTCAATCAAGTTAATTGATTAAGTGATTAAAGGTTCAAGTCTTAATCAAACAGGTTAGAGTTTAACCCATATCCTTACCTAATTAAGACCAATTATTGATTTATAGATCAATGACCAATTAATACATTATTAGTGTATTATTGATGGTAAATTTTAGAATTAGATTAAGTATTATTTACTTAATCAATTTCTTAAGTTCTTATGTTCATATATAGTTTAATATCAAAATAAGTAAATCAAGGTGTCCAAATGAATGTTAAAGTTCTTTAATATAGACTCTAATATTATGAAAGCATAAGAATATAAAGTGACATAAAATAAATGGTAATTAAGGCTAACTAAATCCTAAATCAAATCAAATAGATTAGCACTTGATTACAAATCTAAAGAACTTAATTTCATGCAATTTGGTTATTTAGTTCTACTTGGTCATACAAGCAATCAAAGATTCTAATATTAACATTTGGCACAAAATTTTTGAAGTAAATACTTAAGAGATTTAGGACATGCCATTTTAGGGTAAGACAGTGGATTTCTCATTAAAAATTCACATACACATTCATACAATGCTTAATTTTATTAAATCTAGGTTAAGATTTGATATATTTGGTCCCCATTAGAGTTTTAAGGTCATTAAAATGTGAAAAATCACAAATTTGGGCAATTCCGGACAGTTCTGGGCACTTTCGAGCAATTATGTGCGCTACAGCGCACTGTGGCATTTACTGGCCGAAAGTCAGGTGCTACAATGCGCTGTAGTGCGCTACAATACTTTCAGGCACTGTGGTGTGCTGCGGCAGATTGCAGCGCTGGGGAACGCTGTAGCGCTTTCAGGCGCTGCGGTGTGACGACGCCTGCTTTCAGGGTGCAGCCGCTATGGCACGCCGCAGCGCTTAAAAGCGCTGCAGTGTATTTCATTTAATTTCATCAAATTATTATGCAACTGCAGTATGCTATGGCGGACCCAAATTTGAAACTTTGGGCACTGTGGCGTGGCAGCACTCGGCGGTGATTTCGCGTGTGCGAAAACCGTAAAATGAATAATTTGAATTAGAACTAATAACCTAAGGAAGGATGTGGGTTAAACCCTTAGCTAAATTGGGGGCGTGGAATTTAACGGCGAAGTTGGATTTTGATTCCGATGATTATTTAATTATTATATTTTCCAGTGCATTTATTATATTAAAATATTCGTGAAAATCCGATTACTTCCAAACACGTTAAAAACATCACCCCTAGTTAATTTGGGGGTGACAATCGCAACGGTAAAGTCATATTTTGATTTCGAGGTCAATTTAAATACCTCAATTTTCTAATTAATTAGATATATTAAAATATTCTAATTATTCGATTGAGCTCTGAATCACTCCAAAATTTCAAGGATTGGCTCTAATCACAAGATGAACTCAATAAAATAATAATTAGGCTACTATTAAACTAAGATTAGGCTAAGTAATAATCTCAAATTATTATAAATTAGCTCTTAAGAAATTTAGGTTTAAACCCCAAATGCATAAGATTTGGATTTGAGATCCACATCTTCTTCCTAAACCCTTAGAATAAAGTTTATTATTTGTATCTGTTATGAATCCATTTAGACTTAATAATTATTCCTTTAAGTCAAACACTAATTTTGACCCCAAATAGTGCAGCTTAAGCCATTAGTAGCATGAATATGGTCCAATGAGCCATAATCCTTCCTTTAAGCATTAGATCAATATTGAAATTAGTTTTAGATTCTATTAAAACTAGTTATACTCAATAGAAATGTACTTAAGGTAAATCTTAGTTAAATTTTATGTTTGATTAATTAAATCTTAGATGTTTAGAATATGGATATGAGATCCATATGTTTTTCTTAAGCCTTTAAAATTAGTAGTTCTAAATCTTTTGAATCTTATTGAGACTTATTAGGCTCAATGGGAATTCATTAGGTCAAATTCTAGCAAAGTTTAGATTTGAGTAGCTTAGATTATAACAGCTTAGAAATCATAAGTTAAGAAATTTAAACCCTAAGGTTAGAGTTTAATCTCTTAACTCATAATCTTGATAAATAATATCAAGCTTGGTTTGTAAAAAAACTACAAACTAGGGCAATTGATTTGACAATTGAACTTCAGTAGGAAATATTGCTTAATTTGAATTAGAACTAAGAACCTAAGGAAGGGATCCATAAGGAGCTTGAACCACTGTGCCCACCCGCATACCCGATATTTCCCACACAAACTTTAGTGCAAGGTACCCCCACTGAACCTCTTTTTGGTTCAAATTCCTGTGGCTTAATTAGTCTTCCTTTACCTTTATGATGAATTTAAGGTTGAGGTAGAGTGAAGTAGTATTGGATTCGAACTAACTAGAGTCATATTAACTGACTATAGGGTTAGTAGTTGCAACTATTTATTAAAGGCCATAAGTGTGTCCTCTTCGCAAATCCTTGTGACTGGTAGTTTACAACTTCTCTCTTAGCCCTTCGACCGCTATGCTAAAGGAGTAAGAGATGATTATCGTGCTCATCTGGGCTTGAGTTAGCTTAGATGAGCTTTGATACTCTCGGGCTTAATAATACTCCATAATGGAGTGAGACAGAGTAGTTTCCTGGTGCTCTGGGTGGGCTTATATGCCATGGATAAGTGTGTTTGTACTGTCGCGGGACAACGACGGTGTTGACACTAAAACCCCCCTCTGGCCTAGCCTATGTCAAACCAATTTGGCTTGCATAGTAAACCTTAGCGGCCTACTTCTGGCCGAGTAAGGTCTTGACAATCGGTGTCATAAGTCAAGAGGCTTTCAGTTCCAATTGACGTACCTTACCTTACTGATCATTTGGTTAGGTGGCTCGTCCCCTGAGATGGACATAATCATCCAAAATTATTGGCAAAAGTCTTCTCTAATTCGGTGGTTCAGCGGGGATGATGCACAGTCTCGGGTCGAGCCGATCTATGACCCATGTGGTTTTGGTCCCATTGTGGCCACACTAATATGGATATTCGCATAATCACAGGAAGCACGGTGCTCTAACTGTGGCAAATCCCCAACTTAATTAAAGTTAGGTAGGACCAACCTGCCTTAAGCCAAGAACTTGTCACCTGAAACTGTGAACATACATCAATACAAATCAAAGTGGCGGAAGCAGAAAATATTATAAGATAATATCCACATCACAACATAGTATAAGAGAGTAAAAGAAATAGTAACTCAGGTCAAATGCAGAAAAGTAAATACATTCATAATTTAATTATTATAGACTAAATTAAAAGAAAGATATCTCAAAATCTTATTGCAAGAAAGAAAATCTAACTAAATAGTAGTGGGGAGATCCTCCTCCTGCATCGACTCCTCACCTGCAGCACTACTAATGAACAACTCCAAATCTGATATTTGTCGGTATCACAAATGCCAGGGCCCTAGCCAACAAAATAAAAATGTTACAGTTAGATAATTGTCTAAGTACATTTTAGGCTATTTAAGTGAACTAAATATTTAAGATATCACATTTAAGGGTTTTAAACATGCAAATATTATAAGGTGCTACAAGCTACAAAGAATGGGATAGCCATAAACTAATCATTTATAGCTAATCAATAAGTATGTAAAGATAACATACAAAATAACAACTAAACATGGTAGGGATTAAAGCAAAATAACTATAACTACTGAAATAAATTTGCTCCTAACATGCTTATGATCACATGGATACATGCTGAGTATTTAAAAAACATAAGTGTTGAAATAAACATACAATTCTAACATCCTAAACATGTCAATATTTAATACTAATCAATAAGAGCATTTATACAAGTATGCAGGTTAATATGTAAAAGGCCACTGAGGCATGTGACAAAAGTAAGCTAAGTACATGAATGAACAAAAGTATAGCCACTAAGACGTGTGGCAAAGCAAACCAAGCACTAAAGTAAGGCCATTGAAGTATGTTGCAAAGTAAAATAAGTACTGAAAGCTAAATTGAAGTAGGAGTAAGCCTAAGACATAGTACTGTCATAACAGAAACAGACCTTACGGAGCCTATGAACTGAAAGTTCAACATGTGTCCATCCTAGGCATTTGCAGAGCTAGGTCTGAGTTGAACTTAAAGAATAAGACATGTGTCCATCCTAGACATCTGCAGAGCTATGTCCGAATCTATTCTATAACAAAACTAGAACTGAAGAGGCAGACTAAGCTATGACATACTCTACTAACTGAAAGTACTGAAAAAACTAAATGAATGCTATGCTTTTCAAATACTAACTTAGGATGTATCTTCGATATCCTAAATTTGCCTATTATGCAAAGCAATCAAGTCAAGTAAGCAAGAGACTCAATCTAGACTTATGTGATACTTGTTATTGTCTAATTTATCCAACTAACTATTTTGAGAAGATACAAGTTTAGGATCTCCAATATCTAGCTATCGAGTATAATCCCAGATTCATGACCTTAATGTTAACATTTGTGGTGCCCCGCTCCCTAATCCAACAATCATTAAGGTAAGGAGCGGAGGATCACTTGTGCAAATCCCTCTCTTATCATTGGATTAGGTAGATCCACAATCCACTAATAAGGGGAGGACGTACATAGAATATCTGACATACGAACAGAGTGCGGAAGCTAAATGAAGTAAATAGTACATCCATTTATCATGCATCACATAAGAAACAATAATAAGATAGCTCAGAAAATAATAAAATACATAAGGTAAATCACAGTCACAGTACATGTATTATTATAATATTAAATAAGTAGTTTTAAAGACTGAAAATAAATCACTCATCCTCACAAGAAGCTAATAAACTAAACGGTATCCAACTCTCCTGGCTGAACCTCCTCCTCTAAGTAAGGGACCTCTACTTCAGCACCTAGCTCCTCAAACCTATCTGAATCTGATATTAATTGTTTCATAATGCCAGGGCTCCAGCCAATAAAAGAAAAATCTTGTTAGACAATTGTCTAAGTATATTTTAGGCTAAATATTTTTTATGAGTTATTAATGTCACCACTTTAACTTGAGCAAACAAAAATATAAACTAAAGCAGTAGGAGGAGTAAGCGTACAAGAAATATGATAAGTTATAAACACAACATTTATAACTAAACAACAAAGGAGGCAAAGGCACACCTCAACAACTAAGCAAGGAAAGGGCATATATATATATACTATAATAAGTAAAAGTACTGAAAGTAAAGTCTAATCCTAAATATGTTAATGATCATATGACATATGCTGATTAAAGGCAGAAAATCTGAACATGGTATATATAGTAAGTAGTAAAGTCTAACATCCTATAAATATGTACAAATGAGCAAGAAAGTAAAGAAATATAGTTGACTGAAATATACATCAAAATACAGTACACAGTAAGCTAAAACAGAAATAGGTATATAAAGACTGTCATATCAGAAAGATGGTCATCGAGCCGATGAAATCCCCAAAGCCTTTCTGGGCTTGGGCAGACAGAAATTCCCATAGCCTTTCTGGGCTAGGGCAGATATAATCCAGCAGTAGAACTAAGGAGGTAGTAAATATAAATACAAAATATTTTAATTATTTTACTTTGTTTTTGTGGACATGTCCAGAAATGGCTGAGGAGTCAAGCACGTCTGCAAGACTATATGAGTTCCAAGCTTAACACACACTCCTCAATGAGTAATGTTAAGCATCCTTATTACTCATTACCCCTACCCATTAGGGTAAATATGCACCCGAATCTACTAAATATATCGAACCCAAAGGCAACTGTTATCCTAATTATTCTAAGTTTTTATTTCATGCACAAAGTTCTCTTATATGATATGTCCAAGGGATTAAGCACAAAAGCAAGGGATGCATAGCAATAAAATTAATCAAGTAAGCAAGGGACTCTCTATACATGGTGACACTATTATTATCTAATTAAACCATTCTAACTATTCTAAGTTACACAAGTTCAGGATCTCCAATTCCTACTATCGAGTGTAACTTAGAAGTACGATCTTATAAGTTAAAAGGATTAGAACTGATCAGGTTCTAATCTAATTCAATCAAACATGACTACAAGTTCAATCAATAAATCATACGTCCTAGTTTTATGAATTTAGACGTCCTATCTAAGATCTGATCAAGATCTACTAGACTATAGACTATGGATTAAACACCATGAGATTGTGCTTAATCACATAATCCAAAAGATTAAGATATAAGATCTAGGTTTCAGTCTAAAAGTGATCTATTGATTAAGGTAGATCCTATTAAGCAAATCAAACTTAATAGGATGAATCTCCTTATCATAAATCTAGGGTTTAAAGACAAAATAATCAAAATAAATTGTAAAATTTCTAGAAACTAATAAAACTAAAGATTCATTCATTAAATAACCCACTTATCTAATAAATGAAATCTAATATATGAGCTAGTCCTAGTCTTAAGAGTAGTCCTAATGTGAGGTGAAAGATCCTAAGGAAAAGACTTAGAGAATTTTGGAGAATTTTACTAAGTTGACATAATGGCTGATTTTTCTCACTTAAATGATTCTAATATAGTTCTAATACTAGTTTAAGTGATTTAAAACATAGATTAGAGGTTAAGGGCACTTAACCTAAATTTTAGGCAAAATGACTATTTTGCCCTTACTTAAGAGTTCAAAAAGTCAATTTTTGATTTAGGGCTACAAATTGGGATTTCTTATTGTTAAATGATTCCTTACTGTCTAACATGAAGATAAACAGTAGGTACACCAAATTTGGGTAAGAAATGGGTCCTGTATGTCCAAACTAAGGTTTTTGACGTAAGGGGCATTTTAGTAAAGTGCACTTAATGAAATTTAAATTTTCATATAGTTTACTATTGGTTGATGTTCAAGGACTCTATAAAATCTAAGAACACTAAATTCTGAGATATAATGAATTATTTATAGCCATTTGAATTTCTAAGGAAAAATTTGGTAATTTTCTAGGTTAAGAGGGGTCAAGAAGCTCTAACTCTTTTATTTGGTGTCCAAATTCAATAAACTCAATGGCTATAGCTTCCTTATACCTCACTGAGTATTTTGACTGGTGGTAGGCCCAAATTGGACTTCAATTGACCAAGTTATGACCTAATTATAGTTAGATATATTTTGGTCATTTCTGATTTTTCTAAGTTTCAAAATCAAAATATTTATTTATATTATTGTAGTCACTGAAATTCTAAGCTATCTAGCACTTTAAATTTTTGAATTTGGAGTCCAGATGACCAAGATATGGTCAATTTAATATTTTGGCCGTTGCGGCGCGCTGTAGCGGCCAAAAACATCATTTTTACACGCTAGGTATGCTACAGCGATCCCTATTCAAAATGGGGGCGCTAGAGCGCGCTGCAGCGTGTTGTAGTGCACTGTAGCTGGCAAAAATGCCATTTTCGGCGCTATGGCGCGCTGGAGTGGACCCGGATTCAAAACATGAGGCGCTGCAGCGCGCTGGAGTGGATTTTGCGCTGCAGCGCACTGTAGCGGACCCAAAATCACAACTGGGGGCGCTGCAGCGTGATGTAGCATCAGACGGTGATTTTGCCTGAGCGTAAACAGTGATGGGTCAACTTTCGGGCTCGATTTCTCTCAACCTAGAGCACTTCACGTGCAGTGCCATTTACCGTTGGAAAGCTCTTTCCGAGACCTTTCCATTGGTACCTAAATCAGCCCTAAAATATTAAGTTATCAATACAAACAGTGAGGTTAAATGACTGGGTATACAGAAATTCGTATTAGCCGATTTACATGTCATCCCCCATTGTATGTAGATTTTTTTTTTTTTTGAGTTCCTACATCCTCAACATAGCTTTATAGATGCATAACTAAGGTATCACAGATTCTTAAGCTTACAAATGAGTATAAAAATAAAATGAAATAGCCATTGGATTAACCAATGGAGGGAAAGGGGGGGTACATTGGTCCTGCAAATGGGGGTTCCTTCTTTGGATCCTTGGGAACTTGAGAGTTTGAGAGATTGGGGAACTTCTCTTTAACAGCTAGCACAACAAGAATGGGAAGTGGGGGAGAGCTTCAGCTGGCCAAAATAGGGAAGAAGAGAGCTAGAGTTGTGTTTTAAGGGGGGATGAGGAGACAAGGCTCCATTAAGAGCCCTCCCATCATCATTGATGGGAAGAAGATGGCAGCAGCGCACTTGAGTGAAGAGAATGGAGAGGAAGTTGCTAGGAAGGGAGGAGGGGACATCAGCTTAAAAAAAATCAGTGGGAAAAGATAAAAAAAATGGAATATTTTGATCAATTTAAGAAATAAATTCGAAAAATAAAGAAAAATTCAGATATTATAAATATGCTCTGAAAATTCCCAAAAATTCACCCCTAGCTAATTTGGGAGTGAGGAATCTAAAGGTGAAGTCGGAATTTGATTCCGATGATTATTTAATTATGCTAATTTTCGAGGTATTTAATTATATTAAAATATTGACAAAAATTCGACGTCCTCCAAATGCATCCAAAACATCACCCCTAGCTAATTTGGGGGTGATTATCGCAACGGTGAAGTTAGATTTCAATTTCGATGTCAAAATAAATATCTCAATTTTCTAATTAAAATATTAAAATATTTTAAAATAATCGATTGAGCTCCAAATTGCTCCAAACCTTCAGGGTTTGGTTCTAATGACTAGATGAGTTTAATAGAATGATAATAAGGATATGATTACGCTTAAATTAAGCTGGGTAACAATCTTGGGTTGTTACAATAATAGAACTTAACAAGTTTTAATTCATGATCATATGATGATTATAAGGGATTAAAGTAAATAAATCAATGACTTAATTATTATTATTTTCCTCTCTTAATCCAAATCTTGATTAAGTAAATCAAGGTTAAGGATTCTGGATCCAAACTCCACTTTGGTGTTCAAATCTTGAATCCAAGGTGATGTCCTAATAAGGATCTAGGGTTCACACTTAAACACAATTTAAAGATAAGGAATTTTATAAGCTGAAGGATTCATAAACTAAGATCTTAATAAAATGTTACTCTACTAGTTATAAGATAAAATAATCAATTAAGAATTAAGAATCTAAGATCTATATTCAATCTTTAGGATAATTACATTATTCTAAAGATCGAATCAATCCTATACCCACAAGAAAGGTTTCAAAAGGATTAAATAGTTAATCAAGTAAGGCATTCCAAATGAAAGTAATTCAATTCAATCAAATGGTCTAAAGGGCTAAGATCTAGGGTCTGAAGTTTGATCACTTAGATCTAAACTATTAAGCTTAAGTTTTAGGGTTTTTTAAGGCTTTTACTTTTACTTATTTAAGACTATAATTCATGAATAAACTTAGGTAAGATAACTAGGATTAGAAACCTTAACATTGATATTGATTAAGCTAGGTCTTTTATGAAGGGGTCTTAAAATCACTTAAGATCTTAAGAGCTTACTTAAGGATTTTAAGATTTAAACATTAAGATTCATTCAAAAAGTGATACCACATAGCAATTGATGTTAATACATTACATTACTGATTATTATTACTTTAATTAAGGATTCTAAGGTATAAGGGTACTTCAACATATTTTTGATCAAAATGACCAAAATACCACTCTTAAGGCTAAAAATGGGACTTTATGATTTAATCATCTAAATTGATTCAAATCTATTTTAATGAGCTTCATATTGATTAATGAAATGGAATAAACACTTAATTTAGGTTTTTAGTAATATTAATAACTTAATTAGCACTAAATACATTAAGATGCTAATTAATAAGATTAAGGAAATTAGGGCATACTAATATGCTCTACATGCTTTTATGGGCTATAATATACTTAAGAAGGCATTAGGAACTTAGTTCCCTAAAATTAGAGGGCTAAATATAGTTTAATTCACTAATCTCTTTTTAGGAAGATTAAGAGGTAATTAGCCAATTTAATGATCTTAAATCACTTTTAATGGTCTAAATAGGTTCTTTATGATCTCATGAGCAATCAAAGACCTTAATTAACATTTTTGGATAATTAATAAATTTAATATGATTTAAATACAAATAGAAAAAGATTATGCAATTATTTAAAATCTAATCATTTGATTTTTGATTTTATTTTATATTATTGTTCCTTGCATTTTTCTGATCAAAATGGTATATTGGATCATACCATTTGGATAAGTATAGCTAAAGTTATTTAAATAATTCATTATGTATTTTTATTTAAATTGGAATCATAGGGTTTATTTTCTAAATTAATTTCCTTAAAGAAATTACTTTCAGGAATTCTTTAATTAAATGGCAGCCCAAAATCAAAACAGCGCGGGTCGAGGTCTGGCCCGACCAGACACTAGTCGTCTTCTCTGCGGTTGAGTCCCGATACCCGAACCCTAGGGATTGCATCGACCGTGAAATTCTCCACGCTCAGACCATGCTACACTAGGATCTCGATGGCTACACCTTCAGAGAACTAAGATGCATCGATTGAGGTAAGAACCCCTATCTGGGATGCACCAGAACGCTGGGGTGCTACTCAATCGAGATGACTACTAAGGCGCACCTGTGATGAGGGGATTCTCCTCACAGCGCCAGCGCCACGAGCTAGAAACTAGTCCTACACCTTCAGAGACTGAAAAGGAAATGATTGGGCGAGATGAGGGGTCCCGAGAAGGTCTAAATCGATGGAGTGCTACTCAAGGTGGAGCACAGATGGGAGCTCTCAATGGGTCAATCGATTCCAGTCGAATCGGTCGATCCGATCAAACCCAACTGTCGATACGGGTCTACAATCATTACCGAGAGGTTCCAGTACCAAATGAAGAGCTAATGGCTTAAGGGAATGCAGTGATGAGGCGAACCAAGAGCTGATTGGCAGTGCACATTTAGACGGCAAAATTGCCCTCTGGTCCACTGCTAATTGCTCCTACACTCTCGGCTGCCTAAAGGAAGTTAACGGCGAGGTCCTAACGCAGCATCTAGGGCTCAATTGGAAACGAGTCGAGCTGAAACCAGCTCGACAAAGGAACAGGATCAGAGGCTGTACCTTGAGCTGGGAATGGCTGCTACTGAGACGAAGGGAAGGGCTCTGAGTACTCCAAATATTTGCAGAAGCTGGCTGGGGGTCTAAACGCCAGACACACACCCACTATCAACCGTACGCAGTGGGTTCAAATGTTGGGGTCACCGAGAGTTTCAGGGGAAAGCAGCTGGGGACTTAGGGAGATCACAGTGAGCAAAGGGGCTCACTGTGATTCTCGGGAGGTACTTATAGGTGAGGGAGAGCCTAGGGGTGGTTGGCAAGGCTAGAGGACATGGCTCAGGCTCGGGCTAAGCTGTCTCTACAACCCACCCCCAATGGGATTTATCCCAGCCTCAAGGTCACCTGGGAGGGCTCGGCTATTAGTGGGAAGGTTTTAACAGCCTATGTGACATGGCGGAGGAGTGGCAGACAAGACTGGTGTGGTCTATGCGAGCAAATTTCTTCTGTCGAGCCTACGATTTGAGCGAAGACGATGATTCACAGCGACGAGGTTCGTCTCCGTCGTCTGATCGCGAGACCGTTGAGGATAGACGATCTGATGATGAACTAGGATAACAGATTCGCGGATTAGATTTCGAGCATCAGATGAACGATGTCGATCGAACGGGTAGGATTAGATCGTGGCGCAGATGATACGAGCCGCTGGATTATGAGCGTTAGGATGCGTGCTAGAGCACCCAGTGGCTAGCATAGCTGAGCCATTGTCGGGACCCTGTAGTGGATCTGCCGCGGTCCCGACAGCGAATCCTGGCTTAATTAATTAATTTAATTAATAATTAAATACTTAAATCCTAATTAATTAATTAATTATAATTCATTAAAATTATTAAATTCAATTTAGGAATAAACGAGCTCCAAAAATTCTCAAAAATTCACTCTTAGCTAATCAAGATGTGAGAAATTCAAAAATGAAATCAGATTTTGATTTGGAGATCAAATTATTTTATGTATTTTTCTGGGTTCAAAAAAAGCAAAAATACTAAAATTCTCAATTAAGCTCTGATTTATTTCAAACTTCTAGGATTATGTTTAAATGACCTATTGAATCTAATGGAATCAAAATGAGAACTTAGTTTAACTTAATTAATCTGAACTTAGCTATGATAACAACTAGGGTTGTTACAGTTGTCTTCCTAGATATTCCTCATCCAGTCAGGCTTTGTCGACCCGCGCATTAACCTACAATGGAATTAGAATATCCTCAAAATATTTTAATTTAAATAACGACATGATTAATTTAATTAAATCAGAACTTTAGGAAAATTAATACATAATATTTTTAATGAAATAATTTGATGAATATAAATCCAAAGTATATGAAATTATATATTATTTTGATCATAAAAATTAGAGAAACAAGAATATGAAATAAATATAAGAATTAATGGCAAATTTGGCTAATCACCCTTAATTATAATTAACTTTGACTATGATATATTATGATCTATAGTTACCCAAATTTAATGTTTAAGATGTCATTAGACTCCTTAGGAAGCAAGCATCAATTATAGGTAGAAATATTAATGGTTTGATGTTAAATTTTCAAAATCAATTATTAGCTCTTAAATTTATAATATTCTAATCCCAAAATTGATAAATTGCCAAATTCAAGTTTTAACCTTTCTAATTGCCCTAGAAGTCTCTAAATTAGTCCTCATTTAATTGAATAATTTGAGTGCTTAATTCAACTTATAAAAACTTAATAAGTTTTGATCCTGTTTAGGATCTGAATTTGTGTAGCTCAGGTCAAAGAATAAAAAATTATAAACCTTAAGTTAGAAATCCAACCATTATGTTATGTTTTAACTTCCTAGCTAAATAGATATTATAGAACGTAAGAAAAACTTAATCAATTGCATTACTCTTAATATTATGGCGTGTATGCCTGGTTAAGTAGTCAATTAAATAGGCAAATCAATTAGATTTTTGAGTTAAAACTAAGTATAGTTTTAACATTGTGATTATAGGACCATTAACCTAAAAATGTACAAGATAGTAGAATGCTGGAGATTATGAGCATGTACATTTTTAGAGTAGTTAAATCAAATAATTAAGCAGCAATGGATATCACATAATTTCAGTTATAGTGCTTTGATCCACTTCACTTTGAGCCAATTCTTGGTGCATAATATACAAGATTTATTCATGAAAATGAAAAATTAGTGATTTAGAAACATATTCAGCATTGGGTTCATTTATGGACGGGAGACTGTCTATGCACATTACGACCAACATGTAGGTTGTAAGAGAAAATAAGGAAACTTCCACGTAATCATTAGAGGAAATTGTGTAAGTTTGGAGAACCTACACTTAGTCTTGCAAACATGCTTAACTCCTCAGCCACTTCTATACGTGCCCGCAGATGCGAAGTAAAATAAGATAAAATAGACATTTCCTATGTATTACTACATATTTACTTCAGTTCATTTCAATTTAGCTCTAGCTACGAGTAGCTAAATACGCTTGTGTTCAAATTATTTTGGCTTTATTAGCCAGTCAATTAGTGCAGTTTCACTTTCAATTTTTACATTTATTTATGCATATTTTTTAGTATATATTTTAGGAGCATTTCTTTTGTTGTAGCCATAATCATCATCGTTGCATGGTAGCATGTTTGTATTGGTACTTACTTACTGCACAATCTATTAAGCATATGTGTTTTGGTCATATTCATGTCAAGCTTTATTTTAGCCTATTATATGTATTTATGCTTAATCCTTTTTACAATTTATTGTCAATGTTGTACAATTTTTAGCTTACCTCAATTTGTTTATTTCTAACTTAATCAAGTTATAACTTCACATCTTCTATTGTTTAGCTTTACTGCACATTTTATTAACTGCTTAAATGTGATATCGATAAATATAAGAAAATCATTTAACAGCCTAAAATGTATTTAGATAATTATCTAATACAAGATTTTTCTTTCTTGGCTGGGGCCCTGGTATGTGAAACCGACATATCAGATCATGAGCACTTGATGATCCAGTCTTTGAGGAGGAGCCAATAGCCTAGATTTTTGTTTTAAGTTTCCTTTAGTGAGAGAGAGACTTTATTTCTTGCATTTAAATTCAGTTTGTATAATTATAATCGCTCTTGATGTGTTTTACGTTTCTTTTCTGAGGTGCGTATTTCTCTTTTCTTTCTAAATGAATGTGACGTATGAATGATTATTTCAGCTTCCGCACTCTATTAGTTTATTCTATGTATGTCATTTTACTTAATATTAAAAGGTAAAATTATACTCAATGATCAATCATCTATGCATTGACGGATTAGTACGAGTGACTGTCCCAGGGAGATTGTCATGAGATTACTCAGATATAGTTTGGAGGAGTCAAATGGGGGATTGAGTTTTATATTAGGTTTATGAATAGTCAAAAGCAAGTGCTTGTGGAGCTTTCATAAATTGATTTTAACATCAAGTTCTTACTTTAAAGACATACTTGTCACCGTAAGTTACAAACGTAGACAAGTACAATTATTGTTATATTGTTTATTAATTAAAATACTGAACGCCTGAGCGGGCACTCCAAAATTCTATATTATTTGCAGTTTTAGTATTTCAGTCCACATGTGCGGGGCCTTTCAAGTTTGACTATGCAGAATTGCGACAAACGGGTATGCAAGATTCATATATCCGGTAGTTCGAAACTTCATTTAGTCAGCAAAGAAAATGATATAAAATAGTGCCACTGTATTGAAAGCTCTGAAGTCAAACCAAAGTCAATTATCCGCCAAAGCTAAGCAAATATTAAAAGCATAAAAGATCCTGTGTTCTTGCGCTATCCTGATGATGTAGATCGCTCGTCGTCGCTGCCATCGTCTCCTCGAAGCGATGGGATGATGGATGGTTGGCGAGCGGTGGGATCTCTGCATCATCAGGGAGGAGGGAGGCAGCGCCGGGTCGATGGAGAAACGCGCCTTGAGTGTCCGTCGGCGACTTCTTTGCATCGGTGGCAGGAGGATGGGTGTCGCTGCTATTTCGGCGTTGCAGTATTTTTCTAAAGGAAATAGAATTATCTTCCTAAAAAAGTAAAATTTAGAAAAAGAGGCACACAAAATACATAGATCTATTACATAGAAAAGTTGGCCATCTTTAACTAGCATAACACAAGGGTCCTTTCAAGCACCTATTTCCGGGGACAGAATAATATTCTTGGCCTGCTCTTTTGAAATCAAAACCCAAAAAATTTAAGACCTCGAGCAAAAATTGAAAAAGCATTGGTGATAAGGGTAGCAAAAAACAAAGAAATCCCAACTCATAAAATCATGGTAGAATATTTATTTCTTTCTCACAAAGAAACTGATTGCTAATAAGAGCCGAGCACTAAAAAAACCTAGCAAGCATCTGAAAATTTACCAATCATCAAAGAACAAAACACATAACTGAGAAGTCGTATAGTAAAAGCCAATTCAAATAAACTAAAGTTTTCCCCTGCTAATAATGAACAAAAGCGCAGATCTGAGAAGCATCAGTATGCAATTAAAAATAAAGAAGCAGACTAGCATATTTAAAGTCGTTATATGTCCTCACATCTCCCAATCAAATATAGCCTACTGGCTATATAGATTGATTCCCCACTAGCATAGCATGGTTTTGCAAATCCTTGCAATAGCAAAGCCACTAGGATGTTGATCTTGAACAATTCTACAATTTTTTCCTCCCAAGGCAGGTGTATGTTTATAATAACTGCCAAGTCAAGCTTTTCCAAATGCAGCAATTGCTTTTATACCACCTTCTAATAATTAAGGCACTGTGGGAGGGATAAGCCAATTAGTGCCAAAGGGAACAGATTCTTTGAGACCTGCAAAGGCATAACGGCAATTAAAAAGTATGTGTGTGTGCGATTCATTGAATGTGTTTTTTTGAACTACCTAAAGTAAGGGCAATATTGAGAGAGATATCAGCTGGGGTTGAGATATGCGGAATCAATGCTTGAGCGGCTTTGTGAATGTGTTTGAGGACACTTGCCAGGTTGCCGATAGTCAAAGCACTGAATGGAAGAGCTAGATTGAAGGTAGCTTTCCACCATGAAGCAGAAGGAAAGGAAGATGTATCCAAAAGGTGGTTTTTTTATTATAAAATGAGGAGAGCAGAGGGTGAGCATAGCCCAAGTTCACCTGTCTCAAGGAGAAGTTATTATATTTCAAGGCAAAATCTGAAGTTTGTTTTTCCACAAAACCAGACGAAAGAAATCTCATAAAATTTGTGTTAATTCTATTCAATATAGCTTTCAGAATATTAAGAGATTTAAACCAATATATAAGAACATTCCATACTAAATAATTCAGATATTGCAATTTGCCAACATAAGATAAAGATCGTTGAGCCCAACCAGAGAGGGAATTTATTAGCCGGTCAAGTAAAGGTTGACACATTATTGCAAAAGTTTGATAATTAAGAGATCATCAGTGAATAGTAAATGAGAGAAGCTGAACTGTTTGATAATAATAGAATTAAAGTCCTTTACCTGGCTTGCTTCTTCAAGATGTGAGACAAACCATCTAAACCTATTTAAAAAGGAGTGGAGATAAAGGATAGACTTGATGGATTCTGTTTGAAGATGAAAATTAACCTGAAATATGCCCATTTAGAAGGATAGAGAATTAAATATCACTAACACAGCTTTTGACCCAATAGATAATTTTACCCGAAAAGACGATATTATGCATTCTTTGTAAAATGTACTCTTTGTTAGTTGATTCAAATGCCTTTTAAAGATCCACCTTGACACGGAACAAGCCTATATTTGCAGAGCTATTGAAACCATATAGGAGAATATTTGCTAAGAGAGTAGTATTTGTTGCTGATCAATCTTGAACGAAGCCTACTTGGGCTGGATTTATCAGAAGAAGGAAAAAAAGATTGGTTCTCGTGGCAATGATTTTTGAAACAACCTTATGCAAAGTGTTGCAAAGAGGAATTGGCATGTAAACCTGTCTTGTTCTTAGGAATGAGAGCTATGGTTGTATGAGATAGCAATTTCAGTTGCTTACCTTAGTTAAAAATTTATCAATCGCTTGGCAAGTAATTGGGCCACAGTATTCCAAAAAAATTGAAAGAAAAAAGAGTTTAAACCATATGGCCTCGAAGAGGCGTCCCTTTTGAAACAGAATAGAGCTTTTTTAATTGATATTTCTGATGGGTTTAAGCGCATATTTATAGAAGCTTCTGGGCAAGGGTGGAAAAATAGAGATCGTTATCCTTTTGGGACTCCTCTTGAAAATTGTATAAATTTTTGAAAGAAAACTGTAGCTTGGTTGGCAAAATTGGTGCTTGTGTCAAAGATGATTAAATTCTTATTATGACCTGAATTCATGTGCATCTAAAGAAACTTTAGTCGTATTCACCTTGAATTAACAAAAGCAATTTAGCCCTTTGCTGGGTCCACATGATTTGTTTTTAGTGGCTATATCCAACTAATGATTTGTATCTAAGAGATTAGCTTAAGATGAAAATCATAAAGAAAAATTTCAAGTGGTTGCATATTCTCCTTTTGTTTGGCCTCCAACAAATCGAGGGAAGAAAAGATAAGGTCATACTGGCATTGAAGATTTGCAATATATGTTTTTGAATAAGGACAATGAAATAATGTTAAAGAACTCATTGGTTTTGAAAGTGAATTTATTTCATACAAGAACCTTGTCTTTGTTGAGGTAAAGAAAAAAGGGAGCATGATCTAATGTGTTGGGGGCATTAAATCATAAAAAGAGCTAGAGTGAGATTGAAGCCAACTTGCAATATAAAGAATTCTATCAAATTTTGCAAAAATGAGATTATGAGCTTGTTGGTTGAATCACATAAAATCTAGAACTTAAGCCTTGTGGTCAAAGATACCTACTTCAAATATGATCCTATTGAAGCCTTCACGATTTTGCCATGAACAAACATTTCCACTAGCTTTTTGTTTTGCAAATATAATGAAATCAAATTCCCCCAAAGCTAAAAACGAATTAGTGATGGAAGAAGCTAGATTTGTTATTCTTTTTACAATAGATTGCATTCTAATTCAAGGTTTAATGCATACTCCGAAGTTATTCAGATGGTTTCAGAACTAACATTTAAGTGCTCTTGAATGTAATAAGCTGTAGAAAAAACTGGACAAAAATGAAATAAGTTTGTATTCAACTTTAGCCAAATACACCCCACCTCACTTTGATTAAAATTATGGAAGTTTTCCTCATTATCGATCGTCATGAAATTGTGAAAAAGCAAGTCTGATAACTCTTCAAGTTTTATTTTTTGCTCAAGGATTACCAAAACATTATCCTTATCAGACTCTACAAATTATCTTAGATCGTGTATTCAAATGTCAAATTGAAGCCCTCTAACATTCCATGCTATAATGAATTGTGTATCCAGAGTTGTGAGCTTCAGTTAGAATTTGATTCTAAATGTATATATCATTTGGAATCTAAATTCTTTTTCTATGATAAATATAAACTCCTTCTTGTAGATGTAAGTCTATTATGCGACCATTTTTGATGTCTGTTTTTAGCTTAGAATATCCCTTGTCATTCTCTTGGGAAATTATTATGCATTGCATTAAGGTAGGCTCCATAGTTTTATTTTCATGTAAATTATTTAACTGCTTTCAATTAATAAGTTTTATGCATAACTTTTTGAATTCTTCCATTAATAGACTTGACATTATTGCATTTATGATTACTTTTCTGCTGAGGGCATCAGCTACGACATTAACTTTACTAGGATGATATTGTATGTCTATGTCGTAGTCGATGATCAATTCTAACCATCACCTTTGTAGACATTTCAACTCTTTCTGAATGAAAATATATTTTAAACTTTGATAATCTATAAAAATTTCACATCTCACTCCATATATGTTGTGCCTCCATATTTTTAAGAAAAATACTATGCTGCCAGTTTTAAGTAATGCACTGGGTAGTTCCTTTCATGAATTTTTAATTATCTAAATGCATATGCTAATACCTTCTTCTCTTACATGAGAACACATCCAAACTCTACTATAAATGTGTTTGGATAGACTTGATAATTTCTTGTCTCTTGTGGTAGGGTTAGTCTTGGGGCGGTTGTTAATGCTTATTTTAACTGTTGAAAAGATTTCTCACATTGCAGACTCAAAATGATTGGAACTATTTTTTGCGTTAATTTGGTTTAAGGTACAACTATTTATGAAATTCCCTTAACAAAGTTTCAATAATATATAGATAAACTGAGAAAACAATGAATATCTGTTATGGTCTTTAGTTGGGGCCATTCCTGAATGGCGCTTATCTTTTTCTGATTGATCTTGATTCCTTCGACATTCACTACATGGCCTAAGAAAGCTATAGAATTCAGCCAAAGTTCACAATTAGAATATTTGGCGCATAGTTGATGATGCCTCAAAGTTCCCAGAATGGCTCTCGGATGATTTTCATATTTTTTCTTGCTCTCCGAATAAATTATGATATTATCGATGAATACTATTACAAACTTATCCAAATATGACCTTAGAATTCCTTGCATCAAGTCCATAAAAATGGACAGAGCATTGGTTAGACTAAATGACATGATCATGAACTCATAATGCCTGTAGCGAGTTCTAAATGTTGTTTTCGAAATATCTTCTTCTTTGACTCTTAATTGATTATAGCTTGATCTTAGATCTATCTTGGAAAACATCTTAACTCCAGCTAATTAATCAAACATGTCTTCAATACAATGTAGAGTGTACTTACTCTTAATGGTTACTTTGTTGAGTTCATGATAATCGATGCAGATTCGCATTGAACAATATTTCTTCTTTATAAAGAGCACTAAGGCTTCCCATAATGACATGATTTATCGAATAAAATAATTGTTCATTAGCTCCTGTACTTGTTCTCTTAACTCTTGAAGTTCTTTGGGTGCCATGCGGTATGCCTTTGGAATTAGTTGAGTGCTAGGAATTAACTCAATTGAAATTTGATTTCTCTTACTAGTGATTATCCAGAAAATTCATCAGGAAATACATCGTCAAACTCTTTACAATTTGAGTGTCCGCTAAAGAAATTTATTTCGTCTTTTCTCCCATCATTATTACTAAATATGCATTACATTGCTTTCAAATTGATTTCTCTACTTGTGAATCGTTGATTAAAGATGTTAAAATGCCTAATTTTCCCATAAATACTTAAGGCTTGCTCTCGCCCTTGATAATAACCTTCTTTCTTTGATAATCAATCATAACTTTATGCTTGTTGAGCTAATTCATTCTTATAATAATGTCAAAATTTACTATATGCATTACTATCATTTTTGCTTCATATGTCTTGCCATTAATTGATTTGTTATAGTCATAATATTTTTGTGCACTCAAGAGCGCACCAGATAGTAACCCAACGTTCAAGGCTTTAGTTAAGTTGTAATATAGCAGTTCAAGAGTTTTGGCAAATCTTTCTAAAATGAACGAATAGCTTACATTAGTGTCAAATAATGTGACATAAGATCTGTTATTGAAATATAAGGTTCATAGGATTTAAAATGAAAGATAATTTATGCTCTATTTAAATAGAATATGAAAGATATTTATAAAAAGAAAGAATGTGGTACCTGATACCACTTCATTATCTTCTTGAGCTATAACTGTGGTGAGGGTATAGATCCTCACACGTGCACCTTTCTTGGGAGCAATTGGTCTTCTCCTTTGATTAGCATCTAGAACTTTAGGAGCAATATATGAACCTCTCCTTTGTATTGGAGCAACTGTAGGTACATGGGATGTTCTGATTGCTGGTGTGAGTTCTTGCCTTCCAGCTTGTATGGGTGATTGTTGTTGCTTCTGAGAATGATGGGTAATCCACTGATTGTCCACTGTACAGGTTGCTTAACATTGACAAAAGTTATAACTAAGTCATCTACACATATAACATATCTTGCTCCTATGATAATAATTATAGTAAAGATGCGATCGGTTGCATTTCCTAGTAGGTGTTTGCTGAGCAATTTGATAAACCCTAGCTTGAGGTAGTCTCAGCCTCTTGTATCCAATTTGTTGTGCATGTGTAGATGGGGTCTTTTCCTTAGTTATTCTACATCCTCTTGTTCCCCATATTCTAATATTTTGCACTTTCAAGCATGTTTGAGAATTTAGAGATTCGAAGGTTTTAATCATTTTAAAAATCAGCTGCATCGAGTAGACTCATTGCTCACTAGTAGTGGTGCATAACGGGATATCTTTTGAAATTTAATTTTATATTTAGTGACACTACGGTTGCTCTAACATAACTTCATAAACAAATCTTCCATGATAGCTTATGCAAAAGGAGAGATGTATTTGGCTCTAAAGGCTTTGATGAATTATTTCCATTGAATATTCTCAATATTTATGCATATGAACTGTAAGCTTGCAATGGTTTCCCACCAGCGTTCAGCTTCTCATTCCAACATGAAGATGGTTAATCTAATTACATCTGTAGGTGGGCATTTTATGCTAGATAGTATTTTTCCTATCTTCTCTACACAAACTTTAGCATCCATTGAGTTAGCATTTCTATTAAATATTGGTGGTTGGAGTCTTAGAAAGGCTTCAAATAGTCAATCTATCTCATTGTTTGAGTAATGGGTAGCTGATAGTATAGAAGTAGAACTATTTATATGAGATATTTGTTGTGTCTGTTGCCTTAAAAATATTTGATTTTATGTATCGACATGCTCTAATAGAGCATTCACAATATTAAACAACTTGTCAGCACGGTCCCCAAAAGTATTGACAGATATCAGATCTCTTAAGGGTGTTCCGACAATTAAAGGAGAATCTTCAGGATCCATTTGAAAATAAGATTTCTATTATTATACTTTTATTAGACTAGAATTACATAAGTATTATTATCAAATATTAGATGAAAACAAAAATATCTCTATTAATTAGAAAATAAAAAAAATAATTAAAAGAAGATTATTTTGGCTAGATTATATATATATTCCTTCATTCTCTCTTTGATTTATATAAGTTTTATAATCACTTACTTTTTATATTTTTTTTTTGTTCTAGAATTCTAATTGTATGAATAATAGCTTATACACTTTTATACTAATTTTCTCTTAATCCTACTCTGATACCAACTGTAGTGACCAGCCGCTGGGTCAGCATAGCTAATCCAATATTATAATTTTACTTCCCAAGATTATATCAGAATTTAGTATTGACTGAAATGAAAGAAAAAAAATAAAATGACTAAAATGAAAGAAAAAAATATATGCAATATATATATATATATATATTAAATAAAAGAAAAAAAAATAAAATGAATAAAAAGAAAATTGTAGAAATTAGAAAAAAATATATATATAAATAACTGTAATGAAAGTTATAGAAATTAGAAAATATATATTTATATATAGAAAAATAGAAAATGACTCAAATTAAAGTTACAGAAATTAAGAAATATATATATATATATATATATTGAAAAAAATTGATTAAAATGAAAGTTATAAAAATGGAAATAATAATAATAATAATAATTATTATAAAAATAATAATAATAATAGTAATATTATTATTATTATTAAAAGGAGAAGAAATTAAAAGAATATAAAATTTTTCATTTCTTTCTCATTCTATCTTAGGGTTCGACGAGAAATTTTTCATCTCTTTATCATTGACGAGGATTTACTAGAGGTCGGCGATGAATCCGGTGGTGGATGAGGATGAAAAGGGAAAGTCGATGGGAGAAAAGGAGGCGGGAGGGGAGTGGAGGAGGAGATGGGAGTGAGGGAGGAATGGTGGAATAAGGGGGAGGGGAGGGGTATTTATAAGAATTTTTTTTAATTTTTTTTTAATTTTTTCTCTCCTCTTTCTCTCTTTCAATATTCAAATGTGAGAAATTTAACTTCTCTTCCTCTTAAATGCTTTGGAGTATATAAATTATCTTTCTCTTCCTCATTCTCTCTTATTTTCTCTCTTCTTTCTTTCTCTTCTTTCTGTCTCCTCCAATATTTAAAAAAATAAAGATATTTTTAAAAATAAAAAAATTTGGCATGGAAGTGTTTTGATGAGACAAACACACTCGTGTCAATTTTTTTTATCAGGAGCAATATTTTATATTATATTAATTTCTGAAGATAAAAACTTCAAAAATTAATTATGGTAAATCTAGAGCTCAAAATTCAATGAAACCATTTGGGTAGCATTTTTATAATATTTTTAATTCAACGACACTAAATTCACTAAATTTGAACTTGAATTTAATTTTCTCAATTTACTAAATTTAAATAATTTAAAAATTAATTCAAGAGTATTCGTTATCTAGATTGCACCCAAATTTGGATATTACGATCACAAAATTATTCTACCCAATAGTATTTTTAATTTGTCCTAATTTTGAAGTCACTCGAGATCTTAATTTTTTAGTCGGGTTTAGTCATAGTTGTCATAGTAACAACTTAGGTAATTATACGTCAGTCGTTGATCGGTTACAATTTGATCAGAGCCATAAGATAAGAGATGGACATTTATGATGAGATCAGGATCATCATCTTTGATCTCGTTGCTTGAAACTGCACAACATTTCAAATCATCTCCAAAGCCATCGCTTCACCTGCTCAATACCAGGTCGAATCCCTCCTTAGGGTCTGTTAGGTGAAACATGCACAAATGTGGGTCTTGCTGATGCTTGGAATCACCTTATGCAAGCGAATCGAGTTGACAAAACTAACAAACAGCAAACTAGCATTACGTCCATTACCCTGTTACATGCTCTTTAATTTTGTGATGTGAACATTTGTAACTCCATTTCACACATGCAATTATTATCATCTTTGATCAATTTGGCTCAAGTGAATCCAATTCATAGCTGGTCAACTTAAGCATGCACAGTAGTGTACAATGCTCGAGCTGATTAGATTGTCATGCATTCTGTGGCACCCTAATGAATCCATAATTTATATTATAAATAAAGGAAAATCTCATACAAATCCTTATTAGAAATAGCCCACCTTGATCAAATTCTGCTTATTTCCAGGTTAAATGTAAGCTCAACAGTTTTTGGGAGAAATCTGGAGTCTTTCTGCAATTTCTAGGAGCAAACCGCTGCAGCGCACCACAGCGCGCTCCGGCTACTGGCAAGCAGAAAGCACTAACTTAAGGGGATTCATGAATTCTGGAGCGATTTCGCTACCGCATGCCACAGCACGCCATAACACGCTATAGCGGATAGGTTTTCAAACTTGAACCTCTACAGCGCACTGCGGTGGGCAAGTTCTCGAACTTGAACTGCTACAGCGCGTCACGGCGGGTAAGTTTTTGAACTTAAACCGCTACAGCGCGTAAGTTTTCGAACTTGAATTGCTATAGCGCGCTGCGGTGGGTAAGTTTTCGAACTATAATCGCTATAGCGCACTACAACAGGTAAGTTTTCAAACTTGAACTGCTACAGCACGTCGTAGCAGGTAAGTTTTCGAACTTGAACCACTACAGTGCACCGTAGAGGGTATGTTTTTGTACTTGAACCGCTACAGCGCGTCGTAGCGGGTAATGTTTTGAACTTGAACCGCTACAGCGTGCCGTAGCGGGTAAGTTTTTGAACTTGAACTACTACAGTGTGCCATAGTGCTCTGTACAGTGCTACCGCGAATCAAGTTTGAAAGACAAAAAATAATGCTACAGTATGCTACTGCGGATGGAGTTACGAACTTAAACCGATGCAGCACGCCATAGAGCACTTGTAACAACCCTAAGTTGTTACCCTAGCTAGATCTGGATTAATTAAGCCAAACCAAGGCTTGATTTGGATTCCATTGGACTCAATGGGTCATTTAAATCTAACCTTAGAAATTTGGGATCATTTGGAGCTAAAATGGAAAATTTAGTATTTTTGACTATTTTTAAGCCCTGAAAAATACCTAAATTATTTTGATCTCCAAATTAAAATCTGATTTTATTTTTGAATTCCTCATACCCAAATTAGCTAAAGGTGAATTTTTGAGAATTTTTGGAGCTCATATGGTCCTAAATTAGATTTAGGATATTTAAGGACAATTATATATTAATTAATTGATTTTATTTACATTTAAATTTAATTTTAATTAAAATTAAATCGACGAGATTGGCTGTCGGGACCGCGGCAGATCCGCTGCGGGGTCCCGAGAGCGATGCATGCGTATAAGCCACTCGTTGCGATAGCACGCATCTTAGCTCTCTCGATCCAACGACTCACTTACCGTGCGCCTTGATCGCATCCTACCCGTCCAATCGGCATCTGGCATCCGACGCCCGAGATCTTCTCCGCGGTTTCGTTAAGTTGAAGTCGCATCGGACCGTCTATTTCCAACGGCTTCGTGGATCAGACGGCGGAGGTGAATCCTACCACTGTGGATCTTCATCCCCGAAGAGATCCCGTCCCGACCGAGAAAATTTGCAGAAATTCACCACGTAACCTTGTCTGCCACTCCCCTCACCAGGTCAGCCAGACCGTTAGCACCTTCTCGTAAGTGGTCGAGCCTAGTAAGGCGACCCGGGAGGCCTGGATCCTCCCAATTTCAGGAAAATGGTGAGGACCCGTGGGCTGAGCCAAGCTCCTTTCCCAAGCCCCGGTCTCCATTCCTAGGCCCCCATGGCGCCTATAAAAACTTCCAGGACTTCATAGTGAGTCCCTTTGCTCACCGTGAATCCCCAATTCCCTAGCTGAAGGCCTGCTGGAGCTTCCGTCACCTCGGCATTTTCCCGGCATTTCCAGAGCTTGGAACCGCTGATAGAGGGCCCATCTGGTGTTCAGACCCCCTGTGCACATTCGTCTAACCTTCAGGAAGCTTAGGAGCACTTCAATTCTCCTCGACCGAGCCTGCAACTCGATTTCAGGTACTGCCTTCCCCCATGAAAGTTTCCTTTAGCTCCATTTCATTCATGTCCTCTGGATGAGCCCTGGATGTCGCCTAGTGAACCGTAGCCACCTAAGGAACCTGTAATGATTGTCGTCTAGGGCTAAGCTAGCTCGAGTCGATCGTATCGATCAACTAAGCTAGCAGCCGAGCCAATGGCTGAGTCCAAGTAAGGACCCAGCGATTGGCTGCGCCTCAGGTTAAGATAGGTTGGGGGTTCGATGCGTCTTGACTCCCTGAACGTGTAGGGATCAAACCCCGATCGAATCGAGGCCCCTGTGAGGAGAATTTTCCCCTCACAATCAGCCTGAGATGCCCGTATCGAAGGCGTCTCGGTCGAGTAGCACCCCATCGATCTAGAGGGATCCAAATGGGGGTTCTTAGTCCAATCGACGCGTCTTGACTCAGGGAACGTGTAGGATCAAGCAGAGCCGCCGTCGTTGACTGTGCACCGAGAATTTTAGCGCCGAAGTTCGGCGGGCTCGGGACCCGTCGAGAGGAAGAAGACGAAGTCGTGGGTCCTGGGTCGGGCCGACCCGTGACCCGCGCCTTTTGATTTTGGGCCGCGGCTAATTAAATAATTATTGGATGATATTTTCTATGGTTATGAATTAAATTAATTGAAGCCTATGATTCCAATTTAAATAAAAATACAGATTAAATTAATTAAATAACTTTAGTTATACAAATCTAAATGGTATGATCCAGTATACCATTTGAATCAGAAAAATTCAAGGAATCTAAATATAAATTAAAATCTTAGATCCAATTGTTAGATTAAAATTTAATTACCAAACTCTTTGCTATCATTAATTAAATCATATAAAATTATTTAAGTATCCAATTTAAGAGGTTAAAGGCTCTGATTGCTCCTTGTACCCTAAGGAACAATATCAGACTCTTAAATTTAATTTTGAATAATTATTTTTCTTAATCACTCCTTAATCACCTTAAATAATTATTAGTGAAATTAACCCTAATTAAGCCTTATATTTGGATGGAGGTTGTTCCTAATGTCATATTAGGTCTATATTAGCCTAAGTATAAGGTTGGATTGTCCTAAGGATGCCCAAATTTACTAATCACTCTAATTGGCTTAATTAAGTAATTAGTATTAATTAACCTTAATTAAGGGGTCAAAATCTGTGATGAGGGTGTTTCTCACTTTATTAATCAATATGAAACACATTAAGATAGATTGGGATCAATTTAGGTAAGTAAAACCTAACATCCAAATTCTTGCCTTAAGAGGGGCATTTTGGTCATTTTAACCAAAATATGTTTAAATGCTCTTTAAAGCTTGAAAATTTCAGTAAGCTATCTTAAGATAGATTAGAAATGTTCTCTAAAGTCTTAGACTAATAGTAATGTTAATGTGATCATTAATTCAATAAATCTCCACTTAATCCATAATTAAGACACTTAGATCTTAAGTGATCTTATAAGAATCATTTGGCATTAATCCTTGGATCTAATAATTGAGATGATTAAATATCACCTTAATAAGTTCAGTAAAGTTAACCTAAGAGTTAAAAACTTAAAAGAAATGTAATTAGCAAAGTCTAAGTTAAAATCTAATTTAGAAATCTAAAGTGATCAAACCTCAGATCCTTAGATCTTAAGTAGCCCTAAAAAAGGCAATGTGAGTTTAATATTTATCTAATGCTTAAACTTGTCAATTTCAGCCTTAATAAGCTCCATATACTTTAACTATGAACTTAGATTCTAAAATAATCACAAATAAAAGCTCTTAAGATAAAGCTCTAATTTAGAGATCTAGAGTGATCAAACCTCAGATCTTTAGATCTTAGATCTTAAGCTTAGATCTTCAATTTGAATTGAATCATCTCCAATTGAACTTCTTTAATGATTGATTATTTAAATCTTTTGAAACCTTCCATATGGTTATAGGATGATTCAATCTATAAGATAATGAAATTATCTTAAAGGATTGAATATAGATCTTAGATTCTCAAGTTCTTAATCGATTATTTTATCTTATAATCAGTAGAATAGCCTTTCACTAAGTTCTTAGTTCCTGAACCCTTCAGCTTATAGGATTCTTTACCTTTAATTTGGGTAATAAGTGTGAACCCTAGATCCTAGCTAGAACATTACCTTGGATTTAGGATTTGAACTCAACATAGGGTTTAAGTTCTAAATCCTTAAATCTTGATCAACTAAATCAAGATTTGGGCAAGAGAGTAAAATATAAATTAATTAGGTCATTAATTTACTTAGTTAAACTATATAGTCATCACATGATTTTGGATTAGAACTTGTTAAGTTCTAATATTAACTTTAAGGACGTAAATCTGAGATTCTACTCGATAACTGGATATTGGGGATCCTAAACTTGTACCTTCTTAGAGTAGTTAGATTTGGTAATTAGGTAACACCAGATGTCACATAGTTTAGATTGAGTCTCTTGCTTACTTTGACTAGATTGCTTGGCATACCTTGGATATTGAGCAGTATTCCTTAAACATAATAAGAAAACTTAGGATATGGATGATACATCCTAAGTTAGTATTTGAATTGCATATCATTCAGTTTTGCCTTGTTTGCAGTTGGTAGAATATGTCCTAGCTTAGTTTGCCTCTTCAGTAGTATTATTGTATAGACTTGACTCAAACTTAGCATATTTGGATGGCTAGGCTGGGGATTGATTGATTGATATTGGAGGCCCTGTATGGCCTATTGGCTAGTATGATAATACTATATCTTAGGCTTATTGCTACTTTAGTTGGATTGTATTGTTTTATAATTTACTTTGCCACATGCTTCAGTGGCCTTATTTTCAGTATTTGCTCGCTTTGCCACATGTCTCAGTGGCTTCGTATTTCATAAATTGCTTTGCTTTTGCCACATGTCTCAGTGGCTTTTATGTTATTTTCCTATTCTTAACTAGCATGTTGTATGTATACTCATATGGCTTACTTATATATATTAGCATGATTAGGATTCTAGAATTGCACGTTTTCAGTACTTGTGTTTCTTTTATATTCTCAGCGTATATTAAAATGATCATAAACATGATTAGGTTCAGAATTGTATTACAGTTGCTATTTCTTTTAGTTTTTAGCCTCACCTTGTTTATTTTGTATTGTATGCTGGCTATAAATGGTTAGTTTATAGTTACCCATTTCTTTCATAGCTTGTTGCACCCTTTACTATTTGCACGTGTAGTTAAATTAAAATGTGATATCTTTAACTGTTTAGTTCATAAAAATAGCCTAAAATGTACTTAGACAATTGTCTAACTGTAACCTTTTTGTTTTGTTGGCTGGGGCCCTGGCATTTGTAATACCGACAAATGTCAGATTTAGACGTGTTCGTGGGCACCGTCACAGAAGAAGAGCAGGTTCAAGAGGAGGATCGTGCTGCTGCTGCTTAGTTAGATTTTGCCTTTGTTTCAGTGAGATTGAGAGACATTTTCATTTTCTTTAAACTTCAATTTGTAATAATTAATTATGGATGTATTTTATTTCTGCATTGTGATGAGTTACTATATTGCATTCTCTTTTCCTACTATGTATGCTTGTGGATGTTACTCTATTGTTCATTGCTTCTACCACTTTGACATTGGTATATTGATGATGTTATAGCACTTGGTGACAAGTCCTTGGCTTAAGGCAGGTTGGGTTTACCTAACTTTACTTGAGTCAGGGGTTTGCCACAGTTGGAGCACTGTACTTCCTAGTTGTTAGTACGTGGGCCCCACAACACTGCAGCGCGCTAAGGAGGGCGCTAAATTTCTGTCTTCTCAAGGCATTAATTGTGATTGAGACAATACCCCTAGCCTGCTGCTGTCTCCCAGCTGCCATATCTTCTGCAGCAGAATAATTTTTAAGAGAAAAAAGAAGGTTTTGAAATGATTATAAGATTTAAAAATGGAAAAGGAGATGTCATTTCATGCCTCAAGTAGGCTAAGCACTCATGATAGTAGAAGTATGGAGGGAAAGAGGCAAAATTTGAATGCAAGAGAGGTGATTGACTCCTCTATAAATGCAGCTTCTTGTTATAGGAGAAGGGTTCCCAATTTTCACTCAAAAATTCTAGCTTTTTAGAAGGCTGCATAGAAGAAATAGACCTCTCCAAGGGAGGTTGAAGAGACTACTGCTAGAGGTGAATGAAGTAAAGCTGCACTAGGGAGCTAAGGGAAAGGAAGAGAGAAAGAAGATGAGAGATCTAGAGAATCCCATTGAGGGTCGTTCCTAGTAAACTTTAAATCTTGCTTTTTATTTCTTTTTAGTAGATCATGAAAGGGTCTTCATCTTTGTATATTGTGCTTCTTATCTCAGTTGTAGTGGAAGGCTAGACCCCCTTAGGTAGGGTTGGGCTGAATATATTGTGATATGTAAAGGACTTAATGAATGTTGAAGAACTTCCTCAAGCATTGAAATAAAAATTTGTATTGAATGACTTAATGAGATCAATAAAAAATAATGCTATGGACTAAATGAAAAATATGTTAAGTAATTATTACTATGAATATTAACACCTAAATTAATGTCTTGTGCTTCATAGCTCATTGCTTAGTTTAGAGCTGGACATGCGTGCATTGGTGCTTAGAAATATATGAGAAGCTCTTGATCCTAATTGCACCATGCTTTAAGCTCAACTAAGAAGTTGAAGTGAGTGAGCTAAGACCCACTAACGCAGCTCCATTGCTCAGCATACATGAAAGGAGGAAGAGGATTTATTGAGAGCTCATGGATGATGTGACATATTCCATGGAGCACAATGAAACGACTTCCTTATCTGAACTACGCATGACGCACGTGATGCTCGTTAGTGTAATCAATGCTTGTGAAATCGCCTAACTAAGACTATTGTTTTGGCAACCTAGACAGAAAAAATGAGATGCCCTAATTACGATCTCGTGAGGATCTTTGTGTTGAAATCGAACCCTAGTGTGTTCATTTCATGCACAAGATTTGAACTTGCAAGAATTAGAGGAAAAATCTAAGGAATGCAATGTGCACTTGATTATTTGGCATGACCATGAAAGAATAAGAAGTGCTTGAGAAGTAATTTAACACTAGTCCCTATCAAATCACATGGAGGAAACCCAACTCTCCTCTCTAAATCAAATAGTTTCTTATATCAGAATTATTACTTGTTAATGAAACCAATTCAAAATTGAAATTATTTGTTTAAACATTATTGAATATATATATACCTTAGTAACAAAACACACCATTCCCTGAGGACGATAAATCTCGGAACTTACCTTCCAAATTATTACTTCATATCACGTACACTTACGTGCAAGCACAGACATGTATTCTATAGTCTGTCACACACAGGTCATAGCTTAGAGTTGACTGGGTTTGTCGTGACCTGGTGAATGTGCTGGGGTCAAGCAAAAAGCATGGGGTGGCCTGTGGAGGGAGCAATCTCCCTCTACATTAAACCCTAGCCTACTACAGAAAATGAATAATGATTGAATAATATGGTCAATTTCAAAATGGAATTTTTGGGGCGTTTAGAATATCTTGTTGAGTGCTTCATTTTGATATAACGCATGAGGGTTGTATTGCTCGGTGATCAAAGAATTTTGATGTCCTATATTTTGAGTTTTCGCGCTCCGGTGAAGAGGAGAAATAGTGCCTGGCAGGTCGGCCCTGACCTGCGCGGCACTGTCCTTTGGGCCTACGCAAGCAGACGGACCACATGCGTGCAGCGGCCACAAGCAGAGGTGCGTGCATGTGTATAATAGATTAGGTTTAATTGAGTAAAAATTAAATTAGTTTAATTTTAATTTTTATTAATTACTTTTTAATTGATTATCCAAATATGACAATATTATATCTCAAAGTGATCAGAAAAATATGAGGAATTTACTGGTGACATTAATTTTTTAGTTTGAATAATATTTTCACTAATGACTTTTTAAATCCTAATTAAATTAGGTTATTGCTTAATTAGATTATTTTAGCTCCAATTCAATCCTACTTACTATCATTCTACTCACCGTGCCATGGGAAAAGTAGTTTCACAAAACTTATTCAGATTGGATGATAAATGAGAAACTTAACTTTTAGGAGCTTAGTCATACATTAATATTGAACAATGAAGTATGGATTAGCTCATTAGAATCTTAGAATTCTAATAGGAGGTAGCTTGAACCATACATTACATTGACTGATTATTATGGAAGATTATACAAGAGAGAATACTTAGGTCAATCTAGTGATTGCTAGTTTTTCCATTTTAAGTAGGAAGACTATAATATGAGAGAGAAGAATGGTGTGATCTGGATTGTATTGTGTCTTGACTTAGTAAATGTGTTAGACTAGGATGTAAGAGTATGAATTCTGGTAATGTGAGCCATATCTTTATTAGTTTGACATTCAAATCAATAAATTATTTGAAATGAGAGGGTTTAGGATGAAACTTCTCTTTAGATCTCTGAGTAAAAGAAATTGGCATCAATAATTGCATGACTAACACTAGTGTGATAAAATGAATAATTGGATTCAAATTAGCTCAAACCATTAGGGGACCTTATGAGTAGACTCATAAATCTTAAAAGAGAAAACTTATGAAGAACTTAAAACTTATCTTTCAGTAGGTGAGATACCTATGAGGTCAAGAACCTAAGAAGTTCTTGAGGTAAAATGAACCTTAGAGTTTTAATTAGTCTTCTTAAGATAGATATTACTTCCTAAGGGTTAGAGTAGTGTTAAAGTATGAGATCTTGAGGATTATAGTTATAGGATTAGGATGGGTAGCTATAAATGATTCTTTCACCTCTATCAAATCTTTATTTTTAAAATTATAACTTGACATTATATATATATTCTTCTATAATTGACTAAGGTATATGACTTAAGTGAATTGGGGGTTCAATTGACCCAAATCATTAAGATAGATAATTAAATTAGATAATAAATGGATATCATATATTTTGTATTAAATTTGTCAAGTTCCTTGCAATGTAGGAACACTTAAAGAACCTTATACATTTGATCATAACTCATATGAATAACATAAACTATAAATTAAATTTGAGAAGGAGTTTCACTCATGGTAGATTAGTATGTACAGACATTATTGAGACAAGGTTGGCTATGGAGTGATCAAAAGTTTACACATGTCCCTGAGGGGGAATGTGTGGTTATATAAGAAATCCTAATACATATAATTGGGAAGATGTACCTAACTCATCGTTGTTCTGTATGAGCCCGCAAAACAAAATATAAAATAAAATAATAATAATTTTCATTTATTATTTACAACTTTCCTTTATTTACTGGAGTTCAACTTTACTTTAGAGCATTATTACTTTGCCTTTTAGTTGTAGAATTTACTTATACTTCTGACTTGTATATAACTATTGCTTAACCAATCTCATGTAGGTGAACATTGTGTGCATTAGCACACCTAATAATATTTACTTGTTTTGTTAGTTTCTTTTATTTCTAGTATTTACTTTATAATGCATTGTGCTCCTTTACTATTGCTTGCTACATGTAATATCTTCCAACTAAAAATTACTTAGACGCCCTAAAATGTACTTAGATTTATGTAAGTTTAACCACTTCTTTCTTTTTTATTGGTTTGTGCCCTATCGTATTAAAACCAGATATGATAGACTAAGAGCTTGGAGTTGAGTTGGCAGTTGAACCCATATTAGATGTAGAGAATCAAAAGTATATCTGAAGACTTTACTAGTTTTATATATACTTGTCATATGAGGATGAGTGTGTTTCCATATATTGAAATATTGTAATACGTAGTATTTTTGAACATTTTATTTATTTTAACCTAAGATGAATATTTTTCTTTTATTTTATCTGGATGAATATTTTGCTAATTGACAGACTGTAAATACACGTCTGCGCTTACACCCAAGTGTACGTGGTCTGAAGTAATTCGTGGAAAGTGTTAGTTTCCTAGATTTATCGAACCATGGAGAATTGGATGTTTTGTTACTAAGATGTATCTATTCTCACTAATGTTTAAGCTATGATGAATTGGTTTCAGTTGGCTCTAAATCAAGCACATCAATTACTAAGTAGAAACTAAGTCAGATAAAGGAAGAGGAGAGTTGGGTTCATCCCACATGTCATGATAGTTACTTATGCATGATAATTCCTAAAGTGTTCATCTTTCATTTACTCAGATTTAAATCAAGTGCACATTGTTCCTCCTTGAGTTTTATCTCAAAGATTTACAAGTTCAAATCCTGTGCACAAAATGAACACACAGTCGGTTCTATCTCGGCACGAAGATTCTTATAAGATTTTAGGCTTGAAGTTTTCATCTTATCCCTTGAACAAGGAGATGAGGATTACTAATTTTTATGATCTTACAAGCATTAATTCCACTAAGAGTATTACTCATATCGCACATAATCGAAATGAGGGATTTGATATATTTGGCTCAATGATTATGTCACCTCGTTCAAGAGCACAAAATTTTCTCTTTCCCTCTCTCAATTATGTTGAGCTAAGGAGCTAAATTAGTGGGTCTTAGCATCATACGCATCAACACTTTAGTTGAGCTTAGATTACGGTGCACTAATCTCAAGAACTTTCTCACATAGTTCTAAGCTCTCATGAACTCATAGATCTAGCATCAAACCAAAGGTGAGCTATCGAGCATAAGACACATTAGTTCTTGAGTTCATTAGTCCATTTTCATTTAATTTACAATCAAGACTATAATAATAATAAATATTTTTTAAGCAAGGCATTAAATTCATAACATTTATTAATGCTTGAGGAAAACTTCATACAAATGAAAGTAACTATCAATCATATGGGATTACCCCAACCCTTCCCAAGGGAGATTTAGCTCTCCATTATAAAAGAGATGAAAAAGAATACATACATGGATAAAAACCCTTTTATGATCAACTAAGAAAAGAAATTACAAAATAAAGGTTTAGAAGATACTAGGAATGTTCCTTGGAAGTTCTCCAGATTCTTCTTCTCCTTGTTTGAAGTCCCTTTCCTAGGTCGCTAGTGCTGCCTTTCTTCCCCTCTTCTTAGCAAAGTGAGCTCTTCCACCCTTGGGGTGTTCCTCTTTTCCACTATGCACCCCTCTTTCTTACTTAGTTGAATTGGGAAAAAATTGGAACCCTCCTCTAATCAAGAGGAGAGGTATTTATAGATGAGGAGCTGCATTCATCATACTTAAGATCCAAACCAGCAATTCCTATTGAAAATTCTGAGCAATGATGACAAAAATCCCAATTGATGGTGAGGTGACCAATATCTTCATTTGTTTAGCCAATACATCACCTCATAAGCCTCCTTTCTATTTAAAAACATAGCAGCTGCATAGGGAATGATGGCTAGGGACAAGATGTTAGTTGGGGGTCCTGTCCCAACAGAATTAAATGCTTCTGCCACAGGAAATTGCAGCGGGCCACTGCATAGCGCGCAACAGCGCGCTGCGACGCCGATGAAATCAGTCAGGATCCCCGCTGCGGTGCGCGACCGTGTACACATTTCACAAAGTCACCCGCTGCAGCGCGCTGTGGCGTTGGCATTTTGCAAAGTCACCCGCCGCAGCGCGCTACCGTGCCCTCGGTTCACAAGCTACACCGCTGCAGCGCGTTGAAGCGCCAGCATTTCGCAAAATGCTTCGCTGCAATGCGCGACAGCGCCTGCGGTTCGCAACCTAAACCGTTGCAGCGCACTGTAGCGCCAGCATTTCGCAAAATGCTCAATTGCAGCGTGCGACAGTGCCTGCGGTTCGTAACTTGACCCGCTGCAGCGCGCGACAGCACTCGTATTTCACAACATGATCCTCTGCAGCGCACAACAATGCCCGCGATTTCACAACTGGACCTGCTGCAGCGCGTGACAGCTCCCGTATTTCGCAACATGATCCGCTACAGCGCGCTGCAGCAGTTTCCTCTGGAAAATTTTGAAAAATTCACAAATGACTCAAAATTCCCTTGATAGGCTTTTTTCCTGAAAAGATAAACACAATTTGATTAAAGGAACAATTTTAAGATCAGAAATGAATGAATCTTTCCTTTATTTTAGATATAATTTATGAATTCATCAAACCCCCACACTTAAATTCGTGCTCATCCTTGAGTAAGCTTAAAATAATATTTTTCTATTTTTTAGGTATGATAGTCAACAAAAAATATCAATTTAGATTTTTGATTTGCAAGTTAAGGTTTTTTGCTTTAAATGAAATGATCCAAGACACTTGGCATTAAGATATTCTAACCTTGGATATGAAGCAAATTTAATGAGCTAATCTCCAAGTATTTGATTTTCATGCATGGTACTAGAAATGAGGGAGGTTTTATAAAAAACCTAGACTAGAGAGGTAGTGAAATACTCAAGAGTTTTGTGCCATATGTGCCCCTTCTTATGAATCACAAAGATGACCAAATTAAAGGAGAGATATTTTTCATCATCCTTTTTTATATTATTCATTTGGGAGAGATATTTTTTATCATCCATTTTTTAATGTTTGTCTCTTTTTATTTTTAGGGAGAGATGCTTTTCTTCATCCCCAATTCATATCTTTGTGATCATTAAATCCTATGGTAGCCTAGCACACTCTTTTTAGAGTACTCACCATAATCTCTAGTTTAAGTTCAAAGCTTTCTCCCACACTTAGTTCATAGCATTCATTTAAATTTTTGGAGATTAAATTAATCTTAATTCATATCTTAGTTAAAAAGTTTTAATATTATCAATGTATTTAATCATTTTTTGCTAAGCACCCTTTTTCTTCATATTATTTTTTTTATTGATATTTTGTGACTTTTATTTCATTAAAAACTCAGAAAAATTCGTTATTTATAAGTACTAGAAAAATTAGGGAATATGAGAATTCATAAATTAATATTTCAATAAAGCACACAATATGAAAAAGTACAAATAAAAATAATTAATACAACAACAAATAAAAAGAAAAATACAACCTATTTATTTATGGGTTGCCTCCCAATAAGCGCTTGTTTTAGTGTCTCAGCTAAACACATGAAAGATCTTCATGTGATACCTTCATCCGGGAGGTCCCGAAGGGTCCATCCTCCTTTTTCTTGTAAAATTACCTCCTCCAAGTATAACTTCAGATGGTTTCCATTTATCTTAAAAGTGCCATCATCGGAAGTGACCTCAATCGCTCCATGAGGGAAAACCTTAGTGATAGTAAATAGTCCTGTCCATTTTGACTTCAGTTTTTCCTAGAAATAATCTTAATATTGAGTTAAAAAGCAGTACTTTCATTCCAGGTTGAAAATGTTTTGGCTTGATCAGCTTATCATGCCATTTTTTTGTTTTTTCTTTATACAATTTTGCACTTTCATAGGCATTTAATCTGAATTTGTCAAACTCATTTAATTGCAGCATTCTTTGTGCACCTGCTTTTTGGGAGCCAAAGTTTAATTTTTTTATTGCCCAAAAGGCACTATGCTCCAATTCCACCGGAAGATGACAAGATTTACCATAAATAAGCTTATAATGAGACATTCCTAAAGGGGTCTTAAAGGCAGTTCTATATGCCCACAAGGCATCCTGAAGTCTTGAAGTCCAGTCCTTTCTATTTTGATTCACAATTTTTTCTAAAATTTGCTTGAGCTCCCTATTTGAGACTTTAACTTACCCACCTTTTTGACTGCATTAGAAACCCAATATCATAACTTTTTGACTGCAGGGATTCCAAGGCAGAAAAAATTTTCTGCAGCTGGAGCAACTGCTACAGCGCGCTGTAGCGGAATTTTCGCTGCAGCGCGTTCTAGCGGAATTTCAGCTACAGCGAGCAGTCGCGGAATTACTGCTGCGGCGCAGTATTCCCGCTGCAGCGTGCTGTAAAGCTACAATTTTTTTTTTTTTGAATTGGATTGCCTCCCAATAAGCGCTTAATTTAACGTCTTTAGCTAGACTCGCTAATGATTAACTAATCCGATCTGGAGGTTTCTTCTTCCATAAACTAAGGATGCTAGAGTGAGCACAACCCTCGAGATGGCTCTGTAACAGCCCCAATATTTGGATAGAAGATTAATCCAAATATTGAGTGTTACCTTAGCATCCAACACTTGAATAGAAGAAAATAGATCAAATGCTAATGCTAAGTGGCCAAGTCTCTTTATGAGTATTTGTTAAGTTAAAAATGAACGAAAAAGAAAGATACATATAAATGCAGATATACAAACATTTATAAATAAGCAAACCACTCATTCATCCAAGTAGTTTTATATATATTACAGATACAACACAAATTAATAACTGAAATAAAAGTAACTTATATAATTTAATTATTACAAGGCTTTTTAATATACATGACAGTTTAAAAGTGAATTAAAATTTAACTATGCGGAAGCAGATTTCCATAAGGGTTCTTCAAGTACTAGGTTCTGCATTACCTGAATAAAAGGGCTCTTGCTCTATTATATTTTAGTATTTAAATATGATAGGGCAATGCCAAGAAAAGAAAAAAAAGTAGTTAGACTAAACAGTCTAAGTACAATTTAAAGTTAGCTATGTTTTTAGATTAACAAGATATCACAACTATTATTTATAATTTAAGTATGCAGCGGTGCTGAAAAAACTATGTAGTATGGAAAGGTAAAGAGTGCAACTGTAAGGAAAATAGTATAAGACTCATTGAGTAAAAATACTCATTTTCTATTTATAATTCTAACTTTTTCCCGAAAATTTAAAGGTTTAGAATTTAATAAGCATGCAAAATGCAAGCAATCTATATGATCAAATGAAAGTATGCTAAGTAAATAATTGATATACAGTGAAGCATAAATTGAAATTAGGCAACATACACTGTATTCAAATTAACTGAAGCAATAAGCGAACTGAAAATAGAGAGTGTAAAGGAAAGAAGGAAATATCTTAGATTCTCAATCTAAGATAATCATAGTCTAAGACTATGATTCGAAAGCATAACTAAACAGTTATGAAGAGATTTTTCTAAGAAAATCTCTCATATTTAAGTTAAAGTTACATTTAGGAAAAATCTCATTCTGTAGGAGTACACTACATAATGGGCGAGGAGTTAAGCACGTCTACTTAACCAGATACAGTGGGGAAAATTGAACATTCACATTTACCCTCTCTAAAATGTGAAGTTCTAAAGAAAATATTTTCATTTGTACTCTAATTGCATCAAGGCATTTTTCCTTTTAAAGTTTTAAGAAAATCTTTATTTATGCACCAAGTCTTGAATATATGTTCAAGGATAGGAGGCTCAAAGTTATGGATTTCAAAAATTGTAAAGTATGTGATATCTTTTTGTTATCTAAATTTTTAATAAACTACTTTATAATTAGAGTTAATTAGACTCCAATTTGACTTATAGATATTAAATCTTAAGTCAATTTTAAATAAAGTAGAAGAAAAATGAAATACAATTTAATAAAATGAAAGGAGGACTTATCCAAAGCTTAAAAGAAAGAAACTAATAATTTTAGTTAAAAATGAACCGTTTGAATGTTTTGAATTGAATGTTAAAGTTCTCTAAAATATTTTGATGTCCAAAATTTCTTAAAAATTTTGGCAGAGTCTCCTCTGTTTTTGTTCAGATTTTCCATTTTTCAAAATCAATTCTCCAATTCTAAATATAGAGTTCAGTCCATTAAAGGATTACTCATTTCCAGTTCTAAGATAGAGTGTAATTCCAGTTCTAAAATAGAGTAATTCCAGTTCTAAAATATACTGAACTAAGCAGTTTACTCATCCTATATAAAACATCAAAAAAAAAAAAATGCAGAAGTAAAATTAGCATTTATAAGAGCAACTTTATGTGATATTTCACACATAGCATTTATTTTAATATTCCTGTATTAATTTTACAACTTAACCTGCAAAGAATAACATCATTAAAGTTAGCATTTAAATATAAAGAAACCAGATTTATTTAATTTATAAGAGCAGCAACTGATTTTATTAAAAGAAGAGCAGCATTTGAATCTTTATTTGGACCTTATCGCAGCATTTGTTTTATTTAAATGACATCATTTTGATTTTATAAAGTAGATAGCAGCAATTTGATTTTATGAGGTAGATAACAACATTTATATAACATGAATGACAGCAATTTGTATGATAGCATTCAATTCACTAATTCATGGCAACATTACATTATTTTATTTGAACTAATATTGATTAAACTAATAACATTTGCTTCTTATAATTCATTCGACATTTTATTATATAAGAAATGGAAGCAATTCTATCACTATAGAATAAATGACAACATTTAAAGATGATAGCAAGAGATTTTTAATATAGATTCACAAGAGTATTAAAATCCCTCAAATATAAATGGCAGTTTTTATCCCTACTTATATAAATTGAAATCAATAGATCCATATGAAAGATTTAACAGTATTTAAATCTTAATATATCATGCAGTTTATATTTAATTTATATTGAAATAATTGTCAGCATATAATCTATCTTAAATGGATAACAGCAATTTTATCCTTAAATGATACACAGAAATATATGAATCTCATAAATTGGATGGCAACATGGAATCTCATAAGATATATTGCAGCATTCGTAATAACATTAAATCTTATAAACTAATAGCATCTTATTCATTCAATATTGCTAATTGCTGAAATGCTAACTCAACATATAAGGCATATAGTCTTCTCCATGATAAGTAATGGCATCTTGTTTTGTATTTGAAAAGACAGTATGAAATAAGTGACAACATTTACTCTTAATTGAATGATAGTACTTGTTATTTGATCTATTGATCTTATATTAAAATGAAAGACAGCATTTGATCATTGTGTCCTTATATAAAAATGGCAGCATTTGATTTATGAAGGCATTTGATTCATGTTGAACTTAAATAACAACACAATATTAAATCACTTGAGATCTCATTGATCTTCCTTTAAGAGATACTTGGCAACATTATTTTTTATTGAAATAAGGCAACATTTGTTTCTTTTTGACAGTCATTGTTATTGGTATTTGGATCTTAAATAAAACATAGCAGCATGGCATCACCTGATTTTGACATATAATTAAAGAGATGACCACATTAATTTTTCTATATTAAGGCAGCATTTGATAATATCAACATAAATGACAGCACTTGATAATATCGCAGTACTTAACATAAAGATAGCACATACGAATTTATCTAGAAAGTGATAGCCTTTATTTATTTCAGTTTAACTAAAGTGATGGCAGCAGTTTGTTTCATGATAACATTTGGATCTAAGTTCAAGACAGTAATCATTTCTTTGTAAGGTAAAGGATAGCAATTGAAATACATAACTTATGAATTTCTCAAGTAGTAGCATTTTAAGTTCCTAATGGCATCATTTGTCCTCATAAATTCACCATTAGCAAATGATCTCTTATGGCATGGTAGCAATCAATCCCTTATAAACATATAGTCCTCATTTTAAGTTTCTATGACTTTACTTAATCTTAAAATTTTAACTTATGATCCTTTCAACGACCTTCATTAATTCTCATTTAAGTAGCAGCATTTAGAAAGAAATACAGCAGATGTAAACAAAAGGGCAACATTATTCTACTGTATAGAGTGTAGAACTATACATTCATAGCATGAAATTAATATCAGTTTAAATTCTGCAATTATAAGATAAAACTATAAAGATTCAGCATTTCTAAATATTTCCATTTTTCTTACTGCTATTAATTTAATGGACAGCATTTGATAACATTACATTACTTCTAATCTCATTGACTAAAGGTAGTAGTATTTGATCATATGTATAGTGATAGCATATGATTTATAATTACAACCACTTAACCCTCTATGATAGCAGCTCATGACTTAAGATAGCATTTAATAACATGATTACTCTTAGTAGCATATGAGTACAAAATAAATGGCAGTAGTTTCCTCATTTATCCTCACTTCATTAGATGTTGCCAACTATAAAATGACAATGATGGTAACCTGTAATCACTAGTCCATTTTATTTTAGCTAATAATACTTATTTTGTATAGATCAATTATTAGCAGCTAGTGGAAACATTACAGCAAGTATAATATAATGGAATGAATGTCAGCAAGTGTTCTTCCTTCATTTTAGAGGACAGAAATTGAATGATAAGGTCACATTTGAATAAGAATGACAGCAATTTTAAATTTTAAAAATAATTGATGGCATCATTAGAATTTATAGGACACATAGCAGCATGCTTTTGTAATGAAAGAAAATAATGATATTCCTCCATAAAGAAAGAGCAGCTTTTGATAGATGGCAACAATTATTCACATAGACTCAATGGCATCTTTGAATTTTATAGGATAAATAGCATTTAATCATTTAATTTTACTTTGAAATAAAATGGCAATATTGAAAATAATGGCAGCCTTTGTTTTGATGCATAATTTACAGCAATATAACAGCACATGCATTAATATCTAGTATCAGATATATATGAATTTTCTATTTTTACTCAATATCCAAATTTCAACAATTAATATTAATACCTAAAAATTTAGACAGTACATATGTTTCCAGCATTAGTAGGATGCTAAATAAATTTTGTAATCATAAAATACAACTCTAATAATTTAGCTTTTAAGATACAACAATACATAAAAGAAAAATCCATCCTTATATGAAAAACTGCAGCATGGAACCTTATAATATTTAGTTCATCATCAGAATAAGGGCAGAAATTAATTTAATATGGTCCATTGACTTCACAAAAATGTATAGATAGCATGTAATCTTAATTAAAGAATTGATTACAACAATTCTCATATAATAAGGCAGCAATCCATATAACATCTTAAGTTACCACATAGCCATCAAATCCTTCTTATTATCATAACAATCTAAAACATATTGAGAACCTACGCATAATTAAACAAGCTTAGATTTTCAGATTTGTGAGCCACAAATTACAAGTACTTAAATGAATTAAAAAAAAATGAATTAATTAAAAAAAAATCGATGCCTCCAAATATATAAGCTAAAGATGCTTTATGCATATCCAAAGAGGCAACCACAAAGTTAAACAGCATAAAAACTTAATTTCTGAAATATTCTTAAAATTCATTAATTTATTTGTTATCTTTTAATAAAATCCTTAGACAACTTAAACTCATTCAGTTAACAATTGATGAAGAATACAATATATATATATATATCGTTCTTGCATGCCTTTATGAGTATCAATTCTAAGAACAGTATGAGTAATGGGAACGGTTAAAACATTAAGGTTTGTAAATTCTATTTTATGAAGGAAATAAAATTATCTACAAGATTTTCATTAGACTGAATTATAGAGAGGTTTAGGTGCACTTAAAAGCAGCATGGAGTATGATTAATATATCACATATATTCATGAATACTATATACTTTTCAACGAATACTCACAGTTGGAAAGTATAAGAAAAAAAAAAGGTAATATGCATCAAAACCTGATTTATATACATAAGTAATCTTAGATTAAGTGTATGCCTAACGAGTAACCATCAAGCTTGCGAACATTTTCTCATCATTTAAACATAATCATTGCTGAAATACTTTCACTTATATAACAAATATCCATCACAAAACTATCTATGATTCCTATGAATCCTTCAAGATGAGTTTATAAAAACTATGTTGGAAAAGAAATCGAGGGGAGTACCTCTTTTTTTTCTCTTTTGAAAACAGCTAAGGGAAGAAGCTCGGCTAGAAAGGGCTCGGTTAGGATTTTCTTACCTTTCTCTCAATACCCCTTACGAGAGAATGAGCGATCGTTGATAAGGAGTAGAGGCGGCAGGGGTTTGAATCTTCCTATTGGAGCAACTAACGGTGCATTCCACGCGTCGGGGTGAAGGAGGAACCGCGTGCGGAAGAAGATAGCGTCGGCTAAGGATTAGGGCATGCCGATCGAGTGATATGCAGATAAGGAGAGTATTTTGAGATATATATATATATATATATATATATATATATATATATTGATTTATTGGATTAAATTGAAAGTTTTAATTAATTAATATTTTTATGATAATACATTTCTAATTTAATTTTTGAGAAATTGCTTTTTAGCTAAAATGAGTGTTACGAACTCAAAAAAAATAAAGTCAAAATTTAATTTGAAAGCTATCTTAATTATTTTAATTACTGAATTATGAAAATATAATAAAATATTCAAAAAGTTTTGACTTTCTCCAAAACTCACCAAAATTTTACCCCAAGCTAATTTGGGCATGAGGAATGCAATGGTGAAGTCTGTTTTCAATTCTGAAGTCAATTTAAATTAGGTATTTTTCAGAATTATCTGAAACCCAAGAAAAGCTGGAAATCGACAAACGATCTCCAATTCGCACGAAAATTTGAGGTGGAGACTTCTAACTCTATTATAAGAGTAATGAAAAGATTTAAAGTCAAATAGATCCACTAATTTATATGTAACAACTTTTGGGTTGTTACAGGCTCGAACCCTCAACTTCTCTTCCTTCCCTCATAGGATCCACTCCTTCGAATTCAAGCTTAGGGGGAGTCTTCTTCTTTCTTTTTCCTCTTCATGTTTTTCTTTTTCTTGCTCCTTCCTTGCTCCCCTTTTCCGAGGAAGGAGTCGAGCTATTATCAGAATTTTTCTCTTCTATCATTTGATCTTCGAGAACATCATCAACCCATAATCTTTATTCTCTTAATTTTTTTCTCACCTCTTCTTCCATCTCTCTTCGTTTAAAGATGGTAGGTTTAAAGTTAATTAATTTAGTTTTTCCCTTGATGTTTACACTTATCACCCTGCGCCCTATATCAATAACTGCTTTTATACTCATCAGAAAGGGTCGCCCAAAAATTATCGTGGAATTTTTTGTAACAACTCAGGTTGTTACCTTATTTGATTATGACTAATCTTAGTCTTAAGACTAATCATAAGTGTTAATTAGGTCAACTGGAGTAAACCTCAAAGACCCAGATCAAATCAGGAGTCGATTGGATCAAATCCTGATTTTTGGAAAATCCAGAAACCCTAGAATTTAACCCATTTAAATTGACCTCCGATCGAAAAACGGACTTCGCTATTGCGTTCATTGACCCCAAATTAGCTTGGGGTGAAGTTTTCATGTCGATTGGAAGTCGTCGAAAATTCAACGAATATTTTAATAATATTTGATACTCCGTAAATCGTGAAAATAAAATACTCGTCAAATCGAAAATCCGATCTCGCCATTGCGTTCCTCACCTCTCAATTAGCTAGGGGTGAATATTTGGTAATTTTCAAAATTTATTAATAATAAATGAGAATTGTAATTAATTGATTAATAAATTAATATTTTAATTTTGATTTAATGGCGCTGTCAACCTAATAGTGACGCCATCCACTGTGCTCGACGGCGTCACTCCTTTCCGTCTGATCGGGCGGACGGATCGGGTCAGTCCGATCGAATCGGATCGAACGGCTCCCGGGACTCCTCCCTTCCTCGTCTTCTCCGTCGTCTCCACGCAGCTCGCCGCCGCTGGCCGCGCCCAACCAGCGCCTTCGTAGCCTCGAGGCCTCCGTCGGGGGGGCTGTTAAGGGCTGGCCAGGTCTGGGATCACGGGAGGAGCGATCGAGACCACCGACAGAGGAGCGAACTTTCCTCTACTTCCCGAGCCGTCCATTCCAGGTACGTCGTTCTCCCTCGATCCTTCTTTGATTCGTCAAATTTTCAATGTACATTCCTATTTCAACATATGGATTAGGTTATTGTAGCGCCTGATTGGAGTATCGATGGTCCGATCATGTGTAATTTAGGATTTAGTCACAGTAGATCTCGTTAAACCCATAGCCGTCCGTAGGTTAGGGGTTAGGGTTAACCTTTGCCGGCGACTCTGTGCCCCTCCGGTGCCGGTCCAGGTACCACTGGCTAGGTCTTGGCCAGGCCCAGCCGTTGCCATGTGGGATGAGCTCCGGCATCGCCGGGAAGCCGCCCAAAACGCGCACCCTAGCCTCGGCCGACGGAGTGGAAGACGAAGTGGCCGGGCCGGGTCGGGTCGACCCGGGCCCGCCCGAGGCCCGCACGTGCGGCTCGGTGCTCGGGGCGTGGGGCCCGCTTCTGCGCGGCCCGCGTTAGTCGACGTGCGCGTGGGACCCGCGCGCAGGCCCGCGGCCTGTCCGCATCTGCCGCGTGGCGATGGTGGGACCCGCGCCCTCGGCCGCAACCAGTAGCAGCTTGCCATGTGGCAGTGGCGGGTCCCACCTCATTATGACCTGCAGAAAGGTATTAGTAGAAATAATTAAGTTATTAGTTGTTAATTATAATTAGTAGTTAGTTAATTAATATTAATTAATGCTAATTAACGGTTAATACATATTAAACAGTGCATTAATAATTAATTAATGCACATAATTAATTAATTACGATTATAATAATAATAATTAGCAGTAAACAATAACTAACTCTGTTAATTAATTAATTAAGGATAACTTAATAATATTTTATAATAAATAATAAATTAATATATATATATATGTATATATATATACAGTAATAATTTCCTAATTATTAATCTATTAATTAATCCTAACTTTAGGATTAATAAGGTTAAGCAGATAATTAATTAAAGACCTAAACAGTAGTTAACTTAACCCTAATTAAACAGTAGTAATAATAATATTATATTCAAAATAATTAAAATAAATAGATTAATTATTAATTAATTAATAATTAATATTAATTAATCACAGAATAATTAATTATTAATAACTTTAAAGTTTTATATAAAAACTTTAGGAATGAACAGTAAAATAATACAATTTGAATAAATGAATAGTAAAATAATTGAAATTATATTTTTGAATAGTAAATCTTAAAAGTTTAATAACTTTTTATAGGATGATCCAAACATAGCCAATATAGGACTTAAAATACTCAGAAAAATGTAAGGATTCAAATAACGTAATGTAAAAATTTATTTCGGGATACGTATAATGAGGTAACATTTTATGACCTATTTAGAGCCTCATAACTTTTTACTCGGTTATCGAAACATAGTTAATATGGGTCTTAAAATGCTCAGGAGAGCGGCCCCGTCACTGTAGTAGTATTAGTTTTCTCATTCGGACATCAGGATAAAAAGTAAACCCTAGAACTTGGAGTTGACTTTAGTGAAAAATAACCAAAATGCCCCTAGACTTCAAACAGCCATAACTTAGTCAAATCAACTCCAAATTGGAAAATTTAAGATGCTAACCAGCCTAGAATTTCAATGTTATCAATATAATAAAATAATATTTAGGATCTGAACCCTAAAAATTTAGGTAAATGACCAAATTACCCCTAGCCTTATTTTAGTCATAACTTGACCATTTCTTGCCCGATTAATGCGTACTTACTATCTATTTTCAAGTTAGACAATAAGAAATCAATTGGATTTAAGAGAAATCAATACTGACCACTAAGTCAAAAGTTGACTTTTTGACCCTTAAGTAGGGGCAAAATGATCATTTTGCCCTAAGATTTGACTAAGTACCCTTACCCTTTGGATAACATCCCAGAATGCCAAGATTAATATTATAATCATCTTAGTAATGTTTAAGCAAGTGAAATCAATCCTTAAGTCAGATTCCAATAATTTCTGCTAAGTCTTAAGCACTACACCTTAAGGACCTTTCCTGAGAATAGGAATAGATCATAGGTTAGAGTTCATTCATTGGGTAAATTAGGTTACCCAACGGGTGAAACCTTAGTTTATTAGTTTCTATACCTTCTTTTATTTTACAACTCATTCCGATTATTTTGTCTTTTAACTTTAGATTTAAGATAGGAGATTCATCCTATTATGTTTGATTACTTAATAGGATTTGCCTTAACTAGTAGATCACTAATAGAATAAAACCTAGAACTTAGGTCTTATCCTTTGGATTATGTGATTAAACTTAATTCTCGCAGTATTTAATCCATAATCTATATGTTTAGAAGATCTTGATCATATCTTAGTTAGAACGTCTAAATTTATAAAACTAGGATGTATGATTCATTTGTTTAACTCGTAGTCGTCTATCTGATTGAGCTAGATTGGAACATGATCAGTTCTAATCCTTTTTAACTTATAAGGACAAATTCCCGGGTTACACTCGATAGTAGGAAAATGGTGATCCTGAACTTGTGTAACTTGGAATAGTTAGATGGTTAAGTAGAAAAAAAATGATATCAGTATGTTTAGTAGAGTCCCTTGCTTACTTTGATACTTTGTTGCTTACGTGTTCCTTGATTTTTGTGCCATATTTCTTTGAGTATATCATATAAGACAATTGATGCATGAATAAACTGTTAGGAAAATATGGAGACTCCTTAGATTCCTTGTGAAAATATTAAAGTAATTTATGAAAAGATAATGGTTTTATGAGCTGCCTCTCAGTTATATCCTTATTACCTAGCCTCCTTATGTCACTAGAGGAAGAATCCGTTTTGTTGTGTGCCTAGTTTACTAGCCTCCTTATGTCGCTAGGGGTACACCGTTGGTGCCTTAGCCGTACTGGTGTTAGGGTTACCTTGTATGCTTAGTTTACTAGCCTCCTTATATCACTAAGGGCATACAGTTGGGCATTAACTGTACTGGTGCTAAGACCCTTCGTTTGCTTTATGTGCTTATTTTGCCTAGCCTCCTTATGTCGCTAGGGGTACACAGTTTATGACTTAGCCGTGATGGTGCTAAGCTTCTTTGGTATTCGATGGGCTTGAGTAGCTCTTTTCTGTATGGCAGTCGATGCACGTGTGGATTTATATGCAGTTGTTGTAGTTTACCTTTTAGTATTCTATTCTGTCAGCTATTTCCTTGTACTGCTTTTATATATATATTTAGGATGTTAGAATCTTGCTGCTATTTATATGTACCACTACTGAGTTATTTATTTTAATTGACATATTTTCTGTTGATCATGTAGAACTTTTCTTACAGCACATGACAATTATGTATATTTGTATGCCCTTCCTTGCTTAGTTTGTATGCGAGGCATGTCTCAGCCTCTTTCCTTTTCTTTGCTTAAAGTTATAAATGATGATTTATAGCTTCCATGTTTCTTTTGTATTGCTTGCCGCTCCTTTTCATATATATATGTTGCTTAGATGTTGTCAAATGGCGATATTACTTAACACTTACAATAATTCATCAGTTTAAAATGTACTTAGACAATTGTCTAACCAAATTTTCTTTTCTTTGGCTGGGGCCATACATTGTGAAACCGACAATGGAAGACTCCTTTCAGTTAGATGAGTAGGAGTTAGGTGTGGAGCCTTACCCAGAGGAGGAACCCGTGGAAGAAGCTACCGTCTAGTTCCCTTTTTTCTTCAAGTGAGGATGAGTGGTTATCATTCAATTTAAACATTTTAAATTATGTAATAATACAGGTACTATTGACTGTGATTTTGGATTGTATACTTATATTATGAGTTCTATTTTTCTTTCCTATTTGTTTTGTGATACTTGGATGGTTTACATTTCCTTAAATTGCTTTCGCACTCTGTTTATTTACTTATACAGTGACTGTCAGTTTGATTCTGTGTTAATCCTTCCCTAATCAGGTGGATTGTGGAGACTATTCTAATCTAATGATAAGTGAGGGGCTAGCCAGAGTGACACCCCACCCTTAATCTAATCCTCTGGCGGATTCAGGGTGGTGGGCGCCACATTCTTATTCCATCGGTCCCACTCACACACCACAAAATCGGTCGGAACGATAAAACTTCCCAATTCGACTACAATATTCTTTACCGTACCAAGAGGGGTAAGGGATTCTAAATTGGCAAACTCTAAAATCATGTAGGTGTATTCCATTCCTCCTACCTTCGGATGTTCATAAATGTGGTAGGGCATAATGTTGACCGAAGCACCAAGATCACACAAGAGATCTAAAAATACTTCATTTCAAATTATGTACGGAATGCTCAACCTCCTGAGGTCTTCACATTTTGGAGCTGTGAGCTTCTCACGTTCTATGCCCCTTTTTTCTTCCCATGCCTCAAGCTCATCATCTATTACACTTTTTTCAATATTAGTTCCCCCATACACCTCTCCCGAATGAATTACACTAACCATCTCCCTAGGGTTTACTTTGGTGGAACTGGGTAGAGCCCCTTGCTGCTGAATGGTCAGGTATTTGGAGATCTTCCCCAGTTGGGTTCCTATATTCCTAAGGGATGCTTCTATACCTTGTACCTTGGATAGAGGCATCATGGCAAGTGATAGTGGCTTCGGTGCGACGCATGAATTGGATCGTTTCAGCCTTGAAGGAGTTGAAAGCTCCTTCTAAATTAAGGTGATGATTGTTATTATTATTTCCATTGTTCACACCTTATTAGTTTGATGAACTTCCCCCATATTGGTTTCCATTATTGTTATTGTTACTCTTAGAGAAATTAGGGTAGTTTTTCCATCCTGGATTGTAGGTATTTGAGTACGGATTGTTCATTGAGTTATTGTTTCTTAGATAATTGACTTGTTCAGTATTTTTTGTACAAAGAGGTTATTTAAATTACAGCTTTCACTATTATGCCTACCTCCGCACAACTCACAATGTACCTCCAGAACAACATTAACATTCATTCTTTCAATTTTTTCATTCAAGGCGTATATCTCTTGTTATAATGTCGTTATTTGTTGGACTCATTTACCTTTATAGATTCCTTTTTTAGCCTTTCAGAAGGCCATTGATATGCATTGTTAGACATTTCTTCCAAGAGGTCATAAGCTTCCTCTTGGGTTTTACCACTAATAGAGCCATCGCCGGCTGCATCAATGAGTGTCCTTGTAGGAGTGTTCAAACTATTGTAGAAGGTTTGCACTTGCATCCACAAGGGAAACCCATAATGTGGGCAATGCCTTAGGCATTCCTTAAATTGGTCACATCCATCATATAACGTCTCGCCTTCCAACTGAATGAAGTTGGTTATCTTAACTCTCAACTGAGCGGTCTTTGCTGGAGGAAAATATTTGGCAAAGAATTTCTTAGCCAAGTCATCCCACGTCCAGATTGAATCACTTGAAAGAGAGCTGAGCCAACTCTTGGCTCTATCTCTCAAAGAAAATGGGAAAAGCCGTAATTTAACTACGTCTTCAGAGACACCATTAAATCTGAAGGTGTCACATATTTCAAGGAAAATTGAAATATGTGAGTTCAGATCTTCAGTGGCCAATCTCCCAAACTGATTATTCTGAACTATACTCAGAGCAAAAGATTTGATCTCAAAATTATTGGCTTCTATATTTAGCCTTACAATAGTATGGGAGATTCTCCTAACAGTGGGTAGTGCATAATCTCTTAGTGCTCTTCCCCTAGGCTCTCCTATTGGCTATCCTATATTTTCATTATAGTTGTCCATAACGTCTTGTTGGTTTGAAAGGTTTTGTTATCTCTTAGCTTGCAAGTAAGTTTTTTCAATTTTGGGGTCAAATAGATAATTCGTGTAGACCCTTCTACTCATACACTACAATACTTAGGCTATCAAGAACAAATTCAACAATAATATTTAGAAGTTCAACACAAATAAATGAAACAGAAAATGAAGTTGTTAGTGCCTATAATTACAAAAAGCAAAAATAACTAAAAGTATATGCACGAAAATACTTAAATCACTAGTTGCTTATAGATTAACCTTAATACGAAACAAATTCCAATTCCTCGGAAACGGCACCAAAAATTTGACAGACTGTAAATACACGTCTGCGCTTACACGCAAGTGTACGTGGTCTGAAGTAATAAGTGAAAAGTGTTAGTTTTCAGGATTTATCGAACCACAGAGAATTGGATGTTTTGTTACTAAGGTGTATCTATTCTCACTAATATTTCAACTATGATGAATTTGTTTTAGTTGGTTCTAAATTAAGCACAACAATCACTAAGAAAAAATTAAGTCAGATATAAGGAAGATGAGAGTTGGGTTCATCCCACATGTCATGATGGTTACTTATGCATGATGATTCCTCAAGTGTTTATCTTTCATTTACTCGGATTTAAATCAAGTACACATTGTTCCTCCTTGAGTTTTATCTCAAGGATTTACAAGTTCAAATCCTGTGCACAAAATGAACACACAGTCGGTTCTATCTCGGCACGAAGATTCTTATAAGATTTTAGACTTGAAGTTTTCATCTTATCTCTTGATCAAGGAGTTGAGGATTATTTATTTTTAAGATCTTACAAGCATTGACTCCACTAAGAGCATCACTCGCATCGTACATAATCGAAATTAAGTATTTGATATGTTTGGCTCAATGACTATGTTACCTCGTTCATGAGCACAAAACTATCTCTTTCCCTCTATCAATTATGTTGAGCTAAGGAGTTAACTTAGTAGGTCTTAGCATCACATGCATCAACACTTTAGTTGAGCTTAGATTACGGTGCACTAAGCTCAAGAACTTTTTCACATAGTTCTAAACTCTCATGCACTCATAGATCTAGCATCAAACCAAATGTGAGCTATAGAGCATAAGACACATTAGTTCTTGAGTTCATTAGTCCATTTTCATTTAATTTATAATCAAGACTATAATAATAATAAACATTCCTTTAGCAAGGTATTGAGTTCATAACTTTTATTAATGCTTAAGGAAAACTTCATACAAATGAAAGTTACTATCAATCATATGGGATTACCCCAACCCTCTCTAATAGAGATTTAGCTCCCTATTACAAAAGAGATGAAAAAGAACACATATATGGATAAAGACCCTTTTATGATAAACTAAAAAAAGAAATTACAAAATATGAGTTTAGAAGATACTAGGAACATTCCTTGGAAGTTCTCCGGATTCTTCTTCTCGTTGTTTGAAGTTCCTTTCCTATATCGCTAGTGCTGCCTTTCTTCTCCTCTCCTTAGCAAAGTGAGCTCTTTCACCCTTGGGGAGTTCCTCTTTTCCACTATGCACCCCTCATTCTTGCTTAGTTCAATTGGGAAAAAATTGGAACCCTCCTATTGTCAAGAGAAGAGGTATTTACAGATGAGGGGCTGCATTCATCACACTTAAGATCCAAACCAGCAATTCCTATTGAAAATTCTGAGCAATGATGGCAAAAATTCCAATTGATGGTGAGGTAACCAATATCTTCATTTGTTTAGCCAATACATCACCTCATAAGCCTCATTTCCTTTTAAAAATGTAGCAGCTACAGAGAGAATGATGGTTGGGGATAAGATGCTAGTTGGGAGTCTTGTCTCAGCCGCATTAAATGCTTCTGCCAGAGGAAATTGCGGCGGGCCGCTGCAGCGCATGATAGCGCGCGGCAGCGCGCTACGGTGCAGATGAAATCAGTCAGTATCCCCACTGCGGTGCGCGACAGCGTACAGATTTCGCAAAGTCACCAGCTGCAACGCGCTGTGGCACTGTCCTTTTGCAAAGTCACCCGTGGCAGCACGCTATGGCGCCCGCGGTTCGCAAGCTACACCGCTGCAGCGCGCTGTTGAGCCAGCATTTCGCATAATGCTCCCCTGCAGCGCGCGACAGCGCCCGCGGTTCGTAACCTGAACCTCTGCAGCGTGCTGTAGCGCCAGCATTTCGCAAAATGCTCTGCTGTAGCACGCGACAGTGCCCGTGATTTGCAACTTGACCCACTGCAGTGCGCGATAGCGCCCGTGGTTCACAACTTGACCCGCTGCAGCGCGCGACAGCGCCCGTGTTTTTGCAACTTGATTCACTGTAGCGCGCGACAGCGCCCGTATTTCACAATATAATTCGCTGCGGCGTGCGACAGCGCCCGCATTTTCGCAACTAGACCCGCTGCAGCGCGCAACAGCACCCGTATTTCGCACCATGATCCGCTGCAGCGCGCGGCAGCGGTTGGCTTTGGAAAGTTTTGAAAAATTCACAAATGACTCAGAATTTCCTGGATAGGCCTTTTTCTAAAAAGATAAACACAATTTGATTAAAGGAGCAGTTTTAAGATCAGAAATGAATGGAATTTTCCTTTATTTTAGATATAATTTATAGATTCATCAATAATAAATATCTCTATGTATGAAAAATGCATCTATATTTCATATCTTATATATCTTTTGCTACTAATAGTGCTTAATAGTGGGTTAATATATGATAATCTAGTATTAAGTACTATAATATCACTTAATGTTAGATTAGGATACCTAATATGGCATTGGGTCATTATAGTAAGTATCGTAGAGGTTTAAAATAAGGAAATGATAGATGCATAAATAATTACCATTACATAACATCAGTAAAATACAGTAAAAATATAATAGGGCTAGTTAGGAGTGAACTAGTATCGATTAGTGAATGAATTCATTAGTGTAGGGCGAATGAAAGTTAATGATATTGAATAGATGGCAAATAATGGGATGGATTTGGACTATTACACTAAGTTATTCTATTTATATTGGGATAGTAAACTTCAGCACTACACTCAATTTGGAAGATCTTTCCATGGAGTCTCCCCAAATGAAGTATATGTTCTTACTAATATACTCAAGTCTCCCATCTATGAAAGTAGTGATCTTGCTGCACTGGCAAGAGAATGGCTTCATAGGGTTACTAATATATTTTATGCCATTGGTGGTCTAGACTATATACGTTTTCAAATATTGGATCAGCTATTGGAGGAAAGTGCTAAAGAATGGTGGACTCATGCATATAAATAAATCGTCAAGGAAGGCGGGAGGCATTGTTGGTCACCTACCTTCATAGATTTTTATCTTCTCTTCTTCGCTAAATTTTGCATATGAATGTATTTTTACTTTAGACTGATTATAGTATTCTTTTGTTCATTTTAAAAGTTCATTTTTTACTAAAAAATAGTTAATTAAAGAAATTATCATTTTCCTTTCTGAGTTATCCCTTGCTTTTGCCCCTTTTTCTAGAATGAATCTCGACTCAAACCTTCGTAAACTCCAGTCAAGATGACAGTGATGTCAGAGTTATCCTAAACTTTTGAGGAAATAAGGATGTTGGTATAATTAGTTAAGATTCTGGTGGCGACCTAGACTCAAGTGGCACAAACATCTTTGAACCAACCAAACCCACAAGTTGCACACGCTAGTCCCAATACAACACTAATACCTACAATGGATGGATTTTTGCTTGCCTTTCTTTGTTTGAATCCTCTAACATTCAATGGATCTGCTACTCCAATAGAAGCAGTGAACTAGTTGAGGACAATTGAGAAGAACTTACTAAGAAATAAGTGCCCTAATAGCGAGGAAGTGTGACTAACTACCCACTTGCTAATGGAAGAAGCTGAATTATGGTGGGAGAGTGAATTGAACGCCTGATTTGCAGGCCATGGTATATGATACATCCTGTGGGAGGAATTTGAAGAGGTGTTCAAAGAAGAATTCATTCCACCTTCTGCTCAAACGATGATAGAGGATGAGTTGATACAACTGATATAAGGTGATAAATCAGTACTGACCTATGAAATGGAATTTAGAAAACTATCATGATTTGCATCAAATTTGGTCTAGACAGAGGCATCAAGATGTAGTCACTTTTTGAGAGGATTAAGGGATTCAATTAAGGATCACTTTGTATCTCAACAACATGACAGTTTTGCTAATCTACTGGAGGGGACTCATCTAGTGGAACATTGCTTACAACAGAAGGAGCAGAGGAAGAGGTCGTTACCATTACTAGCCATAAATGATGATAATAAAAGAGGTAGGTCACAACCACCCAAGGCTTACCAAATATTCCATCAACAACAGACGGACCAAGTACAGAGATGCCAAAGGCCTCATGAAAGACGGTCGTAGCCCATGCATATATATATATATATATATATATATATATATATATATATATATCAATAGTCAATCACAGTACAAAAAACTCACCCAGGATCAAACTCCACGGTGTCCCAGGCAAGGAGATCAAGTAACCTCCCGGGGAGCACATCTCCCCTAACAAAAGAAAAATTGCCCTAACGGGCATACATAGCACAAAACTCCGCCGCCCGGTTCGCAGCACGCGACTGGTGGGTAAAAATAACACGAGGTACATCGAGCAAAAAGGCTAGGTGGTCTGCATGTCTCTCTCCGCCTCGTAAACGGAGGGTCCTCTCCCAGAGTCTCCTGAGCCGCCGGAGCGCTCCCAAACAGTCACTCTCAATGATGACACCCTCTGTATCATCCATCGCTGGGAGAGCCTGGCGTAATAGAGTGACTGCCTGTATCTCAGCCTGTAGCGGTGATCCCGCCTGTAAGCTCGCACCAACAGCATCCAAAAACTCCCCTGCCGAACCTCGGACTACCGCAGCTCCAAAAGCAGTCGGCTCACCATAACTGTATGCTGCATCAATGTTGGCTTTCAGCCAACGGGGCAGGGGGGGCACCATCTGAAGGAGGTGGAGGGTGGGCCGTGGAACCCCAGTAGTCGCACCCGTCGTGCAAACCAGCACTAACCAAGGCAGAAAGAATCGCGCCTGCGCAGACAAGCGGCGTAGGGTGGGCCCGCCCATGCGTGAACTCCGTCCTGCTCCTCCAGGCCTGGTACAAGGAGTAGGCCACAATCTGGCAGCTGAAGCGGCGGTGATGCGAGGCTGTAGAGGTCCTGAAAAGTGCAGTAAACTGGTCCCAAGTAGTCAATGTGGTCGGAAGCAAGTTCTAACTCACAAAGGTCTCCAGAATAGCTCTCGTATAACTGCAGTTCACAACAAAATGCTCCCTGTCCTCCTCTGCATCGCAGCCCCAGACACAAGCTGACGACTGAGCCAGCCCTCTCCTAAAAAGCCAACTACTGGTCGATATGGCATCTCTGAATAGTCTCCATAGGAAGCAGGCCTCCCTGGGGCCCAAAGCCATCTCCCACATAGCTGAAAACTGCCAAGGCTGACCCCCACGCTCCAGTAGGTAAAGCTGCCTCATCCCTATGATAAGTGCTATCACCAAGGGAATAATTGTTACACCTGTGGAAGCTCTAGGCATAAATTTTGGGAATGCTAATCACATTGGATTGGGGATAGGGTAAAAATCAACCATCCTTCCAACACTCATAATCTTATGCCTATCAAAACTCAAGCACCAGTGCTAGCTATAATGCTTCCACCTACAGTGGGATTAGCATCAAATCCTAGAAGGGTACCTCAACCTACCCAAAGGACTCAAAATGTAGCCATAAGGAGGAGCAAATAATCAATCTACTATTACACCAAGAGTTTATGCTTTGACACCAGTAATCACATCTGAAGATAATGAGGTGGTGTCAAGTATGTATTTAATTTAGTGCAATTTATTTCTTTTCTATTATATTCTTTTATAATTATCCTAGGTAGTAAACTACTTAATTTCTTTAAATTAGGCACACTCTAAATTAATAGTTAACCTTGTGACACACTATTTGATACAGGCACAAGTCACTCTTTTGTATCTGAGGAATGTGTTATAACATTAAACCTTCAACAATATAGTTTAGGCAAATTGATGCATGTCTTAATTCCATCAAGAGCCAATATGAAAACAACCAATTTTTGTAAATTGAACTTTCTTATTGGTAATCAAACTTATGAGGCAAACCTCATAATAATGCCAATAACAAATTTTCATTTAATCCTAGGAATGAATTGGTTGAGTCAGCATAATGCAATGTTTGACTGTAATAAAAAAAAGGTCTTGGTAAAAGCAGGAAAGAAATCTGAAATCTTAATTTAAAGGGTTGGCATTACTACATCAATGATTAATGTGCTAGAAGCCAAGAGGCTACTAAGTATAGGCTGTGTTTCATACTTGGTGACAGATAGGTGAAAAGAAGGAGGAGAAAATAATGGAAGAAAATAGAGTTGTAAGAAATTTAGAGATGTCTTTCCTGATGAATTACCAGGATACCTCCTATAAGAAAAGTTGAGTTTTTAATTAAACTAATCCTTGGAACTCAAATTCAATCAAAGGCACCCTACAGAATGGCACCAAAGGAGTTACAAAAGTTAAGGGATCAAATGTAAGAGTTGTTGGATAAATGTTTCATAAGACCTAGCATGTCCCCTTGGGTATCCCCAATACTATTTATAAAAAGTTAGGATGGGTCTTAGCGAATGTGCATAGATTATCGAAATAAAGAAATCATTAAGAGTAAGTATTCATTGCCAATAATATTTGATATATTCGATCTACTAGTAGTAGCTAAGGTATTTTCAAAGATTGATTTAATGTCAGGGTATTATCAAATCAAGGTTAAAGACAAAAACATGCCAAAAATTGTGTTTATGACCATGTATGGACATTAAAAATTCTTGGTCATGTCCTTTGGATTGACCAATGCAACATATATATTTATGAACCTAATGAAAAGAATTCTTAAGTTATATTTAGATAATTTTCTATAGTATTTATAGATGACATCCTAATCTACTCTATGACTGAAGAAGAACATGTGAATCATCTTAAAGTAGTTCTGGAGTTATTGAGAGAAAATAGACAATATGCAAAATACTTTAAATGTGAATTTTGGCTAAAGTCTGTTGCATTCTTAGACCATGATATTGATGTAGAATGGATAAGGGTAAACTAGAAGAAAGTCAGTGTAGTCCAAGAATGGACACAACCCAAAATAGTAACATAAATTAGCAGCTTTCTGAGATTAACTGGTTACTATAAAAGATTTGTGAAAGGATTCTCTTAACTCAATTCACCTTTAACAAAGCTAACAAGGAAGTACCTTTTGTATGAAGTAAGGATTGTGGAGAAGTATTCCAATAATTAAAGCAAAAACTAACTACTACTCTAGTATTAGTGTTACCACAAGAAGGGAAAAGTTTTCAAGTTTATACTGATGTTTCAAAATTGTGACTGAGAAGTGTCCTAATGCAAAAAGAGAGGGTCATAGCTTATGCTTCCAAATAATTGAAACCCAACAAAAAAAACTATTTTATACACAACTTAGAATTAGTAGGAGTAGTTTTTGTGTTGAAAATCTGGAGACATTACCTTTATGGGGTTTAAGTGTGAGATATTCATAGACCATAAAACTCTTAAATATATTTTCACTCAAAAGGAACTAAATTATAGACAACAAAGATGGTTATAATTCATATGTGGTTACAATCTGGAAATACAAAATCATCCTAGTAAGGCAAATGTAGTCACTAATGCTTTAAAAAGAAAGATGATGTTAGCATCCTTAATTACAATGGGTGAACTAGCAGAGGATTTTGAAAGGCTAAGGATTGAGCCAATTAGAAGAACTGATATGTGCAATCTTTTGGCAGCATGTGAAGCTGAACCTACTATAAAGGAAAGGATTATAGCGGTTCAAAGGGAAGAGAATTGCTATTATAAGATTAAAGAGAATATAGAAAATGGTCAAAGAAATGATTTACAAATGAAATGGTGAAGTGATTCACCAAGCAAGCAGGATATAGGTACCAAAGAGAGTACATATTAAAGTACTGGCTAAGGCACACAATTCAGGGTATATAATTCATTCAAGAAAAAGCAAAATGTACCAAGATCTCAAAAAGAAATTATGGCATCCAGGAATGAAAAAAAGTATAGTTGATTTTATAATCAAGTGTCACTACTGCAGCTTAGTGAAGATAGAACACCAAAGACTTGGAGGACTCATTAAACCATTAAAGTTGTTAGAGTGGAAGTAGACAAATATATCTATAGATTTTGTAATAGGTTTACCTCATTGTAAAATAGGTGCATATGCGATATGGGTAATAGTCGATAGATTAACTAAGTCATCTCACTTCATACCTATCAGAAAGATAGACTCATTTGAAAGGTTGGCTAAACCATATATTAAGGAAATTGTTCATCTACATGGAATTCCTAAGGTAATAGTTTCAAATCAAGATGGAAGATTCACCTCTCATTTTTGGCAAGTCATTTGGCAAGACTTGGAAACAAACCTAGCATTGAGCACAATATTTCATCCTCAGATAGATAGTCAAACTGAGGGAGTTAATCAAATTTTGAAAGATTTGATGTGTTTATGCAATATAAATTTTGGAGGAAGTTGGGAGAAATATCTAACCTTAATAAAGTTTGCTTATAATAATAATTTTCAAGCCATCATAGGTATAACTCCATATAAAAAATTGTATGACAAAAGATATAACACACCTTTGGCATGGACTGAAGTGGAGATGTGCAACTATATGAATTTCAACTAGTTGAAGAGAGAAATTAGAAAATATAGTTAATAAATAAGAGAATGGTAGCAGCTCAAGACAGATAAGAAGTATTACGATGCTTGACACCGTCAGTTAGAATTTTAAGTTGACGATAAAGTCAAACTTAAGGTTAGTCTAATGAGAGGAATGCAGAGGTTTACAGTGTTTGGGAAGTGAGTCCAAGATATGTGAGATCATTTTGAATATCAGTTAAGTAGGAATGTCAACATACAAACAAGAGTTTCCAAAATATATTTCATCTATACATAATATTTTCCACGTATCTTCCAGAGGAAGTGTTTATTGGACCCAAGCCATCAGATTCAAATGCCAGCAGCTGAATTACACCCTGATCTGACTTATGTGAAAAAACTAGAGAAAATATTAGGAAGGGATCAAAAGTAGCTGAGAAGCCATAGCATCTCGATGGTCAAGGTTTAATGGCAAAATCACATAGTTAAAGAGGTCACTTGGGAGAAGGAAGATGAAGTACAGAAGAAATATTCAGAGTTATTTGCCTAAAACAACTATTTTAGCAAACTATTAATTTATTTGTCATCCCGTTATAATTATTTTTGTGTCGAGGATGACACCTCTTTTAATGAAGGGAGTTTGTAACAACCTATGGTTATTACATGAGTTTTTAATCATCATATTAGCTTAAGAATCTCACCATTTGTCTTAAAATAATCTTAAGATGAAATCCTAAAATTTTGGTAAGGTTTGGAAGTTAATTGATTGAAATGAATATTTGAATCAATTTAATTGACTGGGAAAATGATATAATTATTTAGACCTCTAATCAAAAATTCGAATTCATTTTTGAGTTCCTCACACCCAATTTAATTAAGAATAAAACTTTTGGAATTTTTGGAGATGTTTGATTAGTATATTATATTTATATATATTATTTATAATTAATTAATTAATAATATATAATTTATTTATAAAAAATAATTGTTGGATTACTGTTGGATGGCGGGTGATTCGTCATCCTGGAGTAAACATGGGACCGCCATATTTGGCGATCTAGGCCGTCCCGTGGTTCTGCTGATCTGATCAAACGTCAGTTGCTGATCGGCTGTTAGATCTGATCAGAGCCATTAGATAAGAGATAGACGATCAAGATGAGATCTGAATTGTCGTCTCTAAGCTCATCGCTCGAATCCAGGTGGCATTTCAAATTGTCACTGAGGCCACAGCTTCACCTGCTCAAGACTAGACCAAACCCCTCCTTATAGTTTGTTTGGCGAAATGTGCATGAACATGGGCGTTGCCGAGGCTTAACCACCTTGTGCGAGCAAATCGAGCTGATGAAACCGATGAACAATGAACGAGAGGTGCCTCCAATACTCTGTTACATGTGCTTTGATTTTGTTTTGTGAACATTAGTAACTCCATTTTACACTTGCAATTATCATAAACTTTGATCAATTATGCTCGAGTGAGCCCAATTGATAGTTGATCGACTCGAGCATGTACAGTGTACAGTGCTCGAGCTGATCGGCTTGTCATGCATTTTGTGGCCCCTAGGTCATAGTCTAGGGTTCACCTAGTCATTCATGACCCAGTGAATGTGTTGGGATCAAGTGGGAGGCATGGGGTGGCTTGTAGAAGGAGCAATCTCCCTCTATAGTAAACCCTAGCATCCTACAAAAGATGAACAATAATAGAACAATAGGGTCAATTTCAGTGGAATGTTTGGGACCTTTCGAAGCTCTCGTTGAGTTCTTCATATTAATATAATGTGTGAGGGATGTATCGTTTGAACCTCGAATAATTTTGATGCCCTAGATTTTGAGTTTTGGCATCCCGGTGAAGAAGAGGAACAGTGTCGAGTGGGTCGACCTCGACCCATGCGGCACATTCCTTCGGGCTCACACACATAGACGGATCATGTGCGTGCAGCGGCTGCCTACAGAGGCACGTGCATGCGTAGAGTAGTTTTGGTTTAATTGTATAAAAATTCAATTAATTAAATTTTAATTTTTATCTATATATTCTTAATTACTTGTCCAAATATGACAATATTATATATCAAAGCAATCAGAAAAGAATAATGAATTTACTAGTGGCATTAGTTTTTCAATTTGAATGATATTTTGCTAATGACTTTTTAAACCCTAACAAATTAGGATAGCAATTAATCATATTATTTTAGCTCTAATTTAGTCATACTGTCATTCTACTCACCATACCATAGGAAAGGTAGATTCACATACCTTATTCAAATTAGATGTTAAATGAGAATTTGACTTTTAGGAGCTTAGTCTATAACAATCACAACCCTAAGTTGTTACTTAACTTAATCATAAGTTTAATCATACTATCATTTTAATTCCATTACCTTTACTAGATCATTAGATGCTAATCCTGAAAATTTGGATCAATCGAACCTCTCTAGGTCAAATGGATATTTTGGCAATTCAAGTACCCTAATTAATAGCCAAAATATTTTGATTTTCAATCCAAAATTAGATTGCATTTTTGAATTTCTCACCCCAAAATTAGCTAGGGGTGCAAGTTTGAGAATTTATGGAGGTCATTTAGGCCATAGTTGAATTTAATTTAAATTGGCAAAATTGCAAATTAGGGTTCTTAACATTTTAAATTCAATTTTACCCTACGGGATTCACTATGTGGACCGTGAGAAATCTGCTGCTGAGGCAATGTCCCACGACAGCGGATCCTAGCGAAATCCATCCATCTAAACCGCGATCTCGCACTTAGATTAAATCTTAGCGATGTATACTCTCGGGCATTAGATCTATCCTTCGGATCCCATGATCCAGAGCACTTCGGATCCCCTGATCCATATCCCATCAGATCCCATGATCCATATCACTTCGAATCTGGCTGTTATGATTCGATCGATCAAAACCGTTCCATAATTCTGATTGATAGGTTAGATGGCCCTCACCTCACGCACTACTATTCACCTTCGTCCTGAGCGCGCCCCACTCCCAACAAGGAGGACTTTTTCGCACACAAGCCACCATCCTTGTCCTCCGCTGCTTCCTCTAGCTCTGCCTAGCCATTAGCGGCCTCCCTATTAAGGTTGGAAGTCTCAATCGGGCCCCATGGCCTGGCCGAGCTCGAATAGGAAATTTGAGAGCTTGGTCATGGCCCGACCCCTCAGGCCTTCCCAGCCCACTGCATGCACTCTAAACTTTCATTGAGGCTACTGAGGCTATAAATAGCCTCAAGATCCATTCAGAGAGTCCTTTGTTGTCTGTGAGATCCCAATTGAAGGTCTCTCAAAATCCTTCATCTCCCAATTATTCCTGCAATCTGGACTATCTCAACCTCTCTAGTATCTCCCAATTGTATTCTAAGGGTGTGCACTCGATGTTCGAGTCCCATAGCATCTTCTAGAAGCTCAACAGCCTCTGGCATCTCCTCTACCGATCAAACCAAGCTCACCCGATCAATCCGTGTACCTCAATTGCAGGAAAGAGCCAATTAGGCTCGACACTTCCTCCCATTTGATTCATAAATGCTCTCCTACTCTAATCGAACCTAATGCACTAACTGCTTAGGCTCAGGTGAGTCTCGATTAATTGAATCTATCAATCGAGCTGCGTCCTCTTTGGAAATTGGGCTGGCCGAGTAAGGTCCCATAGGTCTAGCTTGTAACGCCCAGCTATAAGATTTGATATATTAATCTAACAACGGGTGTTACGGCAGTATTTAATATTGAGTTAGGGAACTCTAACCCAACATTAAGTACTACCTTACATCATGTGGATCTATGGGTAGAAGGAAGCTCACTCATTCTAATATAAGCATCTATCATTTATAATATGAAAATACATACAATATGAAAGAATAATTTAAGAACATCACATAATATTTAATTTACAAGTTTTGAGAATAAAATCACTCATCCTCACATGATAAAAAAAAAAGTAAACAATATCTTCAATCCAGCTATAACTCAGGTTTTTCCTTGAGTGCAGCACTTGATCCTTTCTTGTACACGCTCCTAATCTACCGTATTTTGATTTTTAGATACGGTAGGGCATAACTAATAAAAAGAAAATGTGATTAGATTTTAAGAAGTCTAAGTATATCTTAAGAGTAAACTAAATATATTATTAAGCAGAAATCACATTAGCTATTTACAATTTAAACTAAAAGTTGTGCCATAAATATGAAACTAGAAAGGAGGTAAAGTAAGAAAAATTTCTCATATTATTTAAGCATCTTTATTAATCCTACAACAAATAGGTTAGCATGGAAATTGAATTATTTGTAATTGAAGAAATTATGAATATGTTCAAATGATATTGTATATTAAATAAGAAAAATAGTGTAAGAAATAAAATTTTATTTTTGTAGAAAACCTTATACTACATAAATGATTCTAAAATATTTAAAATGCTATGAAACAGTAAAGTATGTAATTTCAGTCTAAAAAACTCAATATATATATATATATATATATATATATATATATATATATATATATATATATATATATATATATATATATATATATATATATATACATATAGCTATAAGATTATACTAATTATTCACAATTAGTAAGATTGTGAGAAATGCAATTTACGATTTATTTATCTTGTCTTTTTATTCTGTGTGAGTAGAACAAGTGAGGGGTTAAGTAAGTATACTCAACTTATCTGAAAGTGGGTTAACTGTAAATACACACATTCTCCCTCAAAAAAATTATGTGGTCTCCGGATACACTAATAGCATGCCAGGCTTAATGACAGTTGTACTAAAACCCATCATATGAACCCCTCTGAACTGTGTATTAAATACTTATTATTATGCATAAAGTCTTAATGCATGATTTCAAAGGATTTGTTTTCAATGTGTTGCAGTGTTTTAAGGATTAACAAACTATTGTAAGACATATGATATCCATTATTTTCTATTTTTAATTATTTATCCTAATAACTTGGGACTAATAAAGTCCCTAATTAATTTAAGAAACATAGATTCCTAAGTTAATTAATATAAATAATAAGTTTAACTTTGAAAGTAGTGATTTAATTGAACTTTTATGTATTCCACAAGTTATTCACTCTACTTAATTATAAGATTCTATTAGCAATTTGCTAGCAAGCCTAATGATGATCAAAACAAGTGATATTCATTTTATAAAACAATTACTTTTCATTTTTGCAAATACTGGTATTATTCATTTTACAATTTTAGAAACTATTCATTTTGCATCAAATGATACTATTCATTTTGTAAACCAGTTACTATTTATTTCGCAATGCTTCCAATATTTAAGGTTGAGCTAAAATTTACAATCATACTATTCAAGGCAACTAGGATCTTACATGTACCACATTGATACAAAGAAAATCCAATGGCGCTTAAAAGAATAGGAGTTTCACAACATTATAGAAAAAAAATTAAAGTTTATTGAACAAGTTAGATGGCGAGAGACAATTGAGATTTGTGTACTTATAAGGAATCACATGCATAATGATATTTAAGCCCCTTGATCCATAATCAACTAGGGGTGATGCATGCTCAAATGGATGATATGAATCTTGGCATATAAAAGTTGACAAGATGTTAGCAACAAGTTAAGTTCTAAACACGTTAATTATGATAAAAAAAAAATAGAAGTAAGAGATGCTGAAGCTGTTTATTCTAAAGCGAGTAATACATACTTTTTGCAATACTTGAAATGCAAAAGAATTATAAGCCCTACATTAAGCTACAAATCTACTATTTGCTAAACAAAGTCATAGAAAATTAGTGACCATGAGTGCACACAATTTTGTTTAATTATGCCACACCAGCCTTGCTCAATACTAATATCCACATTGGTTAGATGTAATATATTGCACACAAATAGCATGAAAAAAATAACTATGTTACCAAGTAGACGTTCTAATAATTTGATTTTGAGGTAAAAGTCAAACGCAACCTGAGCACAAATAATGCTTGGAGCAAAAACTTAATTATTTTACTGACCCAACCAAACATTTAAGCAAGCCTTCAGTATGCTGGTCAGGTAGGCCATCGAACTATGTATTATAGCTCAACAAGTGTGACTATAGTTCAAGTAGGCATCAATCAAAATCATCCCTGGCGTGGATGCAGATCAACAACCTTCCACTATGCTCAAGGGCTTGAGACATTATTCAAGACAACTCATTTATTGTTCAGCTCTAATTAAGCTAAAAACTTACTATGCAAAAATGAAAAATAATAACAAGTAAGAAACTATGAATGCAGAGTTAATTATGCCCCACACCAGCCATGCCACCATGGTTATAAATCAATACAATGTACACATATGGCTAGCAATCATAATAAACTATATTAGCATGTAAACTTTGTGCTAATTTGATCTTAAGTCAACTCAACTGTAACCTGAGCACATAGAATGCATGCATTTGAATAATTTCTTAACTCAACCAAGTATTGAGATTGGCTTCCTGCTTGGCTCAAGAGCTTGAGCTCAATTGAGTTTGCAAAAAATGCAAAGTCATTCAAACTTTGAATAAATTTATAAACTATAATCTGGGAAGAATATAGAAAGAACTTTAAGATAAGATGCAAGGGTATTCAAAAGTAAGTTTTGATATGTTAACTTTTAATTGATTTTTAACTTTAAGCCGCATAAACTGATAAATAAGCTAAGAGCAAACCAAACGGCCCTTAGAGTGCTAACCTAAAAGTTGAAGCCAATCTGAAGCATGCTGAAATGATCATCGAAATTTTATACATCTATTATATTTCAGGTTTTATATATGTCGGTAGGTTAATTGCCAGGCTATGTCCACTCAATAGACATCAAGTGCATCGTTGGCTAAAATTTATCCAATTTTGAAAAACTTGTTGCTTATAAAGAGTCAGCAAAATGAATGAGTGCTTAGGTTAAATGATTTAGCTTCTAAATTAATTGGTTGGCTTTCTTAGTATGTTAACATTAACTCAAAATCAGTTTCTAGAGTGTAAAGTTGATCCCCCTTATTATATGCATTCTTGATAAAAAAATAAAATTGACTCATGTGAGTTATCTCTAGTTTAAAATAACTATTGCACCATCTCTATTGTATACCACTTAGCTTTATTTATGGGCTTAACTTTCTAACATATCAAATAGGCTGTTTTATTCCCTTGTCATGGTATTAAGAATCTCAACCTCTAATTATTCATTTTACATTAGTTCTTTTGATAGAAGTGTTGCTTATCCAACTTTGGCATTACTACTCTTCATCCAAAACTATAGATGTTAACCATATATTTATTCTAGATCATGCAAATAATACTCAATTTAGTTCGCTTTACTACCTTAAATTAGATTAGGAATGAAATAAAAAAATAGCATTTTATAACTATCAAATAAAAAGCATTAATTCAATAAATATTTCTTCCAAACACCAAAGAATAATACATCTTTCAACAAAAATAATGAATTTTCAAATATATTAACACACACACACATGTAGCACAAACCAATGTGAAAGAGAAAATAAGTGTAAGAAATGAAACTAAATCATGATCAGAAAAATCATAACTAAGAATAAACAAAATAAAAAAGAGAACAGCTACATAAGACAACAAGAAGTGGCAATGAACGGGAATCCTATGTTCATGCCAACTAAGGGGAGCCGTGATTTTAAAAATTGAAATCTAGTATCAATCATTTAAAATTTTACTGGTGCACTTGTGTTCAATTTACAAGCACCTAACAATTTTAAAGGAATAGTTCCTAAACGGAAAGGGTTCGCCTAAAAACAAATTTTTAAGAAACAAAATTATCTCCACCAATCTAAAGCAATATTAGTGTGTGCATAGATATAAAGCAAGTACAGCTAAAGCAATATTATCTGATATAGCAGCCAATACAATTCGAAAATAGTTCAAGAATAACTTATCAATAATGCTGTGAGAATTCATCACTTAAGATGGTCAATCGTTCATGTGATAACCCTAGTGTTGTAACCCATTAATTAGTTATCTAATCAACTTATTTTACTTTTCATTATTCTTATATTAATATTAAGAGCCTCTATTTCAAATTTCGTACGATTTGAAGATCATTTGGCAATTTCTAGTATTTTCTAGTCTTCTAATAATTTTGAGAATATCTAACTTGTTTAGACCTTAGAATCAAAAACGGAGTCCGTCATTAAACTTATCACCCCCAAATTAGCTAAGGGTGGTATTTTGGAAGTATTTAGAAGTTGTTGAATTTTCCCCAATTATTTTAATATTATTTAAATACTCAGAAAATTTGAATAAATAAATTGACTTTTAATTAGAAATCAGATTTTATTTTTGAGTTCCTCACCCCTCATTTAAGTAAGGGTGAAAGTTTATGATTTTTCGGAGTCCGTTTCATTATTTAATTTTGAGTATTAAATTGAATATAATTAATTAATTTAATAAAGTAAATAAAAATAAATAAATAATATATATATATATATATATATATAAATAAATTTTAGATCCAACGGCTAATTTTCGGAACCACGAAAATCCTCTACGGAAAACGAAGCACGGGACAGTAGTCCCGTGCAATCTGATCTGTCGCACCTTATTTAAGTTGGATCGGGCTACTGTTATGCATGAATCTGATCAAGCCATTGGATTGCGCGCATGATCCCTCGCAGAGCGTAGACTGGTGGGCGTATGACTCCTCCAGCTGGCCTCCTCCCTCAGAATTAATCTCCTTAAACTTCCATCTTTCTCATTACACCTCCTAAAAGCTAGAGCGAAAACGAAGTGCTGCGGAGAGCTGCTCGTAGGATTTTATGCTAAGCTCTAAACCTTGTTGGTTGGATCCAAGAAAAGCAAGGTATTAATCCTTACCTTCTCACCTTAAATTAATCTCGTATATAGTTATTCCGAGCAATTATTCATCGATCCGAACTTCAATCGAGCTTGATTGAGGTCGATTGATCCCAGATATTGCGAACCGTCCACAGTGGACTATAGGAACTGCTCCAAGTTCGATCCATGGGATCTAGGGCTTGACCCTGTGAACTACCTCATCGTCGTCAGGGTCCGATCCATTGCTCATTGGGTCGACCTCGACGAGGACTTTTTATCGGTATGCGGGTTGCACGGTGAGGTCCTCGAATTTGACCGAGAAGTCAAACCTTAGGATCACCCCTCTCGGGCTCCTAATGGGACGATGCGGTTCAAAACCATGGACGTTCGGTTCGAGCGCGCTCCTTGAACCGGGACAGTTCAACCAGTCTAACCGCGTGCTCTGCACCGGTTTCAGAGCTGACACGCGTCGCTCCCTCGAGCTGACGCCTGTCATGACGGCGTGTGAAACTTCACGCGCTATCATCATTGTGCCACTTTCTTCCGTAATCCGTGCTGCGCATTTTCTAAGCAGGATTTCCGTGCCCCTGTTTTCTGTGCCATTCTTATTTTTAGTATAATCATATATTACTGATTAATGTAATTAAATTAATGTTAATTACATATAGATTTTATGTCAATCATAACTTTAATAATATACATTTAAATTATACAAATTTATATACCATTTCGATTACAAAAATATGTAGATTAAAAATATTCTATTTAATTTCTAATTGGATGATTAATTAATTTAATCATTAATTAAGAGTAATTACTCATTTGTAAAATAAATTTTAAACTTTTATGTACAATAATTTGATCATTTAATGTCTAAATTAAATGATCAAATAGTTCATTTCACTCACAAAAATGTGAAGAACATTAATAGGAGATCTAATTTAGATTTGAACCCTATATCTCATAATCATATTTTAACCCTAATTAAAAATCCCGAAAACCTTAAAATCCTAATATTGTTCGATTTTGACATACTTAGTGTCATTCTTCTCATTATTCTATAAGGATTCTATATTTATGTATATTATTTCATGGACAATATTTGAAAATTTTAAGTATTTGGCTCCTCAATTAGTTTTAATTTTGTAAATTCATAGAATTCATTTATGCATATTTTAAGTATTTAAACCTTATGATAGCAAACAGGTTACATTTATTTATTTCCCTTGTTATTAAATTTCATGTTTAAAGTTTAATTAATAACTTTAATTGTGAGTGATCTTTAGTGCTAATTAGTACATCTATTAAGTGTAGTTAACCTTAATATTTGTATAATTATAGATTGTGAATCAATTAGGACTAGCCCCAGTAACTATATTGGACCCTAGCTAACTTCACCCTTAGCTCCTAAATCCTCTTCTAAGTCCTCTATGGAATTGAATTATGTGTCCTAAATTTATTAGTATAGTTTAGGAATCATATTGATTTCATTAACCTTTAACTTATAGTATTTGTAAAACTGTAGCTTATAATTATTTTCTCTCCTATTTACTTAGACCTTTCCAAATTACTTCAACCTAGCTAGATTAGTAATTGATTTGATTATATCCTTCCAATACGACCTAGTTAGAAGAGTTGAGCTTGTAGAGCCTTAACTTCCATCTTATCCCAATATAATAATTTCATAATCACACCATTTCTTAACTATTTTCCTAAGCTATAATTTAGTTAACCAATCTCAATATTATAGTTTAGGATAAGAATTGAACTAGTTTTATTTAGTATTTTTACTTATAAATTATTTTGCCATTCTATAAATTAAGTTAAACTACTATTTTCCAAAACTCAAATCACTTATATTACTACTTATAATTGACTTGAGATTAATATCTCTAAGTCAATTGAGAACTCAATTAGTTTCAATCATTAAGTAGATCATTAAAATTAAATAACTTTGGATAACACATATTTTGCAATTATTAAATTTTTCCTTGAATGCTTGCTTAACTTTGAGCCTATTTCATTTAACACATTCATATAAGACATTGTGCATAAATAAAACTTTCACATTTAAAACTCTAAGAGTTTGCAATGTTGGTTAAGCCAAGGGTAGGCTAATTATGAGTAATAAAGAGACCTCACATTCTCAGAGAGTGAATGTGATTGTTATTTGTTTTGAACCCCGCTTTTCTATACCTTTTAGGTAGACGTGCTTAACGCCTCGCTTCATTCTGTATTTTTCTGCAGAATGAATACTTTCATAAAGTAACTTCAATTTAATAAAATATGAGTTATTTTACAATCGTATAGATTGTGAGATCTCATTATAGCTTTCAAGCTATATTCACTTTTCATAGTCCTAGGCTATGTACCTCTTAGACTTATAGTTCAAGATTTTCTTTCAGTTACTATGATTTGCACTTTTTATATTCTTAGTACTATACTTTACTTGTTTACAGTTCATTTATATTACAGTGAATATTATTATAATTACATTTAAATGCTTTAGTGTCTTCTTTTCTTTACTTAGCATAAGTTCATGGAACATATACATGCTTAATTCTTTTTATTTTCATATGCACTTTAGTATTTTTCTAGTCTATGTAGGATGATTTTACCATTATTTTATTGGCAGGCTAAAATGTCTAAACTTGTGAGTATTCTCACTTATTTACTTCATTTGTTCTTCTCTACAATTATTTATTTCTCTTCAAAATTTGTATGCTTTCATTTGGTCCACTGCTTACTTCTTATTGTAAACTAATTTGTGATATCCAATTAAACTTATAAAATGCTTAACCAATCTTAAAATATACTTAGACTATTTAGTATAACTATATTTTTCTTTTTATTGGCTTTGCCCTATCATATTTAAATGTCAAAATAAGATAGACCATGTGCATTTAGATGCAAGTGGAGCTGGACCAAGTACTTAAAATTATCTTAATTGCTTCCGCTTAAAAGCTTATTTCTTGTCTTTTACTTTAAGAGAGAGAGAGCTTCTTTTTACTTGTTCTTTAATTTAATGGCATGTAATAGCTTAAACTGTCTACTTTTGTCTTTATTTTATTCTTTGATGAACTTAGATATTTTACTAAATGCTAAGTTTGGATAAATGAATGAATAAATTAGCATAAATATTTTATACTTATAAACTCATTTGTCATGCGTGATTAATTGCATTTATCCTTACTTATAGCATAATTATTCATGCATTTCATAATTGTAAATTCATATTGCTATATTTGAATGTTTACTTTTACTACTACTTGCAAATGTTACTTTCATATATGTGTTGCAATCACTTTAAATTTCTATTGCTGATTTTTATTGCAACTACTAATTATTATATGAAATTTGCACGTACCTATATTCACATATTTCAATTCTTTTACTCTTAATTGCAATTACTTCCATTCATGCATTTTCTTCTATTACCTTCCTCATCTTAACTTAAGACACTCTTTATGATCCTTGGCCAAACTTAGCATCTAGCATTTCCTCAGCTTTCCTCTAATTAGATAATAGATGCTAAGGTGACGCGCCAATGTTGGGTTTAATTCTTACTCAATATTGGGGTCGTTACAGGTCATCACATTGAACTGAATAGGTTTGTAGAAATATTGTTTAGATGCATTGCACTATTTGGGTCTACTTTAGAATGAAAGATCAATCACAAAGGCTAACTGTGAACTCTATTTAATCATTCAAGTTATCTACTCGTAAGAATTAAAAAAGAAGATTGTGTTTGAAACATTAGTGCATAGTCATACCGAAACATAAGAAAAATTCAATAGCAATCATTAAAATAATAAACTTAATAATGAGATTGAAATATGGATCACACCAAATAAAATTCATTTTAGAAAATCTATCCATTGCTACAACTTGCAAAACTAAAATAAATTCAGCTAAAATTTGATACAGACTATATTTCTATAATATATGATGCCCAATCAGAACAAATTAAAGTAATATTTTAGGATTAAACACTAGATCTGCATACTTTCATGTTGCATGTCTCCCTTTTATTTGACACCTCTAAAGCCTTATGTGTTTACTAAAGCTTCATGAATCTTCTTATAAGAATAGTTCCCTTGTGTAAATATTTAAAATATGATATAGAATCTAGTAAAGCAAATAAAAGCCTTTCATCCATAAACAGAGAATTGAGCATAAAGTTGTAGGATTTAATTAGACCCTTCATGGGTATAGTGTTCGACATCATAAAGCCCTAAATCAATAATTGATTTTATGTAAACCACACTTGATACGAGAATCAGGTGGAGTACCTGATTTGCGAACTACAACTTTGGCTGAAGGCGAGGCTTGCCAGAACTATGGTTCTTATCTTCCTTACCTTTTTCATGCGAGTCGAACGCTTTTGCGTCCAGATAATAATGAAAAGAAGGGATGGGCTTAACTTGAGGATAAGAGGTGGTTCAATCCCCATCACGTGCTGTCATTGACGATCACAGCGGTGCATGTCATGTACTGCGGTCGACAGCTTTTGTGAGTGACGCGTGTAGGGCGTAGATGAAGAAGGAGCCGACTTAGGTTTTCTCATGCCCTAGCAAATAAGAAAGGAGGATTTGAATCGAATGGTGTTGTTCCGCTCCATTTGATCCAATGGTTTGTATTATTGCAATTAAACATAATTAATTAATAAAATTTAATTAATTGATTAAATATTCTATTTAATCAAAATTAAACAATTAGTTGAGATTTTTTTTAAATCTCTAAAATTTGCCCTTAACTAAATTAAAGATGAAGAACTCAAAAATGCAGTCAAAATTTTAATTGAAGTTCATTTCAATTACTTTATTTTTCTGAGTACCAAAAAGTAATAAAATATTTGATAAATTTTGATGATCTCCAAAACTCACCAAAATTTCACCCCAAGCTAATTTGGGTGTGAGGAGTTCAACGACGAAATCCAAATTTTGGTCTGAGGTCAAAATAATTTTCTCATTTTTTCTTATTTTAATAATTATCCAAAATTAGGGTTTTGCTTAATTGATCTCCAAACTGGACCAACACTTTAAGGCTTGCTTTAATGATTAATTAAGACAATTAGAAGAGGTTTTAGGTTAATTGTACTGTTAAACAATGATTAACAACCTTGGATTATTACATGGCCACTCCCAAACCTAGCCAAGCTAGGGCTTCGACTCATCTTGACTCCCTAATAGTGCACGAAGCAGGCTCTACCATGGTTCGGTGTAGCACCTCATCCCGTCATCGTGCGCAACAGAGATAATTTATTTAAATAATTGATGGCAGAATGGTGCGCTACTCGAGAAATAATTGTTGAACCTCCTCGAATAATCCTGCTGAAACAAAAGCTGCTGGACTAATCTTTAAGATAAATGTAAAACCTTACCTTAAGTATTAGACAATATAATATATACATTGGATTATGAGTGAAATATGAGTAATCTAATATATATAAGTATAATAGTATTTCTAGTATACTGATTACATCACAATACTAAGTATAAATAGTAATAAATACAGAGTGCGGAAGCTAAAGCATATATTCAGATCATTCATCACAAAATATATATAAAGCATTCATCTCAAAAAAGAAAAGAAAATACATCCAGAATTATTATAATTGTTTACTTAATGAAAGTACACAGAATAGTCTAAATACTAAATTGAAAGAACTACTCAAAAAATAAAAGCTGGTGAAGAGTCTTCTAAAGCTCCACGAACTCCTCCTGAACTTGTGAAGGCTCCTGATCTGGCTCCACAAGCTGCTCTGGATCTAACAAATTGTCGGATCCTAAAAGTACCACATGTTAGACATTGAGTCTAACACATTGAAAACTACTATAAACAATTATAATTATCTAAGGTTTAACATTTAAGTAATTTAAACAAACTGTAGAAAAGTATTAAAATAATTGAAAAGTGTGAAAATATACAAATCTGAAAATAAGGTAAAACAGTAGCTGAAAGATTGAGTACTGAAAATAGAAAATAATAAAGGAGCTGAAATTGAATAAAAGTTGAAATAAGACTATGATGCATGTCACTAAATATGCATCTAATTATGCCACTGATTTATGCTGTCATTATGCATTTGGTGCCTCGTCCACGCAAAAAAATCCTAATATCCATAATGCACACTGCATCCTGTAGGTCCTACCAACATTGATGCATGCTACACCCCGTATTTCACAATACTTTCATGCTTATGCTTATGCGATTATGCCAATGATTTCAATTCAACTTGATTCGTAAAATCATTAAAAAATAGAAATCCATCTCAAGAAAACTTTCATTTAACATAATTCTTGATTCTCATAATCATCATAACAAGCACTCATACTTATATCTGCTAAATTCAGAATCTATCACAATTCTAATTATATATTTGTGGCCACCAGGGATCAAAGTTCGAGAGTCTTTAAAGAACAATTCATCTCAAATGAAAAATATATATACATTTTTATGATTTAAAAAGGACATAATAAAATAAAATAATAATTCACAGTCCTTTTATACATAGAGCTAAAAATATATATGAAAAGTTACAATAGTTTGAAATACACAATATATAAAATAAGAAAAATCTACATTCTTCTTACTTCTTTAAATTCTTCTTCTTTTTAATTTGGCAGATCTTCTAAGTTCTTTTAATTATCAAAACTTGAAAAATTCAGTTTACGAGTCAGGTAGGAGTACGCAAATTATTCTTATAAGAATAAATCTAGCATCCTATAATAGGTATGAATCAGATATGAAAATGACTGAAAATAAAATTTGAAAGTAAAGTAAACAATTTCCAAATGCAATTTCTGCCCTGCAAAATAGCTGTGAAGATCAACATATATGAAATAAATTTTATCAAAAGCATATGTAACAATAAGTCGAGTCCGGAGACCCCTAAGCCCAAATGGGTAAACCCATAGGCATAAATCTGTAGGAAGCTTATCTCGCCACCCGTCGGTAGCTTACTCAAATAATAATTCTTGGTGTGTCTTTCCTCTGGATTTGCCTACTTCCTACAAGAGGCTAAATCCCTCCATATAACTCCCAGGGGCTGCTAGCTGGCCCAATCTGTACAGATTCTCAGTGTTGCGTTCCACTCTCCAAAGACAAACACCACAATAATATATTCATTGTTTCATCTTTTTGTTACATGCTATTCGATATCATTCTTTTTGCAGATTATAAAGCGGTAAGCAGTGTAAATAATATTCAAATGGAAAAATGGCTCAAATATAAGAATACTGAAATAAAACTTATAAGTAGATTTGCGTACCTGACTTGTTTTGTCTTAAAATCAATCAATTCAATTTGTTTGATCTGCCAAAAGTAGTTTAAGTTATTAATTTAATGCTTCATGATTTGTAATAATAGGTTTTTATGATATTTGATATTTGGATTCATTGAAGTAATTATTTTTATTTTTCAAATGAAGTGACAATTTATATGAAATTTCTAAAAATATGTGTAAACATCTATATTTCCTATAATTTTCTAAGTCCTAAAATTCTTAAAAATTTCGGCAGAATCTCCTTTGTTTTTGTTCAATTTTTCCATTTTTTACACAAACATTTTCCAATTCTAAATATAGAGTTCAGTCCTTTGTACAAGACTGCTCATTTCCAGTTCTAAAAATAGAGTTTAATTCCAGTTCTAAAATAGAGTTCAACCCTTTTTACAGGATTGCTCATTTTCAATTCTACAGAAATTTTAAATACATTCAATTAAACTAAGCAGTTTAATAACCTATATCAAACATCTAATAGCAAAAGATGTAGAATTAAATTTAGCAATTTATAAGAGCATCGTTATGTGACTTTCGCACATAGCATTTAATTTAGCATTCCTGTATTAGTTTTACAACTCAACCTGCAAAGATTAATATCATTAAAGTTTAGCATTTAAATATAAAGCCAAATTCATTTGATTTCATGATAACTTAAGTTTCTAATGAAAGGAAATGGTAGTATTCTTAATCTAAATTCAGCATCTAAGAAATATAACAGCATGTAATCTCTTAAGGATAAATGGCCATTTTTAACTCTTATCATTAAACATTAATAAATGAAACCTTAGAGTTTGAGCCCGACACATAATATGCAGTCTAAGTAAAGCATTTGATTTCCATATGATATAAATGATTATATTTTAGAAAATAATAACAACATATGTTTTATTTTAAGAGACGATAACATATGAAAATAATGATAACTTTTAGATCTTTTAAAGAACATAGTAGAATCAATCATTTGTAAAATAAATAAATATCATCAATTGATCATTTGACTTTATAAAATGACAGTTGCAACATATATTTATATCTAATTTCTTATGAAATGATAACAGCATAAGATATCAACATTATTGCAAATATATGGCAACATTTGTAATATAACTGCTTGTAAATGAACTTACAATGAAAGCATTTGAATTCATGTTAAGATATGGCAGCATTTATAATTAAAAGAAAATGGTAGTTACGATACTAATAAGAGAAATGGTATTCCATAATCTTATGTACAACTTATAACAGCATTTATGTTTGATCTCATAAAATATATATAACTTTTTGGATAAAAGGCAGCATCTTAATCATGTATGAGTCAAAAGGCAGCATTTGTATTTATTTACACGATACATGGCATCACTTAGATCTCGTGGCAGTAAATGATTTACTTATGCAATTAATGGCAGCAATTTACTTTATTTATAATTGATTAATGTAAGCAATAATACTGGAATTTAATATTCTATTAAATCAATGAATTTATCCATTACCTAGTATAGAGTTACCATCTTTATTCAGATCAGCTTATGCTTAAAATTTTATACTTTGAATTAACTTATCATCTTAAAATTGCATGTAAATACCTGAAGATTAAGCTAGCTTTGTTAATGGAGTTGAATATATTACTGGATGCTCTAGAGGTTATCATTAATGGTCATACTGTGTAAAATTCAGCAAGGTCATATGCTTGTGGATTAGTGAAGCATTGATGGCAGAAGTATGTCATCCTATATCACATGGATGATGAATGTTGCAATTCTCTTAAGATCAATTTAATCTTCTTTTAGGTAACCCTTGAATTTATTTACATGGAATTTCTCAAATCTCAACGTAGTTTGATTCATTTATACAATTAATGACAACAATTGACTCTTTTCATTTTTTATAGCAACAAGCAACCTATTACTCAACTAATAATAATAATTGATTCTACACACAATTAATAATAGCAATTGGATTTATAGCAGCAATTTGGATTTCATTAAAGATAATCGCTTCATTAAACATTTGATCTCACAGCAATATTTGGTTCTAATAATTATATGTGATTCTAATGCAAGAAAATGCTAGCATAGCAGCATATGATTCTTTAAGGTAGATAACAGCATTTTGGTAATCAGCATTTTGATAACAGCATTTGATTTTCATAAATTAATTGTTCTTATTGAAACTGCATATAACAAAAAGACAGTAATTGGTATTAAGCAACATATGTTGTTATTCACGATTTGATAGCACATATATTATTTTACACAGTTGAGTGTAACATGTGGTCTTACATATAATAGATGGCAGTAATATATGTATCTTTTCCTTTCTTTGTTCTAAGCTTACAAGGGAAACATAATCATGTTGGAAAAACTTCTAGTTACTTTAACCAGGATAATTATAATAACAACAAATCTCAGGATTTGATATAATTAAATTCTGACATTCAGCCATATTATTAAAATAAAGGTATAACTATAAGGACATCAAGTTGCCCTTTATTCAACCTTATTATACAAGGCATCCATTTCACAAGGAATACAGGAAGGACAGCCCTCTTTAATTATCAAACAATACATGCTTATCTTTATCGAAATGTAAAGGTATTAATATAGAGCTTTTATATGAACCATAGTTAAGCAAAACAAACCACAACAGAAGAAAGTAAAACTATGATTGAGGTAATTGTAAAGAGAGCATGTGAGGAAGACTATGAATGCTATGCTCTTAAGATTTCAAAGAACATATGCATTAATAAAAGAGGTGCTTATCTTAAAGCAATGCTTTGATTATATTATAAAGAAGTGATCTCCTTTGGTTTTTAATTAATATGCCAACATTAAAATTGATAGAATTAATCAATCCAACTTAGTTATTATTATTCATAATAAACCTAAAGATTTATTATATAAGGATCTTACCAATTCAATAATTTACTTAATGTCTTTTTAATATAACTCACAATCCAATTATACTTAGTAACACTAATCATAATAAGGAAGAAGAGTTCAGAATTTTATCATATACAGAATTTACTTGAGACTCTCAACACTAATAGGATGAGATCATTTGAACTCTTGCATGGATATATTAAATAGATTATGATCTGAAGTATTCTTCCTTACTTTAAGTTGAAATTTTAGGATTTATATATTTAGATTTTATAAAAATCTAATATTCAGTATTTGGATGATACTAAAAATTATTATGCAAAGGAAAAGTATACATACATGATGAATCGAAACAAGAGTACATAAATGCTTCCTGAGAATTTTAATCTAATTGTATAAAAATCCCTAATGCCCTAATATGAATCGAAATTTGACATTGATTTAATTGAAAATAAAACATGGTGAAATGAAGGAAGTACCTTGATCCTTAATATGCAGCTAGAAAAGACTCTTTATGAGATGGAGTGGGTTCGGCAAGATAGAGAGGCTCGGCTTACCTTTATATAAATCCTTCTGTCGAGAGGATAAGTGCTTGATGATATAGAGTAGAGTCGGTATGGATTCAAGCCTTCCTATTGGAGCAATCATTGGTGCTATCCACGCGTCGTCGATAGTTTGTAGAAGATAGGAACGGGGGTTCTCGGGACGGGGAAGGAGTCGTGAGTGTATCGTGCGTCGGCCGCGTAGAGGAATTTAGGGTTTTGCTAATGAAGGATATATTATATATATTTATATATATATACTATTTTATTTAATTTAGAATTTTCCATTTATTAAATTTATATTGAATTATACCTCAAAAATAAAAAAAATAAATCCTAGCTAATTGAGGTCTTCTGAACACAACGGCGCACTCGGATTTTCGATCCGACGAGTATTTACTTACTCGAATTTTCAGGTATTTAAATAATATTAAAATATTTGTCGAAAATTTAATGACTTTTAAATACGTTCAAAACTTCACCCCTAGCTAATTTGGGGGTGGTGAACGCAATGGCGGAGTCAGATTTTCAATCTGAAGTTAGAATTTATTTAAATATTGATAAACAATTTGAGACTGAAATTTTGGTATTTTACAATATTCCTAAATTATTACATGTGTAGAGTATATGTACATATGAAGTACGTATTTTAAGAATGTAAACTTGAATTTCTTAGTTTATTTAATTGTACTTATCAATGTGCATAAAGATAAGGGGACGAAACCCTTTTATAATTTATTCTCTCAAACTTAGATATTTAATACCCTAATTAATACATTACTTTGATTGCGTTCTAAGAAAGGTAACATAAATCACTTAGTTTGTTTAACTAAACTTATCAATATGCACAAAGATAAGGGGAAGAAACTATTTTACAGTTTATTCTATTAAACTAAGTTATTTAATACCTTAATTAAATATATAATAAAAGTGGATGTTTGTCTTAAACTGAACTGCACTTATCGATGGGCACAAGAATAGGAGAAAGAATCACTTTTACAATATTATTTAGTATAAATCAACCAATTCATATCCTAATGAATTGAATCAGTTATATGGATATGCACTAAAATATCCACATGATAATACTAATATTATCATTTCTAAACTGACTAGTTTAATAACAAGGATTTTGCAAGCTAGATGAATCCTTTTCTCCATTTAAGGTTCTAAACAAGGTTCACAAGGAACGTTACTCTAAGAGTCACTCAATTAATAGGAATTCTATCACAATATGTTCCATTCTAATTTTCATAGGTTTACTAACTACAAGGATATAAGTTCAATTTATCTATAAGGTTAAATGGTTCATATAAGGTTTCTACCTCAAAATAATCAACAAGATTCTTCCTACCTCAATTTTTTTTCTATTTAAGGGATATTTGTCATCTTACCTTAATCGTAAGATTTTATCTTAACTTGTCTAAGCTTAAGACTTCTAATAGTCTAAAGATCAATAAATTCAATCAAAGGTGTCCATAGAGTTCAATCCATATATTATTATACAAGTTCATTGTATGATCACTTGATTAAGGGCAAATTACTTATGAAAATCATTATACAATTATCGAGTAGTAAATCATTAAACAACTCATAAGAGAAGGTTGTTGTTTAAATCATTCAAATATCAAATTTTAGTTAAGATCAAGTTATAAGTTTCAGGATTAAATGCATAAATCATAAGATCTAATAGTTCTAGCTTACTGTTTCTAAGATCAAATGTTCATATCAAAAATATTAATTTAATTAATGTTAATTGGTTAAGAAATGAAGTTCCACATTCAAAAATCACTTAAATAATTGCAAAATGCATGTTTTTACTAAATTCTACTTTTATTGTGCTATATCTTGATGTTATTAAGGTTTCGGAGTAATCAAAATACAAAAATATCAAATTTGGGCAAAACTGGACAATTATGTGCCCAATAGCGCACTACGGCGTGTTGCAGCGCACTGTAGCTCCCTAGATCCAGGTGCTACGATGCTAGCCAACCCGAGACCTAGGCGCTACGGCGCGCTACAGCGCTTTCAGGCACTGCGGTGCACTATGGCATTAGGTTTTCTCGAGATACGGGCGCTACGGTGCCATATTTCCTGAGACTCGGGTGCTCCAGCGCGTTGCAATGCTTTCAGGTACTGCAGCACACTACGATGCCAAATTTCTAGAGGCCCACTGTAGCACCCCCTAGCTGAGAGCCAAGCGCTTTAGCGCACTGTAGTGCTCGACGACGATCTTTCCTGGGCAAAAACAGAATGTGTCCCCTTTTTCACTCAAATACTCTCGATTTAGGACACCTCACGTGCTGTGCCATATACCAATGGAAAATTATTTCCAATACCTTTCCATTGGTACTAAAATCGGCACGAAAGGAGTACACTAATGCCATAAATAATGTCATATTAGCTACCTATGCAGAGATTTCTTTTTACACAACATCATTCATTTACTCTTTTTAAAATGGATTCTAATCGAGCTCTATTGGGCTCCATCGCTCAAATACATGATCTTAATAATGAAATAAGCGTATGAGAACATGAAGCAGCCATTGGATCAATCCAATGGGGGAAAGAAAAGTACAAAGAAATGATATAAAAGGGTACCTGTTTGCAAAGGAGAGGTCCCAACTAAGCTTTCATCAAGAGCTAGAGAGGAAGAAACTTCTTCTTCTTCTTCTTCTTTTGCTATCAACAAAGGAAGGAAGAGGACTGAGGATTAAGAGGAAGAAGCTTCATGTATTAGCCAAATGGTGTGAGGAGAGCTGAGGAAGCTGCCTTTAAGGAGGAGGAGAACGTATGGGCTGGGAGAGGGGATAGCAGGACAGTATTCATGGAGCAGCAGGCCCCCTCCCATCAACAGCATGGGGAGGAAGCTTCCTTATGCAGGAAGTGGGGAAGAAGGTGCAGGGAAAGGTGGAAAAGGCAGAATGGAAAATTAAACTAATTTACTTAATTAACATTTTTCTAATATTTTAAATTAATGCATTTTAATTAATTAAAGTTAGATTGATAGACAAGCTCTGAAAAATCCCAAAAATTAACCCCAAGCTAATTTAAAGGTGAGGAACTCAACAGCGAAGTTGAATTTTAATTTCGACGATTATTTAATTATTTTATTTGTCGGGGTATTTAAATATACTAAAATATTCGAGAAAAAATCGACGACTTCCAAACACTTCCAAAACATCACCCCTGGTTAATTTTGGGGTGGCGAGCGCAATGGCAATTTCAGATTTTAATTTTGAGGTCAAATTAAATATCTTAATTTTCTAATTAATTAAATATTATTAAATAATCCAAATATTGGATTGGGCTCCCAATCACTCCAAATCTTTGGAGTTTGGTTCTGATGACTAAATGAACCTAACTAAATGATAATTATGATACAATTAAGCTAAGATTAGGCTAAGTAACCTAGGATTATTACACTTGGTTTTTGTGAGGAGAATTTCTCCTCACTGAGAAATCCTCAATTAGGAACTTAGTCGATTTAGGAAGAATAGCCCCACGACAATCCTCACCATTCTGGCACCCAATTGAAGTCCTATCGATGCGTCGTAGAACGGTGATGGTGTAGGAATTAATTTGAGGCTCTGGAATGTCCCAAAGCCTCGTAATTTTGCGATTCAGGTTGAACCATAATCGCATTGTGTAGGGAATTAGCGTCGTAAGAGAGAAGAACAGTGTGGGCCAAGTCGGACCCCGACCCGGGCGTGCACTCAAATACTCTCGATTTAGGACACCTCACGTGTGGTGCCATATACCGATGGAAATGTCTTTCCAATACATTTCCATTGGTACCAAAATTGGCACGAAAGGAGTACCCTAATGCCACAAATAATGGCACATTAGCTACCTATGCAGAGATTTCTTTTTACACAGCATCATTCATTTTCTCTTTTTAAAATTGATTATGATCGAGCTCTATTTGGCTCGATCGCTCAAATACATGATCTTAATAATGAAATAAGCGTATAAGAATATGAAGCAGATATTACATCAATCTAATGAGGGAAAGATAAGTAAAGGAAAGGAAACAAAAAGGCACATGTTTGCAAATGAGAGGTCCCAACTAAGTTTTCTTCAAGAGCTGGAGAGGAAGAAGCTTCTTCTTCTTCTTTTGTTATCAACAAAGGAGGGAAGAGGACCGAGGATTAGGAGGAAGAAGCTTCAGATATTAGCCAAATAAAGGGAGGAGATCTGAGGAAGCTGCCATTAAGGAGGAGGATAAGGTATGGGCTCGGAGAGGGGATAGTAGGGCAGCATTCATGGAGCAGTAGGCCCTTTCCCATCAACAGCATGGGGAAGAAGATTCTTTGTGCAGGAAGTGGGGAAGAAGGTGAAGGGAAAGGAGGAGAAGGCAGAATGGAAAATTAAACTAATTTACTTAATTATTATTTTTCTAATATTTTAAATTAAAGCATTTTAATTAATTACAGCCAGATTGATAGACAAGCTCTGCAAAAATACCAAAGATTAATCCCTAGCTAATTTGGGGTTGAGAAACTCAACGACAAAGTCAAATTTTGATTTTGATGATTCTTTAATTATTCTATTTTTTGGGATATTTAAATACATTAAAATATTTGTGAAAAATCTGATGACTTCCAACCACTTCTAAAACATCACCATAGCTAATTTGAGGATATCGAGCGCAATGGCAAAGTCAGATTTCAATTTTGAAGTCAAATTAGATATCTTAATTTTTTAATTAACTAAATATTATTAAATAATCCAAATATTTGATTGGACTCTCAATCGCTCCAAATCTTTGGAGTTTGGTCTTGATGACTAAATGAACCTAATTGAATGATAATTATGATATAATTAAGCTAAGATTAGGCCAAGTAACAACCTAGGGTTGTTACACTTAGTTTCTATGAGGAGAATTTCTCTTCACTGAGAAATCCTCAATTAGGAACTTAGCCGATTTGGGAAGAATAGCCTCACGACGATCCAAACCATTTCGACACCCAATTTGAAGTTCTATCGATGCGTCGTAGAACGGTGATGGTGTAGGAATTAATTTGAAGTTCTATCGATGCGTCGTAATTTTGCAATTAGGGTTGAACCCTAATCGCATTGTGTCGGGGATTGGCGTCGTGGGAGAGAAGAACAGTGCGGGTCAACTCAGACCCTGACTCGTGCTCGCAGTTTGGATATCAAATTTGTTAGTATGCCATGCCTCACCAATACATGATCCTTGCATGCAATGCAATTCCCAACCCATTTGCTTTGCAAGAAGATCAATAGAATTAAAAAAAAACTGAAGGTTTATACCAAAATATAGATCGATTGAAGTGGAGGTTGATCAGCCAAGAAAGGAGAGCTTCGGCCAAGAGAAGGAGGGATGCTGATCGGCCATGGAAGAAGAGGGATGCTGCTCATCCATGGAGGAGTTCTCGGTGCTGGTTGTGGAGGATAAGAGGGCTCAGTTGGATGAAGAAGGATGGCATGGCGATCCTTGGTTGCGCCGTAAGGAGGGGTCAAGGAGCTTGGAACCTCTCGGCCTCCTACCAAGAGCGAAGAGGCGGAAGCCTCTCAGCCACCCACCGAGAGCTAGAGGAGGCAAATGAGCGCCTCTTGGCCATCTGCAGAAAGCGAAGAGAGGCGAGGGCCTCTGGGCCATCAAAGAGAACCGACAGCTCTCCCTAGAGAAAGGAGCCTGCAACTTGTGGTGGGAGAGAAGGTGACACTTTCAGCTGAGGGAAATAGTGAAATAGATTATGTTTTATGATATTTAGGTTAGAAGAGGTGTATAAAGCAACCTCTAAAATCAAATGCAGTCGTTAGATTTAACTCGCACGATTGAAAATTCTCAAGCTAAGATCTAAAGCCATTTGAATTCCAAAATTTACGAACTTGGTATCGAAACAAGTGTATCGACAGACAAACGCACGCGTACAAAAATAATTGAATTTGGACGAGTATTTTATTTTATATTAATTTTTTAAGTGAAAATTTTCAAAAATTTGCTATGATTAATCTGAAGCTCAAAAATTTGGGAAACTTAAAACATAGGATCCTCATATGATGCCTAACTTAAATATACAAAAATTTTAAAATTCCAAGTTATATTTTATATATTATCAACTTTTAAAGTTTAAACTTCACAAATTTATTTAGTTCACAAATTTATTTAAGACGATTTGGGAACCCAATTGCGCTCAAATTATTGCAGAAGGATCCCCTCAATATGCTTTATAAGAGAATATTTATATTTAATTTTTATTTGACTTAAATTGGGATCTTAATTTTTGACTTAATTTGATCAAATTTAAGTCAAATCCACTGGGTAATAACATTGGGTTGTTACAGTAACTATCCAAAATATTAAATTAAGATATCTAATTGCTTGTATGACTAAGTAGAACTTAAATGTCAAGTTTCATGAAATTTTGATTGTTAATTTTTGTAATTAAGTGATAATCCTTTTTGGCTTGATTTAAGGTTTGATTAGTTATAATTACTTTTTGTTTTGCTTAATGTGATATTTATATGCTTCAATTAACTGTAATATGCAGATTAAAAGACTTAAGCTTTGATTTGGACACTTAATCTTTTGAATTGACATTAAACAATACTTAAACCCTATGAATCTTAAAGAATATTTAAGCTAAACAATAATTGATTAAATCTTGATTTGGATATCAATAATGCACAATAAACTCTTTGATTTGATTATTGATCAACACATAAGGAAAACAAACTTAATTTGATTAAGTTTGAGATTAAATCTTAACTTTATTAATTCAGGTCTTAATATAAGCAAATTGAATAAGATACTATATTTGAGCACTTGAATAACATGCATAATTTCAATAATACTTGTTGATTTGACTTTCATCTTAAATTAGTAAATTAGAAGTATAAAAATTCATAACAAACTCATATGATTGATCATCTGAATCTAACCTTTAGATCCTTAATTTTCTCTTAAGTAAGACATTTAGCATAAGATAAATTCTAAAATGAAATGAATTTGTAAGCTCAATCAATTTACAAATAATCCATATGATTATATCCCATAATTATAATGAGTTTACACATTTGATTTGTATAATTCAAATAAATACTTTAAGGATTGTAAGTCCAAGTAAGCCTTTATAATTCAGATTATAGCTTGAATAATTATACTTTTGGTACTTATATCTTTAGAATACTTTTGGTACTTAGAACTTTAGAATACTTTTGGTACTTAGATATTTAGATTATTCGACGAGTATTAGGCGGATGATTTCCAAGATGGTAAAGTTTATGGTAGGACCATTGATGGAGTGTCTCATCGCAGCGTAAAAGTACTAGATAAGATATCAGTTCACTCAACCTTTAGAAGAACCATCCTTTTTGTCCTTGCCAAAGAATGGTTGGACCGCATGACCACTGCTTTTTGAGAGATGGCCTGTCCAGATGAGTATCATTTTTAGATTCTGGGAACTATACTTGGAGGTTCAGCTGATAAGTGGTGGTGCTGGACCTAAAGAAGGCTATCAAGAAAGTGTATAGTAGTCTCATTCGATGATTTTTGTGCTGCCTTTAGGGCAGAATACTGTAGTTGATGTTCTTAAGATATCTCTTGTATCTTCTTCACTTTAGCTTATCCTTTTTGTCTATCGATGTAACGTCTCCTTTGAGAAAGTGATAATTTAAGGAAATAGTGGATTTTTATCTTATTCGCTGAATTCATGCTTCTGGATATTGCAGTCATGAATCTAGGTTCTCCCTCAGCTCCTACACCCATCAAGAACACGGTCTCGTCCTCAGACAAACCGGATGAAGTAAACTCCTTGGCTAGTTTGATGAAAGCTTTCATAGAAAGTAATGTGTTGCAAGCGCAAGAGACTCGCTCTCTTAAACTTCGGTCACCGAAAGTGCAAGAGACTCGGCAAAAGTATTTAATCTTGAAGCAGACCAACCGCAAGTAGAATCTTCTAAATTCAAGCGCCACCACCCCTTTGGTAAATGCGTGACAACCCCAATACTGAGTAATAACAAATCTCAATATTGATATACCAGCACAACATCTAATAAATTGATTAGGTGTTGTGTTTGGCCAAGGATTGAGAAGAGGGTCTTAAATTAAGATGGAATGAATTTTGTGAAAACATTACATGTAATAAATATGAAAACATAAATTTAAAAATAACATGTGATATAGATACTTATAAATTGAGATGTGAAATTCTAATGATTAGTATATGAGATATGAGTGTACAATATGCAATATAAGTTTTTAAGTCAATTAAATTTTAAAAATTTTAGCATGACCCATACTGTAATTGGTCAAATATACACCTGCAATTTCAACATACAAGTCTTCCATTCCAATGGAAGATTAATTAATAGTACAGAAACTTTCCAATTCTAATATAAAATCAATTTTTTATATGGGATTGCTTCTCAGTTCTAATATAAAATCAATCCATTACATGGGATTGCTTATTTCCAATTCTAATATAAAGTCAATCCGTTACATGGGATTGCTTATTTCCAATTCTAATATAAAGTCAATCTATTATATGGGATCGCTTATTTCCAGTTCTAATATAATTTGAAGTGAGAAATACATATGAAGCAATTTTCTATCCTAAGGTACACACATCCTACATCATTTACAATTTTAAGAAAATGATAAAATAATAGCTAAATATCCAATTAAGTATGTAACTAAATTTTTATTTAAGTATCCATTCATCTCTAACCAAGCATTTAAGTGAGGAATTTAACTTACAACACAAGCATAATAAATATAGAGTAAAAGACTTTAATTAATATAGTCCATGAATAAGCATTAGGAAGCAATTAAATAAAAATCTATCTTTCACTTTTAAAATAAAGCAAGAATTCAATAAATTAAGCAGAAGCAATTCTATTTGTTTAAGCGCTTGGTCCAGCTCCACTAATCTCCAAATGCACCTAATCTATCACATTTTGTCATTTAAATGTGATAGGGCAAAGCCAAAAAAAAAAAATCTGGTTAGACTAAATAGTCTAAATACAATTTAAGATTAGGCTAAATATTTTATTATTTATTTTGGATATCACAACTAATTATAATATAAGCACAAGTAAGGATACAAAAAATGAAAGAATACAAATATGAAAAAGAAAATAAGAAAAGTACGGACAAAGTAAAGTGAGTAAGAATACTCACATAATTTGGCAATCTAGCCTGCAAGTAAACAAAGGTAAAAACATTCTAGATATGCTAGAAAAATACTAAAGTGTGCATATGAAAGTAAATAAAATAAAACATGTATATGTTTAATGGAATTATGCTAAGTAAGAAAAGTAAACAGTGAAGCATTTAAATGAAATTTTAATGACATTAACTGTAATGTAAAAGAACTGTAAATAAGTAAAGTATAGTACTAACGTGGAAAGTGCAAAGCATAGTAATTGAAGAAAGATCTTAGACTCTCGATCTAAGATACACATAGTCTAAGACTATGTAAGGTAACACAGGTAAAAAGCTACGATGAGTCTTCACAATCAATAAGATTGTAGAGGATCTCACATATTATTTAATTGAAGTTATTTTAGGAAGTTTCTCATTCTACAGAGACCTACATAATGAAGCGAGGAGTTAAGCACGCCTGTTTAACAAGTAAAGGAAAGAGGGGTCAAAACAAATAATACTCACATTCACCCTCTGAGAATGTGAAGTCTCCTTATTACTCCTTATTAGCCTGCACTTATCTGATCCAGCAATATAAACCCTTATTATTCTTATGTGAAAGTTCTATTTATGCACAATATCTTATATGAATGATTTAAATGAAAAAAAGCTCAAAGCTAAGCAAGCATTTAAGAAAAATTTAATAATTGCAACTAAGTGATATCTAAAATTATCTAAATTTAATGATCTACTTAATGATTGAGCTAATTGAGCTCCCAATTAACTTTGAGATATTGATCTCAAATTAATTATAATTAATAGTAGTAATTGAGGTTTTGAAAATAGTAGTTTCATTTCATTCTATAAGATGGTAAAATAATTTATAAGTATAACGATACCAAAAGGAACTGGTTCTAATATAATCATAAATCAAAAGATTGAAATAGGTTAACTAAATCAAGTTTTAGGAAATTAGTTAAGAAAAGGTATGGTTAAGTAAACACTACGATGAGGAAGCTAAGAGTTAAGGTTCTACACACTAAACTCATCTAACTAGGTTAAATTAGAAGGATCTAATCAAATCGACAATTAATCTAGTTAGGTTATATAAATAAGAAAGGTTTAAAGGAAAAAGGATAGAAGGATTTGAAACTAAAACTCTATGTTTTCTATAAATTGAAAGTTAAGGAAAATTAATAGGATTCCTAAGCTATTTTAAGTGAATTATGATTCCTATTACTAACTCTTAAAGGATTCAAGAGAAGTATTTAAGATTTAGGATGGATAAACTAGGCTCTAATCTAGTTACTAAATGCTAGTCCTAATTGATTCAATAATCTATAACTAGAAAGGCATTAAGACTAACTACTCTTAATGGGTATAATTAATAGATCTAGGGATCAACTACAATTCATGTTATAAATTAATCCTAGGGTTTCTACCTTAGGGTTGAAAGGTGAATCAAGCAAATTGCAATTAATTCACATATCTAGAAAAATGAAAACTAAGCTCAAACCTAATTACTTAGAATTATGACTAAGAAGATCATAACCTAGACTAAACAAGCATTAAGGCTAAACATACTTAATGGGTATAACACCTAGCTCTAAAGGATCACCTACAATTTAAGGTATAATCATTCTTATAGGCTATATCCTAAGGTTGAAAGATGAATCAAGCATATTTGCTAAATATTCATACAAATAAATTATGAGAACTAAGCTCAAAATAATCATGTCATGGAAAACTGACATGAGAGGAAAATAGTGAAGCAAGTTTGTTATCCTAGGGCTTTAAACACCTATAGCATGAATTAAGAAACTAAGAAATTATTTAAGTAATACTAATTAAGGAACCATAAATCTAAAATCATCGATTATTGTCCAAATGAAATGAAATTCATAAATATGAAATTCTTATTGTATAAGGAGAAGAATGACACTAAGTAGGTCAAAATCGGATAATATTGGGATTTTAGGTATTCAGAACTCCTAATTATGGTTAAAAATTCATTAATAAAATTAGGATTTAAAACCTAAATTTGACTTCATAATAATGTCTCTCACATTCTTATGAGTGAAATGGACTATTGAAGTATCCAATTTGGACTTCACTTGATTATAAAATAAGGCTTTGAAGATTTACTTATTTAAATTATTAAGCTTTAGTGGATCTTAAAAGTTGAATGAATGAATGAAGAAATTAATACTATAGATGATTGATAATATAATCTAGTTCTAAGACAAATTGAAAACAAAATAATATATAATAATTGCATTGAAATCATTGACAGATTTGATATAAAATAAGTAAGCAGAATCCAAATTAGATCAAAAGTAAATTTGATTTAATTATAAAAATTTACTAAGAATGTTGATCAAACATTTTAATATTCAATAACACCTTTCGATTAGCATTTCACTAATGTATGAATTTTTCTTTTAAGAATTATAGTAATATAGGTTAATTGCAAGCTTAAGAGTCTATTTTTGAATTCATTATATAAATGGAATTGATAAATGAGCTGATAACTTATAGTAAATTTTAATTGCAAAGCAACATTAATGGGAGTTTGAATGCAATAGAATAAGTAATGATTGGTATAGCTTGCACGAGTGTTTTGAAAATGAAACTCAAAGATTAGTTGGAACAAGACATTAGTTACAGCACCAGCAACATTTAGACAAGATACAACTAAATGATAATTTATTAATGACTTTGCTTACTCTTAAATATACATTGAATCTAACTATTTAATTCTCCCATATGCATGATAGAATATGAAAATGAATCACTTGAGAAAGAGATCTACACGATTGCATATAAAAACTTGATAAGACTGATAATAATCAGTCTTACGAAGAATTTATAAAACTACAATGAACATAATTCCTCATAATCTGATTGAGATAAAATCAACATCATCACTATATTACATTCTTTATACAATTATTAATGATAATTAAGATGAGAAATAATGAGTAATAAATTACATGATTGATTAATGAATAATTTCAATAGCCCTACCAAGATCCATTTAGAAGTTAAATGTGAAAATCTATAACTTTTTTGATTGCATGAACTAATCATCGCAAAAGACATATAAGCATACTACTAACATAAATGATTCTTACATGATTGACTAAGAGAAAAGAGGGTTGCATTAGCTATTTAATACTCCTAAGCTTTTTCAATGCTAACTGCAAACAGAACATGAAATTATTCATAAGTCCTCCTTACATGATTAGGGAAGGTCCATTGCTTAAATCTCTAATTCATTTCGACCTTTCAAGCACTAGAGCACAACCTATATATGTTTAATTACATACAAATTATTTGAAGGGAAAATTGGTCCATCAACATAACCTGCAAAAAAATTTAAATTGGGATAAGATATATATATATATATATATATATATATATATATATATACCTTAATGGCAATAAACATAGGATCGACGAGTGGTGGGGAAGGTCTGTCCACAGGTTTGGCGGCTGCAAGTGTTGCCTGAACTTTGGTCAAGGAGTGAAGGACTACACCATGGCCAAGGAAGTAGAGCTTGAGTTTGTTGCAATGAAGGAAGAAGGCATTCAACCTAGATGAAGGAAATGAGGAGAGGTCGATGATCTCTTCTTTCATCTATTTCTGAAGGGAGGAAGGTTCGAATACTCCTCACGTTGAATGTTGAGCGAACGGAGGGTGAGGGATGCTCGGCATCTAGGGTTTGGTTATGGAAGGAGGGAGCTCAGCTTGCTGCATGAGGAGGCGCTCGGCTAGAGGAGGCGCTTGGCTAGAGGAGGTGCTCGGCTATAGGAGGTGCTCGTCTTGGAAGAAGGCGCAAGGAGAGGAAGAAGGGTTTTTGGCTGAGGACTCGAAGAGGAATAGAGAAATTAGGTTGGGGAAATTAGGTTTAAGTTTTTGTATAAACTTAATCAGGTTTCTGAGAGCCACTCGATCAAAATCGAGTGGCTAAAAACCACTCAGAATTTCAAGCTTTGATTGAATGGTCAAACAAATTCCAAAAATTACAAACTTGGTATCGAAACGATCGTCTCGGCGATACGAACGCAAGAATCTAAAAATTATTGAATTTGGACAAGTATTTTATTTTATATTAATTTTTAAATGAAAACTTTAAAAATTAATTACAATAAATCGGAGCTTTAAAATTAGTGAAACGTAAAACATAGCATCCTCATATGATGCTTAACTTAAATATACAAAAATTTCTAAATTCTAATTTATATTTTTCTTATTATTTGCATTTGAAGTTTAAACTTTATGAATTTATTTAGGACAAACCAGGATCCCAAACGTGCTCAAACTTTCACAGTAGGATCTGCCCAATAGGTACTATAAGAGGATATTTTTATTTAATTTTTTTTTATTTTACTTGAATTGGAATCCTGATTTTGACGAAATTTTCTGAGCGATCAAAATACAATAAAATATCCGGGTAATTCAACGACTTCCAAAAATTTCCATAACATCATTCCTAACTAAATTGGAGCTGCTGAGTCTAATGGCAAATTCCGATTTCGATTCTGAGGTCTAAATAATATAGGCATTCTCAAAATTATCAAAAAACTAAGAAATGCTAGAAATTTACAAATGATCACCAATTTGCGTGAAAATCGAATTGGAAGCTCCTAATACTATTATAAGACTAATGGAAAAAGATTAGAGTCAAATAAGTCACTAATTGATGGGTAACAATATTAGGATTGTTACAAAATGCTACCATCAGGGAAATGTTTATTTTACTTGTGGCAGGCAAGGCCACCATTTTTATACCTACACTTATGAAAAGATGATTGATGGGATCATCATCAACTGTTCCAAAAGGGACCAAACTTTCCATCCCCAACCTCTGTCATGCAAAGCCCCTGCCTTAGTTGTTATGCCAGCTCCAGCACCGGCTGCAACACCTAGAAATGTACCTACTTTTGCTCCGGCTAACAATTGTCAGGGTCGAGCACCATAGAACCATCATCCAACTGCTCCAGCAAGAGTTTATATGCTAACTCCTACTTCTACATCCGAAGATAATCACATCATATTGGGTACGTCTTAAATTTTATTTAAATTCTTGCTTTGGTTATTCTCTTATCGCTTGAATGAATCAATTAGGAATTTTATTATGACTTTTAAAACATATGCACCATGATATTTAATGGAAAATTGTGCAACATTCTTTTTGATAATGGAGCAAGTCACTCTTTCGCATCAGAAAGTTGGGTCAAAGTCCATAATCCACCTTCATATCATTTAGCAAGCTCATTAAACATCGGGTTACCTTCTGGAGCCCTCATACAATCTTAACAATTATATAATGTAGAAATCCCTATCTTTGAGCAGCAGTTCGAATCTAAGTTGATTGTAATGCCAATTGCTAATTTTGAGATAATATTGGGAATGAACTGGTTAAGCAATCATGGTGCTTCTATAAATTGCCAAAAGAAGAAAATCACCCTTGGAAGCGAAAGTCAATCAAAGTTCGTTGGAAAATTTAGTACCCAAGCGTCGTTAATCAACGTGATGAAGGCTGAGGAATTAGTCAGGAAAAGATGTGATGCCTACCTAGTGACAATGCTAGGTGAGAAGAAAGAAAATATCCCTATCATTGATAATCACATAGTGTGAATTCCTTGATGTCTTTCCTGAAGACCTACCCGGTCGTCCACCTGTAAGAGAATTAGAATTCATGATAGTATTAATTCCAGGAACACAACCGCTATCGAAGATTCCTTATCGCATGGCGCCTAAAGAGTTACAAGAGTTCAATAAGAAACTTCAAGAGCTGCTCGATAAGGGTCTCATTCGACCAAGTTCATCTCCTTGGGGAGTGCCAGTATTATTCGTAAAGAAGAATGATGGAACGATGCACATGTGTATTGATTTACCATGAGCTGAACAATATGATCATCAAGAATAAATACTCATTGCCTCGAATCAATGATCTCTTCAATCAATTATTAGGAGCCAAAGTGTTCTCCAAGATAGACCTGCGATCAGGCTATCATCAGTTGAGGGTCAAGGATTCCAATATAGAAAAGACATCATTTAGAACACATTATGGACACTACGAGTTTCTAGTAATTTCATCCGGTCTAATGAATAAGTCATCTATTTTTATGGACTTGATGCTGCAGGTGATTAAGGCATTCTTAAACAAATTCATAATCATCTTTATCGATGATATTTTGATTCATTCGAAAAGAAAGCAGAACACGAGAATAACTTAAGGGACATGTTAAAAGAACTACTTCATCACGAACTCTATGCCATGTATTCCAAATGTGAATTATGGCTTGACCCAATCGCTTTTCTGGGTCATGTCGTTGATGCCCAAAGTATTAGGGTAGACCAGAGTAAGGTCAGTGCCGTTCAAGATTGGTCGCAGCCAAAAATTATGATCGATATCACAAGCTTTTTAGGCTTAGCTATCTATTACAAAAAGTTCATGAAAGGCTTCTCTTAGATAGCCTTGCCTCTAACAAAGTTAACTCAAAAGGCAACACCTTTCATTTGGAGCCTCGGGTGAGAGAATGTATTTCAATCGCTAAAAGATGCTCTTTCTTTTGCCCCAATTTTTGCCTTACCCAAAGAAGGCTTAAATTACCAAGTTTACACCGATGCTTACGAAATAGGCTTGGGTTGTGTGCTAATGCAGGAAGGAAAATTCATCACGTATGCGCCTCGTCAGCTAAAACCGCACGAGAAGAACTATTATGTGCATAATCTTGAGCTTGCCAATGTAGTGTTTGCTCTAAGAATATGGCGTCATTACCTTTATGGCATCCAGTGTTCAATATTCATCGAACATTAGAGCCTTAAGTACATCTTCACTCAGCGAGAGCTTAATTGTTGCCAGCGTAGATAGCTTGAGCTGATAAGTGTAACAACCCTAGTTATTACCATAGCTAAGTTTAGATTAATTAAGCTAAGCAAAGTTCTAATTTTGATTCCATTAGACTTAATGGGTCATTTAAACCTAAAAATTGAGAATTTTAGTATTTTTGGCTATTTTTAAGCTTTGAAAAATACTTAAATTAATTTGATCTCCAAATTAAAATCTGATTTTATTTTTGAATTTCTCATACCCTAATTAGCTAAGGTTAAAATTTTAGGAATTTTTTGAGTTCTTCTATTCCTAAATTGGATTAATAATTTAATAAAAATTAAGTTATTAATTAAATGAATTATAATTAATTTCTTTATATATATTTTATTCCCGGGATTTGCTGTCGGGACCGCGGCAGATCCGCTGCAGGGTCCCGACAGCGAACCACCTTATCCTCCCAATAGATGCGCTAACACGCATCTTAGCAAAGTATCCAATGGCGCGATCTATCCCGAGCCGTGATTTAATCCCATCCGCCTGATTAGCATCTATCATCCAACGCTTGAGATATAACCCGTGGATCCGTTAATTGGGAGCCTCATCAGTCCATCTATTCTCAACGGTCTCGCGATCAGACGATAGAGACGGACCCTGCCACTGTGGATCATCGTCTTTGCTCGATCGCAGGATTGACAGAGAAGATTTCACCCGTACCAGCCACATCAGCTTTGTCTGCCACTCCCTCACCTTATTTCCTTGTCCATTAGGATCCTTCTCACTAGTGCCAAACCTCCTAAGCTAGTCAAGAGGGTGAGCCCTTCGGCCTGAGCCAAGTGCTCGAGCCTCACCCATGGCTTCCACCCCTAAGCATCCCTTGACCTATAAACTCCTCCTAAAATCACAGTGAGTCCCTTTGTTCATTGAGACCCTAATTCTCATCTGCTTTCCCGTGAAGCTCTCGGCGATCCCGACGACTGAACCTGCTGAACCTGTTGTATATAGCTCTCTGGCATTCAGACCCCCTGTGTAGCTGAGACTACTCAGAGAGTTCCTGATCTAGCCATTCCCTCTCCGTCATAACCATTCCTCGGTCCTCAGGTGCAGCCTCCGATCCCTTTCCTCTGTCAAGCTGGTTTCAGCTTGACTTGCACTCAATTGACCCTAGATGCTGCGATAGGACCTCACCTTAGCTCCCTAGTATGCATCTAAGTCTTCTGGTAGGGACTGGCAGTGGACCAGATGGCGCAATCCCGTCTGAGTGTGCACTGGCAGCCGATCCTTAAGACGCTGAATGCCAGCATTTTCCTAAGGTTTCGATCCCTATCTTGAAACTCTAAGGCCTCTTGAGGTGATTTGCAAACTAAATGCAATCATTGTGATAGATCAATTCGGCTGGGATCATTCGACTCAGAGCAAGCCAACGTCCGTGAAATGCCACGAGTAGCACCCCATTGATCCCTCCAGGCTCAAGACCAACTGAGTTGCCCAATCGATACCCCTTCGATCCCTGAACATGTAGGTACAGAGCTCTACTCATATCATCTGCTATATGAGAAGAATTCAAACTTCACAGGTGCACCTTAAGAGGACATCCCGGTCGAGTAGCACCCCGGCGATCTGGCGCACCCTAGATGGAGATTTTGGGTTTAGTCGACATGCCTCACATTCCTAAAGGTGTAGCCATCGAGATCCTAGCGTAGTATGGTCAGAGCATGGAGAATTGGGCGCTGGAAGTAACCCTAGGGTTCGGGTGTCGGGGTGTCTCAACGGAGAAGATGACTGGTGCTTCGGGTCAGGCCGGACCCTGACCCACGCCTTTTTGTTTTGGGCTGACAACAACTTAACAAATTTATGAAAATTAATTCAGTAAATTAAATCATACGATTCTTATTTATATAAATATTCAGAATGTATTCATGAAATAATCTAATTAATACTTATCCAAATAATATGATCCAATATACCATTTTAATTAGAAAAATGCAACGAATAATAATATAAAATAAAATCAAAGATTCAATGGTTAGATTTTAAATAATTGTCTATCTTTTTCTGTTCTTATTTAAATAATAAATTAATTAATTATCCAAAAATGCTAATTAAAGTCTCTAATTGCTCATGAGATTATGGAGAACCTATATAGACCCTTAAAGGTAATTTAAGATCTTTAATTTTGCTAATCATTTCTTAGTTACCCTAAAATGAGATTAGTGAATTAAGCCTTGGATTAATCTCTGATTTTGATGAATATAGTTCCTAATATCTTCTTAAGTATGTTAACACCTATAATTGAGGCTGGATCATCTTAGTATGCCTTAATTTCCTTAATCATCTTAATTGGCTTTAAATTGAGATTAGTGCTAATTAAGCTAATTAGATTATCAAACCCTAAGATGAGTGTTTATTCCACTTCATTACTCAATATGAAGCTCATTAAAATAGATTTGAATCAATTTAGATGATTAAATCCTAAAGTCCTATTTTTAGCCGTAAGAGATGTATTTTGGTAATTTTGACCAAAGTGTGTTTAAGTACCCTTAAAACTTAGAATTCTAAATTAAAGTAATAATAATCAGTAATGTAATACATTAACATCAATTGCTAAGTGGTACCACCTCATGATTGAATCTTAGTGTTTAAATCTTAAAATCCTTAAGTAAGCTGTTAAGATTTTAAGTGATCTTAAGACTCTTCATAAAAGACTTAGCTTAATTAATATTAATGTTAAAGTTTCTAATCCTAGTTATCCTACCAAAGCTTGTTCATGAATTATAGTCTCAATGAAAGTAAGAGCAAAAGCTTTAAAAAACCCAAAACTTAGACTTATTAGTTTAGATCTAAGTGATCAAAACTTCAGATCTTAGATCTTAGATCTTAGACTTTAGATTTTAGATCTTCTAATTGGATTGAATTACCTTCATTTGGAATCCCTTACTTGATTAACTATTTAATTCTTTTGAAGCCTCCATGTGGGTGTAGGATTGATTCAACCTATAGAATAATGTAATTATGTAACAACTCTAGGTTGTTACCCTACTAATATATATAACTTAATTAATCATTAATTTTGATTCTCTTACTTTTAGAACATCAAATGAATCCTATTCTGAAAATTTGAAGTCCATTGGACTTCTTTAAGTCTAAGATGGCATTTTGATCAGTCTAGATGCCCTAGATTAGACCTAACATATTTTGATCTCAGAATTCAAATCTGATTGCATTTTTGAATTCCTCATCCCAAATTAGCTAGGGTTGAAAGTTTGGTGCAATTTAGAAATCATTTAGGTCATAATTCACATTTAATTAAAATTGTCTAATTGTATTTTAAGGATTTCAACAAATTGAAATTGCAAATCTATCCTATACCGTTTAAACGGCCAGAATTTGCTATGCGGACCGCGGGCGATACGCTGTGGAGCCCGGGTCGCGCGATAGTGGAACCCCGTTCCAATCCGCCATCCCCTAGTGAATCCAATGGCTATGATTAGATCCCGCAGAATCACGAATCAACTATTGGATCTGCCCGGCCGAATCCTACTGCCCGGATCACTCCCGTGATAAACCGTTAGGATCTGAGCGATCCGAGCCATTCCGCCATCTAATCGATCGATCAGACGACATCCGAAGGTCCCACAACTGTGGACCTTCATCCTGAGCGTGCCCGTCCCCGACAGAGGAGATCCCCCATACCGCCAGCTGCTCTCCTTGTCTCCCACTCGCGTGTCCAGCTTAGCAAGATCGTTAGGACCTCCCCCGTCTTGGCAAGGACCCGCGATCCGGCCTCGTGACCCGGCCGAGCTCGAATTGGAAATTCGAGAGCTCACAATGGCTCAGTCTCTTAGGCCTCTCTAGCCCGAGGCAATGCATCTGGAACCTACCTCACTTCCCTCTGAGACTATAAATAGCCTCAGATATCCCGGGGTAAAGCTTGCTGACCAATTGGAGTCTCCTGCTCAAATCGCCATTGCTGAACGACTGAGCTCTCCCAGGCATTCCCGATGTGCGTACTGCTGATAACAGAGTCTCCTGGTGTTCAGGAACTCTTAAAGAAACCTCAGGAAGCTCAGCAGCCCGGTAGTGACCCATGCATCGTCTGCAAGTCCCCCACCAAAACCAGGTACCCCATCTTGCTCAATCTGAGCCAATTAGGCTCGGACTCCCCTCCTTTTTATTTAGTTAGCTGTGTATTGTCAAAACAAACTCAACGTGATCGTGTATATGCCCTAAGCTAGCCCCGATTGATCGAACCAATCGATCAAGCTAAGTCTTTAAGGAACGCCTCGGGTTGAGTAAGGTTCCGGCATTCCATCCCACCTCAGGCCCTCATACCAGGGGGCTTCGATCCGCCTCACCTCCCTGATGGTGTAAGGATCGAGCCCCGGGTCTGGCATGGCCTCTGTGGGGAGAATTGTCTCCCCATAGTAGCTCCATTAAGTGAGTCCTCGGGTGTATAAGGTCCGACCGATACGGACCACCTCACAGGGGGCTTCGAATTTCAATCGGTGCGTCTTGGCTAGGGGGTCGATTCTCGATTGACCCGAGGCCAAGGCGTGCGCTCTAGACGGAGAATTTCACCATCTAGAATTTCCTTGATCAGCCTCTGTCGAGAGGAGTTGAGGCGGGGACGATGACCCTGTGCAGGTCAGGCCGACCCGTGACTCGCGCGGTGCGACCGTCCCGGGTTCTCAAGCCCCGATCGACCCACGTGGTTTGGTTGATGGGCTAAGCACTTTTAATTAAAATCCGATTAATTAGATTTATTTTTCTGAAGGAAAATAATCTAATTAATCCAATCATAGGAAATTTTAATTAGAAAAATACAGAATGAATTAATGTAATAACTTTCAATCCACTGGTCCAAACCCTATGATATTATATATAAAATTAATTAGAAAATCATCAGAGATCTGAATATAAAATAATATTGAACATCTAATAGTTAAATTTTCTATTTTTGCCTAATTATTGCAGATCTTGATTAGGGTTGATTAGCATGAATACTTATCTAAATTGCATGATTAGGGTGCCATTAGTTTTGTTATAATTAGTAGAATGAATGTTCTAAGTAGTTTATTTTTTTGATTTCTGTATTTCAACTTATGCCCTAATCTTATTAAACTATGATCAGTGAAAATTAAGGCTTGTAACTATTGGATCTTAGCAAACTCAGTCTCTGATTAATTATATGATAAAATGGAACTTATATACCAAGTTGTATGAAATTTTGATGGTTAGATTTATTTTTAGGTGCTAATTTTTTATATTAGTTTAGGGCTTAATTAACATTAATTACTTTTTGTTTTTATGAATTCTTCTGTTAATATGCTTCATAATAATAAGGTAGATGTATTAAAGTCATGTATGCAAATTTATAATGTATAAATTGAATAAACCTAAATATGTGAAGATCTTAAACATCTTAATTAACCTTAAGAAGTCTTAAGACTTTGATCAAGCTATTAAGACTTGATCTATGTCTAAGATTGCCATCAATAATATATACCTAATTTACTAGTTTAACATTTGATCTATAAATAAACCCTTGATCTTAATTGGACATGAGCATAGGTTAAACCCTAACATGCTTAATTAAGATCCAAACTCTTAAACCTTAAATGGACATAATTATAAGATAATAGTAATTGACATTATTCCAATAATGCATCTGATTTGATATTAATCTTAAATATTTGGATTAGACATGTTAAGGTTAATAGTAAATCTATGTGATTACTTAATCTAAATCTAAACTTTAGATTATTAATTTTCTCCTAAATAAGACTATTAGCATAAGAAGATTAAAAGAATCATATTAATTGAACAAGTGATCTAATTCTAATAATATCTTTGATTTAAATCCCATAATCTTAGAATAAGTTATGACCAGATAACTTAATCATTTGATCTGATCATTCTAAACCTAAATGATAAGTAAAACCTAGAATGTTAGCATTAGAATTAAGAGTGTGAGATCTTATGTATCTCAACATAAGATCGTCTTTGAAATATTTTAAAGACCTAAATTAAATATACATTGAGGTAGGAAAATTTGTATAACTCATTGAGGGAGAAACTTAGATGATCCCTTAACCTTGGAAGTTGATCTTAACCCCTCGTGATAGGAATCACTTAAGATATTAGAATGATACCTCTCCTTACGGTAGAATCTATATTGAGTGATCCTTGATCATATTTTTCTTAGAGCCTTGTATAGGACTTACCTATTTAGCATAGGAATTAATAGTCTTGATAAGCCCCAGATGATTAAATAGAGTTGTCTAAATCTGGATTATTAGTTGGGTATAGTAGAGTGTACCCATGGTACTGGATTATTTCAGTAATATTATGGAATAATTGAGTCACTCTAAGTAAGATTTATCTTTGGGCTATCCTGCTGGTTTAGGCAGATACAACATCGCTTAGAGTAAATCAATCGATACTAAGAGTGTACTAAATGGGGACTCGTTCCTTAGTTTGATTGAAATACAAATCACCAATGGACGATGCCTCCTAGCGAAGACCGCTTCAATAGGTGTGGCTCAGACAAACTAAGTAATTAGAATTACCTTCTTTAAGACACTGAGTGTGATTATGAGTTGGGCATCTTAATAACTTAGCTTGAGATACAAATCGCCAACTTAGCTTAAGCAATCCCGAAGGTGACTCCCTTACCTCAACAAAAGATCTTCAGTCTGGCCGCATTTATCGCATTGGCATATACCTCTTGGACGATGGTCGGGTAAGTGGGGGATTTCTTCGTTACCATCACCCTCCATCCCCGAGGGTCGACATGCTCTACCGGCAATGGGTAGGAATGACTGAAGCTCTTCTCGGGGATCAATTCCACTGAGAAGTTGTGGAAAAGAACCGGTGTTCGGCCTCAGTGGAAGAGAACATTTTTTTGTTAAAGGTTCCTCTGGATGAAGAAGCTTCGGTCTCCTTCCTAGGAATCGACTTTTTGCCGGAAGACATGATGAAGAAATTAGAGGAGAGCAAAAGTTTGTGAAGAAGTAAGAAAATTTAGAAGGTGTAAGGATCACCCCCCCTGCCTCCCCATAAATAGCCAAGGCATTCAAAAGGAAGAGAGTTATGGTCAATGGGCTTCCCCATGCCTTAAATGTGATGATCCATGTGAGGGGGGGGCAGCTTTTTTAGCCCCCCTTTTGACTGCATGGAAAACCCAATTATCATAACTTTTTGACTGCAGAGAATCCAAGGTGGTCAAGAAATCTTCTACAGCTGGAGCAGACCGCTGCATCGTGCTATAGCGAACTTTACGCTACCGCACGCTATAGCGAATTTTTGGCTACCGCGCGCTGTCGCGGGATTTTCGCTGTGGCGCGCTGTCTCAGAAGTTTCGCTGTAGTGCGTTATAGTGCTGCTTCAATTTTTTTTTTAACTTCATTATGCTTGGGTTGCCTCCCTAAAAAGTGCTTAATTTAACGTCTCTAGCTAGACTCGCTAACAATCAAATTATCGGATCCGAAGATTTCTCCTTCCCTAATCTTAAGGCACTCAGGTGAGCACAACCCTCAAGGTGGCTCAAGCCCTCGCCATCTCTACCTTCCCTTATCGGATCAACTCTTTCAAGTTCTAATTTAATGGGAATTTTCTTCTTCCTTTTACCCCTTCTTATTTTCTTTCTTCTCACTATTTCCATACTCCCCTTTTTTGAGGAAGGAGTTGAGCTATCACCTGAATTCTTTTCTTCTATCATAAGATTTTCAAGTACATTAACCATCCAAAATCTTTCTTCTCTCATTTTCTTCCTCACCTCTTCTTTCATCTCTTTTTGTTTAAAGAATGTAGGTTTAAGGTCGATTAGCTCATATTTCCCTTTAATTTTTATGCTTATCACCCCGTGGCCTACATCAATAATAGCTTTTGAGCTCATAAGAAAAGGTTGCCTGAAAATGATTGTGGAGTTCTTGTTCTATCTATCCCACTCGCACACCATAAAATCAGTTGCAACAATGAAACTTCCCAATTTAACTGCAACATTCTTAACGATACCTAGAGGGGTAAGGGATTCTAGATTTGCAAATTCTATAATTATGGAGGTGCATTCCATCCCTCCTACCTTCAGACGTTCATAAATATGGTAGGGTATAACATTGACCGAAGCACAAAGATCATACAAGAGATCTAAAAATGCTTTATTTCTAATTATGCACGGAATACTCAACCTCCTGGGGTCTTCACATTTCAGAGCCATGAGCTTTTCACATTCCATGCCCCTTACTCCTTCCCGAGCCTCTAGCTCTTCTTCTATAGCACTCATTGTATCAGTATTAATTCCCCCATACGCCTCTTCAGAATGAATTACACTAACCAGCTCCCTTGGGTTCACTTCAGTGGAACTGGGTAGAGCTCCTTGCTGCCGAATGATTAGCTGCTTAGAGATCTGCCCCAGTTGGGTCTCTATGTTCCTAAGGGATGCTTCTATCCCTTGGATAGAGGCATCGTGGCGGGTGCTTGTGGCTTCGGTGCGGTGCATGAATTGGATGGTTTCAGCCTTAAAGGAGTTGAAAGCTCCTTCTAAATTTAGGTGGTGATTGTTATGATTATTTCCATTATTTACTCCCTGCTGGTTTGATGAACTCCCCCCATATTGATTTCCATTAATGTTATTATTATTACTCCATAAGAAATTAGGGTGGTTTTTCCACCTTGGATTGTAAGTATTGGAGTAAGGGTTATTCATTGTGTTGTTCTTTCTTAAATAATTCACTTGTTCGGTATTCATTTGTACGTACGGGTTGTTCAAATTGCAGCTCTCACTATTGTGTCTCCCTCCGTACAACTCACATTATATTTTAGGAACTTTACGTTACCATTTATTCTCTCAATTTTCTCATTCAGGGCATGGATTTCTTGTTGTAAAGCCGTTATTTGATTAGATTCGTTTACCTTCATAGATTCTTTTTTAAACCTTTCAGAAGGCCATTGGTATGCGTTGTTAGCCATTTCTTCCAAGAGGTCATAAGCCTCCTCTTGGGTTTTACTACTAATAGAGCTGCCGACGGCTGCATCGATGATTGTTCTTGTAGGAGTATTCAAACTATTGTAAAAGGTTTGAACTTGCATCCACAAGGGAAACCCATGATGTGGATAATGCCTTAGGTATTCCTTAAATCGATCCCATCCGTCATAGAGTATCTCACCTTTCAACTGAGTAAAGTTGGTTATCTCAATTCTCAACCGAACAATTTTTGCTAGAGGGAAATATTTAGCTAAGACTTTTTTAGCCAGATCGTCCCATGTCCGGATCGAATCACTTGGAAGAGAGCTGAGCCAACTCTTGGCTCTATCTCATAAAGAAAATGGAAAAATCCTTAATTTAACCACGTCTTCCGAGACGCCGTTAAATCTGAAAGTGTCACATATTTCAAGGAAAGTTGAAATATGTGATTTTGGATCTTTAGTAGCTAATCTCCCAAACTGGTTATTTTGAACCATACTCAGAGTAGAAGGTTTGATCTCAAAGTTATTAGCTTCTATATTAGGCCTTATAATTGTTGTGTTTCGCAAAGTGGCACACTGCAACGCGTTGTAGCACGCTGCAGCGTGCGACAGCGATTTTCCTTTAGAAAAATTGGAAACTTGTCCAAATACTCAAAATTCGTTGGATAGGTATTTTCCTGAAAAGGTAAACAATAATTGATTCACAGGAGCAATTTTATTAAGAGAATTGAATGAAATTTTCCTTTATTTGAGATATAATTTATGGATTCATCATTATAATATACTATTTCTTACTTCTGCCACTTTGATTTGTATTGATGTATGTTCACAGTTCCAGGTGATAAGTCCTTGGCTTAAGGCAGGTTGGGTCTCACATGAATTTACTTAAGTTGGGGATTTTCCACAGTTGGAGCTCTGTACCCCTGTGTTTAGACTAATATCAATATTAGTATGGCCACAGAGGGTATGGGGCCCCACAATAAGTGATTCTGATTTATCCATTCAGTACCATCTCGGTAAGGAGAATGTGGTAGCAGGCGCACTCGGCCGTCATGCTACATTATCTGCCATGATTTCTTCAAGTTTATTAGAAGAAGAATTCCACAAACTTGAAGTTTCCCCTGTTTGTGGGGATATGTTATGCTCGATATTGACCAATATCACTGTGAAACCCACATTCTACCGAGATGTCTCTGTCTCACAAACTAAAGATGATGATTATCTGAAGTTCAAAGTTGAGATTGAAGGAGGTCATCGTCAGGACCTGCAGTTGCATAATAATATAATCTATCAAGACAATCGTTTGTGGATTCCAAAATCCATGCACTAAGAGATCCTTGTTGAAGGCTACAATTCAAGATATCAGGTTCACCTGACAGTAATAAGATGTATCAGAATCTAAAAAAGTCATTCTGGTGGCCTGGAATGAAAAAGAGTATAGCAGAGTTTGTTGCAAAATATCTTATGTGTGGCTTTGTTAAAGCAGAATATCAAAGGCCTGGAGTACTTCTTCATCCTCTGACTATCCCTGAATGGAAATGGTTCGATATTTCTATAGATTTCATCATGGGTTTACCCAAGTTGAACTCTGTTGCTGATTCTATCTGGGTCATAGTCGATCAATTGACCAAATCACCCCATTTTATTCCAATGCATCAAACAGACTCTATGGAGAAATTGGCAAAACTATACATCAAAGAAATTATCAAACTCCATGGTATCCTGAGATCAATAGTATCTGTTCTTGACAGCCGATTCGCCTCTAAATTCAAGCAAGCAGTGCATCAAGACCTGAGGACTACTTTGTCCATGAGCACTACCTTCCATCTACAAACTGATGGACAAATATAATGAGTCAACCAGGTTCTTGAAGACCTTCTGCATTTATGTATTTTGAATTTTGGAGGTTTCTAGGAAGGCCACATTCCTCTCATGGAGCTCGCTTATAATAATATTTTTTAAGAGAATATCGCTATGACACTATATGAAGCATTATATGGTCAAAAGTGCAGCACTACCCTGGCATGGTCTGAAACTAGTAGTGTTCAAGTATATAGATTTGATCTGGTAAAAGAAATAAATAGAAAAGTGCAGATGATCCAATAGAGAATTAAAACAATGCAAGATCGCCAGAGTAAATACCATGATGCTCATCATCATCCTCTAGATTTCAATGTTGGAGATTTTGCTTATCTCAAAGTCAGTCCCACAAAGGGAGTTTTTTGTTTCGATGTAGCTAGGAAGCTAAGTGCTCGCTATGTCGGATCGTTTGAAGTGTTAGAAAAGATAGGCCCTGCGGCCTATAGATTGAAGCTTCCCGAGGATTTCTCTACAATCCATAAAGTATTCCATATCTCCTCGCTACGAATATGTCTTTGAAATCCACCGTATTTAGTTCAACTCCTAGTAGTCTCTCTCCAACTGGACCTTTTTATGTAGAGGAACCTATCAGAATCTTAACTTATGATCAAAAGCAGCTGAGAAATTATTCTATCTCTATGGTGAAGGTTCAGTGGAGTAATCATTCTCCTAAAGAATCCACTTGGGAAAAAGAGACTAATATGTAATGCAAATATCCAAGTCACTTTGAAAATCCAAGTACCTTTAAAATTCTAAATTTAAGTTCTTAATTTTTTGCATTTTTTTTCCTTAGCAATGATGTCGATGACGACATCGTTCTTATATGGGAGAATCTGTAACAACCTTAAGTTGTTACTTAGCCTAATCTTAGCTTTATTGCATCCTAATTATAATTCCATTAGGTTTATTTAGTCATCAAAATCAATCCTTGAAGATTTAGAGCGATTTGGAGCTCAATCAAATATTTGGATTTTTTTAATAATATTTAATTAATTAAAAAATTGGGATATTTAATTTGACCTTAAAATTGAAATTTGACTTCGTCATTGCGTTCGTCATCCCCAAATTAGCTATAGGTGATGTTTTGGAAGTGTTTGAAAGTCTTCAAATTTTTTTGAATATTTTAAAATATTTAAATACCCCGAAATTAGGATAATTAAATTGATCTCCAAATTAAAATATGATCTCACCGTTGAGTTTCTCACCCTCAAATTAGCTATAGGTGGATTTTTGAGATTTTTAGAAGCTCGTCTATCAATCTAATTTTAATTAATTAAAATGCATTAATTTAAATATGATAAAATACTAATTAAGTAAATTAGTTTATTTTTTCATTCTGCCTTCTCTTCTTTTTCCTACACCTTCTTCCCCACTTCCTGCATAAGGAAGCTTCCTCCCCATGCTGTTGATGGGAGAGGTCTTGCTGCTCCATGAATGCTGCCTTACCATTCCCTCTGCCATCCCACACTTCATCCTCCTTTAAGTTTGGATCCTCATTTCCACTCTCCATTTGTTGTATATAGAAAGCTCCTTCTCCTCCCCCATGCTCTTGAAGAAAACTCAACTCTCCAATCTCCTCATTTGCCAAGTAGCTAAAGAAGAAGAAGAAGCTTCCCCTCCCAAGCTCTTAAAGAGAACCAAGCATGAAACACTATTCCTGCAAGCTAAGGTACCCTCTTGTACTTCTTCCTTGTACCTCTTCTCGTACCTCTTTGGTACCTCTATTCTCAATGCTTCAGTTTGAATGCTCTATATTTATCCATTATGTATCGTTAGGATTGATTTTCAAGCCTCAATCAGACTTGAATGAGTTTGATCGAAGCTCGATCTGTTCATTTGAAAACTCTGTTAAATAATAAAAATCTCTTCATGGGTAGCTAATGTGTCACTGTTTTTGGCATTAGAGTACTCTTTGCATGCCAATTTTAGTATCAATGGAAAGGTATTCGAAAGACTTTTCCATTAGTATATGGCATTGTACTAGAGGTGCCCCAAATCGAGAGTATTTGAGTGCGAAATGGGACACGTTCTATTTTTCACATAGGCAAAATCACTGTCGAGTGCTACAATGCACCGTAACACCTGGCTCTCGGCTAGGGGCGCTACAGTGCGCCGTAGCGCCCGCGTCTCAGGAATTCTGGCGCCATAGTGCCTGAGTCTCTAGAAATATGTCGTCGTAGCGTGTCACGGGGCCTGAAAGCGCTGCCGTGTGTCGCACCACTTTCATCTCGAGAAATATGGCGCCACTGCGCCTAAAAGCACTGCCGTGCACCGTAGCGCCCACATCTCAGGTTGACTAGCGCCACAGCACATGGCTCTCAGCTATGGGGCGTTACGTGCACCGTAGCGCCCAGGTCTCAGATTGGCTAGCACCGTAATGCGCCAGAGCGCCTGGTTCTCGACTAAGAGGCGCTACTGCGCGTCGCAGCGCACAGAACTGTTCAGTTTTGCTTAAATTTGATATTTTTCACATTTTAATTACTCTATAACCCTAAAAATGTAAAAAAATACCAAAACTAAAACTGGTTATAATGAATTCAAGCATTATGTAAATTTAGAGGTGATTTTCAATATGAAATTCACCTCTTATCCTAATGGCATGTTCTAAAGGATTCACTTTAATATTTTATACTAAATAGTAATTAGTTTAATATTTGGCCTTAATTACTTGCTGTTTTAATCAATGTGATGTTTCTATGTTTCAATAACTATATGATGCATGTTAGAAACCTTATGCGTTGTTTTGGACACTTAATTATTTGATTTGACATTAATCAACAATTAAACCTTAAACAATCTTTAAAAAGTGCTTAATTAAATCAATAATTGAATTGACTTAGAATTGGACATCAATAATAGATAATAAGCTTATTGATTTTTAAATTAATTAATAATTATGTAAATAATCTTTATGGTCAAGTTGGGAGTTAAACCCTAACCTAATTAGATTAAGAATCAAATCTTAATCAATAAATAAGGCATTTAATTTGGACATTAAGAACTTGCATAACTCCAATAATAATTATTCATTTTCCATTTGATCTTAAACCGTTAAATTAGAAGAACTTAGTTTTATAACAAACTCATATGATTGATCATCTGAATCTAACCTTTAGATCTTTGATTTTCTCTTAAGAAATATCATTAGCATAAGCTGAATTTAAAAATAAGATTGATTTATGAAATGATCAATTCCTAATAACTCATATGATTGTATTCCATAATTGCAGTATAGGCTATAATCAGACGAGTTTACTCATCTAAATTGCGAAACCCAGCTTAGTTTGTTGATCTTAAGAGAAATCGTATAACTTAGTTTACAACCTGAATAATGCATGTATTTAAAATGATTACAATAATCTATAGCCAAAGATTAAGAAGAGGGTCTTAGGTTAAGATGAGGAAAGAAATGGAAGAATAATGTATGTATTTAAAATGATTACAATTCAAAAGAAGTAATTGCAATTACATTGAAGTAAATAGTAGTTCCAATCAAATAATAGGAAAGGAAGAGCAATATGAGTCAATATTATATTTCAAGTAAAAAGGATGCATGAATGAAAATAATTATAATTATGAGTAGGGAAATGAAACATGTGAATAGAAATACTTGCAAGTTACCTAAATCAAGTGATAGTTGTAATCATAAGCATCAATATGAATTTAAATTGATTTCAATTATACATTAGATGATAACATTTTGCAAGTAGTAGTAAATATGAATATTCACATTTAACTAAATGAGTTCACAATTATGATATGCAAGTAGGGATGCATGTACAAGTATGCTACGATTAGGGATAGATGCAACTAACTACATCCAACAATAGTTTTATGAATATGTGATAATTATAAAATTCATCTATTCATTTATCCAAACAAAGCATTTAAGTAAGTTTTAATTCCAACATAAGAGTAGTAAAGATAAAACAATTAACTTTAATTATTGCATGCTAATTAAAATAGAGAATAAAGAAATAAAATCTCTCTCTCACAGATTAACTAAAAGCAAGTAATTAACATTTATAAAGTGAAAGCAATTATTAGCTTAAGTGCTTGGCCCAATTTGACTAACCTCCAAATGCACCTGATCTATCACATTTTGGCATTTAAATGTAATAGGGCGAAGCTAATAAAAAGAAATGCATAGTTAAACTAAATAGTCTAAGCACAAATTAAGATTAGGCAAAATATTTTATTATTTATTTTGAATATCACAACTAGTTTACAATAAGCAAAAGCAGTGAATCATATGAAGCATATGAATATGGAAAGAAATGGACAAGTAAAAAGAAAGGCAATTGAAGTAAAAGAGTGAGTAAGAGCACTCACAAATATATGCATTCTAGCCTACAAATAAAATAAGGGTAAAGCATCCTAAATAGGCTAGAAAAATACTAAAGTGTACATATTAAAGTAAATAAAATAAAGTATATATATGTTCAATGAACTTATGCTAAGTAAGAAAAACAAACAGTGAAGTATTTAAATAGAATTATAATAATATTCGCTGCAATATCAATGAACTATAAATAAGTAAAGTACAGTATTAAAATATGGAAAGTGCAAAGCATAGTAATTGAATGAAGATCTTAGACTATTAGTCTAAAATTTGCATAGTCTACAACTATGGAAAGTAATATAGCTTGAAAGTTATAATGAGATCTCACAATCAATAAGATTTTGAAAGAACTCATATTTTATTTTATTGAAGTTATTGTATGAAAGTATTCATTTTGTAAGGACTTATAGAATAAAGTGAGGAGTTAAACATTTCTGTTTAACAAGTAAAGGAAAGCAATGTTTCAAATACAACAAACACTCATATTCACCCTCTGAGAATATAAGGTCTCCATATTTCTCCTAATTAGTCTGCCCCTGGCTACATCAATAATCAACCCCTATAGGTTTAAAAGTGAAAGTTTTATTTATGCACAATGTCTTATATGAATGTGTCAAATAAAGTAAGCTCAAAGCTAAGCAAGCATTCAAGGAAATTAATAATTATAAACTATGTGATATTCAAAGTTATCTAATTTTAATGATCTGCTTAATGATTGGAGTTAATTGAACTCCTAATTGACTTAGAGATATTGGTCTCAATTCAATTGTAAGTAATATAAGTAATTGGGGTTTTGAAAATAGTAGTTTCATATCATTTTATGAGATGACAAATAATTTATAAGTATAACAATATTAAACTAATCATATCCTTATCATAAACCATAGAATTTTAATAAGTTAACTAAATCAAGGCTTATGAAACTAATTAGGAGAGGGCATGGTTAAGTAAACATTACAATTGAGGAAGTTAGGAGTTAAGGTTCTATTCACTAAACTCATCTGACTAAGTTGAATTAGAATGATCTTATTTAAAATCTACTACTAATCTAGCTAGGTTAATAATAAAAAGGAAATATTTTTTTTAAAAAATAGGAAAGAAGGATTTGTAAGCTATAAACTCTATATTTTATATAAGTTGAAGGTGAGAGAAATCAATAGGATTCCTAAACTATTCTAATAAATTTAGGACTCCTAATATGAGTCCTTAAAGGACTTAAGAACTAAGATGAAATGAACTAGGATTCAATCTAGTTGCTTAAGGCTAGTCTTAATTGATACATATTCATCAACTACATAAGCACCAAGGTTAGCTACACTTAATGGATGTAACAAATAGCTCTAAAGATCATCTACAAATCAAGTTATAAATCAATTCTATAATTTTCTCCTAAGGTTGAAAGATGAATCAAGCAATTTGCTAATGATTCAAGCAATTAATTTAAGAGAACTAAGCTCAAAACATGCAATTCAAATTGACAAGAGAAGTAATAAATATGACATATTTGCTATCCTAAGGTTTAAATACTTAAAATATGAAGTTATGAAATTAGAAATCATCAAAATTACCCTAATTTAAGAGTCAAAAACCTAAAATTACTAATTGTTGTCCAAATGAGATATTACATGCAAAAATGAAATCATTATAGTATAAGAAGAAAAATGATACTAAGTAGGTCAAGTTTGAACAACATTGAGTTTTTAGGGTTTGGGAAGACTCCTAAATAGGATTAAAAAGTCAACAAGAGATCTAAGATTCTAAGACTATAATTAATCTCATATTAATATTCATCATATTTTTATGAGTAAAATGGACTATTTGATCATTTAATTTAGACATTAAATGATCAAATTAGGTTACATACAATAATGAAATTAAATTACATTTAATTAATTAATCTAAATAAATAATTAAATTATACATTCACTAAAATAGAAATTAAATGGCATTTTATTAATATACATATTTTTGTAATCAAAATAGTATATAGTTTTGTTTTATTTGGATGTGTATTAACAAAGTTATGATTAAAATTAAAAAAGAGCATTTAATTAATATTAATTAAGCATCATAAATTTTTAATCAATAACAGTCAACGCTGATAATTAGGGTCGCGAAAAAACACGAGCACAATTTTTGGGCCAGCGCAGAAAACAAGCGACGGCGCTGACCCGCCTACAAATGCGGGTCCCTTATTAAACGACGAAACCAATTCGGGGTCGACACGCCTACACGCACTGAACCCGAAGCGAACCGGTAGGTAGCACATTTCGTGCATGGTTCATCCACGTGAACCGCACAGTGCCGCGGTTCAGATGAACCACGCACTATGCTTCATCTTCCCCGCGATTTTACCGGGAAGGATGAAATTAGGGTTCGCCCTAATTTCTCAATCATGCGATCTCCCACGACGGGCAACCTATCAAAAGGAAGCCCCCGCCGAGCATAAGACGAAGAATCCAAAAGCCGTAAACTTAAAGTCCTTATGTCGGCCTTATTGGTGAGAAGAAAGAAGGGAAAATCGGCTTAAGCTAGGATTCATAGTGAACTTACAAAGGCTAAGATTGAGCTCTCTGAGATCGATTGAAAGATAACCATCAATGAAATAAATATTTAGGCTACTGAATCAGAGTGAGGTAGAGGAAAAATGAGTACCTAGAGGTTCAACTTGCTTACTAGGGTTTGCAGGAAAAACACTATACGCTCCTCCCTTCTCCTTCAAGCAGTTTCAGAAGTCGATAGAGTCAAATTGAGGGTAATGAGGAATGGAGTGGTTATGGGCTAGAAACAGGACAGCTGGAGGTTCGTACTTCCATTCCCGTCGACAAGTACCTACCCTGGCGAAAAGGAAGAGGAGGCATACCAGAAGAGATCAGGATCGTTCGTTCGATCCGTTTATCTAACGGCAAGATCTGGTATAACAGATCAGATCGAAAGCCAGTCGTTTGATCAGATTATAAAAAGGCGCAACGGCCATGATCCGCGTGGACCGCTGTCCCGTGCACTGGCCTCACGCACGGGATCCGCGCGGTTTGAAAAACAGCCGTTGAAATATTAAAATTTTATTAATTTAATTTATTTTAATTACTTTAATTAATTATTTAATTATACTTAAATTTTATTACTCAAAATAAATAATCAAACGGACTTAGAAAAATACTAAAAATTCACCTTTATCTAATTGAGGGGTAAAAACTCAAAAATGTAATCAGATTTTTAATCAGATGTCAATTTAATTATCTTAATTTTCTGAGCATTTAAATATTATTAAAATATTTATAAAAAATTTGATAACTTTCAAATACTTCCAAATTACCACCCCAAGCTAATTTGGGTGTGGTGAGTCTAATGATTGACTCTGTTTTTGATTCTAAGGTTTAAATAAATTATGTATTCTCAAAATTATTTGAAAATCAAGAAATGCTGGAAATTATTATACAATCTCCAAATCGCATAGAAATTGAAATATAGGCTCTTAATATTATTATAAGACTAATGAAAGAAAATTAAAGTCAATTAGGTCACTAATTGATGGGTAACAATACTAGGGTTGTTACAAATAATTAATTTCATTTGTTGTTTACAGCTTACATATATTTACTGCATATCAGCTTTACTTTGTAACATCTTTACTTTGCCTTTTAGCTCTTAGAATTTACTTATACAGCTAATATTTGTATATAACTATTGCTTAACTAGTCTCTTATAGGAAAAATTATGCGCATTAGCACACCTATTAGCATTTACTTATTTTGTCAATTTGCTTTATTTTTAGTATTTTCTTTATAATGCATTGTGCTCCTTTATTATTGCTTGCTAAATGTGATATCCTCCTACAAAAAGTTACTTAGACATATGTTCTTATATAAGTCTAATCACTTATTTCTTATTTATTAGTTATGTCCAATCATATTAAAACTAAATACGATAGACTATGAGCTTGGAGTAGAGCTAGCAGGTAAACCCAGAGTGGAGCTAAAGGATCTAAGGATTTTACTAGTTTTATATTTATATTTTTCATATGAGGATGAGTGTGCTTTATATATTAAAATATTGCAACACTTAGTATATTTGGATTTTTTATTTTATTTTAATCTGAGATTAATATTTTTCTCTTATTTTATTTGGATGAATATTTTGGTAATAAATATCTCTATGTATGAAAATTGTATATATATTTCCTATCTTATAGATCATTTGCATCTAGTAATGATTAATATTAGGTTAAGATGTGCTAATCTAGTATTAAGTACTACAGTAACATTCAATGTTGGATTAGGACACCTAATCTGGCATTAGGTTATTACAGGAGAAAGAGGAGGCAGTCAGCCAGAGGTGGATGAAAGGAGAGCTTGTGGAGAGAAGAAGGTTTAGGGATCCTTTTATTAAGGAGGGAAGGAGGAAGAGGTAAGGAAGAGGAGAAGTTGACCTACTGTCGAGGGAGGGATGCTGAGGTCAAGGGCGGTAGTTGGAAGCTGGATAGGTGGCTGCCGGAGGTGTGAGGAGGATAAGGGAGGCAGCTTGAGGTAAGGAGGATGAAGAGATGCTTGTGTGGAGAGAAGGGGGGGTGGTGGTTGAGATTTTATTTATATGGAAAAAAGAGATATTTTTCTTAAGGTATAAGTAGCTTACTGAGGAAGCTACTAAATAAAAGATAACTTAGTAATGAAGTAGCTTATTAAGAAGTAATGTAACTTAAATGAAATTTGACCAAGAGATGTATTTTAATGAGTCGTACACACACACACACACACTAAATTTTCTCAGTTAGTGGCTATATTTATTTTATATTAATTTCTAAGATTAAAACTTTAAAAATTAATTATGATGAATTCGGAGCTCCAAATTTGATAAAACTTTTTATATATCCTTTTACTAATACTCAATCCTACGACACTAAAATTATTGAATTTGATTTTCAAAATTTTGTTGAATCTTAAATATTTAAAAATTAATTCAGGAGTAATCGTTATCCAAATTGCTCCCAAACTTGGGCATTACGATCACAAAAATATAATCTACTTAATAATATGTTTAGTTTAACCTAGTTTTATACTAGATCGAGATCCTAATTTTTGTTTAATTAGATATTTTAATAATCCTGGCTATTATATTGAGTGATTGAAGTGGAGAAATCATAAGATGATTTAAATAGGTGTTAATTTGTTTATCTGGGAATGATATTTCTAAATGAGATTCTATATGAGGTGGGATTATATTTAAGTTAGGGATTTTTGAGGTCTATGTTGAGGTTTTTGAAATGGAAGATTAAGTGGAGAAGAGAAGTAGTCTGTGAGACAAAATGGGGTTTGTAGAGTTAGCAAGAGCATGTGTGCAGCTAGGTGAGGCAGATTGGTTTCTTTGAATTCTTCTATTGCAGCTTTTACCTCTTATAGAAGCTGTAAGGATCATGATTCACAACCACAAGTCTTAGGAAATAAGGATTTTGCATCTCAAATCGGTTTGATATCCAATCATATTGAATATGCTGAGCACAAGATTTTCCATTTAGCATGATTTGCACTTAGTTCAGTAGAGAGGCTTTGTTATCAATTTAAACACAAATTCTGGTAAATGTGAGTATAGTTCTTGCTACTGTTAGGTTAATCATCCATTAGGGATTTTCTAATAGCTTTAGCGATTTTGGATAATGGTGAGTTAGGCCAAAACTTGAGAGGAAGGTTGAGGAATTTTACCCAGATTGATAAGGAGGCAAAGGATATTTAAGAGGGTACAATGTCGAGTGACCATGGATGAATGAATGTAAGGGGCATTGAAGAAAACCTAAGTGCTTTCAGAAAGGATATATTTTCTCATCTTTAGGGCATGTAAATCGAAGAAGAGAAAAGTCACCTGTCATTGTCTATAGCGAGAATGGACCTTTCAATTTCTAGAGCTTATTCATATCTTCTAAGATAAATTTGTAAAAGTGGGTTTTACTAAGAGAGAAACCAATGAAACAGTTGGCTCAAATCTGAGAGGCTTCTGAAACATCTTCTTCAGTAAAATCTACTCCATTTTATAACGTAGGTTGGTAGGAGAGTGGGATATTTAATCTTTGGAGACAAAAGGGATTTCTAGTTAAGTTGTGGAGCTGAGGAAGGAATTGGGTGAGGAAGAGTAAGGGGAGCTCGAGAAGGAGGTTTTCGATGATGGATGGATTTGCGTGAGAATGGAGTAAGGCCACATACACAACATTGAAGGGTTCTCCATTGGAATCGGGGAGTAGAGAGCCTAGGGCTCAAGAGAACGAGAGCGAAAACCTGATCAAAATTCATTATGACCTCAGAAAAAGCTCTATCCACAACTGCCTCTCTTTATTTAGTATTTTATGGTATATTAGACATGCGCAAAGGTAAATAAAATTAAAAATATAAATTCATTATTTTATGATTTGAGAAATAATATTATTTGAAAAATTCAATTATAATTTAAGAAGCTATTATGTTGAGTTTATGTTTCAGTAAAATATTTTTAAAATTGTTTCACATATTTAGCTTGCACTTAATTAGATCCGTCAAAGATATAGGTTAACTTTCTTATTGTTGTTTAAAGAAATGTGTGGAGAAATGTGTCTAAAGATTGAAAAGTTGGTCTATTTTTTTGTTGTCTTGCTATGTTTACGTTAGTAATCGATAAAGCTACATGATTTTAATACTTAAGATTGTGGACATAGATGTGAAGTTGGAGATGAAAGCTACACTTGGAGAGCCATAACCTTATCAAACTAATATTATGCTACCAATGAATATAAAATTACTAAAATTATTTCATAATAATCGATATAATTGGAGTTGTGTTTTCAAAATTTGGGATGATAATATGAACATAGAGGTATTTTTGATCTCCTTATTCATTGATTAACCAACAAATTTTAGCTCTCTGGCTTACCCATGAGCCCTCGTACCTTATGGTTTCTTAAAGGTTGTTTTAAATCAGCTCAGTGTCTTTAAGCATATCAACATTGAGAGAGTTAGCTTTCAAATGAGAGATCTCAGTATCTTGATTAGAGTGAAATAAGAATAATTTTTTTTCTTGAGATCATTATTACCCAAGATCTTCAAAGCCTACTTAACTAAATTAAGCTTCATATAGAGAAGCATTAGAGGAATACAATGGGCACATGTAAACTAACCATTATATAAATGTTGAGAGCTCAAGTTATAACAATCCAATATTATATAGCAATTTAGTGAAGCTTAATTGAGTACATGAACATAAATAATTAAAATGTAATAAAAAATATGTCAAAATTCAAATATTTTAATTCTATTAAATTCCTCATATCAAATATAAAATTTTGAAAAAAAATATATTTAATAGATTCGGTTGAATAATTGAAGAACAATACCTTATTCGACCGTTGCCGGCTTTCTCTCCAGTGCTGGAGCATGTGCTCCCAAATCAGCCCCGTAGGGGCTTTTCCCAGCGCAATATAATTCGAATGCCTCGTCGAGCTGTAAAGGCTTCTTTGCCTCGCAGTTAGCTTAGATTCTCGCTTGTGGAAACGATACCCAGGAGATGAAAGTGTCTTTGGTCTCCCTGCATATATACACCAATCGGCAGGTAGCTCTCACCTCAGAAGGAAGCAGCGTGTAAGGCGTGTGTGCGGCAACGGCAGCCGTGGGGGCTATGGAGTGAAATTCAGTCTCCATGAAAGGAACGCAGCCGTGGGGGCTGAGGTTGAGAAGTGGGTGCAGAGCAGCGGTCAATGGGCTGTATTGGCTGCGAGTCATGGCGGCAAAGGCAAGGGATTTCAGCCAGGAGGTGCCGGATTTTGGAATGGAAACGAGGACGACGTCCGGTGGACGAGGAGTGAAATCTCCGCACTCCATCCGCTGAAAGATCCCAACTGATTTTGGTGTAATCCAAGATCCTCTGTAAAATTGTAACAGAAATGTGCCATTTGTCCAGGAGAGCGGCTCGGGAGATATTGCTGCTGCTACTCTTTGGATACAGAGCCTCGGCCATATGTGCTGCTGTTGCTGGAAAGATTCTGCTAAAGATTCCGATGAGTGATTTGGGGACTTCACTAACCCGAATTATATGTTTGATTTCTTGTATTCTATCTCTACATAAAATATTAAAATGATAAGCTTTTTTTCTTGACAGAACAAAGATAAGTTATAAAAGTAGTTCTTTTATGAGCATATCTCTATTTAGTGGGTGGACTCATTTTTATTAACAAATAGCATTATTTTCTTCTTATCACCACACCGCCAATTTTGATGATTTTTGGGCCATTCTTGTGATTCAAATATTTGCAGCACTATTATACTACAAGAGGAATGTTATTTAGATTTGTTAATGTGGTACCTAAAAAAGTTCATTCAATAGAATTTGAATATATTAGTGTATATTTATTTACATTAAAATAATACAAATATTATTTTTAAAATTTGTATTGAATGCACCAAAAAATTCTATTTAATGGATTTTTTTGAGTGACAGATCAACAATCTAAAGAGCATTTCTCTTATATATAATATTTAATAAATTCATTAAATAAATCCCTAAATGAATTATTGCTGCAAGTGCCATCCCTCTCTCCCCTCCTGTGCCCTAATAAGATCTCCAAAATACTTCTTTTGGTATCAATATGCACTCATGGGAGTAAAGCCTTGACAAAAATTAAGAGTGCTGCTAGGTGTACATCAAATAATTTATTTAAGAATCATTATGACTAGTAAGTTTATTTTATGTTGCAAAGTTTTTTTATGTTAGCAACTTCTATGCAACACCTCTTTGCTTAGTGAATGGTGGAAGGCATTTCGGCTACGATTAGATCATTGTCCTCAACATCGAAAAAAGGCAGCTTCGGCCTTTTGGAAAGGTTTGGCTGCGATTTCCCTATTTTAGCTCCTCATATTGATAGTGATGAGATTTCTAGTTCCCACGTTTAAAGGTAAACATGACTTTCCTTTTAAATTTGGCATAAGTGTATTAATCTCAAATACAAATGCATCATTTGGAAAGCAATTGGAGAAGCATTTAAAGCAAAGACATTCTTCAAAAGTGAGGCATATCTTATCCCACTAATTGCCTTTTTTGTAATATTGGGATGGAATCTTATCATCATTTAGTCTTCGAATGCTCGTATGCATACTCGGTTTTAAACATAATTCTTCCATATGCTTTAAAAATATATATATCCTTCCTATTTCACAAAATTTAGAGGATGTGATCGGTTTTGATAAATGGATTAAAATAGCATCTTTGTTCTCGATTGGGGTGGTTATTAATGATATTTGGTTGGAACGCAATGCTCGTCTCTTTAGAAATCACTTAAGCTGTCATTCTACTTTGATCATTTGTCTAAATTTATCATTGTTACTACTATTGAATGTTGGGAAGGTATTAGTACGGTTGATTCTTTGATGTTTGGTTATTTCAATAATTGGAGGAATTCAATATGCATAAATTGACTCGGATAAATTTATTATTTTTTATGAGATTGCTTGTTATCTTGACTATCTGTTATTATTTTGGTTGGCAAAAGCTTGCTCAGATGTGCTTTATTTGAAAATATTTTTGCTTAGTTAGACATGAGATTTTGCTGAGTTGATTGCTTCCTGAATTGTGATGGTGTTTGATGTTCGTCATTTTTTACTTAGATTTCTTGGATTTGGTTGATGTATGTTGGGTGGCATTTGGCTATGCTCTTTGGTCGACATCTTGTCTATGAATTCTGCTCTTTTTTCAAGCTGGATGCTCTTGGTTTTCATTATTACAAGATTTGTTTATGTAAATATGGTTTTTTGCTGCTTATTTTGGAAATAATGATGGAAAATGATGTTACTTTGAGCTATATCTGTTGGTTGGCAACATTTATTTGAGCTTAGTGATTAAACAGATATATAGTGATTAAAAAGATATTACTAAAGGTACTACTAATTTGATGCTCCGATAGATCATAGGCTCTATACATCGACCTCAAAGGAATCTGAATCATAATCTCAATTTCTTTTATGCTTATTTCTCTAATTTGATGTTTTGTGTTTACTTCATACTTTTCAAGTCTTGTATAATTGAACAACTTTTTGTTAATATACAGGAAAAACAATTTAAAAAAACGAAAAATCAATACCAGATTTTATGTGAAAGAAAATCTTTATAAACGATGACAGCATCTTGTGTTCTTTTGTGAACCACGTGGCAGATTTTCTCTCGAGATGGCAAGTTCGTTTGGGCCTGACGCGTGGCAGGCCACCTCTGGATACCCGGTGCTCGTGCTAGAAGACCGTACGCAATCCCTGACACTGACCCGCGACCTGTCGTCGTCTCCGTTTGGGCTTTCCGCTCCACAGCAAACAGGCTACGGACATCCCCATGAATGCGCATGGAAAGTGGGCAACTTATGTGAATGCGGTACCGCGAGCCACGTGTCCCAAAACTAAGTGCGGCGGTGTGCAAATTTTCCGCTGGGTGGGCCCACCGATTTGACATCCACCGCCCCATCGGCAGTACTCGAGCCGATGCTCGTTCGTCCGACGGTTATTCGGCCGCCGACGTGGGGCTCCGGAGGATCCTTTGGTACTTTATTTACCCGGACACCTGTCCTCTCTTTTTAGTCACTTTCTCCTTCGTAGGTGTGAAATCGACAGACTGACGCTTCTTTTTGCGAGCGGCGGCTTTTCTTTTCCTTTTCCTTTCTTCCTCTGGGTTTCTGATCGCCGGTGGTGTTCTTGAGAGTTTGAGAGGGGGAACTTCCGAAGGTTTGCTTCTTCATTGATACTTATTATTTTCTTATATTTTTGGCTGTGCTCGCGTGTAATGGAAGAGATGGAGAGGGTGAAAAGGAAGCGTGAGGGCGTGATTTGATTTTGTGTTGGATACAGAGGTTTGGGTGATTTACTTTTGAGATCAAGGGGAGCTGGGATTTGGAAAGTCGTATCTTCATTTTTGTGGGTTGTTGCTATGTCAGCAATCTCCAGTAGGATCTTTTCCCCTGTGCTCCTGCGACTTCTCAACCTTCTTTTTCTGAAGATTCATGATGAAGTTGGGATCTTTTAATCCTTACTTTAGTTTTCCTTTTTGACTGATGTTCCTTATCGTCGTCAGGCGTATAGTTGGATCAGCTCCCCCTCTTTTGCAATTTCTGTTGTTGTAGACTCCACCTCTGTTTGTACTAATTCTGGGATCAATTCATGGCTTTGCTAAACAGCCATAATTAAGGATTTACATTTATATAATAGTGGTTTTCGATTGTTCTCCGCTACCGTGGTTTCCTTATCTTGGTAAGAGCAAGGTGACCAGAGAAACCGCGATACCGCTTAGTGTAAACATGTCCTGGCGATGAAGAGGAGAAAGAAGGCTATGCTGAGAAATGAAGGGATGAGCAATCTGTTTGTGTTTTGGCGGCTATTACAGCCTGAGCTACTTCATGCAATTATATAAGGAGACCAATTTATGGGGGGAGATTTATGGAAGAGAGTTCTTCTGTGCTGGCTCTACGTGTTAGTGTTGGGAAGTCGCTTTGCACTAATTCATTGGAGATTGCCCGCCTCAAACTGATGGCTGATACTGGAAGATTGTTGTCTGATTCAGACGAAACTAGCTTGATTGCAGAATGCTCTGGAGGTAGTATATCGCTCGAGATGGAAGGACATGAGGTTTCAGTTCTTGTTGAAGGAGATAGTGCTGATGATATGGAAGGAAGGACGCACCTTCTAGGAGGTGATGATGAGACTTCTGTTGTTTCTATTGATATGGAGAAGTTGGTGGAGAGATCTTGCATGACTGTTAGTGATGATGAAAGCCTCATAACTGCTGCCAAAGAGTTGTTGGATTCAGATGCCGCTTTACTTGAAGTTTCTGGATGCATAGAAAATGCTGTGAAAAACATCATTACCGGCGTTGAGATTATTGCGGGGTCTTCCTTTGGAAAACTGAGCGCTAGTTTAGTAAGCGTAAGCTCGGAGGCTGATGATCTGAAAGTGTCACCCATTGCTGATATCAACATACATGAGGGCCTGGTATGTTTAAGGGGCAGACAGAGTATCTTTGCATTGGATTATGTTCCTCTTTGGGGATGCATATCCATATGTGGGAGAAGACCTGAAATGGAAGATGCTGCTGTTGCTGTTCCCTGGTTTTTTGAAATACCATTAAGCATGCTTACTTGTGCATCAGCTCTGGATGATATCAGTATGAGCTCAGGAACCTTGCCTGGCCATTTTTATGGAGTCTATGATGGTCATGGTGGTGCTCAGGTACTTCTTTTGCTATTTTTCATTATCTTTATTGTATTCTTGTCAATCCTTGATTATAAACTTTGAGATAGCTATACCGTTTTGTTTCTATGTTGTAGGTCGCTAACTACTGCAAGGATCGCTTGCATTTTGCATTAGTAGATGAAATAAGGAATATTAGTAGTGGTTCCACTGAAGCTGAAGGCTTTAGTTTGCAGCAAAAGTGGGAGACTGTCTTCATTGACTGCTTTCTAAAGGTCGATGATGAGGTAGGTGGGAAGGTAAGTAGGCGTTTGGAAGGAAGCAAATCAATTGCTTGTGATGGCAGTGGCCATAATTCTACCATTTCTTTGGAAACTATTGTTCCAGAGACAGTTGGATCTACGGCTGTGGTTGCTGTTGTCTGCTCATCGCACATTATTGTGGCAAATTGTGGAGATTCGAGAGCTGTTTTATACCGTGGCAAACAAGCAATACCTTTAACAGTTGACCATAAAGTAAGACATTTGTTTGCTTAGGAGTAATTCCTGAGGCCTTTTATGGTTAATTTTTGCATGTATGTTTGATTGTGTGAAGTATAACTGATAAGTAGAATGTCAATTTTCACACTTTTATAATCAAGCCTGACAGAGAGGATGAGCTTCAAAGGATTGAAGCAGCAGGAGGCAAAGTTATCCAGTGGTATGGGTCCCGTGTTTTTGGTGTGCTTGCAATGTCGAGGTCTATTGGTATGCATTCTTATCTATTTATTAAGTATTTAATTTTCAAAAGAGTTCCATGTAGCTGTATACTTATGATAGTTTTATATTAGAGAAGTATTCACATGCCGCACAAATAATTATAATTTATGTAGTTAACAAATAATTTTTGGCATATACTTAACTACCACTTTTTATAAAATCGATATACTTAGACTGAACGTTTTGACATATTTAGAACAATTTTAGTGTTGTTTGAAAGATTAATTGATATATAGGTAATTTATAAAGTCTTAATGTACAAATAAGAAAAATAAACCCCAGGGCATAAGCACTCAGTAAACCAATTTTAATGAACATTCCTTTCATCAATTCATTGAAACAATTGGGAAAGTAAAATAAGCTGACGGGCGTCATAATCTTACCCGTTCTTTATTTGTGTTTTTTTTTGTATTAGTTTTATAGTTTGTACACCGACTAATTTTAGATAGTTGTCGGGCTTTAAACAATTTATCATGTGGCAAGATAAGGCTTTTGTCTTAACAAATGATGCTATGGCTTTTTAGATATCTTCTTCACTAGCTGCATTAATTGCCGCCATCAGAAATACTGTTTCATAACAGTTCATTATGGGGAACCTTTTTTGAATTTTCTGTAGCAAGGGTATTTGGCAAATTATGTTTGAATGCATTGGCCTTTACATGTCCATATTAGATCAATTAATTACACGTCTTCCAGAATATAATTAAATCTAAAGTAAGGTGGTTAAATTTGATATGAAATGTATGCTGGGATATGTTTTTCCCTTTATGGTAGAGCACGAGAGTATTAGTATTGAGTTGAATACCACATCGTATAATGAAATATTTGTTTTGTATAGGAATATTAATTTGTCGATTCCCTTTCATATGCTGTTTTGGGCTAAATTTGGGTTTCATCAGCCGTATATTAGGTTCAACTTAGGTTCTCCTTTGTCAGATTTTTAATTGTAATATTATAACAATAATTTTGTTGGGATCCATTAGCTCATACAATTATTGCTCTCTTCTGAGTTTATCGGTTTCTATGGTTGAAGAATGTTCAAAAGCTTAGACTCTAATGATTGCTCTGCTATTTGAGTTAGCTCTTGGCTTATTATATCAAATGAGCATGAAAAACTTTGTTTGAGTGATGTTAATGGCAAATGGAAAAGCTCTATGTTAGGGGAGTACGAATGTCTCTTGGCTTAGGCTTTTTTTGGTTGAAAATGGGTTTGACCTTTGGTGTACTAGGCTCAACTTTAATTCCATTTGATACTCATTTTTATCACTAAATTATTGTGTTCATTTTTTATTAGCTCTTTTTATGTTACCTCAAACCATTTTAACATTATCTCTTCTTTTAGTACAATCCCTAGATTTTGTATGTTGCTCTCATCTATATTTTGTTTTACAGTTGATTTGTTGCAAAATATTAGGAACTGGCATATCATGGCTGAAACTTTTTCTTCTTTTTGTGTTAGGATCTTATTATGATATGCTTTAACTAGTGCATGACTACTTAGTCGGAGCTCATTATAACTCCAAATATGCGATTGGTGCTGTGAAAGTGCACTTTTTATCATAAACATGGGTTTTATCAAGCTGTGATTATCTAAAGTGATCATGTGTCATGTTGTGGTTAACATTAGATATCATGTGCTTGTGGGCTGTGCTGTTTAAAAAAATATATTTCATGGATAGTTGCATGCTAAACATTTTAATGACCTTTGTTATTCATAGACATGCTAATTTTTATGATTCTATTTTCACATTGAATAGAAGATAGAATGTTATCTTTCTTTACATCGGTGTTGAAAATTACTATATGATTTCTTTTGGCCCAATAGGTTTAGATATATTGTTTTATGTGCTTGTAAACCCTAAAAAGATCTCTTACTATAATTTTTAGGGATTGTAGTATTGAGGTTTAGCTTAACCTCATTAAGCTAATAATGGATTGATTGAGTTTGAAAACTACTTGGTATAAGCTTGATGAATTTTGTTACTTAAGTTGGTTGCAGGGGTAACATGGAGAGTATAAGTAGCAACATCCGAAGGAATCAATGACTTGGTTGTAGGTGGGACTCAGCGGAGGATAATACAGGTAGTGCCAATGGTAGTGACGGTGGTTGAGGATTGGCAACGGGTTGTGGTGGTGTTAGCCGGGCTATACTTGATTTAAGCCTCCTAAGTTAGTTTAGTTTAGTGATGGTTTAGTGGCTTAAGCCTCTAAGCTTTTTTTTATCTTAGCCAATCAAACCATCGTACTAAAATGATTGTTTGGTTGGTTTAAAAGGATTGTCTATCTTTAAACCTAATCAACTAGGCCATCAGTGAAACATTTTTGGGATCTGAAGTAGTACTATGTAGAAAAGGTTTTTGCAAGGGTTTTATAGCCTTTGATTACATGATACTAGTTTACTCGTTCTTGTATATTAAAATCAGCATGATTATCTTAAACATTCTTTGATGAAGATTATAACAACACTAAGCTCTAATACTACTTGGTGGGTCAACTATATGAATCATTTATTTTCATTGTGCATGCTATTGACTTCTTTTAGGATCAGACGCTATCTAAGAGATGGTGAATTGAATTTTGATTTTTAGAATATTAAGACTTAGAATTCTCTTAATGAAGGAGAAAAAAATTATGAGGTATTGTAATTTTACTTGTTCATAAAAATAGAAAAATTAATGAAAATAAATTAATAAACACTAATTTATAGTGATTTGGGTCAAATCAAACCTCACATGCACTCTTCGAGGCTCGTGCCCATCGAAAATCCGCTCATATACTCAAGTTACTCGTTTTCTACTCGACATCGATCAGAGAAGCCTTTGTCCCTGTGTGTAAACTTTGGCCACATAGCAGTAGAGGTTTATTCATTCCAAAGACTTGCAAATGTTGAACTACTTAATAAACTTCTCTTTCACACACCGTAAGAGTCGGGTAAGAATAAAAAAAAAATTACAAAATTCTAAGAAAGTGAAATCCCCAAGTGCTTATTCAGAGATTCTTATATGAGAACTTGAGAGTTTTTATTGAATTTGAAGCTTTTTGGAAATTTGGAGGTAATTCTATAGCTTGGGGACCAATTTCTATTTATTAGTGAGAAGAGGGGGCTGGTTTAGGCAACTTCTAGTTTTGGACGAATTGAAGCTTTTAGTGCAAGGCTAGGGCGTGCCTAGGTGCATTAGTTGGTGATCTGTGAACCGAATTGTTTTTTATTGGGCCCATTCTATTGTGGGTTGAGTATCCGGTTGGGCGCATTTAAGCAAGATAATTGGGCGGCATCTTGTCCACAAAATGGCTTCATCAATCGCGGAGCTCTCAGGAACATGATTAATGAACGCTAGGGATTAAAATAAGAGTTTTTTTAATTTAACTTATTTGATAAATTAAAATTTCAAGTACTTGTTTGATACTTAAATATGATTATATGGACTAAAAATAATTTTTCCCAATATGTATTCCATAAAAGCTATTAATAATAATATGAAATTTTACTTTATCACATTCAAAATATGACTAAAATTCATTCATTTATATATTAATACAATGCTAAAATTTCCAAATAAGATACATAATATTGAGTGGAGAACTACAAAATTTTATAAAAGCTGAGTCTCATCAATGATTGAGCTGTTACTCCAATAATTAAGTCTAGCTAAAAAATCCTAATTGATCTGTACACCTAAATTATTTTAGTGATCTGTCAGTTATCGAGCTCAGCACATAGAAAAATTGACCTTTTTATTATTTATTTATATTAAACAATGTAAATATGTTTTAATTTCCTTCTCTTATGTTAAATAAAAAAAAAGGGTTTAGTAATTAAAGCATTTTATTGCAAGGTTAGTATTTCAAAAAGCAATAATGGTACAATGCTTATAATGAAAAACTAGTATGAAATGGTCATAAATAGTAATAATAAAAAACAATGGAAGCATATCAATTAAATCAATATCAGTTCCATCGATTATCTATTATTCTTGTGATCTTTGAGACCATGATGGGATTTAAAATTCAGCTTCTCTCTAGGAATTGAACCTAGTTCTTTGACTTTCTAGAAATGTATACACCACTCGTCTATGATGTTCTAAATGGTGAGTCATTCAAAATATAAGTTGATGCCTCTTCCTATGGATACCAACTCTCTTTATTTCTTTTGGTGTATGCTAACATTGTCTTACATATTCAAAATAAATTACCCAAAATATATATGATTTCTCCCTTACAAATAATATACCATACGTTTTTTTATATTCAATTTTCACAACAAATAAAACATAAAGGGAAATAACATGTGATTACAAGTATAGACATGGAGACATGTGACAACTTTTATATTTAAAAATTTATATAGGGGAGGTTTTACATGTCACATTTTCTAATGATTTGCAATGTGCACTATAATTTTTGTGTTCAAGTGATTGATCGTACATGGAAATTCATGCACATTTGTGTAAACTTTTCAAAGCACAAATCAAGTTTGACAAGCAAACAAAAAAGGCTTTCCATACTTTTAAAAATACATGTGAAACACCAAAATTATTTCAAAATTTCCATGTACCTTAATTCAAAACAAATGCTTTGAACCATCTAGAAATTTGAATCAGTTACAGCTTAAATAATCTATAATTTTTATTTAATTTGATTAGGATTATACTCTCACTTTCTTGATTTTTTTCTAGTAAAACTTGATTCTCTTAATAAACCCTTAGAATGGTTTGGAGCCTTAAGGTTGATCTGGAAAATCCCTTGTTCATCACTTATAACACTAGATGATAAGCCTTAATGCATCTCAAATTGTCCAAGGGAATTGATATTAATATCATGCTCTCTACAAATAAATGTTAAAGCTATTTATTTCCTTAAGATAGGTTAAACCTTACCATAAAAAAACTTGAAAGAATCCTTGTATAACTAACAATTGAACACTTTTAGGGTTTATCCTTACAATACTATTAATTGGAGTTAAGCTCTTTAAATGGTAATTTGAGTGGATTAGGATCTAAACCTTTTATCATTAAATTAGTGTGCTAAAACAAAATTCTTCGATTTAATATGATGACAAGTTAATCTGAGTTTTAAACTAGACCTAGGCACGGGATCGAGGACACGGTTGGCTCAGGCAAATATCGGGTCTAGGACGATGCATAGAGCTCGTTTCAAGTATTGGACCAGGTCGGTTCTGCTCAACTCGTAGAATAGAGAAATTGTCGGTACTGGTTCATTGCGTTAAAAATCTAGCCTGACCCATCCCGACCCCGCAAATAATATTTTGCTTATGCTACCTTGAAGCGGGTCCGCGATTTCTTGCGTGGAGGCCTGTGATTGTGTGGAGGCCCACAATCATGTGAAGTCTTAAAACTACTGCTGAGTACTAAACTAAGGGGATTCAGATAAGTTTTTGGGCCGACCCGGCCTGAGCTTGAGATTCACTGGGCTTGAGATGTAGAATGTGGCCCAATTTCCAAGCCGAGCCCGATTTGCTATATATTTTTTTCTCTTGGCCTAGTTCATGCCTAGGTCAATTCTAAACTTATTTTTTTAATCTGTTTCTTGCTAGGTCAATTTAAATTGGAATTGTCTTCTTAAGGTTTAGAAGTTTATTACACAATACTAATTTTTAGCCATTGGAAAATTTGGTTTTATATATTTATTTATATAAGATTATAAATATTTAATTTGATTAATACAAATTACATTTTTCTCAAATCATCTCTAAATTACACAAAAATTTATCATGTAATTCTAAACCTATTTTTTTAATCTCTTTCTCATTGGTCAATTTAAATTGAAATTGTTTTTTTAAGGTTTAGAAGTTTATTACGCAATACTAATTTTTAGCCGTTGGAAAATTTTGTTTTATATATTTATTTATTTAAGATTATAAGATTATAAAAGTTTAATTTGATTAATACAAATTGAAATTTTTTCTCAAATCATCTCTAAATTACACAGAAATTTATCAAGAGTTAGAAAAAAATGCAGAACAAATTTATTTTTAAATTGACTAATATTTTTTTTAAATGAATTTTTAAATGTTTAAAATTCATAATTTTTTTAAATCTCAAAGTTAGCCAAGTATTTTCCTTGGTTTTTTCAAAAGTTTCGCAATTAACTCATGAAGATAAAATGTTAAAAATACATGCATTCATTGAATTCCCAAATAAATAGAAAATAATATTTGTATTTGGCCAAACCATTGCATCAATATTGACAAATTGTATCTATGTGTCGCCTCAACTAATATGTTCATGGATGAAGGTCTGTCTAATTTTGATATCTTTCGTGTGTGAGTGCTAAATTTGAATTTTTAGTGAGACTAATGATGCTAGTGTTGTCGCACTTGAGATTGAATTTTTTTGTAATTTAATTATATAATTTAGCAATTGTTGCATCAGCCATAATACATGGGCAACAAAACTTCCAACTATGTATTTTGTTTTGGTGGTAGACAAGGCTACAAACTTTATTTTGTTTTGGTGGGTAGACAAGGCTACAAACTTTATTCCTTGCTAGACTGCGAAACAATGAACTATTAAGAAATTGGCATGCGTTGGATATACTTTTTTTGTCAATTCAAAATCTAATAAAATATGAATATGAGAAATTAAATTGATCAAATGACATCCTATTGTGAGTGTACCATTAGCTTAAGGTTTGAGCGCATTACGATATCATTGGATACACTTAATATTTGGTCTACTTGCACTTAGATACAAATGGGATCTTATCATATTGCGATATATTGTTTGATCTATGGGTTTTACTAGAAGGTGGGGTCACAATTTAAAGCAATGAAAAAACTCGTAGGATCCACTATGAGTTTATTGCTAACGAACTTAAAATGCTTGAGAAGTTCTCTAATGTATTTTTTATGAAATGAAAATGCTATTGCATATTATTTGATATGGAGTCCTTTAAAAAAATTAAATTTTCCATTACTTATTTAGGGTGGTGCTAGTAGATTAAACAAGATGTCTATGCATTTTTAAGTTTAATGACGATCAGTTCATATTTTTTTAAGGAATAAAGTTTTGTCTATTTTATAGGAATTTTATTTGATCATTTTATAGAATTTCTATTGATCATTTTATAAAATTATTGCGTGAGGATTGTACTAAATCTATCATACCACGCTCTAGATGTTTGCTTTGAGCATGCATTGCTTTCTCTAACTTGTATACTATATTCTCTTGTTTGTTGATATCTATAAATGTTCCTCATTTTTGAACGCAAATCATTTGGCAGAATTTATTGCACATTTGAAGCTTTCAATTTCTAAGCTCTTGAGCCTAATAAAAAAATTTATGAATCTCATTTCTATAAAATCTACTGTGTTCTATTTTCAGCTCTGATCAGAATTTCATATTTTCAGCATTATCAAGTAGTTCATCATCTGCTTGATAATATAATTATATAAATTTTCTTGCAAAATATAAAAAAAAAGTCACACCTTTTGTGGATATCCCCCTCTATAGGAATTTTAATACAACACATTAGGGTATTGACAGACTCTCTCTTGATTGATTGTGTCGAGTTATCATCCTTTTGATGGTTCATATTCTTCTTCGGTGCTTTGCATCAATATTTGGGTGTCCTTTTGGTTGCAACTCCAAATATCTTTTTTGATTTATTGTGTGGCTTTTTTAAACTTGGATCAGTAATTTTTTTCATTCCTACTCCTTTGTGTTAATTCTTTCTCTGTTTTCAATAGTTTAGGTATAACTAGATGATTCATCTAATTCTCTTGTGGATATTTCCTCTCAAAATCATATCTCTGATATCACCCAACCCAATTTTAATTTGGTGGTCCCTGAGAATTTACTCACTGTAGTTACTGCTGACCATTTCTCTAGTAGAGAAGATATCATAGTTAGTGCCAAAATGTCATCTTAAAATGTGCTTTTTGCTAATTTTAAGTGATTTGTGATCAGGTTAAACTCATGTATGTGATCGATTATAGATTTTCCTTCTTTCATTTGTAAATTAAATAAATGATGTATAATATGAATTATATTTGATGTTGATGACTTCTAATATATATTTGATATCGCTTTCATTAAACCAATTGTTATCTTCTCATTAATGATTTTGAATGGCACATTTCACACAATGGTTGAGCACACAAGTCTCAGCACTTGTTGATCTAGAAATCTTCATTTGCTTAATCATGTTTCCTAGGTTTAGCCTACATAAAGGTAAATGTAACTTTCTTAATTGGTACAATCCACTATTTGTATTATCTAAAATTTATCTTCACCTTTCCGTCCTCAATTGTAGCTCATAGTTGTCTTTTTGAACTTTGATGCTCTGATATCAGTTGTTGAAAACATGAATTTCTCTTCACATGATATATGATTATTGGAGAAAGAAAATTAAAGCCAACAAAAAAATAAAGAAAACATTAACACAGAATATGCATAGTTTGGTTAATATTCATACATATTCATGGGCCGCACAAGAGTAATTTTGTTTCACACTTTATAAAAGAAATAATTTTATACTTGAGGTGTATTTTGGAATTTGAGGGCTTAAGGGCCCAATTTTTATTTCAATGGTGAAAAATATTACAAGCAAAGTTTATTCACATATTGCAACACAAACTGCAACAGAATAGCTAGGCCAAAAAAGACATAAATTCATATTTTGAAAGTTGTAAGCTTGCATCAACGGCTAGAAATAAGGTGCAATGATCCAAGATAAAACCAAGTAATGAATTTGCTAGCAATCAATATACAAAATCACCATCCTGAGATAGAATAACTAGTGCTCAATTTCCATTACAATAGTGAAATATATTACTCTTGTAGTATCCTTCTGATGATAACATTTATCATATGGGTGTGGCAACTCAAGCTCTCTTCGGGCTCTTGGTACTTCTGCTCCGGGGCCAAATGAAATACCTTTGTCGTTGGGACTAGCAGATACTTCTTGAATTAGCCCTCATGAGAATATGCCAGCTGGAACCTCCTCTTCTACTGTTAGCTATGGAAATATTGTCATTCTCCAACAGTTTGACACTCTCGGAAATATCCACAAAATCAATACAACTGGGAATCTAACTCCTCTGTATAGAGTTTTTCATATAGCTTGAAACATGACAACAAACTACTCCAGGTGATAGCCTCAATCATCCTTACGTGGAATTGTCTCCACGGCTAGTTGTCACCAGGTCTTGGCATCCCCCTCAAAAAAGTAAATGGCCAAGAGCATGGCCTTCTCTGCAGGGCAGTTCATGCTGGCTAGTTTCTTTTCTACCTTTTGCAACCAATCCTTGACGTCACTTGACTGGCAGATCCGTTGAACGTTGGTGGCATCAAATTCAAGTAACTTGAAGGGTATGTTCCGTGATTGGTGTTCGAACCAGTGGGGGTGCATAAATAGAAACTTGAGTTGTATTGTCTATAAAAGTTGCGTGATGAGTCAAAAGAACTGATCCATAGGTGAATTACCCTCAGCAGCAGAGGGAACAAAGAACATAACTGGTGTATCTGAGTGCAAATTGGGAGACTCAGGATTTTTGGGATTCATCTAAATTTTAACAATGGTTTAATAAATATCTCTACTTTTCAAATCACTTTGAAGTTATATTAGACTTAAATGGCTCTGTTTTACTTGTCGTGGTTTGTGTCAACCACACTATTGAGTTCACCCTGTTAAGCACAAGCGAGGGAGTCCTTGAAGCATCGAGGAATTCTCTGGCCTTTTTAACACTGAGAGCACAATCAAGACAATAAAACAAGAGAAATCACACAATTCAGAAGCACACCAAGTTTTATGTGGAAAGTATTAAGAACTTGGGAAAAGCCACGAAACTATACCATAAAGATATTCATTAGAATTCAAGAAGAATACACAAGAGAGATCTCGCTCTCTTCAGGAGCTCTCAACCTTACTCACAGCTTCTTCCTCACAGCGCTCAGCCTCCACAGCTCCAGCCTCCCGTCACCATACACACATCCCAACATCACACAAACCATAAGCATCTTATGTATTTATATCTCTCCAAAGAACATCTAAATCCTTAATATGGCTTTATGAATCCTTAGATGTTTGCCAAGTGTCAGGCATGTCCCTCATGGACAAGCCACATGTCTAATTTCTTCTTTCCGTGCTTCAAAATGATTCTAGAATTCTGCATTTGCCTTCAATTGTTTGAAAATATACAAAGCTCTTGGGTGCGCTCAAGCTCCCAAGGTTATATTTTGGCTTTTGCTTGAGTCGGCTACTGACACCTGGGCGCACCCAAGCCCCAGGTTTTGGTCTCCGGCTCTGCTACCTGAAGAAGTCTCGCCGCTTGGGCGCACCCAAGTCTGGCCAGCTGAATTAGTTCAATTCCTCTAGCACTTGGGAGCGCCCAAGACTTGGATTATGCTGATTTCAGGAATATTGCTCAACGCTCTTGCTCCCAAGCGCCCAAGCGCTCAGCCAAAGACTTTTTAGTTGAGCTTCATGAACGTCTTCTCTTACGCTTGGGCGCTTAAGTGCCAAAGCATCAAGTGCAAGATATAGTTCTGGTGCTTGGGTGCGCCCAAGCATCAACTCCTCTACCTAGTCCAGCTCCTTTAGCACCCTTCTGGTTGACTTATTCCGATTAGTGTCCAGTTCACTCCCAGTTGATTCATGGTTGACCAGAAGCCACTCTAATTTTTGCACTTGACTCCTGGTCTATTCCAAGATCAATCCGTTGCACTTGAAATTTCATCACTCAGGTTTTTGCACGCATCATTGCAATTCAAGTTGTCGTCAAGTGCACCCAAATTTGTTACACCACTTTGGGCTGCACGAATCTCTACAAATATAATGACTATTTTGCTTAAATTTATGTTTAATCTTGCTTTGACATCAATTGGATATTTACATAATTTTATTAATGAAATTTAAGAACAGGAGAAGAATAATAAACATTCATTCTTTAATTAAATAATAATTCATTACTGAATAATTATTGCGGAGCCAAATCATAGTCCTAGTACAACTTAAAATAAAATTAAAAATATATATAATGATATATAATATATAATAAAAGGGGCAGATGAGGTCATCGCCTCTCAAGTATATCTGCACGACTCTTCCAAGACTCGACCTCAAATTCTATGCTTCTCTCGTGGATCCGACACATGACAAGTGCCTGAGAATTGAAATCAATTAGAATGATCTAAGTATTCAGATATCAAAATTTTATATTATGAATTTAAATATGCGTACAAAAAGTAAAATCGCTATATAGGTAGTAACGAGCAAAAGTAATAAAATGAAGAACATCTCTGTAGTGGAATATGCCAATAATTTCCCACATCGATGTCAAGTAGGCTGTAATAAGTAAAAAATCGCATCTCAAAATATGAAGTATTATACCAAAACAAGAGAGAACTCGAAAATAATGCATAACAAAAAAATCAAATTTGTTATTGGCGTGTCATAAATGATTTTCATGTCATTAATATTATAATGTCTTATTTTTCACTGTATTTTCTGACTCGACATTCTTGTAAACAAAAGGGTTTGGGGTTCCTATGGCGTTTATAATGCAACATATACCAATCCTTCTTGATAGGTGATGGTACTAGCAATGCCCAGTTTGATATTTGTATAAATTAATAAGGTTTATCTCTTTGGAATTATTTATGGAAGTCTTTCATCTTTGGATAAGATAACATACAAGTTTTTGTTGGGAAATGCAAAATTAGAAGTGACAAGTGACAAGTGGTAAATATGAAAAAACTCATGACCGTAACTGATACAAAATGGCAACAAACATGGCTTAAGCAAGACATGAATCTTAGCAAACACTTTTTGTAAAAGTGATACCCGCTTGCTTGAACTCCTTAGGCAAAGAAATAAAATGCAACAAAGAGAAAACTAAGTCTTCACAATATATGAAATATCAATATTTTAGAGTTTGATTAAATTTCAATATTGTGCCAAAATATTTTTTATAATCTTAAATACAAATTATACATTCATAAGCATGCATCCATAAACTTATCCACTAACACATTTTTAAGTATATGAAAATATTTCATTATGCCATAATTCATTAAAGCTATAAGGGAAAAGATAAGTGGCCAAACCTAGTGTTATTGACTAGCCTTCTAAGGTTAGTAATTCTCATCTATACTAAGGATGGTTAGGCTAAAAGGTCACCAAGAACTTAATGAAAATCTAGTAAATGCTCTAGACTACTTAAATTGGAGTGTGAATCATAATCGGATAGTTCACCTAAGGCCAAGGTCTTAGGTTAGATTGGAAAAAGTGTTAAGCTTAGTACACTTAGGTATAATATTCAGTTCTTCCATTGGATTAATTTGGGCTTTTAAACCCTAGATGATCTAAAAATAGCATCTCTTATATCACCCACACTAACTCCAAATGTTTTGAGGTGGTGTGGAGAAGAAGGGATAGGCAAGTCTCTATTTATAGTCATATGATGTCAATTCAAAGTTAGGGAAATGAACTAGACTCTTAGATCTCAAACACAACATTTGCACATCATAATTAAGGTATGATATAGAATGAATCAATAAATATTAAGGGCTTAAGTTAGAACCAAATCAACTAAATGGGTTCACTTAGGCTAATTGGGGTCTAACTAAGGCCACAAGTTTTTACCTAGGGATGATTGATTTATGGGGCTCCTATCGGAAACTTACTATTTTAAACATAAATTAGGATTTGGAAGTCAAGGGAAACCAACTTATAGGGAAAACAAGTTATTCCAAATGTACAAGCTAGGGTTATAAAACCTTAATCAATATAGTGTGGTTCTATGACTCATGGCCTTTAAAGGATTTTTTAGATATTTTTTGATAGAAAACAATGACAATTTAATTATGCTATATATTTAAGCATGATTACAAAAATAAAACAAGCTCTAGGTGTTAAAATTTTCACCCAAGGCTTAAGTACTTAACTTAAGATCTAAACAATTTGAGATCTAAAGGATCTAAGTTTAGTTGTTAGATCTCTTAAATGAGTTTTTAATAGCAATATTATTCCTTGATTAAGCTTTATATTAGTGAATTATTATACATACAAGTCATGAAAATATAAACACGAGGTACATTATGAGGCAAATAAAACATGTGATGAACCAATTGTTGATCAAACTTCTACTATTAGATTTTAACTTTATGCATTAAATACATTTAAATATAAGATTAATGAGCTAACTTAACTTCTAAATGTATAATCTAAGCATTGAATGCAAGTGAATATGTTGGCTTCCATTCATAAGATGATCTATGTTCATGTATATACTACCATCTAATATGCACATCTCATGGTAGATCTAAGGAAGGGAAGAGATGATTTTAACGTTTTAGAAAGATCTATTGGTTGGTGTGCTCATAGATTATTCTAAAGATGCAAAGGCGTGTTCAGGGAGTTGATTGTTGGGTTTGAGGTCGTTGGAAGCTCTGAATAGTGATGGTGGCCGAGAGGTAAGAAAAAATGTTTCTTTGGTCTGAGGGCTCTCAAGGGGTAAATAGAGGGTTTCAAAACATTTAGGAGGTTATAAGGAAGAAATAGGCCACATAGGATGCTCCTTGTCATTTCAAAAGGCTAGGATCGACTAAAAGGCTTTGATGACTCAGATAAAATGGCCAATGTACGGGGGTATATTCTCCAATTAAGGGTGCATGGGCCTTTTAGAGGATCCAACGATTGTGCTAGTGCCAAAATTTTCTACAGGAACCCATTAGGTAGCTCATGTGTCTCCCCAAATCAGGTGGAATCAAGTTTCAACTTTTTTGAAGAAAAGGTGTAACTCAGAGTTCTAAATAGCTTCTAGAGTCTTCATAAGCTTGTGGGGAATGTGTAGGATCCAAAATCCAAGTGAAAAGGTATCAAATTTTCTAGAATTTTAGAGAGAGACTCAAGCTTTTGAGGCTTTTGGGGGTTTAAAATTTTAGTGTGGCACTGACTTGGGAGCCCATAATCTCCCCTTCAAATATGAAGAAATGCTTAGAAGAGTTATACAGACTTGGAGAGGCATTAGGCTTAATGCTCTTGAGGTTATTCAAAATATCATTTGATGAAAAGGGGCTCGATAAGTTCATCTATTAAATTAGCTAGAACTTTATTATACTATGAAGGAATAGAAGCATGTAAGAGTTTGTTAATGTTAAAATGAGCTTGAAAGTGATTCAAGATAGTGTTGTTGGCAATGCTTTCCTGCTTGAGGTGTATTTCAAACAATATTTTGTCCTATATTTATAATCTCTGTGCTCAAATGATACTAAAGAAAAATAATTTATGATAATTTTTTTTTGTTGAAAAGAGATATTTCATGAGAGCTTCCTTTTTAATTAATTAATCAAGAGAAATTTTGGTAGATGTTACTTTGGCCAATCTAGAATCTTGTAGGAGGTTGCCTCAGTCAAACATGAGTTTCAAGAAAGCTTCCTTCTGTTGCGATCGAGACAGCTAGAGGAAACCATAAAATTCACACAAAACACAGACAAAAAACACAATCACAAGTACAGTGATTTACGTGGTTCAGTATAAAACACATAATGTTCATGGGACAAGAGAAGAATTTCACTATACAAGCAAAATACTTACAATCTTAGGGTTCCAAAACTCAAAGCAATTTCTCAAGCCCTCTTAAGGAGATGAACAAAAACAATGTTTTTTTTAACCATTATACATCCTTAAAAATGCTCCAAATGACACTCCAACACTGCTCACAAAACCGCAACTAACCATCCGTTTATGCAACTCTCCAAAACATTCAACAAGTCTCCACATCAGCTCTCATGCATTATATAAGAGATGACACCAACACATTGAAGCATAGTGACTGCACCCATCATGGCTTCTTACATTTCCTTTTCTCAGAGGAATCAAGCCGTGCATAGTTCACACAACAATATACCTTAGTAAAACTCCTCAATGCCCATCGTATTTTTACAATGAGTGAATTTCTGAATATTGAGTACCTTGGTATGTTTGCTGGGTTGTCTTAGGTGTCAACTTATTTAACAATATTTCATCTTTTTCAGTGATATTCTAAACAAAATGATACTACACATCAATGTGATTTGTGCGAGTATGACGAACAAAATTAGTAGCCAAGAATATAACACTCTGACTATATCATTATAGTACTTATTTCATCTTCTTCACACCCAAGTCTTCTAATAAGTCTCTTATCCAAATAGTTCCTTTAAATGATTTGGTGACCGCCATATATTCTTCTTCTATTGTAGACAGGGCAACCATAAATTTTAGTGTTGAATGCCATCCAACCAAACTCCTATTAGAGTGAACAAATATTCTATTGTTAATTGTCTTTGATCAAGATCACCAGTATTATTGGAATCAATTATAGATGATTGCTTTTGAAACAATAAGCCCACACCAATTGTATTCTTCAAATAATAGAATAACCACATCATTACTGACTAATGGCTCCTTCCCGGATCATGCCTGCGCTACATCTGGTCTTGTACATACCTTGACACATAAAACTTCTAAATGCATCTGCATATGGTGTGCATCTCTTTCCAAATCTGTGCTTGGACATGCCAGCGGACAAGTGAATATGAGATGCTAAAGGAATGTTCACAAACTTTTTGAAATCATTCACTATAAACTTTTTAACACCTCCAAATATGCCCTTTGTGTGAGCCAAATCTTCACTTTCTTGTCCTTACAGATTTTCATCCCAAATATCTTTTTTGCTTCTCCTAACTTCATTTCAAAATGTCTTGATGATCTTTCATGCGATCCATTTCATATTGATGTAAAAGGATGCAATCAATATATCATCAAAACATAAAAAGTAACTCACCAATGGGAAATCTCTTGAACTACACGAAGTGATCATATTGACTGAGTATACTCATTGTGTATAAGTTGATCAAACTTTTGATATCACTGTCTAGGCGATTGCTTCAAACCATATAAAGACTTGGCCACTTTACAAACCAATTCCTTTTGATTTAATTCAACATACCCTAGGGGCTGCATCATGAAGATATTTTCTTCAAGTTGTCTTCACATCGAGTTGCTCCAACAGCAAACTATATTGCGCTACCAAAGCTAGAAGTACATTGGTTGATGAGTGTTTAGCGATTGACAAAAATACCTCATCATGATAAGTTTCTTTTTTCTGAGCAAAACCTTTTACCACTAATCTAGCATTGTAACACATATCAACTAGAGTGATTCTTCCTTCTTTGCAAATACTCACTTAAACCTAATAACATATCTTCCTGAAGGGAGCTTCACTAACTTCCACAATGAGTTCTTATGAAGAGACTTTCTCTTTATACATTAGCTTACCTTTTTTTCATGACTCATCATAGTTTCTTTATAATGAGATGGAATATCAACCTTAGATGTTGAAAGTTCATATGTGATATAGTCCTTAAGCCAAGCAGGCTTTGGGGCTGCTTGATGACGAAGTTTTGTCTCTTGCAATGGACTTTTAAACAGGAACCTCACCAATAGTGTCTTCTGTATCTTCATCATCATCCATATGATCTTCAATGGTAGGAGCATCAACCTCTTTTGTATCATGATGAGAAGAATCATGTGGAACAAATGGGGTGACATCAAACCCCACTCACTTCTTGCCAGTAAAAATTGTTGTAGAATCCTCCACATGATGCAAACTTTTTTGTTTTAAAAATATTGATCATTAATAACATCTGTGTTAACAAAAATTCATCTAACAATCGGATCATATTATTTGTAACCCTGATCCATTGTTGAAAACCAATGTTGATTTCTTTTCATGCATGCTGCTCTAATTTATCTTTCCTCATATGATTGTAAGTTGGGCACTAAAATATCTTAAATTGATTGTAATTAGTGGTAGGATGTTCATACCATAACTCAATTGGAGTTTTCTTCTTGATTGTAGCATAAGGCAAATGGTTCACCAAATAGCAAGTGTAGTCTATGGCTTCTGTCCAGTAGACCGTCTCCAACTCAGCAGCTTTGGATGGCATGCACGAAACTTTTTCTACTATAGCTCAGTTCATTCGCTCCGTTACCCCGTTTTGCTGTAGTGTCTCATTGATAGTAAAGTGATGTTTATTCCTTGAACTTTGGCACTCTTGCGAGAAAGTTTTAGGAGTATACTCGCCACATTTATCCGATGTGATCTTCTTGATTCGTCTCTCAATTTGTTTCCATCTTCTTCTTCCAATTTTTGAAATTCTCCAACACAGTACTTTTGTTCTTCATGGTGCACTCATACATATCTGGAGAAATCATCAATAAGGAGAAAATATTGCCGATCACCGAAAGATGCATATTTCGTTGGTCTCCATACATTTGTGTGCACATAATTCAGTATGCCTTTGGTGTTGTGGATGATAACACCAAAAGATACATGTCTTCTTGCCAAACACAATGCTCATATAATTTCAATTTGTAGGAATTTATACCTCCAATGTGTCCATCATTCTCCAAAGCTTTCAAAAAAGATTCTCCAACATGCGCCAATCTCATATGCCATAAAGTCAGCATCATTTGAATTCTCAACAATCGCAACTAAACTAGTCAGCCGTACTCTCTTGAAGAAAAGAAATTTTATTGTTGGACTCCACGCATACAAGTCACTGCTCCCTTGATAATCTTCAGAATTCTAGCCTCATTAACCATCTTGTAGTCCTAGCTTCAAAGGCTCAATAGACACCACATTATTCTTGATCTCAAGTACATGTCTGATTTCCTTTATTTCTAGAATAGCCATCATATTTTTTAATCAGAATACTCCTAATATAAGCAATATGGCATATAACATAATTTCCTATAATTATAGCTTAGTTGTCCATCTCTTGGTATAATAAAACCAATCCTTAAGTGGGCAAATGTGATATGTTGCACCCGTATCCATGATCCAATTGGAATGATCAGCTAACAATCCCATGGAGACTGTAAGCAAGAGAAAATTTTGAGTCCGGTGCCTCCACCAAATTTTATGTTCAATATTTGTCTTTGCTTCAGAAGATCCACTAGCTCTCAATTTTTTTTTAATTTAGGGGATAGTCCTTTTTTCAATGATCAGTTTTGAAACAAAATGCGCATTGATTGCACCAAGGCTATGAACCCTGGATTTGCTTCGCTTGTGAAAATCGCCACCATTCTTCTTTGACTAATGCTTCACCTCTACGGAGGATTAATGCTTTTGCTACCTCTATGAAAAACAAAGCTCTTTTCATATGATGCTCAACACGAACACAAAATTATGAATACAACATGGGCACGGGTTAAGGCTATTATTTGAAATATGACAGCGATGCTCATTGGATATATGGCAATATATATAGTAATCATTTATACCCATATGGTTCAGTGCCCATGCTTAGTTTTTCATTTGTGTTTAGCAAATGATGAATGAAGAGGGATGACAAAAGATGCAAAAAATTTTATTTATGCAATACTAGTAACAAACAAACAACTTGCAGGAACTATTTAAATGTGCGTTCTTACGCATTCAAAGCAAAATATATTACCAGCGCAATACATCATCATGCAAATATCAAGATTTTTTTTTCCTTCTTCAGATCATTCATCCAACTCGTATCTTGAAAGGAGCTTCAAAACTATAGGGCAATTGTGAACTTATTTTGCAAAGCTGTGTTAATCCTTATATTGGTTAAAGTTAAAAATTAAGCAAAGCTTAAGTTACTTTTGAACAACTTGGCTGCTTATTTTATTTAAAAAAAAAAACTAATCAAACAGTTTGATCAGCTTAGCTTGGCTCTCTCATCATTTAATCCCAATGGATAAGCTCGAAATGAGGAATCCAGCAAGTATTCTACTGTTTTTATTAGATGTTGCCTATATGATTGAATTAAAGAAAATTTAAGAAAAAACAAATATTAGTCAAAGAACTTCAATGCACGTTGCTCAAACTACATTATTGTTGCAAGCTAAGGTCCTTTAGAAAATAACTGTTGATATTTATCAAGATGCCTGTGTTAGAAGATTGCAGGTTAAATAACGATGACATTTTATGCTAACGGGATTTAGAAATGGATAGTTAAGATACTGATTTATTGGAGTAATGATTGGAATGATTTCTAAAAGAAAAGGTATGATTATTATCTATAGAATTTGGAATATTGAAGAGATTATTGTATAATACATTATTGAAAGCCATATTTCTGGAGAATCAATGTTTTTACCTGAAATGCATTTTAATATGATGATGGGTAAAATGTTATTGAGAAATAGTTCTCGAAATGTTTTGAGTTCTTGCTTATGCAGATATTTGCTGATCTGGTATTTTCAAGTTAAATTCAAACATTTTCATAAAAAGAAATTATATATTATTTAATTGCAAAATGCCAAAAAGCTACAATTTAAAAGGTGGCGCGCAGCATCTTTTCATCCTACAAACTGCCATCCAGAGTATGGTGAAATTTTTCAAAATATTTACATTAATCTTAAAGATTATTTAAGGTCCAATTTAGAGTTTAACCTATTGAATTTAGTGATTGTTTGTTATGCTATTGTAACTTTTTTTAATTCGCATAAAAGCCGTGCTTCAGTGTCATTGCGTCTCTTTCTCCGCCTGTGATTTTAGATAGAGAGAGGTTTATACAAATAGCACTGAACTAAATTATCCAAATAACAATGTTTTATCTTTATCACATCTAATCAAGTGATCCTCCTTGAAATAACTCTAAAGACTATTTTGGCAAAACACCTGCCTATCTGAATGCGCTGGGTGCAGGGGATAGATACTTGAAACCGTGGATAATTCCTGAGCCGGAGGTGTTCGTTGCCCCTCGGGTGCGGGAGGATGAATGCCTGATTTTAGCCAGCGACGGCTTGTGGGATGTCGTCCCCAATGAGGAGGCCTGCGATGCTGCTCGCAGGAGGATTCTGATGTGGCACAAAAGGAATCCTGACGGCATCGGCGCTGCGCAGAGATCTGCGGGAGCCGCCGACCTCGCCGCACAGGACGCTGCTGATTACCTTTCCAGGCTCGCCCTTCAGAGGGGCAGCAAGGACAACATCACCATTGTCGTCGTGGACCTCAAAGCTCACAGGAAGTTCAAGCCCAAATCCTAAACTAATATATATATATATATATATATATATATATATATAGCTCGCCTCCCACAGGTATTTCTGCTGCTCTACTAATCTTCATCATCATCATTATATATAAGTTAAAAAAGACTTCTGCTCATTCTGCCTATTTTGTTTTGATCTATTTTGTTTGGGCTGTAAAGTTTCGCCTGATGTTCAACTTTAGAGGGGCTCTCTTAATTTTAAATCACCTTGTATTGTTTGTGCACTTAGCTTAAAAAACCATTGAGCAAACAGGAGATGAGCCAGTGCCATTTTAATAAGCATTATACATATGCATACGGACTCATTTTCCCGCTTAATTGAGAGCTTTATACTGCCTTGATCACACAAACAATTCTCATTTTTTAACTTTAGATTAGTGGCGCATGTTGTTAATTATTTGTGCACTTGTAGTGAATGATTTGATTAATCATTGGAAGTTAATTAAGAATGATATTCAGATTCTATTACAGATACAATCTTCACGAAAACATTAATGTGAAAAAGGGGGCCTCATTGTGAAAGGGCAATGCCTACCACTCCAAGAAAATTGAGGCACATTAATCTCTTCACTATGGTCTACAAGAGCGTCGTGTAAGGCTCTTGTAAACTGCCTAAAAATCTCACCAAAAGAGCTCCTTTGAGCAAGGTGCTTTTGTGTCAGGATGAGACATCACTAAGAATTGACTCACCTATAGGAAATCTTCTCACAATATAGTTGCAAGAAGTTGAAGGCTGGTTATATGGCTGTTAAGGTTAATATGAAGCAAGCAAGCCTACGATCACATGGAGTGGAATTGTTTGCACAATGTTTTGATAAAGTTTGGCTTCCCACCCCGATTAGGACTAATCGACCCTTCAATGGGTATATAAACATGCTTTGGTCTCTTGGTTAATGGCAAAAGACAAGCCAAAAGCGGTTTCTGTCGACAATCTTGATTTTCCTCGTATCTTTTCCTTCTTTGCTCAAGCCTCTTCTCCAATACCATCAACCACTGCATAAGAATCGAGAGATCAACTAGGATTTAAGATCGATAAAGGTGGTTCATGTTTTTCCCACGCATATGATTGGAGGAGAGCAAGTATAATTGATTTTTGCATAATATACGGGCCCATATTTAAGTGTTTAGAAGTCTCGATGCATCTAACTCTACAAGCACAGAAGAATCTCCTTTCTGTGAGAAGCTCGAAGACATGATACTTAGACATCAACATTAGGGAAAGTCCAACAAAGATTACTATCTTGCGGTGGAGATGATATGAGTTTCATTCATGGGGTAGCCATGCTTTATCTCCCGTGAGCAGGCTGTGTAAGTTGTGTTGAAATCGAATAGGGTTTAAACCAAAAGCGGAACAAATAGAAACTTGAGCGAGCGTTGAAAAATTGAAAAATTAAAGCAAAAAAAATAAGCACATAAAATAATCACAGCCACAAGACAGAAATTACGTGGTTCGGTGATCACACTTACGTCAACGAGGAGGAGAGCAAAGTTTCACTAAAATCAGAGAGGAATACAAATGGTTTAAGGTTAGAGAACCCTTACAAAACTTTCTCTTGGAGATCTTCTCTTGTGTCTTGTGTGTTGAAATTCTTGCATATCAAGGCTTATTTATAAGTCATCTTTGATTCCCAAGAGTTACAAATTTCAATCTCATAATTAAGGACATAAAGAAAATTTCTAAATCCATAATTTCCGAAACGGAAGTTATTAATGCGGCAATTTTTTAATACCATAATTGAGAGATTTAATTATTTATATAGAAAATTAATTTCCTTTAATTTTTCTTTAATTAAGAAAACTTAATTTTCTTTAATTTAGGAAAAATTAATTTCCTTTAATTTTCCTTCAATTAAGGAAAAATTAATCTTCCTTCAATTCTCCACCTCATGTCTTATGTGCTTCACATGAGAACTGAAACTGTATACTCTCAATCAATGCGACTGCACTAAATTGGTTGCCTACGTATTCCCCTCCCAAGGGAATCAAGTCATTCGTAGTTCCACCAAAGGATAAGTTTATTAATGCTTCTCCAAATCCACCAAAGATTTACAATGGGTGAATTTTTGAACAGTGAGTACCTTTGTTATCATATCCGCGGGGTTATCTTTGGTATCGATCTTCTCTAGTAAGATCTCACCATCTTTGTTAATATCTCGAACGAAATGATGTCGGGCATCAATATGTTTTGTGTGAGCATAACAAACTGGATTAGTAGCAACAAATATAGCGCTCTGGCTATCGCAATGTACTACTATCTCATTTTGCTCCGCACCTAGATCTTTCAGCAAGCCTTTCATCCAAATAGCTTCCTTAAATGCCTCAGTAACTGCCATATGTTCAGCTTTCGTTATTGATAGGGCAACTGTAGATTGAAGGGTTGACCTCCACCCTAATGGACCTCCTGCAAGTGTGAATACATAACCAGTTGTTGACCTTCTTCGATCCAAATCTCCGGCATAGTCAGAGTCCACATATCCCACGCACAAGTCAGCTATTGAGGACTGCTTCTGAAACAATAATCCAACACTAGTTGTACCTTTCAAGTACCTGAAGATTCTCATCACTGCTTGCTAGTGATCATTTCCCGGATTATGCATGTAGCGGCTCACAACTCCAACAGCTTGTGCCAAATCTGGTCTAGTGCAAACCATGGCATACATCAAGCTCTCAACTGCACTAGCATACGGCACTGTGTGCATTCTTCTTTTTCAAAATCTGACTTCGGACATTGCTCTGCAGATAGGTGAAAATGAGGTGCTAGAGGTATACTTATATACTTTATATTTTCTTCAATCCTAAACCTCTTTAGCACTCTCTCTAAATACCCCTTCTGGGTTAACCAAACCTTCCCTACAATTTTGTCTCTACAAATTTTCATTCCTAATATTTTCTTTGCTTCTCCCAAATTCTTCATTTCAAAGTTCTTTGATAATTGATCCTTCATATGATTAATTTCTGACGGATCCGAAGTAGCTATCAACATGTCATCGACATACAATAACAAATAAATGAAGTTATTTTGAGGCAGCATCTTGAATACACACAATGGTCAAACTGGCTTCTGCAGTACTCCTCTTTTTGCATAAATTGATCAAATTTTATGTACCATTTCCTCGGTAGTTGCTTTAGCCCATATAGAGACTTGGTTAGTTTACATACCAAATCTCCCTTTCCTGGCTCACTATATACCCTTGGGGCTGCATCATATAAATCTCCTCCTCTAGTTCTCCGTGCATAACGCTATCTTCACATCAAATTGCTCAAGCAGCAAGTCGAATTATGCCACCAAAGCTAAAAGCACACGGATCGATGAGTGTTTCACAAGTGGAGAAAACACCTCATCATAACCGACCCCTTCCTTCTGAGCAAATCCCGTTGCCACAAGTCTAGCTTTATAGCACACATCAGCTTCTGAGGAACCTTCTTTCTTCGCATACACCTATTTGCACCCAATAGCTTTCCTTCATAGAGGGAGTTTCTCCAATCTCCATACCTTATTTTTGTGTAAGAGACTCAATCTCTTCATTCATAGCATGCTTCCATAAATATTCTTCTGAGCTTGTCACTGCTTCTTTGAAGTGAGAGGGAACATCTTCCTCCACTACAGACAATGCAAATGTGACGTAGTCTCTAAGCCAGGCTGGCTGTTGAGGTGCATTTCTTCTGGATCTATTTCTAGCAATTGACTCCTGAGTTAGAGCATCACCATCAATATCAGTTTGCTCTTCATCATCACCAACGTGATCTTCATCTGTAGGAGTATCTTCAATGTGATGTGAAGTTTCCTATGGAACAAATGGGGTGGCATCAAACCCCACTCTCTACCTTCCTGTAAGAGTCTCAGTATTATCCTCCACCTGATGAGAACTCCTCTGTCTTAAGAAATATTCTTCATCAAAAGTGACATCCCTGCTCACCACGATTCTCTTGTCAATTGGATCATACAATTTGTAGCCATTCACGCGGCGTCTGAAGCCCGCGAAAATTACTTTCCTGGCCCGCGGTTCAAGCTTATCCTTCCTAACATGGTAGGTAGTAAGCTGGGCTTCCAAAGATCTTCAGCTGATCATAATCAGTGGTAGGATGTTTTGACCACAACTCAATTGGAGTTTTCTTGTTAAGTGCGGCAGATGGCAGACGGTTCACTAAGTAGCAAGCATAGTCTAGGACCTCCGCCCAATAGACTCTCTCCAACCCAGCATTGGACAACATACACCGCACCTTTTCCACCAAGGTACGGTTCATTCGCTCTGCTACCCTGTTCTGCTGTGGTGTTTCTTTTACTGTGAAGTGCCGCTCAATCCCTGAATCTTGACATTCCTTTACAAAAGAATCGGATGTGAATTTTTCGTCATTGTCCGAACGGATTATCTTGATTCTTTTGTCCGTTTGATTCTCCCCCATCTTCTTCCAATTTATGAAAATACCTCCAGTACATTTGCTTTGCAATTCAAAGTGTACACACATACAAATATGGAGTAATCATCTATTAAAGAAACAAAATATCTTCAACCACCGAATGATGTAGTATTCGTTGGTCCCTATACATCTGTGTGTATATATTCTAATATACCTTTGGTGTTGTGGAGGCCAACACCAAAGGGCTTGCGCGTTTTCTTGCCAAAAATACAATGTTCACAAAATTATAATTTGCAAGAATTTATACCTTTGATGAGCCCCTCTTTCTCCAATGTCTTCAGTGATGGTTCTCCTGCATGTGCTAGTCTCATATGCCACATCATCATGGCACTTCAGAGTCTTCAGCCACAACCACCGTACCTGTCACTATACTTCCTTGCAAGTAGTTGATGTTCTGTTGTCTGATTCCTCTTAAGTAAGTCATTGCACCTTTGCTGAGCTTCAGAACTATTGCCTCAATCACCACTTTAAAGCCCTTGGCTTCTAAGGCCCCAATAGACAAAAGATTCTTCTTAATTTTTGGCACGTGTCTGACTTCCTTTAGTTTCTGAACTATTCCTGAATGTGTCCTTATCAGCACACTACCAACTCCTGTAATCCGGCAAGTAGCATCATTTTCCATTGTGACTGCACCGCTGTCCGTTTCCCTGTACAAATAGAACCAATCTTTCTGGGAGCAAATATGATACGTTGCACCGGTGTCCATGATCCAACTGGAGTTGTCTGCTATTAGACCCATAGAAACTGTTACAAGAGATACATCAGAGTTTGAACCCTCCACCACATTTTGAATCATATTGGCCTCTGAAGATCCACTCGCCCGTTGCTTGTCTTTCAACTTTGGGCAGTCCTTCTAATGTCCTGTCTCTAAACAGAATTCGCACTGATTGCGCCCATTGCTTTGGCATCTAGATTTTCCCCTTTTCTGGAAGTCTGCATTCTTCTTTGGCCATTGCTTCTTCTTCTCTAGTCTTCCCCTCTGGAGTGTAAGTGCCTCTGCCATATCATAATTGGTAGACTCTTTATCCCTTCTTTTGAACTCATGATTCATAAAAGTTGTAGTCACCTCCTCATACTTCAGAACCTCCTTCCCATGGATCAACGTCATGGTGAAGTGCTCGTACTCGTCTGGCAACGAGTTCAACAATAACAGGGCACTGTCTTCATCCTCCACGATCTCATCCAAATTTAGCAAATCCGCCAATAGCTTTGTGAATTCATTCAGGTGCTCATCAATGGAAATCCCTCTTCTCATCTAGAGCTGCCTATCATGTGGAGTCTATTTTCCACGCTCTTCGTCAGGTACTTGGCCCCTATGAATTTCCATAATTTTCACCTCGATGTCTCCATCATAACTGCATACTTGATCTCCTGAGTCAAACGGTTCCGGATCAAGCCGCATGCACTGCGGTTCATCTTGATCCAGTCCCTCTCTGAAATTTCCTCTGGTTTTATTCACCATCCAGAGCATCTTCAAGATTTATGGCACATAGTGCGTCTGTCACCTCGCACCGCCACATCCCAAAGTTATTTTTCACATCAAATTTGATCACATCTATTTTAGCCGGATGTGTCACAACTTGGTGAAGAGTCCTCTCCACCACTGACGACGACGAAGGTCCAACCACCTCTTCTCCTCCTTTAGCCATGTTTATCTTCTTGCTTTAATAAAACTCAATCACAAATTAACAATTAGCTCAAGCAAAATCCTAGCCTTTAAGATTGAACAAGGGAAACCAAACGTTTCTCTGATACCACTTGTTGAGATCGAATAGGGTTTAAACCAAAACAGAACAAAAAGAAATTTGAGCGAGCGTTGAGAAACCGAAAAATTGAAGCAATAAAAACAAGCACATAAAATAATCAGTCACAAGACAAAAATTACATGGTTCGGTGATCACACTTACGTCAACGGGGAGGAGAGCAAAGTTTCACTAAAATCAGAGAGGAATACAAATGGTTTAAGGTTAGAGAACTCTTACAAAATTTTATCTTGGAGATCTTCTCTTGTGTCTTGTGTGTTGAAACTCTTGTATATCAAAGTATATTTATAAGCTATCATTGATTCCCAAGAGTTACAAATTTCAATCACTGATCAAGCATAAGGATAGATCATGAAGGCATTATACTTTCTATCTCATCCATGAAAAGAATTTTTGGTTGTGATACCAGAAAATTAGCAAGTAAAACTTTCATTATGGTAAGTGCAGTTAAATAATTGTAGAGTCAAAGAGAAATTTTAGTTTCTTAAAATTTTTTATAATTTTTAAAATGTATTTATTTTTTTAGAAGTTCTATAAAAGAAAATAATTTGAAAATTTTATATATTTTTGGATTCTATTTACTGGTAAATTAGAGATAGTTTAATTAAATTGTACAATTTGTATTAAATAATATAAGTAATGCAAATGTTATTCCATTTTGTATTTAAATAAGTCAATTAAATAGCACTTTTTCCCTTCTCCCTCTCCCCTCTAGTGAACAGTATCAACTTCCTCATTTGATACGCAGGCTCTGCATATACTCTCCCATTAAAACCCCAACAAAATTTGTTAACCATTACATTGGCTTAAAAATAATTACTGAGGAAAACACCAACCAACATTCTTGAATTTTCTTCTATGAATTACCATGAATCCAAGTGGAAGCCATGAGTCCACATCTTTCCTAGGCCTTAATTGCTCGAAATGATGGAGTTCCACATCATTAAGTTTGAAAGCAGTAACCATTGGAAAATATTTGTGTTAGAAGGTTGGCATAACCCCTATTTTTATGTAATGTGAGGGGATCAGTTTAAGGCATGTTTTGATTTGGGCAGGCTAAAGCTTTTTAGTGCATGGCTATGGTTCCTTTAAGTGCGTGAGGTGATGTTTTGTAGTTTGAACTATTCTATAATAGGTTCACATATTGGCCTGTAATAATCATGACACACATTTTGGTCTCGGCTAGTGTCTGGCTAAGCGCGTGGTCATCATGTTTTGGACTAAGTGCCCACTAGGCTCATTTAGGTATGATGATTGGGCATGTCCCTGGATTCCCACAAATTGGCCTGCACTACTAATGCCACACTTGGGCGCATGCATGATTTATATGGGTTTGGGTGCTAGAGCCAATGTGCATGTCTTGGCACATCTATATTTGTGTATTGGACACAAATGAAGTCTAAGCAAAATGCAAAAGGCATAATATTAGACCTACTTGGGCTAATGTCTCTCAAATTTTAGTAAGCTACATTACATTATAATAGATACAAAGCACAATTCATCAAATTTAATAAAAATATGCTAAAATATAAGAAAAAGGTATTCAAATTTGGAGCTAAAAATTGACTAATTTGGAGATTTTAAATCTCCTAAGATAAACACTAGATAAAATCTTTAGCCACATGCAAAAATAAAATCACACTTTTATTTGATAGATTGAAGTCATCTCTAGAGTTAAAAATCTCTTCATAGTTTATAATTGCAATATATGATTATATTATTGCAAGACTATATGTGCAAAATCCTACCTTTAAAATCATTAAAAAGTAATAATACACTAAATTGAGCTAGTAATATTAGGGAAAGAAAAAAAAATTCACGTCCCTCTCAACATAATGAGATAAACAACACGACATCATAGTACTTAATCCATTGTTGCCTCTTAGATCCAATGTCTTAGATTTAATAAGATCACTCATTAGTTTCATATATCAGAGGATGGAGATTTAATCCATCAATACCATTTAGATCCAATGTCCCAGATTAAATTAACAAATTGGTTTAATAAAACTCAGAAGATTTAATTAAATAATTGAAATTTAATCATGCTATTTTCTTCTTGCGACAAATCTGCACCGTACATGAGCTCATTACGAGCCTCACGTCGCATGTGAAACTGGAAAATCCTAACGAGCCTAATTCATAGCCATTTTGGGCCTAAGTTAGCTTTATCGACACACCTACTCAAGTATAATTAATGAGAATATAATTATTCCTGAATTTTGCATAATTAGCGAGAATTGTGTTTAACTATAGCTTAAAACATGAATTTTGAATAAACCACATGACATATTGAACTCGAATTATATATCCACATACTTTTTTCATCTAGACAATTATTTGCCACCAACTCTTGTTTTCTTTTGAAACTTTTCTTTAGAAAGCCTAAAAAATTATAAATCCACACATTTAGTTTTTTCCTTGTTTTGTTGGCATCTCCATTCAATCCTTAAACCTTCTTCACACTCCAAGGAAGTTTAACATCACTTGGGACTAAAATAAAAGCATCGAAGTGCCAGATCGCAAAATCCCCAATTCTCGACATTCTTTCATCATGTTTTGAACCAATGGAGCCTCCAACCATCTCTGGTTCTTGCTAAGGTTCTTAACGTTGCTCAGGGAAGCTACTAGCAAAGGATTTAGGTCTAGCTGATTATTGGTTCTAGAATATACTCTCGCTTGAGAGCTTTGAGGGTCCTCTAAGGCATCTTTCTTTGGGCTACTAAACCTTCTTGCTGGGTCAAGAATAGTTAGGATCTTCTACTTAAGAAATCGATAATTGGATTGCTTTGAAGTCCTGTCTATTGCTTAGGCTAAGACCACGTGGAAACTTAAAGGTAAATTCTCTCTCAATTACCCCTCATGTTTTGACTCATTTTTTTGTATTAGCTTTAGAATTTAATGTTGTGCTTTTTGGCAGTGAATCAATGAGTTATCAAGGATCTTGGTTAGGTTAGCTTAAGTCTTGCAAGTTTGTCTTATTTAAGAAATAGATTCCTCTATGATTTTTCTCCCTACTCCTTGCAAGAATTAAGCTATATGATATAATGAACTTTGCAATTAAGATTGTTAAATTTTTTATTAATAACCCCAAATTCAAGATAACTAGAAAAGGTAAACTACTATCATGCCAAACAATAATTAGTACAGTAATATCTTAGATTCAAACACTAGAACCCTAAATTTGGAGCCTAGCCTTATAAACCCTTTAGAAATCCTTTTTCATATTTAAAAAACCTTAACTTATCATTTAAAAGCTAACATAAGCTTAGATTTGAGTCTATTCCAAATTCCACCAATTTGGGGTAAATGCTAGGAAGATCTAAGATCAAGACATTAATCAAATGAGTGAGATCATTAAATCTTAAAAATCTTATAAAATATCATTAAAATAATAATTATGTGACATTAATGATTAAAAATGGCTATTTGACAAAATATTTTTATATTTTAATATTGGTATTTTAAAATGTTAACTGATTAAATTAAAAGACATTAAATAAAAATAATAATTTCATAAATTTAAAATATTGATAAATTTTCTGAAATTTTTATTAATTTCCAAATTAGAATTTTGTGATAATATTTTAGCACTTGCCAGTTTGGTAGGACATGAGTTACACAGATTTTAGTATTTTATACTAGCTTTACACTTTTTTTTTAGTTTACAACTGTTGAATATAAATAGCTTTTATTTCAATGTCATACTATTGTGCTTATTATAAGTAGTTTTAGCCATACTATAGTTCAAAGTGTTCCTTAGATAGTACTTTCAAATTTTATATTTTAAATTAGATAATTCTTGACTATGTATTTATTTTACAGATTGTCTTTTGTTGATGAATTGTATATTATTTATATTTGATTATTATTTATTTTTCTTAACACTAACTCCCAGGATGTTATAATGTATGTGAATAACTTAATAAGTTATCACTTATTTAAAATGAAAACATGTATAAATGATGTTACTAAAAAAATTAAGTTAACATTATAGTTGGGAAAAAATATAGCAATCAAATTACTACTTCTAGTAGAGCATGATACCTTATGTTGTAGAAATAGTAATCAAACCATAATACATCTAGGTGAATTGAAGCTTGTCTGAGAATATCAAGCTTGCTACATCTAGGTTATTCTATTAGGTTATATTTTTATTTTGAGATGTGAGAAGCTTGATAAGTAGGTAATTTAAATTATATTTCTATTAATTTAAGAGAATTAAGAGTTGATTAATAAATTTTAGGAAGTGGGAGTAAGGTGTTGGATAAGATAAATTGAAGAATAGCCAAAGTAGAGTAATAGCTTAGGAGAAACTATCTTTGTTTTGATTATACCCCCAATAGAACCACAATTAGATAAAATAATGTTAGTCACTCGTTAAGAATAAAGAAAGGTGTCATAAGTATTTTGCAAGATAATGAGAGATAAAAAGGGATGAGCACACTTATAAGATAGGAGAAACGAGAACAAAAGCAAATGAAAAAGATCGTATGGGAGCATTATTATCTAATATGCCGCTTACAATAAAGAAGAATTACCTCAATGAACAGTCTTTTGCCGTAGATGGAACATTCTTTCCTTGGAAGTCCTTCTCTAATGAGTGCAAACCGCACACTCGAGAAATTTTTCTCTCAAGAATGAAGCTTATATAAACACAAAAAAAAAAAGATTTTTCAATTAATTTTCAAGTGTTTATTAGATGAGAAAAGGGGCCATTTTATAGGCCATGAAATAGATAGATTAAAATAGCTGACAATTTACCACCTCCTACTACTACGAACCTTTTAATTTCAAACTTACAACCACCTCCACATTCTCACATGCTCCATATGACAATATAAAATAAAATTAAAAGTAGAAATGAGCAAAGAAAGAAAAGTGGAAGCATAACAAAAAGAAAAGCCTATAAAACTCCTAAAATGACCTCATAACATATAGTCAATTATTAAAGCTTAGTAACAAAAAGCCCAACTAAAAATCACATAATAAAGTTATAAAGCTGAATGTGAATTGAGGCTCAAATTTATTATATTATATCTTGGGTTCAAATTTCAGCGACCACACATTTGCTTTATAATTGAAGCTCACCTAACTTTTAAAAAAGTTATAATGCTACATTTTGTCAACGAAGGTCATAGCGTAAACTCCAAATGTGGAGTTAAGAAATTCACAACATTTCTTAACAACTTCAACAATTTAGATTGTGATTTATGAGAGAATATGGATGGATTTCAGATGCTCCAGTCAATAAACTGTCAATAAACTCGGGTAATATCTAAATTTATTGATGTTCATAATCGAATAATAGAGATTTGTTACAAAGAAAATACTAGAAGAGAGCTATTTTACAATTACTAGAAGGGAGCCATGCAACTTATACCTCTTTTTTCTTTTGAAACAACAATTCTCATGCAATAATATAAATTTTGTGGATGTTAACATTGAGATAAAGAAACTTAAAGCAAATAGCGTTGATTAGATTAAGTGTGGTTGATGGGGTATCAAGAGATCAAAATTAATGCAACAAAAGGGGCCACATAAATAACTTTAACAAAATTGGAGACACCCATCCAAAAAATTGAGTCATTCCCTTATTCCATTTAAAACTTTTATCAATAAGAGGCGCACGTGGCTACATACTTCTTAAGCTTATTAATTAAGCTTATTAATAAGTAATCCAAAATATTTCATGGACGGGGAAGAAATTTAAATCTTCAAAATGGATACAAGTTCTTCTTTATTGGCCACCACATCCAAAAATATATATAGCAAATTCTAACATTTTAGAATTTGAACTGGAAGCTAAGCTAATATTAGAAAGATACTCTCTGAATCCCTTGGAAACTATTCTACAAGCTTCTCCAAAAAGAAGAATACCATCCGCGTATAAAAGACACGAGCAATCAAGATCACTAAATTTGATGTGCTTAATATCCTTTTAGAGAGATAGTTTTCTCTAGCAAATCTAAAAGATAATTCATAACAAACAAAATTTGGATATGAGATAAAGAGCACCCTTGCCCTAGACTATTTCAAGAAAAACTCCAGCTATAGTACCATTCACATTAATTAGGAAATACACATTTTAAATGAAATCCTTGACTTTTGTAATGAAGTTTGAAGAGATATTCATGTGAACCCTCATCTTCAAAATAAAATCTCTATTGTAACAATCAAATTCTTTCTATGATAAATCTTAGATCTTCCTTTTATGATGAGAAAAGAGTGGAAATTTCATTCACTATAATGATATTATGTGCATCTTGTTTGCCCTTAATAAATGTATCTTGAGATTTATGAATGATAATTGGCAAGAATAAAGAGTTTAGAGATGGTCGCATAATTAATATTGCACAAAGAGATGGGTATAAAATTGTCCAATGTGTTTCTATTTTGTTTTTTGGAATTAAAATGATAATAGAGTAGTTTAAGCACCTTGGCATGAGAGCAATCTTAAAGAAATGTAAGATGCTCTCTTCATTGTACATATTAGTCATAGCCTAATTTTTTTTTTAAAGTGAGAAGTGAAGCCATCTAGACTCAAAAACACATTAATGTTGATACTAAATAAAGAATGTTTCATTTCTTCCATTGTAAGAAGTCAGTCAAGCTGCTCATGTCAAGAGGAAAAGAGAGACCTTAGGCACAACAAATATAACATATTCACCATTCCTAGGCAAATTTATTAGATTGATATAATGTTCAATTGCAATATTAGGAATTAAAGAGGGATTATCAGCATCCACTAAATGTTTTTCCTATTATTTCTCATATAATTCATGTGCATTTATAACTAGTTCACATAGGCCTAGGAATTTTCCTTAAACATTTCATGATTCGTATTTTTGTTTAAAGCTGAGGCTATTAAGAACATAAGACTTGTTCATATCACCATCCAATTGTTCTAACAAGAGTTTATTGAGATCACAAAACATTGAGATAATTAGCTGAATTGTAATTTCAGTTAACCTTAAGGAGCTTTAGCACTTTTTTTTGCATGCACATTATTATGAAAAATAAAAAATAGAGGATTACCTTTAAAATTGGAATTCTAGATACCAATAATTCATAAATCCATCAAAATCATCAAGTAATTCTTAAAGCGGAACCTAGAAGGTTTAGAAATACATTAATATTCAAAAATAACCAATGGTGAGTGATCAGATACACTAGTTGATAAAATTATATAGTAAGAAAGATTAATTTTATGAACCCATGCATCATTACGCAACAACATATCCAATTTAGCTCTAATTGGGTTTATAGTTTGATTATTATACCACTTATAATTAGGCTCCACAGTTGGTAAGTCAAAGAGACAATGATCAATAATGAAAATATTGAGTGCCATTATCTTGCTTCGAAAAATGGGAACTCCATTTTTCTCAACACAAAAATTGTCGCAATTGAATTCTCCAAGTAAGACCCAAGGGCTAAAATCCTATTTTGCAAGGCTAGAGAGATGTAGTAAATCCATCCATTGTATATTATAATTTGGAGCATAGCCAAAAAGATATAAGCAATTAGTATTTGCAAAAGTAACATGACAATGAAAAATATAATTGTTGATGAAACTGATAAAAAAGATATGACATAACAATTCCAAATTATCTAGATTATAATAATAGCAGTCATTAATTTTGTGATAATTGAATTTCTAAATATATTATTTAAAGGTCTGGAAGGATTGTCCAAATCCTTTTTAATAAGTTTAGGTTCAATGATGGAAATTAGGTCAATTCTAAAATGATTCACCAAATATTTGACTTTTGATTGAAACCTTTTATATTTTATGATGCAATTCTTGGGAGCATAAGAATAATAAAAGAGGAAGTTCTAAGAAAAAACATATTTTTAATCGATTAGAGTTAGGCCGAAAAATAATATTACAAAACATTTATACAAAGTTCTAGAATAAATAGAATATCAAAACAAAACAAAAAGATAAAATAAAAACTAAATAACAAATAACAACTATCATAAAATGAGAAACCAAAAAGAAAAAAGTCAAAAGATTCATTCTTTTTGGCAAATAAAGGACAAAATTTTTTTGTTATTGAAAGGATTGCAAGAGGTGAGTTTGGACATGTAATATATCTTGTGAGTATTCTTATCAGGCAATTGAGGCTATCCAATCATGCAATCCCAAGATGTAATTCCTCATCGTCTCGCCAATCATTTGAACTAGGGAAAAAGAAATAAGTCCATTACCATTGACTGCAAATATAATACTTGCTGTAATATAAATCTTCACTTGAGCAAATAATACAAACCTTTAGATTAAAAATTAGATGTCTAAAGAGTAAAGCCATCGGCCCAAAAGAAAGCCAAATGTGAAGCTGATAAATATGTATGTCCAAGGAACACACCAAAATGCAAACCAACTGATCACATAAGAACTAATTGCAGTATTGGAGCCATTAGACCTACAGATCATCCTATCATAAAAATAAAAATTGTACCCGCATAAGAATGTAGAAAGAAAGTATTACTGAATATAGTGCGACAAGAGATCTCCCAACTGGTAGCATAAAGACAAAAGGTCACAAATCACCAAGCAAAGATCATAGCAAATATTATGAATTAAGTAAGAGCACACATCAAGACAAGATAACCAAAGGGGAGAAGTAATTTATCTTTGCACATCAAAAAGGTATCATACCCATCGTTAGACCCATCCAAATTTTCTATAATTGCTAAAATATCATGCTTAGATGTGTAGATAGTTATAGAAATAGTCTTAGTTTTCTTTCCAAAGATCTTAGCATGCAACTATTTCCAAATATAGTGCACTAGAATCCCAATCAAAGTAGATAAGCTTTTTTAAGCCACAATTTTGAATGCTCACACTACAAACAATCGCTTGACTGAGAGAGGTGGTAATAGAAATACTTTATTATTATGCGTCATCACTTTCAATAAAGTAAAAGAAAATTTGTTGTTTAAAAAAAGGCGCATGAGAATATATCCCAACTCTACAAAGACTGCAGATGGGAATGAAGTCTATATCTCTAACAACACTAGGTTGTTACTTAGCCCAAACTTACCATAATTGCATCATAATTATCATTCTATTAGGTTCATTTAGTCATTTGAACCCGATCTCAAAGATTTGGAGCAATTCGGAGCTCAATCAAATATTTGGATTATTTTAATAATATTTAATTAATTAGAAAATTGAGATATTCATTTGATCTCAAAATCGAAATTTGACTTCGCCATTGTGCTCGTCACCCCTAAATTAGTTATGAGTGATGTTTTGGAAGTATTTGGAAGTCATCGAATTTTTTCGAATAGTTTAATGTATTTAAATACCTCAAAAATTATGATAAGTAAATTGATCATAATTATCATTTCATTAGGTTCATTTAGTCATTTGAACCCAATCTTAAAGATTTGGAGCAATTTGGAGCTCAATCAAATATTTGGATTATTGTAATAATATTTAATTAATTAAAAAATTGAGATATTCATTTGATCTCAAAATTGAAATCTGACGTCGTCATTGTGCTCGTCACCCCTAAATTAGTTATGAGTGATGTTTTGGAAGTATTTGGAAGTCATCGGATTTTCTCGAATAGTTTAATGTATTTAAATACATCAAAAATTAGGATAATTAAATTGATCTCCAAATTAAAACCCAATTTTGCCATTGCATTCTTCACCCCCAAATTAGCTAGGGGTGAATTCTGAGATTTTTTCGGAGCTCGTTCTTCATCGAGTTTTGATTAGCGAATTGTATTAATTAAATTTAATTAATTAAGTTAATTTTTAAAGAATTCTAAAATTATCTCTGCGCATGGGACCCACACTTCCCCTTCCCTTCCCAAGGGCTGCAAGTAGCCTCCTCTCTTGCTAGCCAGCCTTTTCCTCCATGCCTTGGATGGGATGGCTCCACCTCTTTCCATCCAAAAACCCATGCCTCCTCATTCTCTTTATCTAGTCTCCTTCAACACTCCTCTTCCCTCCATTTATTGTGCTTGTTGCTAAAAGAAACTCTCAAGCTCTCAAGTTCCCAAGGAACCAACATAAATCTTCATTTCAAGCCAATGTACTTCCTTCTTCCCCAATTTTTGCAAGCCAAGGTATCTCTTTGGTACCTCTTCTTTTTTTCAAATTGGTCACTACTATAACAATCATAGTGTTGTTATCCATCAATTAGTAATATAATTGACAAAATCATCTTTCATTAGTCTTATAATAGTATTAAGAACCTCCATTTTAATTTTTGTGCGATTTGGAGATCGTTTGATAATTTCTAGTATTTTCTGGTTTTCTGAAAATCTGAGAATGCCTATTTTATTTGGACCTCATAATAAAAAACGGAGTCTGCCATTAGACTCACCACACCCAAATTAGCTAGGGGTAGTATTTTGGAAGTGTTTGGAAGTCGTCCCCTGAATATTTTAATAATATTTAAATACTTAGAAAATTAAGATAATTAAATTGACTTCCGATCAAAAATTCGTTTACATTTTTGAGTTCCTCACCCCTCAATTAGGTAAGGATAAAATTTTGGAATTTTTCGGAGTGCATTTGATTATTTATTTTTGAGTAATTAATTGTGTTTAATTAAATAATTAAATAAAGTATTTAAATTAAATTATATAATATATTTAATAATTAATCCAATGGCTTAAATTTCGAAACCGCGCGGATCCGCTGCGCCAGGCTGAACCGCGTGCAGCTGGATCCGCCGATCTAGTCCGTCGTGCTGATTTGGGTAGGATATAACGGTTTGCGAGCAAGCCAGCGATCAGGCTGTCGGATCGATCGCTCGATCAGACGGTCAAGATCGTCTTCCTGTACGCCTTCTCTACAGGTTTCGGTCATGTGCCTGCCGCCATACCCATCCAGCTGCCTGTCCTTTCCCGAGCCTAATTAAGCTCCATATTCTTCCATCTATTCCATTTACTCCTTCCTAAAGCTTCTACAGGAGTGTTGTGCTGCTGGGAGACAGTTAGGCAGATCCAACCTTAAAACTCGGCAAAACTGATGATCTTTGGGAGCTCCAGGTACTATATCCTAACCTCCTTACAATATATTGATCTTGCATAATGTTATTCCGAACAATATTCAGTCGATTTGAACTTCGATCGGGCTCGATCGAGGCCGATCTAGCTCGAAAATAGCGAACCATCCACAGTAGGAACTAGGGTTCTGCCTCGTGAACCTTAGGGCATCGTCCCGTTGCATTCCGAGTCGACCCCACGAACCAATCATGGGTTCATTGGGCTGGTCTCGCCACGGGCTTCACGCCGGTATGCTGGTCGTTGCGTGAGACCCCTGGGTTCAATCGGGAGGTCTAACACTAGGGCATTCTCTTTGGATCCCTTACGGGGACTAAGCGGCTCGATACCCCGTTTGCTCTCGGTCCGGGCTCTCACCTTTAACTGGGCCGGTTCGTTGAGCGGACCGCGTGTCCGCATGATTTTCTCTGTGGGATCCGCAGGACTTGCAACGCGTCTGACGGCGCACACAGTTTTATGCGCTGTGAGCCATCTTCTCCCATTTCCTCGCCCGTCTTTTCTTTAAATTCCGCGCCTTAATGATTACTACTGTGCATTTAATTATGTAATACGAAAATCAAATGATTTAGAATTTATTATTAATGATTAATTAATGCAAATTTCATTTAATTGTATCTTTAAATATACACATCCAAATAATACAAAATTAATACCATTTTGATCGCAAAAATACATAGATTAATAATATGTAATTTAATTTCTATTTTAGGGAATATTTTAATTAGTCATTATTTTAGATTAATTAATTAATTGTAATTTAATTCCAATATTATATGTGACCTAATTTGATCATATAATATTCAAATTAAATGATCAAATAGTCTATTTCACTCACAAAAATATGAGGAATAATTATATAAAATCAAATTTAATATTTGAACCCTAATTTTTTTAATCATTTTTTAACCATAATTAGGAATCTCAAAAACTTTAGTTTTCTAATATTGTTCAAAATTGACCTACTTAGTGTCATTCTTCTCCTTATACTATAAGGATTCTAAATTTATACATATCATTCCCTTTATACAACAATTGTTGATTTTAAATTTTTGGCTACTTAATTAGTATTATTGTGATAATTTCTAATTTCTTAATTTCATGTTTTAGGTATCTAAAATATTAGGATAGCTAACTTGTCACAACTACGTTTACCTTGCATGCCCATTTCATGCTGTTAAGAATCTGTGTTTGAGATATGGAGTTCATTAAAACTCATTAAGATTGTAAATTTTAAGGAAGATGAATAATTTATGCAAGTAGATTTTTGTTTACCGTACATAGAACATCATTGTTTGTGGCATTTGAGTGGTTCATTACTGCTAATTTTGGTATCAATGGAAATGTCTCGAAAAGACATTTTTATTGGTATATGGAACCACCCATGAGGTGTCCTAAATTAAGAGTAATTTGATGCTCTATGGAGGACCTTACGGTTTCATCCGTGCTAAATTAATGTCGGACTCCATAGCGCGCTGTAGCGCTTGGCTCTCGGCCAGAGGGCGCTACCGTGCGTCATAGCGCCCAGGTCTCGGGTTGGTTGGCGTCATAACGCATGGCTCTCAGCCAGGAGGGTGCTACAACGCGTCGCAACATTGAAACCCACCATAGCGCCTGGTTCTCGGCCAGGAGGGCACTACAGCACGCCGCAGCACCGAAACCCGCTGTAACACCTGGCTTTTGGCCAAGAGGGCGCTACAGCGCGCAAAACTGTCCAATTTTGCCTTAACTTCATATTTTTGTAGTCTGATAGCTCAAGAACCTTAATAACATCAAAATATACCACAATAAATCTGGATTTAGTAAAAATAAGTATTTTGCAATCATCTAAGTCATTTTTTGAATGTAGAACTTCATTTCTTAACTAATTGGTATGAATTAAGTTTACATTTTTGATATGTAAATTTTGATCTTAGAAATAGTAAAATAGAACTCTTAGATAATGTGATCAATATATTAATCCAGAGGCTCATAACTTGATCTTAACTATAATTGATATTTGAATGATTTAAACCACAACTTTCTCTTATGAGTTATTTGATAATTTAATACTCGATAATTGCATAATGGTTTGCATAAGTGATTTGCCCTTAATCAAGTGATTATACAATGAACTTTCATAAGAATCTATGGATTGAACTTTATGGAAACCTTTGATTGAATTTGTTGATCTTTAGACTATTAGAAGTCTTAAGCTTAAACAAGTTAAGATAAAATCTTATGATTAAGACAAGATGGCAAATATTCCTAAAGTTAGGGAAATCTTGAGGTAGGAAATATCTTATTGAATATACATTGAGGTAGGCTTATAAATGTACCTTTTGAACCTTATAATTGAGCTTCTATTTGTGGTAGTATTAATCTAATGAACTATAATTTGAGCTTAAATGAGATAGTGTACCTAATTATATTAACTTTTATGTCACAACAGTGGAACCGTATTGTTAGTACCTCTAATGGAGAATGGATTCATTAATTTTAATTTCCTTGGTTTCTAAATAGTTAGTTTAGAATAACAACATTAGTGATTATCGTGTGGAAACTGTAATGTATATCCATAAAGCTGATTTGATTCAATAAATATATGAAATTGGTTAATTCATCTTAAATGGACATGTATATTCTAATCTTGCCTTAAATGGATCTACAATAATATTAGGATAATATTTCCAATTTTATCAAGTGTGTTATATGTAAAGGATTGAACATCTTAGTTTGAGAGAACAAATTGTAAAAGGGTGGTGTCCCCTTATCTTTGTGTGCATTGATAAGTGCAGTTAAGCAAACTAAGTATTTCAAGTTACTTTCTTAGGACACTTTAAATTATGTTATAAGTAGGGAATTGAACAACTTAGTTTTGGAGAACAAACTATAAAAGGGTGGTGTTCCCTTATATTTGTGCTCATCGATAAGTGCAGTTAAACAAATAAAGTATTTCAAAATTACCTTTCTTAGAACATTTTAAGTTATAATTATAAGTAGGGAGTTGAATAGTTTAGTTTGAGAACAAATTGTAAAAGGGTGTCGTCCCCTTATTCTTGTGCGCATCGATAGGTGCAGTTAAACAAACTAAGTGTTTCAAGTCACTCTTCTTAGAAATATAACATTTATGTATATGCACTCTCAACATGTGATAACTCATGAAAATTATAAAATTGAGTTATTTTAATAGCATTTTTTTATACACTGCATAAGCATAAGCACAAGCACGAGTATCAAGAATCCTTGTGAATTGCGAGATGTGGCATACATCAGGAGAGGAATTATGGGATGCAATAAGCATCAAGATATTTGAATTCCTAATAGAATGTATCCAAACATCAAACTGTGTATTCAAGATAAGTCATAGAAAGGCATGTTGTAGCTTTAGATGCATTATATTTATTGTCTAACACATAGTACTTTTTGGATCTGGCAATCTGATAGGTCTTGAGCAGCTTAGTGAGCCAGCATTAGAAGTTACTCAGGAGATTTAGGAGGATCCAGTGGAGCAGTAGAAGACTCAGCTATATTCTTTTAGTTGTTTTTATTTTTGAGCTTGAGTGTCTTTTATTTATGCTCTCTTTTTTCTAAAACAATTGTTTGTAATAATTATTTGGATGTATGTTCTGAGATGAATATTCTAGTTAGCTCTGTGATGAAATATTTGGATGAATACTTTTAATTTCTTCACTTTGATTATCCCTACTTATACTTAGTATTGTGATATGATCAGTAACAAATTCTCATATATAGTACACATATACATTGAAAATACTTTTCATGTCTTATCAAGTACAATGTGTATAAGTATTCCAACTAATACTTAAGGCAAGAATACTACTTGTCTTAAGGATTAGCCTTTAGTTTTACCTTGTGTAGACTATCAATTTTCACATATGGGAAGGTTTAGAAACCCTAACCCTTCCCAATTAATGCACCATTCTCTTGCCAACTTGTTTAGGGTTCTTACTCCTTGAACACTTTTATTGTGCTCGACGACGGGATTGGTCGCTACAATATCTTTGTTCTTCGTAAGAAATCTAGCTATAAGTTTTTTTAAAAGAGAACTTTAAACAAAGGTAAATTAAGAAGAGGAACCCCAAACCATTTAATTCAATTAAGAAAATGAACATTTAATTAAGTTGTTCTATCAAGTATCGAGCAAGAGGGGAAGAATTTGGGGTAAAATAAGCTTCATTTTTTCCAAAAAATCAAAATTTTGTTGATATTTATCGTGATAGAGTGAGTGCAATATAAATTATTATCTTTCCATCTTCCAGTTAGAGAGAAGTATTGCATATTGTCATCCACATGGTGAATGCTTTACAAATATTAAGTAGTTTATTGAGAGCAATAATACCCAACCAACCTTTAGCTCTACTTGATACAATTGAATCCCAAGACAATGTCTTTTTGAGATGCTTGCCATGAATGAGAAAGTGAGCACAAATAACATTAATTAGCATTTTTGTAGCAATGAATGAGAAGTGGCCATATGAAAAATTTGAGCAACTGAAACCTATGAGCAAGTGAGAAAATTTTAGTCCAACCAATAGTCTATTTCCTGATTTTATCAACAAATAGAGCACAAAATAAGTCATTGTTGGATTAATGAAATATAAGCTTCATTTTTTCCAAAAAATCAAATTTTGTTGATATTTATCGTGATAGAGAGAGTGCAATATAAATTATTATATTTCCAGCCATCCAGTTAGAGAGAAGTATTGCATATTGTCATCCACATGGTGAATGATTTACAAATATTAAGTAATTTATTGGGAGCAATAATACCCAACCAACCTTTAGCTCTACTTGATGAAATTGAATCCTAAGACAATGTCTTTTTGAGATGCTTGCCATGAATGAGAGAGTGAGCACAAATAACATTAATTATCATTATTGTAGTAATGAATGAGAAGTGGCCATACGAAAAATTTGAGCAACTGAAACCTATCAGCAAGTGAGAGAATCTGTTAGTCCAACCAATGGTCTGTTTTTGATTTCATCAATAAATAGAGCAAAAAATAAGGCATTACTGGATTAATGAAATATGGGTATCAAAGATAAAAGCCCCATAATGTTTGCAAGCTCAGGATCATAGTGCACATAATTAGAAAAGATGAAAGATTTATTTAAGTTACAATTTTGTCCAATTTCTAGGAAGAAAATTGACAGATTGTAAATATACGTTTGCGCTCACACGCAAGTGCACATGATCTCAAGTAATAAGGGATTGTGAAGTCCCGGGAATTTATCGTCTACTGAGAGCGGAGTGTTTAGTTATTAAAGTATATTTATTTTCAATGATGTTTGGACAAATTATAAGTTGTGATTTTGGTTCCAAATTAACAAGCAAAGTTCTTTAATTAGAAATTACTAGTTGAAGAAGTAAGGAGAGTTAGTGTAGCACTCATCTTTGTCAACTTTACATGTCAAATTACTCGAATATTTTTATTATGATCAAGCATCAATAGCCTTCCTTAGAGTGTCCTCTAATTCCAGCTGTCATGTTCAATGCTCAAGATGAACTCAACAAAGTTCAACCCCAGCACATAAACCCTCACGTGATCGATATGAGTTAAATCTGATACTTACGTCTAAGTTCTCAAATCTAGTGTTTTAATCTTTACAGATCACGTAAATTTGAACCCATCAAACAACATCATATGCATGTCGTAGTTTAGCTAAGGAAATGAATCATTGGGCTAGTGAATGATGTCACAGTCACCCACAAGCACTCAATTCTTCATCTTCCTCCTTTAACCAGAATGAGCAATGGAGCATATTTGGTGGCCCTTGGCTTACACGCGTCAACTTCTCTGCTTAGCTAGAGGAATAGTGCAACAATGCTTAAGAGCTTGTCACTAGGCTCTCAGCTATTGTGCACTTGTTCCTAGCTTGAGCCAATGTTGAGCGAGGAGCTCTAAGATCGGTTAATTTTCTATCGCTCAGCTCATCATTTTAGATCCTAAGTAGTTGCACTGATCATCCTCGCATAGTGAATATCGTCACAGATATTCACGGCGAGGATGCTCGATGTGCAAGTTCTTAGTTTTAAAATGATCAGCAAGCTTGATAGTTCTCTCGTTTAAAAATATTTAACTTAATTAAAATCATTCATTACACAGCATTCATTCAAGCAATCTTCCATATCAGTAATCAAAAATTGATTAGAGAATTTTATTCATTGAAAAAGATCGAGTACAAACACATTTGAGTCACTTAATTTATTACATGATTATGCTCAACCCTCCCCAAGAGGGTTTCACCTTCCATCACAAAAGAAATATAAGAAAGATAAAACAAGACCTTGAACCCTTGCATGGTTCTTGAAGAAAAAAAATTAAAGTAAGGTTTGAGATACAGTACTATGAACAGTTGTTACGTTCACCAGATTTTCTCTTGCTCTCCTCACTGATTCCTCACTGATTCCTGAGTTTGCTTCCTACTTCCCTTGATGTCAGCCTCTACATTTCTTGGGCAGGGTTTCTCCTTCCTTCTATGGCTGTAGCTTCAAATTTTTTAGACCTTTGAGTGTTAAAGAGTGGAACCATTCCTCAGTATTTCTTCTAAATTTTTATAGTTGCTGAGCAAGATATCTTGCATTATTGCAGCCAATCTTTCATTTCCTCATAAATTAAATGAATTAAATTGAATATTCCTTTGCTCTATTGAAAATGAGGAGAATTGATTTCATTTTGAATTAATAGCTGTTGTGGGATGACAAATAATTAAAAATTTTGGACTTCCCTGTACTGCTTTTAATACTTATTCTTGGCTGAAATCACGATGGGCGTTAGGCGCGCTGCAGCAGTTTTGCTTTAAAATTTTGCAAGTAAACGGCTGCTGCGGCGCGTGGTAGCACAGAGCTCTCGGGTATGTTCCCGCTGCGGCGCGCCGAGCTCGGGTTTGTGCTCGCTGCGGGGAGCTGTAGCGCCGAACTCTCGGGTTTGTGCCCACTGAGGAGCGCAGTAGCGCCGAGCTCTCGGGTTTGTGCCCGCTGCGGCGCGAGGTAGCGGAACGCTTTCGGATTATGCTAAGTAAATTTCCGCTGTGGAGCGCGATAGCGCCGAGCTCTCGGTGTTGGGCCGCTTAGGCGCGCTGGGGAGCGCTGCAGCACGCCGCTGCGGTTTTCTTCAAGAATCTTTGTTTCAGCCCAGATCATTTTAGTTCTTCTTTTACCTTAAAAATTAATGAAAACACATCAAAGTATACAATTTTAACTGAAAAATATTTATTTTTATTATTTTATTTTACTATAAATCTTAATTTATCAAAAATATCAAGATATTTCTTGTAGCCTTCCAAACAATTTAAACTGACTTCACGCAAAGAGCAATATATCATCAACAAATAAGAGATGAGAAAAAGAAAAGTTATTCCTCTTCCAAATAGGAATAATCCACTCTTGCTTAGTTGCTTATTCCGAATCATCCAAAAGAAGCTTCTCAGCGATGTTAAAGAATATAGATGAATTGAAAAACCGTTTCATAGCTCCATTCCAAGAGATCGAAATGCGAACATCAAAAATACATACAGTGATCCGATCAATATAACCATCTGGGAAGTTCATCTATATAAATTTATCAATAACGAAGCATCCATCAATGCCCCGTCAAACACTTTCCTCAAATCTATCTCTGCGCCCTTGAAATTGTCTAGCAAGTTCATTGACCGACAAGTATATCAGAGCACAAACGTTGCTTTTTGGAACAAGAGCCGATAAGAACTAGAGAAATGCTTAATCCCATCACACTTAGCTTCACATGAGAGTTGCAGAACACATAAAAATGATTTCTTTATAGGTATAAATTGTAGGGAAGGGGCGGTTGTGTACACCCTAAGAGCCCTGAGATCTATAGCAAGTAGAGTAGGTCAAATATGCCGGTGAGCACAAACCGGTTCACACGCACACGCATTTCAAGGCAGCTCTATCAGGAAACAATCAATACGAAGGAGCGAAAAGGCAGAAAGCGATGTTGGCATATTCCCAGCTTTGAGGCGCTACTGGGCCCGCCATCCCTGCACACACACACACTCTCTCTCTCTCTATTTGACTCCATATTTATCAGTACTGACAAGTATTGCTAATATTTTATTAATAGAAAATTATGATCATAAAATGAAAGAATCGAGCTCTAATTATCTATCCTAATTAAGCCATAATATAATAAATATCTCATTTATTTTCCAAAGAAAAGCTTTACTTTTGGTCATGACCTTCTTCCTCTAGGCGATGCTTGCTCTTGGATTTTCTCCCCAGCCCATGCCCTCGTCAGAATCTTTCGGTCCCCCGTGCAAGTCAAAGTTGCTCACACGTGGGCGTGTCAGAAATCTTTACGAATTCCAAAACCCAAAATCGAACTTTAAAAGCTGCCCTGCTCTCCTTAGTCAAATTTCCCCTTTGACCTATTTTTCTGCTTTTTTTTTTATATATATATATATATATATATATTAAGGAGAGCTGCTACTTCAAAAGAGTAATTATCAACTGCTGCTGCTGCTGCTCGTATGGCGTTCCTGCGTCAAATCGAAGACCCCACCTTTACTCTGTTCTCCCATTAAATCTATGCAAGTAATCCCTGTTTACTAAAATACATACAGATCGGCCTGCTGCTGCTTTGCTCATATATTTTTATAGGCTAAGCGTGCGAGTAGAAAAGTCTCAGCCAATGAATGGCACACTGTTTTTGAGTTAATAAAAAATCACTTTAATAAATGATGAACAGTACTTAATTAGCGATAAATAATCACTTACTTTACACTTGGCATCAAAATTTTTTTGAATCATGACCTAAGCACCTAACCCATGCGCACAGCCGGGGCAGCACACGTGCGGATGGGAACATGACGAGCTCATCCTCCTTGTCACACGTACAGGCATTCCTGACTTCATCCGTACCGTCGGGAAGTTGACCACTTGGTCATCTTCGGCCACCCACCTGTCAGCAGAAGAAACGCTGGCGTTAGGAAGCCGTGCGCCATGAAAGCATGCATTCGTGCGGCACCCTCTTTTTATTTATTTCTTTTGATGAGTCAGCAGCAAAACGTATATTAAACTATTTACTTAGTGACTAATAATATATTTAATATTCTGCAACGGTCGAAGTTCGGCTCCGGCGCGTAAAATCTGTGTGGCTGCGTCGAGAGAACTTGTCCCAACCATCATCTATATAATCATCTCCACGAAAAAGGGACTCTGAGGCATATTATTATTTAATTATGCACATGCCAGTTCGTGGCAATATTCCTAACTTTGGCTGTATATACTTGTTAAATGCATGGTCTTCACGGGCAATAATTACAGCATGTAAGAAGGGGGTGAAAAGATGGAGAGACTTCTCTTACGTGAAGTTGGTGACCAGGTGGTGGAGGAAGATGGAAGCTTCCAGTCTGGCCAAATCAAGGCCGGGACAGAGGCGCTGGCCACCTCCGAAAGGAGTGAAGCTGCAATTACTCGGCTCCTTTTCCTGTGGATCAGGAAACATATCAAAACATATAATAAAAAGAAAGGTATTCATTCATATAGAGGGAAATGGTCCACTTTCGATGTAAAACATCTCTATTTTAGACAGCAATTACGATAAGGAATTTTGCATTAAATTTTACATCTGCTCTTTGATTTATTTAAATGCACAGCAAGCGCGCGCATTCAGGCTCCACGAGTAATTAATTACCTTCCACCGCCATGGATTGAAGCTGAAAGGCTCGTCATATATGGCATCGTCGAGGTGAACCGATCTGAAGTAAGTGAAGACGCACCAGCCATTAGGTATGAAGTGCCCCTTCACCTCGACGTCCCTTACCGCCTTGCGCATGATGCCTCCTATTATATTCCCCAGCCTAAGCGTCTCCGTAATCACCTGCAGCTATACCATTAGGTTCCTGAATACATAAATGTACGAGTGATTGAGGGGTCCAGCTTACGTCTTGTGTGAACGACAAGGACATGTAGTCGTTCCACTGCAAGCAATCCTGGCCCTTCCCGGCGCTCCTCATCCTAAGCTCCATATTCTCCTCCTGAAATGCGCATAAATTATTTAAACTAATCCGCAATTAGAGTCGCGGAATTGATAAAATATTAAGCCTATCTTCTGTACTAATTGCTGGATAGCGGCGTCATGACTGCATCAATAGAATTGGAATAGAAAACAAAAGGGATGCCAACAAAGGTATAAAACCAACTTTTGGCATCTCCGTGCTTTGATTCACATCACCTAACCCAATATTCTTTACAAATAATTATTTATCCTCCCAAAAAAAGTAATCATTAATTTAATTTTACATTAAAAAAAAATATTTTTTTTGCTAAGTATTGTTACATAACTCCCAGATATCTTTAAAAAAAAATATAAATGATTAAAATTTAAAAAATTAAATAGAATAAAAAAAATTATTAAATTCATTTTAATTGTAATAATCATAAAAATATATTTTTTAAATCTTAAATTTTAATCATCTATAAATACTTTTGGAAACTATATAACATTTTTCTACCCGTTAGCACCCGATAAGCATGTCATTAATAATTAATTTAGCGATTAAAAAAAGAGCTAATCTCATTTTCATAAAAAAAATAAAACAGATGATATTTCATTATTATCTTTTTAGCGCAACCCTATTTAGAAACAGACTCGGCGGAAATGTCAATTTTTTAAAAGGAAAAGACATATGATCAAATAAAGAAGAGGAATCTTTTCAAACAATTATATTTCATTAAAGAAATGATTTAAAATTCCTTTTTATTCAAAAATACTAAGTAGATATTGCAGTGTCGATGGCGGGGGCATTATACGGGGGGGTATCAGGAGAATTACCTCCAGCTGGCGGAGAGCGAGAGGGCATTCGCTGAGATACTTGACGGCGAGGGTAATGAGGACGGGCACGGAGTCTTCGGCGGGGATCATGAGATCGATCATATTATCCGAAATGAGGTCGTCGGTCAACGTGCCGCTGGGGTCGTTGATCAGGGCGTCGATAACGTCCTTCGTTCCTCTTCTTTCACTCCTCCTCCTCCTCCTCCTCTCTTCGATGATCCTCTTCACCTGCATCGCCATCCTCTTCTTCGCCTGTGAACCGATTGCCTAATTAATAATAAATTGCGGGGGCGGAGAAATAAAAATTGAAAATTTCCAAGAAAATTAATTGAGTTACCTGAAGGGATCTAAAAAGCCTGGTCCCGGGGAGGTTCACGGGGACGGACATCAATCCAGCAATAAATTCGTGGAATTCTTGCTTGAGGAGGCGCATCTGGTCGCCGGGCTCGAGCCCAATAAGGGCCTTCACCAGTATCTGGAACACAATCTAATCGAGAAAACGCGTCAGCAAACTTTCCTTCACAGTACCGCACCACTTATCGCTGTGCGCTAAAAGAGCCGCTGCATCATGTGCGGACATAAGTGCGCACGTGTGCTCGGCTGCTGAGAGAGAAAGAGAGAGAGAGAGAGAGAGAGAGAGAGAGAGAGAGAGAGAGAGAGACTGACATGCTTGGTTTGGTCCTGGATTAGGACGGGCTTAGATTCGGGCCAGGAGGCCATGGCCCGGCGCACGTGCGACTGCATGTCGGCGGTGATCTGGGACTTGAGGAGGGGAGACTTGAAGAAGCCGCCGATGAGGGCGTGGACGCGGCGCTGAATCGGACCGTTGATTAGCAGGATGGAGGACTTGCCCATGAGATCCGACAGGGATTTGGGGTAGGAGGGGACGAACACTTTGGCGTCGCTCTGAAGCACGAAGCGGCTCACCTCGGCGTCCGTCGACACGATCGTAGGGCTCCCGAACAAGTGAGATTTGAACACGTGGCCGTACAGGAGGCGCCGGCGGTTCATGAAGGACTCCGGCTTGGGGGAATACGCAGCGAAGACGAACTGCAGGGTCTCGCCAAGGAACGGCCACCCGAGGGAGCCGCGTGGCAGTACGGATGATTCGGACGCCCCCGTGCGCCGGAGACGGTAAGCGGTGGCGATGAGAAGACAGAGCGGAATCATGATTAGAAGGATGGCTGCCGCCATTTTTTTTAAGATCAGGATAAGCGCACGAGTGGGCGGGATGTGCAGGCACGGGGGATTAATATAAAAGGGGAGAGTGGATGATGATGATGATGATGATGGAGCCGCAAATGGGAGCGTTCTGGAAATAGATGAGAGAGAGGCTGGACTTCTAGGGAAACTGTGCTGGACTGGAGCGACGACGCCAGCCACACATGCTCTCTTGTGCCTCACATTTTTTTGTTGAAGATTGGGGCATGTCAATTTCATTCTAATGAATACATTTACAACACAAATAAAAATAGATATTTTACTTAATTTATATATATATATATATAGAATCGAATAGAGAGTAATATAATACTATAGCTGCAGCATCCAATTGGAGGTGGACAACTACTAAAACTAGAAGCTCAGTTTCTTTCAAATCATATGTGTGCCACTATTGCAATCAAATAAGATAATTTCTTTTATTTTCTCTAATTTCATTGGTCATAACTTGTACTAATTAGAGAAGTCTGAGAGGAAAACAAGTAAATTATATAAAAAGTCCAAACCCATTTGTATTGGGGCTGCCCCCAAAATTAGAGTTTTGCTCGGGAGCGATGAGTGAAGGTATTTCTTGATACCTTAGTAAGGGGCTGCACCCAATAGTGAATTTTTCTCTGTCTTATTTTTGTTTCCTCATGGGTCCCATAGGGCACCCACATTGTACCACCAAATTCTCATTATAGAGTTACCTTCCTCTATTGCATTGTTAAATAGAGATAATAAATCATCCATTGCAATTGTAACGAGATAAGCGGATGTAGGATAGCCTTGCCTGATCACATTTGAAGAGGAGAAGTATCGACACATGTCGTCGTTTAAAATGATTGAGAAGTGTGTGTTGTTAGTACAGGCTGCAATACATTTAACATAAGAATGTGGAAAACCTTTAGCCAGAAGTCGCTCAATAATGAAGTTCCTGTTGATAGCGTCAAAAACTTTTCAAATGCCTAATTTTGCACAAAAAATTTGTCTTTACTTTTATTGAACGAGTTTCAAATTTCAGTAGCCAATAAACTGTTTTCCAAGATAACCCTCCATTGAATGAAAGATATTTGAGCCAGATATATGATTGTAGGACGATAGGGTTTAAACCATGAAGCCAGCAGTTTGGCTATGAGTTTATAAATCGTATTGCAGAGAGATATTGGATGGAGGTCTTAAATTGTGCTAATTTGATGTGCCTTTGGGATTAAGGCGATTGCAGATTGAATAATAGCATTCGACAGCTTTGCATTAAAGATGAACCAGTTTATAGCTCGACAAGCTTGTGATCCCATCAAAATCTAGTTTTTAATGTAAAAATCAGAAGAAAACCCATCTAGACATGGGGAGGAGTTAATATTAATAGTTTTAAGCATAGTATAAATTTGTTCCATATTGAAAGGAGCATTGAAATCTGCCTTGTTGCAGTTAATCGACAAAATATTCCTAGTGGGGAAGCATCCCCGTATCGTGATCGTTGCATTGTTGAATAAGTTCTTAAAATGAGTCTTCCCTTTTATTAACCATTTTTTTTTCCCTTTGATGAATCCAACCAACTCTCAACTAAGAATCATTTGGTAGCTAGACTCTTCCTCTAAGACAGAATTTGAGCTTGGGTGAGTATTTGTATAGTTTCTAACAACGATGATAGAAGGAATATCATTGTGAATTCAATCAACTCTTTCTTGACATTTTTTATTTTATTTGAGAATATACAGAGCGGGTTTGTAACGACTGATAAATTCATAATTTACATCTTAAAATAAATGAAAATTTCATTCATTTTTATATTGATATTGCTTCCTTGATCAATTTCTCTCTATTTTTCAGGAAAATTGCCCATTCAGCAATTTTTGAACAATTCTGGACAGTTTCCCAAAGATTTCTGGAGAAAATCTGCTGCTGCGCGCTGTAGCGCGCTCCAAGCGGTTCAACCTGCAAGGCTCTGGTGCTATAGCGCGATGCAGTGGACCATTTGCGTGGCGTTGGCGCTATAGCGTACTGCAGCGGATCATTTGCGTAAAGCTGGTGTTATAGCGCGATGCAGCGGACCATTTGCAAAATGCTGGCGCTCCAGCGTGCTGTAGCGGTTCATCAAAACACAATTCAGAACGCCGCAGCGGACCATCTCACATACATTCATCCGCTATAGCGCGCCACAGCGCGCTGCAGCGGCGCGCCAAAATTTTTTTCTGAGCAGAGCATTAAATGAGGCTGGGACAAGACCCCCAACCAGCTCCTTGTCTCCAGCCATCATTCCTTCTACAGATTTATTTTTAAAGGGAAAATTGATATTTTGAGGTGATGTGGAGATTAAACAATGAAAAAGTGGAAGTCACATCACCCCTCAAGTGGGATTGGCCATCATGACAGCAGACTTTTAAAAGCAATACAGAATTTGAATGAGATGGATGAAGAGTGCAGCCCACCTCTATAAGTACCACCCTTCTTAACTTAAGGAGGGTTCCCAACTTGGCTCACTACATCCTAAGTAAGGAGAGGGCTGCATATAAGAGAAAGAGAACTCCCTAAGGGTGGAAGAACTTCTTTTGCTAAAGGAAAGAAAGAGAAAGGCAGCACTACGGACCAAGGAGAAGCAACCACAAGCAAGAAGAGGAGAAGTCCAGACAACTTCATCAAGGGAATGTTCCTAGTATTTTCTAAACTTTTGTCTTGTATTTTTCTTAGTTGATCATGAAAGGGTCTTTATTCATGTACGTATTCTTTTTCATCTCTTTTGTAATTGAGAGCTAAACCTTCATTGGGGAGGGTTAGGGGGGCAATCCCACATGTAATGAAAGATACTATGATGTATGAAACTTTCCTCAAGCTTTAATAAAATTTGTGAACTCAATGACTTGTTAAAGAAATGTAAAAGACTATTGTGGACTTGAATGTGGACTAAATGATAAGGGACTTAATGAATTCAAGGACTAAAAAGTTTTGTGCTCCATAGCTCATTTTTAGTTTTGATGCTGGACTCATGAGTGCATGAGAGCTTAGAACTATGTAAGAAAGTTCTTCAGCTTAGTGCACCTTGATCTATGCTCAACTAAAGAGTTGAAGTGTGTGATGCTAAGATCCACTAATTGAGCTCCGTTGCTCAGCATACTTGAGGGAGGGAATGGATTCATTGAGTGCTTATGAACGAGGTGACAAAGTTATTGAGCCCAGTGAAATCACTCCCTCATCCAAACTATGCATGATGTGCGTGACTCTCTTAGTGAAATTAATGCTTGTAAGATCTTATCTAAAGAACCCTCATCTCTATGATCAAGAGATGAGAGAGGACAACTAATAATCTAAAATATTATAAGGATCTTTGTGCTGAAATAGAACTGACTATGTGTTCATTTTAAGCACGAGATTTGAACTTGTAAATCTTGGAGTTAAACTCTATGAAGAACAATGTGCACTTGATTAAAAAGAAAAAAAAAAGTAAAATGCTTGAGAAATCATCATACATGAGTCTTCTAGCAAATCATATGGGAGAGGCCCAACTCTCCTCTCCTTTTATCATAGTATTATTCTACTAAGTATTATTGTGCTCATCTAGGAACCAAATTCAACAATACATACATAGATTAAACATTAGTGATCATAGATATACCTTAATAACAAAACACCAATTCCCTAAGATTTGATAAATCCCAGAAACTAAACTTTCCACTTATTACTTCAGACCACATACACTTGCGTGCAAGCGCAGACGTATTTTAAGTATGTTAAGTTTTTGGTGCCATTGCCGGGGAATTGGTACTTATTTCGTATTAAGGAGAATCTATCAGTAACTGGTGATTTAAGCAAATCCTTGCATATAATTTTTATTTTAATTTTTATAATTATAGGTGCTAACCATTTAGTTTTTTCTGTCTTTGTTTTTAATTTGCTGAATCATTGAACGTTATTTTTATATTTGTTCTTAATAGCTTAATTTCTGTCGTACATGAATAGAAGACTTTGCACTGAATATCTTTTTAATCTAGAAATTGAGAGAACCTATTTGCAAGCTAGAAGAGAACAAAACATTTTGCTAACTCAACAATCCGCTATATAAAATTTTAATGAAAATCTTGGAGAGCCTTTATGAGAGTCGAGGGGAAGAGCACTGAGAGACTATGCACTACCTACTATTAGGGGAATCTCCCATGCAATTATAAAGCCTAACATTGAAGCTAACAACTTTGAGATTAAACCTTCCACACGGAGTATAGTTCAAAACAATCAATTTTGGGGATTAGCTACTGAAGATCTTAACTCACACATTTCAACCTTCCTTGAAATCTGTAACACCTTCAGATTTAATGGCGTCTCTGAAGATGCAGTTAAATTAAGGCTCTTTCCATTCTCATTAAGAGATAGAGCCAAAAGTTGGCTCAACTGTCTCTCGAGCGACTCGATCCGGACTTGTGATGATTTGGCTAAGAAAACTGTTCGGCTGAGAATTGAGATTACCAACTTCCCTCAATTAGAAGGTGCGACTCTTTATGATGGATGTGATCGTTTTAAGGAGTGCTTAAGGTGATGCCCACATCATGGGTTTCCTTTATGGATGTAAGTTCAAACCTTTTACAATGGTTTGAATGCTCCAACAAGGACTCTCATCGATGCGGCCGTCGGAGGCTCAATTAGCAGTAAAACCCAAGAAGAGGCCTACGACCTCTTAGATGAAATGGCGAACAATGCATACCAATGGCCTTCTAAAAGGCTTAAAAAGGAATATATGGAAATAAATAAATCAAATCAAACAATGACTCTGTAACAAGAAATCCACACCTTAAATAAGAAAATTGAGAAAATGAACATTAATGTTGTTCTAGAATTACATTGTGAGTTATGCGGGGGGAGACATAATAGCAAAAACTGCAACTTGAATAACCTGTTTGTGCAATCGAACACGGAACAAATTAACTATTTAAGAAATAATAATATTATGAACAACCCCAACTCCAACACTTACAATCCAGGGTGGAAAAACTACTCTAATTTCTCATGGAGTAACAACAATAGTAATAATGGGAATCAATATGGGGGGAGTTCATCGAATCAACAGAGCGTTAATAATGGAAACAATTATAACCATCACCCTTCAAATTTGGAAGGAGCCTTTAACTTCTTTAAGGCTGAAACAATTCAATTCATGCACCGCACTGAAGCCATAATCACCCGCCATGATGCCTCAATCCAAAGAATAGAAGCATCCCTTAATAACATTAAGACCCAACTGGGGCAGATCTCCAAGCAGCTGGCCATTCAGCCGTAAGGAGCTCTACCCAATTCCACTAAAGTGAATCTGAGGGAATTAGTGAGTGTGATTCATTTTGAAGGAGGGTTTGTGGTAGAAACAACTGAGAATTTTAATGATGTAAAAGAAGAGCTAGAGGCTAGGAAAGGGGTGAAAGGAACATAATGCTAGAAGCTCACAAATTCAAAATATGATGACCCCGGACAGTTGTGTATTCCTTGCATAATAAGAAATGAAATACTTTTAGATCCGTTGTGTGATCTTGGTGCTTCAGTCAATGTTATACCCTACCATATTTATGAAATGCTGAAGGTAGGAGGAATGGAGTACACCTCCATGATTTTGGAATACACCTCCATGATGACCCCTCTAGGAATTGTGAAGGATGTTGCTGTAGGATTGGGGAGTTTCATTGTCCAAACTGACTTTGTTGTGTGTGAATGGGACAGATGGAACAAAAATTCTATTATTATATTTGGGCGACCTTTTCTTATGAGCATCAAGGCAATCATAGACGTCAGCCGCGGGGTGATGAGCGTTAAAATTAAGGGGAGATTAGAGCTGAATGATCTTAAACCCACCTTGTTTAAACAAGGAGAAATGGAGGAAGAGGTGAGAAGAAAAGAGAGAGAAGAAAAAAATAAGATCGACCATGTCTTTGAAAATCTCATACTAGAAAAGAAAAACTCGGAAGATAGCTCCAACTCCTCCTCAGAGAAAGGGAGTAAGGAAGGAGTGAGAAAAAGAAAAATGAGAAGGGGAATAAGGAAAAAGACGATCCCCCTTGAGTTAGATGATTCCGTGAGGGACATCAGAGAGGATAAGGATTCGAGCACACTTGAGGGTTGTGCTCACCTGAGTGCCTTAAGGTTGTGAAAGGAAAAACCTCCCGACCCCAATACCTGATCGTTATTGAGTCTAGCTAGAGACGTTAAACTAAGCACTTCTTGGGAGGCAACCTAAAAAAAAATTATATATTTTGCGCTACAGCGCGCTACAGCGAATGAGTTTCGGAAGCTCGACCGCTACAGCGCGCTGTCGCGGCCTGTTCCAGCTGTAGCAGTTTTTGACTGCCTCGAATTCCATGTAGTCAAAAAGGTAATCTCTTTGGGTTTCCCATGCAGTCAAAAAGGTGTGTGCTAAAAAAGCTACCCTCCCCTTCACTTGGATTGTCATATTTATGGCATGGAAAAGACCTCTTGACCATAATTTTCTTGCCTTTGATTGCTTAGGTTATTTAAGGAAAAGTAAGGGGGGGGGGGGTGATCCTTTGCACCTACTGAATTATCTTGCTTCAATAATTATACTCTCCTTTCAATTCTCCATCATGTCTTCTAGAAAGAAGTTCAATTAAAGGAGGGAGACTGAGGCATCCTCATCTGGGGGAACCTTCAACAAGAAGAGGTTCTCTCCTGCTGAAGTCGAGCACCGTTTCTTTTCCACTACATCTCAGTGGAAGTTAATCCCCGAGAAGAGCTTTGGGGGGTACTTGCCCATCCCAGTTGAGCAAGTCTACCCTAGGGGATGGAGGGAGATGGTAACAAAAAAATCTCCCACCTACCCAACCATTGTCTAGGAGGTGTATGCCAATGCAATAAATGCGGCCAGACGGACGATCTTTGTTAAAGGTAAGGGAGTCACCTTTCGGATTGCTCAAATTGAGCAATTCTATAGGTTAGGGGAGGTAAGTGCTTGCTCTTACCTAAAACTCTTGGAGTCTAGCTATGATCCCTATGATCTCATTATGAAACTTATCCATGAAAACACAGACTGAGAAGGAGGCCTAGCCAACATTCCTCATTCCGAATTGACGAACATGAGTAGTGCATGGCTAGTTTTTGTTTCCAGCTATGTCATGCCTCTGGGTCACTTGACTGAAGTGACCCGTGCCAAAGCACTCCTCATGTGCTTATTGGTTAGGCCAGGAGAGATCCGTATCTCGAGCATCATTTTTGAGCAACTCTGGAAGGCTCTCAAGGGACCCTATGCTGCGTTGGCATTCGGGTCTTAGATCTTAGGGATATGTGAGGCCCAAGGGGTAAAAATCCTCTCTTCCAACTTTGTCATTCCCCCTAGTGCCATTCTTGCTCGTTCAAATCTGAACGCCCGCTCTAGTGAGCGGAAGCCACCCAAAAAGAGGAGGGTCGAGCAAGGGGAAACGTCTACTCCGTCCTGCCATTCTCTCATAAATAAGTTGATGCTACGGATGCACAAGCAACAAGCTGATCTCGGCACGACCTTGGATACCGACACGCGATTCTTCAAAAAGGAACTCGCCCAGCAACGCGAATTCCAGTTCGAATTCCATGAAGCTCTAAGACTAATGTTTGAGGATTGGAGCTTGCAAGGAGGACCGGACGCCTCCGTACTGCCGCGACCGCCTATCAGTGCCCCCATTCCAGACACTCGCTATCCATGCGACTTCGCCTACGACATGGGAGAAGAGGAAGATAATGAAACCCACGAATAAATAGGTTGTATTTTTTCTTATTTGCATTATTTGTTTTTGTATTTCTTTTTTTTGTGTGTTATATTTTGAGGAATTAAATTATGGATTATCATATTCCCAAAATTTTTCTAGAATTTACAAATGACAAATTTTTCTAATTTCTTCAAGAATGGAAGTCGCAAAAATATCAAGAAAGAAACTAATATTAAATTAAAGGTGTGCTTAACAAAAAGTGACTAAATGCATTAACAACATTAAATCTTTTAATAAGGGAATGATTTAAGGTTAATATAATTTCCAAATTTTAAATTAGCGCTAAGAACTAAGTGTGGGGGAAGGATTTGGACTAAAAACTAGTGATTAAGGTGAGTAATCTAAAAGAGTGTGTTAAGCTCCTATAGGACTTTATGATCACAAGGATTTGAAATGGGGATGAAGAAAAATATCTCTCCTAAAAAATGAAGAATAAAAATAGGGATGAAGAAAAATATCTCTCCCAAAAAAAAAAAATGAAAAGGGATGATAAAAAATATCTCTCCTTAAATCTAAGCATCTTTGTGATTCATAAGAAGGAGCACATATAGTACAAAACTCTTGATTACTCACTATCCTCCCTAAGTTCTATTATTCCACGGAACCTCCCCCATTACCTAGTACCAAGAATAAATACTTATACTTGGAGATTAGTTTATCAACCTCGATTCATATCCAAGATCAGAAAAATTTAATTAATGTCAATTACTCTTATCATTTCAGTTAAGCACAAGTTTTGAATTACAAATCAAATTCTCATTAATATTTCTTATTGACTCTCATACCTAAAAATAAAAAAATACTATTTTGAGCTTACTCAAGAATGAGCAAGAAATTAAGTGTGAGGCTGTAATAAATTTATAATTTACATCCTAAAATAAAAGAAAATTTCATTCATTTTTATATTGATATTGCTTCTTTGATCAAATTCTATCTATTTTTTAGGAAAAATGCCCATTCAGCAAATTTTGAATAATTCTGGACATTTTCTCAAAGATTTCTGGAAAAAATCTGCTGTCGTGCGGTGCACTACAGCGGTCTAACCTGCAATGCGCTGGCGCTATAGCATGCTGCAGTGGACCATTTGTGAGGCGCTGACGCTATAGCGTGCTGCAGCAAACCATTTGAGAAAAGCTGGCGCTATAGCACGCTGCTGCGGACCATTTGCGAATTGCTGGCTCTACAGCGCGCTGTAGCGGTTCATCAAAATACAAACCAGAATGCCGCAGCGCGCCGCAGTGGACCATCTCACGAATATTCATCCGCTATAGCGCACCACAACGCGCTGCAGTGACGCCAAAATTTTGTCTGAGCAGAGCATTAAATGCGGCTGGGACAAGACCCCCAACCAGCTCCTTGTCTCCAGCCATCATTCCTTCTGTAGTAGATTTATTTTTAAAGGGGAAATTGACATTTTGAGGTGATGCGGAGATTAAACAATGGAAAAGTGGAAGTCACTTCACCCCTCAAGTGGGATTGGCTATCATGACAGCAGAATTTTAAAAGTAATGCAGATTTTGAATGAGATAGATGAAGAGTGCAGCCCGCCTCTATAAGTACCACCCTTCTTGACTTAAGGAGGGTTCCCAACTTGGTTCACTACATCCTAAGTAAGGAGAGGGATGCATAGAAGAGAAAGAGAACTCCCCAAGGGTAGAAGAACTTCTCTTGCTAAGGGAAAGAAAGAGAAAGGCAGCACTACGGACCTAGGAGAAGCAACCACAAGCAAGAAGAGGAGAAGTTCGGAGAACTTCATCAAGGGAATATTCCTAGTATTTTCTAAACTCTTGTCTTATATTTTTCTTAGTTGATAATGAAAGGGTCTTTATCCATATATGTGTTCTTTTTCATCTCTTTTATAATGGAGAGCTAAGCCTATCTTGGGGAGGGTTGGGGCAATCCCACATGTAATGAAAGATATTATGATGTATGAAACTTTCCTTAAGCTTTAATAAAATTTGTGAACTCAATGACTTGTTAAAAAAATGTAAAGAATTATTGTGGACTTGAATGCGGACCAAATGACAAGGGACTAAATGAATTTAAAAACTAAAAAGTCTTGTGCTCCATAGCTCATTCTTAGTTTTGATATTGGATTCATGAGTGCATAAGCACTTAAAACTATGTGAGAAAGTTCTTGAGCTTAGTGCACATTGATCTATGCTCAACTAAAGAGTGTGATGCTAAGATCCATTAATTGAGCTCAGTTGCTCAGCATACTTGAGGGAGGGAATGGATTCATTGAGTGCTCATGAATGAGGTGACATAGCCATTGAGCCCAGTGAAATCACTCCCTCATCCAAACTATGTATGATGCGCATGACGCTCTCAGTGAAATTGATGCTTGTAAGATATTAACTAAAAAACCCTCATCTTTATGATCAAGAGATGAGAGGACAACTAATAATCTAAAATATTATAAGAATCTTTGTGCTAGAATAGAACTGACAGTGTGTTCATTTCAAGCATGATATTTGAACTTGTAAATATTGGAGTTAAACTCTAAGGAGAATAATGTGCACTTGATTAAAAAGAAAAGAAAAGTAAAATGCTTGAGGAATCATTATACATGAGTCATCCAGCAAATCATGTGGGAGAGATCCAACTCTCCTCTCCTTTTATCATAGTATTCTTCTACTAAGTATTATTGTGTTTATCTAGGAACCAAATTCAATAATACATACATAACTTAAATATTAGTGATCATAGATATACCTTAGTAACAAAACACCCAATTCTCTGAGGTTCGATAAATCCCGGAAACTAAACTTTTCACTTATTACTTCAGACTACATACACTTACATGCAAGCGCATATGTATTTTAGGTCTGTCAACGACCCCCAAAATTTATCCCTCTATATCAGGATTAAATAAGGCCTAAATAAGTTTTGGTAGGCTCTGGACAATATTAGGATTCTAACGACAAAATCTTGGGTCAAATCAGACAACATTGGAATTTCAAAATATTTTAATATTAAATTAATGTCTAGAAAAATACAAAAATTATTTTGACTATAAATTTGAATTCCTCGCATCAAAATATGCTAGAGGTGTAGTTTTCATAAATTTTTGGCTTAAAACAGAGGAAAAATATGCAAAATACATTTGAAATGTTTATTTAAATTGAATTTTTAAAATTATTTCGAATTTTCAAATTAAATAAATCCAAAAAATCAAATCTGCCATCCCAGCCTAAACACGAGAATTCAGATCACTTGAATCCGCACCGTCCATTTTTTTTATCAGATGATAGACGGTAGATCCGCGTCAGATCGAATCCGAGTCGTCGGATCGAATTCCGAATCTGACAGATGGGATTGAACCCGGCCGGTTCAATTCCATGTGGCAAGCCTGCATTCGTCGAAACTGCCATAGTTTGAAATATATATTCACACAGCGGTAATTAAACTGTCGCTAGAGGAGGTGGCTAGAGTTGACCAGTGACTACGATTGAGCATACAATATTATTTGGGAAAAGCTAATGTTGTGGTGGCCAACTATGGAGCGCTGACCCCATCGCGGTCATGCTAATACTAACATTAATATGATTACGGTAAAGCGGTCACAGTGTGACAGATTTTCAGTTATAGTCAGATTATGTTTTCTCCCTAATCTGCCAGTAACTATAAAACTTGCCATCAAACATGCATACTTAAATAACAGAGTGCAAAAGCAAGGTATACAACATCCATAGTCATAGTGCATAAGTAAGATAACATAGCTCAACTCAGTATAAAAGTACAAAAAAATAAAATATATCTAAATTCTGAATTATTACAATACTGAATTAAAATTCAAATGAAAAGAAACACTCATCCTCACAAATAGAAAATGAAACATATATAAGCCTCAACGACAGCAATTGCAATAGATAATTGTCTAAAGTATATTTTAGGTTGATTTAATGAAATATATATTTTTAAGATATCACAATTAAACTAAAAATAAACAACTATTAAAGGAGCGACAAGCTACAAAAGAAATAAAAAACTATAAACAATGTATTTATAACTCTTCAAAAAGAAGTATGCAAGTAAACATACCTCAAACTAAAAGCTGCAACAAAGTTAGTCAATATACATATATATATATATATATATATATATATATATATATATATATATATATATATATAATGATAGTAAAGTAATTGTAACTACTAAAAGAAAATTTTAACATGCATATGATCATTTGAAAGTATGCAAATTAAACTAAAAATAAATCCAAGCTAATACATAATAATAAACCAAGTTCAATATTTAATCAAGATTAGCATCCTAGCAAGCATATAAGCAACAATAAAAGACTATACAAGAAATTAAAATAGAAGTAAAAGCCTGTAGAAATAGAAAATAATAGGTAAACATGCCACAATAGAAGATTGGCTAATAATGCCACTAAAATTGCACAGAAAATGCAATTGAACTGAACTTTACTGTAATTAAATGTGTGCCTAGATTAGTCCTGCCATAACAGAAGCAGGTTAAACAGGGAGTCCCACATGTTTATCTAGACCACTAATGGATAGATCCGAGTCAAACTTTAGAATCAGATATATATCATCCAAGCTCAATCATGATTGAATCCGAGTCAGTTTTATTTCAACAGACTGAATTGTAGAGGTAGACTAACTAGGACACACTCAACTGAACTATTATCTGAGTTATTGAATTCACTGATTATTCATGATAATGTTTTATGCATTTCAAAACTAACATATAATACTCATCAGATATTCTATGTTCAACTAAATATGTTAAAAAATACAAGGCTCAAGTATAAAGGAGAACAAAAAATACAAATACATCATATTTTTATTTCCTCCTAGGTCCCATGGGGCACCCACATTATACCATCAAATTCTCATTCTAAAGTTGCCTTTTAAAGTGATAATGTTTGAGAGTATATAGGCCATTTGAAGAACTACAACGTGAACTATACCAAGTCCCCCATATTGTCTTAGAGCGACTGCGGTGTTTCAGTTAATCAAGTTCAACTTTTGGCTATTAGCATTCCCATCAAATACGAACATGCTGGCAATAGAGTTAATCTTTTTAATAATAAAAACAAGGATATGTAACCCATTTACCCAATCTATAAATAAATTCCAAACTGGGGTTTTCATTTAGTAACAAGACGCTTCTTCTAAGGCATAATTAGAGCTTGGGCGAGTATTTGACAGCTTCTAACATGATGATAGAAACTCTTTCTAAACATTTTTTATTTTTTTTTAAAGAGAAGCCAAAGCGGGTTTGTAACGACCACTAAAATTTACCTCTCTAAATAAGGCTTAACAAAGGCCTAAATATTGTTTCAGTAGGATCTGGATAACATTAGGAGTCTAACAACGAAATCTTAGGTCAAATCGGACAATGTTGAAATTTCAGAATATTTTAATAATAAATTAATGCATGGAAAAATACAAAAATTATTACATTGAATCCCAAATTCAACTATAAATTTGAACTATTCACATCAAAATATGCTATGGGTGCATGTTTCATATTTTTGTGCTTAAAACAAAGGAAAAAAACACAAAATACATTTGAAATTTTTATTTGAATTGAATTTTTAAAATTATTTCGATTTTTCAAATTAAAGGAATTCAAAATATTAAATTTTATAGGACGACAGGGATCCGCCATCCCAGCCCAAACACGGAACTGCAGATCGGCCGAATTCACGCTGTCCGATCGAAATGGACGGCAGGCGATAGATCCATGTCCAATCAAATATGAGTCGTCGGATCGGATCTCGAATCCAACGGCAGGGATAGAACCTGACTGGTTCGATCCCATGCGGCGAGTTCACATTCATCGAAACTGACGTAGTTTGAAATATATCTTCACCCAGCGATAATTAAATTGTTGCCAAAGGAGGTGACTATAATTGATCAATGACTATGACTTGAGCATACAGTATCATTCGGTAAAAGCTAATGTTGTGGCCAACTATGGAGCTCCGACCCCATCGTGGTAATGTTAACACTAACATTAATATGATTACGATAGAGCAGTCACCACGTGATAGATTCCCAATTATAGTTAAATTAGTTTTTCTCCCTAATTCGCTGACAACTGTAGAGTTTGCCATCAAATAAGCTTACTTAAATAGCAGAGTGCAGAAGCAAAGTATACAACATCCATATTCATAGTGGATAAGTAAAAGAACATAGCTCAACTCAATATAAAAGTGCAAAAAATAAAAATACATTTAGATTCTGAATTATTACAATACTGAATGAAAGTTTAAATGTAAGGAAACATTTATCCTCACAAACAAAAAATGAAAGCTATCCAAGCCTTAACAGCAGCAGGAAGGTCCTCCTCTTAGCTAAGCTTCTTACTTGAAGCTATCTCAATGAACAACTCTGAATCTACATATTGGTTTTTACATACCAGGGCCCAGCTAAGAAAAAAACTTGCGTTAGATAATTGCCGAAGTATATTTTAGGTTGATTTAATGAATATATATATTTTAAGATATCGCAATTAAACTAAAAATAAACAATTATTAAAGGAGCCACAAGCTACAAAAGAAATGGAAAACTATAAACAATACATTTTTAACTCATCAAAAAGAAGTATGCAAGTAAACATACCTCAAACTAGAAGATACAATAAGGTTAAGTAATATATACATACATACATACACATACACACACACACACACACACACACACACATATATATATATATATATATATATATATATATATATATATGATTATAAAGTAATAATAAGTATTGAAAGAAAAAATCATAACATGCATATGATAATTTGAAAGTATGCTAATTAAATTGAAAATAAATCTGAGCTGATACATAATAGTAAACAAAGTCCAATGTTTAATCAAGATTAGCATCCTAGCAAGTATATTAGCAACAATTTCAAGAAACTAAAATAGAAGTAAAAGCGTGCAGAAAGAAAAAATAACAGGTAAAAATGCCACAACAGATGATTGGCTAATAACGCCACTAAAAATAAAATTGAACTGAATTTCATTGTAAGTAGATGTGTGCCTAGATTAGTCTTGTCATAATAAAAGTAGGTTAAACATAGCCAATGAATAGGGAAGTCCCACATGTATTATCTAGACTACTAATGTCTAGATCCGAGTTGGACTGTAGAATCAGATATGTATCATCCAAACACTCTCATGATTGGATCCAAGTCAATAATATTTCAACAAATAGAATTGCAGAGGTAGACTAATTAGGACACACTCAACTAAACTATTATATGAGTTACCAAAATTGCTGATTATTTATGACAATGTCTTATGCATGTCAAAACTAACATAGAATACTCATTAGATATTCAATGTTTAACTAAATATGCCAAAAAATACAAGGCTCATATACAAAGGAGTGCAGAGCATCAAAATCAAAGTAATTAAGATTCTACTAAAATGTATGTGATATATGTTATTATCCATTTTATCCATTCTATATAATCTGAGAGAATACAAGTTCAGGATTTCTAATATTCTATTATTAAGTAAATTCTCAGATTCATGGCCTTAATGGTTAAACATTAGAACTTAACAAATTCTAATTCAAAAGCATATCACCTACTGAAGTTAAATATTAATTAATCAACTTAATTGTGGAATTTTATTAACCCATAACCAATCTTGATCAAAATAATCAAGATTTAAGGATTTAGAGTTTAAACTCCAAAATTGAAGTTTAAGCTCTAAACCCAAGGTGCTAACATCTAAAGATCTAGGGTTTCTCATAATTCTCATTCTAAGGATTGAGACTAAGGAATGAAAATTTTATAAGGGTGAAATTGCTAATCTTAGAAAGTTGCAAATGTCTAAAGTTAGAAGACAAAATAATCAGACTTAACTTTTATATCTTAAATATAATTTAATTGATTGAGCAACTTCATTACTCCATAGAGCTGAATTACTAAAACTATGGGTGAAGATTTAAGGCTCCACCACTTAAGAATCTCCTAAGATCTTATTAAGGATCCATTTAAAGATATACTTAGGGAATACTAAGAAAAAATCTAATAATTATCTAAATAGGTTATTACTGATTTTTAAAGCATTGAATTACAGTTAAATAGGTAACAATGTAGATTCTAAGCCACATTGAGATTTTAATAATTTACTTAAGACTTAAGAACACTTAAACCAACAATTAGTTAAAATGACCAAATTACCTCTTCTTAAGGGTAAAAAATGAGATTTGGAGTTCTATGATTTCAAATTGAATCTACTCAATTCTAATAGGTTCCTTATTGTCTAATGAGAAGATACACACCTTAAATATCTAATTTGAACTTAAATTAAGTCTAATGAGCATTAATCAATATTTAGGCCAATAAAAGGTGGTTAATCAATTTAAACTATAAAAGTGATTTCTAAGCTTACAAATGAGTTCTATATTGCTTATGGAGTCCATAGATACTATGTTCTTTGAAATTAAAAAACTTAATTAAGCAAATTTTTCACTAATTAAGGTTTAAGGTAATTAAGAAATGATTAGTGAAACTAAACCTCAAAAAATACTTCTAGCAACATAATTAAATTTTCTTATGTCAGAGGAAAATTTAGAGAAATTAATCATGCATTTTGGCTAAGAAATAAGTTTAATATTCACTAATAAATTTTAAAGGTAATTAGGGCTTAATTAGAAAATCTAATTACAAAAATTTATATATTCTTGAAGTTTATTAGTCCTTATATTTTTTTGATCAAAATAATATATTGAATATATATAGTATAGTATAATACAGAGAACAGAGTGCAGAAGCTAAAATATCATATATCCATTCATTTATCCAAGAGCAGGGTAAAAGACATACACCTCAGTAAAAGAAGACAAAATATATCCATATATGATTACTTATTACAAACTTTAATAAAACTGCAAAAAATAAATCTCATCTCACTAAAATATAAGAATACTCAAGGATGAAGATCACCACAGCTACTCAACAACACCACACTTCACATCCTCTTTAATATTCTGTAGCTCCATGAACAAAAGTTCTTTAAAGCAAACTAAATCTGATATTGCCGGTTTCGCAATGCTAGGGCCCCAGGCAAAAAAAAAATCTTACTTAGACAATAAGTTTAAGTACATTTTTGGCTCTCTAAAATGCATTTATTTAATTTACATTGATATTTAACTTTAAATAGTAAATAAATAGTAAATTCAACTAAAGCAGAAAGTAACTACTATGAGTACTGAAAAGCACTGAAAACTAGTATCTAAGCCATTACCATAATGCAACAACTAAACATATACAATATGAACTGAATCTAAAAGGGAACTGAATTGAATTGAAATGTACTTTATAGTACATATGCAAAACTAATGTGCCCAATGCACCCACAACACATATGAGCCCGACGCTCCCAAATACTCATATATATATATACATATATACACATATTTTTAATAAGTTCCTCCGGGTTAGTAATAAAGGATCCAATCTGGTTTGGTCTAAATGGGAAAACCTCACGTTCCCTACTGTTGAAGGCGGCCTTGGTATTAGAAACCTTGAAGACATTCACAAAGCATTCTCTGCCAAACTGTGGTAGAATTTTAGAACCAAAAATAACATTTGGGTTGATATTCTCAAAGCTAAATACTGCTTCAGCAACCACCTGGTTCTTATCTCCAAGAAAATCAACGATTCTTTAACTTGGAAAAGAATGCTGGATTCTAGAGATCTTGTGGAAAATTTAATAGATTGGAATTCGATTGATGTTTCTTTATCTTTTTGGTGTGACTCTTGGAGTGACCTTGGTCCTCTTCATCTGTTTTGTTCCCCTAATCAGCCCAAGGTCTCTATTGGGGAATGTTTAAACGAGGATAGATCTTGGAACATTAATCTGTTAACCGCAATAATCGAACCTAGATTCCTTGATTTGATTTCAAAGATTAATCCAAGGTTGAGGGATGAAAAACTAGCCTCAGCTGATTTTATCCTCAAAGATAAATTTAATCTTTATATAGCTTGGAATATTCACCGAAAACATAAATCCTCTACTTTTAAACTGTGGTTTTGGCATAACATCATCCCAACATTTTTAAGTATATTTATTTGGAGATTACACCTTAGATTCATAAGTGTGGATGAAATCCTTATTCTTAAGGGTCATCTGCCTTCTAAATGTCATTGTTGTAAGCTCGCTACAGCTTGTTCGGAAATCTTGGATCACGTTTTTTTTAATAGTGATTTTGCTCGCTCTTTATGGAACTCCTTCAATCATATTGGGGCTAATAGTAGGCTGATCTCGGATCTTCCTACCCTCATGTGTAATTAGAACGTTGGTCATTCTAGCTTGAAAAAAATTCCTCTTTCGAATTTAATTGACGCTTACATTATTTGGAATATTTGGTACGCGCGCAACCTCAAAAAACATCAAGCTATCGAGTTGAATCTTCATAAAGCAAGAAATACAATTATAAATGACATCAACGTAATTATAAGAAATTCCCCAAAGAAATCTATTGGTTGGGCAAACATTAATAAAACTTTTTTTGCTGATATGTTTGATGTTTGAGACAATTTCAAGTTCTCTGTGGCCAGTCTGGTTTCTTTTTTTTCGGGATGGGGCCTGGCTCTCTTGGCATTTTTGTCAGATTTTAGATTCTTTTGAGCATTTGGTTGGGAAGCAGCTGTTATTTTTAAGTTTTGTGCAGTTTTTTATTTGGGAGGCTGTTTGCTCGATTGTTCAGGTGGTTATTAAATTAATTGCAAATTTTTTAAGTTTTAGGAGGATGATGCGGTTGGGGATGTTTCATGCTAGGATTTATTTTTATAGGTATATATATATCTATATATTTAGATATATATATTTATGGTCTTCAGTGAAACTTTTTTTTGATTGATTTGGTTTATATGTGGTGGGCAAAGATAGTGGTTATCTTGTTTTGCAATATGGTGTTTCAAGTTAATGTGATTAAGATTCTCTCTATAAATATTTTAGTTGGGCAGAATTTTAGTTCCTGTGGGTATTTCGTTTGGTTGGTGATGGCTTGTATGTCAGGTTCTTTCTCTTTGTGGTGGTTTCGTGGTTTAAATGCTAATCTGTTTCTAATTCTGTTTTGTGGGTTGGCTGAAAATAAGCTGGTTGAGTTTGTGGGTTCTATGATGACCACAGTGATTAATGTCTCTTACTTTCGGGTCAATGCTTTCTTTTTCTCTGCTGATCAAATGCTTGATTTAATGGGGTTGTCTTTGTGGGTGGGTGCTGATGTTACAGGGAAGCCGACTTTGTTGACTTTAAAAGACAAAATTTATAATAGGAACCTTTTGGTCAGTTGGACTCTTCTAAATTTTCTGTACCTTATTCTATACCTGTTTTTTGGCCTACACCCTTTACGGATGTGGCTGTCCCTGTGGGCTTGGTTGCTGAAAGATATCTTGCCCATATGTGATTGGTCTTTGGTTGCTAGCAATATTGGTGTAATTGGGCCATCCTGTTTTTATCTTTCGAGCGGTTCGATCCTTTGTACTGGACTAATATTATTTTGATGTTGGTTAATTTTTCCCTGATAATTGCTTTTAATATTCAATGGGGGCTGCCTCGTTGGCATCAATGTGATCATTTGGTTTGGGCTTTAGAGATTGTTTGTTGCGTTATTTCTTATTTTTTGTATCTCGATGTTTGCACTTTGGATGGTGGTGCTTTGATTTTATATGGCTTGCTGCGAGGTTATATTCGAACCGAAGTTTGCACTACTCACGTTTTGTTATGTTCTGGATCAATTGGCGGCTTTGGTGTTTCTTTTTTTCTCGGAAAGATGGTTGCGGTTTTTAGTTTTGCAGATTTGAGTGGTCTCTCAAACAGATGCTCGACCGTCTTCTTGCGTGGCTCCAAGGTACTCTCTCCTTCTTGGTTGATCCATTTTTGTTTTTGGAAGCTTCCTTTGCAGATTGTTCAAGCCAGAGTTTCGGAGATTTCGAAAGTTGGAGCGGCCCCCTTTGATTTTGATGATCCAATTTTTACTTTGTTTTTGTATTTTCTTTTCCGGATGGACTTTTTAGGATATTCCCTGGGTCCCTCCTTTTTGGGGTTGGCTTTTGGATTTTGTTTTGTAATCTCCCAACCCTTTTCTGTAATCTTGGTTTTTATATCAATAAAATTTGCATGTTTCCTTAATATATATATATATATATATATATATATATATATATATATATATATATATATTCATATACATGTGCCTAACGCACCCAAAAATAAGTGAACCAATGCTCTCGAAAAGAAATGAGCCCAACGCTCTTGATAAGAAATGAGCCCAACTCTCTCGTAAGAAAATGAGCCCAACGCTCTGAAAAATATATGTATGTATATGTATTATGCATATCAGCTTTGTGCATAATGCACCCAAATTCAACAGAATTGTACCCACTTGGCACCTAATCAACTATGGAATACTTATACATGATATGCCTGATCTCCTGACTGAATTACTGAGTATGAACTGAATGCTGTATGCAACTAAATGCAAAAATCATTGAAAATAATATCTATTTTTATTATCTATTTAACCTGAATATGGATAGCCATTTCTGATACTAAGACATCAGCAAGTCTTCACCTAACCATTAGGCTTAATAGATTTGATCAACTATACAATAATTAATTCAATTAACAGATTAATCTTAACAATTCTGATATGAATAATATTCAATCAAGTAATCTCAACAATTCTCTTAATTTATAATAATGAATTGAACAATTATACAAGCTTAACATCTTAAGGTTGTATTAGAACTAATTTATTGAGAAATCAAATCTAAACTAAGTCCTTATTAATCTACTCTTAAAACTATCTTAAGATTTTAATGATTAACTATTGATTTAAACATAAGATTTAAACTACAAATTAAGATTCTAAACTAAGCAAAGAGCTAACACTTAAGGGTACTAACAGGCTCAAGGATTCTAAATATAGAATCCAAACAATCAAACTTAAGGCTTAAGGCTTAACCTTTACAATTCTACCTTAAATGCTATGGTTAAAGAACTCTAACCACAAATATAAGCTTACTAGGAAGCTAACCCAACTAAGTTACATTAATCACTTATAAGGAAGGCGACCAAGAAAAAGGTACCAACATTCAACTAAGTTTGAATGTAACCTTAAGGGATTAAAGGTTAACTCCTAAGTCATAACATATGACTTATCACTTAAGGATTCTATGGCTAAAGCAAACTACTACTTAGCATGTAATATCACACACTAAGCATAGGCTACTGAAAGATCAAGGATCCTAAGGGTTCTACACTTAAGTAAAATTCATCACTTAAGGAAGCTTAGGCTAACTAGTTAAGTTACTATAAGACTTAACCAAGGATAAAGGATAACTAACACTTCTAATTTAATGAATTAGAATCCAAAGGCTTGGCATCAAAGAACTAAAGTTCTTTGACCGATTAAACAATAAGGATCGAAGCTAGAGAACTAGCTAAAGCACCATTATTAAACTAAGTATAATAATGAAACCAATGGATTGGCTATTACGCTTTAAACATGAAATTACACTTAAATATCATATCCATTTAAATATGTGTAATCTCATCCTAAGGAGAGATTAGAATGAACTAACAATAGAATTAATCCATTCTAAGGCTTCTACCACTAAAGATGTATTCATTTCTTGCTAAAGGATTCTTCTAAGTCAACAAGGGTAAATACCTAATTTGGATACTTAACCTGAAAAGGCATGGGGAAAGCTAAGGCATCAGTCATATAATGTGACTTAACAACAAAAGGTTCTAATAATTACTAAATACTACCAACACAAGCCATAAACTATGACTTGATCATGGTAAGGGGCTCACTTTCTAATTGGATAAGTACTAGGAAGCTTAAGGAAATATTGAGGCTATAATTATAAGTCATAATTCTTGACTTATGCCAAAAGCTTAAAGCTATAAATTGCAAGAATTTAAATCAAATATTGGGAATCATTTTCTTATGTCATAATGAGCAACTAGAGACTCTAACTGAGATATTTGGGTAAGGAAAAGTTGCTACCTAACATGCCAATTGGATAAGAGATGAATTTCATATTTAAAAATCACTTATATATTTAAACAATGCATTATTTCATTATAACCAATTTTTATTTTGATATATTTTTGCATAATTATGGTTTTGGAGTCATCAAAATACAAAAAATATGAAGTTTGAGCAAAACTATGCAGTTCTGCAAATGACACACTATAGCACTTGCCTGGCCAGAGCCAGGCGATGTGGCACGCTGCAGCGCTTTTAGGCGCTACGATGGATTTCGACGCTGCGGCGCGCCGCGCGGCAGCGCGCTGCAGCGCTTTCAGGTGCTACGACACTATATTTCCTAAGACGCGGGCGCTGCGGCATGCTGTAGCGCTTTCAGGCACTACGACACTAGATTTCTTGAGACATAGGCATTGCGGCATGCTGTAGCACTTACCTGGCAGAGAGCTAGGTGCTACGGCACGCTGTTGTGCTCGACAGTCATTTTTCTTGGATGAAAAATAGAACGTCTTCCATAATGCACTCAAATACTCCCGATTTAAGATACCTCAAGTGCAGTGCCATATACAGAAGGAAAGATCTTTCACCTTTCCATCGGCCCCAAAATAATTGCGAAAGAATCATTCTAGCACTACAAGCAATGATGCCCTATATCCCTAATTCATTTTTCTATCATGCAACTTTGTTCTCTTTTTTCTCAAAATTAGATTCTGATTAAGATCTATTGAGCTTGATTACTCAAATGCAGGGTCTTAAAGATGTGAAATAAGTGCACGAACGTAATGAAGTAGCCATTGCATCAAACCAATGGGGGAAAGTCATGGCACAAGGGAGGTACATTGGCTTGCAAAAATATAGATTTTTTCAAGGGATCATTGGGAGCTTGAGAGCTCGAGAGTTCCTTCAACAGCTGAGCAAAAGAATGGGGAGGGAGCTAGGGGTTCTAGTTTTAAGGGAGATGGAGGAATAGCTTCATCATGAGCTCTCCCATCAGTAGTATGGAGGAGAGGGAGAGCCGAGGGACTAGATAAAGGAGAAGAGAGGTGAGGCTTAAGCATAGAGGGAGCAAGGACCTTACACATCATTAGCATGGGTTGAGCAGGGTTCTCCATTACTAAGCTTGCATGAGGGAGAGGGCTCTATACACAGGGAAGGAGGAGGTAGGTCCCAGCAAACAAAAATAAAATACAAAAAAAAAAAAATAATTAATTAATATGTTTAGTTGTATAATTAACACACTTATCTAATTAAAGTTAGACGAATAAACAGGATCCAAAAAATTCCAAAAATTTACCCCTAACTAATTTGAGGGTGAGGAGCACAATAACGAAGTTGGATTTTAATTTGAAGATCTATTTAATTATTCTAACTTTTGGAGTATTTAATTATATTAAAATATTTGACAAAATATGAGCCACTTCCAAAAATTCCAAAACTTCACCTGTAACAACCTTAGATTGTTACTTAGCTTAAATTTAAGCTAATCATGCTCTTAATTTAATTCCATAGCATTCATTAGAGCATTAGAAGCTAATCCTAAAAAGTTGGGGTTAATTGAACCTCTCTAAGTTAAATGGGTATTTTGGACAACATAGATACCCTAAATAATAGCTAAAATATTTTGATCTTTGATCCAAAATCTGATTACATTTCTAAATTACTCACCCCCAAATTAGCTAGGAGTGCAAGTTTGAGAATTTTTGGAGATTATTTAGACCAAAATTCAATTTAAATTAAATTGGGGCAATTGCATAAATGGGATCCCAGTAATTAGATCATACCGTTAGGATCAGGAAGATCAGGATCGTAGCGCCTTCTCCCTCGATCGATCAGCGGCATCCGAAGGTCCCGACACTATGGACCTTTGTCCCATTCGCGCCCGTCCCCTACAGGGAATATCTCCCATACGCCAGCTGCCCTCCCTGTCTCCCGCTCGCGCATCTAGCTCTGCAAGGTCGTTAGGACCTCCCTCATCTCGGTATGGAGCCTCGATCGGGTCTCATGACTCGGTTGAGCTCAATTTAGAAAATTGAGAGCTCGACCATAGCCAAATCTCTCGAGCATCCCCAGCCCAAGTTGTTGCCTCTGAAAATTCTCATCTATTCCATGAGGCTATAAATAGCCTCAGGCCTACTCCTAGGATCAGCTTGTTGATCAATTGGAGTCTTCTTCCTCTCCACCATTCCCTATCTATTTGAGCTCTCCCAGACGTCCCAAGAATGCGTACCGTTGATAGTAGGTGTCTCCTAGAGTTCAGGAACCCTAAGAGTCATTTGGAAGCTAAGCTAGCCCCTGCATTACTCTGTGTCAATCAACCCGAGCTCAACCGTCAAACCTGGTACCTCAGTTGCAAGCTCTGAGCCAATGAGGCTTAGGCTTTCCTCCATTTGATTCGTGTAGGTCAGTATTGTCAAATTGAATCCAAAGCATGCATAATTACATCGTAGGTTTGTCCCAATAGATTGGGCAGAGTTTCAAAAAAGGGGATGAGTCTTAGTAAGGACCCAACGATCTAGGCCACCCCAAACCCAGCCACCTTAGGGGTTCAATTTGTCTCACCTTCCTGAAGGTGTAGGAATCGAATTCGGAATGAATTGTGTTCTCTATGGGGAGAATTTCCTCCCCATAGTAGCACCATAGTGAAGGCTCTCTGGTGAGTAAGGTCTGATCGATCTAGAGCACCTCACTTGGGGCTTTGGGTCTCTACCGAGGTGTTTGGTCATGGTGAAGGTGTAGTGACCTTCTGTTCATCATGCCATGGCTAGGATGCATGGGAATTTTGGCGATTAGGGTTTTCCCTAATCGGTCTGATGTCGGGACGAGAGGCTGGGGATGCGCCACTGTGTGGGTTAGGCCAACTCGTGACATGCGCCGTGCGACAGTCCCGGGTCCTCGGGCCCCGGTCGACTTGTGTGGTTTGGTGATGGGCTGAGCCCGTGTATAATTAATATTAATTGGATTTATTTTTCTTAAGGAAAATAATCCAATTAATCAAACCATAAGAAAATTTATTTGGAAAAATGCTAAATAAATTAATTGAATAACTTTTGATCTACTGGTCCAAACCCTATGAACTTATAGATCAAATTAATAATATCATAACGAATAAAAATATAAAATAATATTGAACTTGTAATGATTGAACTTTTATATTTAGCCTAATTATTACAGAACATAATTAGGATTGATTAGCATGTGTACTTAGTCAAATTATCTGATTTAAGTGTCATTGTAATTCTTATGCCTTGTAGATTGCATGTGCTAAGTAAAATAATTTTTTGATTACTGTATTCCCAATTATGCCCTTACTTGTAAATGCATGATTAGTGAAAATTAGGATTTTTGGTTATCCAAATTTATTAAACTAAGTCTTTGGTTGTTCATGTAAATAAGTAGAATACCAGTGCCAAGTTTCATGAATTTTCAATGGTTGGATTTGTAATTTAGTGCTAATCCATTTTGCTTGATTTAGGGGTTAATTATCATTAATTACTTTCTTGTTTATGCAAATTCCTATCATTTTTCTTTTGTAAGAGTAGTATGAATGCAATTGACCTTTTATATATATCTTCGACACTTGAATTAATTAAATTGGCATTAATCTCTAATGAACTTAAGACTCTTAATAGGCTTGATTAAGTATTTAATACTTGATCTAAATTTGAAAATTATCATCAGTAATACACTAATAATACATTGATTTGTTATTGATTTTTAAGTCTAAATATTGATCTTGATTAGGTGAAGTTAGGGGTTAAATCCTAACTTATCTTATTAAGATCTAAACCCTATCACTTAAATTAAATAATCTTAATTTAAAAAAAATTCAACTAGCATAGTTCTAATAACATATCTGATTTGACATTAATCTTAAATTATTATATTAGAAGTGCTAAGGCTTATAATAAGACTATATGATTGGGTAAATTTGAATAATTACATTTAAATCCATGATTTTCTCTTAAGATTACTAGCATATGAAACCTATAAAGCGTATGAATTTATAAACCAATCATTCCTTAATAATTTAATGAAATTTAATCCCATGATTTTAGCATAGGGGTTTACCCATCTGATCTGGTTAAATCCAAGTATTTATGAAATAAAAACTATAGAACAAATTTTTAAGTTTAGGACTTAGATTTTTTGTTTAATTAGAGGTGCAAGATCATTATTCTTGCCTTAGCATGAATGAATCAGTATTTGTAAGATAAATGACTACTAGGAAGAGCTTTTTGTTCATTTTTGAGGTAAGAACTTAGTTGATCTTTATTAGCCTTAGAAGCTCGATCTTAGATCCTTGTGGCAAGGTTTCTTAAGAATTTAGTATAAAATTCTCCCATGTGGTAGTAACCTAAACTTGAGTGACTTTAGGGTCACATCCTTAGAACCTTGTGAAGTACCTTCTAATGGAGTACAAGTTTATTAGTCTAAAAATACTTGTTGTATAAATAGACTTGGGGAAAAATTAGTAGATTGTCAGTAGGATGTGAAATTATATATCCATAGTACTGAATCATTTTAGTAAAATTTTGGGATTGGATAAGTCATTCTAAGTGAAATTGTAGAACCTTGATATTATCCTATGTGATTGGATAAGTACAGTCTGGTTTAAAACAAATGTTCCAAACCTCGGTGTTTCATAATTGGATAAAACTTGGATACTTTGTTTGTAAAGATAAACTGTGACCGGGTCATGCCTCTTATCATCGTGCGCTTTTATATGTGCAGTTATAAATAAACTAAATATCTCAAGCTATCTTTTTTGAGCACACTATATGATCATAATAAGGGTATTTAACAACTTAGTTTAAGATAATAAACTGTAACTGGATCATGCCTTATATTATCGTACGTTTTGATAAGTGCAGTTAAACAGACTAAGTGCTAAATTCATTTTCTTGGAAATATACCAACTATGTGTATTCAATTCCTTAAACTGATAATTATATTGATAATCTTAATAACATAATAAATTAATCTCAATATAGATAAATGGAATCATTACTAGATATTACATTTGATTTCGAGATTTGTTGATGATTTAAAGTATACCGGCATTGAAACCTTGGCATATCATAATGCATATCATGCCAGGATTAGCGGAGCGATATGGCTCACCTAAGGACTTTGTTTGCAAAGTGTTCACTCATCTAGGAAATCAATGGTGTGTTCACGAGACACCCAATCAGTATATCAGTGGTATACAATTTTGTGAGATATTCAGATGCATACTTATAAATTCAGTAACATATAGTACAATTTTACAGTCTCTTTTACTCAGATTCAGATTTCATACTATTTTGCACATATTTCAGTAGATAGTTATAGTTTCAGATTTATTTACTATTTTTAGTTTATAGTTTTAGTTTACAGTCTTAGTTTACAGTTTAAATTTGCAGTTTTAGTTTTCAGTTTTAGCTACTTTATTTCAGATTTATAATGTTTTGAGATTTTGGCTATTTCACTACCTTTGCTTCAACTTTGTTAAACTATTTAAATGATAAATAGTAAAAATTTGTACACTATCAGCATAGTTTTGTTGTGTTAGATTTCTTGTTTAACATAAGGTACTCTTGGGATTCAACAATTTGTTAGATTTGAGTAGATCGTTTAGCCTGATCCGGAGGGTACTCAAGAGATTCATGAGCAATTCGAGGAGCAGTAGTGGCTCTTTTTCAGTATTTTCCTCTTGTATATTTTATTCTAGTTCAGTATTGGGAACTTGTTTTTGTATTCATTTAAAAGCTATGTAATAACTCTTGATGTCTTACTTTTATGTTTCTGAGATGAATGTTATTTCAATTTCTATGATGACTATTTTTGGATGAATGCTTAGCTTCCACACTCTGTTATCCTTACTGTGATGTGATCTAGATGCATAAAATGCTATTATTCATGCAACTTGGATCGTACTTACATTCTTAATCCAATATGCACGAGTACCTTGCCTAATACTTAAGATAAAGAAATTACTCTTATCTTGAGAATTAGTGTTCAACCCTCTTCTCTTGAAGTTGAGTATTAGCATGCCTTATGGAGTAGCAGTCTTTTCAGCAGTTATGCGGGGAAGTTGTGTTTGGAGTTTTTCCGAGTAAAGCACCGTCTCGCTGCCAATCGATTGTCTCTTAAACAAATTGCATGTGGTGACAGGATGGGGTATTATAGCTGGTATCAGAGAAGTATCATAAAATGTCAGATAAGGAAAGTGTTTCTATCTACCTTATGATCCGTTCTCTAGAACAGTTATGATCACAATCACTAAGTGTGAGTAAAAGCAGCATCCATAACTTTATCAAGTTGAAATCTTAGAAATGGAAAACTAAGAATGTTTGGAAATGACACCTTAGGAAACAAATGAACATTAAAAGATATGTAAAGGTTAAATGCAAATAAAGGGCATCATAGGAATCTGAACAAACTTAAAAGAAGAAAAACATGCAAGTAAATTATTCATCAGCAAAAAAAATATGAAATCCAAACTAATAATTGAATGAAGTTTAGGAAATGGATTACTAATATTCAGATTAGTACTTCTACCTTAGACAATTCAGCGAGTATTAGGAGGATGGCTTCTAAGATGGCAAGATCTATGGAAGAGTAGTGGGAGGAGTATCTCCTCATGGTGTAGAAGTGATGGATAAGATATTAGTTCACCTCACTTTCCGAGGTACTAGTCTCCTTGCCCTTGCAAAGGCGTGGTTAGATTGAGTGGCTACCAAGTTCAGAGAGACTGCATGTCTAGATGACTACCGCATTCAAATTTAGGGTACTCTACTTGGAGGCTCAGCTGACAGATGGTGGTGTTGGACATACAGAAGACTCTCAAGGAGGCATTGAGTAGTTTCATTCGATGATTTCTGTGTTGCCTTTAGGGCAGAGTATTGTAGTTCATATTTTTGAGTAATTCTATGTATCTTCCTTCTATATTAGCTATCTACATATCACTGTAATTTCTCATTTGAGAAAGTAATTGAAAGAAATAGTGAATTTTCCTTTTTGCTAAATTTGTATTTTGGGTATTGCAATCATGAATCTTAGATCCCCATCAGCTCCTACCCCCATTAAAAATACTGTCTCATCCTCTAATGGACCTGATGAACTGAATTCTCTTGCTAGTCTGATGAAGGCATTTATTGAAAGCAATGCTAAGTAGTCACAAGAAACTCGTGCATTACTATTCAATACTTGACAATAGTCATTTCTTCAAGGAGGAACCTCTTCTGCACCCCACTTCACTAGAGATGGAATTCTCCATTACTTCCTTCATCAAAGAAAACCCACTTTCAATCGGGTATTGAACCCCATGGATACCATCAGCTGGTTGAAAGCAGTTGAAAAGAATTTGGCAAACATCAAGTGCCCAAACTACGAAGCGATTTTTCTGGCTATGCATCTATACCATGACGAAGTGGAGCATTGGTCAAAAGTTGAGTGTAATACCAAGTTTGCGGATTACTAAATAGAAAACATCTCTTGGGACTAATATGTAGAGGTTTTCAAAGAAACCTTCATTCCAGTATCTGCACAGGCCATTTTAGAAGATGAGTTGCTCCATCTGACACAGGCCATTTTAGAAGATGAGTTGCTCCATCTGACACAAGGTGGATGATTTGTTACTGACTCTAGAATTTTAGCGTTTATCGTATTTCACCCTTAGGTTAGTAAAAATAGAAGCTTCACGTTGCCACTGTTTCTTTAAAGGGCTAAGAGATTCTATCAAAGCCCACATAATTTCCTAGCAAATTTGGAATTTTATTGAGTTAGTGGAAGCTGCCTGACTGCAGAAAAGCTTTCAAGGGCAAATGAACATGAAAAGGAAGGCTAGCTTCGTGCAACCTCGAAGAGATAACATTGGTCAACGAAAGGTGGCCAAAGTTTATAGCATCGGTGTCGAGCCATCCCCAGTGATGAATATAAAATGCAAGCACCTCCACCCATATGGCATGTGTTACCACAAAGGTAACGTATGCTGCACTTGTGACCGCGAGGGTCTCCGCTTCTATAATTGCAATTTTAAAGTCACTATCGATAGTGTGAGGATCACTCATACAAATTGTGATCAAAACTTCCATCCGCAACCTCTGAATAGCTGGGCTCCTGCCATGGCTGTAATGCTTGCGTCCACTCCTTCTGCAAACCCCAAAGTAGCAACTCCCGCTCCTAGGCTGACCTATAACCGTCAAGGCCAGCGGCCCCAAAATAAGTAGCCAATAGCTGCTGCCCTAGTGTATATGTTAATGCATGCTTCAGCACCTGAAGATAATGTTGTCATCTCAGGTATGTTTAAAATTTATTTTAATTCCAATCAATTTCAGTTCAACTTTTCTAAATATTACATATAGTGATATCTTATTATTGTGGTAATCTTAGGCACCTTAATAATAAACAAAAATCCCTGCAATACTCTACTTGATACCAGAGCAAGTCATTCTATTATATCTAAAAATTGGGCTTAGTCTCTTGATATCCCATCGTATCGATTAACAAGTTCATTAAGCATTAGGTTACCATCTGAAGATTGTATGCAATCACACGAATTTTGTAACCTAGAAATCCCTATCGGAAATTCGGAGTTCGAAGCCAAATTAATAATGCTGCCAGTTGTCAATTTTGATGTAATTTTGGGCATGCATTTGTTAAGCAAACACGGTGCTTCCACAAAGTGCTAGAAAAATAAAATCACTATGGAAGTCAATCAAAATCATTTGTAGGAAAATTTTAGTACTCAAGCTTCATTGATCAACGCAATGAAAGTTGAAAGGCTAGTTCGAAAAGGATGCAATGTGTATCTAGTGATAATGCTAGGATAAAAGAAAAAAGGTATTTCTATCTCATTAAACTATGTAGTGTGCAAATTCCCTCATGTATTCCTAGAAGACCTACCTAGTCTCCCTCCTGTTTGAGAGGTGGAGTTCGCTATAGAGTTTATTCTAGGAATGCAGCCATTGTCAAAAGTCTCTTATCGAATGGCGCCTAAGGAGCTTCAAGAATTGAGTTAGTAGCTTCAAGAGTTGCTCGAGAAAGGTCTCATCTAGACAAGTTTATCTCCTTGGGGAGCATCAGTGTTGTTCATGAAAAAGAAAGATGGATTGATGCCAATGTGCATCGATTATCGTGAGCTAAATAAGGTAACTATTAAGAATAAATATCTCCTGCCGAAAATTCGATGATCTATTCGAACAGTTGTCTAGAGCTAAAGTATTTTGTCAGATCGATCTGCGATCTGGCTACCATTAGTTAAGAATTTAAAATGCAGATGTAAAGAAGATAGCTTTTAGAACACATTATGGATATTACGAATTTCTAGTAATATCTTTTGGTCTAACTAATGCACCATCCATCTTTATGAATTTAATGCTACGTGTACTAAAAATATATTTGGATAAATTCGTCATCATTTTCATCGATGATATTCTGATTTATTCTAAAATCCAGGCAGAGTACGAGAAACACCTAAGGTTAATGCTAGAAAAACTTAGAAACTATGAACTTTATGCCAAGTATTCTAAGTGCAATTTATGGCTTGACTTAGTCAGGGGCATGTCGTTGATGCATAAGAAATTAAAGTAGACCAGAATAAGGTTAACGCCGCTCAGGATCGGTCATAGCTAAAGTCTGTGACTGATATCAGAAGCTTTCTTGGTCTAACAGGTTATTATGGAAAATTTATCAAAGGCTTTTCACAGATAGCGTCTCCCTTAATAAGGTTAACTCAGAAGGCAGTGTCATTTATCCGGAGTCCTAAATGTGAGAATGTGTTCCAGTTGCTAAAAGATGCTTTCTCTTCTACACCAATTCTTTCCTTACCTAAAGAAGGTCTCAACTACCCAGTATACAATGATGTTTTAGGAATAAGCTTGGGATGTGTTTCGATAAAGGAAGAGAAAATCATTGCCTATGCATCCCATCAGTTAAAACTACATAAAAATAATTATCCCATTCAGGACCTAAAATTAGCCACCGTAGTTTTTGCTTTAAAAATTTGGCATCATTATCTGTTTGGCATCCAATGTTCCATATTTACAGATCATCGGGGTCTAAAGTATATTATCACTCAACACGAACTCGATTATCATCAATGAAGATGGCTTGAGTTGATCAGTGATTATGATTTGAGCATCTCATATCATCCTGGTAAAGCAAATATTGTAGCTGATGCACTCAGTTGCCATGCTATATTATATGCTTTAATAGCATCCAGTTCCTTAGCAGAAGAATTTCATAAGCTCGATATCTAGCCAGTTCAAGGTGCTATGATTAGTAAGCTAATATCAATGAGTTCTGTAGAACCGATGTTTCAGCACCATCCATATATCAAGAAATTTAGGTCGAATGACATAATTCAGGATACCAAGTCCATCATGATTGTACCAAAATGTATCAGAATTTGAAGAAGTCATTCTAGTGGCTTGGAATGAAAAGAGCATGGTGGAATTTGTTGCAGAGTGCAATACTTGTAATCTAGTGAAAGTGGAACATCAAAGGCCCGGAGGACTTCTCCATCCTCTAACAATTCTCAAATAGAAATAGTTCGACATTTCCATAGACTTTGTAATGGGTTTACCCAAATCAAGGTCTGGTGTTGATTCAATTTGGGTCATTGTTGATCTACTGACCAAATTGGCACATTTTATTCTTATGCGTCAGACCAATTCTGTCGAAAAATTGGTGAAGCTGTATATCATGGAAATTATCAGGCTTTATGGAATTCTGAGGTCTATTGTATCTGATCGTGATAGCAGATCCACTTCTAAATTCTAGGAAGCTATACATCAAGACTTGGGGACTACCCTAGCCAGGAGCACCATTTTCCACCCACAAATAGATGGTCAGACTAAAAGAATCAACCATATTCTAGAGGATCTTATGCATCTCTGTATCCTAGATTTTGGAGGTTTTTGGAAAGATTATATTTCATTAGTAGAATTTGCGTATGATAACAATTTCCAATTGAGTATTGGCATGGCTCCGTATGAAGCTTTATACAGGAGAAAGTGTAGTACTCCTTTGGCTTGGTCTGAAATCGAACAACGTGCAGCTATATGGTTTAGATTTAGTAGAAGAAATGAATAAAAATGTGCAATTGATCCAACAGTGGATCAAAGTAGCTTAGGATCGTCAGAGCAAATATCATGATGCACATCATCGTTCCCTAAAATTATGTGTTGGAGATTTTGCGTACCTAAAGGTAAGCCCTATGAAGGGAGTCTATCATTTCAGTGTAGTTGGAAAACTTAGTCCTCGCTATATTAGACCATTTGAAATATTAGAAACGATAGGCTCTGCAGCATATAGATTAAAGTTTACCGAGGATTTCTCTGCAGTCCATATTGTGTTTCATATTTCTTCATTGTGGAGATGTCTTTGAAATCCATCTCATATAATTCAACTTTCAGCGTTATCTCTCCAGCCTGATCTTTCTTATGCAGAGTAGCCCATTAAAATCTTAGCCCTTGATAAAAAAAGCTGAGAAATCGCTCCATCCCCATGGTAAAGGCTTAGTGTAGGAATCGCACTCTTAAAGAATCTACATGGGAGAAAGAGGCTAGTATGCAAAGAAAGTATCCGAGTCTCTTTGCAAGTCCAACTACCCTTTAATTTTGAATGTTGTTCTAAAATTTCTGCATTTCTTTTCCCTCTTAGGATGATGTCGAGGACGACATCTTTCTTAAGTGGGAGAGTTTGTAACAATTCTAGGCTGTTACATTACTTCATTTTAGCTTAATTATGCATTAATTCTAGTTCCATTGCATTTAGAATACCAATTTAAGCTAACCCTGAAAGTTTGAGGTCAATTGGACCTCTCTAAGTCAAATTAGCCATTTGATTAGTCTAGATCCCCTAGTTTAGACCTAAAATATTAATCCAGGGGATCCCACGACTAATCCCATGGGACCACGGCTGGGATATAATCCCATGGGACCGCGGGTCCATCGTTGGATCTATCATTTGGATCCCACGACTCTGATCAAATCAGATCCAACTGTTAGGATCCAAAAGTTCAGGATCGTAGCGCCTTCTCCCTCGATTAATCAAATGACATTTGAAGGTCCCGACACTGTAGACCTTTGTCCCATTAGCACCCATCCCCGATAGGGAATATCTCCCATATGCCAGCTGCCCTCCCTGTCCCCCACTCATGCCAACAGCTACACAAGGTCATTAAGACTTCCTCCATCTCGGTATGGAGCCTCGATTAGGCCTCGTGACCTGGCCGAGCTCAATTTGTAAAATTAAGAGCTCGACCATGGCCCAATCTCTCGGGCCTCCTAGCCTGAGCCGTTGCCTCTGCAACCTTCCCATATATTCCCCGAGGCTATAAATAGCCTCAGGTTTGCTCTTAGGATTTACTTGTTAATCAATTGGAGTCTTCTTCCTCTCCACCATTATCGGTCAGTTCGAGCTCTCCCAAGCATCCCAGGTGTGCGTACCACTGAGAGTAGGTGTCTCATGGAGTTTAGGAACCATAAGAGTCATCTGGAAGCTAAGCTAGCCTCTGCATTGCTCCCTATCGATCAACCCGAGCTCAACCATCAAATCAGGTACCTCAGTTGTAAGATCTGAGCCAATGAGGCTCAAGCTTTCCTCCATTTGATTCGTGTAGGTCAGTATTGTCAAATCGAACCCAAAATATGAATAATTGTGCCGTAGGTTTGTCTTGATCAATCGATTCGATTGATCAAACTAATTTTCAAAAAAGGGGTTGAGTTTGAGTAAGGATCCAATGATCTAAACCACCCCAGACATAGCCACCTTAAAGGCTCGATCCGTCTCACCTCACTAAAGGTGTAAGGATTGAACCCTGGCCAATCATGTCCTCTATGGGGAGAATTGTCTCCCCATAGTATCCCCATAGTGAAGGCTCTCGAGTGAGTAAGGTTCGATCAATACAGACCACCTCACTTGGGGGTTTGGGTCTCTACTGGTGCGTTTGGTCATGGTCAAGGTGTAGCGACCTTCGGTTGGTTGTGTCGTGGCTAGGATGCATGAGAATTTTGGTGATTAGAGTTTTCCTAATCAGTCTAATGTCGGGATGAGAGGCTGAGGATGATGTGTAACAACCCAAATTATTAGCTTAGGCAATTAGGACTAGTTTAAGTTCTGATTCTGATCTTGTTACACTAATGAAGTCATTAGAAATTCACCACCAAGACCTAATTCAAATCAGGAGTCAAATGAATCAAATCCTAATTTTGGGAATTTCAAAAATCTTAGAATTTGACCTATCTAAATTGACCTCAAATTGAAAATTGGACTTTGTCATTGTGCTTATTACCTCCAAATTAGCTAGGGATGATGTTTTGGTGGCAATCGGAAGTCGTCGAAAATCCGTCAAATATTTTAATAATATTAAATACCCTGAAAATTAGAAAAATAAAATACTTATCTGAATCAAAATCTGACTTTGCCATTGTGTTTCTCACCCCTCAATTAGTTAAGGGTGAATATTTAGAAATTTTTGGAAGTCGATTGGTTATTTAAATTTAATTAGGAAATTATGCATAATTTATTAACTAAATAACTATATTATTTAATATTTAACAGCACCGTTTGCCGCCTCATTTGTTTTTTCGCGCTCACCATCAATTTGCCGTTCGATCGAATGGCAGGATCTGACTGTTCGATCGGATTGATCGAACGGTCCAGAAGCCTTCTTCCTTGGGCTCTCGGCACCCCCCTCCATGCGGCAGGCCACCGTTGTCGCAGCCATCCAACACTCGCGAGACCTCGTAAGCTCTGCCCACTTCTCCCTTAAGATGCAATAGGCAATCTCAGCTTGCCTGACGCAAGCTTGAGCTATCGGGAGCCTTCTGGACGTCGAAACCGTGAACCATAGTTCACTCTAACCACTCATCAGATACTCCTATGATCTTCTCATTTACTCTTCCAATGGCTAACCTTAAGTTTAAAACTCTATTGCACGTCATTGATTGTCGATTGTCTGGTCGGATCGAGCTTAGTAGAGCTCAATTGAATGAATCTGCCAATGCTCATACAGTACAATCTGTTAGAGGTTCAGCCCGCCCGTAAGTCAGACCTAGGGCTGACCCTCGCCGTTCCCCTAGACCACCACCGATGTTGTTCCGCACGTCATTCGAAAAGCCTCTCATAGACCTTTCCAACGCCGTGCAGGCCGACCTTCACCGTCTCCGGGAGAGCCCCCAAAATCCCTGCCCTAGTCCTCTATCTTCGGTCCTTCAGCGGGGTAAATGACCCGACGTAGGTCAGGTCAGGTCAGTCCCAACCTGCGGTTCCTTTATGGGTCACTGACTATGTACGTAGGCTGCGGGACCCTCCAGCACAGGCCCGTCGCATCGCGTGCAGCCACGCAAGCAGGCGGGTCCCACCTGTGCCCCTCCTCCACTCACGCACTGACGCGTGTCCCGCGGGTCGGGTCGTTGTCGGTGCCTTTTGAGTTGTGGTGGGTCCGCTACAATAGTTAAATAATTAAATTTAATTCGGTTATATTAAATTTAAAACAATATCTTTAAATTAATTTAGAGAATTTTAAATATTAATAACTCATAATCTTATGATCTAAATATATTGAATATATATCTTATTTTATTCAGAAAAATAAGAGGAATTTAATAGTAGTGTCTAACTCCTCATAGGATGTCTAGATAGCATAGTGACATTTTAGGATTTCCACTCAATTATATCAAGATTTTGTACCTCCATAACTTTGTGCATAGTAATCCAAACCTAGCTAATATGGATCTTAAAGTAATAAGAGAATATTATGAACAATTTGACAGATAGTATTAGTTTTGCCATTTGGTAATTAGTTTGGCTAATGACTTTTGGGTACCCTCTTTAATAACTCTAAAACCTTTGAAATTGATTAGGCCATATCTTAGTCATTTAGACTCTAAATCAGTAAATTCGAAGTGCTATATAGCTTAGAAATTTAGTGTCAATAGTAAATTAAAATAAAATTTAGGTTTTGAACCATAGGAACCCTAAGTTGACCAAATTACCCCTAACTTTAATTAGGTCATAACTTAGCCAATTGAGCTTCAAATTGGGTCTACTTCTAATAAAAATACTTAGTGTGATATAAAGAAGCTATAGCCACTAAGTTTACTAAATTTCGATCTCAAATGGAAAAGTTAAATTTTTGACCCCCCTTAGCCTTAGAAAATTCATAAATACCCCTATTCCTGGAACACTCGTAACTTAACTAATATATATTAGAATTTGGTATTTTTAGACTTTACAGAATTCTTGAATAACAAAAAATAATAAACTTCACAAAAATTTAGACTTTATTAGGAGAAATTACAAAAATGCCACCTTAGGTCATAAACCTTAATTTGATTATATAGAACCCATTTCTTATCTAAATTGAGTGTACTTACTATCTATCTTTATATTAGATAATAAGAAATCATCTGACAGTAAGAAAATCTAATTTAGAACCCGAAATCAAAAAGTAACTTTTTGATACCCTTTAGTAGGGGCAAAATAGTCTTTTTTTCCAAAATTAGATTAGGTGTTCTTAACCCCCAGAATATCAGTCAAATCATTAAAAATAGTAATAAAACTGATTTAAATTCAATTTAAGTCATAAAATTTATAAATTAAGAGACTTAGGTAAATTTCCCCATTTAAGGCTTAAAATCTATAAGGAAAATGCCCCTTAGCTAAAATTCATTCTTATCTCCCTTAAATAAACAAAAATAACAAATGAAATCAAATTGAATTAAATTCCATAAGTTCTTAAATTCCTAAGATATTTCATTAAGAGCTTCTTCAGGAATCTACACGTAATCAGGACCCTTTTTCCTAAGTTTAGGAATATATCCTAGGTTAGACTTCATTTGTTGGATAAAGTGGGTAATCTAATAAATAGAACCTTGGTTTTATAGTTTTTTAGATTTTTTAACTTAGTTCTGATTATTTTGTCTTTTAATATTAGATTAAGAATAGGAGAATTATCCTATTAAGCTCAATTTTGCTTAATAAGGATATGCTCTAATATTTAGTTCACATTTAGAATTGAAACCTCAGATCCATAGACTTTTCCTTTGGATTATGTGATTAACTTTAATTTTGTAGTGTTAAAATCGTAATCCCTAATTTAGGAGATTTTGATCAGATCTTAGATTAGAACGTCTAAACTCATCAATTAGGATGTCATGATTTATTACTTAACTTATAATTGTATCTGATTAAACTAAATTAGAACCTGATTAGTTCTGATTGTTTTCAACTTATAAGGTTATAATTCTAAGTTGTATAACTTGGAATAGGTAGAATGGTTAATTAAATAACAAATAGTATCACTATGTGTAGTAGAGTTTCTTGCTTACTATTGAACTTTTGTTGCTTCCACATTCCTTCTAATTTATGCCTTACTCCTTGAACATATCATATAAGAACATTATTACATGAAATGAAACTATAGAAAAGATAGGATAACTTTGCATTAATTTCAATTATTGGTTGATTTTTGCGCATAGTACCCCAATGGGCAGGGGGAAGGTGAGATAAGGGTTACTTAACATTACTCATTTAGGAGTGTGTTATTAAGTTAGAACCTGAATAGTCTTGCAGATGTGCTTGAATCCTTAAATACCTTTAAAAGTGTCCACCGAAGTAAAGTAAATAACTAAAATCTTAAATGCATGTGTGTATACTGTCTCTCAGTTCAATTATATAGCCATAGCCTCCTTATTGGTGCTAAGAAATATTTTAATACCTTAGCCTCCTTATTGATGCTAAGATCCTTACAGCCCTAGCCTCCTTGTTGATGTTAGGACCTTTGGTCGCCTTAGCCTACTTGTTGACGCTAAAAATCCTTTTGATATCAACAATATAGATTATCCCTCATCTATATGGCAGTCATTACACAACTTGTACTATTTTTCTTTTATTGATTTCTAATTTCAGTTATGCTTTATAATTCATTTTATTTCAGTTTGCTACTTTACTTACTTATTTATATAAATATATAGGATGTCAGATATATTGTTGCTTACTATACATACCACTGTTGGATTGGTTATTTTAAATTTGCATAACTCATATGATCATCATTATGTTTAGGGCTAAATTTTCTTTTGGTATTTTTACTGTATTTACATATGTATTATCCAGCCGTGTTTTAGATACTTTTGAGGTATGTCTTTTGCCTCACTGTTGCTTAAGTTATAAATGATGTTATTTATTGCTTTCCCTCTTTCCATTGTATGCTTATTGCTCCCATTTAAATTTCTTTTGCTTAAAGTTTAAGAAAAATGATGATATTAATAAATGCATGTAAAATTGTCAGCCTAAAATGTACTTAAGTAATTTATTTAATAAGATTTTTCTTTTTTGGCTGGGGCCCTAGCATTATGAAACTGACAATGTCAGAATCTGATCAGTTTGGAGATTTGGTGCCTGAGGAGGAGCCTTATCTTAAGGAGGAGCAGCACGGTGGAGCTGAAGATATTTAGATCCCTTTATTTATTTGTGAGGATGAGTGATATTTCTTTTAACTCATTTAAACTTTAATTAATGATGTAATAATATAGGTATTTTGACTGTGTTTTATTTATTGTACTATTATTTCAGAGCTATTTTATTTTATCTCCCATTTGATTTATGGTAGATTAGATGTACTGTTTACTTTATCTTGCTTCCGCACTATGTACTTATATTTTATTTAGTGACCGATATTTCAAGCATGCATTATGAGCTCATCCTTCCCTTATTATATGGATTGTGGATTATACCTAATCCAATGATAAGTGAGAGATTTGCCAGAGTGGCACTGCCCTTATGCTAATGATTGTGGGTCTGGGGGTGGGGCACCACACGACGCCATTGTGCGGGTCAGGCCGACCCATAACCGGCACCGTGCGACAGTCTCGGGTCTCTTGGGCCCCGATCGACCCGCATGGTTTGGAGATAGGCCAAGCCCGTGCATAATTAAACCGTAAAGAAATTTAATTGGAAAATTGCAAAATAAATTAATTTAATAACTTTTGATCCACTAGCCCAAATCATATGTTCTTATATTACAAATTAATCATAAAATCATAAGGAATAAGAATATAAAAAAATATTGAACTTTTAATGGTTAGATTTTTTGATTTAGCCTAATTTTTACAAAACTTAATTAAAGTTGATTAGCATGTGTACTTAGTCAAATTGTATGATTTATATGCCTTGTGGATTACATATGCTAGGTAGAACAATTTTTTGATTACTATATTCCAAATTATGCCCTTATTTTATAAATGCATAATTAATGAAAATTAGAGTTTCTGATTATCCAAAATTTTTAAACTAAGTCTCTGATTGTTCATGTAAATAATTAGAATACCAGTGCTAAGTTTCATAGATTTTCAATGGTTGGATTTGTAATTAAGTGCTAATCCATTTTGCTTGAATTAGGGTTTAATTATCATTAATTACTTTTCTGGTTTATGCAAATTCCTATCATTTTGCTTTCATAATAGTAGTATGAATGCAATAAACCTCTTATATGTGTCTTGGACACTTGAATTGATTAAATAGGCATTAATCTCTAATTAACTTAAGAATCTTAATAAGCTTGATTGAGTATTTAAGACTTGATCTAAATCTAAAAATTATCATCAATAATACACTAATAATATATTGATTTATTATTGATTCTTAAGTCCAAATATTGATCTTCGTTGGGTGAAGTTAGAGGTTAAATCCTAACTTATCTGATTAAGATCTAAGCCCTTAATCACTTAAATCAATTAATTTTGATTTAAAGACAATTCAACTGCATAATTCTAAAAATATATCTGATTTGGTATTAATCTTAAATCATTGAATTAGAAGCGCTAAGACTTATAGTAAAACTATATAATTGGGTAAATCTAAGAATTACTTTTAAATTCATGATTTTCTCTTAAGTAAGATTACTAGCATATGAAACCTATAAAGTGTATGGATTTATAAACTAATCATTCCTTAATAATTTAATGAGATTTTTAATCCCATGATTTTAGTATAGGGGTTGATCAGATGGGTTTACCCATCTGATCTAATTAAATCAAGTATCTATGAAACAAAGACTGTAAAACAAATGTTAAGTTTAAGACTTAGATTTTCTATTTAATTAAAAGTGCAAGATCATTATGATCTTGCCTTAGCATGAATGAATTAGTATTTGTAAGCTAAATGACAAATTAATTAAGGTAGGAAGAGCTTTTTATTCATTTTTGAGGTAAGAACTTAGATGATCCTTATTAACCTTAAAAGCTTGATCTTAGATCATTATGGCAAGGTTTCTTAAGAATTTAGTATAAGAATCTCCCATGTGGTAGTAATATAAATTTAAGTGACTTTGGGGTCACATCCTTGGAACCTTGTGTAATACCTTCCAATACAGTAAAGGTTCATTATCTGAAATTCCTTGTTATTTAAATAGACTTGGGGAAAAATCAATAGATTATCATTAGGATGTGAAATTGTATATCCATAGTGCTGAATCATTTCAGTAAAATTCTAGGATTTGATAAGTCATTCTAAGTGAGATTGTAGAGTCTCAGTTTATCCTATGTGATTGGATAAGCACAGTCCGGCTTAGAATAAATGTTCCAAACCTAGGTGTTTCATAATTGGATAAAACTTGGATGCTTAGTTGAGAAAATAAAGTATGAACGGATCATGCCTCCTATCATCGTGTGCTTCGATAAGTGCAGTCTCAAACAAACTAAATATCTCAAGCTATCTTTTTTTAGTACACTATATGATCATAATTAGGGTATTTAACAACTTAATTTAAGAGAATAAATTATAACTGGATCATTCCTTATATTATCGTACATTTCGATAAGTGCAGTTAAATAGACTAAGTGTTAAATTCATTTTCTTGGAAATATACCAACTATGTGTATTCAATCCTTTAAACTGATAATTATATTTATCATAATCTTAATAATATAATAAATTAATCTTAATAGAGATAAATGGAATCATTACTAGATATTACATTTGATTTCAAGATTTGTTGATGATTTAAAGTATACCAGCATTGAAACCTTGACATATCATAATTCATATCATGCCAGGATTAGCGGAGCGATATGGCTCACCTAAGGACTTTGTTTGCAAAGTGTTCACTCACCTAGGAAATCAGTGGTGTGTTGGCGAGACACCCAATCAACATATCAGTGGCATACAATTTTGTGAGATATTCAGATGCATACTTATAAATTCAGTGACATATAGTACAGTTTTATAGTCTCTTTTACTCAGATTTAGATTTCATACTATTTTGCACATATTTCAATAGATAGTTGTAGTTTCAGATTTATTTACTATTTTTAGTTTATAGTTTTAGTTTATAGTCTTAGTTTACAGTTTAGATTTGCAGTTTTAGTTTTCAGTTTTAGTTACTTTATTTCAGATTTATAATGTTTTGAGATTTTGGCTATTTCACTATATTTGCTTCAACTTTGTTAAATTATTTAAATGATAAATAGTAGAAATTTGTCCACTTTTAGCATAGTTTTGTTGTGTTAGATTTCTTGTCTAACACGGGGTACTCTTGGGATCTAATAAGTTGTTAGATCCTGAGCAGTTCGTTGAGCCCGATTTGGAGGATACTCAAGAGATTCAAGAGCATTTCGAGGAGTAGTAATGGACTCTTCTTCAGTATTTTCCTTCAGTTTATTTTATTCTAGTTTTGTTTTGGGACCCTATTTCTGTATTCATTTAAAAGGACTGTAATAACTCTGGATGTTTTTTTTTTCTATTTCTGAGATGAATGTTATTTTAGTTTCTGTGATGAATATTTTTGGATGAATGCTTAGCTTCCACACTCTGTTATCCTTACTATGATGTGATTTGGATGCATAAAATGCTATATCATGCAACTTGGATCATACTTGCATTCTTAATCTAATATGCACGAGTACCTTACATAATACTTAAGATAAGGATATTAATCTAATCTTGAGGATTAGCGTTCAACCCTCTTCTCTTAAGGTTGAGTATTAGAATGTCTTATGCAGTGGCAATCTTCTCAACAGTTATTCGGGGAAGTTGTGTTTGGATTCTTCCCAAGTAACTCACCGACTCACCACCAATCTGTTATCTCTTAAACAAATTGCGCGTGGCGACAAGATGGGGCTGGGAACCCAGTGATATGCTGCATCTCGACCCTGCCAACATGGGGATTCGATCCATTGCACCTCCTTGAAGGTGTAGAGATTGAACCTGAGGTGGATCATTGCCTTTGTGGGGAGAATTGTCTCCCCTTAGTAGCTCCATAGCAACACTCTCGGGTCAATAAGGTCTAGGTGTTCTCGGCTTTCTCAAAAGTGGCTTAAGATTCCAATCGACGCGTCTAGTCATGATGAACATGTAGTAATCGTTGGGTGGTCATGCCATATATTAGAATTTGGGTGATTAGGGTTTCCCTAATCAGCCTGTTATCAGGGGTGAGGGATTGGGGATGATGCACTGTGCGGGTCAGGCTGACTCGTGACCCGCGCATGGCGACAGTCCCAAGTCGCTGGGGCCTCGGCCGACCCATGCGGTTTGGTAATGGGCCAAGCCCGTTTAATATTATTAAGTTTAATCAGAATTATTTTCCTTAGGGAAAATAATCTGATTAATCAAATCACAAGGAAATATAATTAGAGAAATACAAATTAAATTAATGCAATAACTTTTAATCTACTTATCCAAACCATATGAAATTATATACTATTTTGTTTAGAAAATCATAAGGAATGGTAATATATAAAAATATTTAAGTTTCTATAGTTATATTTATTAATTTTGCCTAATTACTTCATGATGTAATTAGGGTGGATTAGCTTGTATACTAGCCAAATCACATGATTCAAGTTTCATTATACTTCTTATTCCTTGTAGAATGCATGTGCTAGGTGAATTTTGATTCTTATTCTTATAATTTTGCCCTAATCTTAGAAATGCATGATTAGTGAAAATTAGGATTTATACTTAACAAATTTTGTAAACTAAGTCTCTGATTATTCATATGGATATATAAAATATATTTATCCAATTTCATAGATCTTGGATGGTTAGATTTATAATTAAGTGCTAATCATTTTTGATTTGATTTAGGACTTGATTAAACTTAATTACTTTATGCATTGCTTAAATTATAGTTTATATGCTTCAATAGAAGTAGTATGCATATTAGAGAACCTAAACTTTGGTTTGGATACCTTAAATAATTGATTTGATATTAATCAACCTTAAACCTAAGGAATATTAAGAATTGATTAAGCTAAACAATAATTAATTAAATCCTGATTTTGGACATCAATAATATACCATAAACTTGCTAATTTTATTATTGATCAATAACTAAGCAATTGGTCTTAGTTTGGTCAAGTTAGGAGTTAACCGTAACTTGTCTGGATTAAGATTCAAATTTTAATTATCTTAAATAAGTCACTTGATTTAAATAATTAAAGGACTTGCATGATTTCAATAATACATATTGATTGAACTTGATCTTAAGCCATTGAACTAAAAGTATTAAGGTCTATAATGAATTCATGTGATTGCTCATCTAAACCTATACCTTTAAATCCTTGATTTTCTTTTGAGTAAGACCCTTAGTATGAGATAATTTATAAAATGATAATAATTTGTAAAATGATCAATTCCTAATAATTCACATGATTGGATCACATAATTTTAGTATAGGTTATGATCAGATGGGTTTACCCATTTCATTTATATAATTCAAGTTAATGTATTATGAATCATAGAATTAACATGAATGTTAGAACTTAGATTGTACTACTATTTTTCAGTGCTTAAATCTTTAAAGTTATAATATAGTGTTATTAATTCAATAATTATTAGACCTTATTAATAGATGAGCTATTGAGGTAAGAAGAACTTATTGTCTAACCTTGATGTAGGAATTTAGATATACCATCTCATTTTTAAAGAATTGATTCTAGATCCTTATGATAAAATAACCTAAAAGTTTAGACTGAGATCATTTCCTTATGGCAGTGTCCTAAATTGAGTGGCTTTTAAGTCACATCCTTGATACCCTTATGTAGGATTCACCATAGTGGAGTCTGGATTCATTAGTCTATATTCTTTGATTATTAAATAGAATTGAATGAACCAATAGAATTATCAGTTGGAGATGATAGTGTAAATCCATAAAACTGATTTATTTTAGTAAGAAATGGAGTTGGTTGATTTACCCTGAATAGAACTGTGGAGTCTCAATCTTATTTTAAGTAATTATATAAGTACAGTTCAGTTCAGGATAAACATCCCAAGTACAAGAGTATTATAAGTAAGGGATTGAATACTTTGTTTGAGAGAACAAACTGTGACAGTGTTCTTCCCTTTATCATCATGTATTTTGATAAATGCAGTTAAACAAACTAAGTGCATCAAGTTACCTTTTTAGGATGCTATAAGTATCATTATAATTAGGGTATTTACCAGCTTAGTTTGAGAGAATAAATAGTGACCGGGTCCTACACCTTATCATCATGTATTTTGATAAGTGCAATTAAATAAACTAAGCGTTAAAGTCACCTTTCTTAGAAACATATCAACTATGTGTATACAAGCTCTTCAATTAATGAATTTAGATAATCTTAGTAGTTCCATTCAATGGATTAGAATTAGGAGTCAAAATTCATTTTGATAAATTCTACACGATGGAGATCAATGGAATCATTACTTGATATTAAATTGATTTTGGGTTTTGATAATTTAAAGCATATAATCATAAAAGCCTTGGCATATCATATGCATAAGTTATGTCTGCATTAGCTGAGCGAATGAGCTTACATAAGGACTATATTAGGGGAGCATTTTCACTTACCTAGGATCTATAGGGTGTCATGCGACACTAGTCAGCATATTAGTAGCATACAATTCAGTGGCATATTCAGTGACATACATCATATTTTTAAATCATTATTTACTCAGTTTCTAATTACTTGTTGTTTTCTCTATATTTAGTATTCAGTTTGTAGTTTCAGCTTACCTTACTTTTATATTTATACTATTTGAGTTTCCAACTATTTAACTATCCTTTTTATAATTTTACTTAAACTATTTAAATGTTAAGTATTAGATAACTATAGCTATTATAGTAGCTTTCAATGTGTTAGACTTATTATCTAGCACGTGATACTTTTGGGATTTGGTAATTTGCTAGATCCAGAACAACTTGTGGAGCAAGATCTAGAACTTTCACAAGAGTTCCAGGAAGAGCTCGTGGAGCATTAGAGGACTCTTTAACAATGTTTATTTTTTGTACTAGTTTACTTTCAGTTTAGTATTTAGATTATTTTCTGTATTCATTAAGTAAATCGCCTGTAATAATTTTAGATGTATTTTCTTTTCTTTTCTAAGATGAATGCTTTACTTAGCTTTTCTAAGATAAATGCTCTACTTATACTTAGTATTTTGATGTGATCATGATATTCATGAACTACTAGTATTTGTATAACTTGGATCATACTTTTATTCATAATCCAATGCACATAAGTACCATATCTATTACTTAAGAAAATGATACTACACTTATCTTAAGGATGAGTACTTAGCCCTCTTCCCTTGAGGTTGAGTCCCAATACCAGCACTTTGTTCTCAGCTCAAAAATGTAGTGTATTCAGGGAGGCTCAGCAGTCCTTTCCGAGTAACGCACCATTTTGCCACTAATTGTTGCTCCTTAAACTAACTCATATGTGTGCGGTGATGGGATGGGGAGTTAAATCACCCCTAGCTAATTTGGGGGTAGGGAATTCAATGGTGAAGTCAGATTTTGATTTAGAGATCAAAATAATTACCATATTTTTCTTAATTATTTGATTAGCCAAAATTATGGTTTTGTCCAATTGATTGCCAAATATAATCAAAACTTTGAGGTTCGCTTCTAATGATGATTAATGACTAATGAAAGTAATCTAAGATTAATTAAACTAGGTTTAGCCAAAGTAACAACCATGGGTTATTACCTGATGCATGGGAGATGGGAGTCTGCATGAATACGATTGGATCTATCAGGGAAATTGAGTGGATTTAAGTGATTCTTAGTGAGCAAAGAAACTCACTGATATTAGGTCAACACTATTGTTTGCTTGCTCTATATTAGTTTTTCTCTGAAAGTAAGAATAGAGAGTGCCTTTTTGAGTGTTTTGAATTAGGGATTTTTTATCATTTTAATCTTTTTTGAAAGCACAAAAAAGGTTTTCTTTTGAATTAATAATTTCATTCTTCATCTATATGCTCATTCTAGTTATTTTGATAACACCAATGATTGTAATACATAAATCGTCTTCTTTTTCTTAACAAGGGAGCTGGGAAAAGTATTATTGGAGAATGATCAGAAGCACCAGAGGTTTTAACTTTAAAAAATAGTTTGACAAAACTTTCATCCCATCTATAATTAACCATGACCCAATCAAGATGAGCAAAGGCTTGCTGATTAAACTAAGTAAAGTGAGAACCTGTAGAAGCTAGATCATCTAAAGTATTATCAAAGATAAAATTGACTTTCTTAGTCTAACTATTAATAAGAGGGGGATCTCCAAATTTCTCATTGAAGTATCTCACATAATTAAAATCACCAACTACTAACCAAGGGTTTGGCACCCCACCCCGCTGCTTCACACAAGAAGCAGTGAGATCAAGCAATGGAATGGGTCATCACTTAAGGGATAACCCTGGGATTATCATTAATAAAGCAATTGTCTACTAAGGGCCATTTTTGCCAATACTGCTAAGGTGTCCTAGTAGTCAACTATTTAGACACATGATTGTGCCCCAAATTATCATACAAGGATAATCATAATCTAGAGTACAATATGGCAGGTGGAATAAATAAACAGAGTACAGAAGTTGACTGAAAAAAATACATCCATTCATCGCATTTTAGAAATAACAGAAGAGTAAATATTACATCCCAAACATAGTACTGAAATATAGAAAATATGTAGTGCATAAATTAAAATTATTACAAGCCATCAAATAGTTCGAAGGAAAGAAAGACAAAAACTAAATAAAATGCTCTCTCTCCAACATAAATAAAAACTAAGCAACAGCAGAAGGGTCCTCATCACGCTTCTTCTCCTCACCTGGATTTGATTTATCAAATTGCTTTAAGACTGACATATTAGTTGTTATATGCTAGGGCCCCAACCAAGAAAAGAAAATCTTAGTTAGAAAAATTGTCTAAGTATATTTTAGGCCGATATTTTCTTATATTTTAAGATATTTCAAATCATCCTAAGCAAATAGGAGCTTAAAGCATCAAATAAAATAAAAAAAGCTTTAAATCATACATTTATAGCTTAAATAAGACATGAGGTAAGAAAATATACCTCATCCCAAAGCTGTAGAAAAAGTTAAGTAGTGTATATATGTAAACTACTAAGTACACAAAAGATACTAAATAGATATGATCAAAACTGCTAATGTTGATTTTCTGATAAAAATAAATCATCGTACTAAAACTCATCCAAACATGCTTGTGTAGAAAATATTGCTGAAACTGGCATCCTAACATGTTTGCGCAAAAAATATTACATAGAATTAGAAAAACTGCTGAAAATACATAAATACTAAAATAAATGCTGTAAAATACTGAAATGTTGAAAATACTCAAATGCTGAACATAATATAATTGAAAGTAACATTAGTTGAAAATAAATCATTTTATTTTAACTAGACATGTGCCTAGAATAGTCTGCCATAACAGAGCTAAAACAAGCTAATGAACAAAAATTGAAACATCTAAAATACTAATGTCTAGATCGACCAAATACCATCTAAAATAATGATGTCTAGGTATGCACTAAAAATAGAACTGCAGAAGCAGACTAACTATGGCACATTCCACTGAACTTATTACCTGATTTATATAATTATATAGATTTATTAATGCTCATGTGTAATAACCCAAGGTTGTTACCCTATTTAATCAGGACTTAACTAGGTTTTTATCTTAGTTCTAACACTCTTAAATAATCATTAGAACCTCACCCTAAAGTTTTGGTCCAAATCAGATGTTGAATGAATTAAACCCTGATTCAAAAAACTTCAAGAATCCAAGAATTAGACCTATCTATTTTGTCCTCAAATCAAAAATCTGACTTTGTCATTACGCTCATCACCCCCAAATTAGCTAGGGGGGATATTTTGGAAGCATTTAGAAGTCGTGGGATTTTCGGCGAATATTTTAATATATTTAAAATACCCCGAAAATTTGAATAATTAAATACTCATCAAAATAAAAATTTGACTTCTCCATTATATTCCTCACCTCTCAATTAGTTAAAGGTTATTTATTAGAATTTTTTTGGAACTATTTTCATAATTAATTATTAATTAAAAAAATCATATTTCATTAATTAAATAATATTTAATTATCTATAATTAGTAGCCACTGTTAACCTTATCAGCACCATCTGGTCTCCTGTTCTATTGAATAGTAATTTCTGAGCCATTCCATCGGCCTGATCAAATGACTCCAAGTCATCGTCTCTACGCCTTCGCTTGCACCTTCCGTGTGATGCTGAGCTGCGGCACGCAGCCGTTGCTGCATGCTAGTAACGTTGGAGGCTCCACCAAGCCTCTATTTAGCTCCCTAGATCAGGTTTGTGTTCGAGTTCAAATCTCGTGAATCTTTCGAAGCCTCCAAAGCCATCTTGACAACCATAACAAGCCCTAACTCCATGTCATCAGTTTGAGGTACTTTTCGATCCCTCAATCCTACCGTTTGAAATTTAATTCCTCATTGTGTATAACTATTTCTTATGATTGATTGTAGTTTGATCAGTTTGATCAGGTTCAATCGAACCCGATCGAATTAATTTAGAATGTGGTCTACTGTAATAACCATAGTGTTGTTACCATGTAATTAGATGCCTAATCGGTTCAATTCCTTTTCCAAGTCTCTTATATTAGTGTTAAGAGCATCCACCTCAAGTTTCATGCGATTTGAAGTTCAATTGAGATTTTCCAATATTCCTAATTTTTTTGAAAATTTTAAGAATGCTTATTTTATTTAGATCTCAAAATCAAAATTAGAATCCACCATTGGACTCATCACCCCCAAATTAACTACGGGTGGCATTTTTGGTGTGTTTGAAAGTCATCAAATTGTCTCAGAATATTTAAATAATATTTAAATACTCAAAAAATTATGATAATTTAATTGACCTCCAATCAAAAATCTATTTGCATTTTTGAGTTCCCCATCCTCAATAAGGTAAGGGTAAAGATTAATGATTTTTTGGAGTCCATTTGATTATTTAATTTGAGAAATGCAATGAGTATAATTAAATAATTAATTTAAGTAATAAATTTAAGTTAATTATATATATATATATATATCTATATCATTTATTTATTCGACTGATCCAAATATTGAGTGAACTACGAGATCTTGATACATGGTGCCCAAACGAAAAAACTTCTGCTTGCGATCAGGGGCATCCGTTTAGTGTGCTGGCCTATCAAGCGGCTCTAGAACCTTCCCAGCACGATTCTGTGGATGCCAAAAATCGTGCGCCTATGCTGACTATAGGCCGTGCCACGACCATTGAGGCAGCTCCCAGCTGGCCTAGCTCCCGTTATTCCTTGGCAAAGCTCCAATTCTGGGGCATTTTTGCTTCTTGCATCTTGATTATGCGAGGAGAAGTTGAGCTACTGCCTTTGAGTCCAAAAGCGCGCAATCAAATCCTAGCTCTAATTTCTAATGTGCCATCGATTCGTAAATCCACCAGGTACCTTCCATTACTTCTTGCTCAAAATTAATTGTCCTTAATGTGATTCTGAGGCCATAATTGATGAATCGAAACTCGATTGGGCTCAATCAAGATAGAACGATCTTTGATTAGCTCTCTCATCCATAGTTGTGAACAGTGGATCGTCCCGTCTATCTTCGGCTGTAAGCTTGGAGCAAGGGCTTAGATTCTTAGGTGACTGGGATGACCTCCGATGCTAATGTTGAAGGCGTTCGAAAGGACTTCCTAAGACCTTCCTAACAGCGTGCAGGCTAGGCCGTGCAGTGGCCGGAATCGTCCACTCATTGATGCCTTAGTCCGGCCCATCATTGTTAGGTATGAACCTTCAGTTTGGCTGGGTCAGATTGGGTCGACCTAAATCTTCTTTTCGGGTCACAAGCACCCATAATTTTAGATTTGGGCCGTGCTTGTGGGTCGACCTGCGAGCGGCCCGTGGTGGGGACAGATCCACGACTCGAGGATGGTGGGTCCCACTTTCGATCAGCTCTAAATTGAAGCTGACAGCCACCGTCCTTTTCAACTACCGTGCACCGATTTCAGTGCCTTTGTTTTCGTACCGGCGGGTAGCGCTAATTTTGATGCCTGCTGTTTAATTAATTAATCTTAATTTAATTCTAATTTAAATAAATCTTATTTTGTATATAACTTTAACTATGCACCTCTAAAATATACGATATTATATATCATTTTGATCAAAAAAATGAGACAAATATAATGACATAATTTTATTTAGGTTTTGAACACTAATTTTTTTAATGACTTTTTAACCCTATTTAAGAGTCTCAAAAACTCTAAAAAACCCAATGTTGTCTGATTTGACCTACTTAGTGTCATTATTCTCCTTATACTATAAGAATTTCATATTTACTTGTATTATTTCATTTGAATAACAATTGAATATTTTAGGTATTTGACTCCTAAATTGGGAAATTTTGTAATTTCATAGTTTCCAATTATGAGTATTTTAGGTATTTAAACTCAAGAACAATAAACATATCTCATTTTATTTACTTCCCATTTCAATTTGATTTGAGTTTGAATTTTCATAATTTAGATGCATATGTGCTTAGTAGAATCCTTTTCTGAATTCTCAACTTTAGGAGAGGTGCTATAGGATTGATTTTATAACTTTGATTTGATTGTGTTCCTTAGAATTTGTTAGTGCACCGAGTAAGTGTAGTTAACCTTATTGTATGTGTGATTGTAGCTTATAAATCTATTAAGACTAGTTTTTAACAATTAGATTGGATCCTAGTTCATCTTTTCTTTAGCTCTTAGTCTTCATTTAAGCTCTTTATTGTTTGACTTAGAAGTTCTCTAGTCATCCTAACATATCTTAGATATGCTATAAATTTCATTTAACATACAACCTATAGTAAACATAGAGCTTGTATCTTACAATCCTTCCTCTCCCATACTCTTAGACCTCTCCTATTACTTAATTTTAGCTAGATTAGTGATTGATTTGGGTAGAGCCTTTCAATTACAAAAAAGTTGAATGAGTCTAAAAAGTAGATCCTTAACTTCCATTTTCTTAAATATAGTAATTTCTTAGCCTTACCTTTTCTTACTAATTCCTTAAGTCTTGAATCTAATAACCTATTTTGATCTTGTGGTTTAGGATAAGAGTAGGACTAGTTTTATTTAATATTATTATACTTATATATTATTTTGTCATTTCATAAATTAAATCAAACTACTACTTTCCAATACTTCAATCACTTATAGTAATACTTACAATTGACTTAGAGATTAATACTATAAGTCATTTGGAGCTCAATTAGCTCTAATCATTAAGTTGGATCATTAAAATGAGACAACTTTGGATATCACACAGTTTACAATTACTTGAATTTATTGAATGCAAGCATTACTTTGAGACTATTTTTGAACATTCAAATAAGATATTGTGCATAAATAAAACATTCATAATAAACTATTTGGGGTTTCTAGGTGATGGTCAAGGGCAGGCTTAAGGGGGATATAAGGAGACCTCACATATCTAAGAGAAGGACTGTGAGTGTTTACTTTCTATAAGATCCCGCTTTCCTTACTTGTTAAGCAGACATGCTTAACTCCTCGCTCATTCTATAAATTTGCCTGCAGAACGAAAAAATATAAAATAACTTTAACTAATAATTTATTTGGGTCATCATAATCTTATTGATTGTGAGAACTCATCATAGCTTTCAAGCTATGTTTACTTTACATAGACTTTGACTATATCTTCTTAGCCCAAGAGACTAAGGTTCTTCCTACTTTACTTACTTTGCACTTTTATTTGATATACTGTGCTTTAGTTATAGTTTCATATTCATGCAGTATATGTTGCTTTAATTTCATTTTACGCTTCACTACCTTAGTTTCTTTTACTTATCCTAATATTTATTAGATGTATACATGTTTCTATTTCAGATTTTTATATGCACATTAGTAGTTTCTAGTCTTATTAAGATACTTTTTCCCTTACTTGTTGTTGCAAGTTAGATCAAATGTACTTGTGAGTTATTATTCTCATTTTTACTATTATTTTCCTTACAGTTATTTTCTTCCCTTACTTTGATGCTTTACAAACTCTTCTATAGAATTTAATTATAAATTAGCATATGTGATAACCAACTAAACTTTAATCAAAACTTACTCTAATCCTAAAATGTACGTAGACTAGAAGCATCTTCTGTATAATGGTGCTTGGAGTAGTTCTTGTATCAGAGGCAGATCAGATCTCATTATTGCAGCTTAGATGTTTTTCTTACATTCCGCTGTTTATTGTTTTTATATGCATCCCATGAGGACGAGTGTCATTACGACAAAACATTTATATAATTTAATTAACTCTAGATGTTTACTTTATTATTCTATGCTATGTTTTCTCTTTTTTTCTATAATGGCTGGAATGTTTTATATTTACTTAATGTCTATGCTTCTAGTATCCATCTTTAGAGACTCTTGGCTCCCTATAGTGCCTAATAGTGGATTAAAACTCATTAATCTAGTATTAGGTACTACAATAACACCTAATATTAGATTGGGTTTCTGATCTGAAATTAGGGTTGTTACATCTACGGTCACCAACAGGGCACCGCGTCAACCTGTGCCCAATCGCCTAGGGTAAGGATTTTTGGGGCGTTCCAAGCCTCCTCTGCCCCTGATCCAGCTGTCGTTGAATGGTCCTCCTCTTGCTGACTCCTTTTCCATGCGGGCCGGTCTCCAGCAGGTTGAATCAGCCGCTATTTTTGTTGCCATAATCCTTAACCTTCTGTGTCTATCGGGATGAAGTCAAAGCTACATCTCGAGCCGGGTCAGGTCAAGACCGACCAGTGCATCTTCGTGGGTCGTCAGATTGACGTTCAACAGCGGTAGCGTAGGCCCTGCTCGACCGCGTGTCATCCGCAGAGGATACGCAGTGGTTAGTTTAGCCAATTTTTGCTGTTATGACAATTCTAATGTAGGCACGTGTCCAATAATGAATGCTTTCAGTTATTTTATTTAGTTTTTTGTTGCATTCAGTTCAACATCAATATTTCTGTAGTATTTTAGTGCTTTTTAGTATTTCCAGCGTCTACTGTATTTACAATAATTTATGTATTTTCAGCTTTGGTTTTATATGTATGCATGTTAGGGTGCTAGTCTTTCAGTTTAATTAAGTTATATTACTTTTATTTGAAAATTAGCATGAATAGAACTAGTCATATTTACTTATGATATTTCTTGTACTTAGTAGTTTTATATGAGGCATTACTTAACCTTTTCTACAGTTTTTGGTTGAGGTATATTTGCTAACCTCACATTTTGTTTAAGTTATAAATACATGATTTATAACTTTACCATTTTTCTTTATTGCTTTATTGCTCCTAAAATTCTTAGGTTATTTATAATATCATAAAATGCAAATAATTTTAGCCTAAAATATACTTAGATAATATATCTAACTAGTTTCTCTCTTTTTTTTTTTTGCTAGGGCCCTGGTATTGTGAAACCAATAATTTTAGTCTCTGAGCATTTTGAGGAGATAACATATGAGGTGGAGCAAGTTCAGGAGGAAGGGCATATGGGACCTGAGGAGCTTTAGTAGTTGCTCTTTTTATTTCTGTGAGGATGAGTGTTCTCTCTTTATGCTTAGAACTTAATTTAAATATTGTAATAATACAGGTATTCTTTGTATTTTCCTTTACTGCATACTTTATTATGAGTTGTATGTTTTTTATTTCTGTATTATAATTTCAATGGATGTAAACTTGTTATTCCTTTCTTCCGCACTCTGATAATCATGTATATTATTTAGTGAATGATTCAACTTTGCATAGTGCAAATCCTTCTCTTATTAATAGATTTGGGATGAAAACCTAATCTAATGAAGTGAGGTATTGCCCAATAATGACCACCCCACCTGCTTGAGCACAAGAGCCACAGTTGGTATCAAAGCACACCATAAGGTGACAGATTGGAATTTGCATTCCTATCTACCTAATGGATTGTTCTTTTGCTATACAGTCACTAAATGAATACTTGAAATATATCCATATTACCATAATTATATGCTCAAAATAAAAGGTATGGAATAAAAATACATATATAAGTAACATAAAATGCTTAAGTTTAAAACTCAAATATTAATAACTTTGAGAATGATAAACAACTCAATTTAAATAATGAAAATTGATTGAACTTATAGGATCAAAAGACACTTAAAATGTCTAACTTGGAATACTTCAAGAAGTTTGAATCTCTATATGAATTTGATTTCCAAATAGGCCAGAGATATGGGAGGCATGTAGAAGGAGTCTCATAGCAAAAAATACTAGTATTAGATAAGATGCTTCATCACTCTATTTTTACAGGGCTAGACTTTTCTATCTTAGCCAAAGAGTGGCTAAAGCATGTGAATTCCATCCTTGAAGAAACGGAATGCCTTGATGGTATCCTGGTCTCACTTATAACCTTTCTACTCCAAGATCATGCTGAAGAATGGTGGGTCAACACTTTTGGGAAGCTCATCAAGAAGCGAAGGAAAGAGCGACGTGAAGTTACATTTGAAGACTTCCATCTCGCTTTTACAGCGAAATACATTAAATAAATATTCTAGTGATTTTTTCTATGTTCTCTGTTGTATCTCTCTTATTATGCATTCTATCTGAAATGATTTTAAAAAAATGAATTAGTGTTTTGTAGTTCTTCTCAAATTCTAAAAAGTGTTATTCTTAAACTCAGATAAAAATGAATCATGGACAGTCTTCTTCTACCCCTGCTGCATCTGGCAGCTCTTCCTCAAAAATTAATGCACTTCTCAAAATGGTGCAAGCCTTAGTGAATACATATATAAAGCTAGCAGAATGAATTGAGAGGTTGATTGTTGCTCAAAAAAATCATAATCCTTCCCCGGCATCCGTAGCTCCTGCACCGTATTATCCCCCGCAGCAACATTATCAGTCCACTGATGGACTCTTACACATCTTTATTCATCTAAGGACTCCTACTTTTAGTGGGAATATGTCAGCCACAAATACAATAAGTTGGCTAATACTGGTGGAGAAAAATTTGACGAGCATTAAGTGCCCTGATTCTAAAGCTATCAGATTAACAGCACACATATTTCAAAATGAAGCTGAATACTAGTGGGACAACATTCGGAGCACACTATTCGTAGATTGTAACATAGAGGATATTACTTGGGAAGTATTTGTTGAGGTTCTTAGAGTGAAATATATTTCTCCTTCAGCTAAAAACAATCTGGAGGATATGTTTCTGAAATTGAAGCAAGGTAATCATCCCATAGCCGAATACGAGATGTAATTTTGATGTCTAGCTAGATTTTCTCCTAATATGGTACAGATGTAAGCATCTCATTGTCATTGCTTCCAAAGCGGGTTGCGTGATTTGATTAAGGTTCACGTTATAACCTTAAGGCTGTCAAACTTCATAGAACTCATCGAGACCACTAGGGTGGTAGAGCAGTATCTGTCCTAGGGGGACTCCAAGAGAAGTTTCAGCTCATCTTCCTATAGAAATGATAAATTCAAGAGAGCAAGAAACTCATCAGGAAGGGTTTATCATATTGAAGCTACTACTACATTATCCGATCCATTCAAGGGTTGTACAAAGCCACACCCTTATAGAAAGTGTTATCATGGGAATCGCACCTGTTACACTTGTGGAAGACCAGGCCATTTCTTCTACCAGCACAATTATTAAGAAACTATCGATGGTGCTCAAATCTATCACTCCAAACATCGACATGTATTTAATCCAAATACTATTAATCACAAGAACCTGCAATTGGCAAAAATGCCTCCATGCCATGAGGCAAGTCAATCTCAGAAGAAGGAAGGTCCCTTTTCTTCCCGATCAGCTACAGCTAAACCTCTAAGGAAATAGGTATAGAGTAACAAGCCTACTGAACCTGCTAGGGTGTATGCCCTCATTCAATTAGAAGCTATCAAAGACAATAACATTGTTTCAGGCACACAACTCTAAACCAATCTTCTTCTTTTTTTCAAAGTATATTTAATACTCTCTCGATATAATTTTTGTAAATAGTAATTAGTGCCTTGTGTAAATAGGAACTTTATGTTTGAATAATAAGCCTTACAATGTACTATTCAACACAGGGCCAGTCACTCCTTCGTGTCAGAAAGCCGGGCCAAATCCTTTAATTTGCCATTCTATCGCCTAGCAAGCTCATTAAGCGTTGGGTTAACATCTGGAGCCCACATGCCAGCTTGCCAATATTATAGCATATCAATATTTATCAATGAGCAAGAATTTGAAGATAACCTTGCTATCCTTTCGATCATAAATTTTGATGTGATCATGGGAATGAATTGGCTAAGCCAACACAATGCCACAATTAACTACCTAGTAACGATGCTATGTGAGAAGAAAGAAGACATCCCTATCACTGATCATATTGGGCAATGGCGGTCAGGCCATAACATTCATTGGCAAGTTTAGCACTCAGGCATCACTGATCAATGCTATGAAGGTGAGGAAATTAGTTAGAAAAGGATGGGTTGCCTACCTAGTAACGATGATATGTGAGAAGAAAGAAGACATCCCTATCACTGAGAAACACATCTTATGTGAATTCCCCGATGTGTTCCCTGAAGACCTACCCAGTCTTCCACCCGCCAGAGAAGTAGAATTTACGATTGAAATTATTCCTGGAACACAACCATTATCTAAAGTTCCTTACCATATGGCGCCTAACCAGCTGCAAGAATTGAACAAACAGCTTCAAGAGTTGCTTGAGAAGGGTCTTATCCGACCAAGTTCATCTACTTGGGGAGCACCAGTACTATTCGTTAAAAAGAAGGATGGCTCAATGCATATGTGTATCGACTATCGCGATCTCAACAAGGTGATGATCAAGAATAAGTATCAGTTACCATGTATCGATGATCTCTTTGATCAGTTATCCGGAGCTATAGTTTTCTCTAAGATTGACTTGCGGTCAGGCAATCATCAACAACGAGTTAAGGAATTCGATATAGAGAAAATGTTTCTTAGAACTTGTTATGGACACTACAAATTTCTAGTAATGTCCTTTGGTTTAACGAGCACACCGTATATATTCTTGTACCTAATGCAATGTGTTCTTAAACCCTACCTCGATAAATTTGTCACCATCTTCATCAACGATATCCTAATTTACTTTAAAAGCAAGGTAGAGCATGAGAACCACTTGCGGGTAGTACTGGAAGAACTGCGCAACTATCAACTCTATGACAAATATTTGAAGTGTAAATTTTGGCTCTATTTAGTCGCTTTTCTGGGTCATGTTGTGGATGCCCAAGGTATAATGGTAGATCAGAGAAAGATCAGTGATGTCCAAGATTGGTCACAACCAAAGTTCATGATTGATATCAGAAATTTTTTAGGTTTAGCTAGCTATTATAAAAATTTTGTGAAAGGCTCTTCTCATCTCATCTATCTTTTAATAAAGCTAATTCAAAAGGCTATGCCTTTTATGTGGATCCCTGAATGCGAAGATGCATTCCAAGCATTAAAAGATGTGATGTCTTCTGCCCTAGTACTTATCTTACCCAAGGAAGATCTAGACAACAATATATATACATATGCATCGAGTATTGGTTTGGCTTGTGTACTAATGCAGGAAGGAAAAATTATTGCATACGCGTCTTGTCAGTTAAAACCTCAAGAGAAGAATTACTCAATTCATGACCTTGAACTTGCGGCCATAGTGTTCGCTATAAAGATCTAGCATCATTACCTTTATGGAGTATAGTGCTTAATATTCACTGATCATTAGAGTTTGAAATATAATTTTACGTAGCATGAACTTAATTATTGCCAGCAGAGATGACTAGAATTAATAAGTGATTTTGATCAGAATATTCAATACCATCCTGACACGGCTAATGCTATTGCCGATGCCCTCAGCCGTCATGCTACTCTCAATGCCATGATCACTGAAAGTTCAATAGAAGAAGCATTTCGTAAGCTAGAGAGTTTTCCAGTGCGTGGTGACATGCTAAGCATAATGCTAACTCAAAGCACCGAGAACCCACATTTCATAGAGATGTTTCCATATCATAGACTAAAGACAAAGATTATTTGAAGTTCAAGACCAATATTGAAGGTGGTTACCAATATGATTTACAGCTGTGTGGTAATGTTATTTATCAAGGCAATCGTTTATGGATCCCTAAATCTATGCACTTGGAGATTCTTGCCGAAGGTCACAATTCATGATATCAAGTTCATCTAGGAAGTACTAAAATGTATTAGGATTTGAAGAAATTATTCTGGTGGCCTCGCTTGAAGAAAACATAGTAGAATTTGTTGCGAAATGTCATGCCTGCAATCTCATCATAATGGAACATCAAAAGCCTGGAGGTCTCCTTCACCCTCTGTCAATTCCTGAATTGAAATGTTTTGATATTTCCATGAACTTTGTCATAGGTTATCTAAAGTCAAGGTCTGGTGCTGGCTCGATCTGTGTCATAGTCAACTGACTGACCAAATTAGCACATTTTATTCTAATCCGTCAAACTGATTCCATGGAGAAATTGGCCAAAACCTACATTAAATAAATAGTTAGACCGAATGGCATTCAAAATCCATTATTTTTTATTGTGATAGCATATTTACATCCAAGTTTCGGCAAGCCGTGCATCAAGACCTAGGAACCACGTTAGCCATGAGCACTACTTTCTATCCCCAAACTTATGGATAGACTGAACATGTTAATCAGATTCTTGAAGATCTCCTTTGCCTATGTATCCTTGATTTCAAAGGTTTTTAGGAGGACCACATTCCCTTAGTGGAGTTTTCTTATAATAACAGCTATCAGGCAAGCATTGGCATGGCTTCATATGAAGCCATGTATGATAGAAAATGCAGTACTCCGTTAGAATGGTCCAAAATAAGAAGCATTCAACTTCTTGGATCTGATCTTGTTAAAGAAACCAATATGAAAATTCAGCTTATCTAGTAAAGGATTTGTGATGTGCAAGATCATCAAAGTAAATATCACGATGTCCATCATCGTCTGTTGGATTTCAAGGTTAGAGATTTTGCATATATCAAGGTCAGCCCAATGAAGGGTGTTTTATTTTTCGGTGTGTCCGAGAAGCTTAGTTCCCGCTACATCGGACCTTTCAAAGTAGTTGAAAAGGTGGGCTCTGCAGCCTATAGATTAAAACTCCAGAAGATTTCTCTTGAGTTCACAATGCCTTTCATATCTATCATTACAGAGATGTCTTCATGATTCATCCCATTTAATTCAGTTCCAATTGTGTCCCTTCCGCCGGACCTTTCTTATATTGAGGATCCAATCAAAATCCTAGCTCATGATCAGAAGAAGTTAAAGAGTCAATATATTACCATGGTAAATGTATAATGGAAGAATCATTCCCATGTAGAAGCTACATGGAAAAAATAATTTGATATGCGATCGAAGTACCCGAGGCTATTTGAGAATCTTGGTACTTCCTCAGCCTTCTTATTTATACTTTACTCATCTTATGCATGCATCATTCTTCTTACTTAAGTGATGTCGAGTATGATATCATTCTTGAGTGGGGAGTCTGTAACTGTGATGCCCCGCTTTTTAATCCACAAGATTAAACTAAAGGGTGGTATATCACTTTGGCAAACTCTTCACTTAACATTGGATTAGGTGTAAACCCTAATCCGCCAGTAAGGAAGAGATGAGAAACTGCATATATTCTATATAATCAGTCATTAAGCAAATACAGAATCATAGTGCAGAAGTAAGGTAAAACAAACATATATCAAATTTACTTTAATGAATATGGAAAATACAATATACAGCTCAGAATAAATAGTATAGTAAGGAAAAATGCAGTCAAACAGTGCATGTATTATTACAACATTAATTAAGTTTAAATGAAAAGAAAAGAAAACACTCATGCTCACCAAAAATGGTAAGAAACTAAATAGCTCCAGCTCCTTCCTGATGCTCCTCCTCAAGATATGGCTCCACTCTTGGGTAAGGCTCCTCCTCCAGAACAAGCTCCTCAAATCTATCTAATTCTGACATTGTCGATTTCACAATATCAGGGCCCCAGCTAACAAAAAAAATCTTATTAGATAATTATCAAGTACATTTTAGGCTGAATATTTTCATGAATTATTAATGTCACCATTTTACTTATCAAAACCAAAACCTGTCTAGTATAGGAGCAGTAAGCATGCAAGAAAAATAATAAGTTATAAATACATTATTTATAACTAAACAAGCTTTGAGGCGAAATGGCACACCTCAAAGTAAGCTAAGCAAGGATAGGCATACATGTATAAGACAGTAAGTAAAAGTACTGAAACAAAAGTCTAATACTAAATATGCTGAAGATCATATAATATATGCCAATTTAAAAGAAATTAATCTAATAGTTGTATATATAAGTAAGCAACAAAGCTCTAACATCCTATAATATACAAGTAAATAAGAAAAACAAGGTAGATTGAAGTAAAGTACAATAGTAAACATGAAGTAGTGAATAGTAAATAGTAAATAGTAAATAGGTGAACAGTGAATATGTATATAAGTACTACCACATCAAAAGAGGACTACTCTTGCCTGCTGATATCAAAAAGAATTCTTAGCATCAATGAGAAGGCTAAGGCGACAAAATATTCCTAGTGTCATCTGAGGATAGATCAGAAATACATAATAGAAACTGACATGAAAAGATAATGAATACAAATGCATAAATATTTTAGTTATTTTACTTTTGCTTCTGTGGACATGTTTAGAAGTAGCTGAGAAGTCAAGCACATCTACAAGACTATACATGTTCCAAACTTAGCACAACACTTCTCAATGATTAATGACAAGTACTCCTTATTTCTCCTTACCCCTGTCCATTAGGGTAAAATGCGTTAGATCAACAAGTTACTGAACCCAATGCAAATATTATCCTAATATTTTATGTTTTCATTTCATGCAACAACATTATCTTGTATGACATGTTCAAGGAATAAGGCACAAAATATAAGAAATACGAAGGCACAAGTAAGATAATGTGGTAAGGGACTCTACTATACATGCTGACATCAAATATTATCTATTAAACCATTCTAACTATTTTAAGTTACACAAGTTCATGATCTCTAACTCCTACTATCGAGTATAACTTAGAAGTATGTTCTTATAAGTTAAAAGCAATTAGAACTGATCAGGTCCTAATTTAGTTCAATTAAAATTGACTACAAGTTAAATAATAAATCATTACATCCCAATTGATGAATTTAGATATTCTAAACTAAGATCTGATCAAGATTTATTAAACTAGGGATTATGAGTTAAATAGCATTAGATTGGACTTAGTCATATAATCCAAAGGTAAAATCTAAGGATCTAAGGTTTCAAATCTAATTGTGAACTAAGGATTAAGGCAAAATCCTATTAAGTAAAAAATCTCACTTAGTAAGATGATTCTCCTATACTTAATCTAAAGTTGAAAGATAAAATAATCAGAATTTAAAGAATAAAATCTAGAAACTAATAAAATCAAGGACTTATTCATTGAATAACCCTGTTATTCAATGATGAAATTTAGCCTAATATCTATCATTATTCCTAAGGAACAGATCCTAAGGTGAAATGACGATTCCTAATGAGCTCCTAATGAAAAGACTTAGAGAGATTCTAAGAGTTGATTGAATTTATTTTAATTTAACTTAATTTGCTATTTTTTTTTATTTAGGAAAGGTTAAGGGTGCATTTTAGCTAAGGAACATTTTCCTTACTTAGGGATTTTTAAGACTTAGATTAGGATTTTTATCGAATGATTCAGATTAGGAGAATTTAAGACTTAAATTGAGTTTAAATTAATTTTATTACTGATTTTAATGGGTTAAAACATATTTTAAGGGATAAGGACAATATACCTAAATTTTGGGCAAAATGACTATTTTGCCCCCACTCAAGGGTCCAAAAAGCTAATTTTTGATTTAGAGCTCTAAATTAGATTTTATTACTATAAGATGATTCCTTATGGTCTAACATAAAAATAAATAATAAGTACACTCAATTTGGAAAAGAAATGGGTCATATAGATCTAAACTAAGGTTTCTGACCTAAGGGGAAATTTAGTAATTTCACCTATTGAAATCTAAAAATTTGTTTAGTTTATTGATGCTTGCTATTTAAGGATTCTATAGAGTCTAAGAATACTAAATTTTGAGATCTAATGGTTAAGTTATGTGCGTTTTAATTTCTACGGGCATTTTTCAATTTTTAAATTAAGAGCGTTCAAAAACCTAACTTTTCCACTTGAGATCCAAATTCAGCAAACTCAGTGGCTATTACTTTTCCTATATCACACTGTGTACTTTAACTGGGAGTAGACACAAATTGGACCTCATTTGGCCAAGTTATGACCTAACTAGGATTATGCGTAATTTAGTAAGCTTATGGATTCTAGAGTTCAAAACCTAAATTTTATTTTAGTTTACTATTGGTATTGAAATTCTAATCTAGTTAGTACTTTGGATTTCCTGATTTAGAGTCTAAATGACTAAGATATAGCCTAATTAATTTCTAGGGTTTTAGGGTCATTAGTGAGGGTCCTAAAAGTCATTAAGCAAATTAATAATCAAACATCAAAATTAATGCTATCATGGCATTCCTGAAGTTCTCCTGATTACTTTAAGACCCATATTAGCTAAGTTTGGATCACTAGGTGCAAAGTTATGGCTAGTGAAAGTTTTGGTACAAGTGTGGGGGTCCTAAAAATGTCACTATGCTAAATACTCATTATACAGGAAAATTAATATTGCCATACTATTCCTCTTATTTTTCTGAGTAAAATTAGATATATATTCACTATATTTGGATTATTGGATTAGGATTTATTAGGGTTTAAGTTTTGTTAATTATACAATTAATCTAATTAAAGTTTAATATATTATTTGATTATTAAATTTAATACTGTAGGTTTAGCGGTTTCAATCAGACGGTGGGCCCCACAGGTTGAGTCAGTGGCGCGATCGAGAATGCGGGTCCCATGGGCACTGGAAAAGCCAGCATAAGTGGGGCCCGCATGACACGCGGCACCTAGCGGCTGGAGGCAAAGCTGCTGCGGGGGCCCTGACGTCAGCGGATCGTACCACGAGTCCCACTACCGCACTTCAGCGCCTGCACGCGGCCCACTCGTGCGAACACGGGTCGGGTTAGACCCGACCAGACCCAAGATTCTGACACCCTCGTTCGATAAAACTTGAGACTCATCATCCAGGGCACGAGATCTCGCACTATGCCGGTGATGCTGTGGCTGAACTCACATGCCACTGGAAAGAGCTCCTCGCCGCCTTCATAATTATGGTCGGATCTTGAGGTGGGGTGCATGGAGATGGGAGCTAGTTCTAAACCTAGTTCTAGGGTTCAGGACCGAGAGGGGATGGGCCATGAGAGTGTAACTCACTATCGATTGATAGTCAAATTGACAATTGATACTACTATTTAGGACTCCAAACATTTGCTAGATACATTACAATGCAGGAAATAAGTAATGAACTTTCAAACGATCAAGAATCGAGTGAGGTAAGCCAGGAAATGGAGTTATCTTCGATTGATTTATTTCACATCTACAGGAGATCCAAGCATCCCCGGGATCCTAAGTCGCGCAAAAACTAGGTCTATGCTAGTCAGTGGGAGGCATATGGGAAGTATGGCGGAGCGGCCGAGGCTGTGCGGCCGGTGATTGGTGGCGGGTTGCGGTAGAGATGCCGCATTGCACGGGCATTCATTGCGAGGAAGAAGGATTAAGAGCCATTTGAATGGCTCGAATCTCCCGTCAGATCAGACGGGACAGCCAACGGAAGGTCACGAGAGGAAACTACGCCGTTATGATGATTAAATAATACTATTATTTAATAATTTTCCTAATTAAATTTAAGTGATTAATTGCTCTTAAAAAATTTCCAAATATTCACCCCTAGCTAATTAAGGGTTGAGGAATGCAATAACGAGATTAGATTTTGATTTCGACGAGTATTTAATTTTCATAATTTTTGGGGTATTTAAATATTATTTAAATATTCGACAAAATTTCAACGACTTTCGATTGCCAACAAAACATCACCCCTAGATAATTTGGGGGCAATGAGGGCAATGGTGAAGTCCAATTTTCAATATGAAGTCAATTTTGATAGGCCACTTTCCAAGGATTCTGAATATTTTAAAAATCAGGATTTGACCCATTTGACTCTTGGTTTGGACTAGGTTTTGTGGTGAACTCCTAGTGACTTAATTAGTGCACTAGAATTAAAATCAAGACTTGAATTAGTCCTAATTGGCTAATGTAACAACTTGGGTTATTACAGTAATAACTCAAGGTTGTTACTCTAGTCAATTATGATTAAACAAAGTCCTGATTTTTGTTCTAACCCTCTTAATAAGTCATTAGGAGCACACTCTAAAGCTTTGGTCCAAATCTGGTGTCAAATAGATCAAACTCTCATTCTGTGAATTTCAGGAACCATGGTACTTAACCTATTTAAATTGACCTCAAATCAAAAATCTGACTTCATCATTGCGTTCATCACCCCCAAATTAGCTAGATTTGATAATTTGGAAGCATTAAAAAGTCGTGGGATTTTCGGCAAATATTTTAATATATTTAAAATATCCCAAAATTTTGAATAATTAAATACTCATCAAAATAAAAATTTGACTCCATCATTGTGTTCCTCACCCTTCAATTACCTACGGGTGATTTATTGGAATTTTTCTAGAACCATTTTCATAATTAAATATTAATTAAGAAAAAAATGAGAATTGATTAATTAAATAATATTTAATTATCTGCAATTAACGGCTGCTGTTATCCCTATCTGCGCCGTCTAGTCTCCCGTTCGATCGAACAGTGAGATTTGAGTCGTTCGATAGGCCCGATGGAACTGCTCTAAGTTGTTATCCCTACACCTTTGCTCGCGCCTTCAACGTGTAGTTGAGCGACGGCATGTGGCCGTTGCCACGTGCTAGTTACCTTGGAGGCTCCGCCAAGCCTCCATTAAGCTCCTTAGCTCAGATTTGTGTCTGAGTTCAAATCTCATGAAGCTTTTGAAGCCTCCGAAGCCATCTATCTTAACCCAAGCAAGCCTTAACTCCAAGCCCTCCATCCGAGGTACTTTTTGATCCTTCAATCATAATGTTCAAATTTTAATTCCTCATTGCATATATCTATTTCTTATGATTGATTGTAGTTTGATCAGTTTAATCGAGCTCAGTCGAACTCAATCGAATCAATTTAGAAGGTGGTATACAGTCACTAACAGTGCTTCGTGCTTGTCCCATGCCCGATCGCCTAAGGTTGAGATTTTTGTGGCATTCCAAGCCACCTCTGTCCCCGATCCCACTGTCATTAGATGGTCCTCCTCTTGCTAACTCATTTTCCATGGGGGCCGGCCTCCGGCAATGCTGAATCGGTCACTGTTTTCCTTGCCATAATCCCTAACCTTCGATGTCTATCGGGATGAAGTCGAAGCTTCATCTCGGGCTAGGTCGGATCAAGCCCGATCCACGCGTCTTCATGGGCTGTTAGGTTGATGTTCAGCACAACAACGTAGGCCCTGCTCAACCACATGTCATTCGTAGAGGATACACCGCAGGTCCTGCCGATCAGTCACCGCCCGTGGGTCTCGTGCCAGGCCGTCGCATCTCTGCATGTGGGCCCGCCTTCATCTGCCGGATCTGTCATGGGTCCTACCTGCAGTCTTAGGATTATAAGTATGTTTAAATTAATTAAACTTAAGTTAATTAGTTCATTTAAATGCAAAACTTAAAACACTCATTACTTTTGATTCAATAATCTAAATATAGTCAAGTTATATCAACTTTTAATCAAAAAAATACCAGGAACATAATGATATTATTAAATTTTCATTTGGATGAGTATTTCTATTAGTAACATTTAAAACTTTCACTAATGATCATTTAACCCTAAACAGTTCCAATGCTCATAACTTTATAACCCTAGCTCCAAACATAGTCAATATATATTTCATTTTACTCAAGAGAGTGTTAAGAACATTCTGGTAATATTAGTTTTGCTGTCTAGAGTGTAGTTTGACTAATGATTTTTAAGACATATCCTTAATTATACCCTTAAATCTTTAAATTTTATTTAGCCATAACTTGATTATTTGGACTCCAAATTAAGTCATCCAATATATTATTTTGATTAGGAGAACGTAAGGATCGGTTAACTATAAAAATATTTAGGATTTGGTGATTAGATTTCTTAATTAGCCTTAATTAGTGAATATTAACATAATTATATATCCAAATTCAGAAATTTAAGTTGTTGTAAACTCTTAGAATATAGTAGAACACTTTAGTGAATTTTATTTTTTATTTCTGGGATTAATTTCACTAATCACTCACTAATCATTTTAAGCCCTAATTAAGGCATATGTTAATCAAATGAGGTTCAAATTGGATATAATCCCAGTCATTGTACTTAGTATATTATAGGATATCTATAGCCACTGAGTTTGCTGAATTTGGACATCATTTAAAAATTTTATGTTTTTGGACCATTCCTAAAACTCCTTAATTTCCCTTTTAGACCCCAATCTTGTTTTGGCCATAATTTGGCCAAATGACCTCAAAATTTAGTAATCTTGAACTCTATGGAAGTCTTAGATACTAAATAACATAAGTATAACTGAAATTTTATATTTTCTTAGATAAAATTACTAAATTATCCTTAATGAGCTAAAACTTTAATTTAAGCTCACGAGGCTTAATCCTTGGCCAATTTGGGTGTACTCAATGTCTATCTTCATATTAGACAATAAGTAACAATTTGACACTAGTGAATTTTAGTTTGGAATCCTAAATCAAAAAGTTATATTTTAGACCCTTAAGTAAGGGCAAAATGATCATTTTGCCCAAAATTAAGTTTAAGCATCCTTAAGCTTAGAAATTTGAATTAGTTAGTAAAATCAGTAATATAAGTGATTTGGAATCATTATTAACTCATTTAAGACTATTAAACTAAATTCCTAAAGCAAACCCTAATCTTTCATGAGTTAAGATTCTTCGTTAAACCTTAGGACTTTCATTAAGATTTAGATATAGATTTATGTTAGATTTCATTCATTGGGTAAATTGGATTGCTCAATGGATGAAACCTTAGTTTTATTAATTTCTTGACTCCATCCTTTATTATGATTATTTTGTATTTAAATCTAAATTAGAGATACATCTTATTAAGCTTGATTTTGCTTAATAAGATAGCCTTAACTTATAGAACATGAAAGTTAGATTAATCATATACCCTTAGTCTTCTAAACCTATTAAATTAAGAGGTTAAACCTTAATATTTAGTGTTTAACTCTTAATTCCTTAATCTTGAATTGTATTATTCAAGATTATCTTGGGATTATTTAAATTCATTAATTAGGACGTATGATTTATTATTCAACTTATGTAAACATCATTAATTAATCAAGTTCTAATTGCTTTAAGCCTTATAGAATTATAGTTCTGAGTTTTTATTAGATAGTAGGATATTAGAGATATTGAACTTGTATAATATCTGATTAGTTAGAACATATTAAATTAGAAAATAAGTGATATCACAAATATTTGAGTAGTGTTATTTATACCTTATCTTTATACTTTTATTTCTTATTTTAAGTATTTATACACTGTGGCATATCAGCCGAAACATAAGATATATTATGAATATTCTATGTTAGAGTTGAAATTAGCATAAGTCATGAACATAAGATGGTCAAACATTTTAGATAGGGTTAGATAATTTAGTAAGCAAGATAATAGTTTAGTGGAATATGTCCTAGTTAGATTACCTCTATAGTTTAGTTTTGTAGTGCAGTACAGTTCAGTACCTAGGAATTATTGCCCTGGATAATTTCAGATAGTGCCCAAGCATTAGTGTCAAAGATGATTACAGCTCAGTTTTTATGGATTTGTTGATCTAGGCATTAGTGTCCTAGATGCTTTAGTCTTGGATTCAGTGGCTAGTTTAGTTAATTTTTTGCTAGTATGACAAATCTATTGTAGGCATGTGTCTAATAATGAATGTTTTTTATTTTTTTAGTCAGCTTTCAATTGCATTCAGTTTAACATCAGTATTTCTGCAACATTTTAGTGCTCTTCAATTTTTTTGGCATGTAATGTATTTACAATAGTTCTTGCATTTATATGTAAGAATGTTACGGTGCTAGTCTTTCAGTTCAGTTGAGCTATATTGCTTTTATTTGAAAATCAGCATGAATAGAATTGGTCATATTTACTTAGGATATTTCTTGTACTTAGTAGTTTTATATGTGCATTACTTAACCGTTTCTGCAGCTTTGGGCTGAGGTATGTTTGTTTATCTCACATTTTGTTTAAGTTATAAATACATGATTTATAGCTTTACCATTTTTCTTTATTTCTTTATTATTCTAAAAATGCTTTGGTTATTTGTGATATCATAAAATGTAAAGAATATTAGCCTAAAATATACATAGATAATATGTCTAATCAATTTCTCCTCTTTTTTTTTGCTAGGGCCCTGGCATTGTGAAACCGATAATGTCAGCTTCTGAGTGTTTTGATGAGATAGCAACTGAGGTGAAGGAAGGGTATATGGGAGCTGAGGAGCTTTAGTAGTTGCTCTTTTTATTTATATGAGGATGAGTGTTCTCTCTTTCTGCTTAGAACTTAATTTAAATATTGTAATTATACATGTATTCCTTATATTTCCTTTACTGCATACTTTATTCTGAGCTGTATGTTTTCTATTTCTACATTATGGCTTCAATGAATGTAAACTTGTTACTCCTTTTTTCCTCACTCTGATAATCATGTATATTATTTGGTGAATGATTCAGCTTTGTATAGTGCAAGTCCTTCCCTTATTAGTGGATTTGGGATGAAAACCTAATCTAATAATAAGTGAGGTATTGCCCAATGATGACCACTCCACCTGCTTGGGGGTGGGTTCCACATCATGACTTATGTAATTCCAAAACTAACATAGGCTATTCATCAAATATTATATATCTCATCTAATATGTCAAATTTGTAAATGCTCAAATCAAGAAAGTAGTGTGTACAAATCAAGAAATAATAAGCAGTACAATACAAAAATATGTGATATCATTTGCTTTCTAACTTAATCATTCTAATTATTTTGATATTATAGAAGCTCAGGATCTCCAATATCCTACTATCCAATATAAAATCAGAGCTATGATCATATAAAGTCAAACAATTAGAACTAATCACGTTCTAATTTAAATTAATCACTGTCACTTATATAAGTTAGTAATAAATAAATTATCTTAATTCATGAATTAATTAACCCAAACCAAATCTTGATTAAGATATATCAGGATTAAGGGATTAAGAGTTATACTCCAAATAGTGGGATTTAAACATCTTAACCTAAAGGTATTAAAGACTACGGGTCTATGGTTTCCCAGCTCTCATGAACTAAATGTTAAGGCAATCTTATTAAGTATAATCAAACTTAATAAGATGGACTCTAATCTTAAGCTAAGGTTAAAAGAAAAAATAATCACAATTAAAAGATAAAATAAAAAAATATAAAAATAAGGATTTATTCCATGGAGTTTCCCATTTACCTAAGGAATTAAATCTAGTATAAGTCTACTACTAAGCACTTAAGGAAGAGGGATTTCTAAGAGCTAAAGAGGGAAAGATACTTAAGGGAACTTCCTAAGAAAATGACTTAGGAAAAGATCTAATAATTGAGAATTGATGCTAATTTAACTTAACTACAATTATTTAATATTATAATGAACCTAGGGAAGCTATAATGTAAGATTAATCCTACGTTTTAAAGCTCATAAGTCTTACTTAGAAAATGTTTAAAGGAAAACTAGGGTTTTGCCTTAAAATCAATCTAACAATTATAAATGATCTAAATCTAATTCCTAAATATTTAATTTATTAATTTTAATGAATATAATATATTTTTAGGGCTTCAAGGCACTTAAACTAAATTTTGGGCAAAATGACTAAAATGTTAGAGGGTAAAAAAATATAACTTTTAGAATTAAAGCTCCAATTTAAATTTCATTGATGCCAAATAATTTCTTACTATCTAATATGAAGTTAGACACTAAGAATACCCAATTTGACTAAGGATTAAAGATAATGAGCTCAAATTAAGGTTTTAGCTCATTAAGGGTTGATTAACAAAATTTGTTAAGGAAATATGAAATTTTATCTGTACTTAAGTTCTACTCTGCCTAAGGATTCCATAGAAACAAAGTTTGATAAATTTTGAGGTCAAATGACAAAGTTATGGGCAAAACAAGATTTTACAATAAGTTTTCATTTTTGTTTATCGTGATTTTCATTTAATCAAATCACGTGATAATTTGGTGCAATAAAATTTTAAGATTTGTTAAGCAGACTCTTTGAGAATTTTTGGAAATTTTTGGAGAATTTCTCCATTTGCGTATTTTCCAGATTAATTTTAATGTAGTTTCTTAATTAGAAAACCAAATCCTAATTAAGATAAACCAAAATTAAAGAATTAAGAGTTATACTCCAAATATTGGGATTTAAACCTCTTAACCCAAAGGTACTAAAGACTATGGGTCTATGGTTTCCCAGCTCTCATGAACCAAATGTTATGGCAATCTTATTAAGAATAATCAAACTTAATAAGATGGACTCTAATCTTAAGCTAAGGTTAAAAGATAAAACAATCACAATTAAAAGATAAAATATAGAAATATAAAAATAAGGATTTATTATATTGAGTTATGGGCAAAATTATTGTGAAGTACATGTTCGAACAGTTGAGAGTTTCGGATGGTTCGAGACGAGGTACGGGACGGATCGCAGCTTCGAAGGGATTACAGACAATTCCTCAAAGCTACCAACTCCCTTTATACTTAATTGGGGTGATGAGGGCTCTTAGAGCGATGACTGCCACTTGCGGCGGGGTGTAGGCGCCACATGCAGACGGAGCCTTGCCACGCGCAGGCTCGCGCGAGGAAAACAGATCGAGGCCGTGCAATCAGAACGACCCGATCGATCGGATCAGATTGAGCCGATCAGGATCGATAGATCCGAGGGCCCAGCCCGATTGGAACGGCGGGCCCCACCAAATGCTTAATTAAGTAAATTCATTTTATTTAAGTATTAATTAACTTAAATTGTATTAAAATTCCTAATTAAATTTGGAGTATTAAATGGGCTAAGAAAAATCTTAGTAATTTATCCCTAGCTAATTTGAGGGTGAGGAACGTAACATCGAAGTTCAAATTTGATTTAGATGGCAATTTAATTATTTTATTTTTCGAGGTATTTAAATATATAAAAATAATCGGGGAAAACCCGACGACTTCCAAACACCTTCAAAACATCACCCGTAACTAATTTGGGGGTGATGAGCGCAACAGATTTTTGATATGAAGCCAACTGAATTATTTTATTTTCCTGATTATCCGATTTTCTAGAATTAAGGTTTGGTTCGATTGACTCCTGATTTGGACTAAAACTTTATGATTTGATCCTAGTGACTTATTAAAACTACTCGAATGAAGATCAGAACTTGGTTTAATTCCGATTAATCATGGTAGTAACATTGGGTTGTTACAAAGAGTCCCTTCATCATCCATGTATTAAGTTTGTTCAACTTAGACCTTGATCATTCCTTTTCAAACAAATGTTGTAAGCATATATGAAGTGGCCAAAAAGAGGGCGGAGTTGGGCATTTGAACAATGCTAAGAATGAACTGATAAAATATGTTTGAAGGTTTGAACTTGATTTTTCTTTGGTCCCATAGAATTAGAAGAATTCTTAGATGGGTCGGGTTAAAATTATGACAACAAAACTCATCTTCAAAAAATTTCACTTGGTTCGAGTGAAAGGATCCATGCTAATTTTAGATTATGCTGGACTTTTTTGCTTTAGATTTTGCAATCATGAATGTGAATGTAAGAATTCAAGCCTCTAACAATCCATATAAGTATAGGAAACCAAATTCAGTCATAAATAAACAAAAACTATGGAAGTTCAAAATTCAAAACAAAATCAAAAGAAAACATGTGTACCACCTTTGTTTTTTTTTGGAAGTGGGCTTATTCATATCTAACTTTTTCTTATTGAAATGCTCCAAATTATTCTTAAATTTTCTTAAATTTTAAGAGAAAAGTATTTAAAATATAAGAGAATATAAATACTATGTAAATTGTAAATATTCAATTTTTTATTTGTAAATATTCTATATAAGTATAGGAAACTAAATTGTAAATATTCTATTTTGTATTTGTAATTATCTCCCAAAAAAGATGAATGATTATAAATATTATTAGGCTTTTAAATATCTTTTTATTTAGTTTGTAGCAATAATTTCTTAAAATATACTCCATTAAAAGTAGTTACAGAATGTCCAAGACTAAAAACAAATATGAATACAAAGAGAAAAAGAAATCAAGATAGAAGATTGGGATTCAGGCGAGGTCGACGTGGAGCCTAAAGTATCCATAGTAGCCTTTGTATGACGGCTAAGATCAATGGAAAGCCTCCAAACCGACATATAAGGCTCCCATTATCTTCATTCATATTCTCAATACAAATCTCAATCCATGATCCAATCATTAACACCATTCAAAAAAAATGAAATGAGAAAATTCCATAGTTTCTTCATCTTAACTGAAAAAGAACGCATTAATAATAGCTTCAACTGCAACCCACCATAGTCGGAAAATAAAAACCAGTAGACATATTTCCCCGATCCCATTTTTTTCAGATAAGAAGAGAATCAGTGTTAATAGCAAATCCGACCACAATTGATGCTAAGAAAGAATATACTCCACGAGAATAGCGATCGAGAAGATAGAAACTGAAATGAAAAACAAGTTTGAAAGAAGATGCAAAAAAAGAAATCCCTCAAAATCAATCAAGACATATATTGTATATTTCTCTTCCATAATGGAAAATTGTCAATCAAAGAGTTATCCACTGAACCAGCCTGATTTTCAATAATCATAGCTGTAATGCTCTTAATCAATTTATTGCATTTCTTTCTGACCAAATTTTATCAATCATAACACCCAAGGATAGATGGCAGGCCCATTTCATCAATTCTTCACATTTCATCATATCTTCTAATAATTGCAACAGAGAAGGAGGGACAAGATAAGTGTGAGCTCCTCACAATATTTGTTTCAAACTACTATAGGAATAAGAGCATGAGAAGAATAAATGAGCATTAGATTCAGCTCCTGACCACAAAGAAGACAACTGTTGTTACAAGAGATACCCCTCTTCTAAAAAATGTATGATTATTTGATAGCATTCCAAATCAAGCATTTATATCTAATTTTGCAGCCCTTCATTCAAATACTATTCAAGCAGATTTTAATGAGAATTTAGGTTTACCTTCGAATAAACAACCTGCTTGATCGTCCGGAGAAGATTGATGGGGAGCCATGATCAGGAAAATATGAACAAATTAATCTCAGCCAACGAGTTTTCAAAAAGTTTGAAATGATTTATTGTCCACCATTGTAAAGACACATCGAGCATAATTCTAACATACAGCGCTCAGCTGGATAATGCCCACACCCCATTTCGAGTGGGAGAAGCCAAAAAATCCCGCACAATGACAGTCAGTCATTTTTCTGAAAACTTAGAACGGAGTGAGTTGACCATCTCAAATTCTCTTAAAACCGAATGTTCTTTGAAACTTTTAGGTATAACAAAATATCATGCACGAGATGAGAGCAAATAAATTTCCAAAGCAAAAGGGTCTAACTTTCTTGGAGCTATCTGCATCAAAGCAGAAGCTTGAATAATTTTATTTTATCTACTTGCGCAGAAAAGAAAAAAAGATTAGATATTATTTATTTAGTTGATATAATATAATATTAAGACAATCATCGCTAATTTGGAGTACTCTCAAACTGAATATGACCCAATGTTTCCCCCATTTTATGGGCCAAAGAAAGCTTTAATAAGAATCTACACTTTAAATAATTTTTTGCTATATTGAGGATAATTTTAAGAAAACTGCTGCTCAAACTCATAATTTAATACTTAAATAAAATTAAGTTTGTAGCATTAATCTATTTGTAATTATAGATTTGGTTTAATAAAGCCTTTAATATTTATACTATTTGTAATTATGATATTATAGTAGTTTAATTTTGGCATGTTATTGTGCTGAACAACCTAACTATTTTCCAAAGGAAAAAGCTTCGGTTCAGCCATATTATCCTAAAATGCAAAATATTAGTTAAAATTAATTGAGAGCTTTATTTATTTTTCAAATTTATATGTTTTGCTCAATGTTCGTAATACTTGTATATACTTGAGTGCAACAAAAACATGCCACATATGATTAGCTGAAGGGGTATAGACATTAGACCTCTCTATAGGCAGAGCCGACTCGATTCAATTCACTAAGCACTTTTTGCAGAAATTTGACCCCACTTGACCTATTAATCAGGCCGAATATGCTAGCTTGTGTTGTGTTTGGGGAAGCCTCGAGTCCAGTACGAGGAAGTGAACTCAAGTGGGGTACACCAGAACATGTGGTCAAAGGCGTTAAAACAAGCTAGAACTGAACGCGGTAAAGCTTTGAGCTCAGTTGAAGTGTCCTTGGAGTTGGTGTGGAAAACATTAGAATGGCTTTGAGTTAACAATGAATTAATCAGGTGTTCGGGTGTGGAGGCCATTCAAATCATCGTGGAGGTGCAAATGAAGCTCTGGTGGGCTTCCGCGAAGTTTTGAGGTGATACGGAACAAATTGGGAAAGTTCAGGTGTTGCAGCGCGCCGTAGCGCGTCGTGGCGTCCATACAATCCAGAGACTGAGTAGCTACAGCACGCCTTGGCGCCAAATAGTCCATATATTGGGGCGCTACAGTATGCCCTGGAGCCAGCCATTCTAGGGACTGAGGCGCTACAGCGCGCCCTGGCGCCAACCACCCGAAATCGGGGCGCTACGGCATGTAGTAGCGCCAGACGGGTTTTTGCTCTGAATTTAGGTGCCTCCCTAATTTATTTGAGAGGTATTTTGAATCATTTGGGGTCTGAATAGTGCCTAAGTATTTAATAGAGCATTATGCAGATATTTCATAAGGATTGCATAGAGGAGATCAACCATAATCAGGTGGTAGCTGCTACTCTCTCCTTCAACTTAGAGTGAGAGCTAGAAGTTTCAAGAGAAGAAGAAATTGATCGGGAAGCTGTGTAAGCGATAGATCTTTTTTGTTATTGTGAAGGTGTAGATCTATGTAACTCTGTAATCATCTTATTCATAGTGGAAATTTATGTGTGATCTAGCTCCGTGGTTTTTTCAATCTTTGGGTTTTTCACATAAAAATTTATATTTTGGATGCTTGTGGTTTGTACATATGATTGTGCTTTGCTCTATTTTATTTGTGCTTGGATAATGTTTTCTACTATTTGGTATCCGTCAATGAAACTTTGATCATCATCACAAAATACTTCTGCCTCGTGCTCACAACAAGTAGCATCATAGAGATAGGCTCTTGTTGTTCTAAAGTTGACAGTTTGAGTGGGAGTAATGACCGACGAAATGAGATAAAAACAAAGAAGTTTAACGACACTAATTTTGCCTTTTGGAAAATGCAAATGGAAAATTTGCTATACTAGAAGAAGTTGTATATACCACTCAGTGTAGCCAATAGAAAACCAACCACTATGTTAGATGAAGATTGGGAGGTTCCTGATAGAACCGCATTGGGTTTGATTCATCTTTCATTATACTCTTCTATTGCATTTAATATTATTATTGAGAAAATTAATATAAATCTCATAGAAGCTATGACAAGAATGTATGAGAAGCCTTTAGCTTTCAACAAAATTTTTCTGATCAAAAGACTATCTAGTATGAAGATGATGGATGACTACTCGGTGACTGAACATCTTAATGGGTTCAACACTATGACAAGTCAATTGAGTTTGGTAGTCATCAAGGTTGATGATGAGGTTCGAGCTCTGTTATTCGTCTCTTCATTGTCGGACAGTTGGGATGGGTTGGTTACAGCCATAAACAACTCATCAAAAAATGTGTCGTTGAAATTCGATGAGATTGTCGGGCTGGTGCTGAATGAAAAGGTGCTGAAAAGGTCTCATGGGGAGGCATCTGATAAATCCTTAATTTATATCCTAATTAAAGGAAAATTTCATTCATTTCTCATATTAAAATTACTTTCTTAATCCAATTTTGCTTATCTTTTCAAGAAATATACCTATCCAACGAATTCTGAGTAATATGGACAATTTTCCAAAATTTCTAAAGGAAAATCGCTGTCGCGCACTGCAGCGAGCCAAATTGCGAAATCAGGCGTCATAGCGCGCTACAGCGGAGCACTTTGCGAAGCGCTGGCGCCACAGTGTGCTGCAATGAGCCAATTTGCGAAATTGGGCGCCATAGCGCGCTGCAGCGGAGCACTTTGTGAAGCGTTGGCGCCACTGCGCGCTGTAGTGAGCCAATTTGCTAAATCGGGCACCATAGCGCGCTGCAGCGTCCAACTTGCGAATCGCTGGTGCCACAGCGTGCTGCAGCGACCCTTCATTATATGAACCAAAATGCCCCAGCGCGCATTAGCGGCCCACTTTGCGAAAAATTTTCGCTATAGCACGCTGCAGCGCGCTACAACGCACTGCAGCGGCCCGCCGAAAATTCTTCTAAGCAGAGCATTAAATGCAGTTGGGACAAGACCCCCAACCAGCACCTTGTCTCCAGCCATCATTCCTTCTGCAGCAGTTATATTTTTTAAAGGGAAAATGGTCTTCTTGAGGTGTTGGGGAGAATTATCAATGGAAAAGTAATAGTCTTTTCATCCCTCAAGTGGAATTTAGCCATCATTGCACCAGAATTTTTAAAAGGCAAAAGCAGATTTTAAAATGAGAAGATGAAAATGCATCCCACCTCTATAAATACCCTTCTCTTGACTTAAGAGAGGTTCCCAACTTAGCTCACTACAACCTAAGTAAAGAGAGGGCTGTATAGAGGAGAAGGAGAACTTTCCAAGGGTGGAAGAGCTCATCTTACTAAGAAGAAGGAGAAGAAAGATAGTACTAGGGACCTAAGAGATGCAACTTCAAGCAAGAAGAAGAGGAGTCCGGAGAACTTCTCAAAGGAACGTTCCTAGTATTTTCTAAACTCTTGCTTTGTATTTTTCTTAGTTGATCATGAAAAAGTCTTTATCAATGTATGTATTTTTTTTCATCTCTTTTGTAATGGAGAGCTAAACATCCCTTGGGGAGGGTTGGGGAAATCCCATATATATTGATAGATATTATAATTGTATGAAGTTTTTCTCAAGTTTTAATAAAAAAATCATGAACTCAATGCCTTGTTAAAGAAATTAAAGAACTATTGTGGACTTGAATGTGGACCAAAAGACAAAGGACTAATTGAACTCAAGGACTAAAATGTCTTAGTCTCCATAGCTCACCTTAGTTTTGAGGCTAGATTTATGAGTGCATGAGAGCTTAGAACTATGTGAGAAAGTTCTTGAGCTTAGTGCACCTTAATCTATGCTCAATTAATGAGTTGATGCATGTGATGCTAAAACCTACTAATCAAGCTCCGTTGCTCAGCATACTTGAGAGAGGGAACGTATTCATTGAGTGGTCATGAACAAGGTGACATAGTCATTGAGCTCAATAAAATCACTCCCTCATTTAAACTATGCTTGAGACGCGTGAAGCTCTTAGTGGAATCAATGCTTATAAGATCTTAAAGTTTATAACCCTCATCTCCATGATCAAGAGATGAGATAAAAACTACAAATCTAAAATGTTATAAGAGTCTATGTGCTGAAATAGAACTGAATGTGTGTTCATTTTATGTACGAGACTTGAACTTGTAATTCTTTGAATTAAAACTCTAAGAAGAGCAATGTGCACTTGACTAAAGAACTAATGAACACCTGAGGAATCATCATATATAAGTTATCTATCATATATTATGGGAGAAACCCATCTCTCATCTTCCTTTTATCAGAAGTATTTTCTACTAAGAGTTGTTATGCTTGTTCAGGAACCAACACCAATCAATACATGTATAGCTTAAACATTAGTGATCATAGATATACCATAGTAACAAAACATCCAATTCTCTGTGGTTCGATAAATCCCGAAAATTCAAACTTTCCACTTATTACTTCAGACCACGTACACTTGTGTGAAAGCGCAGACGTATTCTAAGTCTGTCAGCATCTATTTTAGTGTTACATGCTAAAAGCTGTAAAAGAGGTGTAGACCAAAGACATAATAGAAATAGGTTTATATCAAGAAGAGAAAAATCAAGATCCAGAAAAGCAAAGCCTGATTGCTGGAACTATGGAAAGACAAGTTACTTCAGAAGGACTGCTCTATCCTAAAGAAGACAAGTGGTGGGAGCAAAAATATGTGCCTCATAGTGAATATTTTAGCAGAAGAGGATCATGATGCATTGATCCTCTCACTTGTCAACACGGAGTCTTGGGTGGTGTACACGAGCACATCCTTTCATACAACTCTTACGAGGGGTGCCTTTAAGAATTACACTAAGGGTGACTTGGGGAAGGTGTATATAGAAGATGACAAGGCATGAGACATCATAAGTAAAGGTGATGTGGATGTTCAGCTGCCAAACAGTGCAGTTTGGAAGCTCGAAGAAGTTAAACATGTGCTGTGTCTAAGGAAGAATCTAATTTCAAATAGCTAGCTAACCAGGCAAGGCTATAATACATTTTTTACAGGTGACTCCTGAAAGGTCACCAAGGGAGCACTTGTTATTGCATGGGGTAACATGAAAGGTATACTTTACTTGATCAATAAAATGTTTAATTCTATTATAGCTGTAGAACAGAAAGACACATGTATATGGAGGCACTAGAGGCTTGGCCATATGTGCGAGAGGGTTTGAAATACCTACACTAAAGGAGAAAGCTTCCATGACTAAAGTCAGTGGACTTGAATTTTTTAGAACATTGTGTACTAGGCAAGCAAAAAGTAGTAAACTTGAGTTGGTGCATATAGATGTATGAGAGCCTTCTCCTACTTCTTCTATTGGTGGAGCTACATATTTTCTCAGCTTTATTGATGACCATACAAGGAAGGTATGAGTTTTTTTTCCTAAAACATAATTATGATAAGTTTGATGTGCTTGGAAAATAGTTAGCTTTGGTTGTGAATGAGACAAGATTGAAGCTTAAATTCTTGAGATCTGATAATGAAGGCTAATACTATGTCAAGGAGTTCAAAAAGTTATATTCCTAGAGAGAAATCAAGAGAGAATTTATAGTTCCAGGAACACCACAACAAAATGTTGTTGCAAAACGGATGAATATGACGACCACAAAATGTGCTAGAAGCATGAGGTTGCATGCAAGTCTCCTAAAGAAATTCTGAGCTGAGGTTATTAATACAGTGGCATACTTGATAAATTGGGGACCTTCCATACTCTTAAATAAAAGGACTCCCAAGGAGGCTTGGAATAGAAAGAAGATAAAATTGAACCACCTCAAGGTATTTAGATGTTCATCCTATGTGCATATTGATGTAGGATACAAGAGAAATCTTGTTGCAAAAGTGATCAAGTGCACATTTATTAAATATGGCACAGGTGAGTTCGGCTATAGATTATGGGATAATCAAAATTAGAAGGTTACCAGAGGTAGAGATGTCACTGTAACGCCCCATTCCGTCACTACGCGCAATAGAAAGATAAGGATAATAACAATAACACTTAATTGACGAAGGAATGATGTGTTACATAAGTAAAATTGAACTTTTCCTAATCTAACTTATTGCTGAGTACTAATTCTTAAGGTAAGTGCAAAAATCTTATCATAAGTATTAGGTAAGGTACTTATACACATTATCTTTGGGAAGGGTAGTAAGAAAAAATATATCCAATGCATATGAATATTACATATGAGTTTCATGTCAACCACATCACAATGCTAAGTATAAATAGTAATAATAACAGAATGCAGAAAGCCTTAGCATTCATCGAGAACATTTCTCATAGGAGCTAAGTAACAATATTCATCTAAAAAAAAGAGGAAAATATATCTAAATTTAATTATTACAAGCCAATATTAAAATGAAAGAGCAATAAATAAAACTCTCATATAATAGCATAAAGTGAATTAAGTCTACACTGAAACCCTATTACTCCACTGGCTCCTCCCAAAGCTCCTAAAACTCCTCATGAGCTGGCTCTTTAATCTGCTCAAAATATGAAATTTGTCAGTTTCACAATGCCAGGGCCCCAGCAAAAACAAAAGGAAATATTGCATTAGACAATAAGTCTAAGTATATTTTTAGGCTGCAAATAATATTTTCTTACATTTAAGTGATTTCACTTAACATTCAATAAAGATAAAAATCAATTGTAGAAAACTGAAGTAAAAACTATAACTATAAATCCAAACACTAAAACTGAAAGCAAGAAAATTGTAACTAAATAAAGTACCAAAAGTAAATCAGCTAAAAAGAAACTATAAATTGAATAATATTAAAAATAAAACTGTGTTATATGCCACTGAATATGTATCTGGATATACGTCTAAATATGCATTTGAATATGCAACAAATATGCATAATTTGATACCATTAGGCATCCCACATTCCTAAGTGAGCACAATGCCCAAGTAACATTTCATATATGAGCAGAACTGTTCCAATAACAGATCTTAGGTGAGCACAATGCTCTACTAATGATATATTATGTTTATGTGATTTACAATATGCCAAGGAGTTTAATACAATAAGTGCTTTCAAATTATCAATACAAAAAAAGAAAATGAAAGCAAATATCCTTTTTGCTGTCTAACTATTTAACGTATTGCCCTTAATATGCATGTTCACCTAATGCCATATTAATCAGAATGCTTAATCATATGAACTGTATAATTTAGATTTAATTCTACTCAAGTCAACATTTACACAGATTTTACTTTTATATATCCTAATTTATCATATATTTAGGAGTACATATACATAATTAGTATGTCCTAAGAAAAGTGACATTAAACCCTTAGTTTGTTTAACTGCACTTGTCCCAACGTATAAGAGATATGAGATAAATATTATTTTATAGTTTAATCTCTCAAACTAAGATGTTCAAACCCCTACATATAACATACTAGACTAGTGATGTTTATCCAAAATTGAACAGTACTTATGTAATTACCTTAGATAAGACTAAAACTCTTTAGTTCTGTTTAGGGTAAATCAACAAATTCTATATCCTATTGAATCAAGTCAGTTCAATATATATGCACTACAATATCCATATGATAATACTAATATCATCCTTATTATAATTTTAAACTGACTAATTTTAGAAATCAAGAAATTTGAAGCTATAAAATCCATTCTCCATTGCAGTAGGTACTAAATCAAATGGTTCCAAGGAATATAACATTTAAGTCATTCTAATTGGGTTAAATACCACAATTGTATAATTTCATTCTAAGTCTCTTTAAGTTACTTTACAATAAGGACAAAAGATTCAATTATCTACAGTTTATGAGGTTCATCTAGTGAACTACCTTAATATGTACTCAATAAGGTATTTCTTACCTCGAAGTTATATTAGCAAAAGCTATGTTCTTTAAACATAAAGCTCAACTTTACCATTAAAGGATCTAAAACTCTTAATACTTACATTTACAACTTACAAATTCTAAGGATTTATCTAAAATTAAGATAAGTGTAAATCCTTGCATATTTTGTAAATTTAATCATTAATTAAATGAAACTATCAAGGATGCTAATCTCATAATCTCTAATCTTACCATTAGCACTCAAGACATGAGATAAATAATAAAATAATAATGAATTTTTTGTTTGATAATAAAGCATATTTTATTGGTTTATTAAAGATTAATTCATGCTGATTTTCTTACTCAAGAGAAAAATCAAAAAATATTAGGTTAAGATTAAAATGAAAAATCATATTAATCATTTTAAGACTTAATAATCTAACATGCCAATTTGAGATCAAATGACAAATCAAAAGTCTTAAATTGATCCTTGTTGTCTAATGAGTGCAAACTCAACAAATTAAATCAAGTTTGACCAATCACTAAGTTTGATAAAGGCTAATTAAGGTTTAGAGCTAATTAGACATTTAAAAATTGAATAAGCTAAAATAAAAACAAAAAATTTATTAATAGGTTCATTACTATTTAAGGATCACATGGATATCAAAATCAAATAAGTATAGTATATAATCTTCACTAATTAGGCTTTTCAAGCGATTAGAATTTAATTAACAAAATTGGCCATAAAAAATAATTCTGACATTTCAATTAAGTTCTAACTAACATAAAAAAAATTAGAGGCAATAAACTTATACTAATCAAAAGAAAGAATCTATATTAGATAATTGAACCTAATTGGAATAGAATCGGTCATCAATTTGATGATCGAATAATATTTGGATGCATCGATTCTTCAGGATTTCATGTCCCCGACGAATTAGGGCATCACAGGTTGGCATGTTAGAAGCCATCATATCGCAAGACCCTTAGCTCGTCAAGAAGTCTAGATCGTGAGCTTGCATTCAGGCGCACGTTCTATCTTTGGAGGAACTGGGACCAACGATTAGAGAGATGCCCTAATTTCTCTTATTCGCGACTTGGGAGGGAAGACGAGGCCCGAGGAGTTTTTCGGGTCTTACTCGGCCTGATCACAGGCTGGGGTCCCAGTAAAAGTTGTGCCCTCCCCATGTCCCGCCATTTAACTCAAGGGACCCGCATGCCATTTTTAATCAGCTGCATAAATGAGAATTTGATAAATGGACTTAATAAATATTAAATTAATTTAAATTAAATATTTAATCATTCATAAAATAAAATCTATAAATATAATCATAGCAAAATTTTATAGCAGTGCAATCAGAAAAATGAGAGGAGCAATTTGGCACTGTCAAATTTCCATTTGGAGCTGCATTTTATCTAGTGACATTTAGGATCCCACATAATTACCCGAAATGCCACAAAATTTTATTTAACCATAACTTTGTAACCACTTATCCAAACATACCCAATATGGGTCTCATTTTAATCAAGAGACTCCCATGAATGTTTTAGTAGTGTTAAATTAGTTATTTGATTAATATTTTGACTAATCACTTTTAGACCCAAATCTTAATCTTCCAAGGCTTATAACTTTATGTGCACTAGTCCAAACATAGATAATATGGGTCTTAAAGTGATCAAGAGAACCTCTAGAATAAACTAGTATTATTCAATTCTCTATTTGGATTAGTATTTTCCTAACCACTTTTAGGACCTATCCCTAATTAGCCTAATCAACCCTAGATCTTCGATTGACCATAACTTGGTCAATTGAGCTCCAAATTAGGTCTTATAATATACCCTTTTGATCAAAAAGACCTAATTAACATTAAACTACAAAAATATTTTAGATCCAATGGTTAAATTTCTTAATCAACCCTAATCACCTAAAAACTTGATTAGCTAATATTAGCATAATTAGTTATCCAAATTGAGTAAATTTTGTTTCTGATTACACATAGAGTAGAGTAGAACATAGTGGGGTGATTGATTTAGTGATTTTATGATTAATTTCACTAATCAATCACTAATCACTTAAACCCTAATTAAGCCATAACTTAATCAAATAAGGTCCAATTTTGTTCTACTTCCAGTTAAAGTAATTAGTGGATTATATAGAAGTTATAGCCACTGATTTTACTAAATTTGGACTTCAAATGAAAAAATTAGGTTTTGACCTCATTTAGGAAATCCTAATTTGCTTGTTTTGCCCTAAAACTTGTATTGGCAATACCTATTAGAATTTAGAAATTTTAAGTTCTATGGAATCCATAGACAACAAGCTATAATAAACTAACAAAAAAATTTGAATTTATTAAGTAAAATTACTAAATTGCCCCTATGAGTCAAATTCCTTAATTGATCTCATATGGCGTAATAATCATCCAAATTTGATGTACTTACTGTCTAACTTCATATTAGACAATAAGTAATTATTAGCCATTAAAAGTTTCTAATTTAGAGCTCTAAATCAAAAAGTAGATTTTTAGACCCTTAAGGAGGGGCAAAATGGTCATTTTGCCCAAATTTAGGGTTAATTGCTTTTAGGCCCTAATTTCATGCTATAATTGTTAAAATCAATAAATAGAGAAGCTTAGAAAGAAATTTCATTAATTTAAATCATAATTTAAGTTTTTAAGCAAAATCATCATTTTCATCTCACCTCCTTAATCTATCCTTAACCTTGCTTATAACGTTAGTTATGTTTGGAGCTTGAGTGTTCATCTTGGTATTTAAGAGCTCATTTCTTAAGAATTAGAATTAGCTCTTAAGTTAGATTTCATCTATTGAGTAAAATGGGTTACTCAATATGTGAAGCCTTAATTTTGCTAGTTTATAGATTTTATCTAATGATTATTTGATCTTTTAACCTTATATTTAAGAATAGAGATCCATCTTATTAAGTGTGACTTTACTTAATAGGATTTGCCTTAACCTTAATATATGAGTTTGGGTATTAAAACCTTAGTCCTGTAGGTTCACCATTTGGATTAAGTAATTAAACCCTAATATTTAGAGTTTAATTCTTAATCCTTTCATCTTGATTTGGCTAATCAATATTGTTCGGGTGGTTTAAATTATTAAAATAAGACGATTAATTTATTATTCAACTTATAGTCGACATCAATTTATTTATAATTAAGACGTAGCTAGTCCTAATTATTTTCAATTTATAAGGTCGTGAATCTGAGTTACACTCGATAGTATGAATTATAGATCCTAAACTTGTGTAACTCAGAGTAGATAGAATGAATAAATTAGACAACAATGGGTATCACCTGTGTCCTAGTAGAGTCTCTTGCTCACTTTGAAAATTTGATACTTTGCTCATCTTGTTTTGAGCCTTATACATTGTATACATATATTAGACATAGGATAGTTGATAAGTATCTCCTATCAACTTTGAATTTATATAAATATCATTCATATTTTTATTGATGTTTTCAATTTTCTGGTTTTTAGTAGGTTGTGACCTAACTAGTATACCTCTTCAATCAGTGGGTTCAGCATAGCATGCTAGATTGCTAGTGTCTGGTAAGTCTATCCATGCCTGATTGAGCATTGGTTGCTAGGGTGGTGAGAAATAGATTTTGCGCCCATATGAATTTAGTAGTCAGGATTTGTTATGGTAGTACTAGTTACAGGTGCACTTCTACTCAGTAATATTCAGTTTAGTGCTTTTTACTTTAGCTTATTAAGCTAAGTAATTTCAGTGATATTCAGTTCAGTATTTCTGCCTTAGCTCATTAGGCTAAGTGATATTGGTACTTTCTATTCAGAGCTTCTGCTTTAGCCTATCATGCTATGTGAGATATTTGTTTACTTTCAGTTTTGAATGGCCTATGTAGCCATGATAGCTTTCAGTTTTTTATTTACTATTTTCAATTACTTTTCTATATTTCAGCACTTTTTTATTTACTATCTTACTGCATTTACTAGTTTATTTTCTTATAGGATGCTAGTCTTGCTCGCTGCTTATATATATTGGATGTTGTTTCAGTATTTAAATGATTCACATATTCTTTTACTTTATGTCAATTAGCATATATTTGTATTGATCATAAGCATGTTTAGGTAGTTTTCCTTTCAGTTATATTAAGTACTTAAGTCTTTATTTTATAACTAACCTTATTACAGCTATACTTGGAGGTATATGCTTACTTCCTATTTGTCAAGTTATAGACTTATTATTTATAACTGCCCTTTTTCTTTTCATACGCATTCTGCTCCTATAGTTACTTGTGGATTTAGTTTTCATGGTGATATATAAATTAACATAATAAATTGCAGCCTAAAATGTACTTATACATTTTATCTAATTAGAATTTTCTTTTGTTGGCTGAGGCCCTATCATTGTGAAACCAACAATAGTAGACTCTGAGCTATTTGAGGTTGTGGAGCCTTCTGAAGATCGAATTCAGGATGAGGTTCGAGCTATTGAAGACCTTTAGCTTTTCTTTATGCATTGTGAGGATGATTGGCTTATTATATTTCATTTCTGCTTAATCTATTAACTCATGTTATAATAATACATGATTAACTTTATTTTTTGTTATTTTACTTATTCTGAATTAGATGCTTAGTTCCTTTTTGTTGTAATAAATAGATGTTTATTATTTTGCTTCTGCACTCTGCTTTCTAGTACTTATTATTTAGTGAAAATCTCTTGAAAATGGCAATTTCCTTAATTATGATGGGTTAGAATATGTGCCTAATCTATTCTTAAGTGAAGAACTTGTCATTTAGGTGACCACTCCACCATAATCATGTTAACTTAAGAATTAATAGGACCACGGTGGGGCTGGGCCGCCATAAACCTTACTTTACTTAGTTAAATAGACATGCTTAACTCCTCACTTATTTCTGTGCCCACAGAACAAGACTTGCAAGATAAATAACTTAACATATTAAAGACCTTTATGAATGTTCTTACTTTTCTCACATTCTTTATGATTGTGAATGCTTTATCATATCCATTTTAATATTCTTACTTAGTCCTTTGTGACTACCTTTTACTTTACATTCAGTCATTTATGATTGAATTTTACTTTATTTACATATATTACATGTTCACTTATATTTACAGCTTCTTTTCTTACTTACTTGCAGTGCATGTTGTTATCACTTACATTTATTCTTGCATTTCCTTCACTCTTGTTACTTAGCATATGTCCAATTGTGCATATTTCCTTACTTTATTTCACACTTGATAATATAGTTGTACCTATTTTTCTTACTTATATAGATGATGCGGGTTGTACTAGCTTTCATCTTTTACTATGTTATAGCCTTTTTATTATTACTTACATTCATTTACTTTACTGTACTTCACTTTACTTTACTCAACTTGCTTCCCTTTTTACTGCATTGAGCTCCTCTTAAATAACAATTATAAATGACCAATGTAATATCCACTTAAAACTAAAATAGATTGGTTGCCCTAAAATATACTTAAGCTTTTTAAGTTTAATCACTTATTTGCTTTTATTAATTGTGCCCTACTGTATTAAATACCAAAATAGTAGACTAGGAGCTTGGAGTGGATCTTATACATGATGTAGATTAGATCCAAAAGTTACAGATATGAAGACATGTACTTTCTGCTGTTCTTCTTTACTTTATGCATTTCGTAAGGACGAGTGTCATTCGTCTAATTATTTGTATAAATTTAATTAACTCTGAATGTTTTGCTTTACTATTATGTGCTGTGTTTCTACTTTCTTTTTTGAATAGCTATAATAATTTTTATTTACTTAATGTTTATACATATAGATTTCCTTTTTAGAGACCCTTGGCTCCTCATAGTACTGAATAGTGGGTTAAGATTCACTAACCCAATACTAGGTACCATAGTAACACATAATGCTAGATTGGGTTACTGATCTAATATTAGGGTCATTACAACTAGTTATTGGCTCTATCTAGACAGTGAATCCTTGTTGTTTAGATTGAGCTCACTCACATAATTTAACCAACACACATGGCTTAGTGTATAGGTAAGGTGCATAGCATTACATATATATGCCTAGAGAACATTTGGAGTGACATTGAGCCCACACGACTCAATGGGGTAAGGGAGATACCTTACTTGGAAGTTCTTCCTGATAGGGAGCTAGGTTTGGGCTTCATGAGCTTCATGGACTGATAGGGGATACTAGGGGATTTGAACAGTGTATCTCACCCTTAGAATGCTAGGACATGAATCTGAGAGTCGCCTATTTCACTGAAACAATAAGGAGAAGGGAAAGTTGGGGAGCTGGAATAGCATGGGATCAACAATGAGAAAAAAAGCTCACTAGACAAAACTCTAGCTATTTATAGCCAGAGTGAGGTTGGGAGGGATCGGGCTGGCCAATTGGATAGAGCCCAAGGTTAGTGTCCACTTAGCTCAAATGAGAGAGCCTGTTGAAACTTATTCCATTAGAATAAATGAGGAGCAACTGTATGATTGACATGAATGGAAGAGTGGGGATAGCTTCTAGCACGAGTGTATGATAGATTCTCTTATTGGGGGCATGAGCGAAGCTGGGATGAAGATCCATAGTGCCATGATGCACAGGATCCATTTGATTGATCAAAAAAATGGCATAACGATCATGATGCTATACTGTGTAACGAATAACCACGGGAATGATCCTGACCATCGTATTGTGGGTGCTATCCGACACCTGAGAATGAATGCAGCTCGAATCCAATCTAGGACGTCTAATTCATGTGGATAGAAGGTCAGATGGCGCTGGCCCCACTGTTGCGCAACCCAGGCTCTGCAGCGGATCACCCTCAATCTGCAGAATGAATCCCAGAGGAGCCAACCGTTGGAGGGCAAAAGTGCAATTTTAAATTGTTTGAAACCATTAATTGCAACTTTTCCTATATAAAATAAATTCAATTATGGCCTAAATGACCTACAAAAAATTGCTAAACTTGCACCCCTAGCTAATTTAGGGGTGAGGAATTTAAAAATGATGTCATAAATAAGTTTGGAGATCAAATTGTTTTAGCTATTAAATAGTGTTTTAAAATTTTCAATTTGTCATTTCAACTATTGAGATTTGGTTGATCCCAAATCTTTAGTGTTAGGCTCTAATAACTAGATAAATCCAATGGAATGAAAATTAGAGGTTGATTAAGCTTAGATTAGTTATGATAAAAATTTAGGGTTGTTATAGACTCCCCCACTTAAGAATGATGCCGTCCTCGACATCAAAATTAAGAAGGGAAAGAGAACACATAACTTTAAGAACAAAAAATAGAAAGAAGAGTACCTGAATTTTAAGAACAAAAAGACTTGGATACTTTTGCTACATATTTTCCTCTTTCTCCCAAGTAGATTCTTCAAGAGAACGATTCTTCTACTGAATCTTCACCATGGGGATAAAGCAATTTCTCAACTTCTTTTGATCGCAAGCTAAGATTCAGATTAGCTCCTCACATAAAAAAGATTAGGCCAGAGAGATAAAACTGGAAGTTGAACTAACTACTAAGGGTTTCAAAGACACCTTCACAATAATGATATATGAAATACTTTGTGCATTGCCAAGAAGTATTCATGAAGCTTTACTTGTAGGTTGTTGAACCTACTTTAGTTCCAACTTTGAAAGGCCCAATGTAACGGGGACTGAGCTTCCCTGCTACGCTAAAATGGAAAATACCTTTCATTAAGCTGATCTTGAGATACTCAAAGTCACCAATACTAATTTCTAGAGGATGATGATGCACATTATGATACTTTCTTTGGCAATCTTGCGCTGCTTGAATCCTCTTCTGATTGAATTGAACTTTCTTTTTGGTTTCTTTGATGAGATCATATCCAAAAAGTTGAACGCTATCAATTTAAGACCATGCTAGTGGAGTGATGCACTTTCTCCTATACAAAGCTTCATATAAAGCATACCATTTCTTGCTTTATGACTGTTGTTATTTTCAAACTCTATAAGCGAAAGATGATCTTCCAAAAAACTACGAAAATCTAAAATACATAGGAGTAAGAGATTCTCGAGAACTTGATTAATACATTCTGTTTTCCCATCAATTTGAGGATGGAAGGCAATGCTCATGGCCAGAGTAGTTCCTAAGTCCTGATATACCATGGAGTCTGACAAATTCCTTGATGTAGATCTTGGCCAACTTCTCAATAGAATTTGTTTGAAAATTGGGATGAAATGAGCTGACTTTATTAGTCGATTGACTATGACCCTAATTGAATCAACTCCATAACGTAACTTAGGAAAAACCATAACAAAGTTCATCGATATGTCGAACGACTTCCATCCTAGAATTTCAAGTGGATACAGTAATCCTCCAGGCCTTTGGTGTTCAGTCTTAACTAGATTGCATGCATGGCATTTTACTACTAATTCTGCTACACTCTTCTTCATTCCAGGCCACCAGAAGAATTGCCTCAAATTTGGATACATCTTAGCACTGTCAGGATGATTCCTATAGCCTGAATGAAGAGTTTTGACATTAACTTTTTGGTGCACCAACTTAGGAATCCATAGCCGGTTCACTTGAAAGATAACACTATCATGCAGTTGTATGCCGATATGGCGACCGCTCTCAATTTTGGCATTAGCCTTAAGAAATCTCCATCTATTAATTGTGATACAAAGACATCCTTAAAGAGGGTCGATTTAGATGAATACTGATCTACTAACGCATTTAAGTCTCCTTTGTGCATTGGTTCAATTCACAGCTTGGCAAATTCGGCTTCTAGAGGACTTTCAGAAATTATAGAACAAAGAAAGGTATGACGGCTTAGAGCATCAGCTACCACATTCACCTTACCAGAATGGTATTGAATATTGAGGTTGCAGTCACTGATTAACTCCAACTATCTCCTCTGGGTGATTCAACTCTCACTGGGTGAATATGTACTTAATACTCTGATAATCAATAAAAACCTTGCATTTAACTCCCTAAAGATAGTGTAGCCAAATTTTTAGAGTAAACACTACATCAACAAGTTTGAGATCATGAACTGGATAATTCTTTTCATTTGACTTTAGTTAGCAAGATGTGTAAGCAATAATTTTCTTCTCTTTCATTAACAAGCATCATAACCCAATTCCTGAAGCATCTATGAAGATCTAAAAATCTAACCCTTCCATTGGAAGAGCTAACATGGGAGCAAAAGTGAGAGCCTACTTAGACTTCAAGAAAGCTTCTTCTTATTTAGAAGCCCACTCACATGGAACAACTTCTTGAGTCAACCTGGTTAAAGGATAGGCTATTTGTGAAAATCATTTGACAAACTTACAATAGTAACTGGCAACTCCCAAAATGCTTCGAATAACAGTCACTGTTTTTTGCTGCGAGCAATCCAGAATAACGCTGACCTTTTTTTGATTAGCTCTAAAACCTTGAGCATCAACAACATGACCCAAAAATTCCACTGAATTGAGCTAGAATCCACACTTGAAGTACTTAGCATAGAGTTGATGGTTGTGTAACTCTTCTAGAATGGTCCTTAAGTGGTTTTCATGCTCCACTTCACTCTTTGAGTAAATCAGTATATTGTCGATGAAAACAATGACAAAATTATCTAAGAAAGACTTAAGTACACGCTGCATTAAGTCCATTACGATGAACGGTGCATTCGTTAGACCAAAAGACATCACTAGAAATTCATAATGTCCATAATGAGTCTTAAATGTTGTCTTCTCGAAATATTCTTCCTTGACTCACAGTTGGTGGTAACCTGACCACAATTCAATCTTGGAGAAAACCTTAGTTCAAATAGCTGATCGAATAGGTTGTTGATATGAGGTAACAGGCACTTGTTCTTGATCGTCACCTTGTTGAGCTCTCGATGGTCTATGCACATACGCATGGAACTATCTTTGTTCTTGATGAAAAGAATTGGTGCTCCCTAAGGAGATGAGCTTGGCATAATGAGAGCTTTCTCCAATAATTTATGAAGTTGCTTATTCAATTCTTGCAACTCCTTGGGTGTCATACAATATGGAACTTTAAATATAGGTTGTGTTCCTGGAATAAGCTCAATCGCAAACTCCACTTCTCTAATTGGCGGAATATCGGGCAGGTCTTTGAGAAATACATTAGTGAATTCGTTAATGAAACAATTCTTGATGACAAAAATATCTTTCTTCTTCTATCCTAGCATAGTTACTAGGTAGGCGTGACATCCTTTTTTGATTAGCTTTTCAATATTTAAAGCTTTGATCAGATAAGCTTGGGTACTGAAATTGCATATGAATGATTTGGCATGACATCCACTGCCTAAAGCAAATTTCTTCTTCTAGCAATTGATTGTGGTGTCATGCTTGCTTATCCAGTTCATTCCAAGAATTATGCTAAAGTTGTCTATCAGAAGCACAACTAACTTGGCTTCAAAAGTTTGATCACTAACATGAATAGCTAAACTGTAGAATTAAGAAGCTCGCATACGGGCCCCAAAAGGTAACCATATATTTAAGGAGCTGGCTAGACGGTAGAAGGGTAATTTTAGAGTTTTTGCCCAGCTTTCTGATACAAAAGAGTGACTTGCTCCAGCATCAAAAATAAAATTACAAGTTTTGACTCTTATATCTAGAGTGCCTATGTTTAATTATAACATAGTCTTACTTGCAAAATTCAAGCAGGAAGAAACCAATAAGTGAAAGCATAAATTATAATAAATTTAAAATATACCAGAGACTACTTCATTGTCTTATGGACATGGGTAGGAGTTGGTGCACTTTTGGGAGCTGCAACAAAAGCAAGTTGAGGCATGACTGCCAGAGTATGAGCTTGGCTATTCAAAGGTTGAGGGCATAAGACTAGATATCTTTTGGAACAAATAATGGTAATTCCATTGATAGTATTCTTAGCAACCCATCGAAAAAAATGGTTGTCCAGTCAGCCACAAGTAAAGCAAATATTTCCCTAATGGTAACACTGGCCATAAGGGTGGGTACATTTACACACTAAAGTGTTCACTAGGGGTTATTCAGCTTCTATGTGGTAGACCTTAGCTACTTTTTTATGCTTAAAAGCTTCTCTTCTTGCAGAAAAGAAGTGAGCTTTTCTTTTCTTGTCCATTTGACTTAGAAAATGCTCTTGCATACACACTACTTCAATGAGTTCTAAGAAATGCTTGAACTAATGGGAAACGAGATGCGCTCTAATTGAGTCTCAGAGTCCATTTTGAAATTGGTTGCATCTTGATGCCTCTGACCTTACAAAGTCCGGGGAGAAATGAGATAAACATCATAATTCCATCTCCCAGTCTGAGACAGATCTCCCTCCTTGAGTGAGCTGAAGTAGTTCATCTTTGAGAATGACTTGAGTGGATTGAGGAATGAAGGCCTCCTTGAATGCCTCCAGAAATGATTCCCATGAAATAACCTCAGTTTCAAAACCAGCAAACTTTGTATTTCACTCGTTTTTCCATCAATACTCGCTTTGTCTTGGAATAGATAGGTAGCCAAACGAATGGCTTCAGAATTAGATTATTTGATACTCATCTGGTTCTTTTCCACTAGCTTTAGCCGACTAATGGTGTCCCTGGCGTTCAGAGTCCCATTAAAAGTGGTGTCCTCAGATGGATAAAGTTGTGCATAATGCCATCCATCGAGAAGTGCAAGGAAAATGGAGCTGCAACATGAGCCATAGACGATTGCTGAGTTGCTAGGATATTGCGAGTCTTCTAAGATTATTGAGCTTGACTCTTAATTAAAGTTCTGGCCAAGGTTACTAATGAGTTGATATCATCTGACTTGCTAGAGGAAGAGATATTATTCTTGATTGATGTGGTCATAAAAGGGGAACAGGGATTCATAACTGTAATTAAGAACATAAATTCAGAAGATGAATCAAAAAGTTGTTTTTTAATCATTACTTTATAAAGGAGAAGTTGCATGAAATGGATAAGCTAAAGGACAAGATACTATAAAAGAAGAACATAAGAGATGATAATAAAATAAACTACAAAATTCAGATATGAAAGAAGTACACAAATCATCATAAGTGACAATGCATTGCCCTCTCTTGCACTTCCTTTTGAGTGTTCCATACATCCAGAACCTGCATCTCTCTGCTGGTCTACTGAGCAATGTTTCCAAGATCTGAAGGCAGTACTCATCAGAACATGCAGTCTCTTTGAAAGTGGTAGTTACATAATTCAGCCACTCCTAAGCAAGAACTAGAAAGCTGGTTCCTTGAACAGTTAGACAAACTAATGTCTTGTAGAGCACTTTTACACTGATGGGAGATACTCCACTAATGGTTATACCATAAACCTTGCCATTCTAAAAGTCATACATCTAGTATTTATCAAACAATCTAAAGTAATCACTAAACCTATTACAATTGTTCTCCATTCCTAAAATGTTATTTTATTAAGGATCAGGATTTTAGTTTACGCTTACTTGTTTTAAGTGTCTTTTTCTTTGTTAAGTTTGTTCAAATTATAAGGTGTCCTTTCCAGATGTTTCTACTTTCATTTCTGAGATTCTACTTGATGAATTATGGATGATGCATTTTTTACACTTAGTGATTATGTCATAACTGTTCTAAAGAATGGATCATAAGGTAGATATGAATATTCTCCTTATCTGATATTTTATGATTCTTCTCTGATACTAACTGTAACACCCCATCCCATCACCACACGCAACAAAAAGATAATGATAATAATAACAATACATGATTGACGTCAAAATGGTTTGTTACTTGGGGAAAATTGAACTTCTCCAAATCTAACTTACTACTGAGTACTTATTCTTAAAATAAGTGTACTATTCTTAAGTATTAGCTAATATATGTATGCACATAGGCTTCAAAAAGGGTAGTAAGAAAATATATATACAATGCATATAAGTATTATATATGAGTTTTATATTAATCACATCACAATACTAAGTATAAGTAGTAATAATAACATAGTGCGGAAGCTTTAGCTTTCTTCTAGAATGTTTATCACAGGAGCTAAGTAAAAATATTCATTTAAAAAAAAATAGCCAGATTTAATTATTACAAACCAATATTAAAATGAAAGAGTAGTAAATAAAACTATTATCTCACAGCATAAAGTAAACTAAGTCTTCACTGCAGCACTACTACTCCACTGGCTCCTCCTGAGTTGGCTCTTTAAATAGTACAAAATCTAACATTTGTCAGTTTCACAATGCTAGGGCCCGAGCTAAAAAAGAGAAAATCTTGCATTATACAATAAGTCTAAGTATATTATTAGGCTGCAAATAGTATTTTCTTACATTTAAAGGATTTTACTAAACATTCATTAAATATAGAAATCAATTATAGAAGACTAAAGTATAAATTATAACTATAAATTAAAACACTGAAACTGAAAGCAAGAACATTATAACTAAATAAGGTGCTGCAAGTAAATCAACTAAAAATAAAATGTAAACTGAATAAAACTAAAAATAGAACTGTGTTGTATGCCACTGAATATGCATCTGAATATACATCTAAATATGCCTCTAAATATGCAACAAATATGCATAATTTTGATACCATAAGGCATCCCACAGTCCTAAGTGAGCACAACACTCTACTAATATATCCTAGATGAGTAGAATGCTCCACTAATGATATGTTATGTTTATGCAATTTATGATATTCCAAGGAGTTTAATACAATAAGTGATTTCAAACCATCAATAAAAAAATAGAAAATGAAAGTAAATATCCCTCCTTGTTGTCTAATTATTTAACCTATTTTCTTTAATATGACAATTCACCTAATGCTATATTAATTAGAATGCTTAATCATATGAATTGTATAATTCATTTTTAATTCCACTGTAGTCAACATTTACTCAAAATTATATTTCATATTATCCTAATTTGCCACATATTTAGGAGTACGTATACATAATTAGTATGTCCTAAAAAATGTTACATTAAATACTTAATTTGTTTAACTGCACTTATCCCCACACACAAAATAAGAGATAAACATCTTTTTACAGTTTATTCTCTCAAACTAAGATATTCAGACCCCTATATATAATATACTTTAGACTTGGGATGCTTATCTGGAACTGGAATGTACTTAACTAATTACCTAAAATAAGATCAAAATTCTTTAGTTCTATTCAGGCTAAATCAGCTAATTCCATATCCTACTGAATTAAGTCTATTCTATGAATATGCACTACAATCTCCATATGATAATACTAATATCATCCTTAATATAGTTCTAAGCTAACTAATTTTAAAAATTAAGGAATTTCAAGCTATAGAATCTATTCTCCATTACAGTATGTACTAAATCAAATGGTTCCAAGGAACTTGACATTTAAGTCATTCTAATTAGGTTAACTACCACAATTGTATAAGTTCATTTTAAGTCTCTTTAGGTTAGTTTACCACAAGGACCTAACATTCAATCATCTATAGTTCATGAGGTTTATCTAGGGCCCTACCTCAATAAGTACTCAATAAGGCATTTCTTATATCAAAGTTATCTTAGCTAAAGCTGTGTTATTTAAACATAAAGCTCAACTTTATCATTAAAGGATCTAAAACTCTTAATACTTATATTTACAAACTTCAAATTCTAAGGATTTATCTAAAATCAAAATTAGTGTAAATTCATGCATATGTTAATCTCTTAATCTCTAATCTTACCATTAACACTCAAGTTAGAGATAAATCATTAAACAATTAGAAGTATTTGTTTGATAATCAAGCACATTTTATTAGTTTATTAAGGATTAATTCATGTTAATTTTCACAAGAGAAAAATCAAGAAAGATTAGGTTAGGATTAATATGAAAATTTACATTAATCATTTTATGATTTAATGATCTAACATGTCAATTTAAGATCAAATGACAAATCAAAAGTGTTAACTTGATTCTTGTTGTCTAATGAGTGCAAAATCAACAATTTAAATCAAGTTTGACTAATTACTATGCTTGATAAAGGCTAATTAAAGAATAGATATAATTAGGCATATTTAAGAATTTAACATGCTAAAATAAAAATGTCAGTTTATTAATAGGTTCATTACTGTCTAAGGATCACATGGATATCAAAATTATCAAAATTTGATAAGTATAATGTCTAATCTTCACTAATTAGGGTTTTCAAGTGATTAGCATTTAATTTGCAAAATTAGCCATGGAAAATAATTCTAACATTTCAATTAAGTTTAAACTAACATAAAGAATAATTAAAAACTATAAACATGTGTGTTGGACCATTGCACACCCTAATATTCACTAATTAAAGTTACATGTAGTTAGAGTATAATTAGTAAAATTGTTCACAAAAATTAAAATATTCTTACAATTTATTAATCTACACATTTTTCTAATCAAAATAGTATATAATATCATAACATTTTAATAATTATTGATAGAAAAATTGTAAACCCTAGATTATATTAAAATTCATATAGTTGGGACTTTAGGTTTATCAAATGCATTTATTCAAATTATCCACTGGGATTTGTTAGGTCAGTCGGGACCCGACGGGCTGACGCTTTCGGGACAGTGTGGTTCGGTCAGTGCCCGACGACCTACTACCATTGAACAGCACATATCGCGGGCTGCCCAACCCGATACTGTTCAGCATCCTCACTCGTTATCCCTGACACTTTGATGCGTTAGGGTTAAGGTAAACATCAAATTGTCGAGTGTTCAGAGCATGCCACAACCCAAACTTGATCGTTACATGATTAATTGGCCAAGGCAGGCCAAACACACCTAAAATCCCTTTGTGAGGTGGTCAGGACAGCTCAGAACTTACTCACTCGAGTCCCTCAGCTAAGGTTTACTGTGGGGAGCCAATTCTCCTAACAAAGGTTGAGTCATGATGGAAGATCGATTTCTAGACCATCAGGGTGTCATGGCACATAGTAGCTCAATTACGACTTGGTTGGAGGGTGGCTAAGACGCCAGGATCTTACTCAGGCTCCAACACTGTTCAATGTTGTAGCCCGATCAATCATATCGATCGATCGGGGTTTAGCCCTAGTCCCAAGAACCCAATAGATGACTCGATTAGCTAAGGAATTCAATTATGAATTGCATTGGTTTGAAATTAAACTTGATTGGCCAGTGGAATGAATCTATCTCCAATGGTTATCTGCTCCATCCAGACAGTGAATCCCTATTTTCTAGACTGAGCTCACTCGCTCAATTTAACCTGCATACACAGCCTAGCGTATAGGCAATGTGCACAACATTATAGAACTACACCTAAAGCACACTTAGAGTGAAATTGAGCTCACACAGCTCAATGGGGTAAGGAAGGTACCTTGCTTAGAGGTTCTTATTGACAGAGAGCAAGGTTTGGGCTTCAGGAGTTTCCTAAATTGGCAGGGGACACTAAGGGTTTCAAACACTGAATCTCACCCTCAAAATGTCTAAAGTTGATCTTGGGAGTCATTGGTTTTGCTAAAATAGTTGGGAGAATGGAAGAGCTGGGGAACTAGAATAGCTTGGGATCAGTAGTGAGAAATAGAGCTCGCTTAACAAAACTCTGGCTATTTATAGCCAAAGTGAGGTTGGGAAGGATCAGGGTGGCCTATTGGCCCGAGCAAGAGGTCAATGTCCACTTAGCTTAAATGGGTTAGACTGTATCATTCGACCCGCTGAAGCTTTTCTTACTAGAAGAAACATGGAGCAACGGTCAAGCTGATGTGAATGGAAGAGTTGGGGACAGCTTCTGGAACAAGCGTACGAGATATTTCTTCTATCAAGAGTGCTAGCAAAGCTGGGATGAAGATCCACAATATCAGGACACATGTGATCCATCTAATTGATCGAAGGAACGACGCAATGGTCATGATGTGATCATGAGTAATGGATAACCGCATGAATGATCCTGACCGTCGGATCGCATGTGCGATGCAACGCCTACAAACAAATGCTACTTGAATCAAATTTGGGTCGTCTGATTCATGTGAATAGATGATAATATAGTGCTAGCTCTACTGTCGCGCGACCTGGGCTCTCCAGCAAATCACCCGCGGTCCCCATAGCAGATCCCAGAGGAGCCGACTGTTGGAGGGGTAAAGTGCAATTTTAAATTGTTTGAAACTCTTAATTACAATAAATTCAATTATGGCCTAAATGACTTCTAAAAATTTTCAAACTTGCACCCCTAGCTAATTTGGGGATGAGGAATTATAAAATGAAGTCTGAAATTGATTTGGAGATTAAAATATTTTAAATATTAATGAGGGTTCTAAAATTTGTGAAATTGCTAATTCAACCTATTAAGATCTAATTGATCCCAAAATTTTAGGGTTAAGTTCTAATAATTAGATAAAGTTAATAGAATAAAATCTAGAGATTGATTAAGCTTAGATTAGTTTGGGTAACAACCTAGGATTATTACAGTTACTTTTAATGAAAGTGAGATGTACAGGGATTATTTTGGAGTCAGCATTGATTTCAAGTTTATTTTAGATAGTGAGCCCCAACACATGAAAGTTGATAAAAATATTGAGCCATAGTAGCATGTACAGTGAGTTTCTTAGGAGGATGCTAAAGAAACTGAACCTCAAACACCCATATTTTAGAGATCCACAAGAGTCACTAAACTGCTATAAACATAGTCTCCTTCTTTATTTTAACTATTACTAATAGATAGTGGTGAACCATAAAGATTTGGAGAAGCATTTCAGTAGATGATTCAATCAAGTGAGATATTGCCTTGAATGTTGAAATGGTATCACTCATGATAAATGAGACATAGGAGTTGACAGCACTACAGCTGGAAAGAAGGCTCTTTAGAATAAGTCAGTTTGCCGACTAAAGGAAGAGTCGGATGGGAGTAAATGTTATAATGTTAAGCTTGTAGTTAAGGGCTTTTAGCACCAGTATGGAGTTAACTACAGTGAGATCTTTGCCCTAGTCTTAAAGATGACTACTATCAGAATAGTACAGAATATTATTGTAGTTGAAGATTTGCACTTTGAGAAAATAGATTTAAAGACTACATTTCTTCACAGAGAGCTGGAAGAGGAATTATACATGCAGAAACTGGAGGGGTACAAGGCTCAAGAAAAGGAAAAAAGCAAAGCTCTTGTATAAGCTCAAGAAGAGCTCTATGGCTTGAAATAAGCGCTTAGGCAATGGTACAGGAGATTCGATAGGTTCATGTCAAAAATTAGGTATAAGAGGTTCCAAGTGGATCATTATTACTATATAAAATAGTGTAAGTCCTCTTATATCATTATTTTGCTGTATATGGATGATATGTTGATCTCAGGATTTGGTATGGAGGAGATGAAAAAATTGAAGTAGTAGATGTCAAGAGAGTTTGACATGAAAGACTTGGGGCCAACCAAGCAGATTCTTGGAATGAGAATCAATATGGAGAGAAGTGCAGGAAACATAAGTTGTCTTAGAAGGAATATGTTGAAAAGGTGCAGAAAAGATTCAATATGAGCGAGGCAAAACCAATGAGAACTTCCTAAAAATTCACTTCAGTATATCAAAGGATCAGATACCGAAGACTGAAGAGGAGAAGGAACACTTGCAAAAGGTTCCTTATGCTTCAGTTGATGTAGGCGATGCTCTGCACAAGGCTGGACATTTCACATCTAGTGTGAGTGGTCAACAGATTCATAGCTAATCCAGAGAAGCACCATTGGCATGTGGTCAACTGGATTATAAGGTATCTAAATAGTACAGTGGGCCAAATACTTTCTTTGGTAGCTCTAACATTACTCTATAGAGTTTTGTAGATTAAAATCTTGTAGATGATGTTGATAGCTAGAGGACTACTACAAAATATGTGATTACATTGGGAAGTGTAGTGGTGAGTTGGATTTTTAAAATATAAACATTGTTGTTTTATCCACTACGGAGGCTAAGTACGTCGCCATCACTAAGGCGAGTAAGGAGGTGATTTATTTGAAAAGCTTTATGGCAGAACTGGGTAAGGAGCAGGAGGATGTGAAGTTCTACAGTGATAGTATGAGCATGATTCACCTCGCAAAGAATGCTACATTTCATGTTAGGACGAAGTATATACAGCTTTGGTACCATTTCATCAAGACACTGTTGGAAGAAGGTCAGCTTGGATTGGAGAAGATTCACACTTCAAAGAATCATCCTAATATTTTACAAAAATAGTAACAGTGGAGAAACTGAAGCTATGTGCTACTTCAATTTAGCTCGGCACGTGATGAGTGAGTGGGGGTGAGCCACATCACGTTCTTGACAAATATGGAAGAAGACAATGAAGGTTCAAGGTTGAAAGAAGGATGATCCAAATAGGTCTCCAATTGAGAGATTATTGAGGTATGTAGACTATACAGATCATCGTGGAGATACTAATGGTGCTCCAATGGACTTCCATGAGCTTTCGAGGTGATACGGGACAAGTTTGGTAAGTTCAAGTGCTGCAGTGTGTCGTGGCGCGCAGTGGCATCTTGGGAATCCAGAGATTGGGGTACCACATCACACGTGCTAGGCAGCCTAGAGGCTGGGGAGCTATATCGCACCTTGGCTCCAGACAGTCCAGTGACTAGTGCGCTGCAGCGCACCCATATGATGGCCATTCCAGTGATTATGGTGTTACAACGAGCCTATCACTAGCTAGCAAAAATTGGGGCGCTACAGCGCACACTAACGCCAGCCATTCCAGTGACTAGGGTGTTACAATGCGCCCTGGTGCTAGCCAGCTGAAACTGGGGCGCTATAGCACGCCGTAGCTCCAGACGGGTTTCTGCTCTGAATTTTGGCGCTATCCTATGTGCTTTGGGAGGTATTTTGGATCATTTGGAGTTTAAATAGTGCCTAAGTATTTAAGGGAGCAATATGGATATGTTTCATAAGGTTTGCTTATAGGAGATCAATCAAAATTAGGCAGTGGATGCTACTCCTCTCCTTCAATCAAGAGTGAGAGCTAGAAGTTCCAGGAGAAGAAGAAATTGATCGGGAGGCTATGCAAATGGTAAATCTTTCTTGTTCTTGTGAATGTGGAGCTCTCTGTAATTATGTAATTATCTTATTTATAGTGGAAATTTTAATGTAGTATGGCTCCGTGATTTTTCTCATCTTTGGGTTTTCCACATAAAAATCATTATATTTTGGATGCTTGTGGTTTATGCATGTGATTATGCTGTGCTCTATTTTGTTTGTGCTTAGATAATTTCACATATTATTTGCTAATCGTCAACGTAGCCTCGGTCCTCATCTCAAAATGCTTCCACTACATGCTCACAACATCGGGCATGAGCTGAATGCAATTTGGATCAAATTAATCTGAAGGTTGTTGAAAATATTGAAGTAAATAGAGGAAATGGCGCTACGGTGCCACCATGTGTTGGGACAATTTCCTACAACAGATCCTTGAACTCCTAGGTACGCCCTAGCGTTGGTGAGATATCCCTAGAGGCAACAGAACCCAAGGGTGTGCCCAAGCACTGAAAGCTTTGATCAATTATGCATTGGGCGGAGACTTGATTGCTTAGGCGCTTTCATGCATCGACACTTCTTTAGACGCCAAAAATGTGGCATAACCAGAGGCTTGGACACTTGAGCACCCTCAAGCTCCAGCATAACAGATTGAACCATGTGGAATCGGAATAAAGGCTTGGGCGCTTGGGTATGCTCAAGCACTATAAGTATCTTTAAATAGCTAGACTAACTCAAGAGCCTGGCGCTAGGGCGCGCCAAGCTCCCAACGTCTGAAACTGCAACCTGAGGGCTTGGCGCCTGGGCGCACCCAAAAGCGGGTTAGTGAATGTGCAATATGGAGCAGATTTAGCACACAAATGTTGAGAATTTTAACATGTTGCGAGAACAAAAGGTGCTTGTGGGACACGTTGTCAAGATCTAAGAAGCCTTACAGACAAATGGCTGAAGATGGGAGCTGTTTGGAGGCTATTTTTACCGATCTGTGAACTTAGGGTTGAGTAGTTTGGAGTTTGGACTTGGAGCGAAGTGGTCATAAAGCCGACGGCAAATTCATGATACCTATATGTATGTCCAGCATGGATGCAAGTATGCGGAGGAGGCTACAAATATAGCCAAGTGCTGGAGTGCTAGAGCGATCGGAAAAGTTGCGAAGCAGGGTGACCGAAAACCCACTGGGTAGTTCAAATAAAAGCTATTTTCTTTTATGTATGAAAAGGTAAAACTAGAAGTATGACTTGCTTACTCAAGTAACCTGCAGGCTGTGCCCGGTTGGGGTGAGATTATCCAGACCCATTGTATGTGAATGTTGCGAGTCAGGTCAGGCCAGCCCAAACTATAAAATCCCCGTACTTCCGAACCCAATACTTGTTTGGCTCAGCTCAATCGATTACGACGGGTCTCGGATCGCGTGCCCAATTCCAATGGACACAAAAATCACTACTTTATCCAACACTTTAGCTTTAAAAATAATGGAGTGGATAATGATCAGCATATAGGTCATTGAAAAATACGAATTACATGTAAAATTAAATAACAATGAAAAAGCCAAATAGCAAACATCAGATACATTTTAATTCAGTTTTTTTGTCTCGTTTAACAAACACTAAAGTAATTACAATCTAAATCCAAATGTTAAGCACAAGTAAATTTTTTCCGAAAAATTTGAGTCTTATAAGTCAAATATATAACCCAAAAACATTTTATTAATGCATATTATTTGATTTTTAATTTTTTCAAAATATTAGAAGATTAAAATATATATTTTCTAATGAGTCTTAATTATAAAAATAAATTTAATATTTATTTTGTGAGTCACAATAATATTTTATATTCTTAAAAAATGTCTTTAAATTATTTCAGAATATCAAAGAATAAAAATCACTAACAAAACGAACCATTCGACAATGCTAGAATAGTTACAAATTAAAATAATTTAATTAGATTTTTTTTGACTTTATCGTTAGATTTTATTGAGTAATTAAAAAATAATTAGAATAAATTTTAAGGCTAAACAAACTTTAAAGTACTTTTAGGTTTTATCGAAATTTTTAAATTAACTAATAATTTGTTATTTCTCTCGTAATTTTCACAAATATCCACAAAATAATAAGAATTATTTTAGATTATCTTAAAACAAAATTGCAATTATAAAGCATTATCGAATTTTCAAATAAATTGTTTTTTATTGGTATATTTGTATATAAATCACATTTAATGAAATTTGGATATAAATTCAATAAAAATTTTAAAAATAATATTTTTATTATTTTAATATAAATAAATAAATATTAATGAAATATATTCAAATTTTATTGAGTAAATTTTTTTGGATGTCACATCAACATATATAAATAGCATTCCTCCTTTTCTATATAAAAAATAATTATTTTTATGAATTTAATGAAACACAAATTATATAAAAATGCTATTTAAATAAGAAATTTTATGTGTAAATTTTATATATCAATTTATGTCAAAATAAGAATAATTCTACTTCTCAAAATTTATATACCATTATATCCCAATTCACATTTTACTGTTTATACTATTATCCCATAATTTCTAGCAAATCATAAAAATATTGTGAGTTAATTTGCGCAATAATTATCTATACTACAAATACACACCCTAGTGTAGCTCATAGTGGTGCACAAGCTTGCGTGTACCTAGACACAACGAAAAGCATCAATGCAAGCGTAGCTGGAAGTGGTGAAGCGTCAAGCTGTAACAACTTGATGCTGGGTTAGCGAGACTAAATCAATATTAGTTGTTACTGTGATTTGTTAACGCGATGGAGCGTTGACCTCTTTGTTGGTCATTGCTGCAGCGCGCGAGAGCGCTGAGCTCTTTGTTGGGGAGCTACCGCATCGCGCTGAGCTCTTTGTTGGGGAGCCACCGCATCGCGCTGTAGTTCAAGCCTCTCGGGTTTGTTCAGCCATAGGGCACTGGGGCACGTTGTAGTGCCCATTTAGCTCATGTTCCAAATTTTTTTTGTAAATTTGATTTTAGCTTTTTTTCCTATTATATCACAAAATGCATACTAAAAAAAGTACATTAATCCTAAGAGTACTTAAATCAATTACAATTCTTAGGATTATGAACCCGCGTGTGGGCCGTGGGAATGGCGTGTGTGCAGGTGCGCCGCGTCGGCAATAACTTAAGAACATTATATAATTTAATTATTAAAATTCAAATTTAATTAATTTAATATCTGTTAAAATATATAACAAAATTATATACCAAAATTATCAAAAAAAAATGTAGAACATTAATATGAAATTAATTTTTTATTTTGATAATTAATTTCAATAATCACTTTTTAAATGTCATTAAGAATGATTAATCCATAATTAAGCCAAATAAAGTTCAAATTGAGCATACTCACTGTCATTTTACTCCTTATGCTATAGGGAATCTATAGCCATTGATTTTGTGTTATTGGACATCATTTGGTGAAATTATATTTTTAGAACTTCTCTTAATTATTAATGAAAACCTTAAGCCATGAAAAATTGCATTATTTGTTTCTTAAACTAGAGGACGATAGGCCTTAACTTAGAATGAGATTTAGCTAAATCTTAGGGCATGCAATTAGTAGTGAATAAATACTTTAGAAATTTGTTTGATTAAACTTAGTATGAGACCTAACCTCATAATTGAGAATGAGAATTTCTAAGGATGGAATTAGGATGGATCCTAGTAAGAAAAATTGTAGTAATTGCAATTCGGATAGAATGTTAATACCATGGGAAAGAACCATCTTAGGAGGGTTAGTGTGATCTTCAATTTAATTCTTAGATCCTTTTAGATATCAATAAGTGCTGTAGTGCAGCTTACTTAATATAATGTAAATGACCATATCATGCTAAGTATATTACCTACAGTCATTTAGAGTGTAATATTAGTAAGACTTAGAACTTTTAAATAGTAGCTAATGAAGATAAACCAATGAACTTAGTGTTGATAATATTAAGACTTGAAATCCTAGAATTGAGGAAAGAGATTCAATATTTAGAATAGCATGCTAATAAGAGTTAAATCTAGCTAAATTTTAAGATTATTTCTTAAGTCTTAATAGTTTAAGCTTAAGCTTAGAGATAATATAGTAATGCCCCATCAGTATTATATTAAGGAATGAGATAACTCTAGTTGTTAAATGGATGAATGGAGTATATGGCATTAAGATGTTAGTGATATTAGATAATTAAAGAATAATGATAATGTAGATGTGTGGCGCCCCTCCCCTAACCCACAACGAGATTAGGTCAAGGGAAGGTGTGCCACTCTGGCAAATTCCTCACTTATCATTAGATTAAGGTAAGATACTAAATCCACTAATAAGGAAATTATATACCCTAAATATATGCAGCAAAATCATTCACCAAGTATATAAATTTACTGTGTGCAAAAATAAGAAAGGTAAAATACTACATTCAATTCACCACAATACAAAGAAGGAGTAAACATGCAACTCATAATAAAATAATACATTAAGAGAATATACATGGGTACCTATAATATTACAAGCATTAAATAAGTTTTTAATAAAAATAAAGCTCTCATCCTCATAAGAATAAAAGATAAGCTAAGTTAATGATCTCCAGCAGCAGCACACTCCTCCTCTAGAATCTGATCTTCAGAAGGCTCGACTACCTCGAATAACTCGGAATCTATCATTGTCGGTTTCACAATGATAGGGCCACAGCTAAAAAAAATAAAAATCTGGTTAGACATATTTTCTAAGTATATTTTAGACTGTTAAGTTCATGAGTTTTATGATATCATCATTTTACTTTATACTATAAATAAGCAAAATATATGGGTGCAACAAGCATACAAAGGAAGGAATAAGATATAAATAAAGGTATTTATAACTAAACAACATGTGAGATAAAAGAACATACCTCAATACCAAAGCTGTGATAATATTAGGCATATAAGTATAAGCAAAGTAAAAAAAATACTGAAAGAAAAGACTCACTCTAAACATGCTTATGACCATATATGTAATAATCCAAGGCTGTTACTCAACTTAATTTGAGCATAATCGTATCATAAGTATCATTCTATTAAGTTCATCTAATCATTAGAACCAAACCCTGAAGGTTTGGAGCAATTCGGAGCTCAATCCAGTATTTTAGATTATTTTAATTAATTAGAAAATTGAGGTATTTATTTTGATTTCAAAATCAAAATTCGACTTTGTCATTGTGATCGTCACCCCCAAATTAGCTAGGGGTGATGTTTTGAACGCATTTGGAAGTCGTCGGATTTTCGCGAATATTTTAATGTAATTAAATGTGCCAAAAATTAGCATAATTAAATAATTATCGGAATTGAAATTCGACTTCGCCGTTGAATTCCTCACCCCCAAATTAGCTATAAGTAAATTTTTGAGATTTTTCAGAGCACCTTTAATTAATTCGAATTTTTAATAAATTAAAAATATTATGAATAATACTTAATTATTCCTTAATTTGCATTTATCTCCTCTCTCTCTTCCCTTACATTTTGGCTAGCCACTCCCCCCATTTATCTCCTATGCAATCAACTTAAGGCCACTCCTTCCACTCCATGCCTTGATGTGAGGTCATATTCTCATCCCCTCTCCTAGCCCCTAGCTCAAGATGGAGCCTCTCTCTCACTCTCCTCCTTTAAAAGAAGAGCACAGCCTCTCTTCTCTTGCTCGCTGAAGTTCTCTCATCTTCCTTCTCAATTGATCCCTTGTGCTGAAAGAAGGAGCTCATCTCTAAGGCTTTGAAGAAAGGCAAAGGTTCCTTCTTCCTCCACCCCTTGCAAGGCTAAGGTACCCATTTGTTCCTCTTCTTATCTCCTTCATGTTACTACAATACTTGAATGTATCTTTAGAAGTCCATAAATATGTATAGAAGCCATTAAGGCTCATTGAGGTAGCTCATTTATTCAAAAAATGCATGCTCTATTTTCATTCATTTTAAAATACCTTGTCCTTTATTCATATTTTTCATATAGCTAGGACGCTTCGTTTGTGCTAATTTTGGTGTCACTAGAAAGGTATCGGAAAGACATTTCCATTGATACATGGCACCGCTCATGGAATGCTCTAGATTGGGAGTATTTGAGCTCGAAAGTAGGCCTTATAAGTTTCATCCAGGCAAAAATATCGTCTGGCGCTGTGCGCCCAAGATTGCAAAATGGACCGCTACAGTGGTATTTCAGCAGAAACCATATAAAATTAATTATTAAACAGTAAATCACAAGCTGGACCACTGCAGCGCGTCATAGCGCACCGTAGCGGGCTGCAGCACGCTGTAGCGGGTTGTAGCGGAATTTCAGGAAACCTGTAGGAAATGTCAAAAATAAATTTATTAAACAATTATTTCACAAGTTGGTCCGCAGCAGCACACCATAGCGCGCCACAGTGGGCCGCAGCGGGCCGCAACTCTGAGAGCGCTACCGCGCACCGCAGCGGGCCGCAGCTCTGAGAGCACTCCCGCGCGCCCCAGCGCTGAGAGCGTTATCGCGCGCCGCAGCGGGCTGCTGCGCTGAGAGTGCTACCCCACACCGCAGCACGCTGTCGCCCTAAAACTGCCACAGCATGCGGCAGTGTCTAGCGCGCCACAGCGCGCTCTAGCGCCCAATATTGCAAAAACTACCCAAATTTTTTGTAAAACTGCCCAGTTTTGGCTGAAATGGCCAGAACTTCACTGTTTTTGCATTTTAAGGTCCCTAGGACCATAGTGGGACTAAATAATATCAAATTTGAAGGTCCCTATTTTAGCTAAAATGGAATAATGAATAAAATTCTATATGAAAATTAAGTTTGAAACTTTGTTATTTTTATCAAGCGCTCAAAACCTACTATGTACTTGAAATGTATGTTATGTCAAATGCCAAGTAATAGAATCTTAAGTGCTTGTAACGAATATGTATATTTTAACAACTTAATGGCATGAAACCTAAGTCTTTTAGAATTGTAATCAAGTGATAACCCCTTTGCTTTGATTTAGAATTTGGTTAGCCTTAATTATCTTTTTATTCTATGTTATCTTTATAATTAGATGCTTTCATGGTATTAAAATGTATATTAGAAAACTCTAAATATCTATTTGGACACCTAATCATGTGTAAATGACATTAAACTATAATTAAACATAAAAATCTTGCTAACTTGATTAAGTAGATGATACTTAATCTAAAACCAAAGTTTGATATCAATAATACACTAATAACATATTGATTTGTCATTGACCTATAAATTAATCTTGGTCTTAATGGTAGAAAGGTTAGGGGTTAAACCCTAACTTATCTTGATTAAAATATAAATCTTAATCATTTAATCAATTAATTTGATTAAAAAATAATTTAATTGACATTATTCCAATAATGCATATAATTTGATATCCATCTTAAATGATTGAATTAGAAGTGCTAAGATTAATATTGAATATGTATGATTGAATCATCTGAATCTAAGCTTTAGATTTTTGATTTTCTCTTATATAAGACCATTAGCATAAAATAAATCATAAAATTGTAATGATTTATGAAATAATCTAACTCTAATAAGATCTTTGATTTTATCCCATGATTATAGAATAGAAAAGGATCAAATGAATTTTAATCATCTGATCCAATCACTTTAACCTAAGTCTAACAAGTAAACCTTAAGAAGTAGAAAAGTGAGATCTTAAGGGTCTTGCTTTAAGATCGTTCTTGAAATATTTAAGGATCTTAAATATTGATACCTTGAGGTATAAAGAACTTTTGTAATTTATTGAGGTAGAAACTTAGATCATCCTCTATGACTTTAGAAGTTAAACTTGATACCTTGTGGCAGGAATCACCTAAAGTAGTTAGGATGGAACTTATTCTTTATGGTAGTAACCCACACTGAGTGATCTTTTGATCATACCTTTGGAGCCTTGTGTAGGACTCACCTATTTAGAGTGAAGATCAATAGCTTTGATAAATCCTTGTCGATTAAATAGAATCTTCTGAACCCAGATTATTGGTTGGGTATAGTAGGTATACCCATAGTACTGGATTATTTCAGTAATATTCATGATTGGTTGATTCACTCCAATGCGGACTTATGACCAGGTGCTATCCTGAGGGATTAGACGAATATAATCCTGTTAAAGTAAATCTTTCAAGATGAAGAGGTTACAATTAGTGAATAAGATCCTTAGTTTGAAATGTAAATTGCGACCAGGGTTCTGCCTCCTATCGTAGTGCACTTCGATAAGTGCAGTTTAAGCAAACTAAGTATCTTAATTTACTTGGTGTAGACCATTAAGTATGCTTGTAATTGGGTCATTTAATAGCTTAGCTTGAGATGAAAACTATGACCGAGTTCTGCCTCCTATCGTAGTGCGCTTCGATAAGTACAGTTTAAACAAGCTAAGGGTTAAATCCACCTTTCTTGCAAGCATGTTAAATATGTGTATAAAATCATCCCAACTAATGAATTTTAAGTAAATTCTCAACTTTAACCAAGTATCAAATTAGAATGTAGGAGTCAGAATCCTTTTAGCAGGATTCTGCATAATGGAGACCTCAAATTCATTATCGGATTTCAAAGCATTTCTCTGGATTTATCTCATAAGCATGAGCATGAGCATAAGCAGGATGTGTGAGTATCAAAATGATATATGAGTATCAGTGATGATTTACGAGTTATGAAATATTGAATACATTGACTGGGGAATTTTAGGATGCATCAGCATCATCAATAAATGGTATTCCCAACTGGATGTATGTACACATTAGACTGTACTACTCATAGCAGTTCAGTGATATTTCAGTTACATATCAGTAGCATACAGTATTATGGCATATTTAGATGCACAATTTTAGTGACATACAACATAGTCTTACATATGATTATTCAGTTTCAAATTCAGTATCGTTTTGATTTATTTTCAGTATTTCAGTTTATAGTTCAGCTTTACTTTACTTTACTACAATTTTGTACAGTTTTATACAATTTTATGCTTTCAGTTATCTTTACAGTATTTCTACAGATTTAATCACATTATGTAAATGTTAAATGAATAACTAGAATTATTTAGACTAATTTCGATATGTTAGACTAATTGTCTAACACGAGGTACTTTTGGGATCCAACAATTTGCTAGATCCTGAGCAGTATATTGAGCCAGGTCAGGAGGACACCCAAGAGATTCAGGAGGAGCCCGTGGAGCATTAGTGGACTCTTCTTTAGTTTTATTTTTCTGCTTGGTATTTTCAGTTCAGTACTTAGCTCTATGTCTGTTATTCAGTAAATATTTGTAATAATTCTGGATGTATTTTCTTTTCTTTTCTAAGATGAATGTTTTCATACAGCTTCTGTGATAAATGTCTCTGGATATTTGCTTTAAGCTTCCGCACTCTATTATATACTACTTATACTTAGTATTGTGATGTGATCAGTATACTAGAAATACTGATATCTTATACATATATTAGATTCCTATTGTATTCTAAATTTAATATATGTATTTATCTAGTACTTATGATAAGGATACTACTCTTATTTTAAGTATTAGCTCTCAACCCTCCTTGAGGTTGAGTTAGCAGTCCTTCATATGAGGTTTTGGTGTTTTCAGCTATTTTAGGAAGATAGGTCATTCCTCACCGAGTGGCGTGCCGCTCCGCCGCCGAATTTGATTATAACTGTCTCTTTTGCGCACAACAATGGGGCAGGGCACTACAATATGAATTATGCAAATTTTAAGAGAAAGTAATCTAATTGTGGTACGTATAAGTAAGCAAAAAGAAATCTAGCATCCTATAAGTATACAGGTAAACAGGTGAAGTGAAGTAAAAGCTATCTGCAGTAAAAGTAAGCTATAAACTAAAAAATAAGAATGTAAAGACTACTATATCAAAAGGGTTGGCCAATCGGGCCACAGTAAATTCCCATAGTCTTTATGGGCTATGGCAAAATTCTCATAGCCTTTCTGGGCTAGGGCAAAAATAGAAATAGAACTGAGGATGCAGAAAATACGCATGCAATAAGTTTTAATTATTTTACTTTACTTCTGTGGACACATTCAGAAGTTGCTGAGGAGTCAAGTACGTATGCAAGACTATTTGGATTCTAACTTAACATAATATTCCTCAATGAGTAATGCTAAGTTATCCCGTATTTCTCCTTACCCCCTGTCCAGTAAAGGTAAAAGTGTATAAGAACTAACTAAAAACTGAACTCAATGCAAATGTTATCCAAATTATTCTATATTTTATTTTATACGATAATGTTATCTTATATGACATGTTCAAGATAATGGCCCAAAGTACAATGAATACAAAAGCAACAAGTAAATAAGGTGATATCCTGTGGCGCCCCACCCCCTGGTCCGTGGGATTAGACTCAATAGGTGGTGTGCCACTTTGGAAAATCCCTCACTTATCATTGGATTAGGTAAAATCCACAATCCACTAATATGGGAAGGAGGTGCATATAATGAATATAGGAGATAAGTCACTAAATCAACACAATTATAGAGTGCAGAAGATAACTTAAGCCCAAACTCTTAAGCACCAAGGTATTGTCCGCTTTGGCTAGAAAGGCCTCACAGTTTTACCCTCAGAAGATAACTTCCCAGTAGGTCACCCATCCTGGGAGTGCTCCCACCTGAGCACGCTTAACTTTGGAGTTCTTATCAGGAACTCCACCGTTATCTAAAAAGACGCCTCGATATTTAAGAGTTTCACTTATTACTACTTAAGTGGGTCATCACAATCTCCCTAACTTAAGTAACTGACGTCCTCGTCAGTATCCACACACAGATCCAAGAACCATCCATTGGGTAGATAGGACTAGAAGTGACCCCTACAGGCACAAGAGGTACCCACAACTATGTAGCACCTTAACCATCATAGGTTCAAAAGGCTCCTCATATGAAGTAATACTTTGCCCTGTATGGCACTTAGCTCCTATTAGATATCCTATGGTTTGCTCTGATACTATTTGTAATAGCCCAAACTCTTAAGCACCAAGGTATTCTCCGCTTTGGCCAGAAAGGCCTCATGGTTTTGCCTTCAGAAGATAACTTCCCAGCAGATCACCCATCCTAGGAGTGCTCCCACCTGAGCACGCTTAACTTTAGAGTTCTTATTAGGAACTCCACCGTTATCTGAAAAGGCGCCTCAATGTTTAAGAGTTTCACTTATTACTACTTAAGTGGGTAATCACAGTACCCAGCTCCTCAAACCTATCTAAATCTGATATTATCGGTTTCATAATGCCAAGGCCCCAGCCAATAAAAGAAAAATCTTATTAGATAATTGCTTAAGTACATTTTAGGCTGAATATTTTAAATGAATTATTAATGTCACAATTTAAACTTACAACAAAAGAGGACTAAAAGCATATGAGCAATAAGCATACAAGGAATATGATAAGTTATAAATATAACATTTATAACTAAATAAAAAGTGAGGAAAAAGTGCACTTCAAGAAAATTAAGCAAGGAATGGGCATATACATATATATAATGCAGTAAGTAAAAGTACTTAAAGTAAAATCTAATCCTAAATATGTTGATGATCATATGACATATGCTGATTAAAAATAGTAAGTCTGAACATGATATATATAGTAAGCAGTAAAGTCTAGCATCCTACAAATATGTACAAATGATCAGGTAAGTAAAGAAATACAACCGACTGAATAACATGCATCAATAATACAGTAAAATAGTAAATTGAAACTGGACAAATTTGTAAAAATTGTCATATCAGAAAATTGGCCAATCGGGCCCAGACAAAAATTCCCATAGCATTTATGGGCTAGGGCAGATAAAACAGGACAGCATAAGTGATGAGGCAGTAAATACAAATGTAGAATATTTTTAGTTATTTTACTTTGTTTCTGTGGATATGTCTCAAAATAGTTGAGGAGTCAACCACATCTACAAGACTATACGGGTTCTAAGCTTAATACACACTCCTCAATGAGTAATGTTAAGCATCTTTATTACTCTTTACTACTATCCATTATGGTAAATGTGCACCAAAACCTACTAGAATATACTAAACCCAAGGTAACTGTTATCCTAATTATTCTAAATTTTTATTTTATGCACAAAATTTTCTTATATAACATGTTCAAGGAATTAAGCACAAATAAATCAAGTAAGCATGGGACTCTTCTATATTTGGTAACACTGTTATTGTCTAATTAAATCATTCTAACTATTCTAAGTTACACAATATTTTAAGACCCATATTGTCTATGCTTGGACAACTAGGTTAAAAGTTGTGGAGTTTGTTTTGGTCATAAAATGTCACAACGTTATATGTATCCCGAAATAAAATTTTGAATTACGTCATTTGATTTCTTTTTTTTTCTGAATAAAATGAAACCTATATTTACTATGTCTGGATCATTATTTTAAAAGTTATTAAACTTTAAAATTTTAAATTTATAATATTTAAATTAAATAAAGTTACTGTATAATTATTCAAATTAAATTAATTTACTATTTTAATTAAATCAATTAAATAATATTTTCTTAATTTTACTATTTACTATTTTAATATTAATTACTAATTTAATTAAACTAATTAATAATTATCAGCTAATTAACTTAGATTAATTAATATACATTAATTTATCTTTTGTATAATTAAATTATTAAACTAATTAATCATTAATTAGTATTAATTTATAATTAACCACTAACTAATTATTTACTACTATAATTATACTAATCTAATATATCTATAGTTCTCTGATTAAAATTATATATATATATAACTATATACTATATATATAGTTATATATATAATCTGATTACATAATTTATATATATATAATATATTTTTATTTATGCAGGAAGAGATCGGCGGCAGGGCCGTTAGCCACGTGGCAGACTGCGATTGGGTGAGGCAGAGGGAGTGGGACCCACATGTCAGGTTGACAGGATGGAGGCGGGCCCCACCGAGCCACGTGGCAGCTCGGGAGAGACCACGGGAGCGGGGTGGGACCCACGGCTGCGGTCGAAACAACTGCAGCGGACCCCACACTGACAACCGCGGACAAAATGCGGGCCCCACGTGCGACACGCGGCTACTCCCGCGTACGCCGGGTGGCACTGCGGGCCCCACACGTTACGGACGCGAACCCAGCAAGATCGGGTTAGGCCCGGGTCAACCCAGCATGGCTTGGACTTTACCTTCTCCGCGCGTCGTCCCGAGGACGCCGAGCTAGGGCACGGCTTTTGCCGGCCTTCCCGGCGTCGGACCACCTCAGCCCGCTCGGCCGACGACAGCCCTCGACGAGGCCTATAAGTCGGCGGGTGAACCAACGCGAAAGGTGGCCAGAGTCGCTGGTTAGGGTCAACCCTAAGTTCTAGGGTTCGACGAGTTTGGCGTAACAGTTTATACTGTCTGGTTCTCCCAAAATTTGATCGATCGATCGATCGATCAGAATGGACCCTAGACTAATCTAGCTTGCATGATAAGCATACCCTAAGTTAGATTGACAATTGCATAACGAAATGGATGGGATCAGGAGTACTTGCAACGGACGGTTTGCGAAATTAGGTTTCGCTGGCTGAGGTTCGTCCCGCCGGGTTCCGAGGTTTGATCGCCCAAAAAATGACCCATTTGAGCACTGGGGGTGTTTTAGGGATGCCAGGACGGACCCCCCGAGGCTTCGTGAGCGTGGTATGGCAGCGGCAGTGGTGGTTGCAGCGTGGAGAGGAAGGCGGAATCGTCGAAGATGGCGACTCGCAACCGTCATATCGGCCCGATCCGACAAATGGATGGGTGCCGTCTAATCAGACGATGCCATTCGGGATATTGACGACGCAATGATTTACTTAACGGAGCCATTAGTTAAATAATAATTTAATTTAATTTAAAATACTAATTCCATATTTAATTTAAATAATTAAATTGATTTTAAAAAAATCACAATTATTCACCCCTAGCTAATTGAGGGGTGAGGAACGCAACGATGATGTCATAATTTTGATTCGACAAGTATTTAGTATCATGAATTATGACTTTCAACCAAGATCTCCTTTTGCGTGGATTTGAGAATCCAGAGACGGTTATCCACATATATAGCACCCTTCTTGAAATTCAACTCTGGGCGACGAGCACTTTCAATTGTAACTTTAAAGTCTAAATAGTCATCATCCTTCGTTTGTGTGATAGAAATGTCTCTATGGAAAGTAGGCTCTATGTTACTCATAAATATCATTGTACTCATTATGTCACTTCTAACTGGTGTAATCGCCATCTTACGAAATTCATCCACCAACAGGCTTTTTGTGATAATAGTGTTAAGAGTAGCATAACGACTTAGAGCATCAGCTAATACATTGGCTTTTCTTAGATGATACTGGATATCCAAATCATAATCGCTGATCAATTCCTGCCATCTTTTCTGTCTACAATATAACTCTCTTTGAGTAAAGATATATTTCAAACTTTGATGATCCGTAAAGATGGAGGACTGAACTCCATATAAATAATGGCGCCAGATCTTTAAGGCAAAAACTAATGCTGTCAGTTCCAGATCATGAACAGCATAGTTTATTTCATGAGTTTTAAGTTGACGAGATGCGTATGCTATAACTTTGCCTTCTTGCATTAATACGCATCATAAACCAATTCCAGATGCATCTGTATACACCTGATAATTAACTCCTTCTTTTGGAAGAACTAACACGGGAGCAGAAGTTAACGCTTCCTTTAAAGTCTAAAATGCAATTTCACATTCTATTGACTAGATAAATGGAACTGCTTTTTGAGTCAACTTTGTTAAGGGAGAAACAATTTGAGAAAAACCTTTAACAAATTTTCTATAATATCCGGCTAATCCCAAAAACTACGAATTTCTGTGACTGATTTTGGCTGAGCCCAATTTTGTATAACACTAATTCCTTGAGCATCTATCACATGCCCTAAAAAGGCTACTGAGCTTAACCAAAACTCACATTTAGAAAATTTAGCATACAATTCATGCTCTCTAAGCACTTCCAGTACTATTCTCAAATGACTTTCATGATCTTCTAGGGTCTTTGAATAGATAAGAATATCATCGATAAATACAATAACGAATTTATCCAAATATGGCTTTAGGATTCTTTGCATTAAATCCATAAATATAGATGGTGCGTTTGTGAGACCAAAAGACATTACGAGAAATTCATAGTATCCATATCGCATGCGAAACGCAGTCTTCTCTACATCTGAATCCTTTACTCTCAACTGATGGTATCCAGATCTCAACTCAATTTTGAAAATACTATTGCACCAGCTAATTGATCAAAGAGATCATCTATTCGGGGGAGAGGATACTTGTTCTTCATAGTCACTTTGTTTAATTCTCTATAATCTATGCACATCCTCATAGATCCATCCTTCTTCTTTACAAATAGGACTGGAGCTCCCCATGGGGATATGCTAGGCTTTATAAATCCCTTATTTAACAAATCATGTAACTGTTCATTTAATTCTTGTAACTCTTTAGGAGCCATTCTATATGGAGCTTTTGATAATGGCTGAGTACCCGAAACTAAGTCAATCATAAATTTTATTTCTCTTGCTGATGGTAGTCCAGGCAATTCTTCAGGAAATACATCTTTGAATTCATTAACTACTTTAATATCTGAAATAGAAACTTTATTCTTACTGTCTCCCACCATGGTGACTAGAAATGCCATACAACCCTTGCTTACTAGTTTCTCTGCTTAAAGTGCGTTTATTAAAGAATCTTGAGTGCTAAACCTTCCTACAAAGGTTTCTGAGACACCGGATGACTGAAGAATAATCATTTTCCGTTGGCAATCTATAATGGTGTTATGCATACTAAGCCAGTTCATGCCTAGTCTAATATCAAAATTTGCAATGGGTAACACTATTAATTTAGCCTGAAAGGTTCTTTTATTCATCGGTACTTGTAGATTGCAGAACTTAGTGGCACTTAGTTGAGCTCCGGATGGAAGTCCAACATTTAGGGTTTTGGCAAGTGCGAAACACGGGAAATTCATATGTTTAACAAAACTTTATGAGATTAATAAGTGACTGGCCCCAGTATCAAATAATACACTACAGGGTTTTTCTTCTATATTTATAGTGCCTAATTTAACATTTAAATAAAAGAAGCATTTAATAAATATTGAAATGCTATAAAATAAAGAATAATTAAAGATGTATACCTGAAACCACGTTGTTATCTTCTGTGGCCTAACTAGGAGTAAGATTGTACACTCTGGCTGTACCAGCATGTCTACTGCTGGTTGCTTGTGTTCTCACTTGATTTGGAATTGGGGGTCGAGAGGCAGTTACTAGAACCTTTGAAGGAGTCTATTTTTCCTTGGCTGGAAATGGCATTAGAGCCATCCTAGGCTCCCTTGTATTCAGAGGAGTAGACCTGAATGCTTGATTTTGTCGAGGATGTTTAATTATGATTCCATCGATAGTTTTAAATGTGTTACATTGCTCATATCTGTGGCCCTGATGACCACATGTATAACATCGTCGATCGAAATGGTAACATTTCCCATATTTATGGGGCCTTTTACATTCTTGATTCTGGTTGTTAGATTCCTTAGCCTCAATTTGGTAGGCTCTTCCTTCATTAGGACGACGGCGTTTGAAGCTTTCATAAGGATGAGAAGGAGCAAATTCTTTTCTTTTAAACTCCTTTGCTAACTGGTGGTGTTCAACCACCCTTGCAGTTTCTACTAACTTCTCAAAGTTAGTTATTTGAAAAGAAACCACATGATCTTTAATAGATTCGCGCAATCCTCATTGAAAGCGGTAGAATTTATCTTCTTCCGTCGGCACCAAATTTGGAGTAAAATGAGCCAACCTTCTAAATTCTGCGACATAATCTGCTACTGACTGGCTCCCTTGAGTTAGCTTCAGTAATGAATCACCAATGATGTTCTTCGAAGATGGAGGTACAAAGGTTTCTTTGAAGGCTTCCATGAACCAATCCCATTCAATATCCTCTAATTCATATTCCTCAAAGCGAATCTCCCTTATATTATCCCACCAATGTTCGGCTTCGCCCTGAAGCAAATGGATAGTCAATCACATTATTTGATAGTTGGGAAAGCTCATACTTATTAAATTCTTCTCCACTGTCTTTAGCCATGCCATCGTGTCTATTGGAGACAGTGTTCCATCAAATGTTGGTGGTCGCAACCTTAGAAAACTATGTAGTGATCCTTCGGCAGAATGATGAGTAGTGTTGGGAATATGGGAAGCAGGAGATGCCGAAGAGGTACTAGCATTTGTAGATGGCAACACTGATACTAATCTTTGAATAGCTAAGGCTTGTTGGTTTTGGTTCTCCAACATTTTATTAACCATGTTTCTGAGAGAAGTAACTTCATCTATATTATTGTTGGTTGATGCTGCAATATTATTGATCAGGGCGTGACTAGAAGGAGGATAAGGGTTGATCGGGGTGTTGTTAGGAGAAGTTGCATAATTCATTTTCTGAAATCAAAACAACTATCTTTAGTCTTAGAATGAAACATAAGACATTTATTAACTTCTCATCTATGCATTATTAAAACTTATTACAATAAAAAGATATATCACACTTATTACATCATAGACTATAATACTAGTCCCATCCTATATACTTAGTGAAAAATGCTACACGAAAGTCTTTATAGGTAAGTTCACGATGTTCTTCTTGAACTTTCTAGAATAGGCTTCCGCATGAATCGATCCACCATTCCTTTGCCTGATCTCGTAGAAGACATAATACTACTTCTACTTTAATATTATTTGGCCAATCCATAACACAAAATATGTGGTCTACCCTTGCGAGCCATTCTTTAGCTAAAATTAGAAAATCAATGCCTCTATATGTGCCTTCCTTTAACAATTTGTTTAACATTTGAGCTCCTTGATCAGACACCCCTTCTATGGATCTTCCTTGCTTTATACCCAACTTGGTCTCGTACTTCCAGATGATCTCAAACTCTTTTAAGTATGTCATGAACGCCATATATCTTTTATGGTTATCTCATTCCTTAACTTATTCTAAGTTATACTCAGAATGACATGGATATTGTCTCAAGTATTCATTTAGTGATTATGTGGCAGAAGAACAATCCATTAGGTAGATAGGAATGCAAATTTTAATCTGACACCTTATGGAATTCTCTGATACCAATTGTGGCGGCCCAGCCCCGCCGTGGTCCTGTTAACTCTTAAGTTAATATGATTACGGTGGTGGGGTCACTAAAATGACATTGTCCCTGCTTATAATTGGATTAGACACACATTATAATCCAACTTAACTAAGGACTTTGCCATTCTTAAGGTAAAATTTCACTAAATGAACATACAAGAAATGCAGAGTGCAGAAGCATAAGTACAAAACATCCATCCATCATATATAATACAATAGTACAGAATAAGTAAAGTGCTGAAAAGTAAAGTTAACCCTGTATTATTACAACATTAAATAGTTTTAAAAGAGATGAAATAAAACACTCATCCTCACAAATATAGAAAAAAAACTAAGGATCTTTAGTGGGACGCTCCTCCTCCAAATGCAGATCTCCTGAAGGCTCTATCACCTCAAATAGCTCAGAATCTATCATTGTTGGTATCACAATGATAGGGCCCCAACCAATAAAAGAAAAATCTAATTAGATAATTCATCTAAGTACATTTTAGGGGAATCAATTTAATAAGTTTGTTAGATATCACCATAAATAAGTAAGACAGAAGCACATAAATATGTGCAAGAACGCGTAAGAAAAAAGCAACCTAAAGTAGTTAGGATGGAACTTATTCCTTGTGGTAGTAACCCACACTGAGTGATCTTTTGATCATACCTTTGGAGCCTTGTGTAGGACTCACCTATTTAGAGTGAAGATCAATAGCTTTGATAAATCCTTGTCGATTAAATAGAATCTTCTGAACCCAGATTATTGGTTGGGTATAGTAGGGTATACCCATAGTACTGGATTATTTCAGTAATATTCATGATTGGTTGATTCACTCCAATGCAGACTTATGACTAGGTGCTATCCTGAGGGATTAGATGAATATAATCCTGTTAAAGTAAATCTTTCAAGATGAAGAGTGTTACAATTAGTGAATAATATCCTTAGTTTGAAATGTAAATTGCGACCGGGTTCTGCCTCCTATCGTAGTGTGTTTCGATAAGTGCAGTTTAAGCAAACTAAGTATCTTAAGTCACTTTGCGTAGACCATTAAATATACTTGTAATTAGGGCATTTAACGGCTTAGCTTGAGATGTAAACTGTGACCGGGTTCTGCCTCCTATCATAGTGCGCTTCGATAGGTGCAATTTAAACAAGTTAAGGGTTAAATCTACCTTTCTTGCAAATATTCTAAATATGTGTATACAATCTCCCCAGCTAATAATTTTTAAGTAAACTCTCAACTTTAACTAATTATCGAGATTAGAATTTAGGAGTCATAATCCTTTTAGCAGGATTCTGCACAATGAAGACTTTGGATTCATTATCAGATTTTAAAGTATTTTCTAGATTTATCTCATATAGTTTAGAAGCATGAGCATGAGCATAAGCATGATGTGTGAATATCAGATTAATGTATGAGAATCAGAATGATGTATAAGTATCAGTGATGATCTATGAGTTACAGAATATTGCATACATTGATAGGGGAATTTCTGGAAGCATTAGTGTCATCAAAAAACAATATTCCCAATAGGGTGTATGTAGACATTGGACCGTACTGCTCATAACAATTCAGTGATATTTTGGTAGCATATCAGTAGCATACCGTATTGTGGCATATTCAGATACATAGTTTCAGTGACATGCAGCATAGTTGTACATATGATTATTCAGTTTCAGATTCAGTACCATTTTGATTTATTTTCAGTATTCAGTTACAGTTTAGTTTTACTTTACACTGCTTCAGTTTTGTACAATTTTAGACAGATTTGTACTTTTAGTTACCTTTACAGTTTTTCTGCAGATTTACTCGTATTATGTAAATGTTAAATGAATAATTAGAACTGTTAGATTAGTTTCGATGTATTAGACTTATTGTCTAACATGAGGTACTTTTGGGATCCGGCAATTTGCTAGATCCTGAGCAGTATACTGAGCCAGGTCAAGAGGACATCTAGGAGATCCAGGAGGAGCCCGTGGAGCATTAGTGGACTCTTCTTCAACTGCTTAGTTTACTTTCAGTTCAGTATATAGTTTTATGTCTATTATTCAGTAAATGTTTGTAATAATTCTGGATGTACTTTCCTTTCTTTCCTGAGATGAATGTTTTCATACTGTTTCTACGATGAATGTATCTGGATGTGTGCTTTAAACTTCCGCACTCTGTTATATACTACTTATACTTAGTATTGTGATATGATCAGTGTAACTGAAAATACTTATATCTTATACATACATTGGATTCCCATTGTATTCTAAATCTAATGTATGTATTCATCTAATACTTAGGATAATGATGCTACTCTTATCTTAAGTATTAGCTCTCAACCCTCCTTGAGGTTGAGTCTGTAGCCCTCCAGATGGGCTTGGTTCACAGCTATTCGGGGAGATGGGTTATTCCTCCCCGAGTGGCGCACCGTTTCATCGCCAAACTTAACTATGACTATTTCTTTTTGCGCACGGCGACGGGGCGGGGCATTACATTGTGTCTGTAATAATGTTTTGTGCGGATGGGAAATGAATTCAGTCTTGAAGGCCTCGACGAACTCATCCCAGGGGATGTCCTCTAACTCGTAGTCAGTGAACTTAGTATTTCGGATCTCTTCCCACCAATATTCTGCTTCTACATGAAATAGACGGGTGGTGAGACAGACAGCTTCCGAGTTCGGGACCTTCAGACTAATGAGATCTCTTTCCACAGCCTTCAGCCAATCGGTTGTATCCATTGGTGATAAGTTCCCACCAAAGATTGGAGGTCTTAACCTCAGAAAATTATGAAGGAGATTATCCATCGAATAATGTGAGGAAGGAGCAGCTTGTGGAGCATATACTGTTGGAGCAGCGATAGTGACTGGAGTTACACGATCATTTATGAATTTCTGCATAACGAGCGCCTGTTGAGCTTGATTTTCCAACAGAGTTGTCACCATGGCTCGCAGATGAGCCACCTCATCATTAGAACTACTAGAGGCAACAGTGTTCTTAACAGGAGTAACGGTAGGCAGTGATCCGGAATCTATTCTAGTTTAAGTTTAAAGAAAAAGACAAACTCAGAATTTACTCTAAGGAAGAGAAATCAAAATCTTTCATTAATTATAGAAAATAAGGGATTACAATGCCAAAATTATAAATCTAATAGGGTTGCTTGAGAATGAAATAATATTTATCCTAACTATCACTCAAACATTATCAAAAGTGACTTCCCGACACTTCCTGTTACGCTTCTTCTCGAGCCTTGCCATGGTCTCATACCATCAAACTCCGGTGTAATCCACCATCAGGTCTGTCACAATATCTACATAAAGTGACTCAGGACACTCTATGTGCATCAGAATGGACTCCACTCTGCTCAACCATTCATGTGCGTATATGGGAAAGTTGAGCCCTCGATATACAGCTTGTTATAAAAGCTTCTCCAGGACTAAGATCCCTTTTGCTGAAACTCCTTCAATCTGCCAGTTGCTTTACTGCCTCCACTTGAAGCTACAGCTCCAAACTGTCTTGAAAGCACGCTGATAATAGTCTATATTGGACTCTCCATAATTCATTTTACTCTGAGGATAAGATTTTATTATATTTGTGTTAGACTCCAGATGACTAAATTATTAGGATGGGAGTATTCTCCTCTTACATTTTGCATAGAGTTACTGACACTACTATGTTATGGATGTCACCTATATTGATGTTTGTATTTCAGAAGAACGGTCCATTATGTAGAAAGGAATCATAGATCCTATTCTGACACCTTATGGTGTTCTCTGATACCAACTGTGAGGCCCCTATACTGACAACAAGGAAGTACGGTGCTCCAACTGTGGCAAATCCCCAACTTAAGTAAAGTTAGGTAAATCCAACCTTACACTTAAGTTCTAATAGACTTAGGATGGCACTAGGAATTAACCTATCCAAAATCAGGGACTAATTTAGGGTTTAATTCACTAATCCTTAATTAAGGTGAATAAGGAGTGATTAAGAGAAATTAATATCCATAATTAGTTTTAAGAGTCTGAATTTATTATCTAGGGTTCAGGGAGCAATCAGAGCCCTTAATCTCCTCATTTGGATATTTATTTAATTTAATATAATTTAAATAAGGACAGCAAAGAATTGGGCAAATATTTTTAAATTCAATCATTGGATCTGTGATTTTATTTTATATTTAAATTCTTTGTATTTTTCTGATTCAAATGGTATATTGAATCATACCATTTGAATCAGTATAGCCAAAGTTATTTAAATAATTTATTCTGAATATTTATTTAAATTAAAACTATATGATTTAATTAATTAATCGCATAACCTTTGAAAATACATTCATATAATTAATTAATTAGACACGGCCCGAAATCAAAATCGCGCGGGACGGGGTCGACCCGACCCGGACTTCATCTTCAACCTCTCGATGGGTCCGTCCCAGGTGAACTTCCGCGCTGAAATTCTCGGCGCTCAGACGACGGCGGCGGCTCAGCTTGATCCCTACACGTTTCTGGGGTCTAGATGCATCGATTGGACTAAGAACCCCCATCTGGATCCTTCTGGATCGACGGGGTGCTACTGTAACAGCCCAAACTCTTAAGCACCAAGGTATTGTCCGCTTTGGCCAGAAAGGCCTCATGATTTTGCCCTCAGAAGATAACTTCTCAGTAAGTCACCCATCCTGGGAGTGCTCCCATCTGAGCACGCTTAACTCTAGAGTTCTTATCAGGAACTCCACCGTTATCTGAAAAGATGTCTCGATGTTTAAGAGTTTCACTTATTACTACTTAAGTGGGTCATCACAATCTCCCCAACTTAAGTAACTGACGTCCTCATCAGTATCCACACACAGATCCAAGAACCATCCATTGGGTAGATAGGACTAGAGATGACCCCTACAGGCGCAAGAGGTACCCACAACCATGTAGCACTTTAACCATCATGGGTTCAAGAAGCTGCTCACATGAAGTGGTACTTTGCCCTGTCTGACACTTAGCTCCTATCTGACACCCTATGGTTTGCTCTGATACCATTTTCTATAATAGCCCAAACTCTTAAGCACTAAGGTATTGTCCATTTTGGCCAGAAATGCCTCACGGTTTTGCCCTCAAAAGATAACTTCCCAGTAGTCACCCATCTTGGGAGTGCTCCCACCTGAGCACGCTTAACTTTGGAGTTCTTATTAGGAACTCCATCGTTACCTGAAAAGACGCATCGATGTTTAAGAGTTTCATTTATTACTACTTAAGTGGGTCATCACAGCTACTCACCCGAGACGCCTTCGATACGGGCGTTTCAGGTGCACTGTGAGGAGACATTGTCTCCTCACAAAGGCCATTATCCGATCGGAGCTCGATACCTACACCTTCAGGGAGGTGAGATGAGTTGATCCCCCAACATTTCATAACCTGGGGTGCAGCCAATCGCTGGGTCCTTACTCGGACTCAGCCATTGGCTCGACCGCTAGCTCAATTGATCGATACGATCGATTCGAGCTAGCTTAGCCCTAGGCGACAATTACACTGGGTTTCCTAGGTGGCTAGGGTTCTCTAGGCGACATCCAGAGCTCATCCAGAAGATAGAAACGAAATTGAGCTGAAGAAATTTTAATGGGGAAAGGCTGCACCTGAGGATGGGGTTGCAGGCTTCGCTGAGGAGAATTGAAGTGTGCTGGAGCTTCCTAACCAGCAGACGAAGGCTCATAGGGGGTCTGAAAACCAAACGGACCCTCTATCAGCGGTTCAAGCCTTCAGGTCGATGGGAAATGCCGAGAGAGACGGGAGCTCCAGAGGCTTCAGTTGGGGAAATTGAGGAGTCTCAGTGAGCAAAGGGAAATACTGATAGGTGCTGGGGATATTTATAGGTAGTTGGGAGGTCCAGGGTGGCTGTTGAGGTCTGGAGTCATGGCTTAGGCTCAGCCCGAGGGTGCTCCCTCAATTTCCAGAATTGGAGTGGACCGGGACTCAAGCTTGGCTGGGAGTGCTAGGGAGGCTAGGGCAAGGTCGCAATGATCTTCCTGACGTGGCACGGGAGTGGCAAACCGGCTGGAGGACGTGGCTGTACGAGAAAATTTGGCTGTCGGGCGCGAGCTGGGGAGGAAGATGATCCACAGTCGCGGAGGTCGTCAGGGCCGTCGGATGGATCGCCAGTTGACGCAGAATGGCTCTGATCTCCCGACATCTAACGTCCGCACGAGGAGGCTGGATCAACCGTTGGATTAGAACCATGTTTTACCTATTTTGAGTGCGCCCGGGCACGCTGTAGAACCATGTTTTACCTATTTTTCTATATTTTTCAAAATGGTGCTATTATTTCTGAGATGTAACAAAAAAACATATCAAGGCACAATTAATACTATGAAAAGTATAATTCTTAACATTAAATTACTTATATTTGTTAGTTTCATCACAAATTTAACTTCACTTTTGAGTTTCTCGCCCTTAATTAAGCTATGGGTGAATTTTTAAGTTTTTTTGGAGCCCATTTGATTATTTTGTTTTGAGTAAATAAAATTGTACTAATTATTAAAATATTTCTATAATTTTAATTACAATTAATATTATCCATTTTTTGAAATCCTTTGGCGCACTTTCTCGCAGTCGTTAGATCGATCACAGATGGAGATCGTGTGGATGGCGCGGGGCACTGTGCGCTCCTCCCACGGGATCATGCGAGGCAGAGCATAGAAACTACTAGCATGACGTACCCCACGACCTCTTCATTTAGGCTCTCAATCAGGCTAATAACATTCCGCTCTTCTTCCTCTCACCTTTGCCAAGCTACAGGAGCTTACTGGAGGCATTCGAGCTGCTACGTCCTCTGTTTGAGCTAACCCTAAAAAGAGATTCGATGAACCGAGATACTGCCTTCTCCGATTTTGTTCCTTCATACTTTCCATATGTAATGATTCACTTAGCTATTGCAAATGCCTTAGGACAATATGATCGAGCCTGATCGAGCTCGATCCATGCGCCGTGTACAGTGCTTCACAGTAAATCACTCGTGTCTATATGAAACCACATAGGGGATCACCTTTTTTGATGATAGAGGTGGCCTCCAGTGACGTGCAAGTGTCAATCAAAAGGTCTCTTCAAGACCTTTCGAATGACATGAGGGCTGGCCGCTAGCGTCCATTGGAGCTAGGGCAATTTTGATGCCCTAGCTCTGGGTATCCGACTCTCACCGTTACGGGCTAAGGCTCGGGTCAGCCGACCCGAGTGTCGGAACCACGGGTCCGATCCGCTGGCCCTACCAGGCCTGTATGCACGCGGCTGGGCCCATTTTCGCATTGTGTTGTGGATGCGTGCGGCAAGAAGGATAGAACAATAAATGGATTAGTAATTAGTTAATTTAATTTTTTACTAATTAATTCAATTATTAATTATTTAATAACTTAATAAATACTTATCCAAACCTATCAATATTATATATTATTTTGATCAAAAAAATGCAATGAACAATAATATGATATTAGATTTTTAATTTGATGATTATTTTCATTAATCACTATTTTATTTAATTAATTAAAAAATGTTTAACCTAATTTTGCAAGTGATGTAACTTAGCCAATTCTCATCCAAATTTGATGATCAAATAGTTCATTTCAATCACAAAAATACGTATGTCAATAATATGATTTCAAATTTCTAATTTGATAATTAATTTTTTTAATGACTTTTTATGTGTCATTAAGAGTCATTAAAACTCTAATTAGCTATTTGATATTTGATGTGACTCTACTTAGTGTCATTTTACTCGCTATGCTATAAGGAAGTTATAGTCACTATGTTTACATGATTTTGACATCAAATGAAAAATGTGAATTTTTGACCATTTAATAAAATAATATTAAATTCTCAAAATTAGAGTTTTGCATGTTTAGGCTTCCTAAATGCTAGGACACCTTACATACTTTATGACATAATTTATCATCAGATGTCATTTTGTGTAGGAAAATACCTAGAAGAACTTACTCCTAATTTAGTGCTAATAAACTAAGATAGAGCCTCAATATAAAATTAAATTGATCTTAATTAATCATAATGCTTGATTTAGCACTTATGAATTGCAGTAGTCTTAAAGGGTGGATTGGACTAGTTAGCTCCTTATATTAGTGAGAATCTTTAGTAAAGCTCTTAAATGGTTAGATTGAGCTTAACCTAGTACCTTACCTTCCTTAGTGTAGGCTACCATATTAAATATCTTAGTACTATTAGAGTGAGCCCAATCACTTAACTAACCTTTAGGACTCTTAGTGCATTTATGTGAGTATAAAAACTAGTGGTTATAGAATCCCCACTCAATAACCTTACTAATAAGATTGTACTAGATCATAGTTAACCAAATTATTTAGTTGCTGATTATGATATCCCAATACTAAGGATCCTTGGTGAACTTAAGGCTAGAATAACTCCTAAGCTAATCTTCTAGCAAAGGATATTAGTACTAAGTTAAGGTTAGTAACTTGATGAGATTGGAAAGTTGGTAATGAGATAAGCTTACAATTAAACATAGATTAGTACTTATACCTTTAATACTATTTAGATAACTTAATGTGAATTCTAACTTGTAGGAAAGTGAGTTATAAATCATCTCAGATTATGTGAACTACTTAGATTAATATTATGAAATTCTTAGCATAGCAATTCTGTCTAAGAGAGGACTTGTATGATAATTAGAATAAAAACCTTTTACAAAGACTAGTACTTTCCACTTAACTTAGCAATAATCTATGAGACTAAGTTCAACCTACTTAGAGTTTTATGAGTAGACTTTTCATGCTAAGTGTAGAACTTGGAGATTTATTTAAGTATTTAAGTCAGACTTTTGTAATGGAGTGTAATTAGTCATTCTGAGTGTGAAGCTCAAGATCCATTTAGAAAGATTATATGACTAAGCTAAGATAAGAAGAGAACTCAAATAATAAGGAGGATATAACCATAAGTGATTGAGCATCTAAGTCAAAGCTAAAAGACTTATAATCCTTTAAGTGAAAACCATCAATATAAGAATTAGGACTTATTATCCTTATCAATTAGACTTAGATTCCTTTAGAATATTTAGTAATTGAGCAAATGCTAGATATTACCTTAGGTGCAAGAGACTTAAAACCTTTATGTGCTAAGTATTGAAGGGCTAGAATCACTAAGACTTGGGAACCTTAGACTTAAGAAGAGGTACTTAATAGTTAGATTAGTAACTTAATGTAAGGTGAAGTAAGACAATAATAACTCAAGTAATATCATTCCCTTAGCCTTTCCTTATTAGACTAAAATCTTCATAAAACTATTAAGTTTAAGATTATATTGGATTTATACTACTAGTAACATATCTAAGACAAATAATTTAAGTAATTGGATGAGTGAACCTTCTTAAGCATAGAACCTCTAAGATGTTATTATAATAGAATGCTTAGAAGATATTATTAACTTAAGTTTTTGGATAGAATAAAATAAAAGAATCATATACCTTAAGTATAGTTAGACATTAAGTTTGGTAATCAAAGAATTTCTTAGCTAAACCTTCAAGTATCCTAAGTCATAGGAATCTTATAATCTAACAAGTATACTAGTGAATCCTTTAGTATGTGCTTAGAATATCCCATTAGAGTAGAGTGGTTATTTGATAGTTAGATGATTATAATGTTAGAAGTATATATGATTCTTGTTTGTAAGAATTCAATTATATTTATAAATTATTTTGTCACATGAATAAGACCTTAATCAAATCATTATTTTCAAACCTCATTTACTTATATACTATTATGTTTCAATTAATGAAGATATTTGATGAATATTTAAGCTAATTAAGGAGCCTAATTAATTCCAATCATAGGATAGATTATTAAATTAGATAATAATGATATCACATGGTTTATAATTAGCTTTGAACATCCTTGAATATTGCAATGTATTGAGACTAAATCCTTAAATATATTCATAAAAACATTATGCATAAAAGAAACTTATAACATTTACTTTGGGGTCTTATTGAAAGAACATGTATAATTGTTACTGAGCCATAGCAGGCTATAGAGAGATCAGGAGACCACACAGATCCTACGAGGGGGAATGTGTGTGCTATGGGAGACCCCACTTACTTTGTTGGGAAGATGTGCTTGACTTCTTATTTGTTTTGCAACTTTTGTATGCTGAACAAAACACTTAAATCAAGATAAATAGCTTACATCTTATAGTTCTTTATGAATGTTCTTACTTTTTCCCACAATCTTCGTGATTGTGTATGCTTTATCATTGTCTTTTGACTATGCATACTCAGTCCATTATGACTGCTTTTTACTCAGCCCTTTATGACTACTTTTACTTTATACTCAGTCCTTGAGATTGAGAATTTTTTTACTTACTTATATTATAGTCTTGCTTGTATTTATAGCTTCTTTTTTTACTTACTTGTAGTGTATGTTGTTTTTCACTTATATTTATGCTTACACTACTTTCAGTTATTTTACTTAGCATATATCTATTTATACATATTTTCTTACTACTTTTATTGCACATTTATTAGTATAACTATACCTATTTTCCTTACTTATATATAGATGATATAGGTTGTACCAGTGTTTCCTCTTTTACTACTTTATATCTATTTGATTATTGCTTACAGTTATTTACTTTACTGTTTTTTATTTTACTCAGTTTACTTCCCTTTTTACTGCATTGAGCTTTACTTAATCAACAATTGTAAATGCCAAAATGTGATACCCACTTAAAACTTAAATAAATTAGTTATCATAAAATATACTTAGACTTTTTAAATCTAATCACTTATTTATATTTTTTGGTTGTGCCATGCCATATTAACTACTAAATATGATAGATCAGAAGCTTAGAGTAGATCTTGTATATGAGGTAGATCAGATCCAATAATTGTAGCTTTGAAGACTTTTACTTTCTAATGTTCCTTTTACTTTATGCATTACGTAAGGATGAGTGTCATTACATTTAAATGTTTGTATAATTTTAATTAATTTTAAATGATTTACTTTACTGTTCTATATTATATTCTTACTTTCTTTTCTAGATGGCTGTTATGTCTTATATTACTTTGTATTATACATCTAATTTTCTTCTTAGAGACCATTGGCTTCTTGTAATGCTTAATAGTGGGTTAAGACTCACTAACCTATTATTAAGTACTATAGTAACACCTAATATTGGATTGGGTTCTTGATCTAATATTTGGGTCATTATAGTCTATTTGGTTTAGCTCAATTCAATTTAGTTCTAGATATGAGTAGCTAGATATATTTATATGTCCATATTATAGCTATGATTATCATTATTATCTGCAAGCATGTTTGTATCTATACTTACTTACACTACTATCTATTCAATATGTCTTTTGATCACATTCATGCCGGCATTTATTTCAGTTTATTATATGTATTTATGCTTAACTTTTTCCATAGCTAGTAGTTAGAGAGGTACGTACTCTAGTTTTTATTAGTCTGCTTAGCCATAACTTGATAAGTTATGACTTCACCTTTTATATTATTTAGTTTTATTGTGCTTTTTATTGAAATACATAAATGTGATATCTTTAAATTTTAGAAATAATTTATATAACATAATATATATATATATATACAATTGTCTAACGTAAGATTTTTCTTCTTCTTTTGGATGGGACCCTGGCATATGAACTGGAAATGTCATATCTGGAACATTTGAGGAGCCATCTTACAAAGAGGAATAGGTGCCCAAGGGAGATCCCGTCGCTTAGTTTTATGGATTAATTCTTTTTTGCAGCTTTAAATTCTTTTGTGAGAAAGTGAGTTTTATTTTCGCGCATCTAATTCAGTTTGTATAAATCTACAACTTCTCTGGATGTGTTTTCAGTTTCCTTTTCTGATATGCATACTTTCTTCTTTTATTTTTTGATAGATATGATGTATGGATGATTATATCTGCTTCTGCACTCTATTATTTTACTTATTGTAAGAATATAAAATTCATACTCAATGATTAACTACCTAATCATTATCTGGTTAGTATGAGTATTAACCTGACATCGGTTAGGGGCCGTCACATATATATCCTATGAATAAAAAGATTTAGATCTTTGGGGATAAAACTAGTACTCTAAGTTTATGCATTCCTAAGAAGAGTCATCTATTTATTTTTAGGTAATTAAGGAAAGGGAGCCTACAAGGTGGGTTTAGGATTCTTATTGGCATTATAATGCTTCATGTAAGTTAGTTAAAGGTTTAAGACACTCTTATGACTATTAATAGATTTTATTTAGGCTTGTTTTAATAAATATGTTAAGTGTGATGTTAAATAGTATTATATGATACATAGAGGGTTTTAAGTGATCAAGTGCCAGATTGACTTACTTAATATATATGATCGTTAACACTTAGATTGGTGAATAAGGCATAGTTATTAAGGTATATTACATATTAGTATAAATGTGTCATCCCACTATGGTCATTAAGGTTACTTGAATGATACACAAGCTCACAAAAGGTTAAGCTTTGCATGGAGAAGAGAAGGTGGGTCTATCTCCTGAATATTGCAGGCCCCTAATCCAAGCTTAATTTCAATCTTGAACTTTCCTCTAACATCTATTATATATGAGATACACATATGAATAGTAATTTATGAAGTAGCATTAGAATATGTAATGCATAACAGGTATCTCATAAGAGGAGGAGACCAATGGCTTAGCATTTACATGGAGAATGGATATATGTTATAGGGTTATGACATGTCGTGTCATGTTTGATTGTGTTTTTCATGTGTTCACTAATATATATATATATATATATATATATATATATATATATTTGTTATTTATGTGTTTATAGTATTGTTAATATTATGTGATAGTATTCTGATGTTAAAGTTAATTATAAATGTGTTAGAAATGTCTAAGGCCTCGAGAAGTAATAACAACAACAACAACAACAAAACAACAAAACAGCAACAACAACAACAAAAATAACAACAACAGCACAACAACAACAGCAACAACAACAGTAACAACAACAACAAAAATAATAACAACAATAACAAAAACAACAACAACAACAATAACAATAACAACAACAACAACAACAGCAACAATAACAACAACAACAATAACAACAACAACAATGACAATAACAACAACAACAACAATAAAAACAACAACAACAACAACAACAACAACAACAATAACAACAACAATAACAACAACAACAACAACAACAACAACAACAACAATAACAACAACAACAACAACAACAACAACAACAACAACAATAACAACAACAACAACAACAACAACAACAGCAACAACAACAACAACAACACAACAACAACAATAATAACAACAATAACAACAACAACAACAACAACAACAACAACAACAACAATAATAATAATAACAACAACAACAACAACAATAATAATAATATTAATAATAATAATAATAATAATAATAAAAATAATAATAATGCTATATATTTAAGTAAGCAAATGACTTTTTAAAGTAGAGTTACAATTGGTCTTTTCAATAAGGTAGAAAAGTTCCATATTTAGGTTACAACCACTAATTTTCTTAGTCCATTTACTTTAAATGCCATTAACACATGCATTAAAAGCTTATGTTCAAAACCTTAAGAATGTGATCATAAAGAAGATATGCTTAAATTAATCTTCATTAAAAGGCCTTGATAAGACATTAAAATAAGTAACCTTGTGATGAATTTTAATAACTTGGCTAGTGAATTAAAATGCAAATAGTGTAAATGTAGTGGTAATCTCATAAATATGTACCTACATATTAATAACTTGACATCATAATACAATTTCCAAAGTTTCACGCATGATGAGTGGATGTTGTAAACATATTCCAAAACAAAATTTGATTTTGATTACAATAGGTTAGTATAGCATTAGGGGAGCATAAGCCGAACCCCTCATTTCCCTTGGAGCTAAAATTTGATTACATAGAAGGATTTGGACTTTTTTATCCATAAAACCTGAAAAAATAATCTCATACAAACAATTTTGATTTTGTTCATGACAACTTTGGGGATATTTATGACTTTGAACCAATAAATGAAGGTGTTCCAAATCGTAAACATCAAAAATTGTAACATTCCAACCTAAGATAATGACCAATGAGACCAACTTGCTAAAACGAGGGACATATTATCTAGTAACGGTTGACACGTTGCAGAGGAAGCTTTTGCACTATGAATCAACATGTTAAGATATTTGGATGGCAATACTTTGATATTCATATTGAGGATATTAGCAAGGGGTGGTCTTTTATTGGATTGGATAAATAAATACAAAACTTACAGGCATTCAAAGAAAGCCTAGAACATCTAGAAAAAGGGACATACAATCACTAAGAACTTCAATATGGCTTTTGAGACAACACCAAAACTTAAGATATTGTATGTGAAGAGCAAATTGAATGGCATAATCGAATAGTCACGATGAATTTAAAATTTTTTCCTCTACATGCTTCTTCAAGGATATAAGACCGTTTAGTATAATTCTAAATAGGAGGGAACAAAAAATGAAAAATGCGCCCTGATATACATCATTGGAAGAAAGTGAAATAGCCATTCATATTATCATTGAGTAAAACTGAAGAATGCACTTCGCTGATACTAATCATTAAACCAGCATATAACCTCTCAAAATCCTTGTTGACATCAATTTTCATACAAAACAAAGGATTTTCCGATAAAAGGGTTAAACGGGCTGGGCTTTTAGGCCACTAGCCCAAATCAAAATCACACGCTACCCTCACTCAGTCACGCCGCTCCTTCCCCCGATTTCCAGTCAACGCGTTCACCTCATGCCCTTCTGTATCTTCTTTGTTGCTATTCTTGCGCACGCTTCCTTGGACAGCAAGCAGGAAAGGAAAGGAAAGGAAAGGAAAGGAGTGCAGCACTGGCTCGTCAGTCTCAATTCCTTCACACAAGAGACGGTGGCTCATAAAGCAACCAAGCGCACTGAACGCTTCACCAAATCTAAGAATCTTGCCTTTCCAGCAATTAGATTAATAGGAACCCAGCAGGGCCAGCACCACCAAGCCACGAACCCCCCGCCGCATTTATATACAGACAGACGAGGAAGAAACAAGGAGGTTTTCGATCTGATGCTTCATGTCGAGAATGAAACACCTCCTTCGCAAGCTGCACATCGGTAGCGGCGGACTCGAGCATCAGCATCCCCATCACCATCGATTGGGTGAACCAAGAACAGATACGACGCCACTACAGAAGTCTCCGCCGGCATCGTTACCTTCGTCATCCATAGCCTGTACTAATTCCTTGTCCTCGATGGATGGAGCTGAGAGAAAAGCCGGAGGATCACGAAGCGAAGTGATCTCATCGCCTGCTGGGGGCGGCGGGGGTGATTTTAGCCTCTTGGAAGAGGAGTACCATGTGCAGTTAGCCTTGGCGATCAGCGCAACGGATCCTGATGGAATCGATGATTTAGATTCTGTGCAAATCAAGGCCGCTAAACAGATGAGTCTAGAGACTGCATCGGCAACAGTTAGTGGTGGAGCGAGCATAGAAAACAACATGGAGTTCCTGTCGCTTCGATATTGGGTGAAGTCTTCATTGACCTTCTCTTAGTTTAGGTTTTAGCGTTTTTTCTTGCTGCGACTACTGTGGATTTGTCTGACCTTAGAGCTGGCTTTTATCTGTAATCTGGATGATGAAGAAAGTTTACTGGCTTGATTTAGGCAATTTTACTTTCTCTACATAGATTTCAGATTGTCGAGACTAGAATGCCTGCCGGTTATTTGATAATACAATTAATTCCATACATGTGGCCCTACTAATTAGAACTAGCTTGGATTCAGTGGCTTTCCTTTTCATCTATATTGTTTTGTGGCATGCTCAATCCGTACTCTGTTTTAATGAAGGAGAATAGTGATTACGGATTAATCTATGTCATGTCCGTTGTAACTTATGCATTGAGTTGCTCAATTTAAAGTGTTCTAAATTATGCTGTCTGGCATGTGAATATGATTCTAATTATATTTAGAATTTCTTACTTACCTAACACTAAAATTATAGTTTACATGTCTATAATGGGTTGGCTAAGGAGTGGTTTTGAATAATAGAAAAACATCTTGGAGTGGTTTTGAAATTTATAGACTGAGATCTTGTACTTGAATTTGAAGTTTTATTATAGGAGCACTATTTTAGGGAGAGAGTCTATTGATATGTCTTCCGTATTGGATATTGTTAGTCTTGCACCTATTGTATTGATAGGGCGATTCTGATAAATTTGTTGCAATTAAATAATGTAAACTGCTTCTACATGAAATTTAAGATTTTTTTTACTTGGCTATATTGTTTGGAATTTGTTATCAAATTTTGTACTGTTTGGCTTATTTGCAATTTGTTTTGGAAAAGGGAGAATATAGATGAAAAAATAATGCAACATGTGCTCTTACATTATAATAAAAGTGAAACTTACAATTGCGTCCGTACACAAATGATTTAACTATGATTAGTGATAAAGGGTAACAACCTAGGGTTAGATTAAGAAGCATTATTCTGTTGATCTGGGCTTTAAAAGTTGCTACTTCCTGGGTGTACAGGCAATCAGCTTTCTCTGAATAGCAGAGAGCCTGCAGGATTTTTTTTTGGAACAGCTGAGTTACTTGTTCTTGTTGCTTTAATTTTATTCTGGTTTGGTGGTAGGCTCGCAGTGGTTGATAGATGGGGATGCTGCTAAAGTGCTACTGGAGGGATTGCCAATGCATGCAGGAGTGTTGTAGTGTAAGTTGCTGTGAATACGAAAAGAACATTAGTTTGGGCTGACAGTGGTTTAGGTTGATTAGAGAACAATAAAGAAAGAGAGGGAGGAAGTCAGTGCTGTGGTGTTTAGAGGCATTCGAAAAATAGGTAAAGCAGAAAATAGTTTAAAACTAGAGGTGGTAGATGAGATATAAGGGATCAACATGAGATCTTAAATTTAATCTCACATTCCTTATTTTATTCAATGTTGAATAATACACATACTTAGGTCATTTAAATTTATCTCTTAATACATCAAATTTGTAAATATTTAACTAAAGAAACAGATAAAATAGTTAAAAAAAAGAAATCTTCAGAATAAAGATACTGACTGTTGTGCCCTTGTATTTCATTTTTTGGCACCTGCAAGACTAGGACCAGTTGGAGTAGAAATTCCTAGGTCGATTTCTCTTTGAGGTGAATTTGGGTTGGCCAAGGATCCTTAAACTTGAGCTAGCTTGATTTCTTGAAGCCATTGGAACTGCTCATTACATAACTAGGACCTGCTGGTTTTTATTTTGCATGTAAATGTTTTTTGTAACTTTATTATATTTAGATGAAATTGATCCTGAATTTTTAATATATTATTTGAATCTACTTTCCATATATGGATCATAGCCAATATGGAAATATCCAACTATCAAAAGTTTTTTAATTATCTTTCATGGTTTTCTTGATTGTTAATGGAGAGGAGAGTTGTGATGACCCTAGGTTAGGTTAGGTATCAACCCAACTACCCTTAGGTATATCTCCACAGGATCATTTTGGTAGTTAAGAGTAAATAACATTCAGGCATAAATTTAATTATCCAGAACCATACAATATATAAGGTTTACCAATCATTCAATATAAAGAATATAATATTCAGATTATTATAAACTAAAAATGATGTAAGTAAATGTTTTCTTTCAAATTTAAAATAAAAATCAAAGCTTTATGTGTCATGTCAGCTCTTTATGATAAGTTTCAGAGCAGAATTAATAGGGGTCTGAACAAGCTCGACTACCCGATGACACTGATTCAATATTCAATATAAGTTGGATAAATCAGAACTACTTTGCTTTGTAGTTTGATTTTACCGACCGAAGATAAGTTCAGTTGAGCTTCTCTTCTTCCTACGGGTCTTTCTTTTAGTAGGCTCACTCTCGGGATGGAAAGAGAGAACCCCAGAGTTGGCTGAGCTGGGTCCGCGGACTTCTCCAACGCCTGAAACTGGGAACTATCCTAAGATAGGAAGTAGCTCAAATTCTTCTTTAGAAATAGATATTCCTTAAGCTATATCTGCTTCCTCTAATTGCACTTGACCTGGCATTATAAGAATAATGCCTTAATATACATATTAAGTACAAAAGATATTAAATATTACACTTAGCAAATGCTAGAAGTGGAAAATAGATAATTTTGTAGGAAATCAAAGCAGATTAAATATTTTCTTGCCATAATATTGTCATCTGTCATATTATCAACATATAAGAAGTTTCATGCATGTTTGTATGTATGTCTTGATTTCACGAAGCAACATTAGCAGTTCTACTGGGTAAATCCAGAGCCATGATGTTGAGTTCAATAAGAGCAACTCGGGCTCCCTCAAAGGCTCCAGATGGCACATTTATAACTCCCGATGGACTAGCCCCATCCCTAACTTAATCAACCATCATTTCGGAACCCTTGCATACATTCAAAAGACATAATATATACATTTCATTTATGACATTACTCTAGCATTTAACAAGCATTTCATTTATCAACATGAATAAAGTTCAAAGCGGTGCTAAAGCGGCAATAAAAGCATTTAAGTGCAAATAGTAAAATCAATGTACCTTTGTATTCGAATATGCTGATTTTAGCACTCAAAAATCTACGGTGCCTGCAAAAGTTACATTTGCAATATTTATTATTAGACTCTGAAAATGACCTATAATATAATGAAATACAAATCCTCATTCATAAGTCTTAATTCTTCCATCGGAACCTCCTACCGACTCTACTTACATCTTGTCTAATTAGGATTAATGGAATCTTATTAACTCTATTTTGCATTTCAGCAGATTAATTCTAGTTGTTGGTGTGTTCATTCTCTTGCTGTTTCACACCATACTAGAACTCACAAACAGTCCCTTGATTTATATAGGACAAAATCTTGTACTATAAGCTTTATGTTCTTAACTAAGGCGCATTCATAGCTTTACTCTAGGATTAATTCAGGCATGGACAGCTAAATTGAATGCAGGCAATTGTATCAGGAAAAATATAAGTCCTCCCTAAATCTCCTTTCAGATTTAATGCAATATATTATAAGACCATGTCTCCAGATTCTATACTGCATGGTATTGTAGATACATCCAGTTATTTTCCATAAAACAAAACAAGCATTATGCATTTAACATAAAACTCCATCTTATTAGATGATATTGAGCCTAACAAATTTGATCAATTCTTAAGTGCGTAAATCCCAATATAAACATAAGTTAACTTGAGGTCGATATATAAGGATCCCCATTATAAATCCTCTTTACAAGATTGATTCTCTACATACCCATTTGTAAATTATTACAATATAAAGAATAATACATGCTTATGGTAAATTTAAGAACTTGTCGAATCATCCATATAGGCTGCCAGAGATATATATTGTCTAATTATACATATATAGAGTGGTGAGCTAGCATGATTTATCTAAAGTTAATTTGTATGCAAGGAAGTAGACAACTGTTCATCCTTCAATGAAGTTCAGCAAAAATTTCAAATATTTCTCATTGCCATAACAATCACTTTCAATCTTAAGAAATCAACCTACTATTTTTTTGTTTACTTCATTATTATGGTGAGAATCTTAACCATTTCAGTATAGTTTATACAATAGAAACTTGTAACATTATTGATATATGGTTATTCTAGAGAAGGATAAAACCTTTACAGTAATCCATTGCTTCCATCTACACTTTTTCTTACGTATTACAATAGATTTATATTACAAATTTATACAAAATAGGGAAGTTTCATACATTTGCTATACAGATTTATAAGATTCATTCCAGATAATTATGTTTCTAGGATAGTATCCTATAATGGCTAATTATGCCACTTACATTTTACTTATGAGCCTTAACATATGAAGCAGGTTGCGATAGTTCTTAGAGAAATAAAAGTATATCACACGAAAACTTTCGATACCTTTCCTTTGTGCGATTGGGTAAAGCTTTAGGGATCAGCATAGGAAGAAGGAAGTTCAGGAGATGGCTCAGTGATGTTGAATAGGGATCGAACTTGGCGTATTCTCTCAAGGCTGCGACTGTCGTTGTTGGCTTGGAGAGGAGTTTACAGAATCGGCAAGGTTCAGAGTGGAAGGATCGAAGGCGTCGAAGACCTTTGTGGTTGCGGCTGCGTCAAGAAGTCCAGTGAGCTGCAGCTTCGTTCCCTGAGAGCAGGGGTCGGCTTGGTCACGGCGTTGGGAACAGAGAAGAAGACAGAGCGTAAGGATTTTTTTTTACGAGAGCTGCAGTAGCTTAAATGCGCGGGTGTCGTATTTTCTATATACGTTATCCATCTTCTCTATAGAAGTGTCACCCCTTCCGCAAGCGACTTCGCGCCTTATTGAGATAGAGGCGCCGTTTCTGGAAGATGGCAGCAATTGGAGGATCAACATGTAAAACTGTTACCGTTACAATTTTTTTTTTTTTTTTTTTGAAATGAGATTGGTTAATCAATTGTAGAAATAAGTTGACGGGTTATCAACGTCAAAACGAATCTCGACGGGAAAAACTAACAGAAAAATATAAATTCACGGATATTAATACTATAGCGGGTAATTAACAAACATTTTGGATTGGAGGGGATATTAGCGCCTTTCTTAGTAACGACCAAGGGTCGTTACAAGAGTATCCATGTGAAATAATCATATAATTATCTTGCTTGTGCTTATACTTTTATGGACCTATAAAAATGACTTTAAATTAAATTGAGGGTGACTCTATAAGGAATGGATGATTCATGATATGATTAGTTTTGAAATAGGTAGGTATGTGGGTGATGATTGGTTTAAAAGTTTTGGTGGTGGTGAATGTACAAACCTCTTTAGTAGATGAATCGGATGAGTCATTGGAGGTGGATGCATATGTAGTACAATGGGGGTAGTATCAAACGATAGAGTGTTGTAATCATTTTGTTCTTGGGCATTATATTATACTAAAATTTGCAAGTAATGGTATGGGTGAAGAAGATACTGATTTTGTTTTAAGGAGGGTTAAAATAGGTGGAGAGGGTCACGGAGATGGTTGTGGTTCTAGAGTGTTTGCAGCCGTGGAGTTGACAAAGAGAGGTGGAGAATTTGATTTCAACTTGTTTATGAGGTTTGGAAGTGTATACGTAATAATTGTTGTAAGGTTGCTTAGTAAATTATGGTGAAGGGTATCTTGGTGTGGTAGAAATCAAGATGGTTGTAGTTGTGGTGGCGGTGGTGTACCTGCCATGATTCTTGGCATTGGGTTTGGGTCTTTGGCAGCGAGTAATATATTTTTGGTGTGGTTTTATATCTTGGTGAAAGCTTTTAGATCAAGGGATAATGTTTTGGTTGTAAATATGATGTATAGTGATAGGTTCGTCGTGAGGGCTGCCTTGATGCCTCTGTGGGGAGAGATATTTTGAAGAATATACCCAACTGGTGAATGAAATATTGTGATGTACATTCGGGAGGAGGATATCTTGTAGTATATTTTGGTGGTGAATTGTGTCTTGAAAAATGTTTTTCTTGGAGAAGAGTTTTAGTTGTGATTATGGATAGTGATATCTTGTGGAGAAGGCTCTTTGTGGATATCTTGGTAGTGATGGGTAATCTAAGTTTTAGGCTTAGGTTTGTTTGTTGGGGGGGGGGGGGAATGTTTATATATTATTGTTCTTATTTGCTCTGGTGAATCATTAATTTCTTCTCCTTGATGGTAGGAGGCTTTCTTACCCTGAATTTTTAGTTTGCTTTGAGTAAGACAGCCGCCCGGGTCCGAAATGATAAAGACTAATAGCCTAAGGCTAGGTTAAGAGGGTATTTTGCTGCTGACATGGGTTAGAAATTGCTATTTTTGTGAGTAGAACGAGCCAATCATTTTTGAATTGTGTTAAACTGCATGATTATATTTTGGTCAGTTGAGCTACTGGTCCATGTTGCTGAAATTAAATTCTGGCTCAGTGCCTTGCTGGTAGGTTTCCAGCGATTACTGTAGGAGGTTTTTCTGAAGCAGTGCTGTTAGGGTGATGACCAAGGCTTGCTGGATGGTTGTTGTTGTGCATTGTATTGCTTACAAGAGAAAAAATGGATGGTTGTTGTAGTGCAAGTTTTTGTTTACAAGAGAAAAATGCGGCTATTCTGCAGCCATTAATTGAGGGACAAGGGCGTGGGAGGGTATGCCGTGGGGTTTAGGGCGAGGTAATATAATTCTAGGTACAGAAGAGAAGAACTAAAAGTAGAGGAAGTAGAAGAGATACAAGGGATGTACACATGTTCTATGAGCTTTAATAAATGATTCTTAAACACTCTTAATGCAAATAATATATACATTTAAGAATTTAAATAGATCTCATATATATTAAACTAATAAATATTAATTATTGAATTCATAAAAGAATTATAAATATTTCTAATAGTAAAGGGCCAGCTGCTCTCTTAGCTTTCATTGTTGAACATCTGCAAGGCTAACCACAACTGGAGTAAAGATTCTCTTAGAGGCTGGTTGGCCATTTAAGTGAGTTAGGGCTGGCTTTGAATTTTCATGTTTGACTTGAATAATTGCTGTCCCATTGAACTGGCTCTTATTTGCACGGGTGGTGCACAGGCTGGTCTTTTATTTTGCTTAGGTTCATGATATGAACTTATATCATGAACCTTGGATGATTATACTTTTTCTTCACCTCAGTTTTGCAAGTTCTCATCAACACTTTTAAATGAGAATGTGTACCTTATATGGCATGAGATTACACCTATTACAAATGACAGCTTTTGGAGCGTACTTAATTCATTGACACTATACACTTGACTATAATGAACTTTGAATTACTCTTTGCAAAGCTATTTGATGATTATTTTTGTCATTTTTGTTAGAATTATTTTGGAATGGATTGACCTCTCCTTTAATTATGTATCTTTATTTTATACTAGCAAGTTGTGGTTTAATTTATAGTTTGTTTTATTTTGTAGTGGCCAGTATATTTATTTTTATTTTTATTGTGTTTTATTGTAATTTGTTAGCCACGTATATTACTATTGTTTTGACTTAGCTGTGAAGTTCAAGGATCAAACTATTTGATCACAAGTTAAGCATACGAATCTCAAGTATTGTCCATAATTTACCTGTGACTGTTACTGAACTCGTGAGTTCTAATGAAATCTATAATTCCAAGGCTGGCATGGCCGAGATCTGTATGAGCATTCTTCGTGAAGTGCATGTTTATGGATGGATTTTATAGCTGTTTTATTTTTGCTTAAAATCTAGAATGCGTGATGGCTCTAAATAAAGGTGTTTGAGTATGTTCAAATTTGTTTTGGATTAAAATGTAAATTCATTGTCAGTTCAACCATGTGGGTGATGTTAGATGCACAATTCCTTTCAATGCATCGAATTTCAGAATAGGTTTTCCTTACATATCACCCAAGTTTTATTTTATTATTATTTTTTGGTAATTTCTTCTATTTTTTTTCTCATTTCGTCCTACATTTTAGTGGAAGGATGTGCTCGCTTAGGTTCGATCAAAATAGCAATACATGTGTTTTTATATCCATGGAATTAATTATTTGTTAACTAATTTTTTGTTTTTAGTTTTCATGCTACATTTCTTACTTAGTCTTGCTGCTATTTCTTTTTTTGCTATTGTTTTAAAAATACAGTCACTGTCGTATCAAATGAAAAACAAGTTATTAACATAATTAGTAGTCCTAAAATTTCTTGCCTAAAACATTATTATAATTTTTACCATATTAACTGCATTATTAATTTATACCAAAAAATGTCTTGCATTGCATTATTGATGTAAACCACCTCCATGGGCATGCTTTTTTAAATGGCCACAGGTTATAAAATCACTGCCCATTTCTTTATGAGTAAATAGTTGAATTTTGTTTAATTCGGTGCCCATTTCATTTTGCATGGTTTAATTTAGTTCTTCAAACAGGAATTCCATTTAATATTATGAAAAATGTTTTTTTATTGTTTTTGTGAAAATACTAATGTTTATTTGTATAATTTGTGATATGAATGAATAATGGTATGCCATGTAATTTTTGTATTTTTTAATTACATTTTGTTTGAATTTACTTTTATGAATTTGCAGGCTATAATGTGTCTCCAACAAAGATTATTGAACAAGTTTTTTTTTATTTTAAGGTTGTTTCATATTTTTTTGCTAGACTGCTCTTTTTTCTCAGAAATGTCAAACAAGTGAAAAAACTTGTGGCCGTAAGATCAATTTTAAACTTACATCGTTTGTCTTAACTTTTCTGCTATTTTAATCCCTGCTGGCAGAAGTTTATGAACTTTGGTATTTGTCTTTATTTTTGTTTTTCTTTTCATGCGTGCTATTGGTTTATTCTGTTACTGTTTCATTATGCTTGATTGGTTACTAACCGATATATGCTGTTTTACAGAACTATAATGTTGTGAACTATGATGAAAAATTAATGGATGGGTTTTATGATGTATATGGTATTATCTCTAACCCTGATACAAAGATGCCTTCACTGGTCGTTCTTCAAGCTACCTCTGCTACTGAGGCAGTAGAATATGAAGTAGTTCTGTTGAATCGAACTGTAGATAATGCATTGCTGCAGTTGGAGAAGAGGGCATTATTTATAGCTTCAGAATGTAGTGCAATAAAAAATGGACCTATAGCTAGTGGTTTGATTCAAAAAATTGCTGATCTTGTTGCTGAAAATATGGGTGGCCCTGTTGAAGATGCTGATGATATTTTGAGAAGGTGGATTATCAGAAGTCAAGAATTGCGCACTTCTCTGAATACTATTGTTTTCCCGCTTGGTTTACTTGGAGTTGGATTGTCACGCCACAGGGCCTTACTTTTTAAGGTTGACACCTAACAGGTTTATCCCAAATATATACACTGACCATCTATTTCACATTAATGTCAAACAGCAACATGTTAGCTTAAAGTGATTTAGATATTAGAGTGGCCATACTCCGTACTCAAGCATATGTATCTATTTCAATGATTTATTTTTGAAAAACTATGATTGGCAAAGAGATTTTAAAATCACCTATTAGATAATAATTTGCAAGAGTTGCCTTGCTTATACTTCTAAATCATTTCTTAATGAAGATTTGTTGGCATGATGGTTACAGTTTAGATTTATCTGATAGTTTTGGAATGCTGGTACAAATGAGTGTGCTAGTTGATTATACTTCAATTTTTGCCACACAAAGATGCATGATAGGCATCATCTTTTTTTACTTTAAAAAATGGCAGATAGAAATCTAATTTAATAATCTGCACCTTCGTTATTAAGGGTACTTATTGTAATTAGAACTTTTTTTGATACCATTGGTTTGATTTTAATATTGAGATTTGGTTCAAGTGCTTATTAGGTGGAAAATGGATGCTTTTGAAACTCAATTTCATTAATGTAAAAAGTAATTTTCAATTTGAAAACTTAGGAATTGCTGTCAGTTTGCTTTTGGTATGCAATAATAATGAAATTAAAATAGGATTTGTTATATTAATACAAATATAGGTTTTTAACGTAATTTTAGTTTTAGATATAAATATATAAAGATTGCTATTAAGATAGTTTCAATTTGTAGTTATGTTTGCATGGTAATTATAAGTATACTTGGTGAATTGAAAATGAGAGTACCTAATATTGAAGGTGCTTGATAATGGAAACAAGACTTTAATAGGTGATGACATCTTGATGGCTCAAAATTTGTAGATGATATGTTGTTTGCAAGTTCATTAGAAATTATTTTTATGAATTTCTCGCAACTTATGACTAACAAGTTTGAAATGTCAATACTGAGCAACTCATTTTTTTTTTGTGGATAAGTGAAGCCGCAAGAAAGATATTTATTTGTAAAATAAAATATAGAAATAATTTACTTAATAAATTTGATATGGGAAGATTGAAATTTGCAAAAAACATTTATGTGCACATCAACTAAGCATGATTTAGATGAGATAAGAATATTTGTAGATAATCGTCTCTATAAGAGCATGTGTGCTTAATATATGGTACATTACAAGTTGAATATATTTTTATTTAACTTCTTAGTATCACATATTTAGTAGAGATGCCATTTTCACATCTTACTCAAATTTCATTTTTATAGATTTGTTATTATCATAAAGTGAGAGATTGCCGATATAAGAAGATTAGGTCATGCTTGATGGTAGACTTTGGTTAACTCAACGAAGCACAGCTTAGAGAAGAAATGACTGATTATGACTTTCTGGAAGTTGTAGTTAGGCAATGCTCTATGGATTTGAGTGTTACGTAATAAAAAATCTATTGATTATAAATAAGTTGAGCATGGTAAAAATTAATTAATAAATATTTATATTAAAAAATGATTGGAGTGGTATTGGTTTAGGTGAGATGATTAGAGTATGTATCCAATAGCTTCATAGATAAACTATAGGAGGATTAAAAAAAGGGGTAGACCTAAAGTAACACGGACTGGTGTTTTTAAATGATTTGGAAAGATTAGTTTAATATTATGGGCAAATTGGAAAACCTGATAATTTTGACTTCATAAACACAATTTCAAGTAGGAGGGTTACTTTTGATGATTTTGGAGATGATTTTAGTTTATGAAATTTCCAATGTTCATTAAGCAATGAATGCGTATTATTACATCTGTTAAAGAGGTTATTTTGGGAAATAATATTTCTTATTGAAATTTCTCTATGTTTGTGCTACTTAATAAAATTGCAATAACTGATATCGAACAATTTTATCAAACGAGAATCCTGTTTGCAAGTTGTCAACTAATATATTTTACTCTACATAGCTGGACTACCATGTTAGTCATTATTTAAGTCCTTGCATACACTGCATGCTCATTTAATTTCTGATCGTTGCTTGAAATGCATTTTTTTCATTTATTCTTGATGCTAGGAATTATATAAAAAAGAGTTAATTGTATGTAGCAGCTCTAGTTATCTTATTTACTTTGTTTTTATTGTTGTAGGGATGCATGTTCTAAGATCATTAATGCAACTGTAGTTCTATGTCACAATTATTTGTCTGCATTAGAAAACTGATGTTTCACTTTTTGGTGCTAGGTACTAGCTGATCGGATTGAGCTTCCATGTAAGCTAGTGAAAGGGAGTTATTACACTGGTACAGATGAAGGTGCCATAAATTTAATTAAAGTTGATTTTGAGAGGTACAACCTTTACAAGTCTATTTATTCTTCTATTGCTACAAGCCCAAATGGTAGAGGTTGTTTATTTCATTGTTCTTATGCTGATTAGAATAAGCTTACTAAATTTATTCATCAAGTGTATGATCTAGCCGGTGATCTTATAATACTAAGGGTTGAAAAAAGTTGGCTGATAGAAAAATGAAAATAAAAATGAACTTGTTTATACTTAAATTTCTTGATATTATTTTGAAAGTAAATGATAAAAAAATAGTATTCATTCAAACATGTGAAAGAGCCATAAATAACCACGAGTTTTTTAATGCTTGAAAATAAATGACATGCATAAAAAGTATGATGCATCTCTGCTACATTTCAACTAATTCAAGCAAAAGAGTTAAATGTTTAACAAACAAAAACAAAAGTATGCGTATAGAAGAATACATTTACTTCATTTAATGTTCTGCACTCTTTTTTCATTTATGAACCTATTTATTCTTTTAAAGTTTGATTTGTAGAATATTTATTAGGTGCAGCGTTATTATAAATCTGTAGGTATATCACATTTCTAGACAACAACATAAATTAAGTAACTTTAATTGAAATATGTAGCGGTTTACACATGTTGTAAGAGCATATTGTCTAAATTATTTACTGTTCTTTTTAAGGCATTTTCTATTTGTACACCGTTCTCAACTAGTACTTGAAGGAGGTTTCTCCATCAATAAACACACAATTGCATATATTCATTTTACTACTTTCAATTTTATTCTTTATGCCATAAATTATATAAAGAAACGTGTGATAATTTACATTTAGAATGTTAGCAGTAGATAACCAATAATCATTGTAAATAAATGCAAATTGCAGAAACTATCAGGATGAGAAAAGATAAATTAATGTCATATTGTGTGGATATATATATATATATATATATATATATATATATATATATATATATATATGCATAAAAACCTATAGCAAGGACATTTAAATGCATCTGAAATAAAAGGAAATGAGCACATTACTTGAATTAAAATTTGAATTGTCTACCTTAATATCTTTTGAATTTTTTATCTATTTTTCCCCTTAAATTTCACTTAAGCATTGCCTATATTTAATGTGTTTCTTAAGACAATAAAAATCTTACTCACATTTTGTTTAAGAATATCAACATACAAATACACATGGAGCAAGTCTAATATCTTAATTGAAGGATTATAGCATTTTTTTTCTACATTGAGACTTGTTCATCATTTGATTTGGATTCCATAGATTCATGTGTATCATATTTTAATTTATGACAGCGGATGTGGAAGGAGAAGTGTTGTTTTCCTTGCATTATAATTAACACACTAACGGACATATATATATATATATATATATAGTTACATATAATAACTTTTACATTAAATTTCATGACTTTTTTTGTTGTATAAAGAATCCAAGAGGAATCGTGAACTTTTTTAGAGATACCTTCACTAAGGACTACCACCTTTCGAGCGACTTGCCATTTGTCAACTCTTCAAGCATTGTTTGCTTCTGCTGGCATTGCCTGCTTATGGCAGGATTGATTGGGCCTCCCCAACTACAATACCCAATTCCATTCAAAAGCAGTTACACCTTCCATCAAGAAAATTTCAACTCGCTGCTTACCATGTCATCATGCTCGGGGTCATGATCTTCATTCCACCAATTGCATCAAATGTTAACTAACGATTACCGTTATTATATTTATATTTGTGGGGTCTTACGCTTTTCACATCAAATATTGGCCATAAGCATTGTTTTATAGATTCTTGTTCTATATTTATGGTTTTTTCCCATTATATTATGTATTTGAGTCTCCAATAATTTTAAAACTCGAGAAATAAAAGAAGAAAAGTCTTGGGGATATTTTTTTGATCATTTCATTCTAATATTGGTGGTGAATTTCATTCTTTACTCAAGTCCTTGTTAAATTTGGTTTTTGCTCCTTATACTCCCAACTTAAAATGGTGTTATTGTGCACAAGCACAAATACATTGTTGAACTAAGTTGCACATTACTTACCGATAAATCTAAGATTTATAGTAAATTAAATCAATAAAAACAAACACGTTTCATTAGAATTTGTATGTTGTGATGTATTTTTGTTGTTTTCATGATAAGGAAGAGCTAAATTCAATTCTTAAATGAAAATATGAAAAACTGGAAGAATCACGCTACGGGGCGCCACAGCGTGCTATAGCGCGCTGTCAGAAATTAAACCGAAAGTGCAACGCTACCGCGTGCCGCAACGAACCCGAGACCGAGACTGCCACGCTATCGCGCGCCATAGCGGACCTTTGACCGAAAGTTAGACGCTATCGCGCGTTATAGTGGATGTAAGATATTGCCCGGCATTTCACATAATTCAAATATTCGAAAGTCGTGCTACGGCGCACTGCAGCGATCCAAAGACCAAAACTCTGGCGCTACCGCGCGCCACAACAGAATTAATATGTCACCTGACGCTTCATATTATAGCCAATATTCGAAAGTCTCGCACTGCAGCGGTCCAAAGACCGAAACTCTGGCGCTACATGTGATGCAGGGCCCTTAATACTGAAACTCTGGTGCTACCGCGGGCCGCAGCGCCCTCAATACCGAAATTCTAGCGCTACCGCGCGCCACAACGCTCTAAAAACTGAAACTCTGGCGATGTCGCGTGCCGCAGCGCCTGTTGTAAATTTTGCCCAGCAAGGCCAAAGGTCATAATTCCTCCTTTTCCCACTGCAAGGATTAATTGCAAATGTAATTAAAACTCTCCTTTTCAAGAACATATTAGAATAATTATTTATTTGGATTTCAAGTCTTAAAGAATGGGAAAGAGTGGCAGATTAAATGCTAAAGAATTAATTGAAGAAGTTTATAAAAGCACAGCTTTAAGACTGAAAAAGGTTTCCACATTTTGATAATCTAAGTTCAGAAATTCTGAAGCTACTGAGCATTAGGAAGGAGAGTTCCCTGTGCCCCAAGGAAGGAGAAGGCTTTGCATTGAACGAGAAAGGATTAAGCACAGGAAGCGGGGGAAAGAAGGAGTTCTAAGATAGAGAGAAGGACCGGTGAATGCAATAGCAGTTCCTAGTATTGTATCTCAATTTCAAATCATTTTCTTTTCTGTAAGAGCCATGCAAAGGCTCTGAATTCTTAGTTGTTATTATTGTCTTTCCTTTTTAATGGAAGCCTAAATCCTCCTAGGGGAGAATTGGGCACATGCATGTAATGAGTTAAGGGATGAAATGTGTTTGTACTCTAAATTTATTAATGAATAATTTCCTTAGTCAATTCTTTGATTGAATGATGCGGAGAATGCTTGGATGAATTATTTTGCATGATTATATTTTAAGAACATAAATATTTTAAACTCTGTAACCATCAAGCTAGTGATTCTATTAGAACTAAGAGTGTGCATGTTGAGCATTCTCGCCGTGAATGCCAGTGACAGCATTCGCAGTGCGATGATGACCAATGCAAAATCCTTAGGTCTAAGAAGATGAACAGAGCGATGAAATAATAATAAATCTTTGAGCTCCACAGCTCACATTCAGCTTATGCGAAGAACATGTGCATGATTGCCGAGAGCCTAGTGACAAGCTCTATGAGCGTCGTAGCATTGTATCTTTAGATGAGCTAAAAAGTTCATGCGCTTGAGCCAAGAGCCGCCGATTGAGCTCCATAGCTCATGCTAAGTTTATGTGAGGATGCTTATGGGTGATGCGACATAACCCACTTAGCCCAATAGCTCTTTTCTTTAGCTAAACCTAGAACTGATGCATGTGAGCCATCGGTGGAATTAAGCTCATGTGATAACTAACTAAAACTGTGAATTTAATAACTTAGACGTAAGTATGAAATTCAACCAATTTTGGTCACATGAGGGTCTATGTGTCGAGACTGAACCTTCTTATGTTCGTCTCCAAGCACTAGGCAATGCTTAGTACATTTGCGGGACACCCTAGAGAAGACTATATTTCTTGATTATGATTAAACATCTAATACGTTAGACACTAAAAGTTAATAAAGAAGAGTACTTACACAAATTCTTAATAAATTGCATGCTAAACCCAACTCTCCCTACTTTCTCACAAATAGTTTCTAATCAAAGAAATTTTGATTGCTAAAATTAGAACCAACATCAAACGCTTAATCATTCTTCAAACATCAGTAAACTAAAATATAGTTTTGTTAACAAAACACACCGTTTTAGTGGACGATAAATCTCGGACTTCACAATCCCTTATTACTTCAGATCACGTGCACTTGCGTGTGAGCGCAAACATGTATTTACAGTCTGTCAAGTTTTTGACGTCGCTGCAGAGGAATTGTAAATTGTTTCGTATTAAAGACAATTTGTTAGTAATTGATGATTTGAAAATTTTCTTACTGCATATATTTTTCTTATTTTTTGTAATTACATTGCAAATAGTTTTTGTGTATTTTTAATTTTATTTCTTATATCTTTAAAAAAATTTTATTGTGTGTTAATTGCTGTGAACTGCTTTCTTTTAGTAGAAATTTAGTTTGCATGAGAAGAAGAGATTGTTCAAACTTTATCTTTGATCCTGAAATAGATAGAACCTACTTAAGAGCATGGAGAGAACAAATAATAATAAATCAAACACAGCTAAAAATGAAAATTTTAGATAGAAATCTGGTGGAAGGGTTAGGAGAACAAAGGGGTAGAGCATTAAGAGATTATGCGCTACCCACTGTAAGGGGAATCTTATACGTCATTGTTAGACCAAATGTAGAGGCGAATAACTTTGTAATCAAACCATCAACTCTACATATGGTGCAAAGCAACCAATTTAGCGGGTCAGCCACAGAGGATCCCAACTCACACATCTCCAATTTTTTGGAGATTTGTGATACGTTTGGGTTCAATGGTGTCAGTGATTATACCATTAGACTATGGTTATTCCCGTTTTTACTAAGAGATCGAGCTAAGAGCTGGCTCAGTTCCCTACCTGGCGATTCTATTCGCACTTGGGATGATTTGGCTAGGAAATTCTTAGCCAAATATTTCCCACCTGCAAAGACCGCCAGGTTAAGGATTGAGATTACTAATTATTGCCAACAAGTGGGAGAGACCTTATATGATAGTTGGGAGCGCTTCTTGCAAAGACCGCCAGGTTAAGGATTGAGATAACTAATTATTGCCAACAAGAGGGAGAGACCTTATATGATAGTTGGGAGCGCTTCAAGGAGTGCCTCAGGCGCTGCCCCCATCATGGGTTCCCTCAGTGGATGCAAGTGCAAACGTTCTATAATTGACTGAATGCATCCACTAGGACCCTAATTGATGCGGCCGCAAAGGGTTCTCTGAGCAGCAAAACTCAAGAGGCATACGAACTCCTTGAAGAAATGATAAATAACGCATATTAATGGCCTACTGAAAGGCTTAATTTAAGTAAAAAAGAAATTAATAATGTTAATTAGACTAATCAAATTCTTGCTCTCCAACATGAAATAAATGTTTTTAAACCAAAAATAAGGGAGCATGAATATGAATAACATCCAGGAAATTTATTGTTATTTATATGAGGGGGAAACATTGTAGTGATAATTGTAACATGAATAATCCTTTCGCACCTTCTAACATTGAGTAGGTAAATTACTTCAGAAACAATAATGTAAATCAAAACCATGGGAAAAACAACCCCTACTCCAACACCATTGCAGATAAACATACCATTTTTTATTATGCGGTAGCGCCGGAGTTTCGGTCTTTGGACCGCTGCAGCGCGCGATAGCGCTAGACTTTTGAATATTAGCTATAATATGAAGCGTCGGGTGGCATCTTAATTCCGTTGCAGCGCACGGTAGCTCCAGAGTTTCGGTCTTTGAACCGCCGCAGCGCGACACTTTTGAATATTTGAATTATGTGAAATGTCGGGCAATATCTTACATCCGCTGTAGCGCGCGATAGCATCTGACTTTCGGTCGAAGATCCACTATGGAGCGCGGTAGCGTGGCAGTCTCGGTTTCGGGTCTGCTACGGCACCTGGTAGCGTTGCGCTTTCGGTTTGATTTCTGTCACAACGTGCTGTGGCATGCCGTAGCGTGATTCTTATAGTTTCTTAGATTTTCATTCCATAATTTAATTTAGCTCTTCCTTGTTTTGAAAACAGCAAAAACACATCAAAACATACAAATTCTAATAAAAGTGTATTTTTATTGACTTAATTTACTATAAATCTTAGAATTATCACTTACCAAAGCCCTTTCAAATTCTGGATTCGTGCTTTTTTAAGCAACCGCCGACCTTATCAGTAGACTTCTTACACCAACTCTCATTTCAACTCCATATACAACCAAGCTGACTACATGTTCCACTAGAAATTTAGATGTTTGTGCCACCCCTGGCTAATACCAGACGCCATGCTTACATATGTTGTGATTTCATTCAACAAAAGAATACAGCCCATGCCATGTTATATTTGATGAGAATACCTTTAATTATAATCATTTTAAACTGCAGAAGTTAACAAACTCTCACTCCAGTTTCCATATTCATACCCTCTGCATCCACAACAGATTGTACATCAAGCCAACATCTCCATCACCCTAACTTCTTCAATTATCAGTCTATTACATCTGTCACTTCCTCCCAATATCCCACCATCCCAATTTCCACCAACCGGATAATTTGTCCACATGCTCTAATCTCTCAATTTCCATCAAATAAACAAGTGCTCTAATCTCCCAATTTCCACCAAATGGACATACTGTAATCTCCCAATTTCCACTAAATGGACATACTCTAATCTCCCAATTTCCACCAAATAAACAAGCAATTCATCCACTATCATTCATCTATTGGTTTTTGCTTAGTCCTAATTTGTTGTACAGTATAAAGTAAAAATTTTCAGGTAAATTGAAATTACTGATATTTGGCATTAAGTAGAACGGATGAACAACTTTTACATTGCAATTCAATTTTGAGTTAATATATATACAAATGTGGTAAATGAAATCGGGCACATTAGAAGAATACGCGGAGCAGCTGAGTGAGCGAGTGAACGAACCGGCGAATAAACGTGCCCATCTTCTCCGGCGAATCGTCTGTTTTGTTCGAACGAATCCTAAGAAGATTTCAAATCAATTCAGTAGAAACACTACAATAAAAATTTCAAATCATTCGAAAGAAACCCTAAAAAAAATGAATTTTTTTTTGTAATTTTACCTTATAATTTACTCAAAATATTGCACTCACAGATTATATATTTTAAATAAAAAAATATTGAATTTTCTATAAACTATCAAGTACTGTAAAGTAACATGATTACACTGTAATCAAATTTTATTATGATCAAATTATTTTGTATTCAAATTTTTTAATTTTTCTTAGTTACATATCCTCTTATTGAGTTCCTTCATTCAGTATATATATATATATATATATATATATATATATATATATATGCGTTAATCAAAAGCATCAAACTAAAGCGCATGACTGGATTCGATTTGAACGGTGATGGAGCAGCCAAACTGGCTGGAGCAACGGTTGTCAGCGTCGATCAACAAACTGGACCGTTACCGCTTACCATTATGCAATTATGCAACTTCAAGTTTGTAGGAGAAGAAAGAATTTCTTATAGTTTGGTGGAAGGTATACAAATATTAAAATCCTACGTAAACCGAAAATAGCAATTGTTTTTTATATAGTAATTTTCAAATATTGAGTACCTAAATTGATCGTGCACAAGGGAAACAAATGATTTATGTAGCCGACCCAACCTAATGGGATTAAGACGGGATGTTGTTGTCGCTGTTGTTTAAATATTGAGTATCTAATTATTGCATATAAAGATTTGCCCAAGGAACTCTTGTCATCATGAAAGGATAGCTTATGAATTCCGATCGAAACGATCAATATGAGAAAAATGTACCAATGATCTTCAGACATTGCCCTAATCAAAACTAGCAAGCAGCTTAACTAACATACAAGTATGGCTGATAATTTGACTCAGAACTCAAACTCAAAAATTTGAACTCAACTCGAATCCTATTTGACTAAACTCGAGCAGCGTGTTGTGCGGAAGCTTCCGCAATTATTTTTTGAGAATGTAAATTGCATATAAATCTTTAGATAATTTTAATTTATAATAAATAACATTTTATTTTAGTTCAATTTAAAACAAATTTACATGCACATCACAAGACTTCATAATTTCATATCTAGTATTAAAACTTCAAATACTACAAATATATAGACATAAAAGTACAATTCAACTCTATTAATATAAGAAATTTTGTGATATGTTGATAAAAGAATTTTTGCGGTAGATATGTAATATTGAAAATTTAGCATTAAATATGAAGATAAAATGAAACTTGTGGTATGTATATTAAAGCCTCATTTTATAGGTTTATGTATCAAGAATTATATCTTGCATAAACTTTTTGGATAAAATTTGAAAACATAATGAAGGAGTTTACACTTCTTTGCATAAAAAAAGTTTAACATTAAATCTTAAGAGAAATTAGTTATTCAATTATAATTTACAAAAAATCCTATCATTTAATAATGATCATTGTTAATTAAACCTTATTAATGATAGCTATTAATCATTGTTAAATTCATCCTAATTAAACCTTAAATGATGAACAAAATATTTGAGCAACTAGTGTGAGTTCTATCAATAATTCTAACATTGAGGAACAGTCAGTAATGCTTGCCTAAAAGTAATCAACCTTTAACACTTTTGCTAGTCACAAATACACTCACGAAGTCTCTACTATTATATTCTTGTGTAATCACAGCATTTTTTAATTTCTATACATCACTTTGATTACTTTATTTTTACATTTCCTTTGTTGTTTTTCTTATTTTTTCTATGTTTGAGCATTTTGTCTCTCACTCATTTTAAGTATTTGAAAAAATTCTAGAGTTTAAATTAACCACAACCCAAAATAAAGACTCAAAACCACAATTTTTTTTTTCATTATACATATTATTTTGCAATTCTAAAGCCCTTTAAGAGATTTAACTTAGTCCCGTCGCTTGAACCCGACTACTTAAAAGGAAGTGTTAACTTCATAAGCATTGTTGTTTACAAGATTTGGCATGCATAGAGTATTCACTAGTGATTTTAGTTGTTTTGTCACACATAGAAAACAACTCTCTTTCAAATCAATTATGCTACTTTTTCTTGAAATAAATGTTATAATCTTGTGAAAATTATTTTGTAGCTTTGATTAAATTTGGTTTAATTTTAATCAATGTTGTGCTATAGTTGTTTTTGTTTGTGTGTTGGCTGCATAATTTTGTTGCTACTTCTTATGCTCATGATCCTTATTATATTATTTATTTATTTTAAAATAAATTAGCTTTAAATATGAAGCATATATGTGATTGATAAAATTTAAACATAAGACATAAGATAACAAATCCCGAGCCTCAATCACTGAGCTACAACATCATTTGTTGTTGAGTTGAAATATTAAAATATAATTGTACTAATTAATGCAAAGTTTTGTTAAATAAGATGACTAATTTATGTCAATATTAACGCATAACAAAACAAAAATCCCCATAAAAATCTGTTAGCACTCACTTTTCCAATGCCCCTTCACCTTCCCTTTTGGTTAGCACTCACTTTCAAAATCATTATTCTCCCAAGCAATATTCATAAGCTTCTTTCTGATAGCACATGAATTAATTGATATCACACATTCTAAATGCATGGCCATCATGGAGGCATGTCTTTGTATACAATTATAGCGTCATATACATGCATATCTAGGAATACCCTCTGTTTTTCAAGGAGAATGTTCTTCTTCCTAGCAAATAACCCAAAGTGTATAAAAATAGGAAAAATGACAAAAAATTACAATACTTACCCTTTCTCTCTTCATCCAACAGCTCATTTTTAGATATACCTTTTTTTTTTTCAAGGTGAATGCTCTCTTTCCCAACAAATAACCCAAACTATATGAAAATTGGAAAAATGGCAATCCCGCCCCTCCCTCTCCATCCAACGGCTCACATTTATGTTTTTCAAGTATTTTGGGCTCAACCTTGGGCACTATAACAAAGTTCTTCTTTCAAACTCCAAAAGTTCACTCAAATACACCGCGAATGGATGAGTATTGTCGATTCATTGTAACCTATAATTAGTTGGGTACCTTTATTAAATCTGGAACATGATGTTCTTCTTGGAATAAGGTTTAAGAAACCCTTGCTGCAAAGGATATCCTGCATCAACAACACAATATTTTTTTTATAAAAATAAACAATTATTAAGCTTTGTAAGTTTTTGATATACATTTTGCACTCTTTGGAAACTTATGCATATCTTGATAACAAGAACATAAGATACCTCCAATCCAAATGATAAAATAAATTCCCATTACATAAAAAAGGCATACAAGAAATTATCCCTTCATGAGGAAAAATAAAAAAACAATGCAAATATCAACAAGGCAAAAACAAAACTTGAATGTGCCTCTTATACGCATATCTGATTCTCAAAGCGAGATGTGTTGGGGGTAGATCAAGGCCATCACAAATTATCCAATGAGCACAGCTACAGTATCCAATATGTCCTTAAAACAATCAAAATGAACAAGTACTATCAAATGTAAATAGAGGATTTGTCCACACCGACTCCACATTTTTCTTTTTTAATATTTATTCTCTTAATTTTTCAATGAAATTGGAACTGTTTTGGAGTATTATGGCATTTTTATGAGATCTTCGCATGTCCCTCCACAGCCCAAACATAATTTTACAAGTTTTGGAAGGCAAAGGAAGCTGGACGCCGGAAGAAAAAAAAATCTAAGAGATCTGCAATAGCGCCGAAGAATAAGTCCAAAATGTGTGAAAAAGGAACTTCTGGGAAGAGAAGGGCATATGATTGTAATTTTTTTCTTTTCTCCTCTTTCACATGATTTTAACTATTATTTTGAGCAGCAAAACATTCTCCAAAATCTACATTGCACCACGTTTTTGGATTGTGGAAAGTATTTCCAAGGCAAACCGACCAATGGCACACAATGTAATTTTCAGTTTGCATTAAAAAGCAAGCAGCGGTGACAAAAATACACTTACTTTTTGCCTCCTAAAAACACCGTTTTTGGGCCCAATATTTTTAAAAAGCAGGAAGAAAGCAATACCTCAAATGGGCAAACAATATTATGCTGCAACTATAACTTTATCCCCAACATATTAGTTTAGTTTCTCCTTTGTGATCTTCAAAGTACTTTGGAAAAAAAGAGTGCTATCAAAGAAAAGAATTATGCTTCCCAACATTTGAATCCCACTAAAAATAGGCTTTTTATGAGATGACAATTCAATTATAGCCAATACATTAATTTCATGCATTTTGTGGGAATTTCACCTAAACCAACAAAAGATAAATAAATTTCACTAAATTTTCCAAACAACAAATTCAAATTAAAGTGCATATGTTTTACTTGAAATTATATTACACTACAATTAAGTAAAAATTCAATTACAGCAAATCATGCAGAGAAAAGTATTGGAACAAAACAAAAAATAAAACAAAATAAAAAATAATAGCAAAATAAAAAATACTAGATTTATGCGGGAATACTCAAAATTAGGAAAAATTACGAAGTCATACCACACTATAGAATTTTCACTATGAAGAAATATGAAAGGAAATATAGATCTCTCAATATCACAATCTCCTGAAAGAAGATGACGGCTACACAGAATCTGCACAACCCTAGCCTTAACAGAACTATATATAGACAAAATCTAGGGCACCAACACAAATGTTACAAAATAGCGGTCGACAGCACATCCCAAACAATCTAATCAGGCTAACAATCAGGCAGCTACTAAACAGTAACAAGAATACCATGATCAATATGCCAATATCTATACCACAAATATATCTATGCTAGTAGTTGAAGGCACAGCACGCACACACAGTTCAGCCAAATAGCCATATCATAGCATATAAAAGCGGTAAGAAAGATATTAACATTCTAAACAAAGCATAGATCTTGTGATTAAATAGATGAAATATCAAGAAACAAAAAATACATAGTAGGAACAATGACTCTTTCCTGCAGGAAATTGATGTGACTATTAGATATTCACCTCACACATTAATTTTAGATTAATAACTACTGAGCAATCATAATTACCTGCATAACACACTGAACTGGCGTATTTACATATCTAGTACCTCAATTTTAATAGTTTTAAAACTAGCACCAAATGATACGGTTAGAAATGCTATGGGAGATAATAATTTTGATGTGATAATAGAGATTTGGATCATAATTTGTAATATTTATAAATTGAGTTATTTCCTAATATGGTCCCCCAACTATTGAGAATGTTCAAATTAAATCCTTTAACTATTAAAATGTTCAAATAGTCCCACGACTCTTTTTTTGAATAACACAAATTAGCCTTAACTTAAATTTTTATCCATTTTAAATAAAAAAATTAAATTAATGAATAATACTTTAAAAATTAGTTTATATATATATATAAAATTTTGATATTAACAATTTTAAAAACAATTAAAAACAATTCTAATGCAACTTTAAATATCATATTATATATATATATATATATATTATATATAAACTAATCATTAAAATATCATTCATTATAATGGTTATTCATTCCGACATGGGATCTCTAAAACCAAAAAGCATGCACCACTAAAAATACCTTACAAGTCTCCATTACACCTTTTCCATTACTATCTCCAACCACTTGCAAGAGCTCAAATTTACCTCATGGAGGGAAATTATGCTGAAGAAATAAATGTACTTCTCCACAATAACATTAGTATCTTCTTCCATCAATCAATCAACAAACATCATTACATGTGAATGGATTTTTCGTCTCAAATATTATGTAGATGTCTCAATTTCCCACTATATAGCTTGGTTGGTTGCACTAGGCTATAATCAACAATATGGTCTAGATTTTCATGAATACTTCAGCAATGCCACTATATTTGCCATAATTGTGTTTACTTTCACATACAATTAGATCGTTCTACAAGTTGACTTCAATAATTTTTTTTAAATATGGACCTCTAGGAATCAAGTTACGTGTAACATCTATCTGGATTCATCTGCCAAAACTATCAAACACATACATGTGGCCTCAAATAATCACCTAGAGTATAGCCTTAAATATTTTTCCACTCAACTCATTTCTTTTTATTTTGTGGCCAACAAACATGACCCTTCCCTTCTTATTTTCACAAAAGACAATAAGATTCTCTATCTCCTTGTCTATGTTGATGGTATTTTCTCACATGTAATGAACCCACATTCAACTCCAAGTTTATATTACATCTTTCCACCCGGTTCTTGTAAAGGCATTGGCAGTCTTCATTTCTTTTGAATTATTGTCACTCGCGTCCAATATGGCTTTCATTTATCAAAACACATTTTTCATTTGCTAAAAGAAACTACTATGATTGAATGAAAATTATGCTCTATCCCCATGGGGGCCTTCTACCAACTCTCGGTCGCTCTTGGCAATTTGCTACCTAATCCCACCACATATGGATGGATGGTGGGTGCCTTACAATATGTGCTATTGACTTCCTTAGACTTAGCTCTAGTGTGAACAAAGTTTTACAATTCCTACATACACCACAAATGGAGCATTGGATGGCTGCCAAACACATTCTATGATACCCCATAAATACTCTTTATCATTGGTTACTGCTCTGCCTTTGTTTTTTTTTTACTTGCCTCCTGTGATCTAGATTGGGTCAAGATGTTTAGATAACTTCAAGTCTATCACAAGCTTTCTATTTTTTGTATGTGTTCTCTTCAACTCGTGGTATTTAAACAAGGTAGCTTTGTAGCCTGTCAAGTACAATGACTGAGTACTAAGTAGTAACTACAACTTCTATTGAAATTTAGTGGATCATATTTCTACTTCAAGAGGTTCGGCATACCCTTATACTCACCTTCCATACTATGGCGCAATAATGCCAGCAGTCTACTTTACTTATCCTACACTACATCTTTATGAAACATGTCCATATTTTATCTATCGACCTCGTTTGGGAACTCACGATAACTAAAGCTCTACAAGTGCTCTATACTCTCACTGCCTTTCAACTTGGCGACACCCTTATCAAGCCACTATCGACACAACAGTTCAAGCTACTGACAGATATCTCTACTATGCCTCCCAAACTTGAGGTGTACTAGTGAAATGTAGTTAATCCCTTATATTATTATACCGAAATTAAACTGGCTGATTTCAGCCACATATCAATATAAATAGCTTGTACAATGCTGCCCTAATAATGAAATTGAAACAATTTGCTGCTGCTTCATTAGTCTTTCAATGACAAACTCTGTCTCTGGATTCCTGTATGTAGTCACTGCTCTATCAACCATCTATTGACACGAATCTTTATTTGATCAAATCATTTTGCTTAAACGAAAAAAAATCCAACAATTGCTCTTATAGCTGGCTCATCCATTGTGCATTTATCAACACTTGTAAATTTAGTACATAAAGCAGATGCCGTGTGCACTACCTTGATTTTGGCTAATAAGCTAAATATCGATATTCTGTGATCTGCCTTGTTTTGGTGCAAGCATAATATTGCTGTGTGCTGTACTTTGTGGCACCAAAGTCATGTATTCATGATAAAGAGGTACTCTCTTTGGTGGTTTACTGTATTGATCACAAGCTTTCATGAGAGCATTGACAGCACTATGATTTTCATTATTTGGAACAGACTTAACTAGAGCCTACTGTCTGAGTGGTAGAATCATTCTTGAATTTCTCATCAACCTTATTTCTTAGATATCTCCCCTTTGATGGCTTACTAATCTAACTCTTCTTGCTTAACTTCAGTTTTTTCAACAAGGACTGGGATGCTTTTAATCAAAGTGGAAACTAAGGGGTTTTTTAATTTTGTTTCATCTATTCATGACATGATCACTCTTCTATGCACCCCATGGTAATTGGAATATATATGTATATATATATATATATATATATATATATATATATATATTATTTTTGTTTTTTCACCCTTGCTGTACTTTGTGGTAGTTGGCTAGCGCATAGGTCTAGCCAAGATGACTCCAATCTATCCTAGCTTATATTATATAAGCAAGAGTATATAAAGTTAAGCATATAGAATGTTTCTTGAATAGACTTCACCTGGAATTTTTTTGAAAAATATATTAAGGATTGCATGAATTCAAATAATTGATCTCCAAATATATCAAAGTCTATATTGCTACATATGAAAAATTTCATGACTCTTATTCTATTATAAGTCTTCCAAAAATTTCTGGATATTTAAATTGGCCCAAATAAAAACCTCAAAATTATCACTAAAATTTAATCAAACATTTGTTTTAAAATGTGGTTATTACACCAGTTTTGAAAAAAAAGATGAAGCTTGATAGTATTTAGAGAAAATATGTCATGGAAACAAAGGGGATATTGATTACTTTTTTTTTTTGGGTTTTCACACAGTTTTGTAAACAATACGACTGATATTATAACACATTGATCTTGCAAATTGCTCTTGAATTTTACCTTCGTATAGTTTCAACCTACTTGCATATTTTCTTATAATATTTGGTTTTATTTTGTACTAAAAATAAATGCTGATAGTTGGTTTAATAATTAATTAGCACTTCTATTAAGAGTTAAGATTTGGTGTTATGCATACTTTGAATTCGTGTAATGTGGTTTGCTGTTTGTAGAATGAATGAAATTTATATGTAAAGTATCTGTACATTGTGAACCTTATATCAATGAGATGAGTACTCTAAGAGCTGATTTGTAAAATTATTTAAATATGCTTTTATTTACTCACTGCTTCTGCTCAAGTTGGCTTGTCTTTATTTGTCCATAGGGGTGTATGCCATATATATTCATTTAATGAGTTTTGGTGTCACATTTGGATTCCCATTGTTGTTGAGGCCCCCATTCTCTTTTAGAAGATGCAAGTTACATCTTTTTCTTCCTTCAATCATTCAATATGCAAATTTATACATGCCTAAAAAGTCAATTGCTTTTCTTAAGTTTCAGCTTGATATGCTACCTTTCATTGGCGATGTGTAAGCTAGTTTGACATGCATTTTTTCTGTTTCATAGTTCTTTGATGGTTTCTTTTTTAAAACGCCCAACCAAACTTAACTAAGATTCTGTTTATCGTTCTGCTGGCCAGTTGGTGGCCAGTAGGTTCTCATATCAATCATACTGGCTCATATATGTTCTTATATAAAATTAAACATTATTAAGTTTTATCTTTCTCAGATAAATGCATTGATTTTACTGCTCATTTTTCTATTGAAGAGTTTTTTATTAGTTATAATTTCACCCAATTTTTTTGTTTTGTCAGTGAATATATCGTTGATCTTATGGGAGCTCCTGGAACATTAATTCCTGCTGAAGTTCCCAGTAGCCATCTTCAAAATTCTGGAACTCTCCTGCATGGCGTTGATACAATTGAACAGTCTGTTAAAGATCTTTGCCTGGCACTTGATAAAGTTACGGGTCAGTTAGAGAGAAAAATGAAGTACCAGATTGTAAGCATTCCTGATAATAGTTGTTCTATTTTGGGAACTTTCCTGCATTCACCTTTACAAGAAAAACCAGAACACTGTGTGTGAAGGCGATTATGTAAGGGCCGAGGGACAAAGTCAAACTGAAGGATTTAAAAAAAGAAAGTGAGGCAGTTGCTCAAATAAGTGGACACAAAGAGACAATTTTGGAATTACAGGTGGTATATCACCTGTTGAACAGATGAAAGTTAATGATGTATCGAAGTACGTTGTAACTGCTGCAAAAAACCCAGAATTTGCACGGAAGCTCCATGCTGTTCTGTTGGAGAGTGGTGCTTCTCCTCCATTGGATTTGTTTTCAAACTTAAATACTGTACATGAAGTTGTAGACCAAAGGATGCCAGCAACAACATAGGCATAGAAAGAAGGCTAGGTAGAGAAGATGGTGAGCTCCCCCCAACCTTTTAAGTTATCTTTCATAAAATTGAATCTTTGGGAATTTTAATTTTGGCCATGGCAAAAATTGTACAAATGACAGGCAAGGAAGAACTGACTTTATCTGTGTCTGCAAATCCTATAATTGCAAGAGAACCTTCTCTTTTTTTTGAAGACTAATCATGGTTTTAATTTAGATGGTTTCTCAGTTAGAGGTTATTTCCTTTTAACTTTAGGCCTGGAAGTTGCTGACATAGGTTTTAAGTTATGTGCTTATGCAGAATTTTATGCAGGGATGTCTTCCTGCAAATGAGGTTGGTGCAAGGCACAATGGATCTTGCTAGGAATACTATTGCATCCATTCAACACTCTGAGGCAAAAGAGGGGTGAGAACCAGAACATTGTAATCCATTATGAAGTTTTTTTGTTATTAGTTTATCAACAACTATTTATGAATACACAGAATCAAACGATAATGATTTGCATATGTCTAGTCATTCTGAGAAAGAATATTTCCCAGCAATTTGGATGGCGTTGCTGAGTGGGAGATTCCATGGGAAGATCTCCAGATAGGTGAGCGAATTGGCCTAGGTAAGCCATCTTTCTCAGTTTATTGATGACAAATTTTGCTTTGAAATTGTTAGTGTTGATTCTATTACTTTGGCATAAATCAGTTTTTTTTTAAAGCGTGTTCAGATTTATTTGGACGTGAGATATTATGTAAGAGGAATAAAATTTGTATATGTTCCTCATTCCCAATATATGCTTTTTTAAACATTAATAATCCTACATTTTAATCTTTATTTTGTTGCAGTTTTCTCAAATGTAGCTGTTTCAAAGAATTCATTAAATACAAAAATAGTTGAAAGAATGAAAGTTATTTAACTCTTTGATGTAAAGTACTTTTATTAATACTGCCTTTGTTGAGTTCCAAATTCTGGATGACAAAACATGTGGGTTGCCTTAAGTAGTGAAAATTTATTAAAATAGTTGATGCATTACTTTGAGAAATTGTGCTAGTATTAAGGAGTCCTGGCTACGATGCATTTTATTGCTTGAATGCAGTGCAAAGTAATGACCTATAAATTGAGGCCAGTGTGAAGTGTTGTGTGTGAGATATCTCACATTATGGCCTGATATAGGGAAATTAATTAGCTTAAGACATTAGACTGGAATAAGATTTTAGAATATCAGTACTTTAATCAGCTTGCTTATGAGGTAATGGATATTATGTTTAATAATTTTTATATTTTCATGAAATGAAGTGTGGGTGAGAAAGTAGAAAAATGATATTTATGTTTTAAGCAATGATTTTTGGATAAGTGTCAATCTAGAAATGGCATGTGCATCACTTTGGATAAGAATTTAAATAGGATTTAAGGTGAAATTAAGATGAGGGATATAAGTATGGTTTTACAAGTTGTATTTGATAGAGTCTTATTAATAATGTAAATATTTATGCCTATTAAGTAAAATTAAATATGAGCGTGAAAGAGAAAATAAATTATCATGATTTGGAAGAGTAGTTTTAAGAAAATGTCTTAAGAGGAAATGCTATTTTAGGATGAGATTTGAATACATTGAAAGAGCAGTAGAATGATTTATTGGTATTCATTGTGATTTTGGATTTGACTAGACTATTGAGGAAGATAAAGTGATGTTAGTGTTTGTTTTAACTTACGATATTTTGATTGCTAAGACACCGTCCAAAAACAAGAAGAACATGCTAGCACTTATATAATGTTCCTTTTAAAACTTCAATTTTTTTAACATAAAATCGATTAGTTATCTTGCAAAGATTGTATGTATATTTCCTTAAAAATTTGACAAAGTATTAATTAATTAGGTTTGAAAATATGATTTGAACAAAGACTATTAAACTTATGCTTAAGACTAGCTTGTGGAATCTTAAGAATGTATTTGAGTTGTTTTTAAGAGATAAGTTAGTTTTGCTATTGGGACATTTTGTTGGAAAGCTAAATTTATGTGGCAAAAGATTGGTAGTTGTATATATGGAGAAAATAAAGTGAGAAACCCTAGCAGTAAAGATGTTTGATGGCGGAAACATGCCAAGAAAAAATTAATGAGAATAAAATTGTTATAAAGGTCATTTTAATATAAAATACTGAGAATTAAAACTGACAAATAAAATTGCTGTTAATCCAAAATATTGTTTATGATGTTATGATTATGGCTTTTGCAAGCTTTTTGAGAAATCAAATACTATTGAGTGAGATATTCATATTTATAAATTAGTCAAATTAAGAGATAAATTATATATTTAGTTTGCTAGTAATATGCATAATAAGGGAATATTTTTCAAAGAAAAGCATTCAAGATAGATGAATAAATATTTTTCATGCTTTTAATGAAGGTTCTAATAATGTGATTTTTATAAAACTAATTTAGTGGTTGGCTCTAAAGAAAATAAAGGGTAGAAAAGTTGTAGGATCAGATGTCATCCCTATCAACTTTTGAAAATATTTATATTAGAAAAGATTTCTTGGCTTACCAAATTATTTATTAAAATTTAAATACTAAAAAATGACTAATGAGCTGAGTACACTATTATGCATTTGTAAGAACAATGATAATATACATACATACAAGTTTTAGAGGAATTAAATTAATGTGCTATATTTTAATTTTGGGAAAAAATTATTGGTTACAAATTATGTATTATGCAAAAATTATGATTTCACAATTTAGTATTTGCTTGATACATTAACTATAACCTCTGGTTTCATTCCCACAACTAAGCACAACTTAAGCACAATTATGATTTAACTAACTAGCTCTCAAGCTTAAATTAATTTGGGCTAAGTTATTATAATTATAACCACTTAAATATAATTGTTATAATTAATTATTTAACTATATTATTATTTATCTTAATTATTTTTTTTATTAATTATAATTCCATGTGTTCTTAAAACTTTAATATTACATTAATTATAATTATAATTGTTACATTAATTAAATTTAAATTTGATTAATTATTAAATTGCATAAAATATGCTTAATAATACTTAAATTGATCGTTAGTATCAATTGTAATTATAATTTTTATTTTTATAATTATAAGTGATTGTATATATTAAGCTTGCATTAATTATAGTTAGCTAATTAAATACTAATTTTCATAATTTTAAATAAAGGCATTGCTTATATTAATTAATTAATCAATACTTTAAATAATTAATATTAAATACAATTAATATATTTTGTATACATATAAGTGATAAGTTTATTTAATTAGTATTTTTAACTACAATTAAAAAGATTTCCAATTGATAAATAAGTTCTTATAACTTAGTAATTATGTTAGTATATTACTTTTGATGTTCTTACAAATATTTATAATGGGGTTGTAATATGTGCTAGATCGCAAGGTGGCTTATTAAATGATTTTTTGTTACTACTGGATTGCATGAAGGTTTAACTCTCAGATCATATCTTTTTACTTTAATTTTGGATGTTCTTTATGAGCACATTCAAGAGGAGGTTCCTTTGTGCCTATTATTTTCAAATGGCATTCTATTAATTGATAAGACTAGCGATGGAGTTAGAGCAAAACTTGAACTGTGAAGGACTACTTTAGAATCTAAAGGTTTTTATTAGTTTTAAAAATGAATATTTGAAGTGTAAGTTCAATTGTATTATAAGCCCTAATTTTGATGACATAATTCTTAGGTCCATATTATCAATAAGACAAAGATGTTCATATACTTTGGTTCAATTATTAAAAATAATGATGAGAAATAGAGAGCAATGTGATTAGTAAGATCCAAGCTAGTTGGATGAAATGGAGGAGCACATCTGGAGTGTTGTGCGATCGTAATTCCACTCAAAATTAAAGAAAATTTTATAGAGCAGCTATACGGTCAACTATGTTATATTGGGCTAAATGTTAGCCTACAAAGAAGAAACTTATCGATAAATTAAGTGTTACTGAGATGTAGATGCTTAGGTGGATGGGTGGGTATAATCGTAGGGATAGAATGAGAAATGAGTTTGTCTGCAGTGGGGTTGGAGTGGCCCCAATAGTGAATATGATTAGAGAATGCCGCCTTAGATAATTCAGGCATATTGCGTAGACTGTTCAATGCCTCCGTCAGAAAAATGGTGTTTATGAAGTTTCACATATCTAAAGAGGAAGAGGAAAGCCAAAAAAATATTGAATGAAATGGAGTGCTTTTGGACTATTGTGCAACTGTAAAATTTCACTCAAAATTAAAGGAGAGTTTTATAGAGCAGGTATACGACCAACTATGTTACGATTGGGCGGAATTTTAGCCAATAAAGAAGGAACTTATCGATAAATTAAGTGTTTCAGAGATGTGGATGCTTACGTGGATGAGTGGGTATACTCGTAAGGATGTAATGAGAAATGAGTTTGTTTGCAGTGAGGTTGGAGTGACCCAAATAGTGAATATGATTTGAGAATGCCACGTTAGTTTGTTCGAGCATATTAAGGGTAGACCATTCAATGCAATTAGAAAAATTGTGTTTATGAATTTTTCCATATTTTAAAGAGGAAGGGGAAGATCAAAAAAATTGGAAGAAACAAAAATTCATGATGGAAGATCATTTGAAAGGATTTTCTCTATTTGGAACCTAGGAATGGACTTCTTTTTTATTGTGCACAATGGAAAAAAAGAATTCATGTATTCAACCCTACCAAGGGAGATTAAGATTGGTATTGTTGTTGTTAAATAATTTATTAATTTTTTTGTTATAATTAATTAAATGGTTGTGTGCATAATATGAGCCACATTTAGTTTTCATTATTTCCATCATAGCACTCAAGCTATTTTTGCATGTAATAGTTCAATTTAGCTTAAGAATTTTAGAAATCCCTAATGGATATGCAATTTTGAGAGGTTTAAGGAAATTTTAGAGTGAAAAGATATTTGTTTAATATTTTATAGCTTTGAAATTATGAATAAATACCTAGTGAAGGAAACTTTGTGGAGACTTTTGAAAAGGAAAAGGGCTTGTATAGCTTATCATTATATATATATATATATATATATGGAATAGAGCAAGTACATGTGCTTAAACACAATATGGGTTGCAAATTATTTTCCTATTTTAGTTAGACTATATCAAGGCTTAGCATTTAAGTTCATATTTTACAAATGGTGATCAATCTATCAAAAGAGTAGGTCGACCATATGAAAAGATGTCAAAATTAAGTGAGATTATATTTACAAAGATCCAAGCTAGTTGGATAAAAGAGTGGAGCATTTTTTGGGTGTTCTATGATCAAAAGTTCTCATTCAACTCTAACAAAAAAAGTTATATAATAGCTATAATAATTTGTAATATTATATTGGGCAACATTCTATCCACAAAGTAGAAGCATACTTAGCAGAAAAGATGGATGAGCAAGTATACATGCAAGAATATGGTGAAAAGTTGAGGCACGCATAGCGAAGTGGAATGGTTCCAATGAGGGTAAACTCAAAAACTCATTTGGGAAGATTGTTGGTGACTAAGGAAAGTGGTATATTAAGCATTGATTATTAAATGTTCTAAGAAAGTGAAGTTAATGAGTATTGCATCTACTATAAGAGGAGGTAATTCTAGAGAAACTTGACAAGAAGCTTTCAAGAATTGTCTCATATGCTTGGAGTTAAGGGAAGGGGTATCATTTAGAGATTTATATTGCGGCATAATGAAAATGATTAATGTAGGATCGTTTTGGATATGATTTAGGTTAATCAGGTTAATGTTTTTTGTTAACAAGATAATTTTTTTGTGTTTTTCATTACTACCAAAGACCCAATTTTTTTAAACCTTAGGCACTCCACTTAGGGGTGTAAACAAGCTGAGTCGAGCTCAAATTGACCTTAGTTTGAGCTTGACCTTATTAACTTATCATCTTTGAGTTTGAGCTTGAGTTGGCAAACAAGTTGGTTATGTAAACAAGCTGAGTCATGCTCAAATGGTCCCCAGTTTAAGCTTGAGCTTAATTAATTTATCTTATTTGAGTTTGAATTTGAGTTGATTAATTTATAGTTACATGGATAAAATAATTTTAATTCAATAAAATATCATATCTAAAATTTATAAAAGGAATAATATAACAAATGTAAATGATAGATTATATTAAGGGGCTGCTTGACATGAGATAATCTAAGAAATTTGAGTGTAAAGTAATCTTATTACAGTGAAATTTGATCCCAATATAATCAGATTACTTTACTCATGTTTGATAATCTTATAGTAAATATAATAATTTTTTGTTTGGCATGAATTAATCTGTAAGTATGGTGTTTTGAGTAAATTGGAGGGTAAAATTACACTTTTTTTTTGTAGGATTTCTGTTTTGGAACGAATCGTTCGTTCGAACGAACTTCGCCGGACAAACGCTGGGCTCTGTGTATTTCGCGGAGAAGATGCTCGATGCAGAAGAAACGCTCGTTTGATTCGCTCGAACTTCCCTCTCCTTGCTCGCGTCAACTACCCTGTGTTATCGCCAGTTACTCCCGATTTGGGTTTAACTGGATTACGCCGTCTCTATATAAATTAACACAAAGTTGAATTACATTTTAAAAGTTATTCGTCGGTTTTACTTCATGCCAAACGCCGGTAATCTCAATTTACCTGAAAAAGTCTTACTTTACCCCATTTTACTTCAAATTAAACAACCCCTAATGTTTAGCTTCAAGTTAAACAACCCCCAAAATATTTTACTTTACCCCATTAACTCAAAGTTGAATTACATTTTAAAAGTTTTTCGCCGGTTTTACTACCCCAAATGAATTCATTGTTCTTCAAGATTTGTAGAAAGCTTCCATTGTCATTCTTACAAATCATCTTCATCTCTCCTCTTTAGTTGAGGTTTGTGATGGTTAGTCTTGTGTTTAGCTTTTCTCTCAGCTACCCGACAAATCATATTTTTGTATCATGTGATTTTGAAATTCCACGTAAAGGAAATTAGATCACTGGTAGTGTTGACTATGATGGCTATTGCACTCATGGAGAAGTCCCCATTCCTTTTGTCGAAAATCAAAGAAAAGACAAGGAGAAAATGACAACATAATAGATTTATTAATGGAGTGGTTATTGATTGCGTGATAGCTTTGACGAATTAGATGACAACGATGATGAAATATTTTGCGTAGACTCGAGTTAAAGTGCAAACCTCAATTAGTTTTAAATGCAAGTTTAATATTTTTTGCAACAACTGCAGATGCAGTTGAATTCTATTTTTATTCAAATTTGTGAGAAAAGTATACAAACCTTGCCATGCGTGAAGAGAAAAATAGTTTAAATAAAGTTACTGCAAAGAAAATGATCAATCTATCAACATATGATGGATCATTTGATTTCAATATGATCAATTTTTAGGTAAATTTATTGGAGAGCAATTTTAATATCTAAAGATGCATCGATTGAGACAAGAGCTTTCAATCCATTAAAACTATTTAAGCATGCTTTAATTTAGTGAAATTTAAAGATCTAAAGTTGTTGAGACAATCTTACATAGGTTGAGATTTAAATAACGTTTATAGATGAATTTCATTAAACCGGCTACGAAAAACTTTTTGGGAGAATTTGCATTTACTCTTACCTAAAGATGATCAATCAATACAACCAAATACTACATAGGTATGATAATTTGCTATTATCATTTGAGTTATCATTATATATGTCTATGTATTGACTGAATATACATTGTTATTATTGTTGCCAATTAGATGTCATTATATTTTGTGAAGGAACTTGGTTAATTAAGCATTTTCGTTGTGGCAACTTGGAAGAAACTCAAAGGAGTTAAGTCGGTTTTCAAGATGACAATTATAGGATTATTGACTATCCTAAGAAAGATTGGAAGTATAGAGCTAATAGATCAACTCATAAGTTAGTTCATACGAGGAGATATTATTCACAAAAAGCTGCTTTAATCTTTGTATGAAGATGAGCCATAAAGATTCCAAGTTCTAGAAAAAGTGTTTTTTTCGAGCACCGCATAATATAAAAGACAAAAAAAGTTTGTAACTATCATTAGCTTGCATGATATGCAAAGGGTTGTCGATGCTGAGTCAAATTTTTATTATGATATTTCTGAATGGGAAATAATTGCCGTGTTAATGACCCAAGAAGTAGAGAAGAGTCATTTACTATTAGAATTAATTATAGACAAGAGATGGTCACAATTGTGTTTGATTCAGGGAAAAATATTTAATTTTTGAATAGCTTGCCAAGCAACTTGAATTGGGGACAACCCCACATCCCAAATCTTTTCCACTCTTCTGAACTAGGAAAGGTGCTAAGCTAGTTATCATTTAATAATATGCTGATTGAAATTTGCTATCATGCGATAGTTTATTAATAAGATAATTTATGATATTCTCGCTCTACATAATCAAATTATTGTGGGAAGGCACTACTTGTGGATTGGGAAGCATTTTTCTATCTCTAATGCCACCATATATGCTGATAAGATGGATGAAGAGTTGAGGCTTGTTTGGCTCAATTTAATTTTTTAAAATTTTAAGCTTAGCAAAGAAGCTATTGTATAAAATAATTTGATTTATAAATGCTATTAATTATAATTAGTAATTATCAATAATATAAATAACTATTTTAAATAATAGATAGTTACTTGTTAATTAATTACAATTAATTATTATTAATAATTAGGGTTTCTTATAAGTAAATAGTAAATAGTTAGCAATTAATTATTAACTAATATTAAATAAATGTAATTAATAAATAATAATAATTATTAATTAATTACCATTTAGTTATAATTTTTATAATTAATCTATTTAATTAATAATTGTAATTAATATGATTAATAATGAATTTATATTAAACTTAAGCTAAATAAATTTAAATTAGATTGAATATTGATCACAAAGTATCAATATACTCTCTTGGAAGTTTTTCAACCACAAGGGAACAATTTGTTTGTGGTAGACTGAATTTTCAAGACGGTTCTCCTAATGCCTTGTAAAAACATTATTACTGGAGGAGTCACAAGCTTTTCTTCAATTTTATGTGGGTAAATTTTGAACTATCGAACCACCCCCTTGTATCGGACCAAGAAGTTGATTTTTTAGAGGATTCTTGAAGTTGTAAAGCGGCTTAGATAAGTGCAACTTTAGAGCAGTTGCTAACTGATATTGTGCAGCTGATAGAAGTTGTAAAGCTACTGTAGAGGAAGGTGCTGTTATTGCTAAATGAATGCACTGTTATTGTACTGATGTGCGCGGCATCAGAGTAGACGGTGGTGATCGATGAACAGTCGACGGATGAGAAAGTGATTGATGAGTTGGCAGCATTGATGGTGGTGGAAGGCTAGGGACAGTAATAAATTTTGTATGCTAAAAAATAGAAAGAAGTCAAACTGCATTTTGAAATTGATGCTTTAAACTTTTTTTGAAAATTTGCTTCCTAATGAGTTGGATAAAATGTTACTCAATTGACTGAAAAAAGACAGAAAAAGGACAGAAAAAAAGACAGAAAGGTGATTTATATAAGCGTAGCATCAAAAAAACTATCACAAAGCCTTAGTTTAGTTGCATATTATCAAATATTGATTTACAAGATACATTCAAAATTGATGTTGATCAGATATGATCCATTCATGATCGTAAAGATTTTTTGACAATGTTGTTCCATTGGGAATACTGACTTGTATGCAAATGTACTTTGCCATCAATGCTGAAAATTGAATCATTTAAACCTTCTATGTCCATTGAGGAGGTTGAAACAGTTATGATGGACATGTTATATTTGATGCAAGAAGAAGCGCTTTTCAGAGATGAATTGTTATCGTTCAAGTGCGTAAATATCAGCAAGGTAAAATGGTGCACAACCAAAGAGGCTAGGAGTTAATCATTCGTTTTGGTTTAGGGGCAACGATTAAGATCTCAATTTGGAGCCTTTGTCAATTGCTTTAGAACCTTGACTGATCACTTCTACATTTTATAAATATCCTTGATCATAGACTGGCTAATGCCACTCATTGGCAAGCTTTCTTGACAATCAGTTAAAGCTATTGAACCAAGCCAACTCATCAGTGGAACGTTTCCTGTTGTTGTTGCCAATAACAATTGTTGACTGAGTCATAATATCATTTATTGAGTGATTAAAATTGCTTGACTTGAGATAAAAACTAGCCGGGTATATTAAATCAGCAGTTTAAAGTTCAATCGGTGATGCTGACAGCTGTTGTTATCATTTGTTGAGTGATTAAAATTACTTTACTTGAGATAAAAACTAGCCGGTTATATTAAATCAGCAGTTTAAAGTTCAATCGGTGATGCTGATAACTGTTTGTGATTGTCATCAATAGTGGAGTCAAATGTTATGGTTGATAGCTCATGTCGATCACTTAGCTTGCTCGAGCCATGCCTAGAATTAATCTTATAATTTACTGTTAACCTTCCACATGGCGTGATTACATTGTTTCATCTGAATGAGAGCTTATTATAACTGTTTATCAAACTGAAGGATCTTATTGGGTTGACAACTGAATTATGTCAAACAATTAGACCGTGGCTAACATGGCATAGCTGTCCAAGATTTCCATTATGCCCATCGTTGACTATAACTAGCTAGTTAGACGATGGGTTTACGACTTTTTGATCTTTAAGTTTTTGAATCTTTGGATTATCATTTTTATGTACTGTTGTTTTCTTGATTGCATTCTGAATTAGTTGTAAGATTAATGGAAAGTTTCTCTAGTTACTCCTTACTAATCATCGTCACCTGCTAGTTGTCATTATCACTTATTTGCTTGGGTTGGCCAAGTATTTGGTTTTTCTTTCAGCCAGCATTTGGATTAGTTCTTTACTCTTTGATTGTCAATCAATTCATTTCCCAATGAGTTTTAATTTCAAAGCTGCTAATGTCTTTACATCAACTACTCATTGTATTTAAACATATTGTACATTTTTCGTTCACAAGCCACATTAATCCCCAGTCAACCATACATCTTCTTTTTCTTTTAACCCTTATTATTTTCAGTGACAAGGATATGTTTAGGGGAGGGACATTTTTTTGTTATCAATTAAGGTATACACACACATATATATATATATATATATGTGTGTGTATGTGTATGTGTGTGTGAGTCGCAAACCTTAAATTGGCACACCCTAACCTTAAATTATTTTTCGTTCCGAGAGAGGAGTCGTTAATTCTTAACAATTATTATGCTGTAAATGATGTATGATGATTTTTATAATTAATTTAATTTTAAGAGATTGGTTAAGAAGAGTTCAAGTCTATTCAATATAGTTGTGATATGGCGATGATTACCGATGATGTGATGATATGATCTTTTGCCCATGCCTGTAAAAAACGTTTTGCTTAATTCTTTCTTAACGTGTTACATGTCTAAGTTAACTTCATCACGATTGAACTTTCCAGCATTTTAGAAAGTAATTCTTGAGATTTAGTCATTTAACGCAATATCAGAAGTTAGAGTCTTGTTATATCTTTTGAGGATTAATTGTTCTTTGTTGTTATAAAGGCATCTCTTTTTAAAGAGGTTTCTTAACCTCTAAAAGTTTCCACACTTTATCAAAATTTTGTACTTGAATATAATACTTGTTAAAAAGCATCACATTACGCTTCCATTTCTGGCATCTCTTTGCGAAACTATCACAACATTAGCAAACACTTTTGTAATTGTAATGCTTTTGTTGATATGTTGCAGGTTCTTATGGGGAGGTATATCGGGCTGATTGGAATGGCACTGTAAGTTTGTTGTATTCTTACGGGATATTTTGATGATTGGGTTACCATTTTAAATAATATGGGTTGTTTTCTGTTCTAAATTTAATAAAACAGAGTTAAACGCTTTATTTCATGTTCTTGTACTCTTAATAAGAATTATAATTTGAATTGTGTCTTTGACTATAGAACTTCAAAATTCAATCATTTTACCGGGACACTGATCTTACCTTTGTAGCAGTTCTTATGATTTGTTCCACAAGAACTGTTAATTAGAACATTAGTTTAGCTACACGTCAATCATATTTAATGCTTTTGTGCACCCAAATGGATTATGCACTCCCTAATAAATCAGCATCTGAAAAACCTATATTTCTTAAAATGATTTTCTATATTGATATTTTTTGATTCTGATTCACCATGTTATGTTGACGTTTATTGTTTCATGTGAAAGGGATCAAATTGGGGGGGGGGGGTGTTTGCTTTTCAGTTAGCGCAGCTCTAATTTGTGCTAGGATTCGTAAGCAGAGAATTTAGAGGTGATTTTCTGCTAGATTTTGAGGGTTTTAAGAAAGAGTTTTTGTAAATTTTTTCATATTAGTTATAGATGTAATTAGTGGTTCGTTAGGAAGTATTTGAATAATCTTTTATAGCTCCAGCCTCCACGTTTTATGTGAGGGGATGATTGAGCTATTTGGGTTATTACAAAGATGTAGAGATTATGAGAAACTTTTTTAGATAATATTTCAACAGTGTTTGTAATTGTCCCCCATTTCATTTATTGAGATAATAATCAGTGTAAATATTGAAGGTGGTCGTCGTCAAGATTTGCTGTTGCATGGTATTATTTTTTTGAAGTTTTACTTTGTGCACATCCCTGTCTATAACATTCATTTTGATTTATAGATTTTTCTTGATTTCATAATTACATATTAAAGGTTTGCGTTCTTTAAATATATTTTTTAATAATTAGTTTTTCCTTGGTTGAGGACAAAGATTTGCATTGAAAATGATAGGTGTATGATCAGTAATTGATATGTAGGTTCTTTTTGACAACATTTTGAGAAATTGTCCTACAATTCTGAGAGGTTAACCTTACTATAAAGCATAAGCATGATAATAGGGAAAATGATTTTTGTGCCAATTACAAGTCATTTATATTGAAATAATTCACCATATCAGTAAAGAAAGCTGAAGAAATATTTGGTCGATAGATCCACTCGGAGGACTAGCGGCGTCTCACTCTTTGTAATAGTAAGCTCACTCTTCCGTATCTTTCGACAACATCCCAACAATCTTGGGATCCTTGCAAACTCAAACCTAATCGTTGAGGCTACGCTTCTTCCAACTACTCTTTCTTATTTTCTTACTTCTAATTCTATTATAAACCTCTTCATCAAGTTGCAAGCACTTTTTTATTGCTTTTTTCCTTTTTGGAGCTTGATCCGGGTTTCAAAAAGCTCACCAGTGGTTCAGAATCTGGGGATATAGGGACTTCGTACGCCTGCCAGAAAGGCGCTAGTCAGGGCATCGGCAGGAGTCAGTAAGTTTGCTTTTGGCTCAACCGGTGCCGAGTTTCTGATTCGGAGAGTCCAAGCACAAGGGGTTCGCAGGGGTAGTTAGTTTTCTCAAAACTAGCTTTTTCTTGAAGGCAAGCAAATAGAGGTGAATCACCATATAGAGGGGTGAGGAATTTGTGGAACACAAATTGGGATTTTTTTATTCCTTGAAGTTTATTTTAACTCCCATGCTTTGAAATATCTTTTTACCCTGGAGTTTGATTTATTATTATTATTTTCTTGTATCAAAGCTTCAATTTTAGTTGTTTCTTTCAATCTATTTATTGAGATAAATCCTTAATAGTGTAGTATTTCCAGACTTGGCTTTTTATGAAATCTTTTAAGTTTTCTAACCTTTAATTTCTTATGTTCTTGAGGAATTCAGTCCTTTTTCATGATATGCTAAATCATCCTTTCATGGTACATCATATACAAAAAGGTTATTTTTGCTCTATTTTAAAATAGACTATGTTCAATGAGCTTGCTCATTTTACTTCATTGTGTATGAGTTCTGAACATAAATTGCCTCCTCCCAAGGTTGTTTTCTTTGTTATATATGAGAATTGTTTATCAAAATTGTCCATTGACTCTTGCAAAATTGCAAAATGTTCAAAATTATTTTTAACTCTTGTAAACAAATTTTTTGTCCGTTGCCTATTGTTTAATTATGTTTTTGGTCCCTAACGGTTAATAGTTTCGTTAACTTCTTTATTTTTTTCAAAATGGAGGGTATTTGCGGAATATACCGAAGAAGGAAAATTGTGATTTCTGCTAATTTTTATTTAATTTAAGTGAAATTAAGATAAATTATGAATATCATTGTATTTTTCATTTTTATTCTAAAACCTTGTTAACTTCAATCCAACTATAGCTAGGCAACAATGGGTATTTTAGAGAGAAGATATATGGAATATTAAAATTTTAGTTTTCTTTATTAATTTGAAAACTGCAAAAATAATTTTGAGTTTGAATTTTTTTTTTAATTTATTTTAAATTTATTTTTAAATTTGAAAACTGCACAACCAAAGGAGCTGAAGCGAGATGGAGAAAGCCTTCGTCGACCCCATGAAGATGCATGAAATCGAGGCATAACGTAACCAAAGGGAAGTGCAGGGCCAAAGAGGCTTGCAGGAAACCCTAAGGCAAACACGAAGAGTAGCAACAAGTGTCAAGATATTAAAATTAACCCACATATTAAAACATGTTCGATTTAAGCTTAATTACGCATATAACCGCCCCTTGTTAATGGAAGAGATGAGGGTAATGAGGCTAATAATGGTAGGGACAAAAGATCTTAAACAAGAGTCAAGGGGCCAAAATAAACATTTACAAGAGTAAGGGCCTTTATGAATATTTTGCACGAGTCAAGGGACTATTTTGATAAATAACTGTTATATGCAAACACCTTTGTACAAGGACTAGGCAAGCAAAAATGAAGTAACAAAACTTGATAGTCAATTTTGTGTAAGATTGAACAAACAATTGTGTTGCTTCATGATAGCATTTCAAATGAAAAATAAAATTGCTTGTTGGTATTTTCAAATTTTAAGAATACACAATTACAAAATTCACTAATTCTAATGTGAATTTGAGTTACACTGCATGATGGGAGTTGAATTAGTAGGATTGTATATATGATTTGGAAGACTTCTGGAAGGCCTTTGGTAGACCAAATGATGTCGAGTTGATACAAAACTATAGGGAAAAGTTATGGCGGATGTTAAAAATCTGTAGGATATTATTTTGTATGATTTTATGTTTGTTTGGGGGAGTTATGGACATCGAAGGGAGATGACAATGGAATTTTGCATAAGTTTCATAGAAGGAATGTTTGAAGGCTAAAACAGAATCGAATTTGGGCGAAATAAAGTGAAGATGAAAGCTAACAGAAAATAGTATTACAGTAGAACTGTCTAAATTAATAATCTCGGGACCGCCACTAGTCTATTAATTTATGGAGGTTATTAATTTATGGAGGTTATTAATTAATAATCTCGGGAAGCTTGCAGGATGTCCAAATTAATAATCTCGGGAAACTTGCAGGGCCAAATTAATAATCTAGGGACCGCCACGGTGATACATTTAAAAGTCATCGGAAATCGTCCATTTTTCACACGCCCAACACACCCAGAACCACCGACAACGTTGCCACTTCAAGGAGCAAAGCACACCACCATGACGGATAGCATCCGCATCGGTCTTTGCAAACATCACAGAGATAACCCAAAGCTGACGCAGACCGAGCTCGTCACCTGGCTTCAGGAAATGCACAACCTAATAGTCAGCCAAGGTAACGTTTCCAACACTCTCAAACGGAAAGCAGATTTGCTCAAGCACGACACGGATGAGGCAAACCTTAACAGCAAGCGTCAGCGGGCAGTCAAATATCCGATGATGGAGACTGCACTGGTCGAATGGTTCAAGGGCCACCAAGAGCGCGTCAATCTGAGCGGTGACCTTGTGTGTGAGGCTGCCCAGAAAATTCTCGACCGCGTTTATCCAGGCCACGATCCATTCAAGTTCTCCAACGGCTGGCTGGAAGCGTTCAAGAAGCGACATGGCATCCATTCGTACAGGCATTTTGGAGAGAGCGGCAGTGTGAACACAGATGTCATTGCAGATAGCCTTCCACGCCTACGCGAAATGATCGACAAGTTCGAATGTAAAGATATTTACAATATGGATGAGACTGGCCTCTTCTTCCGGATGCAGGTAAGTGCATTTGTCCGCACTTGCGCCTTTGATGGCTAATGCTGACCGCACCAGCAAATGTCAGGCGGATAACTCTCTCGTGACTCGGCAACTCGAGGGTCGTAAACAAAATAAGGAACGGATCACCGTCATTGTCTGCTGCAACGGCGATGGTAGCCACAAGCTTCCCCTCTTGATCATCGGAAAGTACGCCAATCTCAGGTGCTTCAAGAACGTCAACCGGGCAAACCTTGGATGCAAGTATCGGTACAACTCCAAAGCTTGGATGACCCATATCATCTTCTTGGAATGGCTGAAGTACTTCGACCGCCGTATGGCCAACCGAAAGGTGCTGCTGATTCTCGACAACTACAGCGCTCATGTCCCCATCGATGGGCTTTCTGACTGGATCACCCTTCGGAACACAACGGTTTTGTACCTTCCTCCCAACACTAAGTCAAAAATTCAGCCGTGCGACCAAGGGATCATCCGCAACTTTAAAGCTTATTATCGCCGCCGCTTCAACCGCCTCCTTCTTCAGCATCTGGATGATAAGGTTGAGCAACCAGAGAAGATTGACGTCCTGCAAGCCATTCAGATGGCTGTGCCAGCCTAGGCTACAGAAGTCAACCGTGAAACTATCCATAATTGCTTTCGTTATTGCAAGATTCGGTCAGAGCCAGCTGGCACAATGCCAGTTCAAGAGGACGAGCTTATGGATAATGGCGTTGTTGAAGAGCTGGTGTCGCAGATTCGCCAGTTTCGCTATCTCAATCCGATGGACATTGGCAACCTGCTGGATTGCCCCGCTGAGCAGGAGGTGGCCTTCGTCCCGGACATTGACGACTTCGTCGAGAATCAGCTGACCACAGGGGAAGTCGATGACGCTGACGATGACAGCCAGGAGCACCCAAAGATATTCCCAGCTGAGGCGCAAAAAATGCTTCAAACACTTGAAAGATTCTGGATGTAGCAGGAGGCGGACTCCCAGGAGTTCATCCTTTCTCTCCAGCGCATGAAGGACAAGCTCAGCAAAATCCGTGTAAACCAGATGGTCCAAAAGGATATTCGCCAATTCTTTAACAGTTCCTAGGCTATTTCCATAGTGTTCTTTCACATTTTCATAGTACCTTATGTAGGGAATATAAAATTATGAAATTGTCGGGAACGCTTGTTACAATTAATAATCAAATAAAAGAGGTTTATTAATTGATGCAAAGGACCGAGCTCGGGACCGACCCATATTATTAATTAACAGAGGTTATTAATTTATGGATGATTAATTTAGACAGGTTCTACTGTATGATATTAAACAAAAAAAAAGAAAGGTAACCTCAAGATTATTCACACATTGAGTTCTTGAAGGCTATGCACACCCTCAAGGCCTTTGGTTATGCACACTGGATAGTTCCTTTGATTATCCACACTCAACAAGCTCTCAAGCCAAAAATTTTGTATTATCATTCAAGCGACCAACAAATAGGGTTTATATGAGATATGTATAGCCGCCATACCCTAATTCCAACCTAGCAATGCTAATAATGGACAATAAAGTCCTGTTACAGTTCCTCGAGTTACTTTTTACATTTTCAACATGCACATAATAAAACATCATAAAAAAATATATATGCTTAAATAACATAAATGCATATATAAAATGGGTACATAAACACATCTTGTCATGACCCGTAACCTCTTTCAAAATCCTTGAATATGCTCGTGTCACCACACTCCCTCGTGCAGGTCTTTGTGTTGCATTAATTATCCCCCTTCACGAGAACTCTGCTCCACAGAGTTGAAGTTCACATAGTCATCCAAGAGATCAGTGTTAAGCTTCTGGAGCCCCTCGTAAGTCAACCAAGTGTCTTCAAAAGTTGGCTTATCTTTTCATGTCAGTAAAAACTTATGCTCTCCATGTTCACCCGTGATCACATCATCAGAAATTACATCATCAATATTAAAGAATAAGGGTTTAGGATATTCATGTAAATGTTTACTATTAAGCTCCTTAGAAGTAGCACTTATTTGTTTGCATGAGTTCATTAATATATGGAATTAAATCATCAATGTTAAATGCATGATTAATTAACATATCTATTGGCAAATCAATCAAATATGTATTCGACCCGATCTCTCTAAGGACCTTAAATGGTCGAGTTGCTCTAGCATGTTGTTTCTGGTATTTTGTGGTGGAATAACGTTTTGGGCGAATGCGAATAAGCACAAAATCACCTACATTAAATGTTCTACTTGATCTGGTAGTATTAGTCTTAGTTGCATATTTTTCATTTGATTCATCAATTTGATTTTTTATTTCATGATGTATATTATAAAAATATTTTGCAAATATAAAGGTAGCATCTAAGTATGCTTGGCTGGGTAAACTAACTAGATCTATCAACTTCTAGGATTAAACCCATAAACAATCTCAAATGGTGTATGTTCGTTTGTCCTAGAGATAGTGCTATTATAAGCAAATTCAGTAGTTGGCGAGTGATCCCAAGCACACAAATTATTACCCACAAGGCTTCTTTATAAATTTTCTAGAGTTATATTAACCACCTCAATTGTCTTTTTGTTTATGGGTGGAATGCAGAATAGAATTTTAGGGAAGTACCCAAAAGGCACCATAAGGTTTTTCAAAAGTATGAAACAAAATTTACATTTTCTATTAGACACAATAGTGTTAGGTAATCCATGGTGCTTAACTATTTTCCTAAAGAATAGTCTAGCTATGTGGGAGGTATCATTAGTTTTTGAACAAAGGATAAATTGTCATTTTAGGAAACCAATCGACCACTACATAAATGCTATCATGGTGGTGTGTAGTTGTGGGAAGTCAAAATCCATAGATAAATTTTCCCATGCTTGATATGGCACAGGTATGGCAGTGTATTTTCCTTATCTTTGCTTTTGAGATTTGGCCTTTTTGCAGTTTAAGCATTGAGAGACATAAATGCTCACATCTCTTTTTAGTTATGACAAGAAAAATTTTATCTCTACCAAGTGTATGATTTTGTCCCTCCCCAAATGTTCTCCTATACCACATGAATGCAACTCACCAATTAGAAAGATACGTAAGGAGGTATGTCGAATATATAACAAAGTGCCACGGAAAAAATAGCCATCTACAATGTGATATGACAAGCGGTGAGGTAACACGAACTCATGAGATTTAAAATAGATCAAATGAAAGTCAAGGCAAACAACATAATCATGCCTAAGACAATCAAAACCCAATATTTTACTAGTTAATGATGAAATCACCACAACTATCCTAGATAATACATTAGCGAGTTTGTTCTCAGCACTAGTCTTGTGTTTAAGGATAAAAGTATAATCTTGTAAATACTCTACCGACTTGGCATGTCTATGATTCAACTTTTTTTGTTGATTAATGGACTTCAATGCTTGGTGGTTCGTGTGTAGGATAAACTCTCGGTGCAAAAGATATTGCTTCCAATATTTTAGTGATTGAATAATTGCATAAAACTCACGATTATATGTTGAATATTGTTGCTTAGTCTCATTAAGTTTCCCATTAAAGAATGCAATGTGATGGTTATCTTGTGAAATGACTCCTCCAATACCAAATTCTGGAGGCACTGGAAGTTACTTCAAAAAGCTTATTAAAATCGGGTAGCCTAAGTACAGGAGATGTAGTCATAACTTCCTTAATATGTTTGAAAGCTCTCTCTGTACTAATAGTCCAACAAAACTTATTTTGTTTCAAAATATCAATGATAGGGCTCATAATTGTACTAAAATTTTTTACAAATCTCTTTTAGAAGAAGATTGCCTGACCATGAAAACTCCTCACATCGTGGAAAATTTAGGGGTCAGCCAGTTCAAAATTGATCGAATCTTGGATGAGTTTGGCTTTTTCCCTAAAGACAAGACAATGAATTCTAAAAAGTCACCTCAGGCTACATGAATAAATATTTCTTCTTATTGATGTAAAATTTCTTCTCTTGTAGTCTTACAAGAGCAAGCCTAAGATATTCCTAGTGTTGCTTCATCAATGCTAAAGATCAATATATCATCGAAATAGACCACAAGGAATTTTCATAAAAATGGTTAGAGGATTGTTTATTTAGTGCATTAATGTGCTAGGTGCATTAAAAAGACCAAAAGATATCACCATTCATTCATAAAGACCTTAAAATGTTTTGAATGCAGTCTTCCACTCATCATCAAGGCTAATATGAATCTGATGATAAACACTATTAAGATCAATCTTTGATTGGCTACAAGATTTAACATATCATCTAATCGTGGGATGAGAAACATATTCTTTATGGTGATCTTATTGATGGCATGACTATCAACACACATTCTCCAAGTGTCATCCTTCTTGGGTGTAAGGTTTGAACAACACCAGAACTAACTCTCCCTCAAAAATTTCTATCTTTAATAATTCATCAACCTGCCTTTGAAGCTCAATTTGCTCTATTGGATTTAATCGTTAATGGGGTAGATTGGGTAATTGTTATCCATGAAATAAATCAATAACATGCTGAATGTCCCTAAGGGGAGGTAAGCAATCAGGAAGATTCTCAACTGAGGCCTCTAGAAAATCTTTTAAGAGATCAACTACAGGAGAAGGAATGATAATAACATCAGGGGTAGAAGCCAATTCTCTTACATGCAACAATTGTACCCCTTTTAAACTACTAAACTCTCCTATTAATGCGATATCCTATCATATCCACAGTTGGCTCAAGGAGGTGATACTCAGACCCTTTAGGTAGGATCATGGATTGTACATATACTTTAGAGGTACACTAAATCAAACAGGAAATACAATTTAAGGTGGGGGTACACTAAATTGAGCAGGAAATACAATTTGCACACAACTTACTAAAGATATAGAAAATATTCAATCTCTTAATATCAATGCAAATTTCATATACTAACCATTCAAAATATTGCAAGAAAATGAAAGGTGTACTTTCCGTGAAGGCGAACGGACCCCTTCACGTGTTAAATATTCCAGGTATCCTCTCTTATCGCTGGACTGTTATAATTCGTTAGAAGTGCCACTGGAGTGTAGTTGAGGACTTAGCTTTCCAACAGTGCCAACGACACTGAAATCAGAGGTCGGAGAACTAGGCATTGGAGGTCGGCGTGTCGAAGGAAGGATGCTCACGCAGGTTGGCGTGCAGCTGGCTGGATGCGGGCTGGCTGGTTTAGGTGGGCCAGGGCTATTATGGTGGACTATGTCGGTTCGAGTTCTATGATATTGAATTGCTGGGGCGACCGTTCACGAACTGGTGCGACGTAGGTCGTGCCAGTTCAATGGTAACTGCGACAACGACTGTTAGTGATTGAAAAATGACCCCCTTGGGGTTTTTTTTGGGTCAAAACAGGGTTAAACAAATTCCAAAAATTATGAAAAAATATGTAATTTTTCAGCACAAAATTCTTTACAATCCTAACTAAGAAACTTGGTTCCGATACCAAAAATGATGGGGGTTAAAATGGTAGTATTGTAGATATGATCTAGAAGACTTTCAGAAGACCTTTGGTTGACCAAATGATGCCAGATTGATACAAAACTTTAGGAGGATGTTATGGTGGATGTTTAAAATATGTAGGATGTTGTTTTGTATGATTTGATTGTTGTTTGAGGGAGTTATTGGACATTGAAGTAAGTGACGGCAGATTTTGTGTGGATTCATAGAAGGAATGTTTGAGGTCGATACGGAAGTGGATTTGGGCTAAACAAGGTGGAGATGAAAGCTAACAAAAAGTACTATGATACCAACATAAAATAACAAAAGAAAAAAAAGGTAACCCAAGATTATCCCTACATTGGGTTCTTGAAGGATATATACACATTCAAGATCTTCATTTAAGCACATTGAAGAGAAGTTTTTTTGGTTATCCACACCAAACAAACTCTCGAGCCAAAATTTTTGTATTATCATTCAAGTGTTCAAAAAATTGGGCTCACATGAGATATATAGTCACCATACCATAATTCCAATTTAGTGGCGCTAATAATTGCAATAAGGTCCCGTTGCACTTCCCCGGGTGACCTTTTACATTTCCGACGCACACATAATAAAACATTATAAAAACATATATGTTAAAATAACATAAATACCTATAAAATGGATACACAAATACATTTCGTTATGGCCCGATAACCTCCTTCAAAATCTTTGAGTATGCTAGTGTCATCATACGTTTTTTTGTAGGTCTTTGTTCTGCATCAGTGCAGGGAGCAATGGGTGCAATTGACATTACCATTGTCTCATACTTTTTTTTCACTAAATAACAAAATCATTTTAAATTATTTTCGGTGTTCTTGAGGAATTTTTTGATACTAAATTCTCATTGATCATACATATTGTGCTAATGGATGAACATTGACTGGTGGTAATAATTGGCATATCGTTATGTTCAATGGTAGTTTCGTTAACATTGTATGCTGACAAGATTTCATCTGCTTTTATCATTTACTATACCGTTGGTGCAGATTTAAAAGATGCTGGATTGCATGATGGATATAGTTTAAATACCTTTGCCTTGTGGTCATTACGACCTGCAACGAATCTTATTTTGTCATTACAGAATTTTTTATGACAGCTCTTAGATAACTTAGGAATTAAGCTGATGACGATGGAATAGGGTATGGGGCTGACAGGATTTCTAATAAAGAATCAGAATTCTGTTTTATCATTAAAGCGGAAGGGGAAAAATAGAGAAATGTAGTTAGGGAAATGGAAGAAAATAGGCCAATTTACAAGAGGAGAGTAGAAGAGTCTACCGGCCATGCTAGTGGAGGTCAGTTCGCTGGACTTTGTGGATGTGGCTCCATGCATTTCGTGAGTTGGGGCAGAATGGCAAATATCGTAGATTTGAATGATACTTATAATTATATTAACCACAAATATAAAGGCAATATCGTTAAAACATGATTTTGAGTGTTTTGTTATTTTTCTATGGAAGCACATTAACATTAGGATCTAAAATAGCAATTTGGTTTGAGATGATATAAGGATCTAAATGCTGAGCTTCAAAAAATGTTAAAATTATATCTAGTTGAAGACACTAAGTTGAATGCAGAGAAAAGCCAACAATAATGAATTTTATAATTATATATTTGAGAAAATACTAGAGTTATATCTATATTTTAAACTAGACAAGAAAGTTTATAATGATCGTGTCAAAGGTTTAGAAATAGAATGATGATAGAATTGTTGGGCGTTCTTCAATATAATGTTTAATGTTCTTAGCACCTCAAATCGAATTCAATCCAACAATAGTGAATGGAAAATGTGGATCAGAATGCTGAAACTAATTGGGAAAAGTTTAATGATGTTGGTTATAGAAACCTTTTAAAATATTTATATATCATGAAATTGTGTGAACGATTATAGTTAGGGTGATTAGCTTTGTGCCAAACCTTTTTTATGATGGAAGATACCATGAATATTTAATGCAGGACTTGCCAAAATTAGGATTTATTTTTTCTTGGCTAGGGTAGTCTATTTGAATGTTTATATTTATGCAGAAGATGCAAAGAAAAATGCTGGAGTTATAAGAAGTTGTTTAGTATAAGTCAATTTGAGTGTAAAATAATCCGATGATATGTAATTCGATTAGTGTAATTTGATTACTTACTGATGTTTGGTTGTCTATTTTATTAATGCAAGAAAGTTGGAATTTTCTATTTGGTATGCAGTAATTTGTTGAGTATGGTGCTCTGAATAATTCAGGTGGTGAGATTACCCCGTACCTGAATTTTATGATTATGACAATTTCTTACAAAAAATCTAAGGGCTAATGAGAAGTATATTTTGGCTTATATTTTACCATTTTTATAAGATAAAAATATTTTAAATAAATATTATTTAAATACTATAATTTGCATATATGATTTATGTTGACAATTATACCATGCAAGTATATATGGACAATAATGTGCAAGAAAAAAAAGATAATAAATTTTATTGATAATTCAAAAATAATTACGCATTCAAAAATTTAATATACAAATTTAACTATTTCAAATATAAAATTGTTAACCCAGGTATATTCCTAAAAGGTTAACAAAAAGAAAATACAAAATATAATATACACAATATGACAAGATTTTTCAATTCTTATGATGTCCGCGAGCAAATTTCATTTTTTGAGCCCTACAACAAATACAAATAAAAAATTACAATTATTAGCAATTGAACGCAACCTTAAATCGTAAACATAATTTAAATAATATACAATATTACTTTTCATATGACGAAATGGCTATATTATGTAGCATCGAAAATTCATCTGCATCTCAAAGCATTTTGTTAGTAACAAGATTTAACCAAAAGTCTCTTGCTTGAAGAAAATAGAATACCACCTGAAATGTTTAGAGGTCGACCATTTGCTCTTCTAATATTTTAGCCATACTCTAGCATCACAAAGAGAATGCGTGCAACACATTATCAGCAATACGATATATTTCAGTATTGTTTGATGGCATTAATGTATCTCATGGCATGTTGTTGTTGAACATAATTTCAAAGAATTGCACCTAATGCTATAAAATGAAGTATGACCCCGGACTGTTTAACGAATTGAAGGACATTTATTATAGTCCAAGATGCATCACATATTATGATGTGACGACAAAGTCTTAGCAACACAATATTTTTAAATGCTTAATGATAAGAACAGTGGAAATCAAAACGAGTTTTTAATGAACATATTCTCATCATAATTTAGTAAATTGTATCTATTGTAATATCATAATTTAACAGATTGCATTTTGTTTCTCATTCTCAATAACACAATGTGTTTCAGTATTTGTTGATTGCATTTTTGTTTCTCATAGCATGTTGTTACTTAACACAAATTCAGATAATTGTACCTAATGCTAACAAATGAAGTATGAGCTGGATTGTTTGACAATTAAAAGTGACAGTTACATAACATTACATTACCAACTATGTCACAAAGTTCCAGCAACACAATGTATTACATTATTGTTTGATTGCATTAGTGTATCTTATATAATATTGTTATTGATCACAGCTATAGTGAACTGCACATAATGCTATAAAATGAAGTAGCCCATTTATTGCAGTCACTAGTCAGTGATTTGTAGTGCTGGGATCTGATTGTCCAAAAATGATTCCCTATATAAAAGTGAAACTATATAACTATTTCTATTGCCATCACACTTCTCTTAGTCATAAAAATATCTTGAAGCTCCAAGGAAGTGTGTAATTACATTATCTATCTATCTATATATATATATATATATATATAGATATATATGTGTGTGTGTGTGTGTTTAAAGCCTGTAGCATTTTGTATATATCATAAAGATGAGTACAATAGTAGGGGAGTTGGTGAACTCAAACTAAAAAAAAACAAGAAACCAAAAAAAAGATAAAAAAATAAAAACGATCACCACCAAATTGCACAATATTCGAAATCCCAACAACAAAAACTCCATCAGTTTTCTATATGCATTTCTTATGCGGTGTTTGCAGTGGATGTAGACCCAATTCTACCTGCTCTTTATCTATCAACAATAGGTTTATTTTTTTAAGTTTGAATCTTTTAGGCTGTATTTTATTCCGTTTCTTCTTGTAAACTGCTTCTACCTAATAACAAATTCACGTGGAATATCATCAAAGTAATTGTCTTTTTGTATTATGTTTGCTTAGCTTTGACAAGATTTTCAATCAATAGGATGTTGCTGTAAAGAAATTCTTGGATCAGGATCTATCAGGAGATGCATTGGAACTATTCAGATGTGAAGTAAGCAATTTAGTTGTGCATTCACATTAACTGCTTGTTAAAGGCATAACTTAGGCATTTCTTTTTGTTTAGAAATTACATTCTAGGTGTCCAGCCCAACTTTAAACCTGTTGGTGTGAATCTTGTAGGTCAAAATTATGTTGAGGCTACGTCACCCGAATGTGGTTCTTTTTATGGGTGCTGTCACAAGACCGCCTAATCTCTCTATTTTGACAGAGTTTCTACCAAGGTTTGTATAAATGTTCAGTTGCTATGTTTGCATTATTCTGATTTTACTGATTCGTACAATTGAATATTAAAGGCCTGTTCGGTAGGCTGAATGGGTTTATAGTATTAAGTTAATCCTAATCCCATCTAATCTCTTAAGCCTGGTAAATCACTTATGCCAGCTTAAGATAATCTTATGAAAAGGTGGGATTAACAGATTATCTTATTTTTAATGAATTACATAATCACATAATTAAGGTTATTAACTGTTAATCATGTAATTTATAAATAAATTGAGTCAAGATAATTATAATTTTAACTGTAATGAATTATTTAATAAATTATAGTTAAAAGATTAGGAATGTTAATAATGTTTATAACTATAAGTGCATAATGATAATTAATTTCATAATTGTAATTATTTAATTTACATGCTAGATTACATCATCTATAAATTTGAAGTTACCCAAAAAAATTAACTATCAAATCTGAACTAAGCGATTTTCCTAGCTTATTTTCTTACTTTTTTCTTATAACTGAATAGCTTAGTAGCTTATTTCAATTTATTATAACTTAATTTATCTAGTTTAGCTGAACTTAATTTGGACCGAACTACCCATAAGAATTGTTGAATTCTCTGAACTTATTTTACTAATATTTTCTTGGTAAGTTAATTGGATAATTGCTTTTAGCTCTTTGGTGTGGGGTAATTTGCATTGTGTTTTTTGAAATTTTGCTCTAGGATTGTATGTAATCAAAATGAAAATTTTTGGCTGATTGAACAATGTCCTGGAGTGAGAGCTTTTATTTTTAAGTGGACTTAATTTTTACCTTTGTAAGTACAGATTCAATGTAGCCAAAGCTGTGCCAATGATAAGCTCTGCTCTATTTTTTTTTTTTTTTTAAGAAACAGTAGTTTTATTTAATTAGAGAGATAAAGTACATAGAGGATTTTCAAAAAACAAATTTAGGAGGCCTCAGCTAAAGGAAGACACCAGGCAGCAAAAATATTAATTTACCTTTGCAAGTCCCACTAAAGTCTGATTTTTGTTCTCACAGTACTGCTCATTTATTTAAGACACTTTATGATTTAGCATTATTCTAACAGCCTTTAACTGTTTGCCTCCAGGGGAAGTTTATATAGGCTGCTTCATCGCCCCAATGTGAAACTTGAAGAAAAACGACGGATGAAGATGGCATTGGATGTGGTACAGTTTTCTTGGGTATTATATATTGTTGGAATAGTTTGTTAGTTACTTTCTTTTGACCTGATTTGTTTTATAGGCAAAAGGAATGAATTACTTGCACACAAGCCATCCTACTATTGTGCATCGTGATTTGAAGTCCCCAAATCTCCTTGTGGATAGAAATTGGGTTGTTAAGGTACGTTCTATTCGCTATTAAACTTGGAATGTTATTCAAAGTCGTTAACAATGATCGTATTACAATATTTAAGGCTGGAGTATCAGGAGTTGATGGATATTCTACAGCAAAAAGAAAGCGCAGCTTTGTTTTGTAGATGTTTTTTGTATTGGTATTGTTTTGATAAAGATCATTTAGTGATGTTTAAGGTAAAGGGAGTGCTGTAGCTTGCAAGAAAATCTTCCAAACTGTATTGGGCTCTCTGCTATGTTTGTGGACCTTTTTTTCAATTAATTTATCAAAGTAGTCATTTGTTATTGGCATGCATTCAATTCAGTCTCTCACTTTCAAAATCATGTTCAAGTTTAACACAAGTAATAAAACAAGTTCAATGACTTAGTACCATTAATATCTCTTTTAAAAGAAAGTATAAAATTGAATTTTTTGTTTTTATTTTTGATAATTGATAGAAGAGGTTACTTAAAAAATTCCATGCACTAGATAATTTATTTGAATTATATATTTATATATATGTATATATATTTAATTTTATATATATTTTTATAATACTTAAATCTTACTCCACACAAACACTAACCTTATGAACCACACAATGCAACACATGCCCAATGATCCGTTGCCTTCAAAAATCATTGATTTCTCTTTTCAACTCATTACAAGAACAGCAATAACCATAACCACAATCGCCATGTTTTATGGGATCTCAAGAAAAACTGTAGGCCTGGAGTATGCCCAATTACTTTTCCACTCTAATTAATTCGTGGCTATCTTCCTCGTGAGCAACATAGGTTTCCTCATCATTTGACGCTTACTCAACCCTTCGCAGAAACCGTGCTGCCCCTCTCAAGCTTTGTTGTCATCGTAGTCGTCATCGATTTGCATTTCCGGAACCGTCCTGTGGACCAAGCAACAAAACCTAGTCAATGGCACTCTTATGCTACAAGACATCTATCAAGTAAAAAAAATAGAAAATAAATTTTATAATTTTTTTTATTTATTCAAAGAAATTTATACATTTTTAATTTAGATTTAAACATGAGAGAGACATAGTACAACTCGTGCTATTTATGATAGTGTAGAACTTTACCTGCATCAAGAATGTACTTCGATTATTACTGAGACAATTTTGTTTTTTCTTGTTGATGGTGCAGTCAGCTCATAAAGTTGTTTCATGATAAGCTTATTAGCAGGGTTTTGATATTTTTGAAATATACTTAGGGTAACAAATTGGGATGGAGAGAATGGATAAGTACCAATGTTATTATTCTGCGATTAATCAGGATTTTTATCTGTTTGGTTTTTTTATATTCTACTACTGCAGTATTTGATCAAAAAAATGTAGCACTTAATAGCTTCTAATTTATTCACATTTGCTGTCAAGTAGCACAAATAATTGAATGATAATGTTCTTTCTGCAAAACGATCCAGTTATAATTGCATGATCAGTTTAGATGCGTTTTAGTTCTGGTCAAGTAGTACAAATAATTGAATGATAATGTTCCTCTCTGCAAAATAATCTAGCATGATCAGTTGAGATGCGTTTTAGCACTAGTCCAATAGTTGAGTATGTTCTAAATAATTTATTCAGCAGCATTAATGCCAGGACTCCCTCGTCAAATTTTGCAACCTTTGTTGTGCATCTATGCATTTTTTTAGTTTGCTGGAAGCAAAGCTGTTAAGAGTGACTCAGATATTAATCCTTTTCCAGAATATAGTACTTAATTTATCTTTTTCTTTTCAGGTTTGTGATTTTGGCTTGTCAAGGTTAAAGCATCACACCTTCTTATCTTCAAAGTCAACTGCTGGAACTGTAATTTTTTTTCCTGATATTAAATTTTCATGAATCTAATATCTACTTTTTTATTAAGAATAATTTACATAAATATGCGATCCATTTCCTTTTAGGGTTTAGCTTAAGACTAAAAAATCCTGCTTGTTGTAAATTTGCAATACAACTTTTAAAGTTTTTTCTGATTCAAATGCTTGCCAAGGAGCTGTATAAAGGGCAATGCGCCTGTATTTCCAGCTTTATTTACTTTATGAAATCGACGCCTAGGGAGGCATCCATGGCGAAAACCTGCAAAAATTTTTATGAAAATTTAGTTCATAATATTGTGATACCAGCCTAGAAATAGAAAGTATTGATATAATTTAACTGTTGTATTTCACATAGAGGGCTATACAATGATTTTTGCTTGAAAGTTACAAAGTTGGAAGTTACCACTGTTGGATTCTTCTATTCCAATTATGCACTTGCAACCTCCTAGTATGATAGTATTTCATTAATTCTAATAAACTTCTGGAGACTGCAATTCATAGGAAGATCTGTAGGATTCCCACACACAATATGCTCTTCATCGATAGGATTCTCCTAGTTTTAATTTAAAATCATCAATAGGGATTTTGTAGGAGTCCACAGACGGAAGGTTCAAATGGAGGGTGAGCTGATGATATTTTTTACATTTTTTGTTGATGAATTGGGATCAATATCTATGGTTTCTTCCTGTCATTTTAACTTTGTTTTTGTGATTCGATTGCATTTTAACTACCCCAAAAGAGTTTTGTTTGTATGCCTAGTTTTCAAACAGTTTCTTTTCTAGATTTCATTACAAATAGCATGTGTGGTTTCTTTGAAATTGGCCTCTGCTCTTATCCTAATTTATAAATTATTTTCTGCACCTCTCTGTTAAAAGGATCATCATATACTATTGCAAAATTCAGACACCAAACATGATGAACATCACTATAAATCTTAACACCTCGTATGGTCTTCTTTTTTAAAAATAATTTTTATCTTTGTTGTTACTAGGAAATTTAATATAATATGAATAACTATATGTTATATTATTCGATTGCTCATACTTAGTGTGAGACAAGTGAATGAGCTTTCTAACCAATCATTGATGTCAATTTTTGTCCATTGAGGGCCTTTTCTGTTCAGTCAAGTTTCTTAGTAGACTATAATGGTGCTAACAGGTTTACAATTTTTCATCTTACACTCTTTTTAGTAAAATTAAGGCATGCTGTTAGTGTTGAGAGCAGTAATTTCTTCCTCATCACCCCTTAGCAATTATATCATAAATAGACCAAGAATGAAAATTTATGAGTATATTACATTTTTAAATAGTTTAGATTAGCTTTGCAATGAGAGAATATATGTAATTTGTAACTTTTGTGAATCTCTTGAACCAATCTATTTGTGATTCATTGAAACTGTATACTGATGTTCTCAATTTAACAGTTTTTGTTACCAAAGTTTCAAGACCAAGAGGGGTTTTTATGTATAGTGTTTTTAAGATTGTCATTTTAAAGTGCATTTTAACATTCATTTCATGGGTTAAAGTATAAGTTGTCTACAAGAGATGGCGGCCTTATGACTCGAATCATTATTTGGTGCAGAGGCAAGAGCGGATATTGCAGTAGTAAGGATCATCATTTTATGATTTAATTTCATTTATATGCATAATATATTTATACAAGACTTCGAAATAAGAAAAGATGCTAAACTATAAATTTCTCACTTAATATACATAGTCTAAAATATTAAAGCGCGTGGATGCACACAAAGATATCATAGCCTGCTTTTATTTTTACGGATTTATTTGTACCCGTTTGTTTTGCATTGAGATGGACTGAGAAATAAAAATAGCTGTATTTTCATTATCATAATACCCATGAGTGCGATAAGTAGACCCAGCTTGCATCATTAATGGGAGTTCCAAACTATATCATGCAATTTCCTTTTTTACTTGTGCATTTTTCTGTATCTATTCATGGTGCATGAATATGTAACTTAATATTTAACTATTTTGAAACACTTAAGATTTAGAACCATGGAAGCTAAGCTGATAATGTTAGATTGAATTATAATAATTTGTTTTATACTCGATCCTTTATTGTGTTTTCTATTCTTTTGTCTCTCCAACGTCTAAATACTTAAGTTTTAGTAATCAAGAATTTTTCAGTTATCCCTTTTTCCATTTTATATTAACTTACTGGGTTTCAAATTACAAGTTCATAAAACATAAGAAAATAGTTTTATTTAGTTGAAATTTTTTGTGGGGTATCTAAAATTTTTAAAATTGATGATTTACTAACATTTTTCATTATTGCTTAAAATTCTATGAAATTATTATTATTATTTATTAGTAGTAGTAGTATTTTTGTTGATGTTGTTACAAGCAGAATCTGAATATAGTTATGCCTGGCTACATGGGAAAAACATTTTCTTGTATTCCAATAAAGTTGAGGGAACCCCACCATTCAGCTTCTTGCGTCCCCCCGACTTCAAATATTTTTGAATAATTAGAATACTAGGAAAGTGCTTCTTCTCGGTATCTCGTTTAAGATTTTGTTCTGCATGCCCAGTGATTGGTCACCTTTGTGTTAATGTAAAATGTAGTAATCACTTCTAATCCCCTGTAATTTACAGCCAGAATGGATGGCTCCCGAAGTTTTGCGAAATGAGCCTTCCAGTGAGAAGTAAGCTCCTCCTGCTATATGGGATCATGCGAATCACGTCCCTTTGTTTTTATATCCCCTCGCCGGTAACACAATCAAGAACATCTTCCCGTCTGTTCCGCAGGTGCGACATCTACAGTTTTGGCGTGATTCTATGGGAATTGGCTACCATGCGCATGCCATGGAGCGGAATGAATCCGATGCAGGTTGTTGGAGCGGTTGGTTACCAGAACAAGCGCCTCAGCATACCCCAAGAAATCGATCCCATGGTCTCTAAAATAATCACGGACTGTTGGGAAAGGTATGTATGTATGTATTTATGATGTGTATGCGCAATCTCGATGGGACGATGAATGAATGATGCGATGAAAACATCTAATAAAATTGTTTGCTGCCATCGTTTATATTGCAGCGATCCCAACCGGCGTCCCTCTTTTGCCCAGCTGTTGCTAGAACTCAAGCAACTGCAGAGACTGGTTGTCCCTGCCAGCTGACATCTCCCACTCTCTTTTGTTCTTTCCCTGCCCTGCTCTTAGCTTGTAAAAAATAAAAAATAAAAAAGCCCGCCAGAATCTCACAAGAACTGATTCATTGTTCTGCAAACCTAAACGGTTTCATCTGCTTAGTCTCTCTCTCTCTCTCTCTCTCTCTCTCTCTCTCTCTCTCTCTCTCTGAAGCTGTGCAAGTGCAGCGGAAGAGCCAAATGCATGGGAAGAACATAGGCACGCCGCCCGCCAGTCTTGTTTTATTCCTTCACCATTGGAAACATGGGAGCCTGTGCTGAAGAGCACGATATTTGAAGTATAAATATGTATTATTTCTATATATGAGTCCTTATTGTTTTGCATCAGATTCCAAAAAAAAAAAAAAAAAAAAAAAAGAATTGGAATCATAGCAAGTCAGAATTATAATATACGCCAAACGGATGGATTTGTGATTATTGTTTTAAGAAGAGAAAGAGGAAAGACTTGAATGTTGGGTGCGGGCAAATGCACAAGTCGCGTTGCCCTCTTTAGTTGTCATCGTGTCTGTTTCAATAATGATGTATGCTTTGCTTAATTTAGCCGAGCTCAGATAAATGTTCTGTTTGGATAAATGCCTCTAATGCTCGCCTCTTGCTGAAAATTTTCTTATAAAATATTTGCGACTGCAAAACTTTGCTACTGATATTTGATAAAAAATTTCTACTTTTTCTTAGTACGAGTGTTAGCTTAATGTTAAAGATTAATTACATAGTTTAGCTTAATGTTAAAGCATTTGTGTCGGCGACTTTTGACAGAAGAGAATTAACGTGCATTTGTGTGCCAAAAAGTAGAGTGCAAAATTTTTCTTCTAAGCTAAAAGTTCCAAGTATAAGCTAGTGCTTAGCTTGATTATATAAATATGATACTATTATAATTGTTATAGACTAATAATGTGTGCTTCGATATTTTATTAATGAACGGCAAACTTCTTTTCTTGTAACTATATTTATTGTTCAATTAAAATGAAAATTATATATTTTGTTTACTTATATTAATGACTGCCTTTTATAGAACGACTGATTTAGTGACCATTCTCAAAAATACTATTTGGCTTGAGTGCTTGCTTGGTTCGGATTATCAGGGGAAACCTTCTTCGGTTCGAATGCATTGAAGGTGTGCATAGCCTTCAAAAATTCAAAGAGTGGATAATCTTGGAGTTGTTTTTTTTCTCTAATTATTATTTTCTAATTTGATTCATAGCATTCTCAATTAGCTTTCGTTTCCATTTCATTTCGTTCATGTCCACCCTCTTTTCGGCCTTCTAATGTCTTTTCTACGAAATCTACGCTTAGTCCGACATCATCTCACTTTGTCATGCATAATTATTTCAAATAGCTATCAAATCATATAAAATAAAATTTTACAAATTTTTAATATCCACCACAACACTTCTAAAATTTCATGTCAATCATAGATCATTTGGTCCACCAAAATTTTCTTAAAATCATCAAAATTACATCTGAAATTTTACCACCATACCTCCATCAATTTGGTATTAGAGTCAGTTTTTTGGCTAGGATTGTAGAGAATTTTGTGTTGAAATTTTATTTTTATTTTTCATAATTTTTGGAATTTATTTGGCCTTGTTTCAACCCCAAATACTCAAAGAGGGTCATTTTCTGGCCACCATCGGCCACCGCAGTCGTCGCCAACTGAACTGGTGTGACCTTTTCGTGAATCGTCAGCCCGCTTCTCCCAACCCGCGGATCGGCAGTGCGTGAACCGTTGGCTCGCTACTCCAAGCCCAACTGAGCCAGTCGGCCCAACTTAGCCGGTCCCGCCCGTACCTGCCAGCATGCACACGTGCGCACGGCAACCTGCGAAGCAGCCTTCTTTCGACACGTCGACTTATGACATTTTGTTCTCCGCCATCCGAGCTACGGATTCAATGCCTTTAGCACCGATAGAAAGCTGATATTCTAAACTACACTCCAGAGGCACTTCTAAAGATTTATAGCACTTCATAAAAGAATGAGAATACCGGGAATATTTGACACATGAAGAGGATCCGTTCGCCTTCACAGAAGGTACACCTTTCATTTCCTTGCAATATTTTTGAGTAATAGTCTATGGAATTTGCATTGATATTTATATATTAGATGATTTCTATATCTTTGGCAAGTTGTGTGCAAATTGTATATTTCCTGCTAGATTTAGTGTACCTCCACCTAAAAGTAGCCAACCACTTATTCCTAAACCATATTTGAACTTTGAGCAACTCCTTGTGAGGGTGTGCTCTACTCAAATAGGCCACCTTACTGTGATTAAGCTACATTTGATTCACATTTATTATTTTTTACTTATTCTATGTGTGCCTTAGTCTAGCGTGCTTATCTTTTATTTATTCGTTCATTTTACAGTTTAGAGTACTTGTTGCATTTTATTTGAAATTTTTTGTATTTAAAGAGAAACATGGATGACAACCAATAACATAATGGGAATGGCTTGGAAGTTATGAGGATAAGATATAGTGTGATGTATTACCCATGGATATAGTGCACATCCTTTTGGGTTGACCTTAGCCTTTTGATATGGATGTCATACACTATGGTCATGAAAATACATAAGTATTCAAATTTAACAACAAGACCATAAAGATTTATCCTTCCAAGCCTAACCAAAGTTATTGTACTCGCTTCATAGTCCCTTCCTTCAACATCCACTTCATCCTCTAGCTCGACACCCTCTACATATTCTATTTCCAAGGCTCATGTTAATGTAAAATCTACATCTTCATAACCCAAAAGAGTGACCAAACTTCAACTTATCACCATTTCCACTCCTTTGATTACACTCAATGCAAATTATGTGATCTTACCTAATGTATAACAATCCAAAATTGTTAATCAATATTTAGAAGTCAAATTACTTATTAATCATCTCATTAGACTACAAATAGTGTTTAGAGCAAATCTTGATAGTCTGATCAAATTTGAGCTTAATTGAAAATTTTAAATATTTTAATATTTTTATCAAATTAGAATATCATGATAATTAAATTGACATCTAAATCAAAATCGGAGTTCGTCATTGAACTCCTCACCCCCAAATTAGCTAGGGGTGAAAACCTGATAAGTTTTGAAGATCGTCAAAATTTCACAAATATTTTATTGTATTGTTGATACCCAAAAAAATGAAATAAATAAATAGACTTCCAATCAAAATTTTGACTTCATTTTTTAGTTCCTCATCCTCAATTTAACTAGGGGCAAATTTTTTAAAATTTTTGGAGCTCAATTAATAGTATAATTTTAATTAAAAAGATTACTTAAGAATTAAATTAATTAATATTAATTATATTAAGAAGCGGCACCTAATATATCCGAAATTTATAGCAAAAATATAGTACTTAAATATTCATATCATCATATATATCCATATACTTTTTAGAAAATGGTGCTTTTTTAGGAAAAATAAAGAAACAAGACTGCATGGTTGAAATACCAATTTCTGGGACAAAACAATCACAGCGCGTCATGGCGACTCCTTTAAAAATTCTTCATCTGGAAGCAGAACTGCAGACCTGAAGAAAGACCGCTACAGCGCGCTATGACGTCATGTCACTAAAGATAAATTAAAATCATACAGATGAGTAATTGAATAGTAATCGATTGTTTGCACGCAGCAGCGCGCCGCAGCCATTTTTCGATGAATTATTAAAACTTTATAAATGAGTAATTGAACAGTAATACGAAAATTAGTACACTGTCGCGCGCCACGGCGTGCCGCAGCGTCATTTCTCGATGAATTATTAAAACTTTATAAATGAGTAATTGAACAGTAATACGAAAGTTAGTACGCTGTCGCGCGCCGTAGTGCGCCCCAGCGTCATTTCTCGGGGAATTATTAAGACTTTATAAACGAGAAATTGAACAGTATTACGAAATTTTCTCTGTCGTAGAGTATAAATTTTTATTTTATAAAACTATAGATGAATTAATTGAACAGTGAATCTGAAAGTTTATCCGCTATAGCGTGCCGCAGCGGGTAAATTTTCATTTTATAAAAATACAGAAGAACTAATTAAACAGTGAACCTGAAAGTTTATCCGTCGTGGCGCGCCATAGCGCCCCACAATGGACGCTGCAGCGATCGAACGAAAAAATATACTAACTTACAAGCAGGAACAACATTTGGAGCACTGCTGCTACAGCGCGCCGCAGCAAAACAAAATTTGGAACGCAGTTGCCTCAGCGCGCCACAGCGAAACAGTGTTTGGAACGCTGTTGCCGCAGCGCACCATAGCGAAAGGTCCAGAAATTCCAGAACATCAATTAAGACAACATGGGGAAAGCCACAAAAATGTGACCTTTGGCCTTCCCCAACCTCTTGAAAATAGATGACAAGCCCTACTGAATCCCAACAGGTTTAAATAAATAAGAGCATTAAAAGGGATTAGATTAAAGTCAAGAAAGAGGAAGAGTCACACATTTAAAACTTTGAGGCTGAGTGCATCCTTATTTAAGGGCCAATCTCAAATCTTGAAAGGGTTCTAACTTTTATTATTCAAAGACCAAAAAGAAAGGTGTAGGAAGAGAAACAATGAGAACTCTCCAAGGGGAAAAGAGGACTAAAAATAGGAAGAAATGGAAGACGGCAAAGAACGAAGACTGGAGCTTCAAGAGGACAGCGCAGGAAGAGTCAAGAGAACCCCAGAAAATCTTCAGATGATTCCTTGTATTTCTCCTAAACTTCCTTTATTTATTTCTTGCCGTGAACTGATGGCGAAATGTATGCTCTTTCTTACTTAGTAATGGAAGGCTAAAAACCCATTGAAGAGGGTTGAGATGTAGTTGTAAGAATATATAAGGGATAAATGGTGTATGATGATATTTTTTGAATGTAATAAAAATTTATTTTTATCATTTTTATTTAATGTTTGAATGAATGCTTAGATGAACAAAACTCTAAATTATCTTGTTTAAAAGAACTTGTGTTCTAATGCTTATATATTGGGTAAGAGCAAGGAAGGTAGTGCAAGTAGAGCGGAGAATTATGTGACAAAATTCTCAAAACTCACTTGCACCCTTACTTAATAGCTCTTCTAATATATTGATGCTTGAGAACCAAGTTCTCCCATCTAGCTAAACTACGTGTGAAGCGCATGATGCATCGTAAATAAAAATATTTCTTAAGAGATCATCTAAAATATGATATATATTTTGGTAACCTAGATGTAGGAAGCCTACATTCTAATTAATAAAACTTGATCTCATGAGAGCTTATGTGCTAAGGAAGAACCCAAAAGAGTTCTCGTTAAGCACTAAACTTGAACCTAATGAAATTGGAGGGTACTCCAATTCCAATAGTGTTCACTTGTTTAATAAAGAAAATAAAATAAGTATACATGCAACAATGAAGCTATATCACCAACCCTTGCAACTATTACAATAAAATCTCAACTCTCTCTTTTTTAATCAAACTAGTATCTTTACTTAAGGTCCTTTATATCGCTAATTAGGTACCAACAAAATCAACCAAATTTGTCATCTAAATATTAGTGAAAGAAAATACAATTTGGTATCACCGTTCCATGAGGATCAATAAATCCTGGAAATTAAATTTTCCACTTATTACTTTAGACCACATACACTTGCATGCAAACGCAGACGTGTATTTTTATCTGTCAAGTTTTTTGTGATGTTGCCCGAGAACGGTCTTATTTTGTATCAAGTATAATCTTCTAATGACTAGTGATTTAGAACTAATTCATTTGTGCATATTTTCTTACATAGCTATAATTAATTTTTTTATTTACTTACTTTTGAGAAAAATTAAAAAAATTTCTAAAAAGATCTAATGCTGAAAGTATTTCTTATTATCATTGTTGAAAATTTTTTTTATCTGCTTGCCATTTGTGGGTATAATTTATATTATTATAACTTACTCTAGCTAGTTGATCTTTAATTGCATGAGTAGGAGAAATCTTGCTAAATTTTCTTACGATCCTGAAATTGATAGGACTATTCTTAGGGCTATGAGAGAACAAGTATTGCTTAATCAACAAAACACCCAAATGGAAGATTTTGAAGTAAGCCCAGTAGAACCAATAGTGAATGCTAGGAGAAGACTTCTTAGAGAATATGCACTTCCTACAGTAGAAGGAGTCCCCAATGCCATCATTAGACCTCCTATTCAGGCTAATAATTTTGAAATTAAACCATCCACATTAAATATGATTCAAAATAACCAATTTAGTGGGCTAGCATCGGATGACCCAAATGCGCATATTTCAAACTTTTTGGAAATATGTGATACCTTTTGATTTAACGGGGTATCCGATGATGCGTTGAGATTGAGATTATTCCCATTCTCGCTAAGAGATAGAGCAAAGGTTTGGCTCAGTTCTCTACCCGACGAGTCTATCATGACTTGGGACGACTTGGCAAAGAAATTCCTAGTCAAGTATTTCCCAACTGCCAAAACAGCTAGGTTGAGGAATAAAATATCAAATTTCTCTTAGTTGCATCGTAAGAATTTATATGATGGCTGAGAACGCTTTAAGGACTGCTTAAGGTGTTTCCCACGTCATGGGTTCCCTTTGTGGATGCAGGTGCAGATTTTTTATAACTGATTAAATGCACCCATAATGACCCTCATTGATGCAGCTGCAAGAGAATCATTACACAGTAAAATCCTTGATGAGGCTTTTGATCTCCTTGAGAAAATGGCTAACAACGCATAAAAATGGCTGATTGAGAGGCTAAATTCAAATAAAGTGGAGGTAAATAACATGAACGAGTCAAATCAGATTGCTGAATTAATAAATAAATTTGACATGTTAACCCAAAGACTAAAGGGAATGCAACAGGTTTCTGAACATAAGGGAAAAAATGAAGGAGTGAATGATGTTCAAAATTATAGAGCCCCGCAAACTAAGAAGGGAAGAAGCTTAGAGCATTCTCTAAAAGAATTTAAAACTGACACAACTAATTTTATGAACTGAACAGATGCAACATTAAATCGACACGAAAATACACTTTTGAATCAAGGAAAAGCTGTCCAAAGAATTGAGTTGAAAAAAAAAAATTATAATGCAACTAAATCAACCCTTCTTGGTAGGAGCCATAGGGGACTATGGGAATGAATCAAGAAATTCCATAACTTTGAGAAGTGGAAAAATTACAGAACCTTTAGTATTTAAAAATTTTGAAAACACCTCTCAAGTTTTGGGAGAGAGATTAATTGAGGAAAAAGAAATCAATGAGGACAAAGAGAAAGAGAAGAATAAGGAAACCCAATACACAAATGACTAAACCTTCTAATCACATTCCTCGCATCCCCTATCCTCAAAGAATGGCAAGGGAGAAGCTAGACAGCCAGTTCCAAAAATTCTTTGAAACTTTTAAAACTCTTCGTATAAACATTTCCTTCGGTGAAGCATTGGAACAGATGCCCAGTTATGCTAAGTTCATGAAGGATATTCTATCAAAGAAAAGAAAATTAAATGAGAAGAAAACGGTAGCCTTGACTGAGGAGTGTAGTTTCATTCTCCAGCAGAAAATTCTCCTTAAAAGAAAGAGCTCAAGGAGTTTTACCATTCCTTGCACAATAGGAAATCATTCTTTTAAAAGGGCTTTATGTGATTTGGGCGCTTCAATAAATTTAATATTATTTTACATATTTAAAAAATTGGGAATTGATTCTTTAAAACCTACTTCAATCCTCCTTCAGCTAGCAGATAGATCTGTAAAAACTCCCATGAGAATCTTGAAAAATATTCTAGTAAAGGTTGATAAATTTATCTTCCCCATTGATTTTATTATGTTGGAAATAGAAGATGAAAATCAGGAGATTCCTATAATTCTGGGGAGACCATTCCTTGCTACTGGAAAAACTATGATAAATATTGATAAGGGAGAATTGAATCTTCATTGTGAGGAGGAGGAGGTGAGCTTTAACATAAAGGACTCGATGAGGCACCCATTTAAGCCAGATGAGGAGTGTTGGGAAGTAAATATATTGGAAAAGGTGTTGATTTCTGGATATATAGAGGAATCTGATTTAGAGGAGAAGAAGGATCTAGAATTAATGAGGAGGAAAACAAAATTGATGAGTTGATTCAGAAAAGAAAGAGAATGCAGCTGCCTGTAGATGAACCCCCTGAATTGGACTTGAAACATTTGCCCAAACACTTAAAATATATTTATCTTGGGGAGGGAACATCATTATTGATCATAATTTCTATCTTGTTAAGCCCAACTCAAGAGACTAAATTGTGTACGTTGTTAAGCAAGCATAAGAGAGCAATATGATGGAGTATTACTGATTTGAAGGGTATTAATCCTTCCTTATGCATGCACCACATCCTGCTGGAAAACTCCAAACCTTCCATAGAACCTCAATGAAGATTAAACCCAATTATAAAAGAGGTGGTGTATAAGGAGATCATTCAGCTTTTGGATGCTGGAATCATTTTCCCAATTTCAAACAACCATGGGTAAGTCCTATTCATATGGTTCGTAACTTTGAATGAAAATAATGAATTAATTATTATCAGGAAGGTTATGGGGCGGAGAGTATGCATAGACTATAGAAGATTAAATAAGGCAACTAGGAAAGATCTATATCCTCTCCAATTCATTGATCAGATGTAAGATAGGCTGGCCGAAAACCCTTACTTCTATTTTTTGGATGGTTACTCGTGGTACAATCAAATTTTGATAACCCCGGAAGACCAGAAAAAAATAACTTTCACTTGCCCCTATGGAACATTTGCTTTTAGGAGGATGCCCTTTGATCTATGTAATGCACCTGCAACTTTTCAAAGGTGTATGATGGCCATCTTTTCTGAAATAATAGGAGATTTCTTTGAGATCTTTAAGGATAATTTTTTGGTAGTGGGAAAATCCTTTGAAGATTGTTTAACAAATTTGGGTAAGGTCCTAAGAAAATATGAGGAAACTAATCTTATTCTAAATTGGGAAAGTGCCACTTCATGGTGAAGGAGGATATTGTCTTGGGTCACCATATATCAATAAAAAGAATTGAGGTTGATAAGGCTAAAGTTGAGGTTATTGAGATATTGTCTCCACCCTCTAATGTAAAGGGATTTAGGAGTTTTTTTGGGCACGCAGAATTTTATAGAAGGTTCATAAAAGATTTCTCTAAAATCAGTTTACCTTTGTGCTGGCTTCTAGGAAATGATGTTGAATTTAAATTTGGTGAAGACTGCACAAAGAGATTTATTGTAATAAAATCTACTCTCATTTCAGCTCGTATAATTTCTACTCTTAGCTGGGATCGTCCCTTCGAAATCATGTGTGATACTAGTGATCTTGAAGTGGGAGCAGTTCTAGGACAACGTAGGGAAAAGAATTTCTATTCCATTTATAATGCAAGTAAGTTAATGGATGAAGCCCAAAGAAATTACGCCACCACTGAAAAAGAGCTTTTATAGATTGTTTTTGCGTTCAGCAAATTCAGGGCATATCTTATTAGATCAAAAACAATCGTGTACACGACTTATGCTGTGATCAAGTATCTTCAAAAAAAAAGAAGCAAAGCCATGGCTCATACATTGGGTTTTGCTTCTACAAGAATTTGACTTACAAATCCGTGACAAAAATGGGTGCGATAATGTGGTGGCTGATCATCTCTCTAGATTGACTCATTAAAATATAAGGAAGGAGAAGAAATTTGTGAAACTTTTCCTGATGAACAGCTCTATATATTTGTAGTAAGAAATCTTCCTTGGTTTGCTGATTTTGCCAACTATCTTGCAGGAAGTCTAATCCCAAAAGAATTTAACTATCAATAAAGAAAAAAAAAATTTGTTGATGTTAAGAATTACTTTTGGTATGATCCCTTCCTATACAAATATTGTGCCGATCAAATCCTAGGGAGATGTGTACCTTGCAGACGTATAATACACGTATGTGCTTGTATGCAAGTGTACGTGGTCTGAAGTATTAATTTGGAATATGAGTTCCGATATTTATCGTTCTCAGGAAATCGAGTGTTTTGTTTCTAAGGTATATCTACGTTCAATAATGTTTAAACTATGCGTATTTTGCTGATTAAGTTCTTAAACAAGCACAACTAGTCTTGGTAGAAAGTAACTATGATAAAATGAGATGAGAGTTGGGTCTCTCCCACATGAAATGTTAACGACTCATGTAGGATAATTCCTCAAGCATTGCCCCTTTTTTTTGTACTTAGTGTTATGTACTTTAATCAAGTACACATTATCCTCCTTAGAGTTTAACTCTAAGATTTATAAGTTCAAATCTCATGCTTAAAATGAACACACAGTCAGTTCTATATCAGCACGAAGACCCTCATAAAATTTTAAATTATTGGTTTTCTTCTCATTTCTGGATTATAAAAATAAGAGTTGTTTCTTTATTTAGGATTTTACAAGCATTAATTCCACTAAGAGCATCACACGTGTCATGCGCAGTTCGGAAAGGAGATGACTAGTTTGGCTCAATGTGCTATGTCATGTCACACATGAGCTCTCAACAAGTTATCTTCCTCCCATCACATATGCTGAGCTGCGGAGCTCATTTAGTAGGTCTTAGCTCACACGCATCAACACCTTAGTTGGGCATAGATCAAGGTGCACTAGGATTTTATATGGATAAAGAGCCTTTCATGATCAACTAAGAAAAATACAAAGACAAGAGTTAGAGATTACTAAGAATGTTCCTTTGATGGAGTTCTCCAGATTTCTCCTCTTCTTGTTCTTGGTCGTTTCTCTTAGGTCCGTAGTAGCAGCCTTTCTCCCTTCTTCTCCTTAGCAATTGAAGTTATTCCACCCTTGGAGAGTTCTCATTTTCTTTTATGCAGCCCTCTCCTCCCTTAGAATTTTTGTAAGCCAAATTGGGAACCTTTCTAATGAATTGAAGAGCTATATTTATATGAGGGGTGCACATCCATTTTTAACCTTTTTGAAATTTGAAAAATTGATTTAAAATTTCTGCCATCATTGCCAAACTAAGTGGAGCTTGAGGTGACAACTTCTTTTCCTTTTTTTTTATTCATTTATTTTGTTTCAAATCACCTCCTCCTAATTAAATATCAAGCTGCAGGTTTGGAAAAATGGCTGGAAGCAAGATTAGATTCTGGGTCAAATCTTAGTTGCATTTAATGCTCTAAGAAGATGGGAATTCGGTTCCCATTGTAGCGCGCTGCAGCGGTCAAGTTTCTTAAGACGGTCCTCGGTGATGCGCTGTGACATTCTAGCTCTTCTCTGTTAGTCCGCTATAGCACGCTATAGAGCGTCGCGGCGTGCCATGGCGGCTAAAGTTTCGAGGGTGCATATGCTATGGCACACTGCCGCGGTCAGATTTTGAAAGCGCATCCGCTATAGCGCGTTGCAGCGGTCATGTTTCAAAAACTTGTCTGCTATAGCGCACTGTGGCGGCTAAAGTTTCGAAAATGTATTCTGCTACCACGTGCTACGGCGCGCGATAGCGCACGGTAGCGTCTTAATGCTCCAGGTCAGTGGTTTCTGCCATAACTCTTCCTGATAATGCCTGGACCATTGTGGCGCGCTGCAGCGCTCGATAGCGGACAATTTCCAGAATTTTGTAGATACGCTCAAATTTTTCCAGAAAATTGTCGATCATTATATTTTCCCTGAAATTACATAAAATTTATCAAAGTAGGCTGATTTAAACATAGATTATTTATGAAAATTCTCTTATATATGAAGTAAATAATGGATTCATCATGCTTGAACCTGAAATAAATAACATCTTATATCATTGCCCAACATCCCCTTATGGAGGGCATCATGGTATTGATTGAACAGCAGCAAAGGTGTCGCAATCTGGATATTATTGGCCCAAATTATTCAAGGATGCTACTGATTTTGTAAAGAGCTGTGATCAATATCAGAGGATGGGAAATTTAGGAAAAAGAGATGAGTTACCTCTAATGAAATTTTTGAAGTTGAACTCTTTGATGTTTAGGGGATTGACTTTATGGGTCCATTCCCCACCTCTAATTCAAGTAATTACATACTAGTCGGGGTGGAATATATGTCCAAATGAGTTGAAGCTATAGCTTGTGTAAACAATGATGCCAAAATTGTGATCAAATTTTTGAAAGATTGTGTCCTCTATAAGTTTGGTACACCTCGTGTCCTAATACGTAACGGTGGAAAACATTTCTGCAATAAGCAATTAGAAACTCTCTTAAAGGGGTATGGGGTGAAACATAAGGTAGGTACATCCTACAACCCTCAAACCAGCAGCCAAGTAGAAGTGTCAAACCATGAATTAAAGAAAATCCTAGAGAAAACTATTAACAAAAATAGGAAGGATTGGTCCATGAAATTAAACGATGCACTTTGGGTGTTTAGAACAGCATTCAAAACATATTTAGGAATATCCCCTTACAAGCTGATTTATGGGAAATCTTGTCATTTACTGGTAGAGTTGGAATATCGGGCCGTTTGGGTAGTGAAAAAGCTGAATTTTGATTTCAAACTAACAGGTGATAAAAGAGTTCTGTAATTGCAAGAACTGGATGAATTCAGGTTGGGAGCATATGAGAGTGCCAACCTATACAATGAGAGAATTAAGAAATAGCACAATAAGCGGATAAGACCAAAACACCTAGAATCGGGAATGAAAGTATTATTATTTAATTCTAGGTTGAGGCTCTTTCCAGGAAAGCTGAAATCAAGATGGATGGGCCCATTTATAATCAAAAAAATATACCCCCACGAAAGTGTGGATATCACTTCATCAGCTAGGACAATAAAGGTAAATGGGCACTGTCTAAAACTTACTTAGATGGATCTGAATTGCAAGAGAAAGAGAGATGGTTATTGCAGGATCTCCCAAGGGAAGGAGTCACGTAGATGAGCTAAATTGGCATCGAGCTAAGACGTAAAAATAAATGCTCGATGGGAGGCAACCCACATTAATATGGTTGTGCTGTTTTCTGCTTTATTTTTTTTATTTTTTTTATTTTGTGTTATAATTTTGATTTCAGTTAATAAAATGAATTATGTATCTAGCGCATCCTTATTTTTACTAAAATTAAACTTAAAAAAACATTTTTTGAATGAGATAAATTTCTGTGTTCAATGTCAAAATCAAATGTGTAGAACTTAGGATTCAAGTATGCTTGAAATTAAGAGGAAAATGAACTTAAGTTATACACCCCTTATTCAATTCATGAGTCTACTAAGCTTGGTTTCAGGATTTAAAATGAAATGTGCTTAAGTGTGGGGCAAAAAAATTTGAGAACTAAAACTAAGAGGGCAAGAGGTGAGGATAATTTGAGGTGCTAGGCTCTTGTAGGACTTAATGTTCACAAGGGACTATATCAAAGGATGAAAAAAAATAGCTCTCCTTTTAATATTGAAATTTCAAAAAGAGAAAAATAAAATTATCTAGGGATGATGAAAAATATCTCTCCCAAGCTAAAATAATTGAATATTTAGGATGAAGAAAAATATCTCTCCTAAATTGTTAAAATATTCCCTATGAATCATAAGAAGGGGCACACATGGCACAATGCTCAAGCACTTACCAATTATATCATTGAGGTTTGAATTTTAGGATTATTCCCCCCATATTTAAAACATTAAACATAATATTTTGATTTGAAACCAAATAAAGTGTATAAATATAAACTTGATTGGAGGGGTAGTAGAAACTTAAAGACATGAAGTAATTTTAACTAGAGCATACTTGATAACTAATTTTATTATACATTAGCTTATTGCATTGAATCCTTAGACAAAAACAAAATTCAGAAAATCACATTTTTGAGCTTACTCAAGAATGAGCAAGAAATTAAGTCTCGAGCTGTGATATATCTGAAATTTATAGCAAACATTGTAACAACCCAAGGTTGTTACCCATCTTGAATTTAGCCTATCATATCGTAATTATCATTCCATTAAGTGCATCTAATCATTAGAACCAAACCCTGAAGGTTTGGAGCAATTCGGAGCCCAATCGATTATTTTGGAATATTTTAATATTTAATTAATTAGAAAATTGAGATATTTATTTTGACCTCGAAATCATAATCTGACTTCGTTGTTGCGATCGTCACCCCCAAATTAGCTAGGGGTGATGTTTTGGACGCATTTGGAAGTCGTCGGATTGTCGCAAATATTTTAATATAATTAAATATTCCGAAAATTAGCATAATTAAATAATCATTGGAATCAAAATCCGACTTCACCGTTAAATTTCTCACTCCCAAATTAGCTATGGGTGAATTTTTGGAAATTTTTGGAGCACATTTCAAAAATCTGAATTTTTAAATAATCAAATAAAATAAATAAGGGATTATCGAGTCCTTAATTTGCAATTTCTCCACCCTCTCTCCTAGCTGGCACCATATTCGACGCCCCTCCCTCCATGGCATGCAAGAGATGGCTCTCAGCCATCTCTTCTTCCCTCACCCCATGCCTCTTAGGCTTCTTCATGATGGATCCCTCTCCCTAGGCTCATCATTCCTTCTCCCCATTTAAGAAGGAGCTCAAGCTCCTTCTTCATCTCCATTTGGCAAAGCTGCAGCTCTCCCCTCTTATTCATCTATTGCTGAGTGGTGTTAGAGAAGAAGAAGTTCAGCTCCCCTCCAAGTTCTTGGAGAAATCAGAGAATCCCCTTCCTCCTCTTCTTGCAAGGACTAAGGTATTCATTTGTTCCTCTTCTTGTCTCCTAAATATTACTACAATGCTTGAATGTATCTCTAGAAATCTATAAACATGTATGGAAGCCATTAATGCCCATTGAGGTAGCTCATTTATTTGAAAAATGCATGCTCTGTTTTCATCCATTTTGTATACCTTATGCTTTATCCATATTTTTTGTATAGCTAGAATGCTTTGTTTGTGCTGATTTTAATGTCAATGGAAAGGTATCGGAAAGACCTTTCCATTGATATATGGCACTGCTTATGGAATGCTCTGAATTGGGAGTATTTGAATTTGAAAGTAGGCCTTACAGATTTCGTCCAGGCGAAAAATATCATCTAGGCTGCAGCACAATGTTGCGAAATGGGCCGCTGTAGTGGGCTGTAGCGGTATTTCGGTAGAAATTATATAAAATCATTGATTAAGCAATTTAAATAGTAAAATCGCAAATGGACTGCTGCAGTGCGCTGTAGCGGAATTTTGGGAAAACTTTAAGAAATCAAAAAAATAAATTAATTGAACAGTATTTTCACAAGTTGGACCACTGCAGCGCGCCATAGTGCGCTATAGCGGGCCGCAGCGCTAAAAGCGCCACAGCGCGCCGCAACGCTAAAAGCGCTATCACGCGCTGCAGCGCTAAAACCACCACAGCGCGCTGCAGCGCCATCTGGAGCGCCCAAAATTGCAAAATTGCCCAAAAATTCTTGAAATGTGCCTATGATTGGCTGAAATGGTCAAACTTCTTCATTTTTTCATTTTAAGGTCCGTAGGACCCTAGTGGGACTGAATTATATCAATTTTGAACCTATTTTAGCTAAAATGGAATATTGCATAAAATTCTATATAGAAATTAAGTTTGAATCTTAATTATTTTTATCAAGTGCCCAAAACCTACTATGTACTTGAAATGTTTGTTATGCCAAATGCTAAATAATAGAATCTTAAGTATTTGTATCGAATATGTATATCTTAACAACTTAATGGCATGAAACCTAAGTCTTTTAGAATTGTAATCAAGTGCTAACCTATTTGCTTTAATTTAGAATTTAATTAGCTTTAATTACCTTTTTATTCTATGTCATCTTTATATTTAAATGCTTTCATGATATTGTGATGTATATTAGAAAACTCTAAATATCTATTTGGACACCTAATCATGTGTAAATGATATTAAACTATAATTAAACATAAGAATCTTACTAACTTGATTAAGTAGATGATACTTAATCTAAACCCAAAGTTTGACATCAATAATATACTAATAGCACATTGATTTATCATTGACCTATAAATTAACATTTGGTCTTAATGGTAGAAGAGTTAGCGGTTAAACCCTAACTTATCTTGATTAAGATCTAAACCTTAATCACTTAATCAATTAACTTGATTATAAGATAATTTAATTAACATTATTCCAATAATACATCTAATTCAGTATCGATCTTAAATCATTAAATTAGAAGTGCTAAGGTTAATATCAAATATATGTGATTGAATCATCTAAATTTAAACTCTAGATCTTTGATTTTCTCTTATATAAGAATATTAGCATAAGATGGAAATAAAATTGTAATGATTTATGAAATGATCTAACTCTAATAAGATCTTTGATTTCATCCCATGATTATATAATAAGGAAGGATTAGATGGATTTTCTTCATCTGATCTGATCACTTCAATCCAAGACTAATAAGTAAACCTTGAATATTAGCTTAAGAAGTATAAAAGTGAGATCTTAAGGGTCTTGCTATAAAATCATTATTAAAATGTTTAAGAACCTTAATTATTGATATCTTGAGGTAGGAAGAGCTTTTCTAACTATTGAGGTAGAAACTTAGATGATCATTCATAACTATAGAAGTTGAACTTGATCTTGTGATAGGAATCACCTAAAGTACTTAGAATATGACTTATTCCTTATGGTAACAATCAATATTGAGTGATCCTTTCATCACATCCTTGGAGCCTTGTGTAGGGTACACCTAATTAGAGTAAGGATTAATAGCTTTGATAAATCTTTGATTGATTAAATAAAATCTTCTGAACCCAGATTATTATTTGGATATAGTAAGATATACCCATATTACTGGATAACTTCAGTAGTATTCAGGATTGGTTGATTCACTCCAATGTGGAGTTATGACCATGTATTCTGAGGGATTAGACGAATACAGTCCCGTTATAGTAAATCCTCTAATACTAAGAGTGTTACAAATAGTGAACAAGATTCTTAGTTTGAGATATAAACTGCAACTGAGTTTTGCCTCCTATCATAGTGCAATTCGATAAGTGCAGTTTATGCAAACTAAATATCCCAAATCACTTTGCATAGGACACTAAGTATACTTGTAATTAGGACATTTAATGACTTAGCTTGAGATATAAACTGTGATCAGGTTCCGCCTCCTATCGTAGTGCGCTTCGATAAGTGCAGTTTAAACAAGCTAAGGGTTAAATCCATCTTTCTTGCAAACATGCTAAATATGTGTATACAATCATCCCAAGTAATGATTTTCAAGTAAACTCTCAACTTTAACTAATTATCAAAGTTAGAATTTTAGGAGTCAGAATCCTTTTAGCATGATTCTGCACAATAGAGACATTGAATTCATTATCGAATTTTAAAGTATTTTTCTGGATTTATCCCATAAGCATGAGCATGAGCATAAGCATGACATGTGAGTATCAGAATAATGTATGAGTATCAGTGATGATTTATGGGTTACAGAATATTGCATACATTGACTGGAGAATTTCAGGATGCATCGGCATCATCAGTAAGCGGTATTCCCAACTAGATGTATGTGTACATTGGACCGTACTACTCATAGCAGTTCAGTGATATTTTAATTGCATATCAGTGGTATACAGTGTTGTGGCATATTCAGATACATAGTTTCAGTGATATACAGCATAGTTTTACATATCATTACTCAGTTTCAGATTCATTACTATTTTGATTTGTTTTCAGTATTCAGTATAGTTCAGCTTCATCTTACTTTACTTCAGTTTTGTATAGTTTTATACAGTTTTATGCTTTAAATTATATTTATAGTATTTTACAGATTTAATCATATTTTATAAAAATGTTAAATGAATAACTAGAACTATTTATACTAGTTTCAATATGTTATACTTACTGTCTAATATGAGGTACTTTTGAGATCCAGTAATTTACTAGATCTTGAGCATTGTATTGAGCCAGGTCAGGAGGATGCCCAGGAGATTCAGGAGGAACCTGTGGAGCACTAGTGGACTCTTTTTTAGTTTTATTTTTTTCTGCTTAGTATTTTTAGTTCAGTTTTATGTCTATTTCAGCATATTGTTTGTAATAATTTTGAATATATTTTCTTTTTTTTTGAGATAAATGTTTTTATACAGCTTCTGTGATGAATGTTTCTGGATATTTACTTTAAACTTCCATACTCTATTATATACTACTTATACTTAGTATTGTGATGTGATCAGTATACTGAAAATGCTGATATCTTATATATATATATATATATATATATATATATATTAGATTCCTATTGTATACTAAACCCAATGTATGTATTTATTTATTATTTAGGATAATGATACTACTCTTATCTTAAGTATTAGCTCTCAACCCTCATTGAAGTTGAGTCAGTAGCCCTTCAGATGGGCTTAGTTTTCAGCTATTCGGGGAGACGAATTATTCCTCCCCAAGTGGCGCGCCGCTCCACCGCCGAAATTGATTATAACTGTCTCTTTTGCACGCGACGACGGGGCGAGGCGCTAATATCTGGAAATTCATCATACATTGGCTTACTACATTGAATCCTTAGACAAAAATAAAATTCATAAAATCACATTTTTGAGCTTACTCAAGGACGAGCAAGAAATTAAGTGTGGAGGTGTGATATATCCAGAATTTATAGCAAAGATATAGTGCTTAAACATTCATATCATCATATATATCCTTATACTTTGAGTAGAAAATGGTATTTGTTCAGGAAAAAGGAAGAAACTAGACTGCATGGTTGAAATACCAATTTTTGAGACAAAACCACCACAACGCGCCATGTCGACTCCATTAAAATTTCTTCACCTGGAAGCAGAACTGCTGACCTAGAGAAAGACCGATGCAGTGTGCCACAACATCATGTCGCTAAAGATAAATTAAAATCATACATATGAGTAATTAAACAGTAATATGAAAGTTTGCACGCTGCTGCGCGCCACAACGTCATTTTTTGATGAATTATTAAAACTTTATAAACAAATAATTGAATAGTAATACGAAAGCTAGTACGTTGTCGCGGGCCATGGCGCACCGTAGAGTGCCACAGCATCATTTCTTGAGAAATTATTAAAACTTTATAAACGAGAAATTAAACAGTATTACGAAATTTTCTCCACCGCAACGCGCAGCTATGGGTAAATTTTCATTTTACAAAACTATAGATAAACTGTAACAACCCAAGTTCTTACCTTGGTCAATTATGACTAATCTTAGTCTTAAAACTAATCATATGTGCTAATTAGGTCAATTGGAGTCGACCCCTAACACCTAGTCCAAATCAGGAGTCAAATGGATCGAATCCTGATTTCTGGAAATTTCAAAAACCCTAAAATTTAACCTATTTAAATTGACCTCATATTAGAAAACGAACATCACCATTGCATTCGTTGACCCCAAATTAGCTAGGGGTAATATTTTCGTGTCAATCGGAACTCGTCGAAATTTCGACGAATATTTTAATAATATTTAAATACCCCCGCAAATCGAGAAAATAAAATACTCGTCGGATCGAAAATCCGACATCGCCGTTGCGTTCCTCACCTCTCAAATAGCTAGGAAAAATATATTCGAAATTTTGGAATTAAAAAAAATATATTATTTTATTATTACTTAACGGCGCCGTTAAATATTTAAGCACACCGTCAACTGTGGCCGACGGCGCCGTCTAATCAGACGGTGCCTTCGCAGCCGTTGGATCAGATCCAGATCCAATGGCTACGGATCTGTCTCCCTCGTCTTCTCCGTCCCCGAAGCCACGCGGCACGCCCGCCGCTGCCACGGCCAACCGGCGCCCACCTTCCCCTCGCAGGCTCTGCCCCGTGGCCCCTTAAGGCCCAGCCTTGTCGTTTTGGGCTCGAGCTAGAGATTCGGAGCTGTCGATCGAGCCTTCGCCGAGCCTTCGTCCACGACCGTCAATCACCAGGTACCGTATCTCCCTCAATACTCCTCCATTGACTCCTTTCGCAATGTTATCCCGTTCGCTCGATTAGGGATCCATCGGCTCCGATCCATGCTAACTTAATCGGATCGACATCGATTTAGGCTAAGATCCACAGTATAAATGGTTAAACCCAAATTCCCCGTAACCCTAGACCTAGTGTTCGCCAATGCCGGCGACTCTGGCCACCTCCGGTGAAGGTCCACCCGCCGGCGTGTAGGCCTCAACGAGGACTACCGTCAGCCGTGCGAGTCGAGGTGGTCCGGCACCGGGAAGGCCGGCAAAAGCCGTGCCCGAAGCGCCGGCCCTCGGGAGCCCTCAGGGAAGAAGGAGGCCCTTGGGTCGGGCCGGGTATACCCGGGCCCGCAGCGCCACATGGAAGCCTCCGGGCATGCCACGTGCCCCGTGGGGCCCACTGCCAGGATTCCTGCGACCCTTTAGCTTCTACTGTGTGGCCACTGTGCCACGTGGCAGCCTCCGGGCACGCCACATGTCTAGTGGGCCCACACGCAGAGCAGCGCATAATCGGGCGCTGCCACGTGGCAGCCATGGGGCCCACTGTCAGTTCAGACAGTTATTTAGATTAATTAATTACTATTAATTAGTAATTAATTTCAATTAGAAATTAATTAATTACAATTAGTATTAATGAATTTAAACAGTAATTACAGAGAATTAATTAATTAATTATAATTAAATTAACAGTAATAGTAGTTAAATGAGATTAATTAGTCATTATTAATTATAATTAGCAGCTAATGATATTTGAACAGTAACCCTATTAATTAACATTAATTATTCTTTAACAAATAATTAAGTTAACTTAAACAGTAATTAACCTAATTACATTTCAACAGTAATAATAATAATATTAATTAAATAATATATTAATTAATAATTAATTAATAATTAGATATTAATTAATTATAGATTAATTAATAGATTAATAATTATATAAAATATATAACTTAAAAAATAGACAGTAAATTAATATAATTAGAATAAATGAATAGTAAAATAATACAAATTGTATTTTTGAATAGTAAAATTTAACAGTTTAATAATTTTTTGTAGGATGATCCAAATATAGCCAATATATGTCTCAAAGTACTCAGACAGAAAAAAGGAAACAAATAGCATAATGTAAAAATTAATTTTGGGGCACGCATAACGAAGTAGCATTTTAAGACCCCTTTAGGGCCCCATAACTTTTGACCTAGTTGATCAAATATAGTCAATATGGATCTTAAAATACTTAGGAGAGCGGCCTCATCACTGTAATAGTATTAGTTTTCTTATTTAGATAACTGGACCAAAAATTAACTCTAGATCTCACAGTTGACTTTAAGGAAAATTGACCAAAATATCCTTATAATTCAAATGACCATAACTTAGTCAAATCAACTCCAAATTCAAAAATTCAAGATGCTAACTAGTTTAGAATTTTGATGTCATCAATAAACTGAAACCATATTAGGGATCTGAACCTTAGAAATTTAGAAAATGACAAAAATACCGCCAACCTTAGTTAGGTCATAACTTGATCATTTGAGGTTCAAATTGGCTTTACTCCCTATCAACACACTCAGTATATTATAGAAAAGCTATAAAAACTGAGTTTGCTAAAATTGGACTTCAAACGAAAAAGTTCAATTTTTGTCATCCGCTGACCGACCCAAAATTTATCAAATTGCCCTTCCAACTTAAAATACCCATAACTTAGTCAATTGAACTCAGAATCCAGTGTTCTTGGATTCTATGGAATCCTTGAATAGTAACCAACCATAAACTGTATAAAAATTTATGATTCAGTAGAGTGAAAATTATTGAATTGCCCTTAGGCCAAAAACCTTAATTTGGACCTGTATGATCCGTCTCTCATCCAAATTGGACGTACTTACTGTCTACCTTCAAGTTAGACAGTAAGGAATCATTTGGAACAAATAAAATTCAATTCTAACCCTTAAGTCAAAAGTTGACTATTTAGACCCTTAAGTAAGGGCAAAATAGTCATTTTGCCCTAAGATTAGACTAAGTACCTTTAACCTTTAATTAACTTCTCAAGACTTTAAAACCAATGTTATAATTATATTAGTGACATTTAAGTAAGTGAAATCAACTTTAGGTCAGATTCCAGAATTTCCCTAAAACTTTAACACTACACTTTAAGGAACATTCTTAAGACTAGGACTTGATCATATGTTTGATTTTATTCATTGAAAATAAGGTTTTTTAATGAATGAATCCTTAGTTTTATTAGTTTTTAGATTTTATAACTTATTATGATTATTTTATCTCTTAACCTTAGATTTAAGATAGGATATTCATCATATTAAGCTTGATTACTTAATATGATTTATCCTAATAAATAGATCACTTTTAGAATAAATCTTAGGACTTATATCTTATCTTTTTTTGGATTATGTGATTAAACCTAAATCTCATAGTGTTTAACCTATAATCTATAGGTTTAGAAGATCTTGATCAGATCTTAGATAAAATGTTTAAATTCACAAAACTAGAATGTATGATTTATTGATTCAACTCATAGTCGTCTATCTGATTGAACTAGATTAGAACCTGATCAGTTTTAATCCTTTTTAACTTATAAGGATGAATTTCTAAGTTACACTCGATAGTAGGAAAATGGTGATTCTGAACTTGTATAACTTGGAATAGTTAGAATAGTTAAGTATTAAACAAATGATATCACCATATTTAATAGAGTCCCTTACTTCTATTTGATGATTGTTGCTACGCATTCCTTGTATTTATGTGCCTTAACTCCTTGAGCATATCATATAAGATCTTTGATGCATAAATAAAATATTAAGAAAATATGGAAACTCTTTAGATTTCTTATGAAAATATTAAAGTGATTGATTAAAGATAATAATTGTATGTGTTAGAGCTGCCTCTCAGTTTTGTCTTTTGATTGCCTAGTCTCCTTATTGATACTAGGGGAAGACTTTATTTATATCTTTTATTTGCTTAGTCTCCTTGTTGATACTAAGAGAAGATTTGTTATGTGCTAATTGCCTAGTCTCCTTATTGACACTAGGGGTACACAGTTTTGTGCCTTAGTCGTGATGGTGCTAATATCCTTTTGATATTTAGTGGGCTAGATTAGCTCTTTTCTGTATGGCAGTTGGTACACAGATGTTTACATATATTTGGTTCAATGTTTTGTTTATTTTTCAGCATTTTTATTTAGTCAGCTATTTTCTTTATATTGCTTATATATTTTAGGATATTAGAATTTTGCTGCTATTTATATGTATCATTACTGAGTTCAGTTATTCTAATTTGCATATTTCTTTTGATCACATGCATATTTAGGATGTAGTATTTTTTTTTAGTACTTATTTAGTTATTTATATTAATATGCCTTACCTTGTTTATCTTGTATTTGAGGCATGTCTTAGCCTCTCTTTTTGCTTAAGTTATAAATGATTATTTATAGCTTTTTCCTTTTTTTTGTATTGCTAGTTGCTCATATATTTATTATAGCTATTGCTTAGAATTTATAAAATGGTGATATTACAAAACACACATACAAACTTATCAGCCTAAAATATACTTAGATAATTGTCTAACACAAAATTTTTCTTTTTGGCTGGGGCCCTACATTGTGAAGCTGACAATGGCAGATCCTCTTCAGTTAGACGATCGGGAGCTAGGTGTGGAGCCATATCCAGAGAAGGAGCCTTTGGAAGAAGCAGTTGTTTAGCTTTCTTTTATAAGTGAGAATGAGCGTATTTTTACTTTCATTACTTAAACTTCAAATTGATGTAATAATACAGGTACCCTTGACTATGTGTTTGGATTACTATGCATTTTATTCTGAGTTGCATTTTATTATACTGTGATTCTTGGATATTTCTTATTATAAATTGTTTTCGCACTCTGTATGAATTTTTATTAAGGATTGAATGTTTGATCATATGCTTACTCCTTCCCTTATTAGGTGGATTATGAATTTCATTATAATCCAATGATAAGTGAAGGGTTAGCTAGAGTGACACCCACCCCTTAGCTTAATCTTGTGGATTAAGGGGTGGGACGCCACATGAACTAATTGAACAGTGAATTCGAAAGTTTATCCGTTGTAGCATGCCGCAGCGGGTAAATTTTTATTTTATAAAATATAGAAGAACTAATTGAAAGTGAACCCGAAAGTTTATCCGCTATGGCGCGACATAGCGCGTTACAGTGGACGCTGCAGTGATGGAACGAAAAAAGATATTAACTTACATGCAAGAACTGCATTTGGAGCACTGCTGCTACAGCGCACTGCCGCAGAACAGGATTTAGAACGCAGTTGCCACAGCGTGCCGCAGCAGAACAGTGTTTGGAATGCTGCTGTCGCAACGCACCGTAGCGGAAGGTCCAAAAATTCCATAACATCAATTAAGGCAGCATGGGGAAGGCCACAAAAATGTGACCTTTGGCCTTCCCCAGCCTCTTGAAAACAGATGACTTAATCCCTGCTGAATCTCAATAGGTTTAAATAAATAAGAACAATAAAAGGGATTGAATTAAAGTTAAGGAAGAGGAAGAGTCACACATTTAAAACTTTGAGACTGAGTGCAACCCTATTTAAGAGCCAATCTCATATCTTGAAAGGGTTTCAACTTTTGTTATTCAAAGACCAAAAAGAAAGGCTGCAGGAAGAGAAAGAAGGAGAACTCTTCAAGGAAAAAAGAGGAATAAAAATAGGAAGAAATGAAAGACATCAAAGAATGAAGGGTGGAGCTTTAAGAGAACAGCACAGGAAGAGTCAAGAGAACCCCAAAAAATCTCCAGGTGATTCCTTGTATTTCTCCGAAACTCCCTTAATTTATTTTTGCCATGAACTGATGGCGATGTTCACTTTTCTTTGTATGTATGCTTTTTCTTACTTAGTAATGGAAGGCTAAAAACCTCTTAGAGAGGGTTGAGACATAGTTATAAGAATATGTAAGGGATAAATAATGTATGATAATATTATTTGAATGTAATAAAGAACCATTTTTATTTAATGCTTAAATGAATGCTTAGATAAACAAAATTATAAATTATATTATTTAAAAAAACTTGTGTTCCAATGCTCATCTATTGGGTAAGAGTAAGAAAGGTAGTGCAAATAGAGCGAAGAATTATGTGATAAAATTCTCAAAGCTCACTTGCACCATTCCTTAATAGCTCTCCTAATAGATTGACGCTTGAGAACCAAGTTCTCCATTAACCTTGCTCTGCTGCTCAGCAAAGTAGAAGGAATGAGAGGATATTGGGAACTTCAATGGATGATGTAACATAATCCATTAACCCAACGCATCCTCCCATCTAGCTAAACTGCGTGTAAGCGCATGATGCATAATAAATAGAAATCTTGCTTAAGAGATCATCTAAAATATGATATATCTTTTGGTAACCTAAATGTATAAAGTTAAAATTCTAATTAATGAAACTTGATCTCATGAGAGTTTATGTACTAAGGAAGAACTCAAAAGAGTTCTCCTTAAGTAATAAACTTGAACATAATGAAATTTGATGGTACTCCAATTCCAATAGTGTTCACTTGATTTAATAAAGCAAATAAATGAAAGTATACATTCAACAATGAAGCTATATCACCAACCCTTGCAACTATTACAATGAAATCTCAACTCTCTCCTTTTAATCAAACTAGTATATTTACTTAAGATCTTTTGTATTCGCTAATTAGGAACCAACAAAATCAACCAAATTTATCATCTAAATATTAGTGAAAGAAAATACAACTTGGTATCAGAACACTCATTCCCTGAGGATTGATAAATCTTGGAAATTAAACTTTCCACTTATTACTTCAGACCACATACACGTGCGTGCAAATGCAGACATGTATTTCCGCCTGTCAAAGCCGTCACCTGCCGTTAGTTGTTTATCCCTTGTTGTTTGATCAGACTGCGCGCTGATTTGCACCGTTTGATCCGCTCAGCCTTCCAGATCAGGTAGTTGAGACCTCCTCTTCCCGAAGAGGTCGTGAATACCTGCGTGTGGCACTCGCCGCGATTTCCCCAATCGTAGGCCGCTCGGATAACACCAAAGCTGGAAATTAAGTCCACTCCCCTTTGTCTTTAACAAGATGTGATCGAACACTTCTTGATAGGATTTTTGGAAACCCTAATTAAGCCAAAGAATTTTCGACCTTCATCTTCGATCGCACGATAGGTACTCCTCCATTTACTCTTATTTACTCTTAATTTCATTTCAATTATCGATAGATGCTATAATATTAGCAAGTCTAGTTTAAGCCTAGATTTTTGGGGCATAAAAGTATCGGGAGTTAGAATCAGTCACACAAAGGGATTTAGAACCCATTGTGAAGATTAAAAGGAGAGCCTGAGATCGTCGTATGGATTAAGCACTAAGGTGAGCTGTACGTCGAACTATGCAAAGCCCTAGTTCTTGACGGGGGAGACCTGGAAAGGTGGGTTGGGCCGAGTAGAGCGTAGCCCGCATGGTTCTGCTCTGGGCCCATTTGCTTGTGCCTTTAACTAATGGATTTAAGTTTTATAAATTAATTTTAAATGAAATAATATAGTTTAATTTAACTAAATAAATCACAAACTTTAAAGTCTCATAATTTTCAGAATACAAATCCAAACATAATGAAATGATATATCAAATCGATTAAAAAAATCCCATAAATAATACGATATTAAATTTGCATTCTAATGATTATTATTAATAATCAATTTTAATGTTCATTAAAGATGATTGAGCCTTAATTAAATCATTTTGTCACCCAAATAAAGTATGCTTACTATCATAATGTTTCAAATTTATTATGAATCTTATGTGCTCTTGTTATGAAGCATTTGGGTGCAATTTGATATAAATGAAATTTTATCTTTCTTAATTATAATTAATGAAAACCCTAAATTTAGAAAATTGCAAAAAAACCTTCTCACAAGTTCAAAATTGAAAATTTTATTTTATTAATGGTCAAAGACTCATCTTTTTATTTGATGTTCAAATCATGTAAACATAGTGGTTATAGCTACCTCATAATATAATGAGTAAAATGATATTAAGTAAGGTCAAATTAAACATTAAATAGTTAATTGAGATTTTAATGACTCTTAATAACACTTAAAAGGTCATTAGTAAAATTATTTGTCAAATTTGAAATTTGGCATCATATTATTATCCTACACATTTTTGTGATTGAAATAAACTATTGGATCATCAAATTTGAACGAGAATTGGCTAAGTTACGATGTTTGCAAGATTTGGTTAACTAATTAATTAATTAATTAATTAATTAATCAAAATAGTGATTAATGAAAATAATTATACAATTAAAAATATAATGTCATATTATTATTCTTTGCATTTTTTTAGTCAAAATAATATATAAATTTAACATATTTGGATAAGTATTTAAAAAGTTATTTAAATAATTAAGTTTAAATTAATTAACATAAAGTCCCAATTTAAATAACCATCATCAAATGATAGGTCCCTCCATCTGATGGCACGATTATAGTCGGTCCAATTGTGTGACCGCGCCGTGCCGCGGTTCAGGCCGAACCGCGGGAATGTTCAACATCCCTCTCGATGAACGGTCGAATGACCAAAACTAGGGTTAGCTAATGCTCTTCGCACAGATGAACTCAGGATGAATACAACCTATCAAAATGAAGCCTACGATGGGATCTAACGATTGCACAAATCTTAAGTAGTAAAGCAAGCATTATGATCTTAGAAGATCAATTCACCTCTATAATGGGGCTCTAGCTTAATTTACTAGCACTAAACTAGGAGTAAGTTATTCTATATATTTTCCAATTCAAAATGTCATCTGATACTGTTACATGCCATAAAGTATGTTTTTTTAAGATGTCATAGTCTTTAGGAAGCCTAAACATGTAAAATCTCAAATCTGAGAATTTAATATTATTTTATTAAGGGTCAAAGACTCACCTTTTCTATTTGATGTCCAAATTATGTAAACACAATGGTTATAATTTTCTTATAGCATAATGAGTAAAATTACACTAAGTAAGGTCAAATTAGACATCAAATGGTTAATCAGAATTTTAATGACTCTTAAAAATACTTAAAAGGTCATTAATAAAATTAGTATCAAATTTAAAATTTGACATTATATTATTATCCTACGCATTTTTGTGATTGAAATGGACTATTGGATTGTAGAATTTGGACCAGAATTGACTAAGTTATGATGTCTGCAAGATTGGGTTAATTAATTAATTAATTAATCAAAATAGTGATTAATGAAAATAATTATCAAATTAAAAATCTAATCTCATATTATTGTTCTTTGTATTTCTCTAGTTAAGATGATATATAATTTCAATATATTTGGATAAGTATTTAAAATTTATTTAAATAATTAAGTTTAAATTAATTAACCTAAAGTCCCAATTTAAATGATCATCAGCAAATGATAGGTCCCTCCATCTGATGGTATAGATGCAGCCTGTCCAATTGTGTGAATCGCATCGTGCCGTGGTTCGGGCCGAACCGTGGCACAGTTCATCATCCCTCTTGACGAATAGTCGGAAGGACCAGAACTATGGTTAGCTAATGCTCTTCGCACGGATGGACTCAGGATGAATACAACCTATCAAAATAAAGCCCATGATGAGATCTATTAATTGCACATAAAAGCCCCAATGTTGGATAACCATAACATCTATAATCATGTGGCCCTACTTCTAGGATTAGGGTTCACTGTGGGGTCAAATTTTGATCCCCACAGTGAACCTCGACGTCAGAGACCAAGCCCCAAACATTCATCAGGACTAAACCTACTAAAAGTTCCATTTGCAATGACCTATCATGCAGGGGTTAAGAGTCAAGCTCACCGGTGGCTCGGCACTGTGGGGAAGTGTAGGTGCCCAAACCACAATGAACTCGATAGGTTTGATATGTTCAAATTGACCCTATCAAACTTAACTAGCTCTAGAGAAATGCATTAACGAACATTAAAATGAAAAAATTTCATAACATTAAGGTTGGGAAGAAGGCGTACCACTCACTATGACGTTGTGACATTTGCTGGCTTTCATCGACGACTGAAGAGACCTCAGCTCCCTAAGGCGCCATCAAATGCTAAGACTCAATTAAAGGGAGCTTATTAGGGTTTGCTTGAGTCTTGAGGTCATGGGAATAGACGGAAGGATCAGGCAGTGGTACCACCTCTGCATCCGTCGGATGCTTGCATGAGCCACAATCGCAAAACATAACATAGCACAATGCTCTATCGTGTTCAGGCCATTGGATCAACGGCCTAATTCCAACAGCCATATCAAGCAAATGGATTTCCAACTGTTGAATTGGCTAGAGAAAAAAATGCAACGGCTCAGATTCACCGCACTTGTTGTCCCATGTTCTAAGCTGTGCAACAAATCCTTCGATATATCCAAATTAACGGCTAACTACTGATTAAATTAATAAAATTATTATTAAATATAAAATAATTAATATTATTCAATGAATTAAAGAAAATGAAATGAATAACCAAACGAGTTTTGAAAAATCCCAAAAATTCACTCTTAGCTAAATTGAGGGTGAGAAACTCAAAAATGAAGTTGAATTTTTAATCAGAGATCAATTTAACTATCTTAACTTTCTAAGACTAAAATATATTAAAGTATTCGGGAAAATTCGATGACTTCTAAAAATTTTCAAAATATTATCCCTAGCTAATTTGGATGTGACAAGTTCAATGGCGAACTTTGATTTTAATTCTGAGGTTAAAATAAATTAGGTAATTTCAAGGTTATTCAAATTGTCTCGAAATACGTATAAAAATGAATGATCTTCAAATCACATCAAATTTTAAGTGTAGGCTCCTGATGATATTAGGAGTCTACTAGAAATAATTTTAACCTAATATGAATGTCTAAAACCAAGTAACAGTAATCGAGTTGCTACATCGCACTCTACATTGCCCTAGCAACTGGGAGGGGTTTGTGCCGGGCAATATATACCCCTCCAACCCCCCTCAACATTATCCACACCCTCTTAGCTCTCCTCAAGCAAGCATCTGCTTTCCCTCCCTCTTTCTTGGCCTCTCTCCGACCATCACCACACTGCCACTGCCCGGCCATTTATGGCCCTCCCCTGTTCCGGATGACTTTCCAGCACCCGCCAAGGTTAGATAGACCTTTGAAGCCAGAGCCCGATGTCAGGAATCTTTTCCCTAGGCTCATACTAAAAAGGCTTCATCTTTCCTCTCATTGTTGCTACTGGTGGTGATCCCCGGAGCTGCTCGTGGCTCCCCTCTGCCCAAGAAATCTAGTAAGGTGAGTCAATTCCTCTCAAACCCACGAATTCACAATATAGCTTAATCGGGCTATTCCAAGCCAGGGTTTGGGCTATGGTCAAGCTAGCCCACTTATGGTCAACCCAACCCCACCCATTTTATTAGTTGAGTCCACTATATCATTTTAGCACTAAGGTGGACCCTCATAAATCCTCTTGGCTTATTTTTGAATATTGGCAAAACTCAGGCTAGCTTATACTAGCCCGAGTCCTAACCCAGTTAATTGGTCAACCCAAGCTCCCACTAGCTTTTATTTAACTAAATAAATTCATTAGAGTCATAATAGTCCTATAGCAATCCCTCATAACCCCTCTATGCCAAAAAATTTTTTTTGACTAGACTCAGGCTAACCCAAACTAGCTTGTACCCATGTTAGATCAAACTGGCCCATTTCATCCTTATAGTGCACCTACCCTCTTTATCAATTTTTATACTAACAAGTGACTTAGGGAGTCCAAACTCCCCTTATTATGCAAGTTGACCCAATTGGGCTAGCTCAGGATAGCCCAAGTTAAATACTAACTCAATAAGCTCAATACCCCATATATGGGCTAGTTATGTCAAGAAATGTACCAATGAACTTAAAAGACCATTTTGAGTATCAAATGTGGTCTTGGGATCTCTAAAGCCTAAAGACCCATTTGAGCTATCCCAAGCTAGCCCAAATGGGGCTAAGCCAAAATCAGCATGAATACTCTCTTATGAGAATTATTTATGTCAGTATTACTCATCTTGAGTCCTTTAAGCCTTTTAAAGGTCAAATGTTCCCTTTGGAACCCAAGAACCTAAAAGAAGCAGATTGGGCTAGCTCAGGCTAGCCCAAAATCAAGGCCAAACACAAATAGCCCAAATATGTTGAAGCCTAATCAATCCAATTGCTCAAACCACTTCCAAATATCTTAAGAAGAAACTCATTTTCAATTTTAGGGCTTAAAGACCCATTTAGTTTAATTAAGCCCATTTGGGCTAGCCCAACCTAATCCAAATAATGGTTAATCTAATAGCTTAACCAAATTGATTTGAATCAACCGTACAGACCAAATTCACCAACATAAACCATTGAATTAAGATTTGGTCATTTTAAAAACCACTTAGCCATATTTGGCCAAAGCCTCTGTAAACAGTTTAAAATACTTCCAAACTATCAAATATCTCTGAATCAAGACAAGATCTAAGCCCAACGAAATCACCAGACCACACCATATATCAAATATTAAACTTTTGTATTATTTTTGTGACAACAAATTCTTTTATGCTTAAATTTTCTTTTGCAGTTAAATCTGATTCTTTGCAGTTATAAATTGTAAAGCTCTTTGATTCATTTCAAAATAATTATTTTGCTTATTTTTTAACAGTTATAAAATTGATATCCATTGGTACTTAGTCTCACGACTAACCGATATTCAAATACTTGCATTTTTAAAATATGCTCAGATCAGGAGCTCATCATGGAGGAAAGACTAAGAATCAGAGAGTATTACAGCTACTACCTACTATTTACTGCTTTCAACTTTAATATTTTAAATTTTGTAATATTTTAAAGAGCATTATGATCAAGACTCTGTGATCTTTTTATTCATAATTAAATGAATTCTGTTTGATGCATATACATTATTTCTTTTAAATCGCTCAATATGATCATACGATTAGAAGATTTTTAATATTAGTTTAGTTCTTGTTAACCCTATATTGGGTCTCCACATTTTATTTTCAATGAGAAAGTGGACAATTATGATTTTATTTCAGTTGTACTAAATTTTATACTCTGAATCTATTTTACTTTTGTTTTATTTTTGTTTTATGAATGTATGGATATTGATTATATGAATATTCTTCCTCTTATGATTATTTTTAAGCATGCAGGCGATTATACTACATATTAATAAGATTTTTAGCTTGTTAATCATTCGTTGTTGGATTAGTCTCACTAAACTGACAACGAATAATTACAGATGAAGCTAGCATTCAAGCTAGCATTATAATATGGTAATAGAGCCCTTCCATGAGCTGGTATGAAGGATGGAGGCGGCAGAAACCGCAAAAACCCTAAATAGTAAGAAGTTTGCATATAAATATTCCAATTATTATTTGCTTAATAAATCCCAGATTCATTTACTTTCCACACGCTGGACTGCTGCCAAGTCCCGAATTGCGTCCATCCCCTATATAATCAGCAAGCAACTAAAGAGTTTCTTTCAAACTAATTAAAAAGTTCCGCAATCTAGAAATCGGGATCGCCATGACGACGACCTACGGCACGATACCGACCTCCGCTTCTGGCGAATCCTCAGCGCCTCTGAGCTTCATCTCTCGGGCCAAGGCACGAGGCCGATCGGCCCTCGCAAATCGCCGTCCATGGCGCGAATTAGCCCACGCCCAAGCTTTCTCCCTTCCTACAAGCCTGGGCGAGGTCTATCTCCGGATCCGCAGCAACTCGGCCTACTTCGCCATGAACTACGTCATCGTCGTCCTCCTCATCATCTTCCTCAGCCTTCTCTGGCATCCCGTCTCACTAATCGTCTTCATCCTTATGATGGCCGCTTGGCTCTTCCTCTACTTCCTCCGCGAAGACCCTGTTTACCTCTTTGGCCGGATCATCCACGACCGATTCGTGCTCATAGGCCTCTCTATTCTCACTCTCGTGCTTCTGCTCTTCACCGGCGCCACTCTGAATATCCTGATCTCATTGCTCGTCGGCGTTCTTGTGGTTCTATTGCACGCGGCGTTAAGGCTGACCGATGATTTAGCCTTGGACGGGGACGGATCGGGGTGGTATGTGGCTGCTGAAGATTCTGCCAGGCCCTCTTAGCGTGTATACGATTCTTTTTACGTTTTTTATTTTTTTATTTTTGGTGGCGCCTGTGTGCGATTTCTTACTTGAAGATCTAGGGTTGCTGCAGAAGATTCTGTTTCTCTTTTCTGATCTGCTTTGAAGATTCCAAATTCTGCTGCTTCGGGTGAGTTTGTGGAGGAATCGATGGTCGAACTCGCTGGGACCAATATCAAGCAGGTAGAAGACATTTTAAAAAGGAGGAAGATCAGCGGTGAGCCCTGTTTTTTTTTTGTTTATTTATTTATTTATTTATTTGTGTATTTGATTGTTGCTAGTTTGCTTGTTAATCTGAGATATTTAGGATTATAAAATCTATATTTAACACTCAAACATTATTATCTATAAAAACACCTTTCATTTCTCATTTTTAAAATGCATCCGTTATAGTGCGCTAATTTGTGCACGTAAAGACTATGACAATTAACATAGATGAGGCCAGAACATATTCATATATGCTCATAATTCCATAACCAAGGAAAATTTCAATCCTAATTGAACCTAAAGCAAACCCGAGGCAAAGTTCCTCCATACAGCTCCAGAATTAGCCATGAAATGTAATATTCCAACAAATGATTCTATCGAGAGTTAGCTCCAGATTCATGATATTAAAATTAGTAAAGGCACCACTCACCAAAAAGACATGAAACTCACTTGCAAAATAATGCAAAGAATTAGTTCATGAGAGCATTTCCTGATGATTATAATACAGTTTATGAGCTAATCAACCTACACATGTCTTAGTGTTGAGATGCATCAATAGTAGCAAAAACAGTGAACATATAATTACCATGCCCAGAAACCCTGTTGAGAATACAGGAGAAGCAATTCATAGCAGTCTCACTAAGAGGAGGGGAACATGAATCCGAAGCATGAATCCAATTTTGATTTCTCCTAGTAGCCATTTGAATGTAAAAGAATTTCAAACTGTCCTCTCTCATAGTAAGCCAATGGGCTTTGATCTTTGTTTGGCCCACATGATCTCTCTTGCAATAGCTACTTGCAAATCATGATTGATGCTTTCAAATTGGTGAATAAAAGATAAGTTATGGGGTGTTTGCTTGAGAAAGTCTAAGAGATTTCACATAAAAGGGCGCGATTTCCTCCGGCCAATGCTCAATATTTTGAGCAGCTATTTAAATTGGAATAATCACTTTTTCATAGAAAATAAAGAATCTCCGCCATAATAGTCGTTCCAAGTGCTTTCCATAATATCTGAGAAACTTGCCATTGCCAGCCAATAATTTTTGAAACAGAACTGGTTAGATTTGCAAGTGCTAGTAGGAACAGAAATAAGTAATGCAAAATGATCAGAAATCGAGGGAGGAAGATCTTTGCATACAGAGTTGGGAAAATTTGTTAACCAAACCTCATTGTAAAGAGCTCTATCGAGCTTATCCTTAATTGGAGAATCCAATATATATGATTATTCCAAATGAAGTCACCACTTAGCATTAAAAACGACTAGTTTATGAGGAAAATAATCATTACCCCCAAATTTCTCCTTTGCAAACCTTATACAATAAAATCACCTGCAATTAGCCAAGAACTAGTAACCTCAGCATGTAATACTTTATGAAACTCCCAAAGAAAATATCTTTAATTTGAAGCATGTAATCTCTTAGCCAATCTCTAATTTGAAGCATAAATTAAGGGAAACCAGTAGTTAAAGTCAGAGTTAGTTAGACGCCCATGAATGCATTGAGAGTTAATAAATAAGGGATAAACCTCACCTTGCCAATATTCCACTTGACCCAGATTCTACCAACATTAGTGATATTAAAGTTATGACAGGGGAACGTTCATCATCAAAAAGCTTATACTTATCAACAATAGAAGCAGAATCTAAATCACTACAAGAGAACCAATACTTAGGTTGGGCTCTAAGTGAGCGGCTTTTGATACTAAGGGCCGCCCTCTTATATACTTCATTAGTCGTTGTATTGCACACATTGGGCGGATTAATAGAAATGGGGGTAGAGGAGATGAGAAGATCAGCAGTCTCACGAGGGGAGTGAGGCCCGAAAAAGGAAGAGGGAATTAGAGTTGAATCCTGCTCTAGCATAGCAATAAGATCTGGGGTGTTAGTTAACAGGAGGTGAAGAAGACGGGTCAATCTCCAAAACAGATGGCACAATAATAGGTGAAGTAGGAAGGAGGCGTATTAACCACTACAGGTGAAGGAGCTAAAGGGGTTTCCACATTGTTGATCTAGTAACTTATTAGTTTGATTATGGTCCCAAAAATAGCTCTAGAAGGTATGCGTCTTGGCCTTCTTGATCTACTTCTTCCCCTCTAGCGTCATTTTGCGTTGAGGCAGCAGAATGTTTATAAGAATGGCCAGCTTTGATGAAACAATTGCAACAGGAATAACTCTTAGGAATCTAGTCTTATTCAGCTTTTTCTTTTTTATTAAGAAAAATATTATGTTTATACAAAAATATATATCAAAAAATATTTAGAACCAATAATTTTTTTTTTTTAATTAATGTATATAAATTTCATAAAAATATATTCAATCAATAATTTATTTATGAATTGATACATCATTTATATATTTTGATTTATATTAAATGTAGCAATACTCTTTTTTTAATAATGACTATAAAATTTAAGAACAACAAAATGAAATTATTTTATTTAAAAATATTTATTTATAAATATTAAATTTTAGATGCTGAATATCTATATTATAAAGCTGCAAATATTACTGATAAAAAACTCATCAATTAATTGAAAATTGTATATACGCAGTTTTTTATTTTTTGAAAAATAATACAAAAAAATTGCATCTATTTATTTAGCGCATCTTTTAATATTTGTAAAAATAATATTTAATCATTTTTTATTCTTTTGAAAATTTTAAAAATATTAAATAATAATTTTGTTGTTATAATAAATATTTAAGTGATTTTTTTTTTTTGTATTTGATGTTAAAATCTTTTAATAATATATGCATATTCTAAATAAATCACAAAATTTAATTTGTGATTTTAATTTATTTTTTTTGTTAGAATTTATGATATCTATATAAGTTTAAATCTTATTATTTAATATAAAAGTTAAGAATATATTAGTAGTAGTTATGTAAAATTATTATCTCTTTTTTTTTTTTTTTATATTTTATGAGTAGTTTTAAAATAAGCATTTGAGCATAAAAGATTAATCATGAAACAAAATAAATTAATAGAAATTTAGATAATTCTTTAAAAGTTAGGAAGAGTATGATCATGGTACACAAGCAAAAGTCATCCACTTGCTTCTCTTGAGTTCATCAGACCAAGTCTTCTTATCTTGGCATTTTCCATATTGAGATTCCCAACTTGTAATAGAATGTGAGAATTTACAAAGTGGCTTAGCTACTTGTTTAGCTTTGGTTGTATTGGCTTGAGATGGTTTTACAAAGTTTAGTACAAACTTTTTGAAAAGGTGGACTCACTTAAATGTGTCAAATTTAGTTTAAGAAAGATCATTGTGGCCTTTTCTTAGCCAATTATAATTTGGTTTGGCCCAAATATTGCTTCTTGATAGGCCACAATTTGTGTGATTTTTGCTCACACGCAAGTGCACGTTGTCTGGAGTAATACAGAGATGGTGAGTCTCAGAAATTATCGTCCTAATGGACTAATGGAAGGGCACTAGTTATTAATCTCTCATTTATTGTTTAGACTATGAAATTGGGTTGCTTGTTAACTATATCAAATCTACGTATGCAAAATGTAAAGCTGAACTACAAGCATTGATTCCAATGATGAAGGATCGAGGAGTGTTAGGCCGATCAACTATGTTCTAATTTATCGATACTTTACTGAGTTCACACTTGTTGACTTATTAGAATTTTAATCTTACATCCCAATGGGCAATTGATCGTTAAACTCACTAGTGATCTTTCACACACATTGGTCATTCATCATTAAATCCTAAGGTTGTCTTTAGTCGATCTTATACGAGACCCCATGACTTCGAACCTTAGAGTCTAAAGGATGGTTTTGTGAGGTTCTATCTATATTTCCTACCTAGTGCAGAAGGAACTAGATTTCCATCTTTGCGTTCAAATGCACATAAGCATCTCTATGTTCAAGAGAGGAGCGTGTAGATCTCTCTACTCCAACATCCCCTTATTAGGTCTCACCTCATCTCTAAGCGAGAGACAACATGAGTTATGGAGCACGAGAGATACAAGATTTCTGAGTGCACACAAAATTCTTGATCTGGACTCTTGCCCCGATCATAGATTTTTATGCAACTTGGTTATCATTTCTATTCATAGCACTTACACTTCGATCATGATATAATGCTATATGATAATCGTTTATATATTTTCTATCCAGCGCTCATATACAGTCAATTTACTATGGCATAAAAAAATTATCTCATGACAAATGATCATACATATTCGACACAATCAACAAAAGCATAACTCAGTAATTTCATTAAATAAATCTTCACAAATGTTTAGCCTAATCCTCCCCAAAATAGGGGGTTTAGGCTTCTATTGATACACGAACACAAGCATACAAAAATTCGAACTTTAAGGTCAACATAGTTATACACGGCTTTTGTCTACAGAAAAAATAATAAATGAAAAAATAAAATTTTACGAAGGAACATCCCTGGAGTTCTCCTTATTCTCTTCTTTTTTCTCTTCTTTTTCTTCCTCCTCTATTGATTATCTTTGGTGATGGTGGCTGCAGTCTCCTAGAATGTCCCCTCTTCTCAAATGACTTAGGAATTTTGTGTTTTTTCTTATCATTCAATATTCTCCCCTCTTTAAGGCTTTCTCTTCTCCTTAAATAGTACTGTCAAGAGATACCCTAGGATGGCCCAAACGGTGCCTTAGTTCCAGTGAAAAAAAATTCCCTACATGGCAGTTTTTTGTTGCACACCTAGGCGCTCCTGAGCGCCTAGGCCTCGGGATGTGCATCTGCTTCTGGCGCTTGGGCACGCATTAACGCCCAGGTCTCAATTTACTGATTTTTGCTTGAGGCTCCGGAGCGCTCCTGAGCCCTCCGCTTTCTGGACATAACCCCTAGGCGCACCTCAGCGCCTAGGCCTCTGTTTTCAGTTTCTTCTACTAACGCCTGGGCGCTAGACTTTCTGTCTACGGCGCCAGAGCGCTAGGCTTTTTGTCTACGGTGCCAGAGCATGCCTGAGCACCAGGCCTTCAGGTAAGCCTAAAAGATGGCGCGCCAGAGTACCCATTTCTCTGCCTCTTGGTTCCTATTACTGTAGAGAGGCGCCCAAGTGCGCCTGGGTGCCAGGCTATCCTCTCTCATCTATTACATGTGGACATTTGGCCAAAATTCTCCAAAAAAACTACAAAAATTGACATTGAAGTGAAGTGCATGAAAACTATCTAAAATTACTGAAAATTAGCATAAATTTAGCACAAAAAATGGGATGATTTTAGTGTATTTGCAAGGTTTATTACACCTCCACATTTAAATATTTGCTCGTCTTCAACAAAGATGAATTAAAGACCGCTTTCTTATTGATTATTAAGGTTACACTTATTGTGAATTGCTAATCCTGATAACATGATTTAAAATGTTAAATTGTTTAGCAAAAATCTATTGTATGGTATGGAGTAGCATATGCTTACCTAGATTATCACCCTACTTCATCTCATCATGTGAAAAGTCATATCATCAACCTCAATCCTTTCTCCATAACAATTTTTATAATCTTTAAACTAGATATGAGGGTTGATTTGGTTATTCAATGGGGTAAATCATAATTGAAGGACTAGGACTTTAAGTGTTATATTTATCATCTCAAGAAATGTACTTATTGCTTTTTTATTTTTTTAGGAAGAGATATTTTTCTTCATCTATTTTTATTTCCCTCCTATTTTTAAAATTCTGATGGACAACTCTCACTCTTTTTTTTTAGACATGCTTAATTAACATGACACCATACATTATGAGAACTTTGAAGTCATTTTCTATTAGTTTCTTTGAAGTCATTTTCATTCAGCAAGCTTTGTAAAGGGATAGAAATCTAATTTACATTTGTTATCCAACCAATCTTTTAGAAACTACTAAGCCTCAATTAGTAATATAATTAAATTAACAAGACATCAACATCACATTAGGATAACCTGAATATTTTAAAATCATTTTATTTAATTCAAAATTATTGAAAATAATAAGACTTGGGATGTTTATTCTGAACTGAACTGTACTTATTTAATTACTCAAGATAAGATTGAGACTCTATATTTTTATTTAGAGTAAATCAAATAATTCCATCTTCTACTGAAATAAATCAATTCTATGGATATACACTATCATCCCCATCTGATAATTCTATTGATTATCATTATAACAATTCTATTTATAAATCAAAAAATACAAACTAATGAATCCACACTCCATTATGGTGAGTCCTCACAAAGGTTCCATGGATGTGACATGAAAGTCACTCAACTTAGGATACTATCACGAGAAATAATCTCATTCTATAATCTTTAGGTTATTCTACAACAAGAATATAAGATCAAAGTTTAAAGATAATAATGGTTCATCTAGGCTTTTACCTCAAAATCAAATAATAAGCTCTTCATACCTCAATAATTTATCTATTAAAAAGGTTTTAACAATTTAATTAATCAAAATATTATCTCTATGTTCTAAAGATCTAAGTACTGAAAGGTATAATATCTCAAGCTATAATCTAAGTAATAAAGATTTACGTGAACTTACAATCTTTAAAAGTATTCACTTAGATTATACAAATCAGATGAGTAAACTCATCTGATTATAACCTAAACTACAATTATGAGATTTAATCATATGAATTATTGAGATTTGATTGTTTTGTAAATCACTCTTATTTTATAAATCAGTTTATGCAAATGATATTTCTTATGAGAAAATCAAAGATTTAAATGTTAAATTTAGATAATTAATCACATGAGTTTGTTATAAATCTTAATATTTCTAATTTTCTAGTTTAAGATCAATGGCAAATCAATAAGGGTTGATTTGAGTTATGTAAGTTCTTTAGTGTCCAAATCAAGTATCTTGTTCAATTTAATTAAGTGTGAGATTTAATCTAGCCAAATTAAGGTTCAATCCCAAACTTAACCAAATTAATTTTATTTGCATGGATATTAATGAATATAAAATTCAGTAAGCTTTTTGTCCAAATTAATGTTAAATCAATTATTGATTTATATAAGCATTCTTTTAAGATCTTTAGGGTTAAAATGTTGATTAATGATAATTAAAGTAATTAAGTGCCCAAAATTAGAAATTAAGTTTTTTAACATGCATACTACTGTTAATGAAGCATATAAATATCACATTAATCAAAATAGAAAGTAATTAAGGCTAATCAAATACTAATCAAAGCTCAAAATAAATTAGTATTTAATTACAAATTTATTCATCAAATTTTCATGCAACTTGGCCATTATGTTTTACTTATTCATACAAACAATCAAAGACATTAATTTTACCTTTTGGATGACTACAAATTCTTATATTCACTAATCATCTATTTCAAAGATTAGTGCATAGTTTATAAAATATAAATTAGAAAATTAATCTACTTAGCATATGCATTCTATAAAGCATAAAGAGCCTAATGAAACTTAAATTATGCAATTTGACTAAGTGTACATGTTAATCTTCTCTAATTAAATTCTGAAGTAATTAGGCATGATTTGAAAATCCATTTATATGAACCTAAATATTTTTGTATATTCTTATTTCTCGTGATTTTTTGAACAAAATGATATGTAATTTCATAGGGTTTGGATAAGTAAATAAAAAGTTATTTTATTAATTTAATTTGCATTTTTCTAACTATATTTCAAATATTCCATTTAATTTTCTTAAGGAAAATAATTCTTAAATGTGTGTGTGTGTGTATATATATATATATATAGATGAGTTTCGGCCTATTAACAAAATACGCGGGCCGGCTCGGCCCGGTGACCCGCTACTATCGAACCGTGCGGGTCACGGTCACGGGTCGGCCCGACCCGCACAGTTCATCTTCTTCCCTGACGCATGCTGTTAGGGTTTAGACCTAATTGCAAAATTAGGGAGCTCCAGAGCATGCTAGGGCCTCAAATCAATCCCATCCCTGAGTTGAGGTGAAGCGATTATTCATGAAAGCCCTAAGTCATAAAGACTGGATGACTGGAGTGTTACTCCCCCTAATCAGCAGCAAGGGAAGATCTTAGCATTTACTGTGGGGAGTCAATACTCCCCATTGGAGCCATACCAGGCCGAGAGCTTAGTGGTTACACCATCAGGGTGACTAGGCGCATATATTCCCTCTACTAGCAAGGCTTGGGAGTGGCTGGATCCCTGGGTCCTTACTCAGACCAGATCACAGAGAAAGCGTCTGTCCGATCGGTGGAATCGATTGATCAGGGCTGACACATTTTCAAACTATTATCATAGTGCATTCATTTGCATTAAGAGGTGGAATGTGAATCAAATGGAGTAGAGTGTTGAGTCTACCCGACTCAATACAGTAGATGGGTACCTGGTTTAAGAGCTCAGATTGATTGATGGCAGGTGATAGGGACTGAACCAGAAGGTGTGATGATTGCTGCTGGCCTCCTCACAATCGAAGGACTCGATAGGGAGCTTGAACACCAAGCTTAACCCACTGCGATGCCGGGAGGATGCCTAGAATTTTGTCTGGGAGCTCTAATTGGATGCAGAAGGGATAATAGGGAGGCTGGGAAGGGAATTGGGTTATGCAGTGAGCAAATGGTTCACTATTAGAAATCCTGAGGCTTTTTATAGCCATAGGAGGTTGATAAGGGCCGGACAACGGGCCTGAACTCGGGTTGAAAGATTTTACCTAATAGTTGGATATTGGAGATTCTAAACTAGTACTATCTCAGAATAAATAGAATATATTAAAATTAGATAACAACATATATCACATATGTTTAGTAGAGTTTATTGTTTACTTTGACTTTGTTGATATGCACACCTTGTGTTTAAATCTTTTTTCTTGGATATACTAGTTGGACGTAGGATATTTGATGAGTATCCTATGTTAGGTTTTGATGTTAGGTTTTGAAATGCATAAACATGATTTAACTTTAATCAGTACATTTAGTTCTTCAATTATCAGTTCAGTAGAGTGTATTCTAATTTAATCTACCTCTTCAATTCAGTTCTTTTGATATATAATCGACTCAGATCCACCCATAATAGGGCTTTGATGATACATGTCTGATTTTATAGTCTAACTCAAATCCACCCATGTTAAGACTTAAATGATTCATGTTGAACTTTCTGTTCAATTGCCCTGTTAGGCATGTTTATGTTATAGCAGTACTAATTTAAGCATACTTCTATTTTCAGTTCAATTTCAATTTAGTGGCTTGTTTAATCATGTTTTTTCATTATGCTTTCAATTTTCTGCACACTTTTACAGTTCATATCAATTTAGTATTTTCAGTTCAATTTTAGTCAGTTCTTACTCGTATTATGATGCTAGTTTTATTTTATTTATTTTCATACTTCAGTTCAGATTATTTTTCTGTAAATCAGCATATATTTATTTGATCATACATGTTATAATAAGTTTACTTTTAGTACTTTCAGTTATTTACATATTTATTGTTTTATTTATAACTATCGTATTCCTTGTCGCTCGTTGCACCTCTTGGAATGTTTAATGTTTAGTAAAATGTGATATCTTAAAACATGTAGTTTTCATTAAATCGACTTAAAATGTGCTTAGATAATTGTTTAACTGTAAGTTTTTATTTTTCTTAGCTGGGGCCATAGCATTGTGATACTGATAATGTCAGATTCAGAGCTGTTCGTGGAAGTAGCTTCAATAGAGGAGCTTATTCAGGAGGAGGACCTTCCCGTTGCTGCTGAGGCTTAGCTAGATTCTTTTCTGCTTGCAAGGATGAGTGTTCCTTTCATTTAAATTTTGTTTGTAATAATTAAATATTTTGGATAAATTTACTTTTTGGCATTTTCATACTGAGTTGAGTTACTGTGCTTTTCTTTCTCTTGTGCTATGGACTTGGATGTTATATTTACTTTGCTTCCGTACTTTGATATGTTGATGCATGACTTACAACTTCATGAGACAAGTCCTTCATCTAAGATGGGTTCGATTGATTCCTAGCTCGATTATGGTTGGGGGATTTGCCTCATATGGTGATCGCGTTCATCGTAATCATGTTAATATTAGTATTAGCAATGACCACGGCGGGGACGGGGCACCGCAAGATGCATCTTCGCTTAATTAAACTTTGAGTAATTTGAATCTTAAGGAGTCTAAATTGAATGCTTAGGTTGATTCAATATTAAGCTAACTTAAGTTTACTCAACTAAGATCTAATTTTAAAATTGATTAAAGTTAAACCTTACTACATTCATTTAGTAAAAGAATTGTACTATGTTTATCTTAATCATGACATTAGCTTAATCAAATTAAATGAGCTAAAGTTAAGGATATGTATCACTAAGTCATTATTTCATTTTATATTCATTCAATATGTATAAAAATCATTAATATGAGACTAAAATCTATTAAATATTAAGTAAACTTTTTATTAACAATAAATTTAATATCCTAGTCAGTTTCACAAATTCGAGCAAATGGATTAAAAATCTAAGCAACCTAAATATCAATATAATTTTAGGATGAATCTACATGTAATCAAAGTACTGAGAGAGTTAATTTGCTCTTAAATATACAAATAAGATATCAAACAAAATATTATAGAATCATTATTTTTAGAAGTGATACATAAGCAAATTAATATCACCTAAATAAAATTAATCCTCCAAAAATTCTCAAGATTAGTTAAACCCGATGGCAACAATATATTTAAGAACTTTAATTAACTCTAATCAACTTTAATTAATCTAATTAGGATTTAGTTTTCATTATCTAATTGGAGTATTAGGCAGTTGGGAATTTGCATAGATAATTGACAATTATTAGTTCCTAACATCAAGCTTTTTCTCTTGGTCTCCTCTGATAATAGTAGTAACACTACTAAATCCAATCACAATTTGGGTTTAGTTCTTCTTGGTGACTCAATTACTTGAACTTGAGATGCTATATAGGCTAAACTAAACTAGCTTTTTGGTTGGAAGGGGAAGCAACACCCAAATCAATTAAGTTCTTCGAGTAGGTTGACTTAGGGAGTTAGATGAATTGTCTATCCAATATGTATATTTGTTTACACTAGGTTAGGACCAAAACAAAACAAATCTTTAATATTAAAATTATAGAAAATTCTTTCCAAAATTTACCAAGAAAAAATCTTACGGGCAATTACAATATAAAGTCTAATATGCATGTTTATCTGTATAACATAGAATGATGAAGAAGATTATTCACCGAATGTACAAACACCACTCTGCAGAAGTATGCATTGGATTTTAATAGGTTATATCGCTATGTTGTTGAAAAAAACGTTATCAATTCATTAAGGGCTCAAGATAGTCGTTGAAATTCCATGTGGATGCTTTGATTAGTACCATTAGAGGGTGCCCTCTCTTTTGCACCATCAAGGAGTCAATTATTCACTTTGTTTTATTGCTCTACTTTGTAGAATATCTAGCAAACTTTTAGGTGAATAGGTCATCTAGAACCTAGACCTGCTCTGCCGCCTATCACTCTTATCCCCACAACATGTGTATATCAATTGATAAATGAGAAAGAGCACATGGTGTGATTATATAAGCTACACAATTAATTTTATTAATTATCACATTTTACTTAATTATAGACCTAAATTGTCCTCTTCTTAATTTAAAAAAAGATTTTTTTGACATCCCCATGCTTCTATGTTTATTTCTTTCTTGCATTTTAGCTTAAGAAGATAATTTTTGCAAATTTTCTTAATTTCTTTGAAAAAGTTGAATCTAATATATATATATATATATATATATATATATATATATATATATAATTTAATTCCAATAGCCTTATTATTATATTCATATTTATAAATATTTCCATTTTTTAAAAGATAATATAATAAAAGATTAAATTATATATATTTTTCTGTATTTCTCTTTTTGATCTTTCTTTCTTCCCCGACGAAAATCACTATCCCAACCTAATTCGCGAAGGCGAAACCGTCCGGCTCACGGGCGGCTTCCGACTCCCCTAAACGTCGCCGCTAACCTTTCTCCTCTTTAGGAATATCATTTTTTTCTTTTCTTGCACATCTCTTCAATCTTCCATTCCCCATTCATTTCATCACCGAAAACGCTCGATCGCCGTCAAAGCACGCAGCGTCGTCACCAGTCCATTGCCTTTTTTTCGTCGTCCTCAGTTTATTGCCTTTTTTTCGTCGTCCTCGGCCTTAGCGACCTTTGGAGTAACACAGTTGGCCGAAACAGACTCTATCCTGTGGTCGCGATCATTCCTTGTTCGGTGTACTGCCGGCTCTGTGTTTTGCCGCCTTCGAATTGGGATCACTACTGCCAGATTTAGTCTTGTTTGTTGAAGCAGGAAGTTACATCAGAGTTAGGGTAGGAGTGACTGTTCGAAGCTCTGCTCCTAGCATACCTTTTGAAATTTCAGGTACTTGCCTAAAAGGCCGAATGATAATTCCTGTATTGCTGCTAAATTAACCTTCGATTTTGCTATAATGAATCCAAATGCATTCTTTGGTGATGTGATGATGAATTATCTCAAATGTTTGTTTTAAAGTTCTTGTGTCGAGACATTGTGCAATGGCTATTAAATCAAATTTGTTTGAGCTCGTGATACTATTTCTTTAGCCTTTAATTCCTTGCTGATTGAATGAGAATTACTTCCTTGCTAAAAGAATGGACCCACCATAAAGGATTGTATCGATCTTGTGCACATGCCTTTTGAAACCTACTTGACACTCTCAAACCTACTTTAGAAAAATCTGTGATTAGTATAATGGATCACTGGGTCCTCTTAGTCAATGATTTGATTTGTTCTTCATCCTTTGTTATGTTACTTTTTGATGGAATGAAACCAAATACGTTCCATACAATTTAAAATTTTGGTTTCTTAAAATCATTACTTATTAAGTGTCATATAATACATACATGCATACATATGATATATATATATATATATATATATATATATATATTGCACACTTTAACTGTGAATCCAAAGTATTAGTTTGTGATGTTAAGATTGTAATATTTGGGGATTTATATAATGAATTAAGAGCTGTTGAGGGAGAGACATATAAGCTAGGCAAATTAAGAAATAAAAAAATATCAAGAATTTAGACTCAAGTAAGATACATAATAAAGATAATTAATTTTTTAGGAATGAAGACATTCAGTATAGATGGATAGATTATTTCACAAATTTTTTTAATGAAAATTGTATCGATACAAATATATGAGTAAGTTTTATGGCTATGAAAATAATATTAGTTACACTGTCATTTAACGAATTTGTAAATTAAGATTTGAAATGCCTTAAAGAGTATAAATAGCATAAAAGTAGTAGAATCATATGACATTCTTATTGATGTGTGGGAATATTTGGGTGAGGAATGATTTTTTTTTGGCTGATCAAAGTAAATTTAGTGTCTCCATTTTGAATTTTTGTGTTCTTAAATGTATTTTGTGTTATTTAATTTCTTAATATGCCCAATCCCTTGATTTGATCATTGGGTTATCACAAATATTTTACCCCATATAACATGGATTATCTTATTGTTATTCTAAAAAAATTTCTATAAGTTTAAATGAATCTTTAAATTGCACAAAATATTTATTTTGGATCTTGTAAGATAGATTCATTTGATTTTAAGGTAGTTATCTGCAAAATGAGTTTTGCTTTAACCAATCTTTAGTCTATCAATATGAATAATATTTGCAAATAACATGCATAAGGCATCTCCTTTTGAATGTGTTTAGTAAGAACATCCATAACAAATATAAAGAGATATAAACTAAGTGCCAAATCTTGATGTGATCTAGTTGAAATAGGAAAATAATTAGGCAATCCCTTTATAAGTTCGAGCACATGTAACTATTTCATTGTGCATATTATTAATAATTTCAATATAAGCCACAACATTTATTTTTATTAGTACTTTTTCAAGAATTTATCTTGGAACTTTATCATATGCGTTTTCTAAATTGGTACATAGTAAATTAAAAATTTCTACTCTTTCTAAATTTGTTCATTAAACCTATAAGAAAATTTTAGTCTTTATGTAAGTGTTCTACTAGACGTAAAACCAAATTAATTCTATAAAATACTAGTAATTAATTGTAATTTGTATTCAATCTCTCTCTCCAAAACTTAAAAGTATGACTAAATAATTTAATCTCTCTATAATTTACACACATTTGCATATTATCTCTAATTTTGTAAATATGTATCACAAAATCTGCTTCCATTCATTTGACACTTTGTAGTCTTCAAAATTGTATTAAATAACATTGTGAGCTATAGAATTTTTCTTAGCCTAAATAATTTCACACATTAATAGAGATGCCAGCTAATCTTACAGCTTTATCACTCTTTATTTTTGTTAAAGCATTCAAAATCTCAAGTTTTTTTGCATTTACTTTGAGTGCATCCCAAAACAATTGCCTAGGAGATTCAATTTTTATTGCTCGTTTTTTCTTGTATTTTAGACTGAAATTAGTGCCTAAGCGGTGGTTTTAAGCGCCTTGGTGCCTTGTTAGTTGTGATGATAATTTGAGAAGTTAGTTGCATATTTTGGATGTATTTTGGGGATTTTGAAGTTACATATCTTGATGTTGTGTAGAATTGCTATATGGATGGATGATGACCGTGTGTGCTCTCTTATTGTTTTCAAATGTTTATTATTGTACGAATGAATTATGGATTTATCTTTTAAATTATTCATTTATTTATTTATTTATGTTTCATGCTTCCATAAACTCTAACTAATTGATATTAGAATTGATGTTATTACAAGATTTTCTTTTTTATTCTTTATTGAAGATTGTAATTTTGAGTCAACAATAAGGATTCTTGGATACCAATGCTTGAAGAGAGCGGAGACATCATGGTGAAGGTTGTTTATTATTGTTTTTTGTATATAGGTTGGATTAAATTTTGCAAATGGAAAATAGTGGAGATTTATCATTGCAACCATTATTAATTTTTAATGGTGAGAAGTATCACTTTGGGGCATTGAGATGTTGTTCAAGTCATAAGCTTTATGTGAACTTATAGAGAATGTTGTGTAGTATGTTAAATATGAATGACGGATCAGAGAGATCATGAAGTTGAACTAAAACACTTTATATTGAATACAAAATATTATGCATGACCCTATATTACTGAGGAATTTGATAGCGGAGATAGCAAAATGGTTAAAAGAACATACTGAGACTAAGTTTTAAGTAACTGTTAAATGATTAAGATGAAGTTGTAATCGCTCAGAAGAGAATTCGAGATGCTGAATATGATAGAGGAGAATGTACACAGGACTATTTCTTCAGGCTTTTGTGTCAATGTATAGGTGCACAGGATTATTCCTTGAACTCGATTTGACAATGACCCGCTGCAGAAGATAAGATCCATAAATCACAAAACATTTGCTGAACTAATAACTTTAGCAGGTATAACAGCAATAAGATTCTCAAATTCATTTTGCTTTTGCATAAAAAACATATGGATTAGCAATACAAATATATTTCCATTGGTATAAAACTATTATGATAAATACAAAACTAAGTTGTATTCATAGAAGGAATAGAGGGACATTTATACTGAGAAGTTATCCGATTGCAGTGCAAATAAGTTTATTATTAGACTGTGGAGCAAGTGCACTGCTGTAGTGACCGAGCACATTCCACAGTATTAAATGCTGATTCAGAAGCTACTATGAGAATAGTTTGAGTATCTTTAACCATTTTTGATATTACCACATTCTTCATCGAACTTATCTCTTTATATTCTAAAACATCAAAGATTTTCATTTTTGTTAGGTGGTGCAGGTGGCTCATCAAAAACTATGCTTAACTCAGAATTTATTAATTGAGTAGAACTGACCAAAGAAAGATACTTCATCAAAACTAGTCAGCATGGAACTTGCATTAACATTCTTTTCTTAAGTAATTTTAGATCTTGCAATGGAACTAACCATGAGGTGGCTCATCCAAAAATATGCTTAACTCAGACTTTATTAATTGAGTAGAACTGACCAAAGTAAGATACTTCATCAAAACTAGTCAGCATGGAACTTGCATTAACATGCTTTCCTTTATTAGTAATTTTGGCTCTTGCAATGGAACTAACCAGATGAAGTGGACGGTTCTGCATTATTCAAAGATACTACATTGGTAGACAATGATTAGAAAAAAAACTTAAGAGTTGGGATTTGTGCATTCACTTTGCCATCCAAATATGAAGCGAGGTAAATATTTATTAAAGCTAACTTAAAATTCTTTGTAATAATCTTGTTGGATAATTGAAATTTTCATTGACATGCTATACTCTGACCAATCTTTGATGTATATATTTTTTATAAACGAAAATGCAAGTCTAACGAAATCTTCTCCACAATATAACTTGATTGCCACAAGATGTGGTAAAAATCAAAATGGTGGTATGATAACTAGTTTCAGATAGAAGTTGTGGCACAACCAAGTACTTCTAAAATATCATAATAATAGAAAATCTCACCCAATTGTCATCTTTGAGTTACTAAACGAGCTTCTTTTCTTTCTTGAAAAAACCATGATGTACACATCAATATTGGAAAGAAGCACAATCAAGCATGTGGTATGCAGAATTTCATGATGTTTTAACCTTTGAGTCAAAATACTTTTAGCTGGCTAGAGTAATATACAATTATGCAATGAGTCAGGGTCAACGAAGCTAATAAACTTTTGTTGAATTATCCATTACATCAATATAATGTGTAACTATGCAGATGGGGATAATAGATTGGTCAAAGGTTCAACAATCACATGTTAATGTTTGTTATCAATATCTTTTATTGCCTTCAAATTCTCTATATTCATCGCATAACATACATGCAATCATTCTTAACGGTAAGCTTAGATATCTTTTGGTGGTTAGCATTTAAGGCTTTTATCTATATTATATATAATTGTAAGACCGTACAACTTAAGCAATATAGTTAGTAGCTTAAGAGGAAATGTTTTGAAGTGCAATTTTCTCTTTTTTATATTTTTTATGAAAACTAAATGGGATTTGGCTCGCACTACTTACAATGCAAAGAAACACTAGTCTATGAGATCACTTAATCACAACATCACAAAGTCTTAACAATCACCAAGATAATGAAAACACAGCATTGTATATCCACAATTCATAAAGTTGTATTTCCATGGAGTATACCTTTTCAAGTTGTTGAATTTGACACCCTCAAATCTATTCACAGACAACCAACACAGTGACCAAAACTTCCTTAAAGGCAAAAGTCTACTTATAAATTTCACAAGAAAACTTTAACTTAGGAGGCTTACAAAGTACCTCTTGATGCTAAACCTTTGATCTTGTAGTTTGGACTTTGTCTTACGTATCATTGGAGGCAAGAAAGCCTTCAAGTTGCAGTAAATCTTTTTCTTCTTTTTTTAGAACTTTATCCCAGTCTACAGTTGTTATCAACTCCCAAAAATGACAATAAGTTAGCCCTAAACCCAGTTCACTTAAATAGTTGTGAGTGGCACTTGGGCGCGCCCAAGCGACCAAGCCATGGGTTAACTGGGCGCCAAAGACATGTTTGGCGCTTGGGCATGCCGAGGCACCACGTTAGGAAATTCACCAAATTATTGGGTTCGCTCAAGTGCTTAGAACTCGAAAAAAAGATGTTTAAGTTGAAAGAGAGAAGAGCGCCTGGCTATATATATTATGTGAGGGGGGGAAACCACATCTTGCTTGAAGTCTAAAGCAATAGTAAAGAGAGTAAATGTTCATTGGGGCAGCAAAGCAGGGGGAGATTAAAGTCGTAGGTAGAATAGAAAACTCCTCTTTCTTGTTAAGTACGAGATATCATATCCTAATCGTTTTAAACTCAAAACAACAACCCAAAAGAGAAAAGAAAGCGTATCGAGCGCTCTCTTGTCGAAGTGAGAAGTTCAAATTTTTATTATTTCTTTGTTGCAAAGGACCTAAAACTGACTCTATCCTAATTCTATGAGTTGAAGCTGAGGTTAGATTAGCTCATTCAATGGTTCAAATGAAAGAAAAGATAGGTGTAATCGTTCTAAAATTCAAGTTTGCGCAATGACTTTTAGCTGTAAACTAAACGATCAGTCATTAGTTTAGGGGGCCAATAGAATTCAACCTTAATCGTTGTTTTCCTAAATTCAAGCTTTGGATTGGTCTGGGATGCCATTCAAAAGACATGATTTAGTTTTCTAGGCAATTGCTTCAAAGAACGTGCAATTTACACCAAAAGATCTGACCTGTGAGATTGAAGTAAATGGAACGATGACACTTATAAGTCGAAGGCCACCGATAGGTAGGCTATGTAATAGTGAACATACTAGAAGAAAGAGAAAGAGGGTGAATTTCAAAGATAGGCGATTACATAACCTTATGTGAGGGATAGACGAACTCTATTTTGTAGGCTATGTAATAGTGAACATACTAGAAATAGAAAAAAGGCTGCAAAGAAAGTTAAAATATCAAGAAAGTCTTTGATATTCAAATGTGAGATGTGCATATAAAATGAACTACAAATTAGTTGAATATTTCCGGTATATTGAAATCTAGTTGAATTCTAAGATTACAGAAGAGGCTCATGGAGTTGGATCAATCATTAAAGAAGAGATAAACTCTTAGGAGTACTTTGGTTTGATTGTATATTCTTGGTTGAAAATATATATGTTCTTTAACTACAAAAAGACATCTTTCAGAATCTCAGAGAAGTAGGTAACCTATGATCTTTCTTTCGAAAGACTTTCTCCTTTTACATCTGTTTCGCCCATTAGTATGATAAGCGTCTCAGAATTACATATTGGAAGTGCTTCGTCTTCTTTCTTTCGTTCATCAGAGAATTATTTTCTTTGTTAGAATTAGCTGCTATTTCCGAAACAAGTAAAGACTTAAGAAGTGCTCGTAGAGTGATGAGTGCGTTGATAATTTGAAATAACTCTTTTTAGAATACATAAAGCCTCAATCTACAAAACGTGAACCTAATCAGGTGTTTTTTTCAAAAGCGTTTCTTAAACTTGAAAGAAAGGACAAGAAGATGTAAAGAGATTCTATTTACGCCATCGCTTCATTTTCCTCTCTATCCTCTCGCTTAGCTCAAGTACCTTCTAACCCCGTATAATCCCTTTTAGTTGCTGCATTGCTAGTACTCTGATCCCTCGTTCTCTTCTGCTTCGCAGCATGCTACTGAGACTCCTTTTTATAATTTTCAGTATTATCCCAATTCTTTTTCTAATTCAGACTGGATATTGGGACTTTGATATTCCTTAGAACCTTTTTCATATTCATAGCAATGAAATTGCGGAGGCTACGAAATGTGCTTTGATTGCCTCTTAGTCCCCATATAGCCGATAACCCCTCTTTCTGTATTCCCGAGAACGACTGAGTTTCCTTTGCCTTGGTCAAGCATCTTCTTTTGATGCAACCTTATTAACTTCGGTTAAGTAGCTAGAGTCTCAGAATCCCTCTTCCTCGGCTAACTCTGAGTAGTGACATTGCTTAGCCACCTTCAGAGTCCCTCAATGCTGAATTGAATTAGCTAAGTCGGGCAAGTTAGCGTCTTCAGATTTCAGCTTAAGAAAGAATAACCTTTGTCCTTTTGGTTCGGTATCAGCTCAGACTCAGCATTATTGAGCGGCTCAATTAGCGTTATAGCGACAATGTGAGAAGTTCACATTTGCTTCACAACTTTCTCATTTGTCAATATGCCTATATGCGATACGTCATGCGAAAGCGCTTGATTCCTCAAAACTTCTTTGGCATATTTAAGAAAAGAAAAAGCCTTATGTTATGATCTGAGTGATTCTATTGAACTTAGTTTTGCATGAATGTCAAAGAACGTCTAACGGGATTTGTATTCTACAGGGATTACCACTTGGAGAAAGTTTAGTGGATGCAAATTCTCTGGGCTTTGAAGTCCAAAATTCTTCAAAAAGTGGTATTTTCTTCCGTCGAGCTAGCAATTCCTTTCCACACTTAGAAATCTAGTATTTTTCTAAACAAACAGGGTGCTGAATGACGACTGACTATGCGTCTGGCACCCAGGATTTTTCGCCTAGGCTCCAAGGCTTCAAGCAAGTTGATGTTGTGATTACTTGCCGCCGTCTTTGTGCATCCAAACGCCTAAGGCTAGACAAAGTGAAAGCTGTGACAGCTTCTCGGTCTAGTCGCTTGCTTTTCAGGCTGATTTGCTCATAGGCGCGTTTAGGCATTCCTATGTGCGTTAAGGGGTGCTGGATTCAACAAATCTTTCTCTCCATCCCGAAGCAGGTGTTCATAAACCTGCCCTTCGTCTACAATCTCCCAATTTCTCTTTGGGTAGAGTCTTTGTCAGTATATCCGATCTAGTCGTGCTGATGTGTACTTTGTTGAGTTGCTTCATTTTCAACATATCCTGAACCGAATGGTACCTGACTTCGCTTTGAACTGGAATGAAAAGTTTATTTCTTCAATAAGTGTTAGTACTTTGACTAGCATTACTTATCACATAATCCTTTTGTTTTAAGCTCAACTCCAAAAATCTTTTTATCCACAACGGCTCTTTGCTATCTTCAATGATTGCAATATATTTTGACTCAGTTGGATATTGCGACACACCTCTGCAGCATAGATTGCTTTTGCAAACGGTAGTTTGGAAGTTTGAAATTGACTTACTAGTTCCACATTACCATCAATATTTGAGCTCGTGAACCCAATATATACAGGGTTACCTTCTCTATATCAAAGTGCCATGCTATATGTCCCTTTCAGGTATCATAGAATCCACTTCACTGCCTTTGAGCTTGTTTCAAACAATATAAGTTTTTTAAAATTTTCTATCTAGCTCCTCTTTGCCTTTGATTTTGAATCTGTTCGGATTGCACCATCTAATTTTTTTCTTCCATATCTCTATTTAGAAACTTGCAGCCAATGCCAGCGCTACTTTGATAGAGGACTTCTTCACAATCGAAGAGAATCTTTTTTCAAAATCAACCACCTTTCTGCTCAGAGCCCTTCATCACATAATCTGTTTTGTAGCACAATCTTCCTTAAGAAATTGCATCTCCTCCAACATTCCATCCAATATTTGTTTCTTCTCCTTACTTGAGATTGCTTCCTGATACTTCTAGGGCTCATCAACATTTGTTATCATTAAATATTTGTTTAGGGAGTACCTCGGGGATGGTTGATGCAGTCTAGTGGACTTCCTCAGTGCAGATTCACCTTCTTAAGTCTCGTCAACATCATCCTCTATAGGAATTTATCCATCTGCATCTGCCTCCATGTTGCCGCCTTCATCAGCTTCAGCCTCTCCTCCTTGATCTGGGATCACCTATTGTGCAGGTACTGGTTCCAGATTTGTAGAATCACCACCTGTTGATTGCTCCTATGCTTTGGCTTTCTTACTGTGTTGAATATTTTAGTCTTTAACAAATATCGCATCTTGATTCTGGACCATATGTTTCTGCACAAGCTTATAAATTCTATAACTAAAATTGTTTATATGATACCCAATGAAGATGCACCATCTCATTTTCAGGTCCAATTTTGTTCATTCATCCTTGGGCATGTGCACTTAAGCTTGCACACAAATACCTTCAAGTGGCTGTACCAGACCTCCTTTTCTGGCCACACTTAATTAGAGATATCGAACTTCAATGGAACACATGGCGAGAGATTCATTACATGCACAACTGTGCTGAATGCCCAAAAGGATTTAGATAACTAAGATTGAGACAGCATGCACCGTACCTTCTTCACTAATGTTCGATTCATCGTCTTTGCTAATCCATTCTTTGGGGAGTCTTTTGATGATGAATCTCCTGTTCCCTTCAATAATCATCAAAGTTCCCACTGTATTTGCCATCGTTTTCAGTGCGCACACACCTCAACTTTAGTTCGCTTTGTCACTCCACCATTGTGTGAAATCACTTGAAGATCTTGCACACTTGGTCTTTGGTCTATAACAGGTACACTCACATTTTTCTAGAATAGTCATCAATAAATGTAACAAAGTAAAGCAACCTCCAAGCATCTGAGTTTTCTTCGAACAACACACTTCAAAATGGATTAGTTCTAGCTTCTCCACTTTCTTTTGGTGAAGCCTTTGAAAGTCACCATTGTTTGTTTGCCTGCAAAATAATGTTGAAACTCCTTCAGGGTTGTTTTCTCCACACTTGAAATTAAGTTCTCCTTGGCTATGCTCATGTGTCTCAGCCTATTGTGCCACAATTGCAATTTATTTTCAAAATGAGCTATGCACACTGAAGATTGCACTACTTTGACCTGCAACACATACAAAGACAGTCTTCTTTCTATGTGCCACCGCAAGAGATCCCTTGGACAATCTCTACTTTTTGCCTCAAACACATGGCTGTAGCCTTCATCATCCAATCTTCTGGTTTATATTAAGTTCAACTTGATATCCGAAATGTGCTTCACTTTCTCATTATCATTTTTTAGGAAACATGCAATTCCATTATTTCTCATCTTAACACTCCCATAGTCGCCGGGATTGTAAGAAGAGAAGAAATTTCATTTAGAGGCAGCGTGAATAGATGCTCCACTATCTATTGCTCAGCAGGTGTCTTAGCTCTCCAAATTTATTGTTGTCATCATTCACAATCAAATAATCTTTTGATGGTGCAATGATTTTCCACGAGTCCTCTCTGTCGTCACCTTTTTTGTCCTTTTCATTGCACAACTTTCAATAGCTCTTCTTGATGTCCTTATGACAATGAAAACACTCCAAATTGGAGTATCTCTTACCTTGGCATTTACTCCTATCATAGTGGGATGGGCTCCTACTCTTAACGCGACTTTGTCGTTTTGTGATGATCACCTCCTGCTGTGAACTATATGCTCTTTGTGATTTTCTGATCTCCTCGTTCAACACGCTGCTCTTCTCTAACTCTATAATGATCTCCCCATTGGGTGCATAAATTGAGAGCTGTTCAGAAGGTCTCCCAAAAATATGGCAATGCTCCCAACAACCAAAGGCTCTGAACTTCATCTTCAAATTTGATATTTATCCCAACCAAACGATTGATAGTATTCTGAAATGAGCTCAAGCAACTCGACATGAGCTTTCCATTAGTATTTTTCTACCTCATCATTAATCATGCATAATTTGTTGTTTTTGGTCTTCGTAGCATACAACTGTTCTAGTTTTGTCCACAGCTGCTATGTGAAAGTTCCCTCTCTTTACTTATAGCCACATATTTGACTATGTGAAAGTTCCCTCTCTTCATTGGTCTTGTTCAAAAAAGTAGTCCTTCACAAATAAATAATCCTTCCATACAGAAAAAATCTTCCATCTTCCCTTTCCAAACATGATAGTTTGCACCATTTAGGGTTACTATATGGCTGCACTTACGCTTCAAAGATTTAATCTCAGTGATATGATACCACTTTGTAAAAACTAAATGGACTAGGTTTAGAACTACTCACAACACACACAAACACTAGTTCGTGAGAATCGCTTAATGACAACACTATAAAATTTTGACAATCACCAAGATAATGAAAAGACAGCAATGTATATCTATAATTCACAAATTTCTATTTCTATGTAATTGTCAGTTGTTGAACAAGATTTGACACCATCAAATCTTTTCATGAATAACCAACATAACAAAAATCTCCTTGGAGAGAAAAAATCTACATCATAAACTCCACAAGAAAAATCCTAACTTAGAGAATGAGAAAAAAAGCATACAAAGCACCTCTAACTGCCAAACCTCCCAAATCTTGGCGCTGGACTTTATCTTATGCCATCAGAGTAAAGAAAGCCTTCAAGTTGCAGCAAATAATCTTTTTTCTTTAGGACTTTTCTCCAACCGTCAGCTGTCACTGATGTTTCAGCAATAACCCGGTTCCCGCACTTAAATAATTGTGATTGGCACTTGGGCGTGTCCCAGTGCTCAAGCCATGAGTTAACTGGGCTCCCCAAACATGTCTGGCGCCTTCCGGCGCTTGGGCACGTTTAGATGGTAAGGAGATTCTCCAGGCGCCTAGGGCTCGGCAAACTGGGCACTGGATGACTGTTGACTGGCGTGTTAGGGTGTCCAGGCTTTGGGCAAGTTGAACATTGTTGGCTTGCCTGCGCCCAGGGTGCTCCCAAGCCTTTAGGGCTCACTCAAGCTCCTCTGGCTGAGCTGCGCTTAGGCACGCAAGTGGGCTAAGGGGGTGCTGGATTCAACTCTTGGCATTAATTGCTACTTGAAATTTGGAATCACCTAGGAATACTCAATTTTCTTAAATAAAAAATAGAAAACGGTGTTGGCAACTATTGCATTAATTAAATGTACGGATGCTATGGGCTTTAGTACAGGCCGGCTATGGATGCAGGATTTATTAAAGGGATTTTTTTTCTAAGAATTATAAAAAAAATTAAAGTTAATATAATGAAAAAAAGCTTATAACAACAACGGAACAATTAGCTGCCAGTATTAAAAAACAGAATAATTGAAAAAAAAAAATTAATAAAAAAACTTTAAATAATTAGTAAACATAAGCTAGTGTTATAAATATCACTTATAAACATTTCACCAAAATATCTATTAAACATCTAATCTGCATATTAGACATTAAATAATTCATTGCGGGTGCAAGGGTTGCGCGGTGTGGGGTTTAAGACGGGTTTCCCAAGGTTACAAAGCTATAAAAATCATTTAGTTTGAACTTAACATTAAATAATAAAATAATAGCTACAAACACTTAATATTTACAAATTAAAGCTGCAAGGTGCGTGGGCTTGGGGTATGTACGGTGCACGGCTTACATAGGCGTGGGTGCGGGTGTGCGATTTAGAAATTTATTTTCTTGCAAATTTCTGCACAGTTGTCTTGTGTATTGATATATGGGTGCTCAACAATAGAGAAAAGCTGCTCAGCAGAAGATGGGTTTTATTCATGTGGATGGTATCTAATAGTTATAAATAAGAATTCAATTACCTTATCTTTTACAACATTAATATCCTCATAATTGAAAAACTTCTTTTCTATACCAAATCAAAGCAGGGAACTTTAATTTGGCGCATGCAATTTTATTTTGATCCAGACTTTGGTAATTATATAATTTACAACTGTTTGCATTGCCATTTCTTAGGCATTTTTCTGTGTAATCTCCTGCATATCTATATATATATTTTATATAAACATGTTGCATTTTATAAATTTGGAATGAAATGTGTATAATAAATAAATAGTTGGTGACCTCAAACAAGGAAACAAAAAATAAACCAAAAAGAAAAAAAATAAAAGGGTCACCGTACTCCAATCGAGATCTAAAAGAATAAAATCTCAACAATAGCTGAAAGTCTCCGCACTAGAGGAACCAATTCTCCCATTTGGTGACCGTGCCTCTTCCTCAAGTAATACCTTGATTTTTTATTGGATATGGAACATTTAACTCTTTTGTGCTACTTTTTTTCTCTTATTCTTAACAAGGAAATCAATCAATATCTTTGAATCCAATATAATGCCATTCAACTCCTCAATTCGGTTCACCTTAGAGTTTTTATCATACTCACTTTCATCAGTCGATGAGAAAGAGATCGAGTTCTTCCTTGCACAACCAGATGAAACTCTTCTGCATGCTGATTAAGGCTTGATCAAACATGAGAAGTTGTCGTACCATAAAAAGGGGTGTTCTCCACAGTTTCTTGAATGTGCAGAATAATAAGAATTTCGTCAATGTAATCTTGTAGCCATTCTGAAGGGGCTTCCATCAAACCTGCATCCCCAGATATCACATCAATCTTCCCCACGCTCCTCCTCAAAATGTTGGCTACCATCTAGTGCACTTTGAACTTTGATGAGGAGCTCTTCTCGTAACTTGCTACATATCCATCAACACCAAAAGGGTTTGATGATAATGTGCTTTCCTCGGAAACTTCCACCATTGTCTTGCCATCCACAATATTCTCAGGCGACTCAGGTAACAGAAACTCAACCAACCCGTTTAAATCGGCCTCTTCATTTAATTCTCCTCCATTGAGCTACCCACCTCGTCCTTCTCAAGCAGTTGATATCCCTTTGGTGATCCAACTCAGCTAGGCCATCCTACAATTTGTCATAATTTCGTAAAATGGCCCTGATAGAATTCTAGTCCACACAAAAATTTCCAATGGAGACGCCTAAATCAACAAAACTGTCTCTAATGGACTTTGTCATCTCGGCTGCCCCATTTACTTGAGGTCCATTTTATCCATCATCCAAAGGATGAGGTGTAACTAATCCTTCTGAAACTTCAACACCCGTTGGGTCGCCTCTGACCGAACTAGATGGGGCCGAACCAAATATGATAGGATTCACATTCCCAACAAGCAAAGTGCTTGATCTTTCCACCAAGGATAATTGATCCCTCTTTGGCACCTATACAAGTTTATGTTTTACTTTCTTTTTGCCAACTTTATTAATGTTATCCTCTGGCGGAACCACTTTGTTTTTAAACTAAGGGTTAATTCTGAAACAGTGTGTTTTATAGTGGCCAATAGTTAAACAATGCAAACAATAAGTTAGAAAGTTTTCAAATATGCACTCTTGGAAGTATTAATTTTCTTCATCTCCAATTTAGATCTTGGATTTAATCTGTTCAGTTAAATTCATTTCATCATTTTTGTTGTTGCTATCAAGTGTCACGTGCTAAATATTTAAGATGGATTAATGTGAGGGACCGATGCCGGTTCAGCGAGAACTGTCCCGACATCGGGTATTTACACACCGTATGATCCTATTGAGCAATTTAAAAGAAAAGGAATATATATAAAGACCAAATGATATTTCTCATTCATTAAAATTTCATATTACAAAATCTCCAACGTACACATCTTACAAAAGTTGAACTAAAACATAAGTAAAATAAAAATAAATTAAAGTAGCGTCGTATATCCATCAGCAGATTTGAAAATTTAAAAATTAGGGTTCTTGCACGAATTCTCCGAAAAGCACCTGACCTGATATTGTAAAGAAAATAATACCGGGATTGGAATTCTCAATAATTAGAGAATACTTTAAGTACCACAGTAAACAATAAAATATTATATTTTATAATAGCAGAGATACGATTAGCGGAAATAAGGATGTAATAAAATGCAGAAAAATAATGCAATATCGCAAACGGGATAAATAATTTCTTGCAACAAGTATTATTACAAGTTGATGGTTAGTGATGTTATTTTTCCAGTAACCAACCATGAATATTACTGATGTCATTTTTTCAGTAATTAATCATGAATGTTACTGATATCATTTTCCAGTAACTGACAACGAATGTTATTGATGTCATTTTTCAGCAATTAACTACAAAATGTTACTGATGTCATTTTTCAGTAACTAATCACGAATGTTACTGATGTCATTTTTCAGTAATTAATCATGAATGTTATTGATATCATTTTTTTAGTAATTAACCACGAATGAAAAGTATGTTGATTTCGAACAACCAAGCATCAATATGCGAAGCTAAGCAGCAGCAAAGTGCAAAAGTAATACATGTTCATATATTGGGTACCTTTTTATTTAAGTTCAAAAGTGCAACCGTTTGATTGAATCTGCAATTGGATTTTAATAATTTAAATTAGTTTTTAGCTAATATTATTAGGAGTAATTATTATCTTCCTTTCCTTTTTGTTTTTCTTTCTCTCATTCTTTAAGTTACCGAGGGTAGCAATAATACTTATAATAGCGTTAATATTATCATTATTAAATGATAATAATAATGTATGAAAGAAAAAAAGATAGAATGGAAATAATTGAAATTAGAATGATAAAAAAAATGAAAATAATAATCATCTCATAACATTTTCACTATTATTTATTATTAATTAATGACAACAATAATAATGTAAATGACATAATTTTATCATTATTATTTTTATAATAATTATTTATTAAGTATATGTAAATAAAATAGAATAAAAAGAACGAAAAAATAATAGCACATTTTTTTCCTCATTTTTCTTTCTTTTCCTTCTCCTCTCACCTTGGTTAGAGTTGCCGGAAAATGGAAGGAGGCTGGACGTGATTGAAGGGAGCCTGAGGGGTGGCCGGAGCAGCTGGCAGGAGGGCTGGGCAGGGAGTTGCTGGCTGGAGGGCTGGGCAAGGAGCTGAGGGGAAGAGGAGGGCTGCTGCTGTGTTGTTGGGAGAGGTGAGGGGTGGAGGGTTTAAATAGAGGGGAAAAGAGGGATAGGGAAGAGGACAGGCTCGGCCAGGTGCCTACCAACCTGCGCCAAAACGACGCAGGGGCCCTTCCTTGCTCGGAAGGTTCCGCGCCTGCAGGCTTTGTTGAGCGACAAAGCCTGGCTGCCAATCGCAAGGGGGGAGAAGAAGGTGAGGAAAATATTAAGAAAATTCAAATAATTATTTAAAGTTAAATTTTTTGCATTTTTTCGCCATTTGAAGTCCAAAAACAACGAAACTTGACACCGATGTGTGTTATGATGAAACAAACACCCTTGAGCCAAAAAATTTTGATTTGGAGAAAAATTTTTATTTAAAATTAATTTTATGAAGTCTTAAAATTTGCAAAATAATTAAGATCGAACCGACGCTCCAAAATCGATGAAACTTTATGAGCGGCTTTTAAATATTATACTCAACATAATGACATGAAAATCAATGAATTTGGACACGTATTTAATGTTCTTAATTTATTGAATTTAAAAAATTCGAAAAAAATAAAGCGGGAATTTTGGTTATCTAGATTTCTTTTAAACTAGGGCGCTTTGATCTAAATTATTTATATATAAAGGTATTTTTGTTTGCTCTAATTTGAAGTTCCCCGGGATCCTAATATTTGAATTGGGATTTTTGACATAATTAGCAAAGTAACGAGTTGGGTCGTTACACTTAATGTTTTACTTCCACTATTTTACTCTTATTTGCTCCATTAATCTATTTATGAGTAGCTTTTGACTTAATTTCACAAAATTTTCTACTTACAAAATAATTGATTACAATATAATCTAATTGCCGTATAATTTGATTACTTCGTAGTTATTTGATTGTTCGTGATAGTTTTACAGGGAATCATAATTTTTTTATTTGGAATGAAATATTCTGCAGAGGATGCTGTTTTGATAATTCAGCGGTGAGATTGTCCTTGATTTCTAGTTTTAACTATTTTTAAATAAATATAAAAAGCAAATTTTTGTATTCAAATATAAAATTCTACTTTCATTTATATAATCAATATAAAACTTTAACATCAAAATCATTCACATTAAAATACCAATAGACTATTCAATCACGAACACAACCCCACAATTATAACAAACAATGAATAAGAAACACACTACAACTAAATCTTAGATATGACAGCATAGATATTGCATTGGCTTGACATATTGATACCGAATCCATACCATCATAGCAACAATATGAGACTTTGAAGCGAATCAAGTGATCAAAAACAACAAATAAGGAACACACTACAAAACCAAAAGTAGACATACTATAGCATAAATATTGCATTGCCCTAACAGGTTGAAATTGAACCCATATCATCACAACAACAATATCTGAAGTAATAATTAGCATTTTAAAAAATATGGAACACTGCAAAGCAAAAATCTTGATATACCATAGCATAGATATTACTTTTTTGTAACAAATGAAAATTGAATCCATGCCATCACAATAACAATTTAAAACTCATAAGTGATCATAAGCAAGATTGATTGTTTCTTCAACATTGGATTCCTTTAACCTAAAAAAAAAGATATTGGATTGTCCAAACAATTAGAAACCAAATTCATACCATCATATCGACAATATCAAACTCAGAAGTAAGCATAAGCAAGTCTTGGTTGTTTCTTTAGCATGACACTCCTTTGACAAAAGAAAATTATATTGGATTACTTCATCCTCATTCCTTTTCCTTCTATTTCTGCATGCCAACGAAGATGCCAACAAACTTGTTCATGGGATCATCAACGCACCAATACACCATTCAAAAACTCAAACACAGCCCCCTCGCTCAAATCAAGCAACAAAAAAGAACACACCACACCGCATTGCCAAAACTCATATATACTATAGCGTAGATATTACATTGTCTTAACAAGTTGAATCTGAAACTATACCATCACAGCAGCAATTGCAAACTCATAAGCGATCAACAACACCAGCCAAGGAACACACCACAAAGCCAATACTCAAATATACCATTGCATTGATATGGCATTGTCTTAACAAATAAAAATAAAATCCATATCATCACAACTGCAATACCAAATTCAGAAGCAAATATTAGTATTATAAAGGAACACATCACAAAGCTAAATCTCAGAATTACTCCCTTCACCTTTCTTTTCTTGCAATTCTTACAAGCCAACCTAAATGTCATAAAATTTGCTTGTGGTACAAAACACCCTCAGTCATATCGAGCAACAAACGTGGATTTCACACCTGAAGTCAACATACAATTATATCATAACACATATTAAATTGTCCTACCAAGCATAAATTGGATCCATAACATCACAAAAACAATATCTAAACTCAGAAGAGATCATCAACAACATCCATTATTTCTTAAACAAGAGATTCCATTAATTTTAAAAAAAAATTAATCTACATCAGCACAACAACAATATCAAACCGAGTAGTGACCATCAACAACATTGATTTGTTTTTCAAGCATGATACTCTATTAATAGAAAAGAAACTAAATACATAGCGTCAAAACAACATTTATTATTTCTTAAACATGTGACTTCATAATTTAAAATAAAATAGAATCCATATTATCAGAGTATCCAGTGAAGAGGACAATGGATAAAGAGAAGCTCAACCAAAAAGCCAAAATCCAGAGAAGAGGATTTAGAAATTTTATGCAGTGCTTTAGCGAGGGCTTGAGTGAATCATGTGAGCGGGTAGGCGTATTGTCTACATAGTACGGGATGAAATAGACTAGTAAACTACTATTTCCCACCTCTAAGTTGCCAATGAAAAGAAATTTACCTATTCTCGTGGAGAAGAGGGCAGTGGACGAACAAAAGCCCAATGGATTAGCAACTCAGTGGGAAATGAAGGTGACATGCAGCTACTCAAAAAGACTCTGTGATGAAGAGCTGCAAAGGAGTGACGTTTGTTGCTCAGGAAGAGGAGGCGAAGGTTTAGGGCACATAGCTGCTATGATACTCTAGACAGAAAGCTTTGCCTAAAATAATTTTGGTCATTTTGAGGGTAAAATTTTAACTGGCCCATTTTTCTACTCTTATAAGAGAATTACTTGCTTAAATTAGTTTTCTCTTAAAGTACATCAAACCTAAAACTCAAAACATGTAATTAGATTATTTTATTTTCAGCTTTTCTAACAGCCCCTTGGTGAATTCTTAATGGTACTTTTATAATAGTCTCTTAGATTTCTATTTACAGTTCTCATGTTTAGCTCTTGCAGTTCTATAATTATAGTTTATGACATTCAGAATATGAAATGTTTCTAGTTCAACACAAGAGATGGGAAGAACTAGAACACTAATAGCTTACTATATTAATTGGAAGGCTATAAATTAAGAAGCATTCCATGTGAATTGTATTTTTTATCTTTACACTGTTAGGTTTTATTTAGCTGCTGCAATGTCTTTGTTGTTTTGATCCTTCAAAATGATCCATCTTAATTCCATCTCACATGCCTAGTAATCTGAATGAAACAGTTTGATTGTTCTAATAAACTGTAGCCAACGTTTGCACACCTGAATTACTGTCTTATAGAAGGGTGCCGTTCATTCAAAACTATCACCTGTTTCATATTCCTTGTATCAGAATCAGCATTGAGCTGTTTCAGTAATTGATCAAATTTTCATCAATGGCTGAGCTTTTTTGTTATCACCAGTGGATATTTACATTCATTTCTTTTGACTAGTAATATTCACAAACTATCTAATATTTTTATGTTTGTCATAATTGGTTATTGGATATATGAATATCATTATCTTAAGCCAATTTTTTTGATCATTGGTTTAAATTTTATTAACAATTATGGCAGAATCAATTTTTTTATCAGATTTTGTTAAATTTTCTTATAGGACAATTGCTGATGCAAATTCAGCATTCTTGTAATTTATGGAAAAACTAATTAAATAATTTCAAAGGTATTTATATCTTTTTGTAATCAATCATTAGTTGGATTTAAAGTATTGTATAGTTCAAGCATAGCCTTTTGGTAAGATGTAAGCTAAGTTAAAACTATTTGGCAGCTAAACTAGTTTAAGCTAGTTATGCTAAAAACTGTTTGGTTAAACTTAAAAGAACAATTTAAATATGTAAATACTAATTGAATTATAAAAAATTATAGTGAAATAATTATAATTAATATCATTATTTGTACTTAAACTAATGTAAGTATATTATAATTATAATTAATTATTTACTTTGAGTTATAAATAATTAATTAAATATATTAATATAATTAATAATACATTATGCAAATATAAAGATATTTACCTAAATAATGATTTCTTTATTTAAGTGAAGTTTTAAAATTTGAATATGAGGATTTCTTAGGGTAAAACTAATCTTATGTAAAATTCAGTTGTTAGTTATATTAACAATATTATTAGAAGTATACTTGAATCAAAGAGAGTACACTTAGTAAAGAAAATTGGTGGTGAAAACAAAATGCTCAAGCAAAGATTAAAGATAAAAATGTATGCAACAAAGAGTTTTTTAAATATATGTATAATAGAATTAGATGAAACTTAAACTAGTTTACTATGAATTTAAAATATCTGCTTGTGATGTTAAGACTATAATATTTTGAGGTATTGTTGAGGAATAAACACACACATATTTATGTGTGTGTGTATGTGGTCGATGAGATTTGAACCCATGGCCTGAAATCTTGAGCCTCAGTCACTGGGCTACAACCCCATTCACACACACACACACACATATATATATATATATATATTAAGCTAGGCAATTTAAGAGATAAAAGAACTAAGAATTTAGATTAAGTAAAAATATATAAAAAGATGATTAATTAAGGGATAATTTATTTTACTAAATGTTTTAATGAAAGCTGTACCAATACAAATAATATGAGTGAGTTTAATGGTTGTAAAAAAAATGTTAGTTACACTTTCATTTAGCGAATTTGTAAAATTGAGATTTGAAATGCCTTAAATAGGATAAAGAGTGAAAAAACAGTAGTATCGAATGATATTTTCTATTGATGTGTGCAAATATTTGGGTGAGAAAAGAATTTTTCGGTTTACCAAGTTATTAATGTTAATTTAAAGACTACCAAGATGTTATATGAGTGGAGAGAGTATTATTGCACCTATTTCAAGAATGAAGAGACTGTTCAAGGTTGTACAAATTCTAGGGGAATTAAGTTAATGGCTATAGGTTGAAAGTTTGAATGAGAGTGATTGAATACTAATTATGAAGGGATACTAGTATTTCTTAAAATCAATTTGATTTTATGCCAAATAGATCTATCATATTATGGAAGCTATATATTTACAAAAAGAAATTATAGAGAATTTTAGAGAAAAAAAGATCTTCATTTAATTTTTTTTTATCTTGAAAAGGCTTACGATAGAGTACCAATAGAATTTCTTTGAAGAATTTTGGAGAGAAGAATTTGTGGGGCATATATTGATCCTATTAAAGATATGTATAATGGGGGCTGTAACATGTGTTTAATCCCAAAGTAGTTTGTCTAATGATTTTCTTATTACTATTGGATTGCATCAAGGTTACGCTCTCATTCATATCTTATGCTTTAAATATGGATATTTTATTGAAAACATTCATAAGAAGATTTCTTAGTACATAGTATTTACAAATGACTTTTTATTATTTGACAAGATTGGGGATGATGTTAAAGCAAAACATGAGTTGTGGAGGACTATTTTAAAAGCTGGAGGTTTTGTCTTAGTAGATCTAAATTAAAATATATGTAGTGTAAGTTTAATTGTAATAGAAGCCAATGGGCATAGCTATTGAGTACCATATGATCAAGAAAAATAAGAGCTCAAATACCTTGATTTAGTTATTCAAAATAATTGTAAAATAGAGTGATGTAATTAATAGTATCACTGCTGATTGCAAGGAGCGTTTCTAGCATGTTGTGCAATAAAAAAATTTCACAAAATCAAAGGAAAATATATAGAACAAGTTTATTGCTGGCTACTATATGGGGTTTGAATGTTGGCCAACAAAGAAGAAATTTACTGATAAAATGTGTTGTAGAAATGACGATACTTAAGTGATTGTGTGTATACTCAAAAGGATAGAATGACAAACGATTTCATTCATAGTTAGGTTGGAGTGGCTTCAATTGTGGGTAAGATCATAGAATGCCGACTTAAAAAGATTTAGGCAAATTAAGTGTAGACTGTTTGTTGCCATATTAATCATTCAATACCTATGCCAAAAGTGGAAGTAAAATCAAAAAGATTTGGGAAGAAATCGTTCGAAAGAACCTTCTCTATTTAAAACTTAAAAAGGGTTTTTATTTGATCATGCGTAATGAAAATAAAGGATTCAGTAGAATCATTCATTCAAAGCATCACCTAAGAGTAATCATTATCATTTTCTTATGAGAATTATCCCAAATAATTTCTTTCATATTTGAGCTTCTTGCAAGCTATAGCAACATGATAGTTTTGTAATTTGAACTTGCCACGCCTTTCTGAGCTATAAATTTTTTGATCTTTATGTGATTTTATTGCACTCCAGTGGTTAGGGCATATTTTATCAGTGTTTCCAGTATATATACGACTTTAATTAATCCCCCCTTCAATTGAAAGTGATGTTCCCTTTGTTAGTGATTTTTTAGTATAAATTTATGTTTACATTTACAGCATTTTAAACTGCATTTCAAAGTTCATTTTTTTGGTGGGCTTCAAATCGAGTTTGAGATAGATTTAAGCCGATTAAAACTAAACCTAAATCAGGTTAAAATAAAAAATTTAATTTAATGAAAAATTATGATAGCTCAGGCTTTGAATTTTGACCCTTTAGTTAAAATTGGGTATTAAAACCACTTAGTTAAATGTTTTTGGTGTCATATATATATATATATATATATATATATATATATATATAACACCAAAAACGTTTAACTAAGTGGTTTTAATACCCAAATTTAACTAAATGGTCAAAATTCAAAGCCTGTTGAGTGAGTTAATTTCGGTTCAACTCAAAATTTAAGCAAGTTTAGAGTAAAGTTGCCGGTTTTATGTTTATGCATGCAATATTTTAAATACTATAATTTGCGAAAATAGTTTTGATTATTTTAAATAATATTTATGAGCCAAATTAGCCCCAATCATCAAATTTGATTTAAATTTAGTTATAAATTTGGATCATCTTGGATATGGTGGGGCGGGCTCAATTTGAGAAGTACGGGCACTAAAATGGGGATTCTGAATAAGAGTTGAACTAAGTCGAGCAACTTGAAATAGTCAAGGGATTATTTTAGCAAATTTTTATGCAAGTAGCATTGCAAAGCAAGATCATTCAGATTAGCTTAATCAACCTTCATAATCTGGTTTTTTAAGTTGAAAAATAACATAATTAAATGCTGCAAATTGGATTAATTTAATGCTTAAAAGTTGTAATTTAGGTTCTATAAATTAATATATGGAGTTCAGACCGGCTGTTGCTCTGAGGGCCATCTTGGTTGGAGGTGTGGCCGTGTTTGCCAAAGTGGCCGGCGTGGTGAAGGCTGCTGGAGGCGCCAAAGTGGGAGCTGCCGCTGCAGCCATGACTGCAGCAGCAGCGGTTGCTGCTGTTTCTGGTGCCAAACGGGAGGAAAACGATGCTGCACCAAAAGGTAAATGAAGTTGCACATTTAGTTTCTGTATCGAAGAATTCCTGTTAAATTAATACCAGTTTGGCATCTTCAGTTAAGAATATATGTATTGTTTATATATTATAGGAAGCTTTATAACTTATGACACGTGAATGATGCTATAGCCTAGTGGTTAAGGCTCTAGATTTGTTGTTTATGTTACGGGCTCAAATTCTGTCGATCATATATTTATACGAAGTTTTACAAAACTTTTTTATTTTTATTTTTAACTACATGCGCATTTATTGCTTATTTACTCCTAGGGAAATTATATATATATATATATATATATATATATATATTGAGCAATCAAATCTTTAAATAATACATATTGAGCTCCTAAACTCTATTTTTAAAAAATTGATGATGCAAATATGAGACTAATATACTGCGGCGCAGTGGTTTGGGCTTTTGTATGTGTATTCTATAAGTTTAATCTCATTTGTTGCATTGTTGCCTCAAAGCTAGACTCATCTTTTTTACAAAGTAAAAAAAAGTGTTACATACTAAGGTTTTGTTTGGAGTAGCTTTAGCTGCATAAAAGGTTGTAGAGTAAGTTACTGTTGTTTGAATGATCTATTGTCATGCTGTTGTGCATGATATTGGTGGTGGTGGACATGGACGTGGAATGCAATAGTTGATAGATTGTTGGCTAGTGAGCGAATGACTGATGAGTTGGTGGGAATTGTTGATGGTGGAGGATCAAGTGTAAAATAACTTCCTATAAGCTTAAATATCATCATTATTATTAAATCTTTGAGACCATCCCTTTTGTTTGGGTTAAGTGGTTTCACAATTATTCTTTTAATCTCACAATGTGAAGCCTTCATCACTTGCCCACTAGCCTAAGGATCATTAGTTGTGAACTTATGAGCTATGTCTCTGCTAACACTTTAGCCAAAAGGACCTCAAAATGCTTTTTTTAAAAATATGTGCCACTATAGTTAAATTCACTTACATCATGATGAATAAAGTGTTTCTTGCGAAATTTAAATACTACATTAAGTTTAATGGCATGCAACAAAATTGTCTCCACTCACTTAATGCATGATGTACCACCACAACTGTGAAGGTTGCTCTTTGAAAACTTCATAAAATCAATACCCCATTCATTATGGATCATTGATCTTAAGAATTATTCACAACACATAAATATTGCCTACACTTCAGCACACTCACATTTGAATATTAAATCATAATTGTGTCTAAACAATGTTGCAATAAAATATAGTTCAAAAAATGGTATCATCACTTCGAAAATGGCCTCGCAATCAAAAGAATGATAGTGCCTTGTATTATCGGCTATTCAGTCTCTTGGGGAGCAATTCGTTATCGACCCTGGCTCTAGGGTGTGCCCAAGCGTCATGCTCTCTCTCTCTGCGCCAATATCCAGTGCTTAAATGCGCTTAGGCGCCCAAGCCTAATTCTTCAAAGCACTTGGGTGAGCCTAGGCGCCTAAGTTTTTATCTCAAGAGGTTTCTTCTGAACAGTGATCAAAGCTTGGGCGCCCTTAGGGACTCAGAGTTATCTTCATTTTGATGTTGCTAACTTGATGGTATTTGAGCACGCCTAAGCGTCAAGTTCATTTTGCTTCAAAATTTCTTTGGCGCTTAAGCACAAGCTCTTTGGCTTCATGATTATTTTCTGCCCCTTGAGTGCGCTCAAGCGCCTAGAGCAGATCACCTTAGTTAGCTCTTTTAAGTCTGCTCTTTGTCTGATTAATCTCTAATCGATCCCCAACCTTCGCGTGTTTGTTCTGGCACACTTAATGCTCCATTACACAATTGTGTGAGGATGCTTAGTAGTTCAATATTTGACAAGAAAAATGTTACTCCAAATAGTATCTTTGGTGCAAAAGTTCTACAAAAGTTTGAGAGTAAGAACCCTACGATTGTCTATAGGATTTTTAATTCCTAGGCCACTATCGTCATATGGGAAGCAATTGTTGTTCCGATTAGTTCAAGTAAGTTTAAAGTCATTGTTCTTAACCCAAAAAAAATTGTTTTTAATATTTTTTTTATCCTTTTGAGCACCCATTTTTGGGGACACGAGAGCTCAAGCCAATAATATATAGGAATAGTGTTTGGGTTGACAAGTGTAGGTTACCCCATGTCGATAGAAATTTATGCTTCCAAGCCTTTAATGTGATTAAGAATGTTTTCAAAATAAAATCTAAATGGGGAATTTACACTTCTCAAATTGGCTAATGTGATCATTTATAGTGTTAGGAGGAGGGATAATGTTAAAATAATGGGAGTAAAGATTGCTATACCCATAAAACTGGTTGAAATAGCAATCAATTTGAGCCACCATTAACTGCTTTATAAATAATAGGTTTATGATCCAATTTAGCTAAACTATGACCATTAGACCATATGAAGTTGGCACCAATCTAGTTGAGTTTCATCCAAATCACTCTATAGCAGTGTTATTAAACTCAATCATGGAACTCCTATGATGGTTGTTGTAGCCTCTATATTCAATATGATGGTGAATAATATAAAATCTCCACCAAATAACTAATTAATATCAGCGAGATTTGAAATTTCTCAAAAAATCCCAAAGATTTTTCTGCCAATTACTCCCACGAACAAAAGTACCCACAAACTTTACTGCGAAAGGATATGAGAAAGACTTGTTCATGATCAATGACGGTATCACCATTGCAAGTTCCTTTCCATAACACTTGGTCGACATTAGCAACACCTTCTAAGAATATAACATGTTTGCATATGGTATTAATTCAACTCTATGAACCTCATGTTCAATAATATTTGCTGTTGAGATGCATGATGCTTATACAAAAGACCGCCAGTGGATTATCCCAGTCTCTGACGTTGCTAGTATTCAGAATCTATCTTTCTCATGCAAATAAAAATAAATTAAAATTAATTGTTATATTCTAATATAATATTAAACATTGTCATTAGCATCAAGAGCACTAGTTCTCCTACTATTATTCAGAAAAAAAAAAAATACAAAGCACTAATCATTCAAGCATAAGAGATTAACCGCCAAACCAGATCATCATTTGGCATGGCAGTGTTATTAGCCCAAGTGGGCCCCCACTTGCTGAAGCATGGGCACGAGCATCCCGCTGAGATGGAGGGCCATGAGGCCTTCGAGGCCTCCGACGGGCGCCCCCCCTATAAACAGCAGCGGCAACTGCCCAAAGGAGGAGGCCGCCTCCTCCTCCGCCCCCTCCAATTCCATCACCATCGCCTGCACCCCGACGTTCCCAAGCAGCCTCTTTATCACGTAGCCCATACAGCACGACCTCCGGCTCAGAACAACTGCGGGATTCTCCCTTATCACTCTCTCCAGCCTCTTCTGCGTTGACTCCCCGCCATCCATCGTCAGACCCCTCCTCCCTTCCATCTCCTCCCCCTCCCTTCTCCTCTCTCTACCACTACTGCACATGATACAAATACTCGCCTCCTTAGAAAAGATGCTTCATGTGTCACTTAAAAAAAATATATTTAATATAATTTGACTATTATTTTTATTAATATTTATTTATTTATATTAAAATAATATAAATATTAATTTTAAAATTTTATTTAATAAATTTTTTAAATATCACATCTAATTATTGATGATTATAATTTAAATTTAAATATATATTTTTACATGAATCAATTAAAAAAATAAATATTATCTTTTTCTTATAGTTATACAATTAAATTCTTAATTTATTCTCAAATATATATTTATTTTAATTATGGAAGTTATCTAAATTCTTTCAAGAGTATTGTTTTATTTACCTATTATTATATATTAATATATATAGATAATGTAAGATTAGAGTTGAATATATTTTTTTATAAAATTTATATATAAAAAAAAATATTCATTTTGAATATTTTTAGATATATTTTCAAAGTATTGTTATATGACTCCTAAATATCTTTTAAAATATATTGATGATTATGATTTAGAGAGTTAAGTAGCCTATAAAAATATATTTTTAAATTTTAAATTATAGTAATTTATATTTTTGAAAAATATTTAAGAAGTAAGTAATATTTTTTAATCTCAAAATAATAATTTGAGCCAGGTGATTCGCATGAGGTGACGTAACCGTCACGATGGCGATAAAATCGGAGGGTTAATGCGTCCATCACGTGGACCGCCGGTGTTCCCTTCGATGGGGACCCCCCTGTGATGACGTCATCGCCTGCCCTCCACATAGCTTAACAGCCGTTCCTTGTCGTGCGCCCGCTTGCAGATTGCGTCAGCACGAAGGAACTGCAGCTGAACTTCTAACCACGTTTTATGGGCTTCAAGATTTGAATATATGATAATAAAACAAATAGTTTTTTCGGAGATTTTTCTTACTTATACCTCATTAAATGCTTCTATACTTTTTTTATAATGTAATTAATTTATTTAAATTGATTTATAATTTTGATTTTTTATTAATAAATCTCAATTAATATAAATTAAATATTAAGATTAGATATTTTAATTTTGTAGCAACTTCTTTTCTTAAAATATACATAGGAGTGAAGAACTAAATAAATATTTTCCCTAAAATTTAGAATATAATACTTTATTATTATAAAAATTATAATTTGTCTCTTTGGGATCTTTTATTTTGATAATATTATATGAATGTTTCATTGTCATAAAGACAATATATGTTATTAGACAATCAATCATTCAATAATCTATTATGTGTTGAGCAAACACTTGTTAATTTGAGAGTTTTTTAGTATTTGTAATCTTTTTTTGGCACAACAAATATTTGTTTGATGTTCAGAATATTTAAAGTACTTACGAGTAAGAAATATAGATTGTCTTGTTCATAAAATATCATCCATCATCTCTTACATTCCAAAGTCATTGTATACCTTAACAAGAGACATTGCATTAGCCTTGTCTTGATAATTTCCCCATAATCATTATGATATCATTTGTAATATGCATAATTGATTTCATCAAATATAATGTAAAAACAAGTTCACAAGTGCTTTTTAAAACAAACAACTATTAGCTTTCGCTTTGGGCTCTAATGCAGTGGCATCATCTACAAAAATCATAAGAACTTCAATCACTAATTGAAAGAATTGATAGATCGAGTAATGACCTAAATAATTATTATTTTTCATTAAATATAACTGTATATTCTTGCACATATCTACCTCTCATAAAGAATCTTTTTTTTCTTTTAAAATTGATCAATTTGGATGTGCAAAATAGTGAAGAAAATATGTAAATGGATTAAGTTCACTTTACATATTACTAGCTCCATTATCACCTTATCCACAAAGTCTGAAAATGCTTAATCTATGCTTTGCAAATGTTGCTCCAACTACTAATTTAAATTTTCTTGTTGATCCATTACTATTGTAATTCCCCATAATTAAACATTTAAGCACATTTTATGGGTTTGATAATTTGATTGATGAATAAAACAAATATCACCCCAAAGATTGTGATGGAGGGCATACTTTGATCATGCCATAATTATCTAACACTATATTATTAATCATAAATTTAAAGTATGTTCAATGTAGCTAATTAGAATCAAAATCCATAAAAAGAGATAAGAAAATTAACAAGAGGGTACTCATCAAAGTTCATAAGCATACACAACAACAACGCAAATAAGTGTAGTGCTAACCTGGGTGCTACCCAACTTTGTCAAAATAATCGAGCCCATTCCCTAACCAAAATCAAGAATGTTAGTTTTAAGTTTAAATTTAATTTTTATAGTGGAAAATAAGAGTCAAACAAAATTTTAAATTTGTAAGTTTAAATTTAGGGTTAACCTTCAAAATTTGATTTTAAAATGCTTTAAAATTTATGAATAAGAGTTTATCATAATAAATTGTCATAAATTATTTATGAAATTTTATAAGTTAGTGTTACCTATATTACATTTTCATGAGAATTATGGTGATTTCTTGCATTGCTTTGCTTTGACAATTTCACATCTTTATAATAATATAAACACATGGTTATAAGCAAATTTTTGTAAGGAATAAATTTCATAAAGTATAACATCTTTCTTAATCAGTAATTTTCTCTTTTTATTTTCAATGTTTCTTGCTGTGGCACAGTTAGAAGAATGAAGGATGTCTTAAAGCATGATGCAACTACAAGTACCACATCTCACAAAAGAAATATGTGGGAAATGACAATTCTAAATAAAGGTGTTGCTTGGAATTCTAGATTTATTGAACATAGTTAAAGAAAGCCATGTAGAGCTAGCAAAATAATCATGTAACATATCATTAAAGAAAATTCAAAAAGTGAAAAAAAAATTAATTAGAAGAACATATTTTTAATCAAACAAAAATTAAATGTAAGTGATTTTACAATAGAATGTTGTGCAGCCTTATTCTATAATGATGAATAAGCCTTTGTTTTCTTGCTTGACTCCACAATAAGTGTCTATAATGTTACATTCTAAAGACCCTCAACAAAATAACATCACTGAGTTATAAACCTAAACTAATAAATTGAGTGACCAACCATAATGCTTACCTTTAGCTAATTCCATATTCCTTAGATATTAGGTGAGCTTAGGCTTAGCCTCACCATATCCAAGCCTCTAAGGAATATGCAACTTCACTACATTGTATCCATCCCCCCAAATTAACTTAAGCTCAGACTAGAAGACTCAATTATCTAAAGTGCTTCCAAAATATATCTCTCTCCTTATGTTTTTATCATTCCTCAAACATCATCGCTCTTATAATGGCCCTTGAAATGATTCATGTTGACTAGCTCTAGATGCTTGAGAATACCCTAGTCTTCTAGCACATTGACAAAGAAGTACGTGAACTCTTTTTTTATGTGAGAAATCCTAGGGGTGAATTGAGGTGTTATTCATTTATTGAAAGCTTAATGTTCCATTTATAGCTTGGCCTATAGTTGCATCAACATCATGTTTAACAAGTATTTGATATAATGATTGACCAAGACATTGTAAAAGGAGTTGAAATGCCACATGGACAATTAAGGGTTTGAGGCATATCTCTCACTACAAGAAATCCTTGTTTGCTTGTTTTATATCCATTGCTGCTCTTTGCTTAACCTCTTCTGATACGCCCCCCTGAACTTGTAGTTATTCACTTTGATGCTTTAGAAGTTCTTCATCACCCAATTAGTAGCCCTAATGAAATTTGTGTCATCCTCTTTGTACTCCTCAATTTTGTATTTTGAGTTTGGCTATCCTTATGTGGAGGCTAAAATTACCTTTGCTCATATAACTTCCATGATCACTCTAAGAAGAAATTTTAAATAAGTTAAAGCTTGAATACTTTAAAGCTTCTTATGACTCTCATTCATTCTAAAGAGAGGAAGGTGTGGAGGTCGAGTGATCAAATTCGGGAATATCTAAATTATAACTCGCATATGGATATAATTACTTTGTATTTAACAAAATAAATATTTATCTAAATATTTAGAGCCATTTAAATTTAATATATTACAAGTTATTTTATTAAATACATAATTATTCAAATAAAAGTAATAAAAGAACCTTCATTTCTTTTCACAATTTAATTATCATTTTCCTTAATTTTCAGTTCCTAAAATATTATATAATAATTTGCCAGTCAAATAAGAATATATAGATTATTCATTAAGAATTAATTATTAGATCCTACATTATGTATAAACCAGATGACGAGATTAAATATTTCCAAAGCTTAGAATTAAATAAAATAAATATTAGTATTACCAAAAAATTTCAAACATGCCCTGCATGTTAAACATAAACATATGAATAAGTATCAAATAAATTTTTATTTAAAAACTAAATGTGACACAAAATCAAGTATGGAGACCCATAATCCAAATGAGTTATACCTAATTAGCATAAGTAACAACACTAGGTTATTACTTATCTTAATTTTAACTTAATCACATCATAATTATCATTCCATTAGGTTCAATTAGTCATTGTAACCAAACTCTAAAATTTTGAAGCAATTTTGAGCTCAACTGAATATTTGGATTATTTTAATAATATTTAATTAATTAAAAAATTGAGATATTTAATTTGACTTCGAAATTGAAATCCAACTTTGTCGTTGAGTTTCTCACCGTCAAATTAGTTATGAGTGAATTTTTTGAGATTTTTCGAAGCCCATTTAATTATCCATTTTTAATTAGAGAATTTGGGCTAATAGAAAATTGAAGTATTTTCTTAAAAACTAATTTTCTTCTTATTTCCTCCTGCTCCTGGGGCCCACTCCTCCATTTCCAACAAATGGCTCCTTCCTTCCCTTCCTGGTGCACGCAAGAAGCCCTCCTCCCTTCTCTATTTCTTTCATAAGTCCTCCCTCTCCATGCCTTTGATGGGATGGCTCATGCTCATCCCATCCAAACCCATGCCCCTCCTCCTCCTTAAAGTCTTCTAGCTCAACTTTTTTTCCTCCATTTGGCCATCAGCTAAAGCTCCTTATCCTCTTCCCAAGCTCCATCCCAAGCTAAGGAAGAAGCTCCTTCCCTCCCAAGCTGAAGAAGAAGCTCCTTCCTCCCAAGCCCTGAAAGAAGCAGAACTCGATAATTTTCAAGCCAAGGTACCCTCATGTGCTTCTTTTTTATATCTCTTCTTGTACCTCTTTGGTACTTGCATCATCAATGTTTCAGTTCAAATGCTCTACGTTCATCCATTTTGTATCATTAGTATTGATTGACGAACCTAAATCGGACTTGAACGAGTCTAATCGAAGTTCGTTCAGTTCATTTGAAAACTCTATCAAATAATAAATACTTGAGATGAGATGAATGGATGAATGAATATAATTAAATATTAATTAACTTATTAGTTGCATTATAATCTTGCATATTTACTTTGCATATTAAACTGGAGTTTAGTTGTATAATTGCTTGTATGTTAAATTGGAAATACTGGTATATTAGATTTCATATAGAATTGGAAAATTTATGTATAATTAAGTTGAGATTTATTCGTAATCTTTTTGTATATAATAAGTCATGTGAATTGTGCAAACTTTAGGATAGATAATTTTTACACATGTGATTTTCTCCCTTTAAACTTTTAGAATTGGAAATGAGCAATCATCTTATGTAATTGATTGAACTCTATACTAGAACTGGAATTAAGCAATCATATGTAATGGATTGATTATATGATAGTTTAGCTTATCTTTCTTTCAAATTATAACTTCCATTGGAATAGAAGTCTTGTATGTCTACCTTGCAGGTATTTCTTTAACCATTTATAAAAGAAACTCTGCCAAAATTTTTAAGAATTTAAGGACTTAAAATTTTAATTAAAAATTGTAGACTCATACTCTATATGTTAAATATATAGAATTTTCATACTTAGAAATGCAAGTACTTATAATTATATGTGTCAATTGTTCTTAAATTACATTCTCATGTATCCTTATAGGATGGCTGATCTGCTGGGAAGTTATCTTCATCCTGGGAGTGCTCCTGTAGCGCCCCGCCCCGTCGCCGTGCGCAAAAGAAATAGTCATAATTAAGTTCGGCGACAGAACAGTGCGCCACTCGGGGAGGAATAACCTGTCTCCCCGAATAGCTGTGAACCAAGCCCATCTGAAGGGATGCTGACTCAACCACAATGAGGGTTGAGAACTAATACTAAAGATAAGAGTAATATCCTTATCTTAAGTATTAGATAAATATATACATTATATTTAAAATACAATAAGAACCCAATATATGTATAAGATATCAGCATTTCCAGTCTACTGATCACATAACAATACTAAATATAAGTAGTATAAAAATAGAGTGCAAAAGCTTAAAGCATACATCTAGATATATTCATCACAGAAATAGTATGAAAATATTCATCTTAGGAAAGAAAGAAAAGTATATCCAGAATTATTATAAATATTTACTGAATAATAGACATAAAACTAAATACTGAACTGAAAGTAAATTAAGCAACTGAAGAAGAGTCCACTAATGCTCCACGGGCTCCTCCTGGATCCCCTGGATATCCTCTTGACCTGGCTCAGTATACTGCTCAGGACCTAACAAATTATCAGATCCTAAAAGTACCTTATGTTAGACAACAAGTCTAACACATCCAAACTAATCTAAAAGCTCTAATTATTCATTTAACATTTACATAATACGAGTAAATCTGCAGAAAAACTGTAAAGGCAACTGAAAGTACAAATCTATCTAAAACTGTACAAAATTGAAGCAGTGTAAAGTAAAACTAAATTATAACTAAATACTGAAAATAAATCAAAACAGTAATGAATCTAAAACTGAGTAATCATATGTACAACTATGCTGTATATCATTGAAATTGTGCATCTGAATATGCCACAATACGGTATGCTACTGACATGCTACCAAAATATCACTGAACTGTTATGAGCAGTACGGTCCAATATCTACATACACCCTATTGGGAATACTGTTTATTGATGATATTGATACATCCAGAAATTCCCTTGTCAATGTATGCAACATTCTGTAACTCATAAATCATCACTGATACTTATACATCATTCTGATTCTCATTCATCATTCTGATATTCACACATCATGTTTATGCTCATGCTTATTCTTCTAAACTACATGAGATAAATCCAGAAAATGCTTTAAAATCTGATAATGAATCCAAAGTCTCCATTGTACAGAATCCTGCTAAAAGGATTCTAACTCCTAAAATTCTAACTGTGGTAATTGGTTAAAGTTGAGAGTTTACTTAAAAATTATTAGTTGGGATGATTGTATACATATATTTAGTATGTTTGCAGGAAAGATAGATTTAACATTTAGCTTGTTTAAACTGCACTTATCGAAGCGCACTACGATAGGAGGTAGAACCCGATCACAGTTTATATCTCAAGCTAAGCTGTTAAATGCCTTAATTACAAGCATACTTAGTGGTCTACACAAAGTGACTTAAGATACTTAGTTTGCTTAAACTGCACTTATCGAAGCGCACTAAAATAGGAGGCAGAACCCGATCACAATTTACATCTCAAACTAAAGATCTTGTTCACTAATTGTAACACTCTTAGTCTTGGGAGGTTTACTCTCATGGGACTATATTCGGCTAATCCCGCGGGATAACACATGGTCATAAGTCTACATTAGAGTGAATCAACCAATCCTGAATATTACTGAATTAATCCAGTAATATGGGTATACTCTACTATACCCAACTAACAATCTGGGTTCAGAAGATTCTATTTAACTAACAAGGATTTATCAAATCTACTAATCCTTACTCTAAGTAGGTGTATCCTACATAAGGCTCCAAAGATGTGATCAAAGGATCACTCAATATAGGTTGCCACCACAAGGAATGAGCCACAATCTAAGTACTTTAGGTAATTTTTACCACAAGATATCGAGTTCAACTTCTAAAGTTTTTTTGAAGGATTATCTAAGGTTCTTACCTCAATAGATTACAAAAATATTCCTACCTCAATGTATCAATAATTAAGGTCTTTAGATATTTTCAAAATGATCCTAAAGTAAGACTCTTAAGATCTCACTCTTCTACTTCTTAAGTTAATATTTAAGGCTTACTTATTAGCTTTGGACTAAAGTGATCAGATTAGATGGCTAACCATTCATATAATCCATTTCTATTCTATAATCATGGGATGGAATCAAGGATATTATTAATATTAGGTTATTTCTTCAATTATTAACATTTTATTATTCATCTTATGCTAGTAGTCTTATATAAGAGAAAATCAAGGATCTAAAGCTTAGGTTCAGATGGTTAAATCACATGGATTTAATGTTAATCTTAGCACTTCTAATTCAATGGTTTAAGATCAATATTAAATTATATGCATTATTAGAATAATGTCAATTGAATTATCTTTTAATCAAATTAATTAATTAAGTGATTAAGATTTAGATCTTAATTAAGACAAGTTAAGATTTAACCCCTGACCCTTCTATCATTAAGATCAATGTTACTTTAAAGGTCAATGACAAATCAATGTATTATTAGAGTATTATTTATGTCATACTTTAGATTTGGATTAAGTATTATCTACTTAATCAAGTTATCATGATTCTTTATTCAATTGTAGTTTAATGTCGACTCAAATATATCGAGATGTCCAATTGAATGTTAATGTTCTCTAATATACATCCTAAAAATTATAATGGCATATAAATGAAAAGATAACATAAAATGAGAGGGTGATTAATACTAATTAAATCCTAAAATAAATAAAGCGATTAGCACTTAATCACAATTCTAAAAGATCTAAGTTTCATGCTAATTAGGTTATTAAGGTTTACCTATTTGATATATACTTTTAAGGATTCTATTACTTAGCATTTGACATAACATACATTTAAAGATACATAGTATATTTTGAGCATCTATGGAAAATGACAAGTTCAAACTTAATTTCTACATAGAAATTAATGTAATGTGCAAATTTAGTATAACTTAGCCCCACTAGGGTCCTAGGGGTCTTAAAATACCAAAACAGAGTAGTTCTGGCCATTTCAGCCAAGACTGGGCACTTATTACAAAATCTGGGCAGTTTTCTGAAGAATTCTGAGAATCTTGCAAATTTGGGCGCTGCGGCGCGCTGGAGCGCTTTCTGTGCGGCAGTGCCTTTGAGATGCGACTTGCTGCGGTCCACTGCGATCCGCTGCAATCCGCTGCGACCCGCTGCAGCGCGCTATGGCGCGTTGTAGCGGTTCATTTTGCAAACTACTATTCAATTAATTTATTTTATCATTTCCTAAGATCTGAAATATTTCTGATAAGGTCCACTGCAGCGTGCTACAACGCGTTATAGCGTCTCATTTTGCAAGTTACTGTTCAATTAATTTTTATGGTCGTTTCCTAAGTTCCGTAAAATGCCGCTGCAGACCGCTGCAGCGCGCTATAGCGGTTCATTTTGCAATTTTACAGTTCAATTAATTAATATGCATTTTTCCTAAGTTTTCATGTCCGCTGTAGCCCGCGGTAATCCGATGCAGCGCGCGACAGCGCGCTGTAGCGGCAGACGGTGATTTCGCTAGGTGCGAAACCCACAAGAGCCATTTTTCGAGCCTAATTACTCTCAATCCAGAGAGTTTCATAAGTCATGCCATATATCAATGGAAATGTATTTCAGATACCTTTCCATCGACACTAAAATTGGTATGAATGGAGCATCCTAGCTATACTAAAAATGATGATGAATGACAGGATATACAAAATAGAGAAAAATAGAGCAGATTTTCGTGAAGTTTTTAAGAGCCTTAATGGGTTTCATACATGCATATAGACATTCCAAGGCTGCATTTTAACATCATAATATTATAAGGAAGACAAGGAGAGGAGCAAGAGGATACCTTTAGCCTTATAAAAGAATGAGGAAGAAGAACCTTTGCCTTTTCTTCAAAGCTTGGAGAGGAGCTTCCTTCAAGGTACAGCAATGGAGGGGGAACAAGAGAAGAAAGAAAGGAGGAGCTCAACTTCTTGCAAAAGAGAGGAAGAAGGATGTGAGCTTCTTCTTAAAGGAGGGGAATCCATGATGATCATAGTGGCTAGGTGTAACAGCCCAAACTCTTAAGCACCAAGGTATTATTCGCTTTGGCCAGAAAGGCCTCACGTTTTAATCCTCAGAAGATAACTTCACAGCAGGTCACCCATCCTGGGAGTGCTCCCACATGAGCACACTTAACTTTGGAGTTCTTATCAGGAACTCCACTATTATCTGAAAAGACGTCTCGTTAAGAGTTTCACTTATTTCTACTTAAGTGGGTCATCACACTAGGTCATCATGAGACCTAAGGAGAGCATGGCTAAGGGGAGGGTGAGAGGATGGCCAGCTGAAATTTGCTTGGGGCTGTCAGCCAAAAAATATTAAAGATTGGGAAAATTGCAAATAAGGGCCTCAAAGATTGCTTATCTACATATTTATTTTTCCTAATTATTTAAAAATTCTGATTTTTGAAACGTGCTTCGAAAAATCCCAAAAATTCACCCCTAGCTAATTTGGGGGTGAGGAATTCAACGACAAAGTTGGAATTTGATTCCGACGATTATTTAATTTTCCTATTTTTTTCGACGCATTTAATTACATTAAAATATTCGCGAAAATTCGACGACTTCCAAACGCGTCCAACACATCACCCCTAGCTAATTTGGGGGTGATAATCGCAACGGTGAAGTCAGATTTTGATTTCGAGGTCAAAATAAATACCTCAATTTTCTAATTAATTAAATATTAAAATAATCCAAAATATTGGATTTAGCTCCGAATTGCTCCAAACCTTTAAGATTTGGTTCTGATGACTAGATGAATTTAATGAAATGATAATTATGATACGATTGAGCTAACATTAAACTGAGTAACAATCTTGGGTTGTTACAGCTCTCACCTGAGCACACTTAACTTTAAAGTTCTTATTAGGAACTCCACCGTTATCTAAAAAGGTGCCTCGATATTTAAGAGTTTCACTTATTACTACTTAAGTGGGTATTTACAATCTCCCCAACTTAAGTAACTGACGTCCTCATCAGTATCAGTATCCACACACAGATCCAAGAACCATCATTGGGTAGATATGACTAGAGTTGACCCTTATAGGCACAAGAGGTACCCACAACCATGTAGCACCTTAACCATCATTGGTTCAAGAGGTTTCTCATATGAAGTGGTACTTTACCCTATATGACACTTAGCTCCTATCTAGCACCCTATGGCCTGCTCTGATACCATTTGTAATAGCCCAAACTCTTAAGCACCAAGGTATTATCCATTTTAGCCTGAAAGGCCTCATAATTTTGCCCTCAGAAGATAACTTCCTAGTAAGTCACCCATCTTAAGAGTGCTCCCACCTGAGCACACTTAACTTTGGAGTTCTTATCTCTACCGTTATCTGAAAAAGTGCCTCGATATTTAAGAGTTTCACTTATTATTACTTAAGTGGGTATTTACACTTGGCCACAAAATCAGTTATATCCTTTTTTATTCCTGGTCACCAAAATGTCTGCTTTAGATCCTAATATATTTTTCTACTTCCATGATAAATAGAATATTCTGAATTGTGTGTCTCAACTAGTACTTCAATCTAAATTTCCTTAAGTACCTATATTCTACTCTCTTGGTAAATTGCTTCTCCATTCTTCAACTGCAAATCAATCCTCTAACCATTTTCACCCTCTATCTTAAGCTTGGTATAATAGTCATCTTTTTTTTGAGTTGGCATAATTCTTACTTTAAGAGTAGGTTTAGCTTTGCATACTGCCAGAAGACTGTACAACTAAATTCTTCTAATTTGTTTGATCCTTAGCCTTTCAAAATCCTCTACTAGCTCACTAAATATAATTGAAGAAGATAGTCATTTTTTTGCTCAAGGCATCAGTGAATACGAATGTCTTACCAAGATGATATTGGATTTCTAAATCATAATACTATATAAATTCTAGCCACATTCTCTGTCTACAATTTTGCTTCTTCTATGTGAAAATATACTTAAGATGATGATGGTATGTATATATCTCACACTTAACCCCACTAAGGCAATGTCTCCAGATTTTAAATGAAAAAATTAAACCTGCCAATTCCAAGTCATGCATAAGATAGTTTACTTCATTGGATTTTAATTGTCTGGAAGTTTAAGCTATGACTCTCTCTTATTGCATTAAGACACATCACAGTCTTAATTTTGAAGCGTTCGTGTAAACCTGAAAACTTTGTAAGTAAACTTCTTGTAAGTAAACTTTGAACAAAGGTATGAAAATTTAGAAGTGCTATGAGCTAAGATAATCCTTTTACAAACCTTTTATAATAACCTATTAATCCTAAAGAACTTCTGATTCTGTTATTATTTTGAGCTGTGACCGCTCTTGGACTACACTAAACTTTCTCCGGTCCATCCTTATACCATCTGCATCGATAAAGTGGCCTAGGAACGCCATTGACTTTAGTGAGAACTCACATTTAGAGTAATTTGCATATAATTTATTTTCTCATAGTAATTCCAAGACTTCCATAAGATGCTTCTAATGTTCTTCTTCGATCTTAGAGTAGATTATGATGTCATCTATAAATACTAAGATGCATTTATCTTAGTACGGTTTAAGAATTTATTATATTAAGTTCATAAATATGAATTGGGCATTAGTCATTCTAAAGAATATCACCAAGAAGTCATAATATATGTATCTAGTTCTAAATGCAATTTTGAGTATGTCTTCATCTTTAATCTTAATATGGTAGTATCCTGATCTTAAATTAATTTTTGAAAACATTTTAGTTCCTGCTAATTAATTAAATAAATTATTTATCTATAATAATACAAGTATTGTTACCCAAATTCGGGTAGTTCAAATAGCTTAAAAACCTCATTATTAGACTCTACATGTCATTTGGAGCAAATTTTAAAATTTTGAGCTAATTTGGAGACCATTTGAGTTTATTGATTATTTTAATGTATTCAATTAATTATAAAAATAAGAAAATTAAATTGATTTTTGATAAAAATACGACTTCATTTTTGAGTTCCTAACCCCCAAATTAATTAGGGGTCAATTTTTTGGAATTTTCAGAACACATTCGATTGAGCAAATTTGAATAATTTAGATTGCAATTATTTAAATTAATTAAATAAGTGAAAAATTTAATTTATTAACCCTTTAACCGGATGGCGGGCAATCCGCACTGTCCGATTAAATGATCGAGGCAATATAATGGTCAAATGCCCGATAGTGAAGATGGTCGTTGGATCAACCCGCCAATCAAACGGCCATAACACGACATAGAACTCATCTTTTACCGATCAAACGACCAACACATGGCAGCGCTACAACCTTGTACTCTCATCCTTTCCAGCAGCCTTAAGACCAAATCGACCCCTCGATTGACTCTTGATGAACCCTAAAGCTTGATCACGCCAATTGGAGCCAAGGACCAAGCAACCACTATCGAGAGCTTGTCAAAGGATTCCCATCACATAATAAGGTACATTCCATTTCCAAACTTCTTGTAGTGCAAAACCCTCTTTTATGTTTCGTTGCAGGTTATACAATTGCATTTTGGAGCCAATTTGGCTCTATCGACCCTAATGAGCTCGTTGTGGCTCCGGCTACTACATGTTTATACAGTAACCTGAGCCATAGTCAAACTCATTTAGGGAGTGTGGCGACTGGGGAATCGAAGTTCGAGAGTCTTTAAAGAACAATTCATCTTAATTTGAAAATATAGACATTTTTATAATTCAAAAAGGACATAAAATAAAATAATAAAATTTCACAGTCCTTTTATACATAGAGCCAAAATATATATGAAAAGTTACAGCAGTTTGAATTTTACAAGTTCTGAAATAAAATATTTACATTCTTCTTGCTTCTTTAAATTCTTCTTCTTTTAATTTGGAAGATCTTCTAAGTTCTCTAATTATCAAAACCTGAAAAAAATTCAGTTTACCAGTCAGGTAGGAGTACGCAAATTATTCTTATAAGAATAAATCTAGCATCCTATAATAGGTATGAATCAGATATGAAAATGACTGAAAATTTGCATGTAAATAAAGCAATTGCTAAATTCAATTTCTGCTCAGCAAAATGGTTGTGAAAATCAACATATATGAAATAAATTTTATCAAAAGCATTTGTAACAATAAGGCGAGTCCGGAGACTCCTGAGCCCAAATGGATAAACTCATAGGCATAACCTGTAGGAAGCTTATCTCGCCACCCGTCAGTAGCTTACTCAAATTAGGAACTGATGGTGTGTCTTTCCTCTGGATTTGCCTACTTCCTACAAGAGGCTAAATCCCTCCATATAACTCCCAAGGGCTGCTAGCTGGCCCAATCTGTACAGATTCTCAGTGTTGCATTCCACCCTCCAAAGACATACACCACAAAATATATATAATTTCTTTTTGTTACATGCTTTTTGATATAATTCTTTTGCAAATTAAAATGCGGTAAGCAGTGCAAATAATACTCAAATGGGAAAATAGCTCAAATAAGAATACTGAAATAAGACTTATAAGTAAATTTGCGTGCCTGTTTATTTTGATAAAATCAACTAATTTAATTTGTTTGATCTGCCAAAAGTAGTTTAAGTTATTAATTTAATGCTTCATGATTTGTAATAATAGATTTTTATGATATTTGATATTTGGATTTATCTAATTAATTATTTTTATGACTAATATTTTCAAATAAAAAGACAAGTTATATGAAATTTTTAGAAATATGAGAAAACATCTATATTTCCTATAAATTTTCTAAGTTCTAAAATTTTCAAAAATTTCGGCAGAGTCTCTTTTGTTTTTTGTTCAAATTTTTCATTTTCACGATCAATCTCCAATTCTAAATATAGAGTTCAGTCCTTTTTACAGGACTGCTCATTTCCAGTTCTACTATAAAATTTAATTCCAGTTCTAAAATAGAGTTCAATCTTTTTTACAGGATTGCTCATTTCTAATTCTACTGTAACTTTAAATACATAAATTAAAACTAAGTAGTTTAATAACAAATTCCTGTATTAAACATCAAATAAAAAGAGATGCTGACTAAAATCAGCAATATGTGATTTTTTACACATAGTGTTTAATTTAGCATGCTTGAATTATTTCTATTTCACAACCTGCAAGGAATAATATCTTTTAAGGTTAGTTTGTAAATGTAAAAAAAAACAAATTCATTTAATTTCAATGGTAGCATATGATGTTTTAAATATATGACAGCATTTATAATATAACAGCCCCTAAATGTAAATGAACTTAAAATGAAAGCATTTAAAATTATAAGATAGCAACATTTTGGTTTATTGAAGTTAAATAACCACAATTTAGATCTCATTACAGCATTGAACATTTGATCTTATGGTAACTTATATTTCTAATAATTGCATTCATAATCTAAATTCAGCAAAAACATGTAATCTTAAAGGATAAATGGTCGTATTTGACTCTTACTCCATTGATAGCAACATATGCATTTTAATCATAATTTATGGCAGCAATTGATCTATTACTTACACAAAATAAATAGCAGCAGTTGACTCTTTAATATAATTGGCATACATCTTCCTTATGCAAATTTATACAATATAGAAATCCAAACACAACAAATGGCTTAATAGATGTTCTTAGAACATAAGAATGGTATTAGAAATTGAATGTACTATAAAAGAGTAAGTGATGGCAGCATGCAATAAGTATACAAATTCAATATCTCCCACCCATTCAACAATACCACAAAGTTTTGTTTAGAAGTAATTTAGCTTGGCAATCTCTAATAAGCTTAAATCAAATTAATATATACATAATCAAATAATAGTATGGCATTTAATCTTTGTGATTTTGAAAAGACAGTATTTGATAAAAATGAAATAAAAGACAGTATTTGTATTTCTTAAAACACATAGCAGCATTTTGAATAATTTAAATGGCAACAATTTGATTTATGACAGTAATTTGAATCTTATAATACAAATGCTAATAGTATTTAACTCATGAAATTATTTACTTTATATTGAATTCAAATATTAGCACATTTTCTCTCATTTCATCATAATATTTGAGATCTCATTTATTCTCTTATCTATATCGTTGGCCACCTAAGATCATATTTAATCTCACATAAGAACAAGAGTTCGCAACATATGATCCTCATATATAATTGATAGTAACAATTGATCATTTATAGTTAATGATAGCAAATAATCTTATAAAGAAATAATAATATTAATGCTCATACCATATATTGTCATTTCTTACAACACATAACTAAGTGGCAGCCGTAAGATAAAAAAAATAATATTGATTCTCATATCAAAAATTGAGACATTGTGCAGCAATAATAGGCAACCATAACTTCCAACAGATTCAGCAACTATAAAATAATAAGAACTTTATGAGCTCTCTTAATACCAAGTTATAAAAATCTTTCTCAATTTCAATTATAATTTTACTGCATGCCTGTACACTTCATATGATTCATTATATATAATTGTGACAAAAATAGACTCATTACTTCAATTGTATATACACTTATAATCATAATGATTTATATCCTTTGAAAATTTAATACATATTCACTTAAATGTTTAATATAATGATATGCTATTGATTCATTTTAAAGCATGATATACATAAATGAAAGGGATGAAGAGAATGAAATATGTTATTTAAGCAACTTAAATCAGTAATTCACTATTTAATACTGCTGTTTGAACATCCTAAAATAAAGTATGATATTAAATTCTCAGCTATTTTCATCAATTTCAGCATATGAAGTTTATAATAAGGAATTACATTCAGCATACTATACTCAATTAATGATGTTGTATCAAATAAATTTTGTTTAATAAAGTTGAAAATTTTTATATCAAACTTTAAACGATATAACTCCTTATTCAATCATTTCCTTTTAAGCAAGAAGTTATTTGTAACTTAAATCTTTTATTCTTTCATACTGAAAACAGATTTCTAATGAATCCTCATTTGATAGCTTAAAGTTCTAATTTAACATTGATTTTAATATTGATTTTATATGAATAATACTACTGGAAGAATTAGGAGAAAATCTTATGTAGAAAACAAAGTTCCATCACAAAATTATCTGTGAGTTTTTAGAGATCATTCCAGATTATTTCATATGAACTATAATTGATAGGAAAAGTAAGCGAAGTACCTCGCCGGCGACGAAGAAATAAGGAGAAGAGGCGAGGATGAGGGCTCGGCGAGAGGGGGGTTTGGAGAGTGGAGACTTGGCGAGTGGATAGTTGTCTTGGAAGGCTCTCGGCCAGATGGAGGAGCTCAGCGAGTGGTGGGGCTCGGCGAATGGAGGTGCTCGGCGAGTGGAAGGAGACGCTCGGCTTCCCCGGCTTTCAGCTAGAGTTCGCTGTTCTCTTCCTTCAAATGCACCGTCCTTATTATAGTGCTCCTTTCAAAATGATGAGAAAGATGGGGATGGAGCTGAATCTTATCGATTCGGCAAAGACAGCTGGAGGGGAGGTCTTCGTGCGAATGGAAGGAGGTGTTGTCGAGCGATGGAAAGGGCAAGTGTCGTGAAGAGGTCGGCTGGCGTAGGAGAGGAAGTTTCGGCTAAGGGCCGATTTAGATAAGGAGGAAATTAGGTTAGGTTTATAAGTAAATCTAAGATCTTATATTAGCCGTTGGATTAAAACAAATGGTTGGAATTTCTGAGCCAAGATCTGAAGTCATTTGAGCTCCAAAAATTACAAACTTGGTATTGAAATGACCGTCTCGATAAGATGAATGCACGCGTCCAATAATTATTGAATTTGGACAAGTAATTTATTTTATATTGATTTTTAAGTGAAAAACTTAAAAAATTAATTAAGATAAATCGGAAACTCAAAAATTAACGAAACTTGAAACATAGCATTCTAATATGATGCTTGACTTAGATATACAAAAATTTTCAAATTCTAATTTATATTTTTCATATTATTAGCCTTTGAAATTTATATTTCATGAATTTATTCAGGACAATCCAGAATCCCATATGCGCTCAAATTTTTGCAGTAGGATCCTTTCAATAGGTGTTATAAGAGGATATTTTTATTATATTTTTATTTGATTTAAATTGGATTCCTATTTTTGACGAAAATTTCTGAGTGATCGAAAATATTTGAGAAAATCAATGATTTTTAATAATTCCCAGAATAACACTTTTAGTTAATTTGGAGTTACTGAGTTCAAATGGTAGACTCCGTTTTCGATTCTGAGTTCTAAATTATTTAAATATTAATAAATAATTTTGAAAAGAATTTTTGATATTTTACAGGAAGAAATATGGTTTTTATATGCAATATGCAGGTCTTGCTATTAGCTATGTTTTGGTATATGGCACGTTAGCTGAATTGAATTGTGTGAAGAGAAATTCCAAACCCTATAACTTCACTCACGAGTCTTTGGCGACGGAGGCGAACAGTGTGAGCGAATTTCCCATGAATATTTGTAGGATATTCCAAAAAGATTCGCCTGACTCGTCGGGTTCCGCTGACCCGACGGGCCCTAAATCGCCAAAAATGGAAGAATATTCCATGGAATATTCTGTATTTAATTAAATTCTTAGGATAATTATTTCCAATTAAATTGTTTAAATAACTTTTAAAATGCTCATTCACATATAACAAAGTAATATACAAAATTGATCAAAAAAATATGTAGATTAATAATATAAAATTTTTGACAACTAATATTACTAATCACCTCCTAATTATAATTAAGTGTAATTAAAACTTAATTTAGCAATTTGAAATTTAAATTGACCATACTTAATGTCATTATGCTCCTTATGCTTCATAAACCCTAGGCCAACATAGATAAACCTAAATTATGACTTGACTGAACCTTAGAGTATGATTTTGATAGATAAACACTTAGATTAGCTAGTATTGATCTAACCCTAGTGAACTTCTGGTTGAATCTTAACCTTTAAGAAATTTTTTTGAGAGAACCCATGACTTGATCTAGTTAGTTAATTGAGATTGTGATAGTTTAACCATTAAGTAGGAGTAGAGTGGCTAATGTTTTATGCCAAGTCTTATTAGATCCACCTATAGAAGCCTTGAGTGATTAGGTTAAACTTTGTCTAACATCCTTCCTTCCTTAGATTAAGGAGACATTTAACTTACTTAGTACAATATTAGGTAAACTTAGTGAATATAATGAAATTATTAGTAGTCTAATCTATTTAGCTAACCTTTAAGCCTTGAGTGATTTATGAGTGATTTTTATTAATTTGATGTCGAGGACGACATTGTTTTTGAGTGAAAAAATCTATAATAACTCGTGGTTGTTACTCATGCTAAACCTAGTCTAATTAATCTCAAACCTCTTGTATTTGTCTCTAATCGTCATTATGAGCGAACCCTGAAGTTTTCGTCCGATTTGAAGATCAATAAGATTATTCGATATTTCTAGCTAATTATTTAATTAAGAAAAATGAAATAATTATTTTGAAGTCCAAATCAAAATCTGACTTCAACTTTGAATTTCTCGCTCTTTAATTAACTAAGAGTGAAATTTTATGAATTTTTGGAAACATTCAATTTTTTTCCTGAATATTTTAATATTATAAACACTCAAAAAACTAAAATAATTAAATTGACATTGATTAAAAATCTGATTATATTTTTGAATTCATAGCATCTAAATTAGCTAGAGATGAATTTTTATATTTTTGGGAGCCCGTTTAGTTAAATTAGGAAATTCAAATTTTAAATATTATTAATTAATATGTTATCCTTCAATGTTGAACCCATAGAGTGGCAGCCTCCTTGATTTATTCGTTTTTAATCAAGATCTTTGTAACACATCATGATTGTTTACGCATCTATGTTTGATCTTTTTTTATTGGCTTAATCGCCTGTTTAGATTCATTTCCATTATATTTTGTTGTCTTGATTCATGATATCTTTATTTCAATTCATAGTAGCTTTCGCTCAAGGATGAGTGATCTATCTTGTTTGCTGTCTTGATTCATCATATCTCTATTTTCAATTCATAGCAGTTTTCGCTCAAAGAAGAGGAACTGATGACAACCCAACAAATAAGAGATGTGATCAACATCTTACAAACCACCAACCAATACCTTTATAATCCAGATGAACTATTAACGCTAGAATTTCCTCATCAAATTATAATTTATTCTTGCAAATCATAGTTTTTTTAATAAAAAAACAAATTTTTATACTTTTCTCAATAAATAAGTCTCTTTTCTTGACCATGGCAGGTGGCTTTTCATAAGATTGGTTCATTGATAGCAAATGTAATAACAAAACAGAGGAAAAAGCAATAGCCAAGTGTAAAGGTAGAGCTCAATCGAAGATCGAGAAGGCTCGATTCCGTGATTCTAAATATGAACTGTGACATGTTGTTGCTAAGAGTCTTTGCTCTGTAAAGGGAAATGCTGATACTTGTTAGTAACATGGAATTTGTACTATATATAGGTTTTTATCTTGCAAGAAGATATTTTAACACGAATTTGACCAAATTTAGTTTATGGCATCTCAGTAATGTAATGTTGAATTGAGTATGTTGGGCTTCTTCTGCCATCTCTAATCCATATGTTATACTATTGCAGGAACTCTTCTATCTCTATTTGGTGCATTTATAGTGACTGAAATACATCTAAATTTGATCTATTAAATAATCAAGGATTTCAGATTTCGGCCTTAATCCTGCAGAGAACAAGAGCAGAGCTGTCCATAAGCAACTGTCACACATTCAAAGCATTATTTTTTCGTTCGAAAAATGAAATAGACGTGCTGCGAGGTGCCCCTTTGCTTCGAAATTCTAGAAAAAAATTAACCGATCTTCAAACAATTCGCGGAGACGAAGTCGAGCTTCGAACTATCTGTGTCTCCTTTAAATGAAAATCGGCTTGCGACCTTCGAAGTCGAGCTTGTCTTCTACGTTTGCCTTCTCATTTTTGTAAAGAACGAGAAAGTGGCATTTGACATGCATATTTCCTTTGCCTCCTTAGTCGATCTGGCCTTGGCTCCTTCAAACGAGAAATCAGCTGATCTGCTTCGTCTCCTTCTCCATCTTGTGTCGCTTTCTTTGAATGGAAGTTAGGGCTTCTCGATACTTCGCACAAAGTATATTCGAAAACTGGCCCGCTCGCAGATGCCATATAAAAGACGAAGGAGTAGATGCCGGATGCCGCAGGAGAAGAAGACACTAACACCGCCTCGTCGCCACTTGTCGTCGGGAATTGCCTTTCGCAGCACCGACGGAGTAATGCCGGCTTTCGGAGCTTTGAGGATTAGGGTGTTTGAATCTCGACTTCCCTTCTTTCATTGCTTTGCTTGGAGGCTTAAGATCTAAAATTTGATGATGCGGATTATAAATTGTACCACTCTAATTATTATTATCAAATTAAAAAAACTTTAGGTCCCCTTTAAAAAAAAAATAGAACCGGATTCATCAGTTCACCTTTTCTAGCGCTGCCGCCTCTTTATTCAGTAGTTGTCCTCCCTCTTCCTGACGTCGTTATCCCTTCCGCATTCTTAAAGACTCTTCGATACTTGCGAAGTCCCACTATCCTCTAAGCCTCGCTCCCGCCCTTCATCAAGGCCCTTCTCACCCACCCCATCTCTCTTCTCCTCCACTTTCCAAGAATTCCCTGCCGAATTTTGATGGCTCTTTCCTGCTCCAACTGTCCTGTTCCTTGCCGCTATGGCATTTCCCGAACTCAACGAGCTTCCCCATCTTCGCTCCCTTCCTTTCTCTTCTTCTTTCCTAAGCGAGAATTGGCGAAGCGAGTTTCTTCTCGAGCAGGCAAAAATCTCTGCATGCAAGAAGGTCTGTTTATCTTCCTTCCGATCAAGTTGCTGCGTCGATCTTTTGCTCCTTTTCGTAACTACATACTGTTTCTATCTGGCTTTGTTTGGTTTGTTGCCCTGATTTCGGTTCTATGCAAGTGAGCAAAGAAAAACCTTGAATTTTTTGGCAGCTGTAACTCCGGTGCCCATTGATGGAGAGGCTTCCTTAAAGAATGTGCAAAATGGTGGATTATTTGCTGCACTCCCAAATGCGTCTAGTCTTTCAGCCCTTAGTTCTACAAGTGAGAAGGATTTCACGATCAGCATCACGGTGGTTGGGGCCTCTGGTGATCTTGCAAAGAGAAAAATTTTTCCTGCATTGTTTGCACTTTTCTACGAGGATTGTCTACCAAAGGTAGTGTTGATGTTTTGAGATGATATAGTCTTTTCATTCATGTTATTTCCAAACTTCAGTGATTGAAGTTTAATACTGCATGTGGTCCCAATGGATGCACAGCATTTCACAATTTTTGGATATGCTAGAAGTAAGATGTCTGATGCCGAGTTAAGGTCCATGGTGAGCAAGACGCTCACTTGCCGGGTTGATAAAAGGTTCATATATATATATATATATATTGTTCTTACTTAATTAAAAGTAAATTCTTTTCTTACTCATGAATCTTGAGGTTGTGTTTGGTTTCTTTTGAGTTTCAGGGATAATTGTAATGATAAAATGGAACAATTCCTTGAAAGATGCTTTTACCATTCTGGTCAGTATGACTCTAAAGAAGATTTTGCAGAGCTAAACAAGAAGCTGAGGGTGCAGGAGGTAATATGTGGATAACATCAATTGTAAATGTATCTTATCTTTTTTAGTCTTCGTTTAGCGTTCTCTCTGTAATTTTTTTGATTGAACAAGGAAGTCATGTAAGCTAATGTGTATGAAAACATACTTGCATTGACTTGGCGCACAAGTTTTATTGCCCAAGGAAAGATAAATGCCCAAGGAAAGATAATGATGTTTGGAGCTTCTAGTAATAACCTTAGTTTGTTTCACACTTCTCATATTAGGTCTCTTAAGTAATCTAGTAATTTTCTTATTTATAAAGCTTTAGACATTGGCCTAACAAATAAAAATATGAAATTAACCTATCTAGTTGCATGATATGCTTACATCTATAAGTATGTGCGCTTGTTGGCTTCTTGGCATATGAAAATAGAAGAAATTCCTTGTCTTGAGATTTTTATACATTTAAAATCTAATTATTTTTGTTTTCTTATTCTTGTTCCTCTTTTCTTTTCTTCTCATTTCTTGTTCTCTTGTTTCTAATTACGTTTTTCAAGTTTAAAACTAAGGCATTAATTCTGTTATGAGTTTAAAGAATAAATTTATTAGCCAGCCAATCTAGTTGAATGCTATGAGTTTGTTTGTCTTAGTTTGATATTTGATACTTCTCTTAGCTTAAGTTCATTGTCTTTGTGTGAATTTGGCATGAAAGGCTGTTTTGCACTTACAAATACGTGTTTCGGTGGGGTTATGTAAAAGTAGTGCAAAATTCTGGTTCATTGTCTTTTTTCTTCGTACCTTTTCTTTTTTCTTCTGCCTTTATTGTATTAATACTGATGAATCCATAATTTATATCATAAATAAAGGAAAATATCATACAAGTCCATATTGGAAACAACCTATTTTGATTAAATTCTATTTATTTTCAGGATAAAATGAGAGCACAGCAAATTTGAAGCATTTCTGCAAAATTTGAGAGAAAATCGCGCGCTACAGCGTGCTGCAGCACGCCACAGTGCGCTTAGTAACAGCCCAAACTCTTAAGTATCAAGATATTGTCCGCTTTAGCCTGAAAGGCCTCACGATTTTGCCCTCAGAAGATAACTTCTCAGCAGGTCACCCATCTTAGGAGTGCTCCCACCTGAGCACGCTTAACTTTGGAGTTCTTATCAGGAACTCCACCGTTATCTGAAAATGCGCCTCGATGTTTTAAGAGTTTTACTTATTACTACTTAAGTGGGTCATCACAATCTCCCCAACTTAAGTAACTGACGTCCTTGTCAGTATCCACACACAAATCCAAGAACCATCTATTGGGTAGATAGGACTAGAGGTGACCCCTACAGGCGTAAGAGGTACCCACAACTATGTAGCACCTTAACTATCATGGGTTCAAGAGGCTGCTCACATGAAGTGGTACTTTGCCCTGTATGGCACTTAGCTCCTATTTGACACCCTATGGTTTGCGCTGATACCATTACTAACAGCCCAAACTCTTAAGCACTAAGGTATTGTCCGCTTTAGCCTGAAAGGCCTCACGATTTTGCTCTCAGAAGATGCTGCAGCATGCCACAGTGCGCTCCGGCTACTGGCAAGCAGACAACACAACCAAAGGAGATTTTTGAAGCCTGGAGCAATTCCACAATAGCGCGCTATAGCGAGCACAAGTTCGAAACTCTAATTGCTACAACGCGCCACAGTGTGCCGCAGCGCGCTGCAATGGATGAAGGTTTGAAACTCACATCGTTATAGTGCGTCACAGCGGATAAAACTTCGAAGCTTAACTCACTACAGCGCGCCCTAGCGCTATATCGCGGATGAAGATTCGAAACATACACCGCTACAGCGAGTCACAACGGATGATACTTTGAAACTTAGCTGCTGCAGTGCGCTATCGCGGGTAAGTTTTCAAAACTTAACTCGCTACAGCGCGCTACTGCGGATCAAGTTTGAAACGTAAAGGCACTACAGCGCGCTACCGCGGATGAGTTTTCAAAACTAAACCCGCTATAGCACGCCACAGTGCGCTGCAGCGCGTTACAGCGGGCGCCGTATTTTCTGTCCTTTCGGGGCATTAATTGCAGCTGGGACAAGACCCCCAGCCGGTAGCCTGTCTCCTAGCTGACATATCCTCTGCCAATAGAATATTTTTTAAAGAAAAGGAAGGTTTTTGAAATGATTACAAGATTTGAAAATGCAAAAGGAGAAATCATTTCATGCATTAAGTGGGATATGCACTCATTACAGTATAAATGGTGGAGGAAAAAAAGGTAGAATTTGAATGCAAAGAAAGGAGAAAGTCTCATCTATAAATGCAGCCTCTCTTGACAGGAGAAGGGTTCTTATTTTTCACTCCAAAATCTCAAATTTTTAGAGGCTGCATAGAAGGAGACCTCTCCAAGGGAGGTTGAAGAGGCCAGGCTAGAGGAGAAAGAAGTATAAGCTATACTAGGGAGCTAGAAGGAAAGAAGAAAGGAAGAAGAAAGGAAGAAGAAGAAAAATTCAGAGAATCCCAATAAGGGCTGTTCCTAGTACACTCTTAATCTTTCTTTTGATTTTTTTTAATGGATCATGAAAGAGTCTTCATCATTGTATATTTTTCTTTATATCTTAACTGTAATGGAAGGCTAGACCCCCTTGAGGAGGGTTGGGCTGAATCCAATGTGAAATGTAAGGGACAATGAATGCTGGAGAACTTCCTCAAGCAGTGAATAAAAAAAATTTGTGTTCAAATGATTTTGTAAAATTATTAAAAAAATTATGCCGTGGATTAAATGAAAAATATGTTAAGAAAATATAAATATAAAGATGAACATCTAAACAAATGTCTTGTGCTTTATAGCTCACAGCTTGGTTTAGAGCTGAACATGTGTGCGTTAGTGCTTAGAACTATGTGAGAAGTTCTTGAGCCTAATTGCACCATGTTCTAAGCTCAATCAAGATGTCGAAGCGTGTGAGCTAAGACCCACTAACGGAGCTTCGTTACTCAACATACGTGAAAGGAGGAAGATGATTCATTGAGAGCTCATGGATGATGTGACATAATCCATGGAGCTCAATGAAATCACTTCCTTATCTGAATTGCGTTGACGCGGGTGATGCTCATTAGTGGAATCAATGTTCGTGAGATCGCCTAATTAAAACTGCTATCTTGACAACCTAGACGTAGGAAAACTAAGATCTTCTAATTGCGATCTCATAAGAATTTTTGTGCTGAAATAGAATCCTAGTGTGTTCATCTCATGCACAAGATTTGAACTTGTAGGAATTAGAGGACAACTCTAAGGAATACAATGTGCACTTGATTATTTGGCATGACTATGAAAGAATGAAAATTGCTTGAGAAGTAATTCAACATGAGTTTCTATCAATTCACATGGAGGAAACCCAACTCTCCTCTCTAAATCAAATAGTTTCTTAATTCAGAATTTTGCTTTGTTAACGGAACCAAATCAAAAATTGAAATCATACCGTTTAAACATTATTGAATATAGATATACTTTAGTAACAAAATACACCGTTCCCTGAAGATGATAAATCTCGGAACTTACCTTCCAAATTATTACTTCAGGCCACATACACTTGTGTGCAAGCGCAGACGTATAATCATAGTCTGTCAAATACCATGTTAATGCACCTCTCTTCCTCTTTGGAGGCTGTAGATCTCAATCATGCCTTCTACATGAAATTTTAGAGGCCAATAAGATGTCTTTTGCAGGAAGTTCACAATCATTACTGTTTTTTATTAGGAATTACAAGAATGTTATGGCCAGCACAGCTAGCATGATTTAGATTTTGAGCATTTGCAAGCTTCGTTTCTCAATCTTTAGTTTTATAACTTTCTAATATTATCCAATTATAAAAAATTAGCAGCGGTTGTTCCCTAGCGTACTTGTTAAAATCTGTTGCTTGAAACAAATTTAGTAGTTAGAATATAAATATGATGGATAAATGAACAATTAGGTAATTCATTCCAAATATTATGAATTGCAACTACATTATATATGGTATTGTTTTGTTTTTTGAATCATAAGCTTAAATTTTTCATAATATCATATATGCTGTTATTTCATTTAATTGTTATGTTGCATAATTGCTAATTCATCCCTTTATCTTGGGGATTAGAATATGCAATAATGTAATTTCAATATTAAGGATTGTTTGCTATTGCTTATTATTTTCTTTGATTACCTGGTGTTGAGTGTATTAGTTTTTTTTTTTGTGGGGATTTGAAGTGCCATTGCTATGCTATAAGCCCCTTTTTGTGGCTTCATGATCATGAACAACATATTTGTATTGTAATTTTTCTTTTGTGTGAGTAGTTGTGACTTAATTTCATACTACACAATACAATGATGAAACCAAAGTAAAGCTTAAAAGTACCGATGGAGTATATATATATATATATATATATATATACACACTTATAATTTCATTCCCAACCTGCCCCATCAGTCCCACCCACGCACTTGGAAGGACCTTGCTCACCTAATAGGAAATGAAGCATCTCATTTATTAGGCAAAGCTCCCAAATGTAAATTACTAGTGGATTTATATTTACTTTTGTGTTTCTTAATGATTACTAATTAAAAGCTATACATATATATATATATATATACATATATATATATATATATATATATATATATATATATATAACTGTATGAGCATGGTAACTATGTACGCTGTACTTTCTATGAGGTGTTAGCAACTGCCCACTAATCTCCCTTTCTTACTGTGAAATTACTACCCTGGTTAATGCTAACTAAAGGCATCGGGACTACATAGTCTCCTACTTCAACTTTGAACTTCATTCACAACCGTAGCAATAAACAAATTACTTGTTGATTAGGTGATGGTGATAAGTTGTAGCATTAAAATAGCATGGTAGTTGGCGTACAATAGTGCCAAGCACAATAAATAATTGAGGGTATGTTGTGGTGAGAGTGTTTCTATTTGACCGAAAATAGTAACTAATGGTTAGCTACAAGATGTAAATAAGGGTTTGTTTCGTTGATTGGTCACTGCAGCACAATTGGTATTCAGTAGTAGAGGTGAAAATAGCCTACAAAGATTGGTAAGTGGACAAATGAGGAGGATAGGGCACTTTGAAATATGCCATGTATATGTGGTTTGATTAGTGTATAGTTAACAAAAAAGAATGTCTTGACAAGCAAGGCAGCCTTTTTTTGCAATGAAGGTTTCACTAAAGCATTTGGTATGATTTGCATGATTGGCTTTATTTTGAGTATTGTGCATGCGAAGAAACTTAAATAATTAATGGAAACTTTCCAATTGGCTTTAATGTCAGGAATAGTCACATACCAAGATATGTTCTTTTTTCTGGAATGTTTTAGTAGTATCCAAGGTTGAATTGATGAAATCACCCATGTTCAGCCTTTATAGAGATTGATCTTAATTCATCAATTGGGGCATTAATTGGGATTTAGTCTCGCGACATCAACTTGACTAATTAGTTTCAGTGTCACAACTATTTATTTTGGTTTGAATTTAGTCCTAAATTAGGATCAGAATGAATAATTTGGGGAGTAAGGGCTTGAAGCTTATTATTACTGGGACTAAATTGGTTAACCTAAAGTGTCAAGGGACTAGTGGTAAATTTCCTTTAAGGAAATTGAAGGAGTTTGCATATTACAAAATATGAAAACAATGCGTAATTTTTGAGGATTTTAATAATTAAAATTTTCAATTACAATGCAATGATTGATATAATTTATTAAAATTATGGGTTACATCCAGCAATCCATTGGCTTTTCTATGCTACAAATGTAATTTCTTAAATTCAACCTCTTAATTGTATATTACTGGTTGTTGGATTAAGTTGGTTGTAGTAACAATTATATTTATATTTTAGATTTGTTTTTAATTACCCTTTTTATCATTTAAAAGGGCCATAGGAGTCAGACATTGTCCTATTATTTCTAAAGTCATATTATAGATGCATATTTAATTGCTTATCTCAATATAGAATACGGGCCAAGAATTGCGATTGAATTTCTCATTGATCAGGTTGGGAGGATCTCAAATCGCTTATTTTATCTGTCAATCCCACCAAATATTTTCATAGATGTTGTGAAATGTGCCACTGAGTCAGCTACTTCTTTGAATGGTTGGACAAGGGTAATTGTGGAAAAGCCTTTTGGCCGTGATTCTGAGTCTTCTGCTGCTTTGACAAGAAATCTTAAAGACTATTTGAAGGAAGAACAAATTTTCAGGTAATATTTATTACCTAATTTATGGTTCAATGATTTACTCTAATATTGGTACATTATCATGTTACAGGATTGATCACTACCTAGGAAAAGAACTTGTCGAAAACCTATCTGTTCTCCGATTTTCAAATTTGGTGTTTGAACCCTTGTGGTCAAGGCAGTACATTCGAAATGTACAATTGATTTTTTCTGAGGACTTTGGTACTGAAGGCCGTGGCGGGTACTTATTATTTATTAGGGATAATTGTTGGTATAGCACCCAAATCGTGGGTATTTGAAAATACTGCACCCACAGTTTGATATTTCAAATTATCACCTTACGGAATTTCATTTCCTTTTAAGGCTTTGAAGGACTTGAGGAGGGACGGACTTTTTGGTCTAATAATGAGGATGTCATTTGATAGTTTAATAAATATTGAAGTTTAGGTGTTAGACATATACATAGGAAATATTTGAGTGGTATGTATGAAATTCTCCCTATTAATTTAGGGATTTTTATCTGTGTAACATCCAAAGCTTTTATACATATGAAGCACTCCTTAATTTTTATATTTACCAAAAAAAAAAACAATGTCATGTCCTCATTTCTAGAGTTCATAATACCTCGTATCTACTTATTTGGTGAAACGATAGTGCTTTTTGTAAATATTAAAGTTTGAGTGCTATATTATATTCCAATGATTTGGGTGCTATGTAAAGACCTTCTTAATATTATTAATTCAGTGCATTTGCTTTTACTATGACAATAAAAAACCTTTTTCCAAGTGCATGTCCAGGTACTTTGATAACTATGGAATCATTAGAGACATAATGCAAAACCATCTCCTCCAAATACTTGCTTTGTTTGCCATGGAAACGCCTGTTAGCCTAGATGCAGAGGACATAAGAAATGAAAAGGTATCTCAGTGCTACTGTTAATATTTAATCATTGACAGCTTATCTGACAATCTAGTTTACAATCAGCTCATTTATCATTAGCAAATTTTTAAGTGTTATAATTATTAATTTATTTACTTTAGGTGAAAGTTCTTCGCTCCATGAAACCATTGAAATTGGATGACGTTGTAATAGGGCAGTACAAGAGAAATACAAAGGGTGGCATTACTTATCCAGCCTATATAGATGATAAAACTGTACCTAGTGGTAGTCTCACACCAACCTTTGCTGCTGCTGCTCTATTTATTGATAATGCAAGATGGGACGGGGTGCCCTTTCTTTTGAAAGCAGGCAAGGCATTGCACACAAAACGGTATGTTAATATTGTCATGTCTTATATATATGTGTATATATATATGTAATTCATTTTTTTTCATTTTTGTCACTGCAGTATGTGAAGTTGGATGTTCTTTTAATATGCAGAGCAGAGATCAGAGTACAGTTTAGGCATGTACCTGGACTCATATACAAGAATAGTTTTGGTACTGATATTGATCGAGCTACAAATGAGCTTGTCATCCGTGTGCAGCCTGATGAAGCTATTTACTTGAAAATCAACAACAAACTCCCTGGTTCGAAGAATGAATTGGATCACAGTAACTTGCATCTACATTATGCAGCTAGGTAAAAGAAAATAATTTTCTTAGTTCTTGGATTTCAAATCTAAATCTAACATGCACAAACTTCTTAAAACACTTAATTTTTTTTGTGACATAATTACTAATAATATTTACATTTAAGGCTTTCTTATTTTGTTATGAGAACTACCACAAGACTTTCAAAACATACGACATATCCATTGATGTCCCATTATTGATTTGCTAGCATTTGGTGTGACCTGGCTTCTCTGAGTTCTCTATCCCTTAATTCATTTCTTCATTTCCCTTAATTCTAATATGTCATAATATGACATTTTATCTAAATAACACCATTGCTTTTCACTATATTGAAATATCTGCTATTTTAGTAGTTCGTGCTACACAATAATAGTTTTTAGTGAGACTTCAAGTAAGCTGAGAATAACATTTTTTATAATTTTTTGTGATCCGACATTTAAAATCACTTGTAGAATCGCATATCCATCATGTAGACATCTTTGAATATAGCTCCGATATGATAATACAAATGTCACTTGAGATGAACCGATATTGGGTTAGTGTTAGGTTCATTCCCACATAATCCTATTGGACGGTTAAGTAAAATAACCTTTAATAATTAAACATCCAGAGCCATACAAGATGCTAAAAGTATTAATCCATTCAATAAAATTATCCATAATATTACAACAATATTTAAATGTTTTCAACATATATGAATCATTAACTATTCTTTACATGCATAAGATTAAAGTAGAAATTTGTCCATCCATTCCATGACATGATTATTTAAAAATGTTAGTAAGCAAGCTCATCATATTCCAGCTGTACCTAGTTTTGCATTATAATAATAATGTCTTAGAGCACATTCTAAGTGCAAAGAATACCAAATGTCACACTTAAATAAATGTGGAAAGTGAACGTAAAGGTATAATGAAATTGCAAGAAAACATGGGTTTAGTGCAATAAAAATATTTGAAATTTCTGTAAACACAATATTTTTTAACATAATTATGTCATATGCTGTTTTCATAAACATAAATAAATTAACATATGAGAACTTCCATAAATATGTCTTGATGTCATGAAGCAATATTCGCTGTTTTGTTGAGCAAATTCAGAACATCGATGCTAGGTTTAATAAAGCATATTCATCACTTTGGCCCCTCAAAGGCTCCAGATGACACTTATATAACTCTCGATGGACTAGCCCCGTCCCTAACCTAATTCGACCACCGTTTCGAAACCCTTCCAAACATTCACAAGACATAATAAATACATTTTGTTATGTGATATTATTCTGGCAATAAATAAGCGTTTCATTCAACATCAACATAGATAAAGCTCAAAGTGATGCCAAAGCGGCAATAAAAACAATCAAGTGCAAAAAGTATTATTTTGGTACCTTTGTTTTGACTGTGACTGAGAAGTACTTACAAAGCTGATGTATTTGCAAAAATTTATATTCATAATCTCATTAGTATTTGAAAGTGATGATTTGCATTATTTAAAACAACTCTTCTATTTCCTAGCTTAAAAACTTTTATTAATTCTTATGTGTCTTGAGAGTTTTGAGGTTTAGCCTTTTATATTCTGATGTGGAAGGTTTCTTCCTTGAGGATTCCTATTGCAGTCTGCTCATTCCATAAATATGTTTTACAGAGGTCTCTTAACGAGTGCATTATTGGCACACTATAAGCTCTAATATTATTGCATTATTAAATTCTACCAATCTTAACATACACTTCCTATTGTGAACCCTTCTTGTTATATAAATAGGATTTTAAGTGTTGTAACAGCACATCCTTAAATGGTGCTGCGATCTCCATTACAGATTCAATCACTTTAAGCACTCTTATCAACCAAACCTAAATCAGCCATTAATGGGTTGAGATGGTAGTTTAATCATCTTAGAGTGCTCTGCAAATTCTATACATAAGTTCCCAAATGATTCTAGTGTATCACTATACCCATCCCTACTCTTGATTCATTTTACAATTTCAGGTTTTGTCCCAATTTTAGCAATTGAATAACTCCATTTCCTCAAAAAATAGGGAGATTTAAACACAAGGCTGACCATTAAATTTGTTCCAATCTAGGAGCACTTTCAGCACAAAATTAGCTTCTAACAGCCACCAACTGGAATTAATTTAACCTATGTCTGCTCAACACAGCCTTATGTTTAATCCCCCAATCTCAAAATATGAGCCCAGAAATAGCCTTTAAATTTGCTCAAACAGAAAACGTTCTCAGCTCAGGATCAGCACTTGCACAACCCGCCAAATTGGAATTCCTACTACCCTAGGCTACCAAGAACAGCCCCGATTTATGTCTACTCCAAATGGCTGCTTGGTGCAGCCCCCAATCAGTGGCTTAGATGATAGCCGGCTTGAATAGCAGCCACCAAATCAATCTTTGCATGTTTCCTAACTTAGCCCACAGTGCAGCACATAACAGCTACAAAAGACAGCCCAAATGCCTCTAAACCCCCTTCAATCTTAGCAGCTCTTCATTTAATCCCAAAGCACCAGAAAATTAACAACATTATTCTCATTGTAGCTCTAAACACAGGCTGTTTTTAATTTCAAGCATTGGTTGTTTGTCGCCTAGTTCCAAACCACAAGGCATGGAAAAATACAAAGATTGATTGCTGTCTTGACAGTGGAAAACAGCCCCTAGCCCAAATTATTCTTAGTTAAACCCTGAATTATTCTCTGGACATCCTATTTGATTTCCCAAGGTTACCACCTTAGGTGCATTGGCTCTAGAATTCCCTATGACATCTTCAAATCAAGTTCTACTCCATTTCTAAATCCCAAGTAGTGTCAACTTTTTTTATCTTATTCTTGAGCCTTTGAAAGTTCTCAACTATTATTTTTACTCTTCAATTGGATCTAGACATTCAAACTAGATATTTCGTTAAACTAAGAATCAATTGATATATCTAATACTTTGGTAAATTGACACTTCTACATTGTTATTATCAGTTAAAAACCTTCACCCTTATTCTTATTGATTCTACAACTAAGCTGCTCCTAATGCTTCTTTATCAAGATAATTATATTCTACTAAGCTTAATTAGAAATTTTCAGAACACTTTGCAAAAGTAAGACTATTCCAATCTTATTCAGACAACATTTTCGACTACATTATGTATTTTCAAACAATAACTCCTTTTATCAAATCAGAAATTTAAGGGGACAATCTCATACCTTGTGATTGGGTTAATCTCCAGGAAGCGGAAGAATAAAAAAGAGGTGGCTTGGATACGACGAGTTGGATTTCGAACTAATGGGATCGGGTCGAAGTTTCTCTCGGAGGAAACATGGATCAGTTGAAGGGGTCGAGACGAACCTTCTTATCGATAAACCAGACCTGCTTGTTGACGAAATAGGGATCAGATGGGAGGAAGATCGAAGGCACTAAGAATTTCTTCCAATGATCGTTTCGTCTCCAGAGAGCAAGGAACGGTTCGGGATGAGACTCTCGCACGTTGTCGAGAGCAAAGGTAAGTCGAGGGAATGAGGGTTTTGTCACTCGAGAGCTGTGATGGATTGTCGTCCAGGTGCTGAGGGGTTCTATACTCCTACGGACATCTTTGAGGGGTGCGTCCTTCTGCAGGAGCTGCCACAGTTTGCATGACACCCTTCCATTGGCGACTCGTAGGGAACGAGTCGTCGACTGCTTTTTTTTTTGCGAACAGTGCTCTCTCTTGGTTTTGGTTTTAAGACTGGTGGTAAGCTGTTGCTAATAGTATATATACATATATTATTTTAATTTTTTAATTTTTTTATGGTAAGTAATATAGTGTGAAACAAAATTGGTGGGATGTTAACATAAAACGGAATTCAGTGGGGAAATAAATAGAAAAACAAAAATTTGCAAATAGTAAACACGAAATAAATTTTTAACGAATATTTAACAAACAACGAGATTGAGCGGTGATATTAACGATTTCCCATTGTAATGACCAAGGGTTGTAACATCACTGCGGGTAGTAAACATGAAACAAAGTTCATGTTCAACATGGTAGCTACTTTTGTTCTAGGTTAAATATAGTTCACTAGTGTCAAAGAAAATTATCTAGAAAAGTGCTGTTCTTTAGTAGTTTCTGAAAGTTAATATATTTAAAAAATGGTCAAGATTTTTTTTCATGATGTTAAACTGTAGAGCCTAAAGTTATTTTTGCATCATTACATTAATATACTCTAAATTTTAATTATTTATACTAAATATTAATTAATTCATTTAATAGGAATGATAATATAGTAATTTCAATGATAATGCTTTACTATGAATTATAAGGTATTGTAGGATATGCCTCCAGGTACAAGCTTAAAGTTGTATAATGAGCATGCATAAAATATTCCTATTCCTTTGTTTTTTTTGTCTCGATCTTTTTGTTTGGATGAAAAAGGAATGCAAATAAAGGAATGGCCTTTGCTTTTAAAATGTTTGATTTTGAGTAAAATTAAATTCCACTGGGGTTATTTAGGTAAAGTAAATTGTTTTTTTCGATAAAGTGAGATTACCTGTGTTTGGTTTGAAGTAAAACGGTGAAAGACTTTTACAGTGTAATCCAATTTTCAGGCGTAACTAGCGATTACTCCATTTCAAGCGTAACTAGCGATTACGACATGCGAGCGAGAAGCCTTCCGCAGGTCAAGCGACTGTGACATGAAACCTTCTCTGGAAATGAATCGAACGATTTGTTTGTCCAATCATTCGATCGAATGAATCGTTTGAACGATCGATTCGAATGAATGATTGAACAAATTGTCCGAACGATCGATTTGTTCGATAGAGCGATTTGATTGATAGAATCGTTTGCTCACTCCAACGATTCCATTGATTCGATCGAATCGTTCGTTTGTCAAACCTCCTTCTCCGACAACAAATCGAACAATTTGTGAACGATCGTTCAATCTAATGAATCCTATTCTTTTTGTTTTTGAAGCCTAAATTAATTTTTTTTTTCTTTTTTGGTAATGTTGCCCCTTAATTTACTCAAAACACCACATTCTCGAATTACTTTATTCCAAATAAAAAAATTTTAAGTTATCTGAAAAACTACCAAACAACAATAAAGTAATCTGATTACACTGTAATTAAATTACTTTATACTCAAATTTCTCAGGTTTCTTCATGTCAATCAGCCCTTGCATTAAAGAGTGACTTTAGAAGTCCTTAATAGCCAATTTTGGTGAAATTTTTTCATTCAAATCTAGACTGAGACTTTTCCCAAAGAGTTATTTTCTAATGCTTGTACTGCCCCCTCGTTGTCATCAATGAACTTCTCATGTTGGTGACAATTTTGTTGTCTTTTGTTGGGATATTTGCTCGCAATGTTTTCAATCCCTTCCCTGGCGTATATGATTGCCAAATCAATGTTTTCATCTCCCTTAATGCCCCGATACTTTTTAAGTTTTAATTGAAGGTAATCTTACCTAAAAATACCAAACTTGCTCTTTATATAATTTAACCAAACATTATAAAGACCATTTTTATTGCATTATAAATAAATGTATATTAACAATACAATGACAAGCATTTACAAACCAAAGCTTGATCTCACTAAGTGGGGCCCATTACATCATTTCTTTGTATACAGTTAAATAATATCCTCTTCTTAAGTTTCACTTCATTCTTTATAATTTCTTATTCCCGTTCTTTAGTTTTCTTGTCCTATTATAATGGGGCAAAATTCATTAATTTAACTTTTCTCATTTGAGCATCTAACATCTTATGTTTAATATATAAAATCATCTAAAACAATTTAATTTGAGCTTATACTCAATTAGAGGTACTCCCACTTTGCTACAAATGTATTTATTTTTCATATTCTTGCAAGTATGCCTAGTCATCCCAAATTATCTAAGCCAACTTAATTTGAATTTATTCTCAATAGGAGCTATTCCACCAAACTTGCTAGAAATGTGCTCATTTCTCATCATATTCTGAGTATACATGCTCAACCACCTTAGCATCCTTGTCTTGATAATACTTATATTATCATTATATTCTTACTTTGTAGGCTAGCATTCTACCTCACATAACATTGTTAATCTAGTAGATATTTTAGTGCAGTTTTTTGCGGTATTTTTTTGAATGCACACTGCCTCAGAAGTGCCCCTTTGTTTTATCTAACTTTCTCAAATGCTATGAATCTCAATGATATCTATATTTCCATCATTTTATATAATTAAATTATAATACTTAAATCTTTGACTTTTTCTTATGATTTGGCCATCAATTGCTATATTCTTGATATTATAACTTCTGTTATAACTAAACTTGCATTCTGTTTATTTTGTTTTGTGTCTATTAGATGAAACTCTATAGATTCTAAAGTAGTTTTTTATGATTTGAGTTTTTCTTTAACCTAATCTACAATCATATCAATAAGAAGAGGATTATCTGAAAGTTACATGTACCTAAGTGCCTACCGGTGAATATGCTCGGTACCAACATCCATAATTAATGCAAAGAGATAAACTCAGTTGTGATTTTTTATTTACTTTGATTAAAATAAAATATATTTGACAAATCACATTGCATTTGAACACATAATTGTTCCTTTATGTATATCATTAATATCATTATATAAGCAATAAAAACTTCTTATTAAGATTATCCAATGAACTATACATAAATTGCTTATTGTATTATAAATAAATAAATATTAAGTAAAGCAATTTTTCTATCCAAACGGTTGTTTGGTTTGCTTTTAAATATTGTTGGATTATGATTAATAATAAATATTTAATTGATTATTGAGAAATTTTGCCCACTTAACACTACACTTGAGCGGACACTTGCACACTTTTTATTATATTTAAGCAGTACTCATGATGCTTTTTGGAAACACTAGCTTTAGCACAATTTCTCGTTGGATTCAATTCTTTACATATTATGGGGCTATTTGGCATGAGTAAGTTTGAGTGTAAAATAATTTTAGATAATAATATAATATGAAAACAATGTAATCTGATTATTTTATTCTTGTTTAGTTATTTGTATAAGTTATTCATGAAATTTGGATTTTACTATTTGAAATGAAGTAATCTCCTGAGTATGATGTTCCGAGTAGTTTAGGGGGTGAGATTACCCCCAAATCTTTTTTTTTTTATCATTTTGTTAAAATTTTTGAAATATATAAGAAAAGATTTCAATCAAATTTGCTTATAAGATCTTATTTCAAACAAAGAGTAAAGAGCTCTTTTGTATCAAACTAAATATATCCAGTTAGACTGAGATAAGCCAATAACATCAATAATCTATAAGAATTAGTTTTCCAACTAAAAACAAGGACAACAAAATTAATACCAAACATGATCCACCAGGTTAAAACAAATATCCAATAGCACTGGGCATTATGAAAGTACCAGATACATGAATATAGCATTAGCTCTGTTACATATGGTAAAGCTATCAAAAGTATTTTTGTTGCATATTTTAGAAACTTTATCATTCAAATATAAGAACAAATAACATAGTTTTTAGGAAATTTTATCAAAACAATTCAGAACTGAAATCATAGATCACAATGCTGACTAATTCAAAGAGCAGAATATTTTCTTCTTTGAAATTATACTAAAATTCAGGTACGACGCTAAATGATGAAATATATATAACTAAGCAAAAAACTTCGATCTAGGAACATTTCATGGTAATAAAGACCCAGTAAAATCTGGTGTAGGTATGAACTTGGAAATACAGAAGTAAAAATACTAGTTAAAATGCAGATTTCATAAACCACTTTCAAAGAATAGAAGAGGATTCACATTTCAAATCCATTGCAATTTGCAAATACGGCAAGCACAATTTTAGACATTAGATTCACTTCAATAATGAAGATAATTTTGGAGCGCATTTTTTTCAGCACAGATTTTTCAACACAGGTTTAAAAAATAGTTATCATTTTTACAACATAGACTTTAGTGTCGAAGAGAGAAGCACATCGTTTAATTCACCAAAACAAATTATAATAATCAATTCAGCAAGTAAAATTTAAGCACCCTGATTATTCAGACAAATAGTAGTTTTGAACTAATTCAAAATTTCAAAAAAATTCCAAATTTCATAATTTGCCATCATTCTTATTTTAGAAAAAAAACGGAAACTCAGCTTTCAATAAGTATATACCAGATCAAATAAGAATTATGTACAATAAAGAGGAATTTGTAACCAAATTTCATTTGCCATGTATAAATTTTGATTCAATGCATATTCAAAAATGGAGGTAAAATTGGAAGCAACAGGTATAGCAATAATGAGGACCAAAACAAATATACCAAAACAACGTCTTAGATCTGAAGCTCAGCGGAGAATCACTCGCGAAAAGTCGTTGTCTTTTGATTTGCAGCGGGGTCACAGCCAGCGAAGATTTGTCATCTTCGATTCACGCGAAGACACAGCTCGACGGGGAAGAGTCACCCTCTTCAATTCGCAGTGAGGCTGCAGTCCGATGACGCTTTGCAGAGTTCTCCAAGCGAAACGAGGAAAATGAGACGAATCTCTGTGTCTTCAAATGCTCCGAGTTCACCTTCTTCGTATGAGGAGAATGGGAACGAGAGGCATGCTCCGCGTAAACTGAGATTTCGGTCGATTTAGCCATGTAAAAGTTTTATAGTGGTTCAATTTATGCTGCTAAATAATTTCTTATGCGAATATTTTATTTTACTATGGTTTTACTCCATGTTTTATCTTTACACCCACTTTACTTCATACAAACAGCCCCTATTTCTTGATATTCATGCATTCTAAATCCATCAATTGGATTAGCCTTGTTAGATGTTCATCACCAAATTAATTCATTTTATGTCAAAGGAAAATGGAATGAATGGTTTGTTGCATGAACTTGTGTACCGATCTAAAAGGTTGCTTGTTATCTTTTTCTTATATTTAGATGAATATGATATAAATGTTTGTTTTGTACAAACATGCTTTGAAGAATGTTGAAGATGAAGTTAATTTATGTGCACAGACTTGATGTTATTTTTTGAAAAGTTAACTATATAAATAAAATGCAAGTTCTTTATTTTAATTGGCTCTTGTATATTGGAATTTATTTATGGCGAAAAGTGTATTGTTTAATTTTCTTGTTTGAGCACATGTTCCGCCTCGAATAAATTGAACTAATCAGGCTAAGGTGCGACTAGAGTGGTATCAAAATCGAAACTTAGTTATATGACTATGATTAAAAGAGCTATTATGATACTTTATTGATGTTAAACTTGTTTACACTCTAGAAACACTAGTAATTTTATATTAGTTATAATTTCTATTTTGACACAAAAAATGTGCATTTTCATAGCTAATATTTTAATATTTATATTTCCAAAACTTTCACATAATCATACTCTTTTCTTCAACAAGAACAATTAGAAGATGCATAGTGAGATGTTAATTTCAATATAATAATTGGGATTTATTAATGCTAACAGTTTTCCTTAATTAGCCTTAAAAAGCATCCCATTATATGAACAAATGTATTAACCAAGGGTGTAGTATGCATTGTGTTCCACTAATTTTTATAATGTATTTATTATCGAGTAGGTATCAACATTTTCATGACTAATATGATAGCATTGGCATATAAAGCACCCAATCCTCCAAGTTTATAACATGTTATTCAAATTCATACTTCAGCCATGTTAGCAACCTTACTAGTGTAATAATTTTTAAATTTGATGGCATAATTACAAAATCTAAACTTGCAATCTTATCGAGTAAATAATCTCAATTAAGTCCTATGCTGACATAGAAGCACTTTATAAATGAACAAAATCCTTCACCAATATAGTTGTTCAAATATGTATAAGGCTCAATCAAATCCAAAACAATTAAAGAATTAGTTTAATGAGACTAAAAATCCATTGTACAATATAAGCGTTTTATAATCATCATCATTGATTCTAAAATACTATGGCGCTGGATTAATCATTCAATGCAACATGACTAAACTCAAGTTATGTTTCATTGGCTAGCTGTGTGCAAATGCTTTTCTTAGCTTAAGTTGAAACATTTATTTTAATAATATAATGCTTACAATATTACAAAGTTGGAGTCGCACTAGGGAAAAAGATAGTTACAAGTGTGGGAGGAGGTAGTGAAAGAAGCGGTGAAGTAGGAAATGATTGTAGCTGAAAAAAATTAGTTTTATTTTTAGTTTAAAGCTAAGCTCTGGATTTGAAACCATAATTAAAATCAAGGAAATAATTGATAGAGATGCTAGCTTCAAGTAGACGCTTGGCATCTACATTTAAAAAGAAAAATAGAAAGTGTAATGATTGATGCCAGTGCAGATCATCTTTACAAAAAATTCTAAAAGGAATAGTGAGATACATTCTACTTCTAGGCATCTTTTAATGAAATAAAGAAACAAATTTTGATGATGCCGACCATGACATGACAGTCTCCAAATGCACTGCCAAGTGACCCAAATCTAATAGTTCGTGTTTTGCTGGATTTACAATATTAGAGTAAAATTCAACCCTCCAGTTAAAAAAATATTTAAACCTTTACCTGTTGAACCTTTGCTTGGGTTGATTGTTCAACAATAATGGCCCACTGATGAGCAGGTTTTTTATATTCTTCTTCTTCTTCATTTTTGGTAAAAGCGATATCTTCATTCATAGTGTCATATTTATTTGAATCTCAAAAGATTTCTGAGAATTATCTGTTACACATCTGCGTAGTCTCTCCTTGATCTGGTGCTTGGACTCATGAGGGTATTAGCGCTTAAAACTTTCTTTCAACTCTTTCAAAGAAAATCTCTCTTTCTTGCAAGAGATTTAATTACAACATTATTTGTATAAATAAAAGGTTCCAAATAAAATTAAGTGTTAATAAAAGGCTCAAGACAGTTGATAAATACACGTTAGATAATTGGTTTAGACTGATAATTTATAATGCAGTTTTAATATTTGAATTAATTTAAAACTTAATTTTGATATATTTGATGCTGTAAAATCTATTGAAATGATTTTGGGATGTTTTAAAATTTATAATCAAAATGTTAGTGTAATTTACAATTAATAAATTGAATCACTTTATTTATATTTTTTCCAATGCAAAAATTGGTGTCAATTTAACAATCTAGGCAAAATTTAATGGCCATTACATACGTATAGCCCAAGTATTTGTATTGTACATATCTGGCATCCAAACTTTAATACTTGCAAATAAAGCACTATCATTTCACCAATTTTAAGGTTCTTCTAATTATAAAGTAGATATGAGTTTTCATGCAACTATAGATACGAGGAGATGTGGTTTTTGTAAGTATTAAATTTTGGGTGGTGAATGTGTGTTATAAAGTGTTGGGTGCTGCATAGGTAAATATCACTGCTAAGCCTTGGTCTTCAAGCTTTTTTCTTGGCCATTCCTTTCCAAAATGCTCACCCTTGCTTCACCCCAAAATGTTCCCAATTTATACTTGTTTGCATTGTAAGGCATTGTGTTTACTAGTAATATTTCTGCATTATTTTATTAACTTGTATTGATTTGTTACCAGCAGCTTCTGAGCTAGCCATAATCATGGTCTCTTGTGGGTAATATGATATGGTTACATTTTTGACAGAGAATAAGAGTTTGATAATATTAGTCTTCATTCCATTGCTGATTAAATGTTATTTCATTTTATCTCAAAATTGCTATGACATTTAGCAGTTTGTTACTTGCAGTTACGAGACACCAAGTCCCATTTAACAGTTTGTTCTGCTAGCGCTAAAAATACCTTACATGGACTTGGAACCTATAATGTAATTTAAATATTACAGATAAGTATATTCAAGTTAGTTTGGGATTCATTTTGCAATAGGGGGTTGCCCATTAGGCATGAAAGACTGAGTACTACTTGTGGAAACAAGAAATCCCATGCCAATTAAGAGTGATGCTAGGCTCTTTTTACAATGATTTCGAAACGTCTTTTTTATTTAAGACAATTTATAAAGCGCAGTAAAGGTGAACATATAGAATGCATGTAAAAAAACGTGAGACAAGGCGATGCATAATGGATTAGGGTAGTGTTGATGTTTGCTGTATGCTTGGGTAGGTTATTTTAGATGCTGAGGACTTAAGCAATTGCTAAAAGTAAATTACGCATAATGCTGAAAAAGGATAAAATTTGAGAAAATGGCAATTGAAATCTCTAATTGCAAGCAACAAATTTAAAATTGAAAATTAGCAGTATGCTTAACATGTGAAATTATTGCATGAAAGTTGACATTTTAGAAGTTTTCCAAAATAGTTAAAATTTTTTTACAAGTTATTGTGTTTGCTAAAAGATCCCAAATCCTCTAGCAAAAACTAAAGAAATTTATAAGAAAAGGTATATCGGAGTAGTACAAATTTAGGCTTCACGTTGAAATATGGAAAAAAGAGAGTTCCTCAAAAGTTGTCATCCTTTACACTCGAAAAATGTTCAGAGTTGTACACAATTAGGAGGAAAATATTTTATTTATCTCAATCATTAATTTAGTACAAATTTAATCAACGGGTATTTGTGGATATATATGATCACTAACATTATAAGGAGAATATTAATAAAATAAAATTTCCTAGGTTTCGAAGTGCAGGAAGTAAGGGCATGATTCTAATTATATTAGAATCTGTGATTTCCTCCAAGGAAAGTTGCTGGATGGGCTTAGGAGGAGAGGCTGGATTGCTTTGGTGTCAAGTCCTGCGGATTAGATTGTCTCCGCCGGTGGTTGTCTTAAAACGGAAGGCTGGGATGCATTATAAATGGAACCCACTGTATTATATGCTGCTGGAATCAAGGGCTGCATATTCTTTGAATTGCCTTTTACGGGATTATAGATAGTTTTCTATTTTAGCTTATGATGGGTCCGCCCTGCGTAGCTCTTTGGAAGACATTAACATATTCTATTTTACGAATTGAACAGCAGTTGAGACTCTTTTATGGGAAAATTTAATGGTCCAACTTAATTTATAAGGTTAGCCCTCGTTTAAAATAAGACCAATAATTTATTTTGACCCCAAACAAAACAAAATTACAAATAAATAAATAAAACACATGAAAACTTTTCTATTAAAACGTTTAAGTTTAATGTTAATGTCCAAGTAGGGTGTAGACCCGATTTCCACCAAATCTCTTGTGGTTGAAAAGATTTTGTTTTTGATCAAGTTAGTGCTTAGTATTTGCCTTGCAAATCCAAATAACTTCTTTGAGCTTCTTGTAGTATAATATAGAGTGTTCATGCTTGGGTGTTTTTTTCTATGAATTAAATACGTTTGGAATTCATCTTTTGTTGCGGATACAATCCCATCAATAGATTTTTCCTCTTGAATAAGATTTACTGCTGATACAATTGGTAGGTGGATGGATGTGGGCGTACAAAGAGGTGGTAGGAAGAGGAGAGAATGTGCAATGCTGGCGGATTGTTTTTGGTGTATAAAGTTAGATTCACTATATTGAATATTTATGCAATTTTGTATTCCATGGGATCTCAACCTTATTATAATTGTAATGAGAAAATTATCAAATTAGTCCTTTGACTTGCAAAATATTCAAAATAGTATTTAACTCTTGTAAATGTTCATTTTGGTGCCTTAACTCTTGTTTAAATGTTTATTTTGGTCCGGACCGTTAATACACCATTTATTCCGTTTACTTTTTGCAGGAATCGGCTTTCAGTGGCCGATTCCCGCTGGAATCGGTCGCTGAATTAAGCGGTCGGCTGAATCTAGCGGGAATCGGCTGTCCGCTGGATTCAGCGGCTGTTTCCTGCTGGAATCGAGCACCCGCTGGATTCAATGACCAAATCCAGTGGGAATCAGCCACTGGAAACCGGATCTAGAGAGAATCGGCCTCTGAATCGAGTGGCCATTTCCAGCGGCCCATTTCCTGCTGGATCGGCCGTTTGCTTAGTGGCAGATTCCCAACAGATTCCAGTGGGAATCGGCCGCCGGATCCGGCTGCTAGAATCCACCGCTAAATTTAGCGATCGATTTCAGCCACTGGAAATAGCAGCGGGATCGAATGACCGTTTCTAGCGGCCGATTCCCACTGGATTTGGCCTACCGCTTGATTCAGTGGCCAATTCCAGTGCGAATCAATAGCTGAAAGTCGTTTCCTGCTAAAAGTTAATGGAATGTACGATGTATTAATGATAGGGATTAAAATAAACATTTAAACAAGAGTTAAGGGATCAAAATGAATATTTACAAGAGTTAAGAATTTTTTTGAACATATTGCAAGAGTCAAGGGACCAATTTGAGAATTTTCTCTAATTGTAACTATATGTTGAATTACACCTTTAAAATACCCACTCTTCTTCATTTAAGGTTCCTGACTAATGACATTTCAAAGATATTCGCACTATTGTTCTATCTACAATACTTAAACAGCTCGCCTTTTTTTTAAACGGCAAAATTTATATTGATCATATATTTTCATGAATGTCCTTGTATATAATTCATGTATTTACTATGTAAAGTTTATGCCAATGATAGTGCCAGAAATGAGATGTGGAACTAACATGGCATTTTGAGGTCTAAAATGCGCACAAGTATTAAACGATAACTTTGATGAAAGGATATTGAAGTGGTATCTCGATTTAAACTCAAGATTATTATTAGAGGTAGATTCATATTCCATTTGCAAATTGTCTTCTACTGAAGTATCTTCTTAACATTAATAAGCATCGATCTTAACTGTTTTGATACATGATCTTCAATGAATTTCTTGGGTATGTTAGGGATGACATTTTGCTCGGATTTATTCAGTAATTAACAGATGTGCATCATTTCTAATAGGACATAATATATAAAGTTGTGAAAAAGCTGTAAATTGAGTTTTTGGATAATCAAAATTTTTAATTCATCTCTAGACTCTTTCCTAACCTCATTGACAAATTTATTTTTGATATGAAGAAAACTTGGTTATTGGCTTTTGTTTTTCAAACTTTAAGAATTTTATTAGTGCTCATTCATTTCAAGTTTCCTTAGCCGACACTTTCTAAATTTATTAAAAAAAACTAAAAGTGGCATTCTTCAAATGGCTTGTATTTCATTTTTAATTCATGTTTCAAAATGGTTATTGTTTGGTTTAGTCATTTTGAAACCTCTTGGTGAAACATCCAACATATATTTTCAATTTCTTCATTGCAAATATAATTTTCTTAGAGTAGTTTACATTATTTTCTTTCAAAAAGTCATTTCAGAAAATGCTCTTCATCATTCTCTCCATTATAATAAGCTATATACTCACAAACCCAAACATTTCCCTTTATATATATATATATATATATATATATATATATATATATATATATATATATATATTTCACTTGCATTCAAATGTTTTCAAATGAAACATGATATCGTACATGGCTTACATATTGCCATGAATTTTATAGAACTATATATCTCATGCAAATCTAATTAACTATGAGTGCTGCAATAGTAGTTTAATTTCTCTACAAAATTCTCAAAAATGAATAAGTACTGCCAAATTTAGAATGGGAGTTTGTTCTATACACGTGCACGTAGTTTCCATATTTATTTCATTCTTTTTAAAGATTTTTTATAATTTTTTTGGGACAAATTGATGCATTTTTGTAGCATTTTACTGTTTTAATTAACTTTTTCTCACCATATTATGATTGTTGATACCGGCAGATATCCAAAAGAGTTGCCCGATGCCTATGAGAGGCTTCTCCTTGATGCCATTGAAGGAGAGAGGAGACTGTTCATCAGATCTGATGAGCTGGATGCGGCCTGGGCGCTCTTCACTCCCCTGCTGAAAGATCTGGAGGAGAAGAAGATAGCCCCAGAGCTCTATCCGTATGGCAGCCGAGGGCCTGTTGGCGCCCATTATCTCGCTGCAAAGTACAAGGTTCGGTGGGGTGACCTCTGCGCGGACCACTGACTTGTTCATTAGGCTGCTGAAGAATACGTTCGTCCGTATGCCAAAGTTGTTTTATTTAAGAATGACTTTGAATTAAAAATGCAGTATTTCTTACTAAATTTTTTGAGTGCAGGAGCCAATCCTTTTGTTGAAACCAAAATCAGATGAGGATTTATACAAAGAACAGAATTAATGAATTGGGATTTGTGAGAATTTGAAGATATGTTAGTATTTAAAAGAAAAGCTAAATGAAGATAGTGTAAGCACTACTGAAATTAAGCATGCAATTCACCATTGCTCCACTTTAAAGTGATCGAATATGCATTTGAATGAAACATATTAGTATGAATAAATTCTTGAATTTAGCACATTTTAAACCAAAGTTTTATAGCTGAGGATATCTGACTCCATTCTTTCTTTATGACCTCCAACTTGAGAAATAGTTAGCAAAGTCGATGTTTAGCTGAGGATATCTGACTTATTCTTTCTTCTTACATGCATACATTATATTTCTACTAAGCATCTTCAAGAAAAGCACAAAGCTCGCTTTACAACAGAGGATATTCAGCATTAGCTTATCAATGGCAAAAACATAAGAAAATGTTTATATTTATTATAAAAAATCTTATTAAAGTCTTCGACAAGTGTAGTTCGGTTGCGAAGCATAACAAGTTTTTGTATTCTAAAGATCAAATGCAATATATACATATATGATAACCTTGGCTATCTCGATTAGAACAAATCATCATATTAGAGTCATTAGTACATCCTCCATTATTACATTAGATGATATCTGATATGCAAGTTTGATATTAATTGCTATCATCTACAAAATCATATTAAGATATTTAAGCAAGGCAGAAGCAAAAAATATCACTCATTTTCAAATCACAGAGTGCACATTAGTTTGATATTACAACATTTTAAATTGAAATAAGAGAACATATAATATCTAAGCGGTAATAGCATCAAACAAGCTCCTTTTCGGGATGTTCTGAGTCGCCCATAGTGCTCCCAAGCCTCATATTGACGTCGTTTGCCGGCGAATCGGATCAAATGATCCAACGGTTGTGATCACTCTCGTCATTTGATTTTTCCGAAATTCGATTTTAAATTAATTAATTTTAATAAAGAATGTATTTTGCGTTTTTTTTTTCATTTACTCCAAAATTTAGAAAATTTTTATATAATTATTTTTTTTTCTTAATTTTAAACTTCCAAAAATCAATTCAAGAAAATTCATAAAAATGTATTTAATTGACTAGCGTACTCAAATTGATTTTGCTTTAAACCATTTGAGATTTATTTTAAAAAAAATTAATATCTTAATTAAGACTAAATATGTTCCATTATTCTCTACCAAGTTGTTAAATAATCAATCATAAATTGTTACAACTTACTCATAACTTACTCAAAATTGGAATAATATTTTAAAATACCATATTAATAAAGTTAGGTACGAAATATTAATATATAATTAATAGTAACATGCTTAATAAATAATAAATTTTTTAATAAAAATATAATGATATTAGCATATAAAACACCTATATAATACAATAAAGATTAACATAGAATCATCAAAGATAATTAATAAATATTTGCTATTATACATTCGGTTTCACTTCATTAATCAATCAACCAATTTCGAAAACACTTCAATACCCTCAAAAATATTCTATATCTTTTTTTTAAATAATTATTGATCTTTAATAAATTTTTAATCATACTTTTAGTTAGTGAATCAAAATTATTATGAGTTAAGCATTAATTTTAAATGCTTTAATGATGATGGATATCAAATAAAACATATTTAGAAGTATTGAAGTAGCTCTCATAATAATAATACACTCTCAATCAAATCAAGGTTGGTTATTCTAGTATTAGTATACACTAAAAAATATAAATGATATGTCAATCCAATGTGTAAAAAAATTATTGGTTGAGTACACTTTTTTGTGAGATATATATGCAAAAATAAAAAAAATAAAAATTATTTATTGGTTCTAAATATTTTTTGGTATTTTTTTTATTTATATAAGCATAATATTTTTCATAAGTTCAGAAGCCCCATAAATGCTTATAATGATTTTATAATCATGAATTTGACAAATGAATCTTAATTAAAATTAATTAACACTAGATTTAAAGTATTTAATGATAATGAGCACTTAAAGAGGCATTATGTCATCTTCCTATATATAAAATTCAGCCAATATTTCATCATTATAATAATGATAATACTAACAAATAATTTAAATAATAAAAGTAATATAATATTATTTAAAATATCAAAATCTCCAAAATATTTTTAAAGAATGGACCAATCTTGATTAAAAAATGCTAAAAGCCAGAATATAAAGTCGCATGCTTAATTTGAGATATATATTAAAATTAACATTATTTTTGAAAGACAATAGAAGAAAAAAATTGTGTAAATTTAATAAAATTATGAAAACTCCCAATACTACAAACAAATACAAACAATATTGCTTAATTTCTTGGTGTAGAGTATGAAAAAATATATTTTATTATGGACAATCACTCGCTTAAGGAGGGCTCTTAATAAGCCTCCTTAGTGACATATGTCATACACTTCAACTATGTTGGATTTCATTCGAGCTCGAGTGAGTAAGATCAGACTCGAACTCAAAAAATTTTGAGTTGAGCTCAACCGAACTCTACTCGAACTCGAATGAGTTTGAGTCTAAGTCACTTTCGACTCAAAACAGTTTGAGTTCAAGCCGACTTGAACTTGAACTCGACTCGAATTAGGTCTCGAACTTGACACGAATTTGGTTCGAGTCAAACCATTCTGCTCAAACTCAACCCTAAAATTTCAAGTCGAATTTGATTTAACTCAAAATTCGAGCGAAATTCAATTATCAGATAAAATTGTCAGCCCTATTCTCAACTAATGAAGGATTAATATTTTCCATTTGAACAGTAGTTAAGTATGGTTTATATTATTGATTCCCGTAGTAGTAGTTGAAACAAGTTGGAATATCATCTCGTCATAATATCATCTTTTCTCAAGTTGTTTCTTTTTCAATAATTCTTCAACTTGGTATTAATCGTGGAACTTTTATGTGTCATAACTTGGAATCTCTTAGTTTTCTCCACATAAGTTAAGCCTAGTCGTAAATCAAGACTAACAAGAACCTTTAAAGAGGAGATGAAATATAAAATACATTATGTATTGAACTTAAATGCAATAGTAATTTGTTAGCCAACTCTAAAAATATTTCATATGGTTCTATGTGCTATGATATGGAGATCAATTGGATCATCAAATGAGATGCAAATGGAATCCCAATGGGTTCCGGGGAAATGTTACGCTAGTAAACAATGAGCTAGGCGCCCAGACGCACCCTAGGGAGCCCAACAACAGCAGCAGGCCGAGATCAGGCTCCTACAATGATCTTAACTTGAAAGCGGCAGGTTCTATGTGCTATTTAGGGGCAGTTTTCAGTATGTTTTAAGTCTCATATAAAATTTATATGATAGGTTAGGGTTATGTGTGTGCTATTTTCTGTGAGAGCTATGTGGTGGCTAAAGAGCTTAAAATCATTGGGTGAGAACAAGAAAAATATGAGATGAGAAAAAGAAAGAGGAAACTCTAAGGCGTCAATTCCTTCATTCCTTTAGTGATTGTCAAGTTCTCGGTAATTATGTATTCAACTATTTGATAGTGAATTTTCTTGTAGTGTGATTCCGTGATTTTACTCATTCTTAAATTTTTCCCATAAAATTTTTGTGTTCATATGCCTGTTGCTTGTGCTAAGATTGGTGTTCTATGATTTACATCGTGCTCGTGTTGGTTGATTTTTCATATATTGTTTTAGTGACTCTCAGCAGTCAAGCCCCGGACAAGCCCCGGTCGCATTCCCTAACACTATGTTTTGAGGACTTGGTTTTTGAGATATTTCGAATTCGCTTTCTTCAAATTCTAGCTTCCTTTTTGTCGAATCCAACATAAATTTTGTTGACAACCAACGTTATGTAGTAGATAGTAAATAACTAGCATAAAATTTTGTTGAGTCCCTATTATATTATGAATTCTTAAATAAGTGTGTTAAATAACCAAAGGTATTGTACTAATGACAGATGCTAATAAGAAGCTAATTCATAATTTTAAATTAAGATTTGTTACAGTATTAACACTTACTAATAAGTTTGGTTGAGTTAATTAATATTATGATATAAATAAGATGATTAATATATTGTATCTTTAAGAAACTAAAGTAGATAGGCGAGAGTAAAAAGAATTGAAAAATTTAGGTTTTACACTTATAGTATTCAGAAAGAATTATCGTAAGATAATGTTATGAAAATTAAGAGATTGGAAGATAAAATTATAATTTTAAATATTTAATTAAGAGAATAATATTAAACATTACAATGTTTAAGCATCTTAAATAAGATTAATTAATTCAAAGACTATCTCAAATTGAGATATTTTTATAAGAAAAGATTTAAATAAATATATTAGAAAAATAATTAAAAATTTATCAGTAGTGACAATAGTGTTGGGTTTTAGAAAACTAATAAATAAAAAATTTATTTAAAATTAGTAGAATGTTAGAAATATATTATCATATACAAATAAGACTTTAAAAAAAATTTGATTATTTTCTAATAAAAAAAATCATTTATATTGTAAATATTTTATATAATTATTTTAACTATTAATTAACAACATTACATCATTTAATTTAAATAAGGGCTTATAAGAAATAATATTAAATCTAAAAAATATCATACAATTAAAATATTGAATATTAAGAAGGGTAATAATATATATATATATGAACTAGTAAAACTTGGAAAAATGAATTTTGAGAGACCTTATGTGAAATTGGATTATTGTTATATTTATAACCTAGCAAAGAGTATATTTGATATATTAATTGAGGGAGTACCCAATAATAAAATATATAATTCTAGGAATAATATGTTCAAATTAAGATTAAAGATAAGAAAATGTATTATAAAATTAAAAAAAATATTTTTTATGAATCCAAATTAATAGTTGGTGTAGTTAAAGTGTACATGTGTATGATGGCCTGGATTAATCACGGACAATTAGTTAACCCGGAACATCAGCAGGAGCATGTTGATAACCCATACTAACTCGTAATCAACTCAACACATCTTGTTGGGTTGCTTAGGATCAAATGAGCTTCTCCTAAACTACTGTAAAGAGCTAGAATAGTTGGAACTAATCCTTAATATAATATTCTATCTTAAGAATTAAGATACTTACTCCTATGCATTGGAAATATATATATATTTATGAAAATAACCAATATATATGAAGTAATGTTAAAATGTCTATCACATCACAATACTGAGTATAAGATAATATATAAAATTAGAGTGCAGAAGCTTTAATATTCATCAATAACATTCATCACCAAAGTAGAATTAAACATGCATCTCAGAAAAAGAGAGTAAAAATACATCCATAGTTAATTATTACAAACCCGAATTTAAGAGTTCAAACGAGTGAACTCTCTTCATTTCACCATCAAATGAGTAAATATAAATACTAAAATCAATAATCTAGCAGTTGTTGTTTTTCTACTTCCTCTTGGGTCTTATGAATATTCTCAAAGTTAAACTCCTTGAACCGCTCCAAGCCTGACATTATCAATTTTATAATGCCAGGGCCCCAGCTAAAGAAAAAGAGAATCTTGTGTTAGACAATGAGTCTAAATACATATTAGGTTCCTTATAGTATTTTTTATTTCTTAATATTTTAGGGATATTATTTAGTAAAATAGTAAATAAATATTAAAACAAAAATCAATTGAATAAATTGAAAGTAAAGATGGACAGTAAATCCAATTTTAAAATATAAACTGACATATGAAACTGAAAGTAAATGTGCTGAAAATAAAATACTTAAAACTGTAAACTTAATGGAAGTATGAAATTGAACTATAATGTATGCCAACTGAATATACATCTAATAATATTGTAGAATATGTCATATATACATATAATGATGATGCCTATTGCATCCGGATCCTCGGTTGTGCTCCCAAACGCACTGCTTACATATTCAGAGTGTGATACATATTACACCGCCAATTATATGCTATGCTTTATGCAGTTCATCTTATGCAAAATACTGAAAGAGTTAAGTAATCAAAATTCAAAAAATAGAAAAATTATCCTTTTTTGTTATCTAACTAATTATAATGTCCATCCTAGATTATTCAAAAAATAGAAAAATATGACAGCCTACACTATACTAGATAGGTTACTTGATAAAACTAGATTATTCATTAAGATCAAAATGAGTCTAATCACTAAGTTGACTAGATTGGGGCATTACACTAATCTCTTATGATGATTCTTTTTTAAGTCTTATGATACTCTCTTATTCTTAAGGATCGCAATTATGATCAAACACTACTAACTTCATCAAAGTTATTTAACTTAGGTTATTAATATTCAGCTAATGAATATTTCTCTTTAAAAAGTCAAAATTTTCTAAAATTTAGCCATGATTTAGGTTAAACTAGTCATTTTCTATTCAATTTATTATCTAATGCTTGATCATAACATAAGTTAAATTTTCCTAAGTATCATAAGATTATAAAGATAACTAGGGAAAAACTCTAATTTTTGGATTAAAATAATGATTTATTAAGGGATTAAAAACTCATTTTCTCCAAATGATGTCAAAATAATTTGAAATCAATGGCTATATATTCAATATAGCATAATGAGTGAAATGACAGTAACTATGTTGAACTCGAGCAATCAATTAACTAATGTAAGCATTAATGATAATTAATAATAATTTAAAAGGTGATTAATGAAACTAATCATCTAAATAAAAGTATAATGTCATATTAATATTTCTTATATTTTTTTTGATCACTTTAAGATATAATATTAATATCTTTGAACTTGAAATTAAGAAGTTTTGATTATTTTGAGATTTTTCTTAATAAATCCATTTGTCAAAAACTTATAATCTCTATTTGATGTCCAAATGATATAAGATCAGTGACTATTTATAACGCCTCACTATTAGATTAAATATAATAATCTAACAATGGGTGTTACGGTAGTATCTAATATTGAGTTAGGTGATTCTAACTCAACATTTGAGACTACCTTTTATTATAAGGATCTATGGGTAGAAATAAATTTATTTATTCTAATTCAAATATTCATTATTTATAATATAAAATTACAGCCACATGAAAGAATAGTTTACACATATCATAAAGTATTTAATTTATAAATGTTTATAAATAAAGACAATTCTCACATAAAAGAACAAAAGTAAATTAGCTTTTCCCAGTTATTGCTCAGATTCTTCTTTAACTGCAGGTTCTGATCCACGCTCCTGATCTACTGTATTTTAGTTTTTTAAATACGGTAGGGCACAAAAAAAAAATAGTGGTTAGACTTTAAAAGTCTAAATACATTTTAAAAATAGGCTAAATATATTATTAAGTGGATATCACATTAACCATTTACAATTTAAAGTATAAGGGGTGCAATAAGCATGAATATTAAAAGGATGGTAAGTAAGAAAAAGTTTCTTACAGTATTTGAGTAATTTCACAAATCCTGTAACAAATAGGTTAACATAGCATTTGTATTTATTTGGATATAAAGGAAAATATGATTATGTTCAAATGAAATTTGTATGCTAAATAAGAAAAACAATGTAAGATAAGAAACTGCATTTTTATATGAAATTTTACATTGTATAAAATTTTGAAAGATTTTAAAATATTGCGAGTCATTTCAGTCTAAAGAAATATATCATTCACAATTAATAAGATTGTGAGAAATGCAATTTATAATTTATTTATCTTGTAATTTGTTCTGTGGGCGTGGAACAAGTAAGGAGTTGAGTATGTCTACTCAACTTATCTGTAATGAGGTTAATTGTAAACACACGCATTCCCCCTCAAAGGAATTATGTGGTCTCCAGATACACCAATAGCCTGCCCAGGCTTAATGACAGCTGTACTAAATCCTCCATATAAACCCCTTTGAAATAATTTATTAAAATATTTAAATGCACAAAATCTTAATGTATGAATCAAGGTTGTAAATTCAATGCGTTGCAGCACAAAATTTTATCAAAGTATTATAAATCATGTGATATCCATTGTTTTCTATTTTTGATTTTCTATCCTAATAATTTATGGATAATCTTAGAAAAATGAATATTCTTAAGTTTTTATTTGAATGATTTCTAATCTCATAAACTAATTATTTTACTAAGAAGCTCAAGGTAAATTTTATTCATCATATAAGTTTTGATTTATGCAGTACATAACACCCCAAAGTTATATGATTATTTTCTCTCCCAATACAATTTATATTATATGGGAACTAGAGTCGGTTGCATAACTTTTTATAAGTTATGCCTTCCTTACTCTATTTCAAGACTTCAAAACTAGTAATATTCAAAGGCTAAACAAATTATCATCAATATGGCAATTAAAACTGTGTTTATCACTTTCCAAATGCATCACACACACACATTTGTTAACACATGAATTTGCAAGAGTAATAAAAAGTGGTGTTCCTATTTCAAAAATTCATTTGGCAATATCTTTAATAATTTGGTACAGATTGACAAAGTAATATTAGTGTTATAGAACTAAATGAAGGATGGAGTAGCAGCTTTATGGAAAAGTTTAGCTTATTATAAAGCTAAAATAAGTGTAGCACATTCCAGTATTAATCATATATATATATATATGTACATGAACGAAAAAAAATATTAATCAAAAGCAACACCTCCATTAAGCAGAACATCTATGTGAATAACGTTCCAATCATAGGACCCTTAAAACCATGCGGTTTAAGAAGTCATGTAGAATGCAAATTTTAGATGATGTAAACGAATTGTATACCACAGTAAATGAATAAAGAAATGTAATACAATACCATTACTACACTATTTCTTGATTTCTTTACCTTGCAGTTAATTGAAATATTAATGAGACAAACCAATTGTACTGAATTCAATAATTCATATTCAGCTTTTCATAATAACAGGTAACACATTTTTAACATTAACTTCATAAATAACAATTAATAGCTTTCAAATAAAAATGCTGACTTTGGCTTCCCTTACTATACATGTGAAAATGAGATGTTTATATTTGATCATAATTCAAGAGAAAGTGTGAGGCTTTAAATCAAAATATATTTAGAACAATAGCATTCACTCTTTGGCTAAATTTGGTGTGGTACTCAAAAAAAAAAATAAGGATTAACAATTTTGTCAGAAACATTATTTTCCAATTTGACCATTTTGATTAACAAATATACAAACTTCGAAAAGGATCATATTGTATCCATACTTTAGAAAATTTAATTAATATCATATTATTTTACTAAGTTTCTTCAAATTCATAATAACTGTTGATGGGAGATCTTACATATCATTCAATCACCTAATTGTAATAGGTGGTGCAAGAACATACACTTCACAAGATATTCAACGCTTTGGAATTCCAAAGAAAACCTTTTGAACATTTGTGATCATAACTCGATTTCACCAGGCCAATTATGAATCTAATTAATATCGAATTACAAGTTCCTGAAGTCTAGTGAGAAGAAGATCACCAAATAATCATTAATGTCACTTATTTAATAAAGAAAACAAAATACATAAAAGTGATATGAAAACTTAACCACAAAAGTCAACATACTTCATAAAATAAATGACAATTTTAACTAATAACTCCATTAACAATCTTATAAATAAAAACCTGATATGATGGCCGCCAATGCTTAGTAAGGAACTGATCTATTAAAGAAAACAAGAATTATAATTTCCAAAGAAAGAAGTACGTGTTATTCTAACAGAATTCCATATGTTTGACTATTTTGATCATTCATAACAGTGTTTACACCCAATAATATGATACCCATAAATTGTGAAAAAACAAAGTTCTAACAAAATATAAAAAGAGTTTAGTATTAATTCATCTTTTGTTGCTGGGTATCAAACAATATAAATTATTTGAGCAAAAGGAATTGTAAAATGAAAATGCTACTTATATCAACATAATAATATAATAAGTTAAAACACTATTATGCCTCCATGGATCCTATTATAAGATTTAGAGCTGTATATATAAAAAAAATTATCAAGAATGGACTTTGGCCAGATATAATGAACCACCAGTAAGCTGTTTATCAAATCAAAATGGTTAGATAGCATTGACATGATTGTAATTAACAAAATCAATTTCATACAGCAAATACTTTTTAAATCTGACAGCAACTTTCCAACCTTATGAAGCAACTCTACAATTATCATAAGTAGTTCAATATGCAACCAATAAAGTTCAATAAAAAAGCATTTGTAGTATATTCAACGATTCAAATCTTTGTAATAACATAAGCTCCATGAAATATCCATAGCAACCAGAATATAGTATATTATCATACTAGATACTAGCACAAGATAATGTAGAAGCACAAATTATTACCTAATAAAGGTAAACAATAGTAACAATATTATTTTTATTGAACAATAGCAAGTGTTAAATCACGTTATCATTCCAAAGTACATACTCTTAAATTAACCATAGTACTAATGTTCTCTAAAGATACTGTGACATTTTTCTCATGTTGTAGGAGCCTCGAGCTCGCTATTTTTGGACAATTCATGAATAAATGTGTTTAAATTCTAACTAAACATAAGCAGAATTCATTAATGAACATCGCACGATTCTGTAAAAAAATGATTTTTTTTCTTAGAAATAAATACAGAATTATATATGGATTATGCATAAACATGTCAATAATTAAGCACATCAAATTTAAGTTATTTGCAAATGTGCAAAGATGGTGTCCTAGTACAACTCCCATAAATATAATTCAGGAGCAATATATAATGATGGCATGATAGACCCAAACCACAATGCAATTACAAATAGATAATATTTCATGTAATAAAGTCTTAAATGAAATAAACATGTAACCCAATAATAGAAACAACAAGAGATTTCAAATCAGAGCATATAATCACACACACACACACACACACACACACACACACACACACACACACACACACATATATATATATATATATATATTATATATATATAATATATATATATATATATATATATTATTAGAATTGCTGAGACTTAAATATCACTCAATAATGCATATATCTGAGCCTAATGGTATCCATTTTATGTTCGATTAGATTATAACGACTTCACCATTTATCATCTCAAAGCCCAAATCAATACTCGATTTATACATATACATCACTAAATAGGAGAATTAAGTGGAGTACTGGAACCAATAAGGCTAATTAATCATGAAAATTCAGTTTGATTATCTTTTATTTGTATAAATTAATCTTATGCTGATGTCTTATGTTTTATCATGCATGTGTTTTCTACTAATCAATAAATATCATAAACATTCAATACATCTCTGACTATATGCCATTTATTCAATAATCTACATTCAACTCTAGTTACCTTCAAGGCAATACAAATTAAGTTGAAATAAACTAAATCTTATAGCCCAAATCAAAAATTTAATCTTATGTAAATAAAATTTGATAAGAAACAAATCGGATGAGGTACAAGTTTGTATATGTATCAAAAGGGCTTCTTTAACAAAGATCAACATATGTTGTTATCTTCTAACACTTATCACCAAGATAATAGGATCAATAAATATAAATTGTGCAACATTCATTCAAATGAGTGATTTAATACTTATCAGCACATAAAATAATGCATTTAATACAAATCCTGCAATCATACTAGCTAAAGCAACATTTAAGAAACCTAATCACATTTAACAGAAAGCAATCATAGGTCTATGGTTATTTTTAATTTCCCGCACTTCCATTTAAACTTCCCATTATAATATGAAATAAGGATTTCAAGAAACGCTGCCAGAATGGTAATAGCCTTAATTATCTTTTACACGAAAAGCACTGTATTAATTGAACTGGAAATCCAAAAAGATATTTATACTAATCAACTATCATTAAAATTTCAATTCAAGAGTGGTTGTAAGGCATGATTAATAGATGAGCTTCTTAAACATAATCATTAAACCCTTGTTCAAATACATTATGCAAATTTTGAATTCAATATATATACATGTTTATGTATAGGTATCATGGAATTTCAGACAAAATTATAAGCCTTAAAGATTCCAAGTATAGACAAAAAAATAATTAACACGTATCAGCATCTATCCTTAATTAAGCAGTTCTCATTTTATAAATAAGATCCAGATTGATATCTTGTAACATTACTTTTAAAAAAAAAATCTACTGTTATCCTCATTGAATACATTAAGTACCTTATATAAATAGTAAGGTAATTTTCTTTACATAAAGTACTTTATAGATAAATATAAAGTAGAAGCCTGCAATTCAGTTTTTAGTGAAATTTATGAAGTTTATCATAACTGAATTCTATGATTAAATCAGGTCTCATCAGCTACCAATTCATATTCCAAAAAGCCTAAGATATAAAGATTGGAAAGATTTAAGATGTTAAACTAATTCAAATCTAAAAATTTTATGTTTAAGTCAATTGAAAGTTTTCATATAGAAGTAAATAGTTTTTGACAAAGCAAATTAAGGAAATATAACCAAGCCTTCAATTACCTGAAATACCTAATCAAATAAGAAACTACGTATGATTAAATACTTTTCAAGTACTGAAAGTGGATTTCATTGAATCCTTAATGAGTTCCTCATTTAATATTGCAAAACCCTAGGTTAACATTGATTTTATATAAATGATATTGAGAAGGAGAATCGGGTGGAGTACCTTTTTCGCAGCTTTAGGTTTTAGGAGATCGCCCTCTGTGCCGCCTACTACTTGCGATTCTAAATGTGAACAACAAAGTATCGAGGGTTTAGATAAAAGATTGAATAAGTATGGCCTTGACTCTTACCTAGATTGGAACTTTTGACCATTTGCTTTGCAACTTGCGACTATATGAGTTCACATTGATGATCAAGATGTCTAGGCAAATAGCTAATGGCTTACACAAGCGGTGGAAGCCATGTGTCGTCGTTTCTCATCTCGGTTGAGCGGCATCTTCCCTTCGTTCCATTCACCGCTCGAGGGACAGGGATGAGAGGGCTCGGTCGCGTGAGAAGGAATTTAGGGATTAGGGTTTGCCAATGAAATGAAATAATAGAATTATGTGTGTGTGTGTGTGTGTGTGTGTGTATATATATATATATTATATATATATATATATATATCTATATATTATATTGTGTGTGTGTGTGTGGTGTGTGTGTGTGTGTGTGTGTGTGTGTGTGTGTGTGTGTATATATATATATATATATATATGTGTGTGTGTGTGTGTGTGTGTGTGTGTGTGTGTGTGTGTGTGTGTGTATTGTATTATTTGATTAATTTTTTTCATTTAATTAGAATTATATGATAATATATTTCTAAATGAATTTTGAAAAATTGCTTTTTAGCTAAAATGGGGGTAACTTACTCAGAAATGTAGTCAAAATTTTAATCAGAAATCAACTTAAATATTTTATTTTTCAGATTTTTGAAAATACAATAAAATAATCAAGAATTTTTGACTATCTCCAAAACTCATCAAAATTTCACCATTAGCTAATTTGGGTGTGAGAAACGCAATGGTAAAGTCTAATTTTTAATCTGAGGTCAAAATAATTTTCTCATTTTCTTGATTAAAAATTATCCAAAATTAGGGTTTTATTTGTTTGAATTCTAAATTTGACCAAAACTTTGGAACTTGCTTTTAATGACTAATTTAAGCTTGATAAAAGTGATTTGAAGTTAATTGGATTATTAAATGGTGATTAACAATATTGGATTGTTACACTATTGCTTCCATATAACCTAAGGAATATAATGACAAAAGTAAGCTTAATTTGGACATCAAATGATGTAATTAGGGTTTAATCATTCTTAATAATATTTAAAAATGATTAGTAAAGATTAAATGTCAAAATATATTTTAATATCATATTAATATTTCTTGCATTTTTTTATCACTTTATAATATAACATAAATATATTTGGATTTGTATTTTATGAATTATTAATCTTTGAATAAATTGGATTTTAATTAATTAAAATTCTAAGTTTTAAGTGTCTGTCGTGCACATGTGCCTCGGCTTGCATGCACGCAGCCAGGACATACACACGTGAGATGACCGCACTGCTCGACCCGGGGATAGTGCCACGCGGGTCAAAGCCAATCTGCATGGCACTGTTCCCCATCCCTAATAGGAACCAAGGATATCTTAATTAGGGTTTTACAATACACGATGTACAAACCACCTTAGAGGCTGATTCTCATACCAATATTTTGCCCTCTACAAGTTCTACTTGATGAACCCATAAGCCATCCATGGGGCAGTCCCTAACTTGACATAGCATCTTGAGAGGATTAGCTCCCCTAGGGTTTACTATGGAGGGAATATTCTCCCTCCACAATGACCCTTTGATCAAACCCAAGGGCTCGGTGTGTTCCTTAGGTTGGCCACTATCCTGATGATGAGGGCCCGGGTCATCGGGTTAGCTAAAAATGGGAGGAGGGATCGGACTACTATTTAAGACTGTAGCAGCCCGAGTCCCCACTGATCTTACAAATCTGATCGAGCCAAATTGGCTCGATCTTATCGAACTTCACTAGCTAAGATTATAAAATGAATCACAAATCCCTAATTCAATGAGTAATAGTGGTATAGAAGAGTACCTAGAGTCTTACATACGAGAAGTTTTTTAGCAAGCTCCCAAGGCTTAACAGAGGGTCCTCGGCTCCAATTCTCGCCTTCCATCGATGTCCCCGATGATAAGGAATCTTTTGGGATGTTAAAGAGTTTGTGGGAAGTGTTGTTGTTAGAAATGAAAATACGCACAAAAATCAAATCTGCAACTTGAAGATTCTTGCATACTCTCTTTGCTTGCGGAAGCATTTTCACAAGAAAGCGCACACTTCAAAAAATGGATTCGAGGATCGGAATTGCGTTGACCGTTACCAAGAAAAATAAAAAATCACAAGCACATAAAAGAGAAAAGCATACAGCATACACAAAAAATCCAAACACCAAGATCTACGTGAAAAACCCAAGGATGGGAAAACCACGGAGCCACACATAAGAAATTCATATAAAAATAACTTGAAGGTTACAGAGTTACAAGAGCTATTCACCTCACCACAAATGCTTCAGCTCTTACTTTAAAATGGAGAGAGGAAGAAGCAACTACCACTTAGAGTCTCTCCTTCACCTTACAAGCCCTTACTTGTACAACAGCTCCTTAGGTTTAGCTTACGATTCTTCTCCTCCAAGCAATCTTTTGCCTCTAAACTGATGTGCCAACACTTAGGGTTTTTTCCCAACACTAAGGCTTAAGTAGTTAGCTCAATTTCAGAGCCTAAAAAGTCCAAAATACCTCCATATTTACTTAAACAAAATCTAGAACAAAGCAGAACTACGTCAAGCGCTACAGCACGCCGTAACGCCCGACTTTCGAATAATCATCCGCTATGGTGCGCTGTAGCGCCCAACATTTGAAATTAATTTCAATTAATTTTGCTGCGGTGTGCTGTAGCACATGTGTCTCGGGTTTGGCACCCGCGCCTTGGAATGGATCCGCTGGGGTGCGCTATGGGTCCAGTTTCTGCTATGACACACTGCCGCGATACTTTATACTGCACTGCTTGCTTCTCAAATGTTGACCGCTGAGGCGCGCGACAGCGCCTCAGTTTCGAATGAGAACCACCTGGGCGCGCGATGGCTCGCCACGGTTCTCTGTGGTGCTTTTCCTGCTTTTGTACACTAAATGCTCTCCACACATAACAGGAGGTTCTTAGGCAGTGGGCGTGGCAGCTTCCACGGCCAACACTAGTCGCGTGTACGAACAGCTCCTATGAGCATCACTTTTTTGCAGGCGTGGGATGATGGATACCATCCATTTGATCTAGATGGTTGGTTCGATCAAATGACGCAGATCTGTGTCGTTCGATCAAACACTGGATTCTCATTAACAGTAACATGGTAATTTATTAAATTAATTAATAATTAATAACTTTCTTAGTAATTAAAATTAAGCTTTCGAATGAGCTCTAAAAAATCCCAAAAATTCATCCATAGTTAATTTGGGAGTGAAGAACGAAAAAATGAAGTCATATTTTTAATCGAAGGTCATTTTAATTTAGCTAATTTTTTTATTAATTAAATATCTTAAAAATAATCAATAAATTCAAAAGAGCTCCAAAATTTTCCAAGTTTTAGGGACTTCTTCATTCATCATTTGGAGACTAATAGAGAGTTTAAGGATTAATAAAATATAGTTTATGCAAGGTAACAATTTAGGGTTATTACATGCTCCCCCACTTAAGATCGATGTCGTCCTTGACATTATAGTCCTTATAACAAACCATCTCCTCTAAGGTTTTAATTATAACTTCTTAATCTAAGCTCAACAAATGAAACTCTTTACTAAGTTACTAGTCTTAAGTGATATATTCCATATTGACTTTCTAAGATATTGAGCTAATATTATAACTATGCTTAGTGCCAACCCAGTCAAGCCCCGTGTTAAACTAGCCATTTTATGTTCAATTCATTTTATAAAGCTTGATCATAACATAAGTTAAGCTTCCCTGAGTTATCTTAAGATTATGAAGTCAACTAAGTAAGACCCTAATTTAGGATTAAAATAATAATTTATTAAAGGGTTAAAAACTCATTTTATCTAGTTGATGTCCAAACAATATGAAAATTAGTGGCTATAAATTCAGTATATCCTAATTAGTGGAATGATAATAAGTATGTTGAAATCAGGCATCAATTGACTAATGTAAGTCTTAATGATAGTTAATGATGATTAAAAATGTGATTAGTGGTACTAATCATCTAAATGAAAATCTAATATCATATTAATAATTCTTGTATTTTTTTGGTCACTTTAAGTTACAGCATTAAAATCTTTGGACTTGTATTTACAAAGATATTATGCTTTGATTAATTTGAGATTTTTTTTAATAAATCCATTTGTCAATACTCATAATTTCCATTTGATGTCCAAATGATTAAGATTAGTGACTATAACTTCCCTATGACCTAAGGAACACAATGACAATGTCCGTGAAGATAAAGAATCTTTTGGGATGTTAAAGAGGTTGTGGGAGGTTCTAAGGCAGCAAACATTGTAGCTACCGCGGCCAATGCTGGTCGCATGTGCAAGTAGCTGCTATGCACAACACATTTTTGCATGCGTGGGACAATGGATACCAGCTGTTCAATCTAGATGGTTGGTTTGATTGAGCGATGCATATCTGTGTTGTTCAATCAAAGGGCAGATGCCCATTAACAGTAATAGAGTAATTTATTAAATTAATTAATAATTAACTACTTTAATAAGTAAAAATAAGCTGCAACTTCTTCACTAATGTTTAGTTTCTCAATATCTATGGCTATTTCATCATGTGATGTCCTCAATTGGACTCAATCGAGTTCAATTAAGGCAAGATTGGTTCTCATATCTACAGTGTTGTACAGTGAAATTCTAATTTAAAATTTTCAAAATTAGGGTTTGCTGGTATGGTCTCTTTCAGTTAGGGTTTTTATAATTGGATTGTAAATCTCCTCAAACTCATCATTTTGACATATGGATTTCCCTTTGGAATCCTCTAGTCGGTGAGAAATTTGATGCCCTAGGTGAACCCTCCTTGTAATCCCGTTGGGGAAGGCCCGTAGTGCAAGTCGAGCTGGCTAGGGTTGGGCCCAACCCGCGTGCCTTCGCTCCTGGGCCCTACACCCCACGTGTACGTGAATCAGTTCGCGGTCATGGAATTTGGGGCATGTGTGCAAAGGGAAAAAAAATAAAGGAATTAATTAGATATTTATATGATTACAAATGTTCAAAGCTTAATATCTTGTTAATCCTAAATCCAAACATTGTCATGTTATACCTTAAAATGATTAGAAAAATATAAAGAATATTATTATGATATTAAGAAATAATTTGGATTATTAGTTTCATTAATCACCTTTTAATTAATTAATTTTTATGTCTTCAAAGCCTCATATATTCTTATGTACAAACCTAAATATATTGATATATATCTCAAAGTGCTTAGAAAAATGCAAGGATTACTAATATACCATTATATTCTCTATTTAGTGATTAGTTTTACTAATCATCTCTTTAGTTAATTAATTATTTAATCTTCAAAGCCTTATATCTTTTTATGTACAAACCCAAATATATTGATGTTATATCTTAAAGTGCTTAGAAAAATGCAATGATTCCTATTATATCATTAGTTTTTTTATTTGATGATTAGTTTTACTAATCACTTTTTTAATTAATTAAGCATTTAACACTAATTTTTTTAATATTATAACTTAGTCAAAACACATCCAAATGTAGTGATCCACAATATATTATTTCAATAAAAATAATGCAAAGAATATTAATCTATAATATATTTAAGTTTTTATCATTAGTTTTCTTAATCATGCTTAATCACTTAGAATATGGATTAGTGCTTGTTAAGCACAATCATTTGCCAATTTCATGTTTTATGTCTCTAAATATTCACTAAATAGAGAAGAACATGATTGTGAAGCTAAAATTTTGTTTATATAATTAATTTCACTAATCACTTATTAATCATCTTATATCATAATTAAGACTTAGATAAATTAATTAAAATCCAAATTTAGCATACTTACTGTAATTATACTCGGTGTGCTATAGGAAACCCATAGCCACTGCTTTTGCTTGATTTGGGCATTAATTAATAAAAATGAGTTTTGACCCCCCTTAATTACCATTTTTAGAGTTTTTCTATAATTAGCTCATAATTAATTTTTTTGACCTTTGATTTTAGTAATATTAGTATCTAAGGATTCCTTAGGTTGAATAGAACCTAAGTGTATCATAAAATTTAAGTTTCCCTAATTAATTTTATTAATCAATCATTAATAGGACTAAACCCTAATTTAAGCTCATTAGCTCCAAACCTTAGCCATATTGGTGTTCTTATGGTTAATCTTCATATTAGATAGCAATGAATTATTTGGCATTAAAAGAAATTAATTTGGAATCATAGATCCTTAAATCTCATTTTAGACCCTTAATGAGGGGTATTGTGGTCATTTTGGCCAAAAGATAATTTAAGTAAAAATTAATCATCAAAATCTATCCTTTACCTTTTAAAATCAGTAAAATTAGTATTTAAAGTCAACCTAAGGTTAAATTAACCATTAATTTTGCCTTAAAAGGCTTAAAATACTTAGCCAAAGTATTAAAATGTGAATGTAATTTTTCATATTTTCTTCATCCTTAGAATCGTTAACTTATTAAATCAAAATTAATTTAATTAAACTTCATTTAAGTTTATAACAATTCTTAAAGTAAGCCTTCATGTTAATCCTTTGAATCTTCCTTAAATGATTAATCCCTTAATCCTTAGTTTAAATCCTTAAGTTCTACCATATTGAGTAATAAGATTACTCAATAGCTTAAATTTAGTTTAGATTGAAGTTTTTTTTATTCTTAGGGTTAAAATTTATATGTTTTAGTCTTGATTATTTTATCTTTTGACTTTAGCTTAGGATTAGAGATCCATCTTATTAAGTTTGATTATACTTAATATGTTTCGCCTTAACCTTTAGTATGCGAGAGTTAAGAGTTCTTAAATCCTTGGAACTTGGTGCCTTTGGATTAATAGAAGTAAACCCCATATTTTGGAGTTAATCCCCTAACCTTGATATGCTTTATCAAGATTAGTTTTGGGTTAATATATCAATTAGAACTATTTGATTAATTTATTAACTTTTGTATGAGGCACTATTTGATTTAAATTAGAAGTTGCTTAATTCTAATGGGTAACCTTATATGACAGTGACTCAAAATTTATACTGGATAGTTGAGATCCTGAGCTTGTATAATCTCAAAAGAGTTAAGCTGAATAAATTAAAAAATAAAAGATATCACAAATTTTGGTTTAGTACTATTTTATCTTTTTGGGTTTGAACGCACTGCATTCCTTATTATTTGAGCCTTACTATTTTGACATATTAGTTGAGACATAAAATATTTGATATATATTCTATGTTAGTTTTGAAATGCAAATAACATTGTCATTAAAAATTAGTAAATTCAGTAAATTCATATAACAATTCAGTGGAGTGTGTTCAAGTTAGTCTACCTCCATAGTTCTATTTATTGAGATAAAATTAACTCTGATTCAACAATGAGAGGGTTTAAATGATACATGTCTGATTCTATAGTTTGACTCGGATCTAGCCATTAGTGGTCTAGATATACATGTATGACTTTCTGTTCTGTGGCTATGTTTAGTTAGTTTCTATTATGATATGACTAATCTAGGCACATGTCCAATTAAAATGAAATACTTCTTAGTTCAATTACTTTCAGTACAGCTCAGTTTAATTTTTCATATCTATAGTAATTTCAAAATTTTTAGTATTTATGCATTGTTTAACAATTTTCTAAATTTATACAGAATTTTTTATGTAAGTATGTTAGGATGCTAGTTTTGATATTATCTTACTTATTCTAAAAAATCAACATATATAATTGGTCATATCTGCTTAGGACTTTTCTTTATACTGTAGCGCCCCGCCCCGTCACCGTGCGCAAGAGATAAGTATAATCAGTTCAGCAGCGGAGCGGCGCGCCACCCGGGGAGGAATAACTCGTCTCCCCAAAATAGCTGCAAACTGAACCTATCTGAAGGGCTGCTGACTCAACCTCAAGAAGAGTTGAGAGCTAATACTTAATATAATAATTGTATCCTTATCCTAAGTATTAGACAAATACATACATTAGATTTAGAATATAATAGGAATCCAATATATGTATAAGATATCAGCATTTCCAGTATACTAATCACATCACAATACTAAATAAATTGAGTGCAGAAGCTAAAATAAACATCCATAAATATTCATCACAAAGGCTGAATAAAATATTCATCTCAGAAAAGAAAAGAAAAATATATCCAGAATTATTACAAACAGTTTATTGAAATATAGAAATAGAAGCTGAGTACTGAACTGAACTAAGCGAAAGGTAAAGCTGAAGAAGAGTCCACTAGTGCTCCACTGGCTCCTCCTGAATTTCCTGGGTGTCCTCTTGACCTGACTCAATATAATGCTCAAGATCTAGCAAATTGCTGGATCCCAAAAGTACCCCATGTTAGACAATAAGTCTAATACATCGAAACTAGTCTAAACAATTCTAGCTATTCATTTAATATTTACATAATGTAAATAAATCTGCAGTAATACTGTAAAGATAGTTGAAAGTATAAAACTGTATAAAACTATACAAAACTGAAGTAAAATAAAGTAAAATGGAACTGTAAACTAAATACTAAAAGTGAACCAAAAATAATAATAGATCTGAAACTGAGTAATGATCTGCAAAACTATGTTGTATGTCACTGAAACTGTGCATCTAAATTTGCCACAACACTGTATGCTACTGATATGCAGCCAAAATATCACTAAACAGCTATGAGTAGTACGATCGAATGTATACATACATCCAGTTGGGAATACCGTTTACTGTGATGCCGATGCATCCTGAAATTCCCCAATCAATATATGCAATATTCTGTAACCCATAAATCATCACTGATACTCATGCATCATTTTGATACTCACACATCATGCTTATGATCATGCTTATGCTTCTAAGCTACATGAGATAAATCCAGAAATCTAGAAAATACTTTGAAATCTGATAATTAACTCAATATCTCCATTATGCAGAATCTTGCTAAAGGATTTTGACTCATAAAATTCTAACTTTGATATTGGATAAAGATGAAAGTTTACTTGGAAATCATTAGCTGTGATGATTATATACACATATTTAACATGTTTGCAAGAAAGGTGGATTTAACCCTTAGCCTGTTTAAACTGCACTTAGCGAAGCGCACTAGGATAGGAGGCAGAACTCGGTCATAGTTTACATCTCAAGCAAAGCTGTTAAATGACCTAATTACAAGCATACTTAGTGGTCTAAGCAAAGTAACTTAAGATACTTAGTTTGCTTAACTGCACTTATCGAAGTGCACTACGATAGGAGGAAGAACTCGATTGCAGTTTATCTCAAACTAAGGATCTTATTCACTAATTGTAACACTCTTAGTCTTGGAAGATTTACTCTAACGGGACTGTATTTGTCTAATCCCTCGGAATAGCACCTGGTCATAAGTCCGCATCAGAGTGAATCAACCAATCCCGAATATTACTGAAAAAATTCAGTACTATGGGTATACCCTACTAGACCCAACCAATAATTTAGGTTCAGAAAATTATATTTAATCAACAAGAATTTATCAAAGCTATTAATTATTACTCTAAATAGGTGTGTCCTACAAAGGCTCCAAAGATGTAATCAAAGGATCACTCAATATTGATTTTTACCGCAATGAGTAAGTTCCATTCTAACTGTTTTAGGTGATTCCTACCACAAGGTATCAAGCTTAACTTTTAAGGTTATGAAAGATTATCTAAGTTCCTACCTCAATAAGTTTTAAAAGTTCTTCCTACCTCAATGTATCAATAATTAAAGTCTTTAAATATTTCAAGAACGATCCTAAAGCAAGACCCCCAGAATCTCGCTTATCTACTTCTTAAGTTAACATTAAGGGTTTACTTAATATACTTAGATTAAAGTGATCAGGTTAGATAACTAAAAGTTCATCTGACCCTTTCCTATTCTACAATCATGGGATGAAATTAAAGATCTTATTAGAGTTAGATCATTTCATAAATCATTACAATCTTGTTATCCATCTTATGCTAATAGTCTTATATAAGAGAAAATCAAAGATCCAAAGTTTAGGTTCAGATGATTTAATCACACAGATTTAATATTAATATTAACACTTCTAATTCAATAATTTAAGATCAATACTAAATCAGATGCATTATTGGAATAATGTCAATTAAATTATATTTCAATCAAGTTAGTTGATTAAGTAATTAAGGTTTAGATCTTAATCAAGACAAGTTAAGGTTTAACCCATAACCCTTCTACCATTAAGACCAAAGGTTAATTTTAAAGGTCAATGACAAATCAATGTGTTATTAGTATATTATTGATGGCAATTTCAGGTTTAGATTAAGTATTATCTACTTAATCAAGTTATCAAGATTTTTATATTTAATTATAATTTAATCTCAACTAAGCACACTTAAGTGTCCAAATAAATGCTAAGGTTCTCTAACATACACCCTAAAATCATAAAAGCATAGAAATGCAAATTTGACATAAAATGGAAAGTAATTAAGGCTAACAAAATTCTAAATCAAATTAAAGGAGTTAGCACTTGATTACAAATCTAAATGACTTAAATTTCATGCCATTTAGTTATTAAGATATACCTATTCAATATAAGTTTTTAAGGATTCTATTATCTAACAATTGGCACAATATATTTAAGATACATAATAGGTTTTGAGCACTTGATAAAATGATAAAGTTTCAAACTTGATTTCAACATAGAATTTTATGCAATGCTCAATTTTAACTAGAATAGGTTTGAATTTGATATAATTCAGTCACATTAGTGTCCTAGGGACCTTATGAGGCAAAAACAGTGAAGTTTCAGTCATTTCAGCCATTTCTGGATATTTTTAGAAAATTCTTGGCAGTTTCATAGTTTTTGGGTGCTATGGCGCGCTGTGGCGCGCGATAGCGCACTGTAGCGCTTTTGGCGCTAGAGCACGATGTGGCGCTTTTGGCGCTATGGCGCTTTTGGCGCGATAGCGCGCTGTTGCGGACTAACTCGCGGAAATATTGTTCAATTAATTTATTTTTCTGATTTCATATAGTTTTCTTGAAATGACGCTACAGCCCGCTACAACGCACTATGGCGCGTTGCAGCAATCCATTTGTGATTTACTGTTCAATTAATTTAATAACTGATTTTATATGATTTTTCCCAAAATGACGCTGCAGCGGTCCATTTGCAACATGGGCGCTGCAGCGCCAGATGATATTTTCGCTAGTGCAAAACCCGTAAAGGCTTCATTTCGAGCTCAAATACTCCCAATCTAGAGCATTCCATGAGCGGTGTCATATATCAATGGAAATGTCTTTCTGATACCTTTTCATTGACACCAAAATAAGCGCAAATGGAACATCCTAACTATACGAAAAATGGTGACAAATGCAGGGGTGTGCAAAATAGATGAAAACCAAAATAGTTTTCTTTCAAGAAATGTGATGCTTTAAAGAGCCTTAATAGCCTTCATACATGCTTATGGATTTCTAAAGATATATTCAAGTATAATAGTGACATGAAATAGGCAAGGAAGAGGGGAAAATGGGTACCTTTAGTCCTTGGAAGGTGTGTGGGAAGAATGGACCTTTGACTTTCTTCAAAGCTTGGAGATGAGTGTTCTCCTTCAGCACAAGTGCATCAATGGAGGAAAAAGGAGAATGATACAACAAGAAGAAAAAGAAGAATAAGGGGCTAGGATTCCTTCTTAAAGGAGAGGAAGGAGATAGAGGTAGAGCATGACCTATAGGAGCTAGGAGGCAAGGCCTCTCCTATCAAGTATGAGGGAGAAAGAGACCTTCAGCCACAAGTTAGGGAGGGGGAGGCGCCAAATGGGGTGCCAGCTAAGAGAGTGGGGGAGAAATTGCAAATTAAGTACTAAATAATTACTTATTTTTTCTTTAATTATTTAAAAATTCAGATTTTTGAAACGCATTCCGAAAATTCCCAAAAATTCACCCCTAGTAAATTTGGGGGTGAAGAATTCAACGGTGAAGTCGGAATTTGATTTCGACGATTATTTAATTATTCCATTTTCCGGTGCATTTAAAATATTCACGAAAATTCGACGACTTCCAAACTCATCCAAAACATCGCCCCTAGCTAATTTGGGGGTGACGATCGCAACGGCAAAGTCGGATTTCAATTTCGATGTCAAATTAAATACCTCAATTTCCTAATTAATTAAATATTAAAATAATCCAAAATATTTGATTTAGCTTCGAATTGCACTAAATCTTTGGGGATTGGGTCTAATGACTGGATGAACTTAATTAAGATATGGTTAAGCTAAAATTAAGCTGGGTAATAATATTGGGTTGTTACATGTACTTTAGTAATTTATAAATTGCTTAAACTTTTCTATAGCTATTTGATTTGAGGTATGTTTACTTACCTCATATTTTGCTTAAATTATAAATATATTATTTATTATTTTTACTATTTTAGTTGATGCTTTGTAGCACCATTATTTCTTAGGATGATTTGTGATATCCAAAAACTTAATGATTTATCAGTATAAAATATACTTAAACAATTAATCTAACGTAAGATTTTTTTTTTCTCGGCTCGAGCCCTGACATGTAAGAACTAACGTGGTAGTCTTAGAGCAATTTGAGGAGCCTGTTTTAAGCAAGGAGCAGAAGCATGAAGATAATCCTTCTGCAGCTTAATAGTTTTTATTTTATTTTTGGGAGAGAGTGATTTTCATTTCTTAAAATTTTTATTAAATTTATGGTATGTAATAATTAAATTATGCAGTGTATATTTTATTTCAATACTATATCATCTGGAATATATCATTTATATTGTTTGTTGTTTAATACTTAAATATGATGAATGTATGTATTTCGTTTCTATCAGCTTCCGCACTCTGTTTATTTATTGCACCTATTTATTTGTACTTTGAATTATGAATATCATGATAATTCGGGGCACAATTATATGTCTAAGTAGTTGGTCACTTAGACATCTTTGTAGCATTAGTATTAACAAAGTAAGTTTAATACGTGAATATATCATTATATTTTGTTAATGCTAATCCAAGGTTATCCCCTAGTGATGACCCGTCCCACCTCTATCTTATACTTTGTTTGCATGGAGCGGCAGGGCGGGGCACCACAGTACCTCTTTATCCAATATAGGCTACCTCTCATCTTATATACACAATGGATGGCTATTAGATCTATTGTGAATGCTAACTAGAATGTTAGTTGCTTAAGTTGGGGATATTGTGAGACCTCCTAAATTAAATTATGCTGAATTCTTAAATTGAGACGTATTTTGTAACTACCCAAATCGTTACTAAGTTAATTAGAGCTAAACCAAATTAAGAAACTACGATTATAAGTGATTTCAAAATTAAGTCAAACCAAGAATACTATTGAATATAATATATTTTTAAGATTGTAATGCTCATATTTGAGAAAAATCAGAAAACGAATACTCCTAAATTAATTTCTAAATATTCAAAATTCAAAAAATTAGGAAAATTAAATACATATCTAAAATTAGTGTTTATATTTGTAATTCAATAAACTACCATTATCAATTTTATGTTAGAATCACATTTTTTCTTATGCACCTTTAACAAACCTAATTCATTTGTAAGTACCATTATAGACCCAATAATGCTTTCCTACCACTAGCAAAGGGCGTGTGTAGTCATTAGACATTCTTTGAGATGTTGAAATATGTGCTCACTTCAATTACACCAATCAAAGAACATAGGTTTTGTGTTAATCAAATTCAAGAAATTTCAATCTAGAAAAACATTTTACAAATTTTCTATAATGCCTTGCTTAACATAGAATATTCCAAATTTCTGCAATGGCAATAGATTTTATTGTTTCAATTTCAATTAAGCTTGAGCTATTTATTTTCATAATTTCTAAATAACCAAATGAGTGAAAAACTCACATTTTATTGCTTTAGACTACCATGATATTTCCCCAATTGGTCTTAATAGCACCCCAATTTTATCCTTAATGATCAACTCCTCAAATGATCACAACTATTCTAAAAATGTTTCATATTAAGTACACCTAAATTTAGAATTTTAATCAATACCTTATTTGTTATCTTTAAGAATTGTGATAATTAAGAACTAATTCATTATACTTGAAAAAATTCACAATATCACCCACTTGAGCAATTGGTGTCTTCATAACATTTCATGCATTTAAAGCATTCTAGATGTGACCTTGACAAGCTCAAGAGGCCTCGTGACAACACATTTTATCCTATATATTACTTAACTCCCATATGACACCTAGTACATTATTTTGAAACAATTTGAAATAGCACATGCTCTTAATTATAAAAATATTATTTATTTTGACATTAAAGGCATCACGATCAAATCCTCAAATGATGCTCCCAGATGATCATCTATCCTAGAGTGTTCTACTAAGAGCACATATAACTTTGAAGTTCTTTTCAAAAACTCCAACTATCTAAAAAGGATATCTTGATGTTTAAAAGTTTTGTACCATTACACTAGAAGGACCTTCACAAGTATTATCTACCACCCTTGCAATGTTGGGCATTGTGACAAGAAATTGCATAAGCTATGAATGCTGGTAAGACAAATGAAGAAGAAAGGAAAAATAGAGGCATTCATCATACCTGTAAGAGTCTTTATTTGTTTCCATAAAAAGCTTGGCATCAAAAATTAAACAACAAATAATGCGTAGCATCTTGAAAATATTGTTCCTATCTTTATCATGGTACACAGCATATCTAAATTTGAAGCAAAAAATATAAAGTAAAAAAATCCAAATGTGCCGATCTTTTCCTGCCAGAACAAGCAATAAATTAGCAGTCTTGTTTAATAAATGGATTAAGAATACAAGAACCGGAGGCCCAAAATCAGTAGGGCAGCCTACTAAAGTCCCCTAAGTTTTTTCAAGGGTCTCAACAATTTCAGTAGAGACAGCGCCTTTTTTCATAATCCACCATATGTTTGGCAAACTAGGCAGCGGCTAAAGTGGCTTTTCCATTAAGGCGGGATATGGAAGTCATTGATACTGAAGAGCCTAACAAAATTGTCGGGTATGTCCGAGGTAATAGCATTTATCACATCAACCGCAGGTCCTTCAATCTGCAAAGCACCGGTACCTGCGCAGCTAATTTGACGTGAGAGTAAAAACAAATAGAAATTTTAAGCGGACAGCAATATTTAGATAAAGTTTGGTACACAGCTACAAAAAATCTCTCAAACAGCTTTTCAAAAATATAAAAAAAAAAGTTTGTACTACAAAAAAATAGCATTAAATTCACTTTTACATGTAAAACCCACTAAGAAATACATATTTTAAATGTAAATTCCAGTCATCCAACATTTTGGGAACCAAATAACTTTTGTCATTTACAAAACAAGCATTATCATCTCCACGTTTAAAATTCCATATCACCTTATATCTACTTTTAATTAGAATGATTTTAAAATTGATAAAATGATTGTGTTTTATTTGTAAATATTAATGTTTGGGTGTTAGATAAGTATTATTAAGAATTTGGGTGGTGTGCAGGTAAAGACCCCCACCTAACATAATTTATAGTAATATGTAAGCACAGGCTTCCAGTTATCAGAATGTTTAAACAGCTAGCTTTTGTGAAGTCAGAGAGAGTCTACTCATACTAGCGAACAAGATCTACCAAAATAATCACTCGACTTCAAGTTATAGATTAATCACAAACTACTTAGCATTTCCAATTAAATCCCAAGCCTTCAATTTGATTCTGATTTGGGATGACTTAAACTCACTAATTGGATACTTAAGGACTGCATTAAGGTATAAATAGTTTTTGGAACATTTCTCCTCTAGAGACGAGTTAAATAATTTTCACGATCAAATGTATAGACCATCTGTTCAATGCTTGAACGATAACAAATCTATATGATATGACATTGCAATGTACACAAACACTTCTTCAATATACCATGCAAAAAGTCTACTGAAAAGTTAAGCGCCAACAATACAATAAAAAAATCATCGCAGAGCCTAATTCAACTGCAACAGGACAGCTATAAACCTATTATACAACATATATAAATACTAAATAAGGTGTTTTAGACCTCTCACAAACGTTTTGGGGGAGTGAAACTTGGAAGAGTATAATATTATTCTACTTGGAAAACTTCCTCCTAATTTGCCACTCATCGGAATTGTTGACCTTAGCAGATGGGGTGGAGTGGCAATGAATGAAAAGTTCTTGATAAACTTCTTAACATGCATGTGACAAGAAAGTTTCTTGTCCCAATCACATTGCTTGGTGGTCATTGAAGGATTTTATATTAGCATGATCAAACTTAATTTCCCCTCCATCGATACAGAAACCAAAGTATGAAATATTATAAATTCATGCTTTTTTTGGTTTAGTAATAGTTTGTGGTGGTGTCTTCACAGCCTGAACATTTTCTGAACGTACTCGGTTGTGCGTCTTCAAGCGTACTATTAATATAAATATCATCTAGGTAGACAAACATTGATTAACCAACATATGGCCTCAAAATGTCATTGAACAATCTCTTGAAGGCTGTTGAGGTTTTGAATAGCCCAAATAATATGAGCAACCAATCAAGTTTTGAAGATGATTTTTAAGGGTCATTGACATTCATACGCACCTAATGGTTATATGATTTTTTGTTGAGTTTAACAAGGATGTGAGTTTGTTTCAACTAATCTAATCAGTTGTCGATCTTAGGTAGAGAGTATCCATTCAGCCCTATGACTTTTATTCAAAGATCGATAGTACACGCACATGCACCAGCTATCATCTCTTAGGTGAACCATAACGATCAATTATCCACATGAAGATGTGATGGGTTTAATGAAACCTTTTTCTAATAGTTCATCTACTCGATATTATGTATGTGGGAGATTATATGAATCAAATAGGAAGCTTTCTTTAAATTGCTATATTTGACCGTGACAACTTTTAGCCAAAGAAGATTTCAAATAGTTTCATTCATGAAGACTTGACCAGATTTGTTGACGGAAAAACCTCCACTTGATTTTCTTTGATTATTAAATAAAAAAGTTAACATGAAGCCATTTTATTAGACCAAGAAATTTGTCATGGAATTTTTTATCTTGGTGTTATGTGAGAGTTGAGAGATTATAAATAAGAGATGAAATGAATTGGATTACACAAGTCAAGCATGAACTTTTATTTTCTCTCTTCTAATATTTTCATTTCTTTCTTTTAAGTAATAAAAGAAGATTACTCTGGTGCAGTCATTGAGCCACGTAAATTTTTTGTGTTTATATGCTTATATCTTTCTTGTATTTGCTTTAATTTTTCTTTCTTAAGGGATCCTACACCGGGTGAAGAGAAATTCATCTCATCGTGAAGTATATATTCAAACAAGTTCGTGGAAAAGACTTTGAATTCTAGAGCAAGCAAATAGAGGATTACCTCTATCAAAAGAAGTTAAATTAACCTTTGTTCGGGATAAAACCAAAAAAGACGAAACAAGCAGATTGGGATCTTCTAGATCAACAAGCACTTGGAGTGGTGCGCTTAACCTTAGCGTGAATTTTAGCATTCAACATCGTCGACGAGAAGACAACGGAGGCTTTGATGAAAACATTATCAAACATGTATGAGAAGCATCAGCATTAAGCAAGGTATATCTTATGTGTTGCTTATTTAAGTTAAAAACGAGAGGAATGTCTATGACGGATACATAAATGAGTTCAATGTGATCATGAATCAATTAGAACCCGTAAAGATTGCATTTGAAGGTAAGGTCAAGGCACTATTTTTTAATATCTTCTCTATCAGAGAACTGGTCGGTGGCTAACTGCGATGAGCGCCAACTTAAAGTTGGATGAAATCAAAGATATGATTCTATGTGAGAATATTTACAAAAGAGAATCATGAGAATCATCTAGTTCTACCGTAAATATTGATGGATGAAGAAGGTGAAATACAAGACGACAAGGGAAAGATACTTACATATCTAAATCAAGAGAAAAAAGTCAAACAAGATATTAAAAGAAAAGGTACAATGGAACTACAATCAAAAGTGGCATTTCAAATATTAGTACAATCCACCAAAGAAAAAGAAGAACCATCAAAAAGATGATTCGATATGTTCAGTGGGGAGTTTGCCGATGTAACGACCCAAGTCGTTGTTAGGCTAATTAGGGCTAGATCCGACTCAAAAATTAGAATCCCAAGCAACTTCAAAATTAGGTCAAATTATAAATACCATTGGATAGAGTATATTTTTGTGATCGCAATGCCCAAGTTAGAAATCAATCTAGATAACAAATGCTCCTGAATTATTTTTGAATATTTAAATTTAGGAAATTGAGAAAAATAAATATGAGTTCAAATTCAGTAAATTTAGTGTCGTTGGATTAAGAATATTTAAAACAAAAGCTATACAAAAAGGTTTCGTAAAATTTAGAGTTATGCATTGACTGCAATTAATTTTTCAAGCTTTAAACTTTAGTAAATAAAATATAGCTCCAAATTGAGAAATTTTGGTACGGGTGTATTCTTCTTGTTGAAATACACATTCGGGACAAGTTTCGTTAATTTTGAAAATCAAATGACAACAAAATACAAAAACTTTATTTGAATTTTATTATTTTAAAATTTCCTCTACTTCCTCACCACGTGGTCGTCTCCTCGTGCACGTGAGGGATGGCGATCGGCCGATAGGCCTAGCCCGCCTCCTCCCCTCTTTTCTTCAAAACCAACTCCTCCTCCTGCTCCTACCATCGGCATCCACCGCCTCCATCCCTTCTTCCCTTGAAAATATTTTTTTATTTTTTTTTTCTTTTTTTTTTCCTTTTCACTTTCTTTCTTAATTTAAATTCTTTTAAATTTTCATTATATATATTTTTGTATAATAATAATAATAATAGCTTATTATTATTATTATTATTATTATTATTATTATCATTATTACTATATATATTAATTAATATTATGATACATTTTAATTAATGTCAAAACTAATAATTATTTTAATATTAATGTTATTAATAGTATTTTTATATCAAATACTATTATTATTATTATTATTCATGCAATTTATTTATCATTTTTTCAAGTTATTTTTATTTATGTCAATTATTATTAATAATTATTATTTTTATTATTATTTTTTGCAATTTAAGTTTCTATCATTTTATTTCTAGCAATACTATTTTTATTATTCCTATTATTATTATTAGTATTATTTTTGCAATTTATATTTTTGTCATTATTATTATTATTTTTAGTATTATTATTATTATTATAACTATTAATTTATGTCTTTTCAAATATAATAATAATAATAATTATTATTACTATAACTATTAATTTCTTTATCATTTTAATTACAACTATTATTATTATTACCATTATTATTATTATTATAAAATAAAGGATTTCGCATTTTCACTTAATTACTTCATTCGCCTATTTTCAGCATCACTATTCAGCTTTAATCCACTTTGATATTCATGTGAGATCTAGTGCTCAAAACTTGAAATAAAATAAATAGAAATCAGTATCAGAGATTCATATAGGTTGATCTCAAATCTATACAACATGTTAAGTTAGGACAAGCTAATATATAAAACAATAAAAAGACTACACATAGTCTTTGATGAGGCATGTGTAGTTAAATCAGGAACCCACATTTCAGATAGTTAGATAGACGTATCTAACTCTTCGTCTATTCTGTAACTTTGTCTAACATAACAAATATTATATTTAAAGTATTTTTTTTTAGGACGAGCACATTTTTTGATGAATATATTTGTATATACATACGTATTTGTTACAACTCTAGAAAATTTTGCAAGAATTTTTTTACTTCAAAAAGTGCATAATATTTTCTTTACCATGCTTTCATATTTTTTCTGCAGAAATCATGCTGACTAATATTATTCATAAATTATAATATCCTACAAACCTTACTTAGACCAATGCGTCTAATTAAATATTTTATTTTTTAGGTTCGCCCAATCATATATATATATATATATATATATATTTATATATATGGCATCTCGGATGCGATCTCTAGATCAAGTATTTGAGGAGCATATACAGGATGGAGCAACTTAATGCAAACTTAAATACTTATTTTTTTTAGTTTTAAATTTCTACTTAATGTGTAAAAGAAATTATAAAACAATTATTATCTATATTTTAATGTATTTTCTTTATTATTCTGGTATTTCTAAATGTTGAAATGAATGTGAAAATGTGTATTTTTATACACTCTTACTACATTGTTATACTGAGCCCCGATATGATCCTGGGATGTGAGCGTCTAATGCTAGATTAGTTATGCTAACCCAGCGATGGGTCGCCACAATTGATGCTCTAGTGTGTTGTGTTAAGAGTTATATAAAATTCTAAATTTTGAACTCAAATGCATCTTTTCATTCTACACCTGGCAAATATTATTACACAATTATGTTGCAGAAAGTATGAAAAGTATATTTAGAGTACGATGGATCACTTGATATTTGGAAAAAGGTGAAGTTCATATACGAGGTGTGGCTATTCCAGGCCTCAAAAAATCTTATTTTTATGAGTCAAATCAATAATTAGGCTACACCACAACATTTGGCAATGGATGCCGGAAAGTATCAAGGGGAGCCATGGTTGTGGCAAGAGGTAAAAATGTGAGAATATTGTATATGACTGTAGATGATGAAGATCTAGTAGCAATGGTAGATTGTTGGAGCTCAAAATTGTGACATAAAAGCTTAGCCACACAAGCTAAAAGGGAATGAAGATTATTGTGTATAAAAGAGCTTAAAAATCTCAAATTTGTTGATTTAAAAATCTCAAATTCTCAAAGGGTTCAAAGACAACCAAATCAAAGAAGTTGGAGCTAATACATTCAAAAATTTGGGGGCAACCCCTGTTCAATCCTATGGAAGTCGATGCTATTATGTCACTTTCATTGATGACTCCACATAAAAGGTGCATTATTTTTTGAAAAATAAATCTAACATATTTGTTACTTTAAGTCATGGAATGTTGAAGTGAAAAATCAAACCGAGCAAAAAGTCAAATGCCTAAAATTTGATAATGGCAGAGAATATGATAACAAAGAAGGTAAAGAACAATGCTCAATGCATAGGATTTTATGCAAAAAATTATACCAGAGAGACCAGAGCAAAATGACATTGTTGCAAGAATGAATAAAACTATGAATGAAAGAGAGAGATGCATGAGATTGCATTCAGGACTGCTCAAAATGTTTTGGGATGATGAATGGTCAAGACAAGAGGCAAGCTATTCTCAATTGAATATTTTCAATTGTGTTTCTTACGTGCACAATGATTCTTATGCAAGAGAGAAGAATGATACAAAAGCAAGAAATTGGTTATGGATCAAACCATTTTGGTTATTGATTCTATAACGATCAAAATATAAGTCATAAATGCTAAAGATGCAACATTTGATGAAACCAGGTTTTACAAAGATAAGTATTTGAGATGATTAAAAGAACAAAGACATAGATACTGAAGATGTACAAAAAAGTTCAACATAACGCAGTATTGATCGAGGCTATAGAGCATGAAGCTCCTTTAATAAGATGCTCCAGAACCATTTACTCCATTACAGTTAAGAAAATCATCTAGACAGTCAAGATCCACGCAATGATATTATCTATTATTATACAATTTATTGTTGACAGGTAATAGAGAGCCAGAATGTTTTAATGAAGCTATACAAGTTGAAGATTCTATCAAGTGAGATCAAGCTATGAAAGAAAAATTAAGTTCATATTTTAAAAGGTAAGAAGGCCCTTCAAAATAAATGAGGGTATTGTATAAAGAAACACTGCAATAAGACAAGATAAAACTTCAAATTTGTAGTCAAATGTTTCAAATAACTATATGGGATTGACTATAGTGAGGTATTCTTCCCATTAATTATGATGACTATACTAAGAACAATGCTTAGCATTAATGCGCCATTGAAGGTTTACATTTGGAGCAGCTAGCTGTAAAGATTTCCTTTTTATATGGAGATCTAGATGAAGAAATGTATACGGAACAACTTGAATGTTTTATTATTTGATGAAAAAAAAAATCTTGTGTGCAAATTACAAAGAGCTTGCATGGGATTAAGCAAGCACCAAAGCAATGGTATATGAAGTTTGATTATTTAATGTCAAAAAATGGATTCACAAAATGTGAGATGAATCATTGTTGCTAGTTCAAGAGGTTTGCAGACTGTTATATCACACTGCTACTTTATATTGAAGATATATTAGTTACAGGATCAAGCATGCAAGGAATCAACAAGTTGAAAAAGCATTTATCAAAAAATTTTGAAATGAACGACTTGGGAGTTGATAAGCAAATCCTTGACATGAGAATATTCAGACAAAGATCCAATGGAATCCAGAAGTTATCTTAGGAGAAATATATTAACAAGGTGTTGAATAGCTCAATATTGAAAAATCAAAGCCTTAAGAGATTCTATTATAAGCACATTTCAAACTGCCTAATGCGCAGTCACCGAAGACCGAAAAAGAAAGAAAGCAAATATCTAAAGTTCCATATACATTAATGGTTGGCAGTTTGATGTATGTTATGGTGTCTACAAGATCAAGCTCATGCAATGGGAGTTGTGAGCTGTTTCATGGCAAATCCAAGAGAGCCACATCCAGAAGCTGCCAAGTGGATTCTGCGATATTTAAAAGGAACTTCATGTATGACCCTTTGTTTTAAAAAGAAACAAGCTAATTATGAATGGTTATTTAGATGTTGATTTGGGCGAATACCTTGATGGTCAAAAGAGCACCAATAGGTAAGTATTCACGCTTTGAGGGACAATTATTAGCTGAATTATGCACTTCATAAGAGTTTCTCTTTCAACCACTGAAGTCGAGTATATGGCAGTATCATAGTTAGGAAAAAAGATGATATTGATGAAAATGTTTTTAAGGGAATTGAATCAAGAGTAGGAGAACAACATACTTTATTATTCTAGTCAAAATGTCATTCATTTGGCAAAGAATCTTGTATTCCATGCAAGAATAAAGCATATACAACTATGATAGCATCACATTCGTGGGCTGGTTGATGATAGGACCCTTCTATTGGAGAGGATACTTAGTGTAACGAATCCTGCGTATATGCTAACCAAGGTAGTCATCATCATAAAGCTAAGACTATGTACTACCTCTGTTGGTCTCTAGAGTACATGATGATTGGAGGGGTTGCATCAAAGGGAGATTATCATAAGTTAATATTAAAAAAAGTTCAAAAAAGAGAGAAAGCTAATGATTGAAGAAATAGTCTCCAAGTGGGAGATTGCTATACATGTGGAGACTACTTTAGTCAAATAAAAAACTTCATAGAAACTATTATATTTGACTATTATAGCTTTTAACTGAAAAAAATTCCAAGTGGTCTCATTCATGAAGACTTGACCAGATTTGTTGATCGGAGAAACTTTCACTTGATTTCCTTTGATTATTAAATGAAAAATGAAGCTCTCATGAAGCCACCTTATTTGACCAAAGAAATTTTTATAAAATTTTGTATTTAGAGAGTTGAGAGCTTATAAATAAAATATGAAATAGAAATGAGGTTACACAACTCAAGCATAAGCTTTTCTTTTCTCTTGTAATATTTGTCTTTTTTAAGTAATAAAAGAAGATTATTATGGTGTGATCGGTAGACATAGGTGAATGATGACTAAACCCCATAAAATATTTGTGTTTGCATCATGCTTATTTCGGTCTTGTGTTTGCTTCAATTTTTCTTTCTCAAGTGATCCTACATTGTGTAAAAAGAGGTTCATCCCTTCGTGAAATATACATGCTAACACAATGATCCACATGAAGATATTATGGGTTTAATGAAACCTTGATCTAATAGCTCATCTACTCATTTTTATCACTTAATTTTCTAGTGTCAAATTCCAATGCATTCCCAAATTAGGCAAAGAAAAATCGTTGTGAAATTGTATCTCATATTCCACGGCTCTTTAGTGGCAAGTTTCTTGGTTCTTGGAAGGGTTATCTACATTTCTCAAATAGTCATTGTAATCATCAATTCTTTTTTCTGAGTGTTAAGGGTGACTTCATTTATCATTGTATAACCAACAACTAGTTAGGTTAATGAACAAGCAAAACATACCTTTGATAAGCAATAGACAATATGTGTGATTTGTTCTATAATCAATAATTGACTAATTGTATCACCTTTTCCCAACGCATGGAGAATTTCATTACTTAACCAGCAAATATTTCTATGGTTGCCAATAAAACAAGACCTCACAATTAAACATAAGGACTCTAATATATCTCGCGAGAAATATCTAGGCACACTACTTCACACAAAACTTATCAATATATGCTCAAGTAATAACTAATTAAGCTCTTTACTACTAATATATGATCAGCTCAACATCATATAAATCATTGTAAGGGGCAAATGTGTGAGGAAGCTTCCAATCTAAGTCTCTCCACTAAGATTGACAGAAAATGGAGACAATCATCTCATTTTTGTAAAATTCAAATAGTAAATATTCCTTCTGACTATATTAACATCTTTCCCTTTCTGAATTACCATCAACGAAATATTAGAGTTGTTGTCATCGATTTGTTTAATGTTTGCACTCCTTATTATAGCTACTTCCTTCTACTTTCTTCTCCATGGAGTTCTTAAACTTTTTGGAAAACAACACTAGTCGAAGCTTCCAACACTTGTGCTTTTTATATCTCACTATTTTATAATGGTCATAAAAAACATTTAGATTAGTTGTTTTTGGTGAATCAGTCGCTACAAGACAGCAGATTAATGAAAATACGCTTCCTTAATGCTTGGCTTGCCGATAAAAGGAATCCATTCTTGTTCCTCTTATTAATGGCCAGAGCATAGGCACTCATCTGTTTTAGATCTTTTGTTCGAAAATTAGGCCAGCTTGATAGCAAACCTGTTATGTAATCCAGCTGAACACTTGGTCGGCATCAAGATGCCATCAATAGAGACTCCTATTATAAAAGCATGCCAAAAGGATTCAATTGCATATTCTATGATCTTAACATAGTGCAATTCGTGCAATTCTTGGTCGTTACCACCACTAATCTTCAAACCAGTGAGATGAACTTTTCTCCAAACAATTGTCCAAATTACTTCCAATTGATATGAGCATTTCACCATATCAAATTATGGTTGGAAAATTTAATCTCTACAAAGGCAGTCTTCTTACAGGTTGTGTAGTGAAGATCTAAAAAACTCTCCACAAGATCTAGCCAAAAATCTGACTCTTCACCTTACAGGATGGCATCATTAAAAATTCAATCTTTGTTTCCGGCATCAAAAACCTCATCTCCTCATTTGTTCTTCCTCATCATTTGCAATATTCTCGGTCACTAAATTAAGTGCCAGCTCTGTCGCAGCCTGGCTTTCCCTTCTAGTGCTTCACCCGTGCAAATTCTTTCATGGCACCTTGAAATTTCATGAACTCCAGCACAAATTTATTCTATTTCGTGAGCAAAGACATTTGAATATCTCCTGTCATTTCTTCATGGGTCGATTAAATCAAAAAACAGTTCTTGTATCCTGTAACTTTCTCGTGTTAACACTCTCGTGTCAACAGAATGCCTAGAATCTCTTCCTTGCTAACCTAGCATTCTGATACCAAAACTTGATCTGTATGGCAGGCTCATTATCATCCCAACATAGAGAACCACGTTGGCAATTATTTAGAGAGGAGAAAGCACAGAAATAAAATTAACAAGAAATAAAAGAGTGGCAGAAATGGTAATTCTAATGTTACAAACCAGGAATCTATAACTTTTCAAATGCAATATGACAAGCTATATATAGTAATACAAAGGGTCTTAAAGTAATTAAAACTAAATAAGGTGTGATTATCCTGCTGTTTATCAGATATTAGTCCTACGTTGTCCCCATGTCAGGCTTGAACTGCTAATGCTCAGGCAAATTTCACCATTACGGCAAGCTGAGTCACTTCACTGGCAAAGCTTGGCTCAACTGAGATCCACTCATCAGAGGTTGGTTCATCTTAAATCCTGATTTTCATCTCTCTAATTAGCTCGTATCAGCATTGTATCCAAATGAAATCCTCCCTGAACCGTTCTACAGAACCCCAAGGTATTAGTTTTATATTTTTCAAATTTTGTTTCTAGGACAAAGCGCTAACCATATTACCTACCATTTAGTGTTTCTAATTAGGGCAATTTGACCCACCTGGTCGACCCCCCTCTCCCCTACATAAATGCCCCCCCTTCCTTCCTTATTCCCCCCACAGCCCCCTCCTCCTCCAAACCCTAGCCAGCCTAAACCTGCAGCCCCTCCTCCCCCTCACAGCAGCCCAGCCAGCCTCCCTTCCCCACGGCAGCCACCCTCAGCCTCTCAGCCCACGGCAGCCGCCCCTCATCCTGCTGCAGCCCTCCCTCGGCCGGCCAACAGCCAGCAAGCAGCCGTCCGGCCACCCCATTCCGGCCAACAGCCCGGCCAACAACCCACTCTGACCTCCCTCCGCTTTCCGGCAATCCTAATCCTAAAGGTAAGATGATATGTTTAAAAAGATAGAGAAAGGGGGAGAAAAATAGGAGAATTTTCTACATTCTTATAATTTATACCTACTTAGTAATCATTATTATGAAAATAATAAATGATATAATATCGTCATTCAAATTAATATGATTTTCATTAATTAATAATGAAAACTATACATATATTATAAAATGACTATAATTTCAATTCAAACGTTTTCATTTTGACAGTCATTTTTGTTATGTTCTTTCATTATTATATTATTGTTATCATTAAAATAATGATAACAATAATATTATATCAAATATGATTATTATCCTCAGCAACTTAATAAACGCTATAATAAATATTACTGTCATCGCATTATCTTAAAATCAGACTTCAATCATAATAAGAAAACGAAAAAAGAACATAATCGAAATGAAAATAAATGTTACTCCTAAAAATATTGGCTAAGAGCTAATTTAAAAATATCCAAAACCTAAATGCAGATTGAGCGAACTGTCACTCATCTGAACTGTTGAACTTGTGAACTTAAAAGAACAAGATACCAGATATTTTTTTTATTACTCTTGTTTAAATACACTTTTCTGCTCAGCATCGCACAAATTTGATAAAAGTGCTTTTTAAAGTCACATAAAATGATATATGAACAAGTTTGGACAAGTGATAAGCAAGGTTTCTATGTTGATTTATATTTTTTGTCTAATCAGACAACCGTTAGGACGGGGCTGTCCGACATCAGGAGTCATAAGGAGCCTATACTGATAAGCCTTTGAGGGAGCAAGTATAGAGAGAAGTTGAGAAATGTAACACAAAAATGAACCCCCTTTTTCCTCGCTTTTGTACTTGCCCAACAAAATCATATTTTGCCTCAGATATCAAGCGCTAAAATTCTGTATTTATTTTTGTGACTGCAATTATTTTTATGCTAAGTTTCAAGTGCAATCGAAATAAGTTTGCAGGGATAAGTTTGTACAACTTTTATTTCCTGTCAAATATTAATTATTTTGCTTATTATTTAACATTTGTAAAGATAACATCTATCAGTACTTAGTTTCACAACTAATTGGTATTCGAATGCCCGCACTTTTGAAACGTGCCCAGATCAGGAGTTCATCCTCTCGGAAAGGTGTTAAAGAACTGAGCAGTGCTGATACTGCTACCTGCTGATCCACCGCTTTCTTTTTGACTCTATCTACTTTTAAATGTTTGTAATTTTCTTAAATTTTAATCTATGTATCCATGACTTGTGAATTAATGAATAAATGAGTTATGTTTGATGTCTATATATTTGTCTCTTAAATCACTCAATATGATCTTGCGACTAGAGAACTTGTTGTGCTTGTTGTTGTTGCTATTGCTATTCCACAAGCAAACCGGTGTTGGATCTGCTCCCGCTGACCCGGCACCGGGTTCTCACATAGGGAGAGACTTCATTTCATCTCACAACCCCGAGACTCTTCGTTGATCCAGGAAACAAACTTTTGTTAAGCAACCTGATGCAGACGGGTTTGCCAAACGATGGAGCAGAGCAGTGTCGAAGAGAAGCGGATTCTTCACAGAGCATTTGCAAACCATCCCAAAGCAAATGTGTCAGCCAAACGATGGTTGTGCCAAATGAACGACTAGAAGAGTGTCCATTTTCTTCATATGTAAACAATGGGAGCCCACCGGAAACGATCGAAGTAAGCCTCTGCCAGTCAATGATGCTCGCCCATAGGCGGTGCACGTAACCCCTACGAAAGAGCCATGCTTGTGCATGGAAAACCCTACAAGGGCTTCTTGCTTGCATCAAAGATTTTCATATATATATATATATATATATATATATATATATATATATATATATATATGTATATATATTTATACATATATATATATACACACATATATATGTGTGTAAACCCTTCAAAGTAAAGCTCTTTAAAAAGTAGCCTCCTCGTCATAAGAGGTGCAAGGTTATAAGGCATCCCACAAAGTGTAAATCTTAAGTAAATTAAATAAATTTTCTAAAATGAAATTGTCATGTAAGATCTATTCGAGTTTGAAAGCAATTTTTCATGTATAATATCAAGAATAATAAGCTAACGAATACATCATTTAAGTTGTTTTGCATGGCAACTTTTTACTTGCTCAAATTTTTCCAAAGAATTTTCATATTTTTGATGATATTTTTTCTTAATTCCAGGAGTTTAGCCCTTTACAAATCATTTATATTACACATAATTTTATCACTGAATTCTTATACGTCATCTCCTCGTCAAGTCATCTATTTCATTGCCTAGTGATGATTTCATTTCCACAACCCACGTTGAGTTATCCAATACTCTTCAAAACTACAATTGTCTAATCCAGTGCAATTCCAGCTGGAGGCCACCATCTCCGCACCACGTGATCACTTTTTGCATTGTCAAATCCATTATATGCATTTCTAATAGCTCATGTCATAACTACCAACATGTTATCACTTGCTCCATGTTAAGATCATTAACTATCCAAACTCGTAGTCATCTATAAAAAGTGCTTTTCCACTCCTGGCAAAGGATTGTACCTCAAGCATTCCTGTTGAGGCTTTGCCCGCATGAACACTAAATTGCATGAGAAGTTTGATGACGGAAGTATCCAGCTTCATGCTTTCAGACCATTTTCCCATCCTCTTATTGATAACCATCATTGTATGAGAAGGATTCAAAGATAAACAGATTTAATTCTAATTTCTATATATTGTGATTTGTATCCATTATCTTACATAGTGGAAAACATATAGAGATTTCGTCTCCAAAAGTAGACGTAAGTTGCTACACGGACTGAATTACTATAAATTTATCTCTTCGGTTTTTTATTGCTTTTATATGCTTATCTGCCTTTATGTATATGGATAGTTAGGTAATAGAAATTATGAACAAATCAATTAATATATTGCTCTCCTAGAATAACTTGACCATGTCGAATGGTCACAAACATATTTGAAGGGCATTCTAATATCTAGTTTACCCACTCCACCATATCATAATGACCCAAAAAAGGAATCTGAACCTCCTTGCTTCCCATGAGACAGGTGCAGCCTCTGCTGTACCGACTCTCTTAAGCACTCTTATCGTGAACAGGATGCCTCAGCCACTGTTCGAGTACATCAACTCACATACCATGGCTCACGATACAAGACGCCAGTTCAAAGCTCAGCAATATTGCATTGCACATTTCAAGCAAGTGAGGTGCCAATATATCGAACCCACCCTTATTCATCCCATTAACCTAGCACCCGAACTCAAAGCCACAGGACTGAGGCATGCCAGGAACAAGGTACCACTTATTATGCTAGCCCCTCAAGTACTTCCTCTTTTCACCCCTCTAGCTATCCTCTGATTGAACGAGCAACTGCTGTGTACATCCTCCTTACCCAACAGAGGTTCCTGGAAAAACTTATCAAATCAAAGCATTTTTAATGATACAATGGCATCCTCCCATCCCTAAGAGGATAAGGTGATGCATGACACTAGGGAGCAACCCCATTATTGGTTATTCGCCATCCCTCCACCAGGAAGACCGGCTCAAAGGAGGCCCTTTTCCATACTCCCTGGTGCTCGAAAATTCCAGTTACCATGGCTCCTTGAGTTGCAAACCTTGAATTTGGAGACATAGTGGCACCTCATACCCGAAAGACTATGTGGGCCATTTTGAGACAGCAATCTCACTGAATAATATGTGCAAAGCAATCAAGTGCAAATTAAGCACAATCACATTAATCAAAATAGCCCAGCGATGTATCAACTCATTTTCCCAAGAGAGTGTAATGAGCTTCCACCAGCCTATCAAGTCATTCATAACTCACTTCGTAGCAGCTAGAAGACAACCCAAGTCTGCACAACGCATGCTGCTAATTAAGCAAGAGAAAGGCGAATCACTATAAACATAGCATGCTGTATGAAAATCGACATGTCGCTTGCCTCACCTTAACAAATCGATGTTTAAATTCAACTACATGAAGAAATGTTCGACTATCATGGACAAGTCGCTGGACCCCCATCAAATATATAAACACAGTAGGTGACTAATTATTGAAAGAGTCAAGATCAATTCCCCTACGGTAAGGCAACGTCTAGAGCTCCAGCCCATGTGAACAAAAACACTCAAGCAACAAAGAGTATTCCTCTGCTTTGTAGAGAAATCAGCGGCCCCATGCCCACCACAAAGTGGAGACATTTCACTTGGCAGGGTACCAAAAATCCCACCAAGTAACAGAACTACCACACCCCGTGTGCAGTCTCACTAAGTTAATCAGCAAAATAAAGAATAAACACTTCTACCACCAGTCTTTGCACAACCAAGAACGGAAGCTTGGAAAAGGAGTCATAAATTATGTCTTGAATCATGACGGCCTGGGCCACATCACGAATAACTACTTTATCCCCAATGTCTTCCTAAAGCTAATCAAAGAAGGTCAGTATAAGGAATTCATCATAGAGCAGTGAGAGCCCACCACCACAGTCGAATCATTATGAATAAAGGGATGAAGATCTAACTCAACAAAATTTAAAACCCCATACCAGGTAATTGTCGACGATGTCAACATGGTGACCCAATTCACCGAAGAAGATTCACCCTTGGAAGCTTGTTTTGAGGATGATCTCTTCATTAACTTTGGTGACTCTAATCCCAAGATTGGACGCTATTGCAACCTGACGAAGGCAGCGGTACAAGATCATCTGGTCCACAACCATCCACTCCTGGCCAAGAATCTCATTAACTAATGCTGATCTGCCATCTTTTGCATATTTCTCGACACAATCAAGGTTCAAGCTATCCTCTAGATGGAAAAAGTCGCCGGATTGCTTGTTGGCACAGGAAGTAGTGTCAACACTACAGGATTTCACGTCGTTTAGTAACTCGGCATACCTAAACAAAACCTCCTATCGATAATACATTGATTTTTCAGCTTCATTAAGGAAACGTGTGCTCTAGTCACATTAGCTGCACATAAGCCTCCATAGACCATCCATGGCTCAAAAGCTAAGATCGTTCTCTTAAGAACAATCCCTAACTCTCAAAGTGAAGATTTTGAAACTCTCCAAGCAGTCTTCATTCAAGAAATTCAATACTCAACTTAGTTGTCTACTATCTTCATGATTAAAAAGACTAGTGACAAGACTTCACACCGTCAAATGGATCATCACTTATCCTTAATCAGCTTAACAGCTTCTCTCTAAACATGACTTCTCTCCTCCCTTACACCTACAAATGAACCATCTCTAGCTTCCCCTTCTCCCTATCCTACCCTTGGAAGACCATTGTCAAAGCCCAAACTACCATACACATTGTTTCTCTCCTCTACTTTGTCATCCTTCCCTCTATCTCAGCTGAAAATACCTTAATCCCTAGTCATCTCAAGAACCCCCCATCAATCCTAGTTGACAGTACTTCCCCTCTATCCCCTTTTCAAAGAGCTCTTACCCAAACCCTTTCCACTTCACCACCCCTTTCACCCATAGCAAACTATCACCTCAAATTGTAATGTGACACATGGATCTTTATTATATTACATTCTTTATACAAGTATACATACATGCAGACATATACATATATATAAGGAGACGCGATGATTCACAGACGCGAGAGCGAGAGCAAGAGCAGAGCCTTAGCGTCGCAGGCGCCGGGATCTTCTAGTGATGGTGTCTCTTAAGCTCTTAACTTCGATCAATGGATGTCGCGTTGATGACGAGGGTCTGGCACGCTATCAGATTTTCATCTTCCGGAAGGTGCTAACGCTTACCTCTTCTGCGAAAAGATTGATCACGATCAAGTCTATTGTATTTTTCGAGGTAAACCTGTCTTGATCATCACAAAGGATGAAGAGATTAAGCTCGCAAAACTGTTCAAATTCACTCTGGTTGGGAAATTTTCAAATGGTCGACCACCTATGGTGGCCATAAGTAAATTTCTTAATAGCTTGGGCTTATTCGACAAGTTTCAAGCCAACCTAATTGAGTCTCAGCATGTGCTCCTCATATTCTCTAATGAATCTACTACATTGAGACTACATGAAAATCCTAAAATGGACAATTTCCTTTGACCCTTCATGTGAACCTCCTATTGCATCAATTTGGATCAAATTTCCTCTTCTTAAGATTCACCTGGTTACAAATTAAATCCTCTTTGCTCTGGGATCCTACTTTGGGGAACCTTTGAGAATTGATTACGCAACAACAAATTTGACAAGGCCTTCTATGGAGACTATCTTAGTTGAATTAAATTTCACTGAGGATTTTGAATCCAAAATCTGGATCAGAGACACAAAGAAAGATACATCCAAGAGTGCGTGATAGAAAACAGACCAATCTATTGTCCTCATTGTTTAATCATCGGTCATAAAGAATCGCAATGCTTCAAACTTAATCCTAAGTTGAGAAAGAATTCCAGGCCAGCAGAGGCATTTTCTCCCAAACATTCAAAGGAGAAACAAAAATTGATCTATGTTGAAAAAGGAAGAATTGAATCTATGGCAATTGAACCATGTGGGTAGGATGTGCTCCTCGACGAGTCTAGCTCGGCTAGGGTCTCAAACCCGGGCTTGCTCATTGGAAATGAAAGTGCAACGATGGCGGATTTGGAAGTCATCATTAATTCCTAGGTGCGGATGTGGGCCAGCAGGTGGTCGCTCCAGTTTATGAGTTAATTGTTTATTTGGAGCTGGTTGAGCCTGGGGCGGCGGTTGGGTCAACGTCGGTCAATGACCCTGTCGACCCCATTTTTGTTCCCTAGGAGGAAGAAACAAAAGAGGTATTCGATTTTTTTTCTTCAAAGAGAATAACAACCAAGCTTAAGTCAATCCAAGCACTTTTACACATGAGAGAAGAAACTGTTGGTGCCCCAGATGAGGTCGTGGTCCCTCGCCCATGGATTGTTGCACGGGCTAATGGAGATACATTGGCTAAATCAAATTTGAATTTGCTAAACGTCCCTTTGACCATGCTACAGGTAATGGCTTCTGAAATTCCTAAGGTGTTGCAAGAGAGAGCTTTAAGAAACACTTCGAACCTCAATCCTTTTGTCAAGAAATTCATTCCTTCAAAGGATGGGACAATTGGAGTGGAGGTTTCCTATCCTGATGCTGAGGTGCACTCTTCATTATCAAAAAAGAACATGCTGACATTAAAGACAGTTTTGAGAAACAAAAGGGCAGAAAGAAGAAAAAAAGGAAAGTGATCCAAATTCCGATTCAAGTTCAAATATCGGAGGAGCGGACGCTAATCTCATTTAAGGATTAAAAGTTCGGTTGGAAGGGTAGTCGCCAGTTTTTTAGCTTTATTTCTTGTATTGGAATCTTCATGTTATATTCTTTATGGAGGTAGGAGACCATTTTCTTTTATTCATTTTATGTTATTTATTTTATTTTAAGGGGAATATGTTGAAATTTTATTAGAAAATATACAAATAATTTTAGATGGTAACTATGAAAAAAACCAAAAATCAAAAAATCAAAAATAAAAACAAAATACAAAAAAAACAAAAAAATGATCATCAATGCCCCCCAAAGATTCTTCCCAATGAAGAATCAATTATAGAGCAAAAATATGAGCGCAAGAGCAAATGTGACCCTCTACTCATGCTTAAGGATTGACTCCTTTTTTTCTTTGATAATAATGTCGAATTTTTTTTGATAAGTTAGAGCCATTTTTTTTTGTTTGAAGTTTGTTGGAGCAAGCAAACTCATTTTCTTCAAATAAAGATTCCTCATTAGTAATTATCAGATATTGTCAGAGTGAATGACAGAAGCTCGTTTGTATGTCCGCCAAATCCACTTGTATGACATTCATTGACACGAGGCTCGGGACTCGCCATCACCTGGACTACCTCGTCATCAATAGAAACATATACCTCCCCTAAAGGTTTTGGGTACACTTTCTCCATAAGAATTTTTCTTGATTGCGTTGATATTAGGGAAATCCCGCATTCTTCAAAAAATTTATTGAAATTCCAAATCAAACTCTAAATTTATGCATCATTCAGTGCTATATGGCCATGTAAGAGACTATTAATAGCAGTAGAAAAGAAGTAGTCGAGTAAAGGTTCAATGCTACTTACCTTTATTACAACCTCCTTGTTAACAGCAGCGATTGTCTCAGGATTTTGTTCGGCGGTGCTGCCCACTGTTAAAGGTAACATCAAATGGTTCAATAATTTCCACCACAACCAATATATTACCAACATCAAAATTCTTGCAATCTTCGACATTGGCATTTGCCTGAAGATTTATATTCAACTGTCTCTGAATTTTGGGATCATATATTTGTTTGCTCAACTTGGCCTTTTGTATAGTACAATCCCTTGAAATACTCTGATCTTTTAAGTGATGATATAATTCAAAACATGAAGAGATGTCATGGCCTATTGTTTTGCAGTTGGTGCAGTAAAGGGATAAGCTTTCAAAGACAACTTTCTAGAAATATCTCACTTTCACACCCAATCCAAATGGACGAATTAACGGTTTCCGTTAAGCCAATTTCAACCAAGACTCGGGCTACAAATGGGAGGATGAGGTTAATCGTCACATAGTCGAGCTTAAGGTGTTTTCCAAAATAAGATCCTAGTGAAAACAGAATAGAGTGGGTGATCAAAGGAACCTTAAGCAGTGGGAAATTTATCCAAACAGAAACTATATGAGATTCATGTTTTGAATCAAAATATGTGGTCCATTTTAATAAAATTTCATATGAAGATTTTCAAAGTAGTAGTAACCTCGAGTAAATAACCTTGCATAATCTAGATCATTGGAGAGCTTGATTAGTATATGTCGAGCATCGATTATTAACCCAACGCGATAGGAGCCCGAAAATCCTAAATTACTAAAAAAATTTCAAATGGCAAACATGGGAGGTTTGCCATTATAAAAGTTCCCAACTAGTGAGAACTTGAAAGGTTTAACTAACCTTTTCATTTCATCATTCGATAGAAGAAGAGTCAGTTTAACTCTAAAAGATGCAACGAATTTGATACCAACCAAACCATTCACCGAATTAGCATTTGTGAGAGCTTCAACAAAGGATTTTGGAGCAAACCAGCTATTGTTCTACTTAGAGTGTAAGTTAGGAAGGTTCACCAAGCCACCATGTCACCAATTTAGTCACCAACAGTGGCGACACCAGAGCCGAGCAACCATGACCTCAAACAGGAGCAGAAAGACCAGAAGCGAAAGGACCATCGAAAGTGTCTGGTCGAACATCAAACGAAGTAGAGAAACCTCAAAAAGGCCACCAGATTGGCACACACGAACGCAAAGAAAGGCAGCGGCACCGCCCACCTGGAACCCTAAATTTCCATCGTGGAGAGAAGGCGAATACGCAATTGCGGGAGTGATATATGCATATTGGGAACATCTAATGGCCTTTTTATATATAATTAAAGGAGCACAACATATGTGGTGGGTGGCTCCAATAAAGTAAAACTAAGAGAAAAAAAAATAAAAATAAAAAGAAATATAAAATAACCACCAAACCCCCCATAAAAATCTTCCATATAAGATTTCAGCACAATTCTAAAATAGTAAATAAAGCAAAATAAGCAAACCCACTGATCTATAATCCCCATCCAAAGAATTCAATAGCCTTTTGTTTCTGAAAGAATATATTGATATTAATCCTTTCTTTGACTTCCTTTTTATATTTTCCTTTTTCTTTAACATGGCATCTTCAATTTCAACAATCATAATCCAATGTTAAAGAATCCCCCTCCTCTTTTGATCTAGATAGCTCCATCGAGACATTTGCCCCCACCTAAGATACTTGAGTGAATTCCCTGGTGAAATGAATGAGGTTCGAAATCTCCTTATTCAAGGAGGCTCGCTCCCTCAAAACTGATGCTATTCAAAAACAATAATTTGAAGCATATTTGTTAATACATACATCAACTCTGAATCCAATTTACTAGCTAATTCATCATTACCACACATGGGGTATCACGATCTTATCCAATGCACCTTCCGAATCGGCATGCATCTTCATGATATGTTGAATTGCATTAAGCTTGATTTTAAGATGATTTGAAAAGAAGTGATCATACACCGCCATCGTCTCCTCTTCCCATGCCACAATGCAGGACTCCAGATGGTTAGTCACCTCCAGCACAGAAAGTGGATCACCCATCCCCTACACCGAGAGAGCATCCCCACACCATCCCTGACGGCATCTGACTCAGAGGCTAAGAAACCTGATGCAATTGGAGTGAACGCCTATTTCAGTATCGAACTCGCGTCCATCTCATTCAACTGAGGTATACCATCATCCATGTCAATGACATCCTCATTTGATTTGTTCATAGCAATAACCATTATATGATGATTATCTTCAAGACAAGCATCCACCAGAGACTCATTCTCCGATTCAGTAATAGTATCTCAAACAACACCAGCCACTAAAGGCTCGATAGGTAGCCCCTCGCTACCCGGCACGACAGGGACTAGACTTTCCTTAGCATTTTGTTTAGGAACATACAAAATGTGTTTACTAGAATGGCCTCTTATAATGGTTATAGCAATATTTTAGCTGGTTTTATTTCTTGGTTTTAGAAGTAGGAGAAATTAAAGCAGCCCATAGATTCAATACCAATGGTATTGCAATTCATACAAAAAGAAGGCAAGCTTTCCAAGCTAACTTCTTGATAATAATCATTATACTCATCTCCAGTTCAAATAACTTCCTCAAATTGTTTGATTAGATCTATTTTTACAAGAATCTGAGCCACAGACAATCTAAGAGGATTTGCAGTGCAAAATCTACCTTAAGCGACTTTCCAAAATAGGATTCCAAGGAGAATAGCATGATTAATCAAATAAGCTTTGAGTTAAGGAAAGCTTATTCAAATTGGGACAATAAGAGTTTCACATCTTGAATCAAAAGTAATACATTTCAAGATTTTCATATGAAAATTGTGGACAAAGTAAGATTCTTGAGAAGAAACTTGTGCAGTCCTGCTCACTTGATAATTTTATAAGGATATGGTGATGATCAATCAACCCAAAGTTATATGAAGCCATCAGCCCAAAATCACTAAAAAACTTTTGAATTTCTAGCATAGGAGGCTTGCTATTATATAGTTTCCTTGCTAATGTGAATTCAAACGGCTTAGCTAGCAACTCCACATCTTTTCCATCCTTAGATAAGATAAGCATTGGTCGAGATCGATTTGATACCAGCAGGATATGAAGAGTTAATCAGCGATCAAGGAAATGGAAGCAGCAAATGAAGAGAATGTTTTATATGAAGGTTTGGTAATACATCCATACAGTTTACCTCTTGTGCTTCGATGGACAGAAAACCGAGACAAGAGGGAGAGTCGTGATCCAGCGGCGCGAGTCAAGGGATCCCCACTCTAGCGAAGACTAGTTGGGTCCCGAGCAGCAGCGTCGTGTGTGTGTGTGTGTATTTCATTTGTGAGAGCATCACGAACTAGAAGACTAGGAGTCAACATCTTGCCCAACAAGTCACCAATATGTCAATGTCTATTGAAAATGATGTGTTAATTTCTACTGAATCGGAACCAGCAGGTTTAGCTTGAATGGTTTGAAGCAACCAACTATTAGTCATGATAATATTTCATGCAAGGCAAGGGTGAAGCACTGCTTTCTTCAACTATCAGTGGATGTGCATGGTGGATGAGAATTGAGTAACACAAACAAAATATCCAAGAGCAAATTAAACGCTTTTGTCTATTCATAAAATACATACAAGAAAAAAGTTGAAACTTAGATACGAGTGCAGTTTATTATAAGGCAACAGCAGTAAATTAGTTAAACAATGATATAACCGCACCAAATAGTCCTCCGTGGCATACCATTGATTAGTAGTTGTAGAAATGAGAAAGCAAGCTTCTCAAGAGACAATTTGGCAAGACCTTAATGCTCATCATTAGTGCAGGATAATCATTTTGTTATGAAAAATAGAAAACACTAGAGGAATCTTCTAATTTCAATATCATGCATGATACCTCAATTGCGGAAAAAAATTGGAACTTGAAATTAGGATATTAAGTTTCATTTAAAGTAACACGCGCCGATAAAATATAGTCGCAAGTACTAAGAAAGCTCACCATATCATTAATCAGCTCATGATGCAAGCATGAATCCTGGTTTATACTCAAAAGAAATAACCTGTACACGTTCAAGAATAAAGCTCTTCACATGCGAGTCAACGGTTATGCCTCATTGTGGCAAGCCAGTAGAAATGGCTGAATTGGGGATAAAGCTAACCAGTCAACGAAATCCCATACTGAATCCTCAATTCATGAACTGAATTCCCATCTCCTGTTGCATGAAGATAATTAAAGAAAGCATATCCCAATAAAATTAAACTCATCGCCATTCCATCTTTGGTCTTTGACATCATTTAGGCTTTAATATCCATCAAGGAGATAAAATGATAGGCTCCCGAGAGTCATGCTGCAGATTCGGAGATGTAAAGCTCCTCAATCTCCTTAGAAGAAGCCAAGCATCAGAAACTGAACAACCCTGATTCATCTGACGACCCACAGGATATGGAAAATCCTTGCTTATCTCCACAAGCATTGTACCCTAGAATCAGTATTAAGAATGTTTTAGTTCTGGACAAATTTTTTGCTTCATAAGAAAAATCATGAAGGATTAGAGATGTGATGGTTGCTAACTGTTATACTGCTCCATATAAAAAAAGAAATCATTTTTTGAAAGATGTCAAGCAAGATATAGAGATAAATGGTCTACTTAACAAAGAACAAATATTAAAACCATCACTAGCCGAGCCCGGATGCCACTAGATAATGCAAATAAGAACTCCAACAAAAGTCATTGCGCCTACCATGCTCAAAGATAAGAACATTTCATTGTTAGAAGTACATTTTATCACATTAGAATGCAAACTAAAAATAATTGTAATTGATCTATGTTGACTCTAAGAGTCATTATGTGCATTCCACTTATTTTTGAATGTCACAATTTTGATAGCAACAAAATTAGAATATAATTTTTATTAAGTGCTAATGTTTAAAATCGAGTTTCACAAGAGAGCACTTGCAGAATTATACAAGACTTTAGCTGTAGCTGCTAAAGTGGTCAATAACGAACATGGCGTGTTGAAACACCACTAAATAATGCAAGAACTCTAGCAAAAAGTAACTGCATCTACCATGCTCGAAGTAAAGAACATTTCTTTGTTAAAAGTACATTTACCACGTTAGAATCAAATAAAAAAATAATTGTAATTGATCTATGTTGACTCTAAGAGTCATTATGCGACTTTATTTTGATTGTTCCAATTTTGATAGTACAAATTTATAATATTATTTTTACTAAGTGATGATGTTTAATATCAAGTTTCACATGAGATAACTTACAGAATTATTCTAGACTAGAGCCAGTGAAGCTATAAGATGATACAGATCTAGATAAAGATGCCAACTCCAATTGATTAACTAAGGCGATGGATTCTAATAATCAATAAGAAGAATAAAGAAGCATTAGCACATAATTTCATTAGCATGCCAAAATGCTGTATTTTTATTTATATTCATTTGTATATAATGTAATAAGTTAAGTGCAAGACTAAATTTTAGACTATTTCTTACTAAAAGTTGAGAGAAGAGAGCAATTAGAAAGCTTAGCTTAAATTCCCATAAACCCTACTCTTGGTCCAAGCACCGCAAGGAGTGAACCCAAGCTCCTCAGCAGATAACAATTTTGGTGGGGCGAACATCCTTTAGAGATGGCTGGCCTTGCTTTCACAGCTCATCTTTTGCCCCGACAGGCTTGAACCCATCCCCCTACAAGCTCATATAGAACATATCCATCCCATAGATCATTGGGACACCCCAACAGGTTTATTCACACGCCCCGGCAGGCTTTCTTGCCCAAAAATTTGATTTTTCCTATTTGAACCCTACCTCTCTTTCCCTATAAATAAGACTTGTTTCCCAACCATTTCATACATCCTGAAACAATGCTAAAGCATTTCAAAGCAATCTAGAACCTTTGAAACTCCTCCTAAGCTTAATGCAGTGCTCAAGTTCTATCAAAATTTAGACACTTTGAATCTTGAGAATTTCACTTCAAGAATATAAGTATTTTGTTTTTATAAACTTTTTTATTTCTTAACCTACTCTAGCAAATTGAGCAAGAAAAAGTTTTCACGCAACTTCGCCTCAGCAAAACTTTGGAAAGGAGCGTAACCCTAACACCTTCACCACCAAAGTTTACTCAAGGGATTGGACCAAATCTTCTCTCCACTATTAAATAGCGCAGTAGCCGTTCCATTTCAAGAGAACTTTCAAAGAATATGAACCGTTGAAATGTTGGTCACAAAAGTGCATAAATTTTGCTTTGATACTTCTATTAGATTTTATAAGGCTCAAGTGACGCTATTAAAAAGGGGGTATATTGTGTTGGTTTTAGAAAATTAAATTTAAAATTGAAGGACCAGAGAGAAACTTAAATTTGCAAGTTATATAAGCTTTGTATAATACTATCCAAGAGGGGTGAATTGTATTTGATTTTTGAAAGTTAAAATTTAGAACTTTATTTTGGATTTTAATAAATTATAGACATTTACAAGGAGAAAATCTAAGTACAACAAAATAAGAGAAAAAAACAAACACAATAAAAAAATTAAAATAAATAAATAAAACAAGAGAGCACAAAAATATTATAATAGTTTAGAACTTCACATCATTACTGTAACAACCCAATATCGTTATTTTTCAAATTAGGTCAAAACCCACCTCAGACATCAGGACCCCGGGGAATTTCAAATTAGGGCAAGCAAAATTTTCATTAGATAGAAATAATTTTTAGATCAAAATGCCCTAGTTTGGGAGAATTCGGATAACAGAAACTCCCGCCTTAATTTTTCTAAATTATTTAAATCCAATATCAAGAACATTGAAATACGTTCCCGAAGTCATCGTTTTCAGCGTCGTTGTGTTAAGCATATTATTTAAAGCTACTTGGAAATTTTCATTAATTTCTGAGTGCCGGTTTGATTGTGATTAATTTTTTGGGTATTAAACCTCAAAAATTAATATAAAATAAAATATTTGTTCGAATCGAAAATATTTTGGCTCAAGGGTGTTCATTATATTGAAACACACATCGGTGTCAAGTTTCGTTATTTTTGAATGTCAAACGATAAAAAAATGCGGAAAATTTAATTTCAAGTAAATATTTAATTTTCTACTTATTTCCTTCCTTCCTCTCCCCCTTCGGCCTCTCCCCCTTCTGCGACCCCCCTCCACTTGGAAAGCGCAGCAGGCGCAACTGGCGCGGAACCTTCCGCACCAAAAACCGGCCCGCCTACGCCATTTTTAACGCAGGCTGGTCGGCTCACTTGGCCGACCCCCTCTCCCCTCCTCTCTCTCTATTTAAGCACCCCTCCCTTCCTTCTTCCCCACAGCCCCTCTCCTCCTCCCTTAAACCCTAGCCAGCCAACAAACCCAACCCCCTCCTTCCAGCCCAGCCACCCCTCAACCTGCTGCAGCCCCTTCCAGCCCAACCACCCCTCAGCCTGCTGCAGTCAGGAATTCGTCCTTGAAGAAAGTTGCTAAGAACCAAGCAATGTTGATACTGCTTCCTGCTGATCTTCCGCTTTCCTTTTTGACTCTATATTTTTTTTTAAAGTTTGTTACTTTTCTTTTATTTTAATCTTTGTAATCAAGACTTGTGAATTAATGAATAAATGAGTTATGTTTGATATCTATATATCTATCTCTTAAATCACTCAATATGATTATGCGGCTAGAGGACTTGTTGTTTTACATCATCACAAACCGGTGCTCGCTCTGCCCCCGCTAACCCGGCACCGGGTCCTCACAGTTAGTATCAGAGCAGGATTGAGTGTAAAGTTAAAGAATATATATAAAGTCAAATTATAATTTATTTTGAGAAGAGAGAATGATAACATAAACCTATGTAATTTAAGCTTTCAACCTTTAGGCAAAAAAATGGATTCATACAAAGGATTTTTAAGACCCCATCAAAAACCCCAATTAAGGCACCTATATCAATGGAGGTTTCGGGAAGTACCAACGACCGCAACATGGAAGCAGTCATAGAGCTCCTAGCAAATCAAAAGAAAGCAGCTTTATCAAACTCTGTTCAATCACCCCAAAAGCATTGTTCTAAGGGAATCCACCAATCTTTCTTCAAATTAAATCCTCTTATGGAGACTGAAGACTGGTTAAGAGAGATAGAAAAGACACTAGAAAGCATGGAGTGTTAAAATGAAAAAGCAGTACGAGTGATTCGCTACCTATTTTAAGGCGAAGCTGGCCATTGGTGGGATTCCGTCGCCAGTATTGATTTCACTGGCATAAAATTGGAGAATATAAGTTTGGAAGCATTTTCAGAAGCTTTCCGAGCCAAACATGTCCCGCAAACTTCCCAAAGCATCATGGAAAACTAATTCATGAATTCAGGGTAACAACTCCGTGGCCAACTATGAGGCCGAGTTCACAAGATTGTCAAGGTATGCTCAGAACCCAATATGTACAGAAGAAGCAAGGTACAACCGTTCTCTATTAAGGATGAAAGACACCCTTCATTGGAGCCTGCTTCCATTTAGACATGCTCGTTTCTCCGAACTTTTAGAATGCGCTTTAATCATGGAGCATGAAAAGAATAGCAAGCCCTCTATCAACACAGGTCAAGGGAAAAGGCAGGAACATCCTACAAAGGACCAAGGAACTTTCAAAAGACAACAACACAACCCACTGCCAAAATCTTTCAACTAACTTCTGAGAATTTCGGACAAGGAATGAGAGGAGATTGTCGAAGCATCATCCCTACGGCAAGTGCTACCATGATGGCAGAAGGTGTTTTCAGTGCGGCAAGCCCGGACACCAAATTCGGAATTGTCAATCATTAAGGACGATAGATGGAGTAACCATTATAAGAGGCACAAACACCACAACAGCTGTAACCCCGTTCCGTGCCCAAACAAGAGGAGCTACCCCAGAACCAGCCAACGCCCCAAGGCCACCAACTACATCGGCATCCAACCAAAGAAAAGGACCCGCACCTCGTAACTCTGTTCCCGCAAGAATTTACACGCTCACTCCAGTCTTAGCACCTGGAGACAACAATGTAGTATCAGGTATTTCATTCTTCTCGTTCTCTTTTCTCTTTTGCACTTATATTAGTACAAAATGCTCATAGTTCATATTTAGGCGTGCTATTCATTAATGATGTATCATGTGACACATTCTTTGATACGGGGCAAGCCACTCTTTCATATCAAAAAAACTTGCAGCCACACTAGAACTAACATCCTTCCATTTGGCAACAACACTAAATATTGGGTTACCTTCTGGAGCTAGCATGGAGGCTCAAAAATTCAGTATTTTTAACATTCCCATGGAAAGCAAAATATTCAAGGCTACGTTAGTCATTCTACCCATCACCAACTTTGACTTTATTCTATGGATGGATTGGTTAAACAAGAATGATGCTGTAATCAACTGCCAGAAGAAAAAGGTCACAATCAAAAGTGGTAAAACATCAAAAGTATTTATAGGAAGACAAAGCCTATTAGCTTCCCAAGGCCACCAACTACATCGGCATCCAACCAAAGAAAAGGACCCGCACCTCGTAACTCTGTTCCCGCAAGAATTTACACGCTCACTCCAGTCTTAGTACCTGGAGACAACAATGTAGTATTAGATATTTCATTCTTCTCGTTCTCTTTTCTCTTTTGCACTTATATTAGTACAAAATGCTCATAGTTCATATTTAGGCGTGTTATTCATTAATGACGTATCATGTGACACATTCTTTGATACGGGGGCAAGCCATTCTTTCGTATCAAAAAAACTTGCAACCACACTAGAACTACCATCCTTCCATTTGGCAACAACACTAAATATTGGGTTACCTTCTGGAGCTAGCATGGAGGCTCGAAAATTCATTATTTTTAACATTCCCATCAAAAGTAAAATATTCAAGGTTACGTTAGTCATTCTACCCATCACCAACTTTGACTTTATTCTAGGGATGGATGGGTTAAGCAAGCATGATGTTGTAATCAACTGCCAGAAGAAAAAGGTCACAATCAAAAGTGGTAAACATCAAAAGTATTTATAGGAAGACTAACTTGGTCATCAGAGTTTAAAATACATCTTCATGCAGAAAGAACTAAACTGTCGCCAAAAGAGACGGTTAGAACTGCTCAGCGACTATGACATGGATATTCAATATCATCCTGGTAAAGCTAACTTGATCGCAGATGCTTTGAGTAGAAAAAAAATATTGAGTACTTTAATCTCAGCAAGTCCATTTGAAGAAGAATTCCAGAAGCTTAATATAAGACCCATTATTAAAGATCAGTTGAATGAATTGCTTAATGTTAATACTGCAGGACCTACCTTCGTACAAAGCATATTGGATGCTCAAAAAGTCAGCGAGGAATACTCCAAGCTGAAAGCAAAAATAGAAAATGGACACATAACAGAATTACAGCTGCGAAAAGGAATTCATATTTATAATGGGTAATAGAATCTGGGTCCCGAATAATTCGCACATTCAAAATCAAATATTAAATGAAGCCCACAACTCAGGCTATACAGTACACCCCGGAAGCAAGAAAATGTATCAAGATCTAAAGACAGCCTTCTGGTGGCCTAGACTCAAAAGAGAGATAGCTGAATTTGTGGCTAAGTGCCACGTTTGTAGCCTAATCAAGGCAGAGCACCAACGACCTGGTGGACTTCTGCACCCACTAGAAATCCCAGTAGAAATGGTCATACATCTCTATGAATTTTGTAATGGGTTTGCCAAAAGGAAAATCAGGAGCAGATGCCATTTGGGTCATAGTTGATAGATTAACAAAATCAGCCCACTTTATCCCAATAAAACAAACAAATTCCGTGGAGAAACTTGCAAGATTATATATTAGGGAGATCGTCAAACTGCATGGAATTCCTAAAACTATAATTTCAGATAGGGATGGCAAGTTTACTTCTCGATTTTGGCAATCAGTACACAAAGATTTGGGAACCATCTTAGCCATGAGCACAGCCTTCCACCCTCAAACAGACGGGCAAACTAAGAGAGTCAACAAAGTACTTGAGGATCTCTTACGTTTATGCTTGTTAGACTTTGGTAGAAATTGGGAGAAACACCTCCCACTTGTAGAATTTGCTTATAATAATAGCCACCATTCAAGCATTGGGATGGCCCCTTATGAAACCTTATATGGGAAAAAGTGCAGTACTCCTCTAGCCTGGACACAAGTTAGAGATATACAAATTTATGAATCTAAGTTAATTAAAGAAACAAACGAAAAGATAAGACTAATCAAGAGCAGAATTGTGGCAGCCCAGGACCGACAAAAGAAATATTTCGACGCAAAACACCGGAGGCAAGAATTTCACATTGGTGATCAGGCTTATCTAAAGGTTAGCCATATGAAAGGAATTCATCGCTTTGGAGTGACTGAAAAGTTGAGTCCCACATATGTTAGACCCTTCGAAGTAACTGCAAAAATTGGAAGCTCGGTTTATAGACTTAAACTTCCTGAAAGATTTACAACCGCGCACAATGTATTCCACGTTTCAACACTTCGCAGATGCCTCTATGAATTCACTCAGTAAATTTCAGACTTAACAGTTGAAATTCAGCCTGATTTGACTTATATTGAAAAACCTCATAAAATTATTGAGAAAGACAGCTGAAAATTAAGAAGCAAGACGATCCTGATGATCAAAATTCAATGGCAAAATCAACTGCGAAAGAAGCCATGGGAAAGTGAAGGCGATATGCGAAGAAAGTATCCAGAACTATTTCTGAATTTAGGTTCCCCCAAGGCTCCCTTTAAGTCATATTTTTATTCTTAATGTTGAGGACGACATTGTTTTTAAGTAGGGGAGTTAGTAACGACCCAATATCGTTACTTTTCAAATTAGGTCAAAACCCACCTCAGACATCAGGACCCCAAGGAATTTCAAATTAAGACAAACAAAATTTTCATTAGATAGAAATAATTTTTAGATCAAAGTGCCCTACTCTGAGAGAATTCAGATAACATAAGTTCTCGCTTTAATTTTTCTAAATTATTTAAATCCAACATCCAGAACATTGAAATACGTGTCTGAATTCATCATTTTCATCAAATTCTGAGCGTCGGTTTGATCGTGGTTAATTTTTGAAATTTTAAACCTCAAAAATTAATATAAAATAAAATAATTTTGTCCGAATCAAAATTGTTTTGGCCCGAGGGTGTTCGTTATATTGAAACACAACTCAGTGTCAAGTTTCGTTATTTTTGAATGTCAAATGACAAAAAAATGCGGTAAAATTTAATTTTCATTAAATATTGCATTTTCTACTTATTTGCTTCCTCTACCCCTTCTGCGACCCCCCTTCGTTCGGCAAGCGCAACTGGCGCGGAACCTTTCGAGCCAGAAAAGGGCCCGCCTGCGCCGTTTTTGCGTAGGCTGGTCGGCCCACTTGGCCGACACCCTCTCCCCTCCTCTCCCTCTATTTAAGCACCCCTCCCTTCCTTCTTCCCCACAGCTCCTCTCCTCCTCCCTCAAAAACTAGCTAGCCAACCCAGCTCCCCCCTCCAGCCCAGCCACCCCTCAACCTGCTGCATTCCTCCTCAAGCCAAACAACAGCCAACCACCTTGACGATCAGCTCCCTCCTCCAGCCAGCCAGCAGCAACCAGCCAACCCCAGCTGCCCCGGCAACCTCCTATCGGCTCCCTTCAGTCATGTCCAGCATCCCTCCGGCTTTCGGCAACCCCAGCCTTAGGTAACAGGAGAAGGAAAAGAGGAAGAAATTCAGAAGAGATTTTGTTATTTTTCTTATTAAACTTAATATTCATTCAAATGAAAAATATTAGTCATTTACATTATTATTGTTCTCATTAATTAATAACGAGAACAATACAAATGTTATTAAATGATTATTATTGTCATTTGGTTATTTTCAATTCAGGCATTTTAATTCTAACATTTTACTATTATTATTAGTATTACTTTCTGCAATCATTTAAATTCTGTCTTTTCTTTCGTACATTATTATTATCATGCTTAAAATGATAATAATAATGTTATTATAAATATTAATGCCACATCAGTAACTTAAAAATACGGACTTCTATCAAATGGAGTAAACGAAAGAGAAACAGAATAGAAACGAAAATAATAATATTGGCTAAAAAGGCTAATTTAAAATATCAAAAACCTAAATGCAGATTGAGCGAACGGTCACTCATCCGAACTTTTGAACTTATAGAACAAGGTACCAGATGTCTTTTATTACTCTTATTTAAATATATTTTTTGCTCAGCATCTCACAAATTTGATAAAAATGTTTTTTAAAGTTACATAAAATGATATATGAACAAGTTTGGATAAGTGAGAAGCAAGGGTTCTATGTTGATTTATACTTTTTGTCTAATCAGACAACTGCTAGGACGGGGCTGTCCGACATCGGGAGTCATAAGGAGCCTATACTGATAAGCCATTGAGGGGGCAGGTATAGAGAGAAGTTGGGATATGTAACATAAAAATGAACCCCCTTTTTCCTCGATTTTGTACTTGCCCAACAAAATCATATTTTGTATCAGATATCAAACGCTAAAATTATGTATTTATTTTTGTGACTGCAATTATATTTTATGCTAAGTTTCAAGTGCAATTGAAACAAGTTTGCATAATTAAGTTCGTACAGCTTTTATTGCTTGTCAAATTATTGATTATTTTGCTTATTATTTAACATTTGTAAAGATGACATCTATCAGTACTTAGTTTCACAACTAACTGGTATTTGAATGCCCGCATTTTTGAAACGTGCCCAGATCAGGAGTTCATCCTTGAAAAAAGTTGCTAAGAACCAAGCAGTGCTGATACTGCTTCCTGCTAATCTTCCGCTATCCTTTTTGACTCTATATTTTTTAAAAAAGTTTGTAACTTTTCTTTTATTTTAATCTTTGTAATCGGGACTTATGAATTAATGAATAAATGAGTTATATTTGATGTCTATATATCTGTCTCTTAAATCACTCAATATGATCCTGCGGCTAGAGGACTTGTTGTTTTACATCCCCACAAATCGATGATGGATCTGCCCCCGCTGACCCGGCATCGGGTCCTCACAATTGCATCCACACCTCAGAGATCTTACCGAATATTCACTCAAAATGAGTAACTATTTCGCAGGTAAAAAAATATTCTATACTTTGCAAAACTTGGCCACGAAGCTGTGGCATAATCCCTCACTTCCCTTATGCTTAGCAGCCTCAAAAAAGATTCTCAAGCATAAACCCAGCTAGAGTTAGTTTAGAAATCAAACTCAAAAATTAAAATTAAAATTTTACAAAACACACCATGGTAGTTATTCCCAAAAATCTATCCATCCTTTGAGAATGAGAAAACATTTTAAAGTTGTTATCTATTTGAATAATTCACTAGATGCTTCTTGAGACTGTAAAAAAGTTTTTATTCAAGTAAAGGTGCCTTGGAACATTAGTCGGGGATCCATACTTGTAGTGAAAATCAAAGGGTTTAAATTATAGCAATGGACATATTTTGAATACTCTAGAATGTGCTTGAGCCCGTATCAGACGCATCAAGGAGCGTGATCGTGATCTGTCCCAACGATTTCCATTTTGGGTCGGGCTCAGGCTAAGAGCGTGTATCCCGAATATACGCATCTGGACGCATACTTTGGTGAGCCTAGGCACGTTGCCCCTAGGTGCACCAATTTATGTGTAAGGACATGAGTTCAAATTAAAAATTTAAATTAAGGCTCTTTTTTATTTTCCAACATACTTTCAAAGGTTAGTGGTTTTTTACATACAAAAATCTAAATCTAAATCACACAAAATGAAGAACCTAAAATACAAAAAAAATTGCCTAGGTGGCTTCATCTCTCACTACTACAAACTCTAATTGACATATCACTTTCTCCTTTATATGTCTGAGCTGTATTAGTTAAGCTCTATGACTTCACTATTAAAGCGCTAGTCTTTTCCTGAAAAACACAACAACACAAAGTCATAATCCCACTAGGTGGGGTTGGCTATACATGAATCATTTGTTTCCATTGTGCATGATCAATTAGAAGCCCCTCCTTAAGTTCCAAATAGAGAAGATCCTTCTTAATAATTTCTGTCAATGCCTTTTTGGGTATTTTTTTTTTAATATGTAAAAAATTCATACTCATTTTTTCTAACAGAGGCATTACAAAGTCTACATTCAATATTCTCAAATCATCTAAAATGGCATTCTTTAATCTTATCCATTATTGGAGCCACTCCAACATTGCTACGAATAAACTCATTTCTCATTTTATTCTTACAATATACACACTCATCCACTTAAGCATTTTTATCTCTATACACTTATTTTATCAATAAATTTCTTCTTTGTTGGTCCACATTTAGCTCCATATAAAATAGTTGGTCGTATATCTACTTTATAAAATTTTTCTTTTATTTTAGTGGAATTTTTGGATAGCGCAGCACTCCAGCGCTCCTACATTTCATCTAACCAGATTGGATCCTATTACTAATATTGCTCTATATTTAGCCATTATTTTGAATAATTGAACTCAGGTACCTAAACATCTTGCTCTCCACATGGCCCTCAATGGTTCTATCATCGATATTAAAGCTTCTAATACAATTGCATTTAGCTTCCATATATTATATTTTAGACCTAAGGAAAAAAAAACTTTGGGTTCTAAAGTAGCCCTCCATAACTAAAGTTTTTCTTTAACTCAATCCCTCACCATATCAATTAATAAAATAATATATGTAAATAACATGCACCAACGAATCTCCCCTCGAATAAGAAAAGTAAGAATATTCATAATTAAATTAAAAAAGATGCAAGCAGCCAGTTCAGCCTTGATGTGATTTACTCAACCTACATATTCAACATACATGCCCAAATAATCCACAAACGAAGCATTATTTATTTGACAATGATCTATGTAGAATTTTTTTTTTCTTATTGGTGCGGATAAAGTACTCCTAGATCTAGATTCAACTTTATTCAATTTATTTTCAAATACTTTGCATATAAAAGTATTTTATAAATTCTTTAATTAGTATTAAGTTCTTTGAATATAACTTTGTTAAATCAATACTACTAAAATACTTTAAATTTTTGAGCTGAGTTTTGGATGACTCTATTTCTCCTTTTTGAGACAACTAAAAATTTAAATTACATTAGTTCTTTAATGCTTTATTTGATTTTTTAGTGTTATTATAAGCAGCATACAATTCCTCAAGCATAGATTCTAATTCAAAATAATTAGCACTTTTGCCTCTAATCAAATGAGTTTGAGCTTGCTTCCTCTTGGCTTCTTGCCATAAAGCATAAGTTCATTTCTCTTATGATTTAGAATTGCTCTCGAATCTGAATATGCCCAGGACTCCTTTTTGTAGTCTTCTTCTTGTACATCTCCTTTTTCTTTCATGTCCCAATATTTTCATCTTTTTAGTTGTTTTGTATTGAGTACTCCATTCAAATATGTTATATTTCTTTACATTCATAGCATATAACATCTTTCTCAAATTTATGATTTAAAATTTAACATTTGCCATTGTTTTGTTGGTATTGCTTCCTTCTATCCTTTTAATGCTTCTTTCTCATCATCAACTTGAGCTTCTTGGTAACGAAGGCAAGTTCTTCGTCTATATTTTCGCTTCCACTTGATTCTTGAACATTGAATGCAATGCCTTTCTCCTTCATAGGTTTTTCTTTATTTTCTTCCATTTTAACTAGCACTTGCTAATAAACAATTTAAGATCCCAATAATAAATCTAAAGAGTCTATTTTTAAATCATTTGCTTCCATTATTACCTAAACCTTAAAGGTCTACCTTTTTGAAAGACTACAAATAACTTTATTTTGTTTTTTTCCAGTTTCATTAAAGTCGGGCTCGCAATCGTGCACAAGGGAATAAATTTGAAACTCATGCACACATTTGTGCCATCATAGATGGTTATTAAACAATCTCTTCTCTTTTTTTACGGTAACGCACAAAGATACATGCATATAATCATCATGTTTCAAGGCACATTATAAATAAGTTATTGCGTTTGCATTTAGTTGTGTGAATTTAAATTGTTCCTCAGTTCATTCACTATGTGGGACAGAGGGTTTCGTTCAAACTTCTTCAATTAATACCCACATGTGATTATCTATGGATTTTAGAAATTTCCTCATTTTTATCTTCTAGAATTAAAGCATATCCCATCAAACAATAGAGGACAAGTATAAGATGCACCTTCCATTGTCAAAACATTCCTAGCTCTGAATAATGTCATTTCAAGTAAAAAAAATTACTCTACAAATCATGACATTTAGTATCATAGAAACATACTCTAATACCACTTGTTAGCTATATAATCCCATGTCACTATCCATGAGGGGGTGAATTAATTTGATTTTTTAAAATTAAAAATTAAGGCTTCATTTGGAATCTTAATAAATTACAAAGATATAAATTTCAATAATTTAGTGCAACACACAAATAAGAAAAATAAAACAAACATAGCAAAAAATAAAAATAAAAAAAGAACAAAACAAATGAACACAAGAATTTCATAATAACTCAGGACCTCTTGTCCCTACGTTTTACTCTTCAAATATCTCCTCTCTCCGACAATCTAGTAAAATCGAGTAACTCCTTTATAGGCAAAGAAGAGTTCCCTCCCTTGCAAAATTTGGCCGCAGAGCAGCAATGCAATCTCTCATTTCCAAGTCATAGCCTCAAAATCGAAAACAAAAATTAAGAGCTCACAAAATAAGGCCCCATGAGTGTTTTTAAGAAAGATTCATATCCTTTGAGATCAAAAGAAAACTTTTTAGTGAGTCGTTATCCATTTGAATAATTTTCTCTCATTTCTAAGTCATAGCCTCAAAATTGAAAACAAAAATTAAGAGGTTACAAAATAGGCCACATGAGTGTTTCTTAGAAAGATTCATATCCTTTGAGATCAAAAGATAACTTTTTAGAGAGTCATTATCCATTTGAATAATTTTTTAAATGCCTCTTGAGAAGGTAAGAAAGTTTTTATTCAAGTAGAGATGCCTTAGGACGTTGGCCAAAGATCCCTATTTATAGTAGAAATCAAAATGTTCAAATTATAGCAACGATCATATTTTGGAAATTCTAGGATGCGACTGGGCACTTATCAGACACGTCTACGCGCGTGACCGCAATCCATAGCTCAATGGCTTCCAATTTGAATCATACCCTGATTGGGAGTGTGTATCTCGCATGTGTATGGGCACATTCACACATCTAGACACATCGCGCCTGGGCGCACAAACTTATGCATCTATGTGATGCTAAATTAATATTTAATTAAAGCTCCTTTAGTTCTCTAACATAATCTGAGCTTAGCATTTTTACAAGCATAAACTTATATCTAAATTGCATAAAAAACAAAGAACTTAGAAAACAAATTATTTTGACCTACTAATAAGTTCTTGGGTGGTGGTTTCATCTCTCCCAAGAAGCTCTAATTGTCGTACCACTTTCTCCTATCTTTAAATCTCTTGGTTGTATTAGTTGAGCTCTATGACTTGACGACTAAAGCACTAGTCTATTCCTAAGAAATACTACCTTAACAAAATCATGTTAATAACAAAAATTATTCTACTATATTTTGTTATCATCAAAAGAGAAACATTCACTTAGTTGAATATGCTAAACTTCTAGAATCAACAAAATTAACTAAATTATCACAAATAGTATCAAGAAAAGCAGAAAATAAAAATAAAAACTGCATATAAAATCTCAACTTTACTCAAATCACTATGATTCCAAATTCGCATCGATCTTAATAGTGGATACCTTTTTAGAAACCCTTAGGGCAGGACATTTTATCCCATACTATAGATCTTGAACTTAGAAGCTGTATAAAGTGAGAATCTCATAATTTTCTCTCACAATGGTGCTTCCCCACATTCAAAAAAAAAAAACTTAAACAAAGCCTTCTTTTAATTTTTCTCCTCAGTAGTTGTAGTACCATATTACATTGGATCCAAGTAAGAATATTTGAGAGGGCCTTTTCGTGCTCTAATAACCATTGAAGCAAAGGTTTCTCGAGACAAAGTGATAATAAGAAATCTCATCTTGAGAAGAATGTAAAAATCATCATTGTTAAAGATAATGAAAATAATCAGCAGCTATTTTTGGGAAGAAATAGAGAGAATTATGTATTTCTTAAAAAAATGAAAAGCACTTGTGCATGAATTGAGGAGAAATAATTGTGAAATTGCTGCTTAACAAATTTTAAGTCTAAATTGAGCAGGAACATGCAATAAGAGGCTGGTTAGTTACTTTAAAATAGTATAAGAGTATGGAGGACTGGAGGAGAATAGGGAAGGGAAGCTTTTATGAGAAGATGCTCAAAGTGAAGCACAATAGCAGCAACAAGCTTTGGGTTGTTAGATAGAGTCGATTGAGAGGAGAGTAATGGGCTTGCATGGAAAGAGAAGAGGGTAGAGGATTATGAAGAAAGGAACCAATAGAATAGAGATGGAATGGTGGGCTATTACTATAAATTAATAAAAATTTATTTATGTATGCTATTAATTAAAATAATAAAGAATAGAGATTATAATGATTATGTTTGATTTTAATTGAAAGTTATTATTAAAATAATAACAAGCATTATTTAATCCATAATAATCATAACATTAAACAAATAAATTGCTTATAGATGAATTAATACATAATATATGAAGAATAATAATGAATAAAATTACTTAATTATTATTATAAATCACCTAACAAGACAATTCAACAACAACAACAATAACACCAAACCTTAATCCCACTAAGTGGGGTCGCTACATGAATCCTTTGTTTTCATATTGCACGATCAAATAAAAGACCCTTCCAAGTTTCACAAGAGAATATCCTTTCTAACTAATTAGATTAATTCTTAACAATTTATTTATAATAATAATTAAAATAACAAAGCAAATTATTTTATAATTTAATAACTATTTTTTAATTAATTAATTAAGAAGGTTATTTAAATAATACTTAGTTAATGATTATCTTTAAATATATTAATTAATTTAGCTATCTAAAATAATTACAACAATTTCAATATTTATCACTAATAAAGAATATAAATTTATATATAATAATCAAATCAAAACACATCTTCATGTTGAATATTATTTATTGATCAATTAATATTATTTACCCAATAATAAGCATAAATATTAACTTAAAAAATCATTAAATATAATATTTGCTTACCTTAAGACCATCATTACCAAGTGCCAAATCCCACATGAGAAAGAAGAGTTGCATTAAGTAGCCAATAGCTAGTATAAAACATTGTCAACTTTTTATGGCATGAATACATTAAAAAATAGTGATAGAGCTAGGGCATTCCCTGGTAGCAGCAAGCCGCATTGTCTGAATGTAGTAAAACGTGTACAACATTATGTAGTTTGAATATTGACACTCACTAGCACACTTTAAGAGTTAATTGGATATTTTCATAAATAGAAAGATAAATATTTTATATTTTAAAAAATAATTTGAGTGGCCGAGAGTAAGAAAATGATAATTTAAGCTTTAAACAAGGGTACTCATGTAAGAATTGTCATAGAAATGACATAAGTACATCACGAATAAGAATCCAAGAGATAATATAGATATGTTAAGAGGTTCAAGGATAAAATTATATACTTAAATATTATAATTGATAAAATAACTTTTAACATTGCCAATATTAATAACCCTCAAATAGCATTAATATGAGTATAAGTAAAATTGATATGATTCCAAGAGTTAGTTCAAGGAATATCCAAAAAATAGCCATTATTTATAAGAAACTTAAATGAATATATTTAAAGGGTGGTTCAAGAAATTTAATACCATTAATGAAGGTTTTGATTTTAAAGACTAATGAATAAAGACGAAGAACTTTAAGGTTTGCTTTTGCAACAACCAAAAGTTAATATTAGTTATTAAATTTAAGAAAATTAATTAAAATTTTGAATTATTATTGGGAATTAAATTTTTGAAATATTTTCCAATATATTTGAAAATTTATTAAAATGCATATGCCAATAATTAAAAGATAATTTTACAAGTTCTCTGTAAAAATTTGATATTTTGTTATTATTAAAAAAATTTATTAAATTATTAAAGTTTCTACTTTTAATTATTAATATTAAAAAATATATTTGTTAAAACTTAAAAATAATTATACTTTCATTATCCTCATATTTTTCTTAATTATCCAATAAATATTCATAATATTTGGACTTTATTTGATTAAAAATTACAAACAAATTTTCTAAACTAAATTATTTAAATAAATACATTTTTTATTTTATTAAAATTATATTATATAATTATTAGAAACTACGGTTTAATTATGAACCGCCAGATTTAAATCTAACGCTTCAGAACTACAAAAGCTACGCAGACCATCGAATCAGATTTGATTGCGTGGATTGCATCCGACGGCCACCATTAAATCGATACCGCAAAAGTATTAATCGTCGTAGGATTAAAATGGGCGTGATTGGAAACGGCTCTGATTTAATCATCTGTTATATCTTGACCCAACCCACTCCTTAGCTTATGCTACATGGTTAGCATCCCCGACAAAATGAGTGATTGTTGCCCTAATTCTTAAGATTTGAGGTTTCACTTTGGTTCAATGAATTGCCCAAAATATATTCAATTCAAACTGTCATTTCCCGTCAGGTGATTTAGAACATAAAACAAGCTTTGATAGCAAGTGGTATTGCGCAAGTAGAGGGCTAGTTGAGCGATCAAATTTTTGAAATCCGATGAATTCGGCCTATTAGCCGCCTAATTGGTTATTCCCACGCATTCTTGTGACCCATTTAACCCCTGGTGCACTCAAATGACCTTAGATTAGCAATCCACTAAATAACATTTGAAACCATCACTAGCCTGAAAACGAATTTGCCACTCATGCTTCTCGACCATTCCCTAAGGCCTTTAATGGTTCCATTAAGTTCGCCTTAATCTACTTAAAAATCCGAACACAGTATGAGTCTATTAGCTGAGAAAATTCCCAATTCAAATTTCTAAACCATATCTCCAATAGCTTTTGTACAATACCCTTCATTTCTTTTGAGCCCTTTGTAAACCTTTTGTGCCTTCAACCTAACTCCCTATCACATCCCTAAAACCTCCTACAGCTCTCTACAGTGAGATTTGTAGGTTGGCTAACCTCTCCCTCCATTGGCAAGCTACCTACCAAGAGGTTGAACTTGCTAAACCTGACCCAAGAGCAACTACGGACTATTAAAAGAGAGTTTAGGAGAGACTTAAGTGATTATTGAAACCTATGAATTCTCCAACAAAAGAAATTCTACAAAGGTAAACACAAAACTTCCTAGCTTTGCTTCTTTCTTTGGTACCTAGGTTTAGTCCATATACTTGCCATTTTAAGCCTTATTAATAGTTCTTTATTCTTCAATTTGAACCTTAATTAGGGTTTAGCCACACAGCATCAAAACCATCCTACTCTAAGACTCAATTAGCCTTGGGTTGGGCTTAAACCCTAACCCCATCATACCCTCACTTAATACATTTGGAACCTTATGGTGGGATGAGAAAATTTGTTGTATTGGCCCTAATGTTGGGTCTAGTATTGTTAAACAGCACTTCAACAAATTCACTTGAACTTGGTTCAAGCCCATCAATCACAAAGATTCCTTAAGACTTGATCTATGGCTTGAGCTAGCTTACATCACTCTAAGGAATTGCCATCTTAAGCCTTAACCTAGGTTAGAAAACCTAGATTGGCCATTAGGAATTACCTACAAAATTAGTTAACACCCTAATTGAGTCATTCTATGATGGGAAGTGACATACATCTGCACTTTGATGATAGGTTAGAACCCAATACAACTAACCTATTTTCCATCTAGAAGTTAGCACTTGACTTAGCATAGCTCTAATCTTCATTCCACCTTTGTATTAAAACTTAGGAAGACTTGATCTTGATTAAATTCTAACCTAAGTTAATTTATATACCATGAGGATCAATTCCAACCTCAGATCTAATTATCTATTTTAGACACCTTAAATTGTTTGCAATTGGAGATATTAGCTTGAAAGCCCTTGCTTGAATATATAAGATTGCATGTTTACCTTTAAAATGTGTGAAGTATTATATGTAATTGAATATATGTTTGTGTATGTGTGGACATTCACATTGTGAGAAGAATGTATATATATATATACAAGTTAAGGTAATTCATATATAAATATATGTATATGTTTAGATGTTTTACATTGAATATTGCTACGTTTGAAATGTATATATTAATGATATACATATAGTATATGCTTGTGTATATAAATACATATGGTTTGATATATTTATATATTTATAAATGCATATACATGTGTATGTGTGCGAATATATATATATATATATGTATGTATACACATGTATATTTGAGAGAGAATTGTTAGTGATGTGCAAATAGATTTATGTGAATATATATGTATCTCGCACATGTGTATCTGTATTTATATATAATCTAAATTATAACCTTGCTAAATTTGTGAATATATGTAATATATAAGTATGTATATAAGTGAAAGTGTCTATAGATGTAGACATACATAGTATCAATACATATACTTTGATTACTAAAAGCTTGAGAAAGAAAATTTATTTTTAATATATAAATCTATATAACAAAATGCAAACATGAGGAATTATGATAATATCTAAGTTGAGATCATAACTTTGGTAACATATACATAAATACCTATATATTGTGATATATGTATATATATGTCAAATTTTAAGAAGAGTGTGTGTGTGTGTATAAGGAAAATCTGTAAGAATGTTATTAGAAAAGATAAGTATAGATAGCTTTTGAATTGTAATCAGGAAAGAAATCAAAATTAAGAAATAAAATAAAAACTAAAACTGCAAAAAGAGAAAAAATGATTACCAATTCCCCTATAGATTTTCAGAAAGAAAGAATCAAATAGAGAATAGAAATACAAATGTAAGAGCAAATGTTATCCTTTACTAAAGCTTTAGGGTCAATTCTTTTTGAGTTAGTGCCCTTCTTCTTTGTCTGAAGTCCGTTGAAGCAAGCTTCTTCTAGATCTTCAAACTCAGTTTCTTCATACAATGGTTCCTCGTCATATTCATTATCAGACAATGTAGGACTGAATGATTGAATTTCATTCGTATTCGCCAAATCGACTTATATGAATAAACTGAGTTTGAAACATGTAGCTCCCCGGAACTCGGAAAGCTTTGGAGGGACCTTCTCCATAAGAAGCTGCCTAATTGCATTGATTTTAAAGAAATCCCCGCTTTCTTCTGAAATGTTATTGAAATTCTCAATCAAATTTTGGATTGATGCATCATTTAACGCATGGCATGTAAGAGGTTGTCAATAGCAGTAGATAAAAACTAGTTGAGTAAAGGTTCAATGATGCTTCATTTTATGACAACCTCTGCGTCAGCAACGGTGGCCGCATTAGAATTATGCCCAGCATTGCTACCCATTATTAAGGAAACATCTACCGGTTCGTTAATTTCCACCACAACCGGTGTATTACCAACATCAAAATTATTGTGACCTAACCATTAAACTTTAGGGAACGTAAATTTGTTTGTTCAACTTGGCCTTTTGCATAATACATTCCCTTAAAACATTTTGATCTTTAAAGTGAGGGTGTAATGGGAAACATGAGGATATGTCATGACCAATTGTTTTGCATTTACTGCAATAAAGGGCTAAAATTTCAAAGACAACTTCCTGGAAGTATCCTTCTTTTTCACTCCCATTCCAAATGGACTATTCAAACTTTATGTGAAGTCAATTCAAACCAAAACTTGGGCTAAGACGATCGGAGGTTAGTTGTCGCATAGTCTACCTTAAATGGTTTTCCAAAATCCCCCATTGTAAACACAATAGAGTGAGTAATCAAATGAACCTTAAGCAATAGAAAGTTTATCCAAATAGAAACTATAGGTGATTCATGTGTTGAATCAAAGTTGTGGTCATTTCAATAATTTCATATGATGGTTTTCAATGTGTAGGAACCTCGAGCAAATAACATTGTGTAACAAAGCTTATTGGAGAGCTTGATTAGTATAAGACAAGCATCGATTACTCCAGCACTATAAGAGCCCGAAAACCCCAAATTACAAAGAATATTTCGAATGGAAATTATGGGAGGCTTGCCATTAGAAAACTTCCCAACAAGTGAGAACTCAAAAGGTTTAACCAATCTTTCCATTTCATCTTCCGAAAGGAGCAGAGCCGGTTTACCTATAAAAGATGCAATGGGTTTGATACCAACCAAACAATCCGCAGGTTGAGCATTTGTGAGGGCTTCAACAAAGGATTTTAGAATAGACCAGCTATTGTTCTTCTTAGTGTTTAGGTTTGGAGGCAAGCCAAGCCTCCATAACCACCAGCATGGCCACCAACAGTAGCGACACCCATAGCTGAGCAACAACCATGACGTCCAACAGAAGCAACAAGAACAAGTCCACCGACAGAGGTGGGTCGAACATTAACAGAAGCGGAAAGAACCTCGACAGAGGCAGTTCGGACATCAGCGCTGACAGCAAAGCTGCTTGAAGGTTTGAATCGGCCCCCACCAGCCATGGCCAAGTTCACCTATAACTGCGACGGCAAGGCTCCAAGGTGAAACGCACCGCCTATGAGAGCACAATGTTGGCTGAATGGCCAGCAGTTTGACACCACCAAGTCGACATCGGCCGAACAGAGAGAAAGACGATGACGCCAACCTCCTGAAACCCTAAATCGCCATCGCTATGAAAAGTTACGCAGAAGTTTATTTAACAAGATGAGAATAACAGTGTATATATAGAAAAATATAATATATATATATATATATATATATTAGAAATAAAGAGTATTCTGTTAACATAGCTATATACGCCCCTATGGATATTTTACATTTAATTGCTAAAAAAGTTATTTTCAACATATATATGTGTGTATAGTAAAATATATACCATAAAATTTCATAAAACTGACTTTTAATAAATTTCCAAATTGTATCCAATATTTTAAAATGTGCGTGTGTCTAAGACCACCCCCATTTAATTATTATTATTTGATGATTTTCAAGTACGCCAATATCATAATATCATTAAGTTGTTTTCTTTCTTGCAACAACTTGCATAAACTTTTATTTCAGCCATATTTTTGCCTTGTCACATAGTAGTATCTTTTCCATTCAAACACAAGGATGTCTTATATAAAATACTTATGAAGTTTTCAAATGGTTTCACCAAGGGTGTTATTCATGAATCTGTATAGATATATAAGGGGTGAGGAATTGCATGACTTGGGAATGATAAGGAGATATGTGTTGCTACCATGAGAGAAATGGTGCACATGATATATATATATATATATATATATATATAAAGAATCGATTATGCAAGCAGATGTATTTGGATCACCTCATAACATTATTATGCCCACAAAAAATCCAGAAAAAATAACATATTTAACATGACATTTGCTACTATTTTTACTTAAAACTTTAAAATTTCATGAATTTGCAAAAGTTAAATTGCGCATGAAAACCTTTTGATTACCATGAAGTATTCCTTTTATGCCATTCAACTTGATTGTGCTAAACTTGCTTATTTTCATATTAACCTTGTAAGTCACACCCTTTTTACATCATTACTATAAAAATAAATATGTATCGGCACTTATCTAAACCGGTCGATACGTATCACGTCGTGGTGTAACACTTCCCGCCTTCGTATCTTACCTTTTTTGAGTCTTACGTTACTTTATAATCGCTATATATGTATCGGGCAAAACCCGTGTTAGAACAAAAAATAAGAAATCACGAGCTCAGCTTGTCCGTCTATTATTCAACAATTACTTCTTGCATTTAACATACTTAATGAATGTTTTTATGATATTGTGTACTAAATTTATCACTAATTAGATTCAAACTCTTGCACCTTTTATGAGTCAATTTTAGGAGTATAGCATTTCATCAAGTAGCGGTTGGAAGAACTTAGCTATTGTATTTGCTTGGGGAGGCATGAAGAAAAATTTATCTATTATTTTATTTTATTTTTCCATTTTAAAACTTGTGATGATGATGTAAGACAATAATTTAGTTTGGTTTTGTATTATTTTTCATATTGTTTCTAGATGGATGTATTGAACATAATTATTTATGAAAGAGTATTTCTACTTTATTTAAATTTTCCTTAAGCCTGTGACCAAATGATCTTTAAAGCTTATAAAAATGGGTCATCTAAAACTCAGATTAATTACTTTTTTTTTGGAGAAAAGAGATCATTTATATTGCAAAGACTTCACAATTATTTAGTAGATTGTTTGATAACCCAATATTGATTATTAGCTCTACATATGAAAATAAGAAGTAAAATAATATTAATTCTAAGAAATATTTTAAAACAAAACTATGAAATTTTAAGAAGGCTAATATAATCATTTTAGGGGTGAAGTTTTAAAACTTGGCTAATGAGGTTTAAGAGTAAAGCCAACCTTATTTGATATTCAATTGTTAGTTTTGTTTGCAATGTAATTAAGAATATATTTGGTCAACCAAAAAAAGAGTACCTAATAATAAAGACACATGGTGGTGAAATCAATATATTAAAGAAAGTACCTTATTATAAATCCAAAGTAACAATTTTTAGTGTTAAGATTGTTGTGTTTGAAGATTTAAATGACAAACTAAAAGTCGCAAGAGAGAGGTACATATATAAGTCAGCTAAATTAAGAGATGAGAGAATTAAGGATTTGATTCAAGTAAAATATATTAAAAATAATGACAAAACTTCTTTTTATTATGTAGATATTTAATATAAATGGATGGATTATTTTACTAAGCTTTTTTATGAAGGTTATACTAATACAATTAATATGAGTAAGTCTAATATTTATAAAATAACATCAAATGCACTTTCATTTGGCATGTTAGTAAAGCAATAATTTGGAATGCTTAAAAGTGAATATAGAAAAGCAACAAAATCAGATGACATTCCTATCAATGTGTGGATATGTACAGGTGAGGAAGGAATTTCTTAGCTTACAAATTATTCAAATGATTCATAGTGTTGGAGAGTGGCTTCCTAATAAATATGCCCAAACCTAACTTAGAAAGTGGCTTTTATATAACTATCACAATAGAAACAAAGGATTCATGTAGCTTACCCTGTCTAGTGAAACTAAAGGTTGCTGTTGTTATTGTATTCTTTTTTATTAATTTGTAAAATTTAATAAATAATTAACATAAAGCAGCATAAAAGTAATTTAAGCTAGAGCTAGTTTGTTCAGGCTTAAACTAATTTAAACTAAGCTAAGCAAATATATTGAGTTAAAATGATTTGTGGCAAAAGTTAAACTATGCTAAGCATAAGACAAATAGAGGCAAAGCGTGGAGAATAGAACTTTGACAACTTTGAAAAGTAATACATGCTAGCAAAAGCACCCAGCATGACAAGAATCTCTCTTATCCTGAAGCAAGAAGCGTTCAAGACACTGATCCAAAATTTGGATAGAGAATCTACCTCAAACATAGATAAGAATACTTGATATTTTTTCATGGCATCTGTCATATCTGATTTTATCTTTTTGTTTGATGAAGAAAGAGCAGTAGCAACATCTTCAGGTGAGTAGCCTATCCTACTTTGTACAACCTGAAAAAAAAAACGTAGGTTCCTATTTTCAAGACTTATCCAACAGCGAGAACAAAAAACTGACTTAGTTTAAACCTAGGCTTACATTGTGATCAATGAAGATTTCAGATATGTAACTACCATCATCAACATAAACAATTAGTTCATAGGTACTCCGATGCTTGAACTGGAATCTCTTCACACCAGTCAAAATACACTGCAAGCATCATAGAATCTTAATAACAAGCAATGCAAGATAAAAATTCTACAACTACACAGTTCTTCGTCATCTAAAATTATACACACACAGCTAAAGGTTTGTTTACTTTAAAATAAATGAAATTTGCATGTTTGAATGAAGTTTGTATTAGCAAAATAAAACAATATACAAAAAACACTTGGTTTCCTTGTGTGTTCAACAAACAAATACCGACTAGTTAAGTCTGTAATAAAAACAAATATTTACAATTTGCGCTAAATGAAGTTAGAAGAACAAAAACTAAAAAAACACAAAAAGTCATCTGTCAAATTTTTAAAAAAGGTAAGAAAGACAAAAATAAATAGAGATTGTAATGAGAACCATATCCTTGTGGCATAAACATCAAGCCAAAGCTTGAAATTGCAATATTGAAGAAAATTATGTATAATCTTTTCATTTTACAATCTATATGAAAAAAAAGTACAAAATTCAGTTACATTTTGCATTCATATAGGGAGAAAGTTCAACAATGGCAAAGCTTAAGATTCAGTTTTAAGCCTGTGTATCAAATGCATGATCAAGACCATACGATTGTTTTTGCACACTCTCATCTACATCTCAATCCACATGCATATAGCATTGTGCAGCCAAAAACAAAGCATCCTATGCCTACAAGCTCATCGGAGAGATTTCTAGGTTCACCAAGGATAGAAGATCCAGGTAGATGTTGGACTTAGATAGCAATCAGCAGCTTTTTTGCTAGCACGCTAGGTTTTATTAAAGTGGTTGTAGTACAAAGGATGTCAACCCAAGAATCGAGACAGCAACTTTCTTGCTTGCAGACACAATCCATGGACTGCTGGTTGTACGAATCTTTCCATTTTTTACTTTGGTAATCAAATTTAAATAGTTTAATGTACAAGGAAGGTATGATATATATAAGCTCATTTAATTCAATTAGAACGACAACTCTTGATAAACAAACGAAAAATTATTTCTGTTTAAGCGTATGCACCATTGTTGATGCAAAATTTTATAAGTAAACCAACTGCAATAACTATCCAAGCTATTTCTCTACAAGTTTTAGCGCAAGACCTGAATTTTCCTCAGTTGCCTTATATTATTTTTGCTCCAATTTTTTAAATTGATTTTGTTCAAGATTATGATATTATTAGAAAGTTACAACTAGGGAAATTGCAGGCCTATCAAAATTTGAAATGACACGCAACCCGAACCAAAACAAATATGAGCTCAAGTCAACCCATGCATCAAGCGGGTCAGGTTAGCATTGCAAATCTGACTCGGTGTTAGTGTTGTGCAATTTGACCCTGGGATAGTATCGTGTCGGGTTCAGGTCAGCTCGAATGACCCGGAGGTGACTTGATAAATCTAATAACTCGCATTTGTAAGCTATTTTAAGGTTTCTATTAGATGTTTTTGGGTTGATAGGGTCAAGTCAAATCAAATTGAGCTGGGTTATTACGGGTTAAGAATTAAACATGCTGAGAGTTGAGACCCATTTCAGCAAATGGGTCGGGTTCATGTTAGCTATTATTTACTCGATTTAATTCCGGGTCAGACTTGGGCCCGACTCCATAACACGAATTGAAAGAACTAGGAAATTGTTTGGGTGCTATATCTTTGCTTTGGAAATGTTCAAACTGTTTCACTTTCTTGCAATTAGTCTCATGGGTAGTGTTCTATAGTTTTACATTGAATGATATTTATGGCCTTTTAATGAAAATCTATAGGCTTGTAATTTTGGATTACTCAAGCTTCAATGATATAACATAATTTGTTCAGCAACTCTTTCAATGTCACGCATCTTTCATTTAAAAATTTGCACAATCTTTAAGCAACAAGAAACCTTACCCAAAAAATAAAAATGTTAGCTTTGATCTATCCTACATCATAATAGTACCAAAGCTATACACTGAAACTCCTTCAATTGAACCAGAATTATACTTAAGATTAAAACAATACCAGCATAACTAAACATCATAAAGACCCTTTTGCAACTTTAAAGTTCCAATTAGTTTAATTATCAGAGAACCAAATCGAAATCAAGAACTACCTTAAAGTTAACATGTATGGATGGGTTACAACAAAACAAAACAAAATCATACCACTAAATTTGATATGGATTTTGACCATCCATATGAACAAATAACTATCTAAACTGAAGTCCTCTAATATGTGGGAAGAGTACCAAATAAATTCAAAGAGCTAATAACAAAGAAGTTTATGGAAATAATTAAAATTGGTAGTATGACGTTGACAAAGATATAACCTGAAATGCTGTTAGATGCATCAACCCCCAATGGCCTGATTAAAGTGAAACTAATCAGAAATTATTAATGATTGATCATACAGAGGCAGGAGTAATAAATGCCAGTTTTGGGAGAGGAGAGGCTAACCTAAAGGGTGAGTGGGTTGTTATATAGGGTAATGGGGGCAGTTATGAGGTTGGTTAGGAGTAGGCTATGATGTATTGGCTCTTTGAGGGAAGCATTGATTGGCATTAAAAGGAAGCTGCCAAGTGTAGTTATTTAGTGGGGAAGATTGAAAAGTGGGTTGAGCCAAGTGTGGATAATAATGGAGCAGTAGTTGGATAACTATTGTACAGTCATGGAGATAAAAAGGGAGAGGCAGCCAAATATGTTCCGTGGTGCACAATAATACTGATGATGATAATGATGATGATGAACCTGACAAAAATAGATATGAAGTAGGTATTGCTCTATTAAGGAAGAAAGGAGGGGAGACAAGGGTTGTGGGATAACCAAGAAAGGTGGAAAAGGAGATATAAGAAGTGCCTAGGGTTGAGGATGATAAACGGCCACTTAAGCCGTCAATGTAACGATCCAATGTCGTTACTTTGCAAATTCGGTCAGATCTCGCCTCTGAAATCAGGATCCCGGGAAAACGTCAATTTAGGGCAAACAAAAATCCTATTTGTTAAAAATAATTTTTAGATCAAAATGCCCTAGTTTAGGAGAAATCCGGATAACGGAAACTCCTGCTTTAATTTCTAAATTTTTTTAAATTAATAAATAGAGAAAAGTAATTACAAATCCAATTTCATTGATTTTTGTGCCATTGGGTTAAAAGTACATTATTCAAAGGCTATGCTAAAAGTTTCATCAAATTCGAAGCTTCAGTTCGTTCGTGATTAATTTTTGAATTTTTAAAATTCAAAAATTAATATAAAATAAAATATTACTCCAAATCAAAAAACAATTGGGCGAGGGTGTTGATTATATCATAACACACCTCGGTGTCAAGTTTCATTATTTTTGGAAAGAAAATGCGAAAATTTTAATTGAAAATTTAAATTTTATTTTCTCCTCTGTTTTCCATTTTATCCTCCGTCCGTTCTCCCGATTCACCCCCCCCCGACGCCCGGCGCAGACTATGTCGCTCGACAGAGTCTGCAGGTGCAGACGAACAGACACGGACAGGCGCAGTTTCTCCCACGCGCGCCACTTGGGCTGGTCGGCAACCGACCGGCCTACCAGCTGACCGGCCAACCCTCACCCTCCCTCTCTATAAATATTCCCCCCTCAGCCTTCCTTTTCTTCCCAAACAGCAGACCCTCTCCCCCTTAGCCAGTCCTTAGCCCTCAGCCCTCCTGCCACCGCCTCTGCTCCGGCCTCCCTTCGGCTCCCGGCAACCCTACCCTAGGTGAGAGGAGAAGGAAAAAGAGGAGAAAAATTAGCCTTTTTATTTTATTTTTCTTTACTTAATTTTCATAACAATATTAATTAATTATCTCAAATATGTCATTATCATTAATTTATAATGATAAGAGTACAAATATTATAAAATGCTATTATTTCCATTTAGTAAAATTAATTTCAGTCAATTTTATTCCGTCATTTCTTTCTTTATTACTATTATTAATTTCTGTCAATTTCAATTCAGTCATTTCCATTCTGTCTTCTTCTTTCATACATTATTATAATTATTTAATAAATAGTGATAATAATAACGCTACTATAAATATTACTGCTATCGTCAGTACTTAAAATTATGTCTTCTATCAAGAAAAGAGCGAAAGAAAAACAGAAAAGAAAATAAGTTAATAATTACTCCTAAAAATATTGGCTAAAAACTAATTTCAATATCAAAACTTAATGCAAATTCAATCAGCTTGTATTTTTGAACTTAAAGAAAAATGTAACATATGTCTTTTATTACTCTTGTTTAATATGCTTTTTCCGCTCAGCTTCGCACAAATTGATAAAAATGGTTTTAAAAGTCTCACAAAATGATATATGAAAAAGTTTGGATAACTGAGTAGCAAGGGTTCCATGTTGATCTATTTTTAGTCTGATCAGGCAATTGCTATGACGAGATTGACTGACATCGGGAGTCATAAGAAGCCTATACTGATAAGCCTTTGAGAGGGTAGGTATAGAGGAAAAGTTAGGATATGCAACGCAAAATTGAACCCCCCGTTTTCTCGATTTTGTATTTGCCCAGCAAAATCATGTTTTGCGTCAGATATCAAACGCTAAAATACTATATTTATATTTGTGAGAACAATTACTCTTATGCTTAAGTTTCAATGCAATTGAAATAAGTTTGCGGGGATAAATCTATACACCTTTTATTTCCTGTCAAATTATTGATTATTTTGCTTATTATTTAACAATTGTAAAGTTGACATCTATCAGTACTTAATTTCACAACTAACTGGTATCAAATGCTTGCACTTTTGAAGTGTGCCCAGATCAAGAGTACGTCCTAAAGGAAAAGTGCTAAGAACCAAGTAGTTTTAATACTGCTACCTATTAATTTTACTACTTTTTTACTCTATTTAAAATTTGTAACTTTCATTTTATTTTGATCCTTTGTAATCAAAACTTATGAATTAATGAATAAATGAATTATATTTGATGCCTACATATTTGTCTTCTAAACCACTCAATATGATCATGCGGCTAGGGGACTTACCCAAAAACTAGTGCCGGATTAGCTCCCGCTAACTCGATATCGGGTCCCCATAGTAAAGGCCCACGGGAGATGAAAAAATTGATAATCTATACAAGTGGCACTAAGTTTTAAATACTCACAGCTAATGGAGACATCTTTAAATTTCCATTTCATCATAATTTAATGATTACATTATAATACAATGTACATGTATGGAATCACTTGACAAGAGAAAAATGGAAAAGAGGGATAAAGAAAGCAAAATTTTCAAATTTAAAATGCATGGTATACTATATATAAAAAGATTTTAGTTTTTTTATCTTTTCATATTTGACACTAAGTTTTAATATTACATAACATACTACAATCTTTGTATCATATAGATCATTAAGGTATTGGTGTAAATACATAATAGATGTTTGTAGTGTGTATGTAATTTTTAAGAATACAATGTCAATTAAAAATTTTAAAAAGCTTGTGGTATGTATGTAAAAGGCCCTAATATAAAATAATACATATAATCAAAAGAATGTGATTGGCAATGATTGTAAAGAAGATATTGAATGAAATCAGTTTAAAACCGCTCCATCACATGCTAAGAGCCAAGCTTGATAGAGCAATGATGTAATTGTGGTCCTTGGCAAATAGAGCTAGTTGTAAATAAGCCGATATGAATGGCAGGTGGTTCAACACATTCATGATCTTTTGATTATATAATTAAATAGGCTAAAGCAACATTATAAATGTTCAATTCAATAACGAGTAAGCTTGAACAACTCAAACTTGATTTATTTACAATCTGAGCATTATCATATGAAGCTAATGAACAAACTCATTATATAGTTAACAAGAAATTCAATAATAAATTCAAAATACTCAAGCAATTTTTATTGAATTGTATTCATAAACATAACACATGTTATTTAAAGTTATCAAAATAATCCCTTGACTCTTGAAAAATATTCAAAATGATCATTGACTCTTGTAAATATATTTTTTGGTCCCTTGCCTTTTATTTAAGTGGCTTTTTGGTCCCTGCAATTATTTACCCGTGACCTCCCGCCCGTTCAATAAAAAACTATCAGTATTTTCTCCTTTCCGTCGGGTATATCCAAAGTACTTTTTCTTGTCTAAAACTAGCAATTTGTTCCCGCCTGAGGTGTAACTTTTTATTTTATTTTATTTTGCCTACAGGTTGCAATTTATTCTCCTACTAGTCAATGAGCTTGCGATTTCTTCTTCAGCGTCTCGTCATCTCTCATCGACGCTTGACGAACAAAAAGGAGTCAAAGAGAAAGAAGAAAACAGAGGACTCTGGCGCAGAGAACTTGAAGATAGGAAGCTAAAAGCGCTCCTCAAACATGTGTTATCCTCAAACCTAATGGCCTCCGGTAGGAGGCAGTTCTAGTTCTAATGACCTAAGTTATTTTTAAGAAAGACCCTAATTTCCCAGCTATGTTCAATTTCTGCTGATTACCCACGAGTTTTCATTTTCAATTAAAAATACTTGCTATGATTCGTTTTCATTAAATTCCCGCTTATTTCTATTAACGAGCTATACAAGATTGATTAAATCAATTTTGGGGAATTTATTTTCATAATCTTGGCAATGACTACAAAATTGAATGTAATACAAATTTTTTTACAACAATTAATTTACCTGCCTTAATAAAAGGCCTAACCAGAACACGCACAGAAACAGTCGAGCATTCCAAAGAAAAGAAATCGATGTTTTTCTTTTTCCCGCAATGAATTTCGACTCTAGATGCGCCATTACCCCTGGAAACCGCCGAAATCAAAGCAACGATTTCTGGAAAATCCTATTTAGTGCCACCAAGCGCCCTCGACTCGTCACAAAAGCAGCTACCTCCTCAACCCCTCGACGCACAACCCCTCACCGAAATACTGACCTTAGAGTCAGTCGAAAAGAAAGGGAGATGTCCCAAACCCCCCAGCACCCGACGACCGATTCCTCTCTCCCGCACGATCCTCTTCTGCGCTCGACAGCCTCTCTTCTCGGGATCAGCAATTCGTAGTAGTTTGCGAGAGGGACGGAGACGATTCCAACTGTTCCAGCGGCCGACTTCTTCCCGTACGACTTCCTCTTTTCCGCTTGATCTTTCAATGCTCGGCCTCAACATTCCCCGATTTCTAAGGTACGAATCTCCTCCTATGATTTGCTCTTGTTTTGGTCAAAGTAAATGGGATTGATTTATCTTAAGTTTCATTAATGTATGCAATTAGGACTATTGTACATGCTCCTAATAATTGATGTAGAGTAACATAATAGAATTATCATTTCCTTACATATTCTTCGATATATGATAGTTTTATTTTAATCATTAAGATTATGGGTGTCATCATACTTTAATCAATTTAGATTACTTACAGTGAGGGTGGGTGTCACTATAAATCTGTTTCTACACTCAACGAGAAATTTAATAATTCTAGTAACCGCAATTTGTAAGCCTGTAGTCTGTTGAATAACTCCTAACAGCATTATGGGGACCTGATTATCGGTTTAAGTATAACAGATCTGTATGCAAAGTATTAATTAGATCTTATTCCCTTTGAATACCAAAACACACCTATATAACGAAAAGTGATATTGGGATTTAGCACTAATTCTACTTTGTACCATCACTTTAGTTGTTGTTTTGATGTGAGTCTTATTAATCTCAACTCTTGAAGAAATTTTAACTTAATATAGTAAGCTTTGGATATAATAGACTGCGTTTTGAATTTGTTGCACTTAATGCAAGGAGTTAATAGTATTGTGGTGTGAGTTAAGACGTTGGTACTCCATAATCAATCCTATTAGCATATGCAAATGCTATGTATCCTAGATTGATTTGCACCTGAGCTAAAATTGATTTATTATGCTTCAAAATCTAAAGATTTAATATCCATCACTTGGGTAATCTCCTGATCTCAAATTCTGTGTAAATTCAACAGAGCTTGCAGCTACAGTCTAAATTTCTATCAAGAACTAGAATTATTTTAGAATAATTCCACTATAATCAGATTTTCTTATAGAATTTGAAACCATAAACTCTCTTCAATTTAATGTTAATATAAGGAACTTTTAAGTCTCAGTTGAAATTCGATGATAATTAATCCATGAATTTAATAGAATTTAAACAAGAGTTTGATTTTTAATTGTGATCAATATATAATCTCAACTTAAGCAATCTGTATTCTAATTGTACTTTGGTAGGCAAAGCTTACAATGCTAATATAATAAATTATGTAACCACTTGTATTATTATCATAATACCTTGTGTCGCTATTCAGTCCTATTTGGAGAGTTGATCTGATTTAACTTAAATGTACGATTATTATTAAGTAATCTTATCTTGAAAATCATTACATCTTTTTACTCAACAATTATAGTTTATGGATGAGTGAATGATTATTAATTGAACACCATACCCAAATTGAGTCAAACCAAGTTCATAGTAAGTTCGATTAAATGGCGATAATAAAAATAAATTTGTTCTTAAAAAAGTTTGAACCTAAATACATCTAAGTTCTAAAATCTAATCATCAAGTTTTAGTTTAGGCTTAAGAATGAGAATATAAGTTTTCATCTTATAAATAAGTCATTGCAAAGGCTAACAAAATTATAAATATAACTTTTGCAGACACATCAGGATTGTGAACAATTTATCTTTTAACTTAACACAAAAGGTACACATGATATTACTTTTTATACTCTTATTTGATTTTATTGCTACTTAAGCATCGCTTTGAGCCTGTTTCGTGTTATTATGAAATGCATTATTTTTATTACTAATGATGTAAAAGAAACAAAATGATATTTATGTATCTTGTTATATTGCAAAAAGTTCCGAAACGGTGGTTGAACAGGTTAGAGACGGAGCTAGTCCATCGAGAGCCATAAGGATGTCATCTAAGGATTTTGAGAGGGGCCAAGTAATGAATATGCTTTTATTGAACACAACCACAATATTCTGGCTTTGCCCATCATAACCATTAATGTCGCTTCATGATATCAAGATATAAACACAAACATAAATTTTTATGCCATTATTGATTTATTATCATTTGAAATTTGGCATATGACAACCATGATAAAAAAATATTTATTTGCAGAAGTTATGATTATTTTTATTGTGTTAAAGTCATATTTTTTTATAATTATTATCGTATCATTTTCGTCTTCCATTTTTGCTTAAGAGTATATTATTTAATATCCTCTGTACTTATAATATGCACTAAGACATTATTTTTATAATGTCAGACCAGATACAGCTGGAAGAGGCAGAGATAGCTTAAAGATGTTAAAAAGAATCGTGGCGCATAATAAAACTTTAGCTTTTACTTTCTTTTCAAGAAACAAATATTTATTTTTGTATGCTATCAAATATGTAATATTCTGGATAATGTAATGTTAAACTGAATGAATGAAATTTCTTATCCTTGTATGGCTTTGGATGTTGCTTAAATGTATTTTGCTTAACCGTCAATACGATCCTGCGAAAATATGCACCCAATGTTAGATTAGTTATTACTAACATAACATGGGCCATCACACTAGCCATCTATCTTTTCTCATCTATGCCCGACGAGCAAGGAGACGCAGCAAGATAAAAAGACGTTGAAGAAGGAATCGCAAGCTTTAGATTCCATGTTTGAGGAGAAGGTGCACCTGAGGAGCACTTTCAGCTTCCCATCTTCAAGTTCTCAACGCCAAAGGCCTCTCTCTTCTTCCTTCTCTTCGTGTTTCTCTGTTCATCGGCCGTCGATGAGAGACTCAGAGAGACGACAAGACGTTGAAGAAGAATTTGCATCGACCTATAGAAGAATAAATCGCAACCAATAAACAAAAAAAATTTCAAATTTGCACCTCATGCAAGAAAAAATCACAACCGGGAAAATATCACAAGCTTTAGACGAAGAAAAAGTGCTTTGGATATACCCGCTGAAAAGACAAAAATGCCCTTAATTTTAGCTAAACGAACAAGAGGTTATGGGCAAAAAACAGTATGGACAAAAAAAATTGCTTAAATAAAAGTCAAGGGACCCAAAAAAGCATTTACAAGGGTCAAGAATTATTTTGAACATTTTGCAAGAGTTAATGAACTATTTTGATAATTTTCTCTATTTAATAAGCTTGGAATGAACTTAGTAAAATGCTAATCTAAAGTTATTTTTTGTTTTTAATAGTTGTATTATTATTATAGATAAATATTTTAATTACCAAATTTTGTATATTTTCTTCTTCAAAAAATATTAATATATAAAAGTATAAGCAAAAAGAAAAATTTATCAAAAAATAAGATGTGCATAAAGACCATTTAATTTATATGGAAGTTCAAATTGATAATAAAACTAGTAAGTTTTATAATAAATGACATTAAAATTCTATTTTTATATACCATTAAAATTAATACTAGTGCATTATTATTATTTTTTATTAGAGATTATGTTATTTTTATAATAATATTTAAATATTTCTTGTAAAATCCATAGTAATAGTCCATCTAGCATGACTAAGGCTTGTCAATATTGTTGTTGTTATAAAATCAATAAAAACCTACAAATAATTAGGCACAAATTCATCTTGAACTAAATAAGAAATTACAGATTAAGATTGAATGATTTTAAAACTATTTATATTCAAGCACAACAAAATAAATAATCACTTTAATCAGCATAGTACTTGACTTGATTCATTTGTAACTACATGTGCAATTTTTAAAATGTGATGAATCATTAATTAAAAAATGTATATAATCTATATATATATACAAATTATATCTTTATAATAATTTATTCAAAATATCCTAATTTTATATCATTCAAAATGAATGAAAAGTAAAATTCACATACTTTAATCATAAAAAAGTATAATACATATATTTTTACATATTATTATTTTAATCATCGAATAGTATAAGGCATATACTTTAACATATCATACTCCCATATTAATAAGGAAAAGCCTTAAACAAACCCCAATCAATCTTATTAACAATGAATTTTTATTTTTAAAAATATAACCTAATTTTGTCATTTGTAAATAATATTTAAAATATAAATTTTAAAACAAAAAATGCACAATTCTTCTATTATCAATCTTTTAATATTTTTTGTGTATGTTTCAAAACACAATGTATAAAGGGCCCTAGGGGAAGCTCTCCTTATGAGGATCAACTTGCCACGTCAAATCGCAAGAGTGAAGGGGCAATGCTCCTACAAAGGATTAACGGCAATGCCCTCAAAATCTAAATAGATTTTGAGAGCATATTTATGATTATATTTTGATTTCACCACCCTAACTCATCCATATGTATATACATATATATGATCCTTACCCTAATCCGCCTCAGTGGGATCTCGCTTCCGTCAAGATGTCGTCTCGTCTCATCGGAACACTGGCAATATCTCATCTTTGTTGCCAACAGGATCTCGTCTCACGTTACCAATGGGACCTCGTTTCGGTTGATGGGTCAACCGACGCAACTAAGAGGAGTTCAAATCATCTTCCTAATCTGCCCCCTTTACCCCTAAATCATTCCTTAAAGCACTTACAAGTGCTCCTTCATTGAGTGGATTGGTGGGTATCAAACCCATTGCTTTGCTACGAGGTAAATTAGCTTTTTTATTGCCTAAGAAAAAATTGGACATTTTGGCTAAACCATTAGAGTACTCTCTTGTTGAGAAATTCACCAATGGCAAGCCCTGTTGATTGTCATTGGAAAATTTCTCCATAATTTGAGATTGTCACGATCTTTCAACGCCAATTTAATCGATGCTCGCCACATTCTTATCAAACTCTTGGACGAGCTGGATTACATTCACAGGGCTCCTACAACACTGAGAACTGTCAAAAGAAACTTCTAATAGGGTTACCTCCTTCTATCCAAAATATGAGTCGCCCATCATTTTTGTACGGATGAATATCCTTTTGCATAAGATCTACCTAATAACACACTCTCTTTTTTCATTAGGATCTCACTAAGGAAATCCCCTCAAGGTTAATTATGTGACTGCTAATCTCCTCAGGTCGTCTGTTGCGCATGCTCTGGTGGAAATTGTTGCGGCATAAATCTTTGAGTCTAATATATGGATTGGAGATGAAAACGATGGATACTTCTAAGAGGCTATTTAGGAAAAATTACCACTTTATTACACGAATTGTAATATTGTTAGGCACGAAAGGGTGCAAGTTTCAAATTACACCCTTAAAAGACCAAAATACCCCACATCCATGATCCAACCATATCGAAATGCAAGCCGAGCAAGCAGATTTAGTGCTTAAATGCCAAAAATGTCGGGCAATCCGGAATTGGAGACCATGGATGTAGAAATTGAGGAATTGTTATTATGTGAAGACCAATTTGATCACCAAATGAAGTTAAAATAGAGTCCCGGTGGGTTCCGGGCAAGGCTACACTAGAAAACAGCGAGCTAGGCACCCAGGCGCGCCCCTGGGCTCCCAGCAGCAGCACAACAAGGCGAGATCTGGGTGCCCAATGTAACGACCCAATATCGTTACTTTTCAAATTATGTCAAAACCCGCCTCAGACATCAGAACCTCGGGGAATTTTAAATTAGGACAAACAAAATTTCCATTAGATAGAAATAATTTTTAAATCAAAGTGCCTTAGTTTAAGAAAATTCGGATAACAGAAACTCTCGCTTTATTTTTCTGAATTAACTAAATTCAATAAATCATTAACATTGAAATGTGTGTCAGAATTCATCAATTTCAGTGTCGTTGTGTTAAATATATTATTTAAAGGTTGCTCGAAAAGTTTCATCAAATTATGAGCGCCGATTTGATCGTGATTAATTTTTAAAGTTTTAAACTTCAGAAATTAATTAAAAATAAAATATTTATCTGAATCGAAAACTTTTGACACGAGGGTGTTCGTGAAATCATAGCACACCTCGGTATCAAGTTTCGTTATTTTGGATGCCAAACGACGAAAAAATGCGAATAATTTAAGTTTACGTAATTATATTTTTTTTTCTTTAAGAATTTTGCTAATTCCGTCTTCCCCCCCATTTACCTGCGACCCCCACCCTTTTTTCTTCCACCAGAAGGCGCGGAAGCTTCCGCGCCTGGGCATTTCCTGGGCTGTTTTGGCGCCTGAATGGTCGGCCAATTGGCAGACCAGCCTTATCGCTTCCCCCCCTTTCCTTCCCTCCCTCACACCACAGCAACCTATCCCAGGAAAAGAGGAAGAAAATGATATGAGATTTTTAATATTTTATTTTCTTTATTTCAGTTCTTATTAATAAATATACTATTGTATTATGTCATTGCATTATTATTGATGTCATTAATTAATAATGAATAACAGTACAAATCCTAAAAATGACTATTACTTCCATATTGTCTATTTCAATTCAAACATTTTTTATTCTGTCATTATTACTTTCTGCAATCGTTTCTATTGTTTTTTCTTTCGTACATTATTATTATGATTATTATTATTAAAATGATAATAATAATGCTATTATAAATATTATTGTCACATCAGTAACTTAAAAATACAAACTTCTATCAAATAGAGAAAATGAAAGAGAAACATAATAGAATTGAAAATAATAATATTAGCTAAAAAGGCTAATTTAAAATATCAAAAATCTAAATACAGATTGAGCAAAATGTCACTCATCCGAACAGTTGAACTTTTGAATTTAAAGAACAAGGTACCAGATATCTTTTATTACCCTTGTTTAAATATATTTTTTGCTCAGCCTCACACAAATTTGATAAAAGTGTTTTTTAAAATCACATAAAATGATATATAAACAAGTTTGGATAACTGAGAAAAAAAGGTTCCATGTTGATTTATACTTCTTATCTGATCAGACAAATGCTAGGATAGGGTTGTCCGACATCGGGAGTCATAAGGACCCTATACTAATAAGCTTTTGAGGGGGCAGGTATAGAGGGAAGTTGAGATATGTAACACAAAAATGAACCTTCCTTTTTCTCAATTTTGTACTTGCCTAACAAAATCATATTTCGCCTGAGATATCAAACGCTAATATTCTGTATTTATTTTTGTGACTGTAATTATTTTTATGCTAAGTTTCAAGTGCAATTGAAATCGGTTTGCAGGGATAAGTTCGTACAGCTTTTATTTTTTGTTAAAGTATTGATTATTTTGCTTATTATTTAACATTTGAAAAGATGACATCTATCAGTACTTAATTTCACAATTAACTAGTATCCGAATGCACGAACTATTAAAACGTGCCCAGATCAAGAGTTCGTCCTTGAAAAAAGGCGCTAAGAACCAAGCAGTGATGATACTTCTTCCTGATGATTTTCCGTTTTCTTTTTTACTCTATTTTAAAAAATTTGTAACTTTTCTTTTATTTTAAGCTTTGTAATCAAGACTTGTAAATTAATGAATAAATGAGTTATGTTTGATGTCTATATATTTGTCTCATAAATCACTCAATATAATCCTACGGCTAGAGGAGTTGTTGTTTTACCCCACAAGAAACCAGTGCTGGATCTACTCCCGCTGATCCAGCATCGAGTCCTCACAGTTGGTATCAAAGCAGGATTGATTGTAAATTTGAGAGACTTATAAATGTCAAATCATAATTTAGAGAAGAGAGAATGGTAACATAAACCTAAGTAACTTAAGCTTTCAACATTTAGGCAAAAAGATAAATTCAGATGAAGGATTTTTTAGCGCGCCATCTGAAACCCCAATCAAAGCACCAATATCATTAGAGGTTTCGGGAACTACCGACGACCGCTTCATGGAAGCCGTCCTAGAACTCCTAGCAAACCAAAAGAAAGCAGCTTTATCAAAATCTGTTCAATCACCTCAAAAGCATCGTTCTGAGGGAATCCTCCAATCTTTCCTCAAATTAAATCCGTCAGTATTTCATGGGACTACTTGTTCTATGGAGGCAGAAGATTGGTTAAGAGAAATAGAGAAAATACTAAAAAGTATGGAGTGCACAAGTGAAAAAGCAGTGCGTGTGACTCGCTACCTATTTAAAGGAGAAGCTGACCGTTGGTGGAAATTCCATCGTCAGTACTGATTTCATTGGCATAGAATTGGAGAATATAAGTTGGGAAGCATTTTCAAAAGCTTTCTGAGCCAAATATGTCCCGCAAGCTGCCCAAAGCATCATGGAGAACCAATTCATGAAATTAATTCAGGGTAACAACTCCGTGACCAACTATGAAACCAAGTTCACAAGATTATCAAGGTACGCTTAGAACCTGATAAGTACAGAGAAAGCAAGGTGCAACCGTTTTCTGTCAGGGATGAAGGACACCCTCCGATGAAGCCTGCTTCCATTTAGACATGCTCGTTTCTCCAAACTCTTAGAATGCGCACTAATTATGGAACACGGAGAAAATAGCACACTTTCTAATCACACAGGACAAGGGAAGAGACAGGATCATCCCACAAAGGACCAAGGGACTTTCAAAAGATAACAACCCAACCCATCTGCTAAAATCTTCCAACTAACTTCTAAGAACACCGGTCAAAGAATAAGAGATTGTTGGAGAGCTCATCCCTACGGCAAGTGCTACCACAACGGCAAAAGGTGTTTTTTGTGCGGCAAGCCCTGCCATCAAATTCGGAATTGTCGATCCTTGAGAACGATAGACGCGGCGACCATTATAAGAGGCACAAACACAACTGTTGTAACCACGTTTCATGCCCAAACAAGAGGAGCCGCTCCAAAACCAATCAACGCCCCAAGGCCACCAACTGCACCAACACCCAATCAAAGGAGAGAACCCGCATCTAGTAACCCCGCTCCCGCAAGAATTTACACACTCACTCCAGTCTTAGCACCTGGAGACAACGACGTAGTATCAGGTATTACTCCCACCCATATTTAAGTTTTGTTTGCGTGATGTCAAGGACGACATCATTTTTAAGTAGGGGAGTTTGTAACGACCCAATGTTGTTACATATCAAATTAGGTCATAACCTTCTTCAGACATCATAACCTCAGGGAATTTCAAATTAGGGCAAACAAAATTTCTATTAGATAGAAATAATTTTTAGATCAAAGTGTCCTAGTTTAAGAGAATTCGGATAACAGAAACTATCGCTTTATTTTTCTGAATTAATTAAATCCAATAAATCAAGAACACTGAAATACATGTCGGAATTCATCAATTTCAATGTCGTTGTGTTAAGTGTATTATTTAAAGGCTGCTCGAAAAATTTCATCAAATTCTGAGCTCGGTTTGATCGTAGTTAATTTTTAAAGTTTTAAACTTCAGAAATTAATTAAAAATAAAATATTTGTTTGAATCAAAAAATTTTGGCCCGAGGGTGTTCGTGAAATCGTAACACACCTCAGTGTCAACTTTCATTATTTTGGACATCAAACGACGGAAAAATACAAAGAATTTAAGTTTAAGTAATTATATTTTTTTCTTTAAGAATTTTCCTAATTCCTTCTTTCCCCCCTTTACCTGCAACCCCCCCTTTTTTCTTCCGCCTTAAGGCGTGGAAGCTTCTGCGTCTAGGCATTTCCTGCGCAGTTTTGGCGCAGGAATGGTCCGCCAATTGGCCGACCAGCCCTATATCTTCCCCCACCCGCTCTTCTCTATAAACCCCCCCTCTCCTTCCCTCCCTCACATCACAGCAGCACTCCCTCTCCCCCTCTTGCAGCCCTCCAGCCAGCCACCCCTCCACCCTCTCCCAACAGCCTCTCAGCCGGCCAGCAGCAGCCCCTCTTACTGCAACCCTCTCTTAGCGAGCAGCCCCTTCGGCTGCAGCCCTCCCTCGACTGGCCAACAGTCAGCCATCCGGCCAGCCAGCCCCTGCTGCCCCAGCAACCTCCTATCAGCTGCCTCCAGCCACGTTCGGCCTCCCTCCATCTTTATCGGCAACTCCAATCCATGTAAGAAGAGAAGTTTAAGAGAAAGGAAAAGAGGAAAAAAACGATATGAGATTTTTAAATTTTTATTTTCTTTATTTTATTTCTTATTAATAAATATACTATATATTATGTCATTGCATTATTATTGATGTCATTAATTAATAATGAGCAACAGTACAAATGCTAGAAAATGACTTACTTCCATACTGTCTGTTTCAATTCAAACTTTTTTTATTCTGTCATTATTACTTTCTGCAATCGTTTCTATTCAGTCTTTTCTTTCGTACATTATTATTATTATTAAATTGATAATAATAATACTATTATAAATATTATTGTCACATCAATAACTTAAAAATACGAACTTTCTATCAAATTGAGAAAATGAAAGAGAAACATAATAGAATTGAAAAGAATAATAATAGCTAAAAATGCTAATTTAAAATATCAAAAATCTAAATGCAGATTAAGCAAAATGTCACTCATCCGAACAGTTAAACTTTTAAATTTAAAGAACAAAGTACCAGACGACTTTTATTACTCTTGTTTAAATATGTTTTTGCTCAGCCTCACACAAATTTGATAAAAGTGTTTTTTAAAATCACATAAAATGATATATAAACAAGTTTGGATAAGTAAGAAAAAAGAGTTCCATGTTGATTTATACTTTTTGTCTGATCAGACAACTGCTATGACGGGGCTGTCCGACATAGGGAGTCAAAAGGAGCCTATACTGATAAGCCTTTGAGGGGGCAAGTATAGAGGAAAGTGGGATATATAACACAAAAATGAACCTACTTTTTTCTCAATTTTATACTTGCCCAACAAAATCATATTTTTCCTCAGATATCAAGCACTAATATTCTGTATTTATTTTTGTGACTGCAATTATTTTTATGCTAAGTTTCAAATGCAATTGAAACAGTTTTGCAGGGATAAATTTGTACAGCTTTTATTACCCGTCAAGTTATTGATTATTTTGTTTATTATTTAACATTTGTAAAGATGACATCTATCAGTACTTAGTTTCACAACAAACTAATTTTCGAATGTCCGTACTTTTGAAACACACCCATATCAGGAGTTTGTTCTTGAAGAAAGGTGCTAAGAACCAAGCAGTGCTGATACTGCTTCCTGCTGATTTTTCGCTTTCTTTTTTACTCTATTTTAAAAAGTTTGCAACTTTTCTTTTATTTTAAGCTTTATAATCAAAACTTGTGAATTAATGAATAAATGAGTTATGTTTGATATCTATATATTTGTCTCTTAAATCACTCAATATGATCCTGCGGCTAGAGGACTTGTTATTTTATCCCACAAGAAACCGGAGCTGGATCTGCTCCCGCTGGCCCTGCATCGGGTCCTCACACCCAAGCCCCTGTGAAACAAAGCCCGAGGCTTGCACGCCCATGCGGGTGCGGTGAATTAACTTGAAAGTGGCGGGTCCTATGAGTTGTAGGGCACTTTGGGGCTTGCTTTAAGCCTCATATTAATGCGTATATGATGGGGTTAGTGTTATGTGTGTGCTATTTTTCTGTTTGAGAGTTTTGTGGTGGCTAAGGAGCTTAAAATCCTCGAGTGAGAACGGTGGAGAAATCTGAGAGGAGAAGAGGAAACTCAAAGCGCTTTCTTCCTTCCTCTAGTGATTGATAAGTTCACTATAACTCAGCATAAATTTCTTTGATAGTAAAGTTTCTTGTGGTTGAGTGACCCCGTGATTTTTCCCATTCTTGAATTTTTCACAAAAACTTTTGTGTTCATAAGCTTGTGACTTGTCCTTGAATTATTGTGCTGGGTTTATTTCTTAGCTTGAGTTATGTTGTTATTTCATGCATTGCTTCAGTGATTCTCATCAATCAAACCCCGGTTGCATTCCCTAACCGAAATAACACTGTCACACATGATTTCGATCCGGGGACATTACCAAAGCCAAATGACAGATTCCTAGTCAAGGGAATGCTGAGGATAATGTGATCCGCACTGTCGTTGATCCTCCTGTTGATGGTTATGTGGGGAAGAAAACGGGAAACACTACCGAGCAGATTTCTGATGCGGCTGCCAATGTTGATAAGGAGGTTTCCATAAAATGAAGCAACACTGAACTGGTGCTCAACTTCCTTTTATCTACTGCTATTGATAGTTTCTTACATGGCAAGATGGCAATGAATAATGCCTCAATCCAAAAGTTGATTCAGAATTTTAAAAAACTTTTAGAAAAAAGTGATGATTTTCCTAAAATCAGTGCACTTCGGAGCTCCTTATGGAGAAAGTTCCTCCAAGTGTCATCCTGCCTTCCAAAGAGGTACAGGACTCTATGTGAGATGATGTTGAGTACGTCCAAATGGTGGTGGGCCTCCAACCTCTTGCTAATAATGAATGTCATAAGAGTGGCTCTGGTGAACATACGAACGAAATTCGTACATTCACTCCTACAAAGTATGATGACTCTGATGATGATCATATATATGAAGAAAATGAATTTGCGAAATCGAAGGCTTATTTTAATGAACTCTAGAAAAAGAAGAGCTCTAATTCTAAAAAATATTTACAGTACTATCAAAGAAAAAAAAGAACTAACCCAGAAGCATGAGCAGAGGGTCATTATTTCACTTCCGTTTGTTTCTTTGCTTTAATTGATTCTTCCTTTGTGAGAATCTTTAGAGAGATTGGTAACCATTGTTTCAAATTTTTGTTTTTTTTAGTTTTTTTTTATACTTTGTTTCTTTGATGGCTACAATCCAATATCTATCTATACCCCCGTTTATTAATATAATTTTAACAGATCCAAATATATATATATATATATATATATATAATTGTTTCTCGATTATGCTTCGAAAGGTGTATTTGGCATGTTAAGACATTTTGAGGTTGCGAGTTGATGTGGGTACTTCATCTGCACTGGTTCTAAGGCTCCTCACTCTAATCGAGCTTCCTTGGAGAAGCATTTAGGGGTTTGTTAGTTGCCTCCTCGGATTTACATCATCTATTCATTATTGAAATCCCAATTGTTTTGGATAACCAAGCTATAGAAAATGACCCGACCCATTTTGTTGAGGTTGGATTTCACTTCTTATGGCGGCCTCAGGTATTGAGGCTCACTCTCTGGTAGCGAAAGGAATAACCCTCAATTTGTTTGCCAAGGAGTTTATTCTGATAGACTATTCAGAGCCTCAATCTTCATCTATTATTCCTTCACATGTGGAATTGATTAATCATGAAGTAAACTTGGATATGGAAGATGAGGTTACATCAATATCAGAGGACACTTATGAGGATATTGAAAAATTCAATTGAAAAAAAAAAAAGAAGAGAAAGAAAGGATCAAAATTTTACATACAAGGACAAGCTACAATCTCAGAAAATAAACAGTTTAATAGTTTTCAATCGGAGTGTTTTCACTTGCTCAGAGACTTGATGTATTAATTTCAAATCATTTCAATATTCCATCTTGTTAAGACCTCTATATGTGAGAATCTCTTGCAAAAGAGGTGATGACCATTTGATTTTTTTATCTTAATTTTATTTTATCTTTATTTTGTTTTTTGAATGTCACAAATCATATCTTTTGTAATATTTTCAATGAAATATAAAACACAACAAATATTCCCAAAAAAAAATTGTTGAAGGGAATTATATATTATGATCTAAGGGAGTTAGAGCGACTATTCATCATAATTTCTCTTTTCATATTTTCTTCTTAATAGAGTAGTTTATTCTTTTTAGTGGTTTTTTGTAATGCCCCTTAACAAAAGTTGTTGAACTTTAAATTTTACATGATTTTTAGATTTTGTTGCGATTTTGGCAAACTGATGATTTAACCCCATCATGGGCTGCTCTATTGTTTTTTCTAAGCTTTAATGTCAAAATCATATTAAGGTGTGTAAATTTTGCTGCAAATTTATGAAAATAGCAATTACTTTGGTTTTTGGCAAATTTTGGAACAAAATTCAAATTTTATAATTCCTAAGCAGCCCTCTATTTCTTTCAAACTAACCGAATTCCAAGCCCTATAATGCACGCAATTCTTCGAGGGATCGAAGGGTAGTCGCAGGATCCCAAGTTGTAAGTCTCGTGTTCCTCTTGTCCCTCCCCTCCCATATCTCACTCCCTCTTTTCTTCCCATGGCAAAGGGAGCTGACCCTTCCAACTGGCCACCCCTCTCTTTACCATCGCCTCCCTTTCCATCCAAGTCCATAATAGCCAGTCACTTGTAGCAGACTTCATATGCAGGCCCAAACATCCTACATCATCTTTGCCACTATTTCCCCAAATCTAAATCCTAACTTAACCACAAATGCTGTTTTTTCTATGATTTCTTAATTTTTCTTTTTTCTATATATAATACTTAAGAATATTTCATTGTCTTTCTTAAAATTGGAAAGATATTGTCTCTGATCTCAAACCCAAGCGAGGGTGTGTAACTCCAACTAGTCTGATCAATCCTGACAATCTCGCCTTCTCCTTTAAGGTAAAGTTTGTTTTGCATACAATTAGTGAGAAACACTTAAATCTAATTTTATCACTCTTGATTTAAGGTCTAATCAAGGGTTCGATAATGTGTTAACATTCAATCAATTTTGTGCACCCACTACCTATCTTGAGGTAAGTTTTGATTATGTCCCTTTAATTTATGTAAAAATCAACAAGAATTTGCTAATGTTTGCGGTTTACAATCCTTGATGAAGATTGATACAACACCAAAATAAATTATCCCCACCTCCTACATCTACAATGTATTATTCCAAGTAAGCATCAGGGTATCTTTTATTTTAAATCTTTGATCCACAAGCATGCACATGAATTCTCAACTAATTGTTTTTTGATCTGAGGATAATTTGAGTTCACAACTTAAGGAGTTGCTAGTAAACCAATCACTTTCCAAAGAATAAGATTAGTGAATGAGCAAGGCCTAAGGTATTGTGGAATCACTACTAAAGAGATAAAGAAAACTAAAAGGTGGGTAATCTCCATTTATACTTTAGAGTAGCAATTCTTTTCTTTTGAAATTAGACACAAAGTAGAAATAGATACACCTTTAAATGATAATAGTATAATAAATAATAAATATAAATATACATAATATTTTTTTATGGCTTTAATTGCTAAATAAAAGATTTATGCTATGAGAAGATTCGACAAGGTTTTACGTTGAATATCGACTATCTAACGCAACCCTACTCCTTTCTTTCTTATTTGGAACTTGGTAGACAACCACACCTAGCTAGTGCGATTCAAGCTTTAGATTATTGTTTTCTTGTCATATTGTAAATAAAATTATATATGCATAACCATGTCAAATATACATTATATTTATATTTTACAAAAGTTAAGAAAATATATATATTATTCATTTATTAAACATAACAAAAGCTACAATAGAGATATTATTAATATATAATAATAATAATTAAAGGATGTCATTAATTAAATTAAATTTATTTTAACTTTAATCCAAGAAAAGCCTATCTTTAAAGTGCTATGTATTAAATGATATATGTATATATGTAATAATCTATAGAGCAAATCCTCTAATGAAATTGACTAGGGACACCGTAATAATAGTGAGAGAATTAGTAATTGTAATAGAAGCAGTAGTGGTCTTGACAGTGAGATAAAATTATCACACAACTATATAATGTATTATGCTATGACAAAGAAGCAATGGCTAAAGAGTAGCGTTCTTATATTAGTGATTAAATAATATTAATCATCATTTTATATGATGGATATATTCATTTACTTTTGGGTATTAGAAACTAGGTATAAGTTCAATTATTTTAAATTAAGATAAATTACAAAAGATTGTTTTCAATGAAATAATCAATATATATCATTTAATTTTATTATGGGTTTGTTCTAGCACATTTTACTTGCATGCAGTTTACATCTTTCCCTTCTCTTTATTGTAATTTAAAACAAGATACAATATAAATCACCATAACGCCGACATTTTTTTAGTTATAGGACTCGTGAATAAAGATCAAGTTAACAAAGTTTATCGATGTTAATGGGTTCCACATAGCAGATGCACTTGTTTATTTGTTTCTACCTGTCTTTTAATGGTCATTTATTTATGCGGTGTGTATTCAATAATTAATAACTCTTTTGTGTACTTTAAGGAACTACCAATTTATTAAAATGAATGAAAACTTAAGTCCGTATTTTCATTGTGGAATCTCTATTTTCTAATGCTCATCAGGCTGATCATGCTAATTTTTCTCATCAATAGTTTTTCAACTTAATTTGGTGTATATATACAATTAATTTTTGTGTGGTACTTTTCATGCAGTTCGCCTACAATACTCGACCAAATGTTTACCCCATATTTTACTAATTAAGGTCATAAATTATCATACAACCTTGATGATTTATTGTTTTAAACATAGACACAAAGACCTTACTAGTCATAAGTGTTAATAATATATTTGATTTTACTATCTTGCCCTTTGTAATTTTGTTTTCTGTCCAACTGTAATCGCACTTGGATCCTAACCATTCGATCTTTTTATATCGAGAGCCTCTCCTATGCTTTACGCACTCTGAATAAAATGTTCTATTCCTATCTCTCAAGCAACTTTTTCTGTGCCACTTGTTCCCTTTTCATGGTATCAGAATGATAATAGAGATTTTCTCTCCATCGCTTAACAAGTCGATCAGGAAATTGAAGTCGGAGATCGCGGGAGCAAGCCGACATTGTCGAAATAGCGATCACCGAAGTCAATGTCGCTCGACTTCATCACATAAATAAACGCGATCTTTGTAAGAACCAGCCTCAGGTCGATCTTCACAAGAACCAGCCTTAAATCGATGTCTTCCTCATCACAATTTTGAAGCTCCTCCGCTCGATCGAAAGGTTCGACTATCCTTCCGCCAGAATTGCCTCATCCCCAGCTCACAGCGACTCATCACCTTCTTCCGGCGAAACTCGACGACAAGAACTACTCCATCTGGCAAGCCCAACTCTTTCCCATTTTGAACACACATGGGCCGATCGGCTACATTGACAGTTCCCGTCTTGCCCCGCCTCAATTTATTAACAGAAATGAAGCAAATCCAAGCCTAGCCTGATACAAACAAGATCAAATGATCTTAAGCTGGGTCATCCCTTCCTTGATAGAATCCACACTCTCAAGTTCTTTGTCACGATACTTCACTCAAAATCTGGAAAGCTCTCACTGAAGTTTTTGCATCATCGAATCAGATTTGCATTCAACAACTAGATTTACAGTTAGCAAAATCAAGAAGTGTTCATTATCAATGTCTGATTAACTTCAAAACGCCAAACATCTGGCGCATCAGCTCGCAATCACCGGCGCTCCAACTTCCGAACAACAAACGGTCCTCAGCATTTTAACCAGTCTTGAACAAGAGTATGCCTCTCTCACCACTACAATCACAGCTCGCATTGACCCAATCCGGATAGATGAACTTTCTGGAATCCTCATCAACCATGACTTGATGTACTCTGAGACCCTCCCCACTACGGATGCCTTTACTCAAACATTGCATGCCCAAACTATTGTTGATCCAATAAATTTTGTCGACATGGAACGCAATCGCACTCCAAGAGGTTGTGGCCAACATAATGGAGGTCACAGGCACTCCACCATGCAGTGCCAACTAAGCAGCAAGTCCAGTCACTTAGCACTAAACTGTTATCATCACCAGAACTTTACTCTCTACCCGCGGCAAGACCTCCCATAGTTCCAAGCACCATGCGCCCAACCTCCTACTACTCATCGTCATGACCGAACCATGGTACCTGAACTCGGGCCCTACACACCATGTCTCTCCTTCCATCGACTCTATGCAAACGATGCTGCCATATCAAGGATCAGAAAAGCTTCAAATCGGTGATGGTTCCTTTATACCCATAACTCATACATGTGATGTGATCCTCCCCATCTACAACTCTTCTTTCAAACTCACTCATACTCTTCATGTTCCTCATATTTCAAAATCTATCAGTTGATTCACCCGAGATAATAACGTACTAATTGAATTTCATCCTACTTGTTACCTTGTGAAGGATTCGGCTTCTAAACAAGTCCTGCACCGTGACACACTCAATAACGGTCTCTACTCCTTTTTGACAACTCCACCCATATCACTCCAAACCAATGTGACCTCCACCATTACTTGGCATCAGCATCTTGGGCACCCTCGTTTGGCAAACTCAAGATTGTTGCTGATCATATTTCCATTCATCCTACATTGTCTTTTTGTAATGCCTGTCATATGCCTAAAGAGCACCATCTTTCGTTAAGATCTGATACTATATATGATAAACCTTTATAATTGATTGTTTATGATATATGGGGACCCTCCACTGTTACTTCCAAATGAGTGCAACTATTACAGAATATTAGTTGATGTGTTTTCAAACTTTACATGGTTGTACCACTTGATAAAAAAAAATGCTCTCAATACTTTTCTCTCATTTAAAACCATGGTTGAGCATAGTCTTAGCTCCAAAATTATCTCATTCCAATCTGATGGCGGAGGTGAATACATAAAATACACAAAACTCTCGAGCAATTTGGCATCGAATACCAGTTTTCTACCGCTTACACTTCTGAGCAAAATGAGAAAACTAAGCAGAAACATCGGCACATTGTCGAGATCGGCCATGCTCTTCTCTTCCATGCCTCCATACCCAATAAATTCTGAGCTAATGCATTTCAAACTGCCTCCTATCTTATTAATCGTCTTCCAACCCAAACACAGCAAAACAAATCCCCCATTGTAATCCTCTTCCAATGTGTTCCTAATTAACACTCTCTCAAAAAAATTGTTTTATCCATGGCTTCAGCCGTATGCTCAAAACAAACTTGCCCCACAATCGCATCCATGTGTATTCATCGGGTATAGCGGAAATCATAAAACTTATTTGTGCAATAACATCGACAACGATAAGATCTATATTGCTAGGCATGTTTCTTTTGAAGAACTTACACTTCCGTTTCAGAAGCTCAACAACGCAAATGCCTCAGAGTTGCATTCACACAATTTCGGAACAACTCTTCTAGTCCCTCAGTAGCCTGAGCCTGACATCTCCCATCCGCCCACCTCTCCTCGTAGGCCAACCACTACATGAAAACTTCTTCGGGCCTATTCCAGACATCCCACTAGGCACCAACAGTCAGCCCCTCTTCCAGCTCCATCCAACCCATCAGCTACTCCGCCCCCCCATCCAACCCGTCAGCTACTCCGCACCCCCCCATCCAACTGAAACTCTCACCCAATGCAAACCCGTAGCAAAACCGGGTACCTCATTCCTAAGGTGTTCTCCACCACCCCATCCATCCCTGCCATGGCCCCCACTACATTTTCCAAGCCCAAAAACAGCCTCAATAGATCAAACCAATGCATCAAGAGTTTCAAGCCCTTCAAAAAGATGGCATGCGGTCTCTTGTGCCTCGTCCAAACAACGCCCACATAGTTGGATGCAAATGGTTGTACAAATTGAAGATCAATTGTGACGAATTCTTGGCCGGTCATAGGGCTCGTGTTGTCGCCAAAGGGTTCACTCAAAAAGAAAGAATTGACTACTATAAAATGTTTAGTCCGGTTGTGAAACCAGTCATAATCAGGATTGTCTCACGTAAGCTCTCACCTTTAATTGGAATATTCGCCAACTTGACTTCAATAGTGCCTTTTTAAAATGGGATCTTCACGAAGACATTTACATGGACCAACCACTCTGCTTCATTTCCTCTAATCACCCGCAGTTTGTGTGCAAACTACATAAGGCCCTCTATGGTCTAAAGCAATGCTCTCACTCATGGCATCAAAAAATCTCCACAGCCTTGCTCTAATTTGGATTCACGAATGCCATCAATGATAGCTCCAATTTTTTTCTTCCAACAAAAAGGTATCCACCTCTTTTTTTTAGTATATGTGGATGACATCCACTTCACAGAAAATGATCCCACCATGCTTAACAAACTTGTCACCTTTTTAGTGACACAATTTGCTCTCAAGGATTTAGGAAATATCCACCGGTTTATGAACATCAATGTGCAATCCTCACCAACCTTGTAGTTCCTATCTCAGCATCTTTACATCGCCGATCTACTCATTAACGCCAACATACAGACCTCCAAACATGTAACGACCCAACGTCATTACTTTGCAAATTAGGTCAGATCCCGACTCAAAAATCAGGACCCCGGAGAACTCGAATTTAAGGCAAACAAAAATACCATTAGATAGAAATAATTTTTAGATCAAAATGCCCAAGTTTGAGAAAAATCCGAATAGCGAAAACTCCCGCTTTAATTTCTGAATTTTTTAAATTCAATAAATTGAGAAAATTAAATGCAAGTCCAACTTCAATAATTTTCGTGTCATTATGTTAAGTATATTATTTAAAGACTATGCTAAAAGTTTCATCAAATTCGGAACTCTGGTTTGATCGTAATTAATTTTGATGTTTCAAATTTTAAAAATTAATATAAAATAAAATATTGCTCTGAATCAAAAAAATTTGGCACGAGGGTGTCTGTTATGTCATAACAGACCTCTGTGTCAAGTTTCGTTATTTTTGAAAGTTAAACGACAGAAAAATGCAAAAATTTTAATTGAAAATAATTATTTCATTTTTTTTCTCTCCATTTGTTTTCTGATTCCCAATTCCCCCCACCCTGACTCGAGTGCAGGCTCTATCGAGCAACAGAGCCTGCCAGAGAAACGCACCAGAGGCGCAGGCGAACGCATGGGCGCCGCCCTGTGGTCGAAGGAGGGTCGGCGCCGACCGACCGGCCAACTGATCGACCATGGCCAGCCATCCCCTCCCCTCCTATTTAAACCCTCCACTCCCTTACCTTCACCAATAGCAAACCCTCAGCAAGCCAACTGTCCTCTTCAGCCAACCTTCCTGCCAGCTGCCAGCTTCTGGCAGCCCCTCTGCTCCAGCCACTACACTCCGGCAATCCCCTTCTACCCTTTTGCCTCCTTCAGCCACGTCCGGCTCCCGGCAACCCTAACCCTAACCCTAGGTGACATTACGAAGAAAAGGGGGAAGTAAATGAGGAATTATTTTATATTTTATTTTTTATTTTTATTTTTTAATAATAATTATAATATTATCTTTCTTATGTCATCGCATTAGTATTGTTGTCATTAATCAACAAGGGTAACAATACAAATGTTATATTTAATTGCTATTTTCCATAATGTCAATTTAATTTCAATCGATTCCATTGTCTTTTTCTTTCATATATTATTATTATCATTGAGTAATGAATAATAATAACTCTATTATAAGAATTATCACTACCCTCAATAACTTAAAATTGCATGTTCTATCAAGAAGAGAGAGTGAAAGAAAAATAGAACAGAAAAAAAGAAAATAAATATCCCTAAGAATATCACTTTCATTATAATATTGGCTAAAAGGCTAATTTAAAATATCAAAAATCTAAATATAGATTTGATCAAACTGTTGCACTTTTAAACTTAAAAAAAAAATACTAAATGTCTTTTATTATTCTTATTTAAATATATTTTTTTGTTGAGCATTGCACAAATGATAAAAATGTTTTTAAAAGTCACATAAAATAATATATGAAAAAATTTGGATAACTGAGTTGCAAGGGTTCCATGTTAATATAGTTTTAGTCTGATCAGACAACTGCTAAGACGGGGCCATCCGGCATCATGAGTCATAAGGAGTCTATACTGATAAGCCTTTAAGGGGGCAGGTATAGAGGGAAGTTAGGATATGTAACACAAAAATGAACCCCCCTTTTCTTCAATTTTGTACTTGCAAAACAAAATCATGTTTTACGTCAGATATCAAAATGCTAAAATTCTATATTTATTTTTGTGACCACAATTATTTTTATGCTTAAATTTCACTGGAAATGAAATAGGTTTGCAGAAATAAATTTATACATCTTTTATTTCCAATCAAATTATTGATTATTTTGCTTATAATTTAACAATTGTAAAGTTGACATCTATCAGTACTTAGTTTCACAACCAACTGGTATTCAAATGCACGCACTTTTAAAACGTGCCCAAATCAAGAGTTCGTCTTAGAGGAAAGGTACTAAGAACCAAGCTGATACTGCTATACTGATTTTCTACTTTTTTGACTCTATTTAAAGATTATAACTTTTGTTCTATTTGATCCGTTGTAATCAAAATTTAATGAATAAATGAGTTATGTTTGATGTCTACATATTTTATCTTTTAAATCACTCAATATGATCCTGCGGCTAGGGGAATTACCCCAAAAACTGATACTGGCTTAGCTCCCGCTAACCCGGCATCGGGACCCCACAAAACTGGCTCCAACACAGACGACGGTTCCAAGTAGCTATGACCTTACTGACAGCTCTCCGTTCTTAGATGGCACCCTCTAACTAAGTGTTATTGGGGCACTCCAGTACTTACAACACACGTCCGAACATCACTTTTAGCATGAATAAAGCCTACCAAACCATGCATAGCCTGGCCAACTCGAATTGGTCCAATGTCAAGAGCATACTTCGCTACCTATAAAGTACAACTTCAAGTGGTCTATTACTCAAACCTCTACCTACGTTCACCATCTCGACCTTCTGTGATGTTGAATGGGTCGACAACTCATCGGATAGCAAATTACTTTTGGATATTATGTAATTTTTAGAGCCAACCTTATATCGTCGTCCTCCAAGAAACAACAAATTGTGGCTAGATCTAGTACCAAAATCGAATACAAGTCCATCACCAATGCTGCCAGCGATGTCCTTGGGATCACATCTCTCCTGTAAGAGCTCGATTTCCCTCTTGGGTTCACTCCCACTATCTATTATGACAATCTTAGCTCCACCTACCTCGCCCCCAAGCCAATCTTACAAACATGCATAAAGCATGTCGAAATTGGCTACCACTTCGTCCGTGATCTGGTCCATTCCAACCGCCTCAACGTCAACAATGTTTCGAGTGACCAACAAATAGCTGGCATCCTCAGAAAACCTCTACCAATCACTAAGTTCAAGGAAATTGCAAACAAGCTTATCCACCAACCAGCAATGACCTTGCGGGTACGTATTAATAATACTATATGATTTTGCCATTTTCAATAAAAAGTAAACCGCGGATGTGTTAAGCGTGTCAAAGAATAGCAAAGAATCAATTATCACATATTTTGATAATCTATTGACTGCTATCCTTTATTATTTCATGAAATGAAGACTTCGGTCAGAATTTTAAAAAGGAAAAAAAATCATCAACAATATCATATGTAACTCTTTTAACTAAAAAAATGAAAAAAATCAATATAATTGAACCAACAACAACAACAAAATTTTAGATCAACAGCAAATTTAATAGATTGGGTGTGATGATTCAAAATTTCATAACAAAGGCAAGTTTAGTAGTTCCAGCCAAACTAAATAAAAACATTAATGAACCTTAATTCTTCCTTGAATGACTGATGTCCTTTCCTCTTCAACGACCAATTTTGCAAGCATGCATGCCAAATATGTAAAAGGAATTTCTTTCTCTCCAGTCAGAATAATGGGGCCGTTCAATTCATTGATTGAACCATCTTCATTTATAGTATGCCCTTCTTGCACATCCTCAGCAACATCAATGGCCAAGTGAGATTTAGTAGTTAAGCTGTTTTCATAATTAGGCAATTCTGCAAAACTTTCATTGACACTGACAAATTCTTCATTGAGATTTCTAATATTATCATGAGAAACCTGGCCTTCAAAGTTATCTCTTTTTGTGTTAAAACCAACAACTTCTACAGCATATGGTCTCTCGGTGACAGTACCTGATGAAATTCTACCATCTGCAAAATTTAGAAAAAAATAAAGCAAAATGATGCCACTATTGAAAAACTAAACCTAAATGCTTCAGCTAAAAGTAAAATGGTAAACACATCCATAACAATTTAGATTAGTGCGCAGGCAATAGTTGCACCTTAACTTCCATGTTAACCCTTCAAGAGTAAAGATCACCATATTATTGAACCTATACTCGTATAAATTGGGCGATTGAAAATATGCCAGCATATTATTGAACCTATACTAAGTGAATGCTACTCTCAAGGCATCACATAAACGTGAAGGTTTGGTTTCGAACTATAATAGCAAAAAATTGCGGGTTGGCTTTAACACATACTTTTGGAGAACTATACCAGAATGTATTAAAAAACATTTGTTATCATAAAAATATATTGGCATCTTCAACTCATCCTTTTTGAAATATGATTTGTTTATTTACCAGCGTTATTAAGAGCGAAACAAGCATCTAAAGCATAGCGGGGGCTATGTGAGTTACACAGGAGAAGTTGCTATTGTCAGAGCGCCCTCAAGTCATATAGGCATGAAAGCCAAACATTTCTACAATTCATTTGAATTGGTTAGGGCATTTGCAAGTTTCATGCACGAAATTGAACCCTTCGTATATCCCTGATTCAAAATGATAGAACCCTTCGCAAATCCCCAATTCAAAACACTAATGACCGGCTCAGAATTACTCTTCACTTAGTTTACCTTAGCTCTGCTTTTACAGGTATCTCCGGCTCCAAGTCATTCTTGCATCTAACAAGTGATAGCTCTACCTTTGTAAATCAAGATGGACAATTTCAAGTCGGTTAACCACCTCGAGCCCTTCGATCCAGCTATACCCAGATGGTTGCCTTCATATTAATGCCACATTCCCGCCTTCGGCGGTGTTAGGAAACTGGGTGATATTTGTCAAAGACTCAATCCTTGGGTCAGCAATGACTCTTTAGACTGATAGAGCATTGACTATATTTATGTGCTCAATATTGTAGCACCATGATCACTAGGGTTCAAAGGTTTGATACATGGCCACCAGAGATTCAAAAGAATGCTTAATTGGATAATTTGCTTAGCGTCTTAACTGAACATCCAGACACAAGTCTAAAACGATGCTCGAGTTTTTGTTTAGAGGCTTTGGAGAAAATTTGAGGGCATATTAGTTGTGGAGCTTGCCCAAGTTTAGTTTAGCTTGGAGGGCTTGATAATATTGATTCTACTACAAGTTCTAATTAGGTCAAGAATTACATCAATTGAAGGGTCCGGGTTTGGTTTAGAATGAGGCTTACATCGATTAAAAGGCTCAAAGATGGCGGTGCGTCTTATGATCAGTCATTTAGAAAATATGGCCAATATTTAAGATAGGGCCTATCGATGCATAGGGAGCACACGTGATGAGGAGATCCATGACCCAGGTATTTGCACAAAGCTTAACTGGAAGTTGAGCAGAAGCTATACTTATATTTAATTGTGGAGTCGTGTCATGTTATACATGTTTTTCGAGTCATGTTGTTTTGGACCCATGTTTGTGTCGTATAATATTGTATTTCGTGTTTTATGCTTACACGGGATGTGTTAATAATTGCCCAAGCACATTAGTGTCATTTCATATTTTTGTATTTAATGGTGATTGTTATATTTGGAATGTGAAAAGACACCTCGAGTTACTTTGCTTCAATAAATAGTCCTTATATTATCACATTAAAGAATGATGAATGATAGTTATTCCTCCTCCATTTGAGAGAAGTGTGCTCTTGCAAGACTAATTGAGAGGTAGTGTGCATAACACTTCTATTTTTGTGCATATGCATAATGACAAGGCCTTTTAGTGTGTATAATCCTAGTAATTTTATGTGTATTTGTGTTCTTCCCATTTTTCATCATTTTCCAAGTTTTTCCCTAAAATCATTTGGTGATTGATCATCATCACCCACTATCATTCGCTTCTTCGTGCTTTGTGGCACTCCACCACCCCATCACTGTTTTATCCACTAAAACCCACCTAAGAAAACATTTTTATGGTTTAAAATAAGCAACTTCACCACAGCACTTGTGCCCTTTAAGATACCTAGATAGTGGCTCAATTGGGACCTAAATTCCTTGGAATGCCCAAAATAGTGATTAGGTTGAGGCTTACAACCCCTGTAATGCTCAAAACAGTGGGTCTTATGGCCTGATCATTCAATTTATGAAACTCCTATTTAAGGCAGGGATTGTATCATTCAGTTTATGAAACTGAATGATACCCTTGTAATGCTCAAAACAGTGGGTCATATGGCCTGATCATTCAGTTTATGAAACTCCTATTTAAGGCGGGGATTGTATCATTTAGAATGCTAGTGATAGTGAATCTTACAATCTTAATCATTTAGACTATAGGTAGCCCAATATATAAGTATGTTGATTTTTTAGATCTATGAGGAGATTAAATCACATGGCTTAATGTCATTTTAGATTTCATGGATCAAATCATTTTAGGATTAGATCTTTTTAATTTGAAATAATTAAACTAGAATATGTTAAATCTAATAAACATTTATTGATTTAGTTTAACACAACTCAACTATAACCATTTAAATCAATTAGGAATCACATATCTTGACATTGAATAGTTTAATTTGATCAATTTAAATTGTTTATAATTAATGTGTTTAAAGTAGGTTGGTTCACCTAGGAGCAATTAAATCAAATAGAAACAAATGGGCTAATGTAAGTTAACTCAACTAGGATAAATTAGATCAATTAGGAGTTAAATATTTAACATTTAACTTAGATCCAACTAGGATCACATAAATCACTAAGAATCAACTAAATTAACTCAACTATGACTACTTTATTTTATTTTACAATCTCTTACATTTTGGTTGTTCCTTTTCAAAAGCATTTTAATTGCTTCTTCTATTATTCATTTTCTTGTTTTGTGTGTGGGTTGCAACTTGCTGTATAGATGCTTAGCAAGTTTGAGGAACAAAACATGGAGACTTCGTGCTTCAAGATCAGTGGCATGGGAGCAACAAGTATCAAATTAGTATTGCATGCTTGAGAGGCCTACATTGTGGAATATTTTGTGAGCTAAGAGATGAGTACATCGAGAGCAACACTTTGTACTCATAATCATGTGAACTTAGAAATGAGTCTTTGCACTTTATAATAATGTGAATTTAATAAAGTGATGTATATGAAATATAAAAGTTTTGAAGCATATATTGAATAGTGTGAACACATTCTTCATTTCTTGTTCCTCTCATTTTTTGTGTTTGAATAGAATGGTAATAAATACTAGTGTTTTGATTGCCATTATATGTCACATTTAGATTCAAATTAATTATACTTAAAGACAATATTTTAAGCCAAAATGTGAAAATCAAGCTCAAACATAAGTCTGAATCAAATTCATTTCCAAAGTTGTCACCTTTTATGCTCATTTAGAGATCTCAATTTAATAAACAATTTAAATATATTAATTATGTTAATTAATAAATTGATCAACTTTAATTACCTAATAAATTGATCAATTCTCAGCTTTATTGCCTAAGTCTGAATTACTCAACCATGCTGACTAAGTTGAGTAATTCATGGTTCATATTCACAAACGAAGCATCAAGGATGCAAAGCATGAGAATTGGAATCTTCTTAATTCAACCTCAGAATATAGCCCTCTTATCATCACTAAAACTTGGTTTATGGCCATTAATGACCAAGCTGATTACGATGCCTTGTCAAATAAAAACATACTCGTTGTCGAACTAGAGTATAATAGCCTAGTCAACTCCCGATTGATCATCAATAAAATCCTCAATAAATAGGACACCAAGGACGAAACATTAAACCATTACCAATAAGCTATCCAGCACGAGATCACTCGGTTTAATGAATTCTCGATTGAGCACATCCTGAGGGATAATAACAAGGTGGCCAACTTGGTTGTTAAATGAGACACCTCTTATGCTACACATACATGAGAAATCTCCCAACCTACCATGCACAAAAAAATGTTGTCATGATAAACACTCAATCAGTCAAAGAAATCTAGTGTAAGGAAATATATACCATCCTAAGGGACAGTCTCATGCCGAAAAAACAACCAAGGCACGAATGCTCATCACCCGGTTGAAGATATGCTTCCTCCATGATGACACCCTTCTAAGCAGTTTTATAATGGGACAACTCTAAGGTGTGTCACAAACGAAGAGGTTAGGAATATCCATCGTAAACTACACTTCGGTGAATGCAAATATCACTCAACTGGAGAAAACTTTGCCCAAAAAGTAATCTTCCAAAGATACGTTTGGCCATCTATCTGACAGTGAAGCGAGGGTAGTGACGAAGGGAAGCAAATGAAGTTGTGTGATTGCCAAAAATATGCAAACTTGGCTTGGAAACCGACCTACCTAACCCATCCAATCCTTTGTTCTTGGTTTTTCATGCTATGTGAAATGGACTTTATTGGTCTATTTTCACCACCTTAGATAAACGTAAATTTGTGTCGATGTTAGTGACTATTTCACTAACACAATCGGGATGGTCGTGTAGGCAAAAAGCACAATCGAGTCAATCATTAAATTTATTCAAGAACAAATAGTTCCCTAGTTTGGCCATCATCTCCCTCATTCCCTCTTCAGCAAGGCAAAATAGTTCAGAATGTTTGCAAATATCAGGTTTGGTATATTTCTACTTTAGACAGTCGAGTGTCTGGCTCTCCATGGCCACTCTTACCAATGCAAAAATTCAATGCACGAGTTTTCTACCTACTCAAACTTGATGCTTATCATAAAACATGCGTTACATAATTAAGATACTCGTCAAACTAGTTTAAATTCAGCTCAATTTATTGGATCACCGACTCATGACACAGAGTCGTAAATTGACCTTGATAGTTATTGTTATCTTTATAAATCATCAGTCAATGCTTCACGTCATCAATGTTAATCAAGCTCCTTCAACACTTCCAGAACAAGAACTCCAAATCATCCGAGAACCGAAGCATCGCATTATCTTTCAAGGCTTTCTTGATTTTGGCCAAGTCCCTCTCCAATGGGGTGGCTCGGTCTTAAAAAGTCACTCTCCCAGTCAACGCACAATGACCCACTATAGTGAAATGAAGTTTGCCCCACATAATTGCTTGTCCGCACAAGACCAGTACCACTTGAGTACGTGAAGCTATGGTTGGTTAGATTGTCCTTGGTACGACCTCCAACAGCCCTTGCTAAGTTGTTCCCTAGCTCCCACCTTCTAAACGAAGTCTTCTTTGTTCCCTGACTCTCCTGCTCCATGAGAGCATATGCTGAGGCCCACAATGTTCCTAGATAATCCCTCGATCCTCGCGAAGAGCCAGCCGAGCTGGCTAGAATTCATTCATGTTTGTCATATCAACCAAGTCATTCATCTTCTACCCCATGGCCTCCAAGGATACAAACCATACCCCCTTTGGATGTAGTTCATCCTACTCCTATGTCTCCATCCTACGCTTCTTTATTGTCATTTTAGTTGGTTGAGAAATCCCAAATCAAAATTGCTTGGCCCTATCCTCTGGAAAGTCGCTTAACTTCCAAGTAGGTCAAAGCCCTCTATTCAACCTTCTATTCTAATTTTTTCAATATTGTTTGACTCTTAGCGGAGTAGTAGCTACCTCCAAGGCAAAGAGCCTATATGCTCCCAATTTCAGTGTGTTAGCTCAATCTCTCTTATTCACTATAGGTTTTCATAGAAGGCACACTTTGAACCCTAAAGGAATACTTCTACGTGCCTTTTTGGTTGAAATGAGTTGTTTAAAGTATTTATCGCGCACAAGTTAGGACCATCCACATTTCGTCAATAGACCCCACTCAGAACCTTAATCACCACGTCACTTTGCTCTTCGCTTGGTTTACCTTGACTTAATTTTGCAAGTCACACGACTCCAAGTTATTCCCACTTCCACCGTGTGACAACTATACCTTCGTAAAGTGTGATGATGGATCTCACTTTGCTCAACCACCCCAAGGCCTTTTGACCCAACTAAAGCCAGTTGGTTGAAGTTTCAATAGTGTCAAGGGTTGTTGTGTACAATTTTGAAAATGCCTAGCACGACCCCCATGCATCCCCGGCATCATTCACGCAACCAAATAATCACTGTGAACCACATCAGCATCCCTAACCATCAAGATTCTCTTGAAATGCTTACAAATAGAACCGTTCCTCTTAAGTGTTGGAGTTCAAATACTCCTACTATTACACTACCTAAGTGAGCTCTAATGCTCAGAGCATTCATGTGCCTCCTTCGAGCATCCAAACAACTAAAGCTCGAGCATCTGACCGTCAACTTTTCCTTTTTCTTCCTTTTCTTTTTACAATTTAATTGTAATACTATATAAAAAAGAAACCATGCCCTCTTATTCAAATACTTAAACTATTACACTTCGAGAGCATTCATGGACCCTCTTATTAATTATCTCGTAATGCTTGATGAAAATTTAAATTACACAATAGTTTAAATTGATGCAAACATACTAAGCATGGAATGAATTAAATGTTAAATCATATGAAAAAAGCAAATAAGTGTGTGGCCTGCAAAAGAAATAAACAAAGGAAGACATGATTAAAGATTTAATGCCCGTAATTAAATAAAGGAAGACATGATTAAAGATGTATTGTCCATAATTAAAAAAAGAATGTTTAATCCCCAACAAATTTACACTGCTTATTGGGCTATTAGTCTAAAGCATATAGAAGGCAGTAGACAGCAATCAAATTGATAAGATTTTTCATTTTCAATTAAGTATGTTTAACCAATATTCACATATACCATGCAAACAACCTAAGCGTTAAAGAACAACAATAATAGAGAAGGAAGAAAATGTGCCAGGGATATGAGTGATATAAAAAGAGAAGAGAAAAGACAGTAACAAAGAGAGAGAGAGAGAGAGGAGGGGGGAAGGGGGGAGAGAATATAAAGGGGGAAATTTTTTGTTAAAATTGTAAATTAAACAATCAGTACAAACAAAGAATCTTAACTCCTCAAAGACCTCAAACAAATAAAATAAAATAAGGATGACATTTCAATTTTTTCAAAAAAGAAATTACTTCATTTTCTGATATTTGAACAGAAACTGTGTATCACTGCCTCAAGGCTATTTATGAGCGGACGGCTCTCCTATCTTGTTTTAAAGATATCATCAATGACAAGCACATGAACAATAGCTAGCAATTTTAGTGGATAAAGTCATTCTGCAGAAGTGCTCATTACCGTGAACAGTGCAGGCATCGCTTAGAGTAAGTGGCACAGAAATATCTGCTTGTGAACCATTATTGTTGATGTTACTTTCAAACGTATTCGCTTCATTACTACTAACAGTATTAGGAGGCCATGCTGCAAGGGTGGCTCTTTGGCACAAAGAAAGTAAGGCTTGTTTCCTGTATAGGTGGCAGTGAATCTGAAAGTTATAATGGGAGAACAAATAAGAGGATAAATATGTATAACAGCAAAAAAGAGAAAAGGTGCAAAAAAGGCTATTATAGTAATGGAATTTGCAAGTTCTACCAACACTTGGCAAGGCTTGCGCATACCTTTTTCCTCTAGGGGGTTTGTTTATTTCAGTAATAAGCCTCAGACGTGCCGCATCTAAATCCTCAACCACCCCTCCAAGAACCTCCACAACTTCAGGAAGAAGTAATAAAAGTCCCCTTCGAATTTGTACATTTCGTAAAATAATCTATGGTGTCACAAGTTCAATACATTTTACAAACTCATTTAAAAATGAAAATTTTAAGCTGAATCACAAATTCAAAAAAAGAAAGAAATATAGAAGGGTGAGATCCTTAACAGAAGACGAAGTTTACAACAACCTATGCATTAGTAACAAATTTTTATTAAATATTAACTATTAAAGAATTTTATATTAACTAAAATAAGTTTCAATACTTTTTAAGGTATTAAACGAATTGGACAGAAATCCAGTAATAAATAAAAAATTTAAAAGAGGTAATTGGAAGATGTAAGGGAATATTAACAATTATATACCTGCACAAATAAAATATTTCAAATAAAAATATTACATATGGCATCTTAGGACTTTCTATAAAGGTGCAAGTCAACTAAGATGGATGAGTGGGTATACTCGAAAGAACAAACAAGAAAATGAATACATAGCAAGGTTGGAGTGACTCCAATTGCAGATAAGCTTAGAGAATCTTAAATGGTTATGGAGTACAAAACATGTAAATTGTTCAATGCCCCAACTAAAAAAATTGAGCATGTGAATTTTTTTCATAAAAAAGAGGAAAACGAAGACCAAAAAAGATATGAGAATAAACCATTAGAAAAATAATCTCTATTTAAAACTTAGGGAGGGACTTCTATTTTAACTTGCACAATGGCAACAAAATATTCAGATAATCAAATCCCCCAAGTGGGACTAAGGCATTGTGTTGTTGCTATGTTGTATAATTTTAAACTAATAATAAATAGCATCAATTCATGTAAATAATTTACTTAATATTAAGTAATATTTAATTCATAATTAGCATCATAATCTATTCACTTAAATACCTTATTAATAAATTAGCATTGTTTAATAAATAGTAATTAATATGACTTATTGATATGTTAAATTTTAATTTTAGTCTCAAGCAAGAGTGTATTTGTAGGTCTCTCATGGTTGCTTACAAGGTATTCAATATGAATTATGACGGCTCTATGTCAAGATATCAAAAAATTGCTTCTTGGTAAATATAGGCACAATCGAGTGTTATTTTTAATTTACAAAAAAATGTGTACACCTATTTAAAATGGGAAGGATGATCCATATAGGCTTACTATAAAAGATTGCTATTTATAATGAAATTCTTCACATCCAAATCTTAAGATGGACAAAGAAGATTGGACAACAATAAGAAATGAACTTATACAAAAATTTCCCAACAATCAATATCTTGAGAACTTGAGCAAGTTCTTTGAGAAAGGCTGATCTATAAATAGAAATTCTTCCTAAAGCAGTACATTTCATTATGAAAATTCATTTCCATTCAAGAATTTCTTTACTTTAAATAACTTAGTAATATTCATGCGGATTTTTTTTGAAGGACCTATTTCTTCTTTGATACCTTGTTTTTATTTAGGGTCAGCAAGTGTTTCATATATATTCTTTTGAGCAAATGTTTTGACACCAAATTGATGAAAAATTTATATTTAATAAATGAAAATTTAATTTTAAGGACAAAAAGCTTTGATTTTCAAGACGTATTTCCTTGTGTGTGTGTGTGTATTCATGCATGTATATAGCTAAATGTATACATATGCATAAGTGGAAATATATATATATATATATATGTATATGTATATTATGTGAGTTTATGGGAATGATATGTGTCATTGTTAGACCAATACCTATATAGTATTATGTACCTGTGAGAGTACATATACCCAATAGCTACGTATATAGATTTCAATATATATATTGTGGGTATATGTAATGTAGTTTACACCACATAATCACCCACTAAATATAAGTATATTAAGTGTATGTATTAGTGCGTAAATACTATACATTACATATACCTATAATATATAATGAAAAATATCACAATCTCCATTGAGTTCCTCAGCATCATCAACATTTTAAAGATAAAGTTAACAAGTGCTAGAATTATCACTCTATTGTAATATTTTATGTGCTAATATGCAAACAATTGAAAAGCTCAAGGATTCTCTTTCCAAATTTCCAAATTTTCTCAGAAAAATTATGCTTGATGAGTGATACTATAAAATTAAAATTGAAGTTACAAATTGCAAGTTTCAGAGAACCACTAAAAGAAAGTTGGTAGCCATTTGGAGGCTACAAACTAATGAATTCGCAAATTAAGATTAGTATTCGATTAAAGTGACATCCACAGTTACAAAGACAGCATCAACTGAAGGAACGCTGCATCATTATCAAATAAAAAAAACAGGAAGCTCTTTTGACATTTGTACCTTTCTTTTCCATACATTGATTGACCACAAAGTAGTAGGTTTTCACCTTTATCTCTAACATTCCTGAACATTTTCATGCATTCAAGGTCATATTTTAAAATTAATGAATAAATAATGTTGCAATTAAATTATGAATATCTTTGTTAATTAATTAGGGCACATGTAAATGGATTGGATGGCAAATATAATATTAATTGATCATTAACTCACAATCGACCAACCTAGCTATAACCATTAGTTTATTATATATAATTATAGTAACAATTTAGCTTAATGAATAAATAATAACCAAAAAATATGACAACATAATGGCATATAGAATAATGTTAACTAAGCTAAAAGGAACAAATACTAACGGCAATGGGCATAAGTAAAAAACTAGCAATGCATCAACATTTAGGAAAAAAGTGGTTTAGGCTTGGCTCAGCTCAAATTGATGTTATTTAGTTTTTAGAACTATTTAAGTTGAATAAAACTAATTTGAACTAGAAAATATTTTATTATATGATTAAGATAATTTAAGCTTATCTAAGAAATAATAGTAACAAAGTTTTAATTAGTTCATAATTATCATAAAATTAACATAATAAAAAATTAAAGATGAATTAACTTATTAATCAAAAAATAATAATTAATATAAATTATAATGGTTGAACTTAAAGTATTAATAAAATCAATTTATTAGTTAACATTATCACTATTAATTTATTAAACTTATAAATTTGTAGGCATCAAATCATGACTAAATTAATTAATAGCTTATAATATAAATCAATCAATCAATTCCAAATTAATTCAAATAATAATTAATTTGTTAGTTTTTAGTTAACACATCAACTAAGAAGTAATTTAATAAGTTAATTCTATATTAACTAAAAACCTAAAATAATTACACACAAATTAATTCATAAATTAATGACATAATTACTACATTACTTTACCTCAAGAGTTTATAATTGATTCCCTAATTAATAAAGTTTTATAAAATAATAGCTATTAATTAACCCATGATTATAAAAGAACTAATGCAATAATTAACTAATCAATAATTAGTCAACTAAGTAAGCACATAAGATAAATAATTGTAACTAAAATGATATAATAAATAAAAAAATTTATGTGGAAAAGTAATTAATTATTAGTTATTGTATCTATTTATTCAAATATATAATTTAATTAATTGTAATTAGCAAATGCTATCTTAAACTATGCTTATTTAACTTGGAGAAATCTAGTACAACTTTAAGTGGGTAAAATAAGTCTAAGCTATATTACAAAATTTAAACTGTTTGGACTTAAAATAATTGAAGTTAAACTAAGCAAAGCTCGAACCTAGCAAAGGCTCAACCATATGAAATGAACTAGAGCAAAATTAGTACAAACCTACATGATTTAGCATAATCAATTCAAATAAAATAAAGCTTTTCAGCATATTAACCTTCAAACCAGAATGCATAAGAGCTTTTAAATCATGTATAGGCCTATACTCCATGCCAAAGACATGCTGCACACCATCTGATAATGATAATTTCAAACATCTTTTTGAGCTGGCCGGTGAATCATGATATCGCTCTCTAAGCGAACAGCTTATATTGGTTATTTCATCAACCTAATACAAAAAAAAAAGAAAAAAGAATATCAGACTTGCATGAAAGCATAAAGGAGGTAAATTGCTCCGTTGCCAAACTAGAGTAAATCAAGCACAAAAATACATTAGCCTCAAATCTTTATAATTGAAGTAAGGGCAACAAGCCGACAACAACCACATACAAAACAGTAGGTTTGTTATTGAATGTGTAATGGGAGGAGGTGAAAGCTATATAAAGCAATAAATAGAGAGGCTACACGGCTCAATGCAACGAACTAAAGGCAAGACTAACAAAGAGGCAGTCAGAAATGTGATGAAGGTTAACAAAAAAGAAAGAAAAACATCCAGCTGGAGTAGGGGGAGAAGATCAGTGTAATAAACAAGCAAATGGTAAAAAGTTTTGGGTAGAGTTGCATGCCGGGGAAGGAAGCCAGCGAGCCAAAGGAGGAGAAGGCACTATTTTAAAGAGAGTGGGTATGGAGAGAGTTCCCATTGTGGTTAAGGTGCGTGTTACACACTTGGAAGATTATATGTAACTGAAATAAATGTGGGCCTTCCATGTTGTTCAAAGGATCACACAGAGAGAAACACACGCAGATAAATAAAGGAATCCAGCCTGAAATTAAATTAAAAAAGGATATCAAGCTAGCCATCCAAAATTGAAAATTGCACAGTTCCTCGTATTACAGAAGGGCTGACAAGTTTGCAACTATCTCAATATAAAAATCTCCGGCTTTCACAATACCAAAATATTGTAATAACACACACATGACGACAATACATGCATGCGGGTAAATTCATGAAAGCATAAAATGAAGGTATTTCGCTTTGCATTAGGCAGTCGACCACGAACCTGCAACACGAAAGGTCCCTCTAATTCGACATTGTGCATGCAGTGCACATTCTCCGGCAGGATTCCAGCTCCACAATAGTTCATGTCCGCGTTGAGAAACTGCTCAAAGCATGCCCTCGCCTTCCTGGTATTATCAAATCCCTCAAATCCTGGAACAGCATCAATCAAGCCGGCCATACAAGAAGCTAGCCATGCCTGCCGAAGCCCTAGACCCGCGGACCGGAGAAACTCGCCGATTTGCACGGAAGAAAAGTTTTGGAAATCATCGGCCGAAGCCTCGGCTCTGTCGGAGGTATCGCCGGGATTCTGGACAGAAACCGGAGTTGGGGAATGCTCGGAGAGTGCCTCCGCTACGTCCACAAACTCGTCGTCCGATATCTCCATAGGAACGTTTTGAAGAGGCATTGGAGGCGAGTGCGCAGGTGGTTCGTCATCCTCGTCGGAGGAGCTAGGTAAACGAAGATTCCTTCTCTTTCCCAACATGCTTCTTCTTAAAGATTTTTGTTACCAGTTATGTCCGCCGCCCCAGCTCCTCTGCGGCAAACTTTATTTTGTAATGGACGTGCAACTTTCCACGCTTTCCCGCCTTCACAACCTTCTAAAGTGGATTATTAGGGTGAATTTTACTTAATTTAAATTTGATTCGATTCGAACTTAAAATATTTTGATTGGACATGAACTCAAGTTATTTTAACTCTATTTGAACTCGATAGAATTTAACTCGACTCGAACTTAACTAGAAAAATATAAGTATTTTTAAATTTATTTGACTCGAATACCATTTAAAATAAGTCAAAATTATTTGAACTTGACATGAACTTGACTCAAACAAATTTGAGTCGGATTCTAGTAAAAGCTAATTCGACTCGAAGTCAACCCTACTTATAAAATTTTAAATTTATTATACTTCAAATTCTATCAATTATATATTTTACTTTTTATTTAAAAGAAAAATTATTGTAATGCCCTCTGTATTTTGTCATTTGCATTCCTATGGTAGATTTGCATTTCTAATTTCTTAAAATTATATTCTTATATATATTGATATTTGTATCTTATATGTTTATAAATTATTTATTAGTTGAAGCTGAAAATTATATAATGGATATTAAATTATAAATTTTGACATAATTAAAGTAATAAATATTTGACTATTCACACGTGTTTATTTAAAAAATATATGTTTTGATATAAAATATTTGAGTATGGCAAAATTTATACATTATTATTTATTAAAATATATAGATGATGTGTTAATTTAATGTACAATTAAATTACATTTTTGTATGAATTATATATATAAATTAAAAAAAATTATTGATAACATAACCTTTTCAAGCTGCAAATATTTGCAACGTCGTCGGGTTAATTTCTCTGGCAATGCCCCGTGTGAAATCCTATTCATTTGCCGCCCCCTCCTGAGAATAACTCGTTCGACGAAGCTGCCCAACTGCTACCGAAGTCCGTGCGTCGAAGCCCTAATCATTCCCCCCCCCCTTACTAGAAAGAGCGCAGCTGGGCAATGCAGCCTCATTGGGAATTATCATTTCGCTGTTTTTACTCTCCGTGTGCGCATCAGCCAAGATCTGTTTTCTTTTCTTCTTCGCTGCCTAATCTTCTCCACTATTCCATCTTCATTTGTTTTTCTCCTGACACCCTAAAAATTCTCCTTTCTCCTAAGAATCTTTTCGCAAACACAGGGCCAAAGAGAGTCACGTGTGTCGCCATAGAAAGAGAACTGCTTTTACGTTCTCTTCAAGCCATTTTTTCGGTGCGCCGAATTCGCATTACCCCTTCCTGAAGAGTTTATGTGTTGCGAACTGAAACGATCCCACTCAGCTTTTATTTTCTTCTACGTTGCGAAGCTCTCGCCATTATCTCCTCTCGAGGTTCAGGAAGATGTAATGACGAGCATAAGCTGTGCTCGCCGCACTCTTTGCAATTCCTCTCCCTTTTTTTTTCTTTGAAATGTTTTTTTTTTTTACTTTTTCTCGCCGTGCTCCGCGTTGCATCGATATTAGTCGTGTTTGTCGCCGTGCATTTTGGTAATGTTGATGAAACTCTCCATGTTAGTGAAATCCTTCAGGTTGATGAATTGAATTTCATGGTTAGTTTTACTAATTTTTTCTCAATATTATGGAACAAGATTTATTGTCACAAATTTGTTTCAGCAAGAAATATCCTATGCTGACTGATTCGATGCAAACTATTTCATCGAAAGCAAACATCAACTGAGAGACATTGTGGTGAAGGTGAATGTTAGCCGATCTACTCTTCAGATTTTGAGTATTTCTGTAGTTGTAACTATCTCAATATTATTTTTTTTGTTATCGCAATAATTTTACTCAGAGAAGATCATCATCATAATTTTGATTGTAATGATAATGTGTTATCTGATTGTAATGACAATGTGTTATTGGAGGTGTGAATCATTTAAAAATATAAATATAATTTTCTATTTGAGCTGTATACTAATATTGTAATGTTTATAAGGAGGAATGGATAGGGAATTAGCTATTATTGTTGACAGTGATGATATTACAATTTGAATTCTTGAAGCAGGCATGAAATTTATGTTGATGATGTTTTTTACTTTTACAAGACTTGTGGATTGCACATAAGCTTCGGTATAAAAAAAGGTCAAATCAATATTTTCATTGGATAAAGGCAATATGTACATTTGCTTGTTTGCAATACGGACATCCGAAAAGCACATGCACACCTTCTATGCAACGTCGAAAGCTATTATTCGAACTTGATGTAAGGCTATGTTCTTATTGACTGATATTTAAACGGTACATGGGAGGTACATGATGTCATAGTTGAGCGTAATTATTGTTTAGACCCTCAAATGGTTAGATTCATGACGTGCTGCCGAGAATTGCCAACTAGTGTCGAGAGACAATTTATTATTAATGACAAAGCTGGAGTACCTCTTAATAAATCCATAAATGCAATTTTCATAAAAGGTGGAGGTTTTGATAATTGTACGTTCACTTAAAAAGATTGCATAAATTTTATTTCTAAACAATGGGCTATAGTCATTACTGAGGGTGATGCAGCTGCCTTGATTAAATATTTGGATACTCTTCAAAATGAAAATTCAAATTTCTTCTATAGTGTAGACTTATATGATAATATTCAATTAAGAAATATATTTTGTGTTGATACACAATCTATAATAGCATATATTTTAAAAATGTTGTGACCTTTGATGCCACATATTTAACAAATAAGTATGCCATGCCATTTACACATTTTGTTGTAGTAAATCATCATGGACAATCAATACTTTTTGGTTGTGCGTTGTGTAACAACCTAAATTATTATTTTAGTCAATTATGATTAATCTCAGTCTTAATCTTGATCCTTAGTGATTAATTAAGTTATTATGAGTCAACCACCAAGATCCAGTCCAAACCAGAAGTCAAACGGATCAAATCCTTATTTTGGGAATTTCAGGAACCTCAGAAATTAACCTATTTATTTTGACCTCCGATCAAAAAATGGACTTCGCCATTGCGCTCATTGCCCCAAAATTAGTTAAGGGTAAAGTTTTGATGGCAATCGGAATTCGTCAAAATTTGACGAATATCTTAATAATATTTAAATATCTTAAAAATGAGGAAAATTAAAAATTCGCCGGAATCGAAATCTGACTTTGTCGTTGCATTCCTCACCTCTCAATTAGTTAGGGATAAATATTTGGTGATTTTTGGAAACCATTTAATAAGTTAATGAAATTAAAAAATTTTAAATTAATTATCAAATATAAATAATTATATTATTCTTTTTCTTCTTCTCAATTTTTTTCTGTCTTCTTTTTCTTTTCTAATTTCCCCGACTCCTCCTCCCTGTGGCCTAGGATCGCAAATCGCACGCACGACCCCCCCACCCCCTTTCGTGTCGCACATGATCGGCTGACGCCTCGCCCTTCCCCCTCGGCGCCACGTGTCCTCTCCTTGGAGTCTCCGTCGCCTCGCCTCCTCGCCACTTCCGCCTTCATGCCCGTTAAAAGCCGAAGGCTTTATGGTTCGCGCCACCTCCTCTCGGATGGGACCTCCATGGCCGAACCCTCCAAGCGCCAATCGACCTCTTTCCCCTCCATGGCCGAAGCTCGCAAGGCGCAGCCCTCCCTTGTGCGGTCGCAGGTAGGAGCCGCCACACCTCTTTCTCCTTGCAGTCGAGCATTGGTCGCCTCTTCCACCTCTCCATCTCTACATTCGAGCCCTCAGGAGCTCTCCGGTGCCATCAGCGCCAAACCTCTCCCTCCTTCAGCATTCGACAGCGAGGAGTTGTCGAACCTCCTTCGACTCCATCGAGGTACCCCTACACCTTATGTAGCGGCCGCCCCTTCTAATCATAAGGCTTAAGGAGTGGTCGTCACTAAGCACATCTTATACTCAACATTAGGTTGGAATTTAAGACTCCAAACCAATCTTTAAAAAAATGTACTTTTCATAATAAGGTAAAGATTGACAATCACTTAATGAGTATCAAAGTGTAAAAGAAAAGTATCAACTGAAGTAATCATCCATACTATAAAATAAAGACATCCAGCTCAGAATATATATAATGCAGTAAAGTAAAGTATAATTTAGTCCTGTATTATTATAAACATTTAAAATTTAAAAAACTGTAATGTAAGATGCTCTCATCCTCACAGAGTAAATGTAAAGTAATCTAGTAAGTAGACTAAGGTCCCTCAGTAGTCTGGACCTCCTTCTAGATCTGCTCCTCCGTAGGCTCAATCTTCTCAAAAAGCTCAGAATCTACCATTATCAATTTCATAATGGTAGGGGCTCAGCCAATAAAAAAAAATCTTGTTAGACAAAATGTCTAAGTACATTTTAAATTAATGAATTTTAATGTATTTTAATGATATCACAACTGGAATTAAGTATAGCATAGCAGTAAAATGACAAGAAAGGAAGAACAAGTTATGAGGTAGAAACATACATCAACTCAGGCTACAATACAAAGTAAATAAAGTATAAATATAATCTACTAAGTACAAAGAAAAATCCTAAGGAATATGATCAAATTAACATGTCAGTTATAGTATAAGTAAAAGTATTGTACTGAAAATATAAAGACTAGCATCCTAACATACTCTCAAATAAGTAAAACGATTGATATACAGAAGTTCTGAAATGTAAAGGAACTGTAAAAAATGAAAAATATGAAAGAAAAATATGCTAAAATGATAAAGTAAAGTAAGTCTGAAGTGTAAAGAAAATATGTAAAGTAACTGTAAAGAAACTGAAAAGTAAATGTAAGTAGTGTAGATTAAAGTGCTATACATGTGAGATACTCTTACTTAGTCTGCCAAAAAGTAAAGTTCATCTGATAATCTAGGAGAAACATCCCATATTAAAGTAATGTCCACCAAAGAGGCATCTAGGAGAAACATCCTAGATCCTAAAGTAAAATCCACAAAGTATCTAAAGAGCATATAGGAAAAGCATCCCAGTACCAAAGTAACATACCATAGGGGAAATTTCATAGGCAAAAAGCTATCATAAAGTAAAGTCATACTAAGTGACAGGCTAAGTAAAACATAAACCATAAGTATAATGTTGTTTATTAATATTCTTTTAAAATTATGCATATGACATGTGAATAAAATTCAAAGTACATCATAAAATATTTAGCAAGTGATTCTAAAATGTGTCCAATAGTATAAAAAGCTCAAATGACAAGGAAAGCATGGCAATTTCAAATTCAAGGTAATAAATAGCACTACACAAACTTTGTGATATCACCTATTTTCTAATTTAAATATTCTAACTACTTTAAGTTACATAAGATTCAGAATCAATAATTTCTACACTATCTGTAACTTAGAATCGTGAACCTATAAGTGAAACATAATTAGGATTGGTCACATCCTAATTATAAATGAATCAAAGTTGTCTATAATATTAAATAAATAAATCAATCATCCTAATTTATTATTTTATAAATCTCAAACTAAATCTTGATTAGCCAAATCAAGATTGAAAGGATTAAGAATCAAACTCTAAAGAATGAAGTTCAATTACTTAATCACAGGGTCATCTTTAGGACTAAGATTTAATCCCATCTCACTGATTAAATATTAAGGCAAATCCTATTGAATTAAGTCAAGTTTAATAGGATAGATTTCTAATCCTAATTTTAATGTTAAAAGATCAAATAATCAATTAATAAACTATAAAAAATCTAATAAACTGGTAAGATCAAGGTTTCACCTTAATGAGTAACTCACTTTACTCATTAGATGAATTCAAATCTAAGATCTATTCATAATCTTAGAAATTAAAGTTCTTAAATTTAAAAGTATCACTCAGACACATGTCCTAACTAAAGTTATAAGACCTAAAGGTTGATCTAAGAAGTTCAGAGGAAAGGAAGGTTTCTCATAATTTACTTAAGTTTTGCTTAAGACTTAACTTAGGGTTTTCATTAAATTTCTAATTTGAGACTTAGAATTATCTAAATCAAGACCTAAATCATTTTAATTATGATATATTATAATTTAGAGATAAAATCAGATCTTAAATTCATTAAACCTTAATTTTGGGCAAAAGACCATTTTTCCCCTACTCAATGGCCTAAAACTCATCTTTATGAATTAGGGTTTAAAACTAAAATTTTTTAAAGTGGAATGATTGCTTACTATCTAATATAAGTTTAGACGGTAAGTTCACTAAATTTGGTTAAGTATTAAGCCTTATAAAATCAATTTAAGGAATTTGACCTATAACGATATATTGGTAAATTTACCTTAATAATATATCATTTTTCTGTCAATTTATTAAAGGTTAAGTCCTAAGCTTTCCATGGAACTTAAAATTATTGAATTCTTATGTGTATTGGCTAAGTTATAGCCAATACAAGTTCTAAGGTTTAAAGGGTAATTAAGGATTCTTAATTAAGGGTCAAAAATCCTTTGTCATTTGATGTCCAAATTGAATAACTTTAGTGGCTGTATGTCACAATTGATCCACTGATTCTAATGACTAGTGGTAGGCTCAATTTGGCCTCCATTTGGCTAAGTTATGGCCTAATTAAGGTTTAGGGTGATTAGTGAGCGATTAGTGAAATTAATCACTAATTTACTAATCCAACTCTATAGTTAGGTTCTAATAGGTTCTAGGGGTTCTATAAAACTTAAATTATTCAATTTGGATTGTTAGATTTGCTAATTTTCATTAATCAAGTTTTAGGATAATTAGGGTTCATTATGAGATCTAACTGTTGGATCCTAAATATTTTTATAAATTACTATTACTTAGGTTTTTTTGATCTAAATTGATATTTGGATCACTTAATTTGGAGCTAAATTGACTAACTTATGGTCAGTTGAAGTTTTATGTCTAATTAGGCTAATTAGGGTTAGGTCCTAAAAGTGATTAGGCTCAAACTAATCCAAACAGCAAAGTAAATATTCTCATTTTAATCCTTAGATTTTGTGAGTATTTTAAGACCCATATTCAATAGATTTGGATAAGTGTGTGAAAAAATATGGGGTTTTGAATGAAATGGCAATTTTGGTAATAATTTAAATACCCAAAATGTTACTACCTGATATATTACTCCAAATGACAATTTAATAGTTCCAATAAATTCTTTAAATTTTTCTGATTAATTTGGTATATTTGTTTGCACAATTTGGACTAGTATTTATTAAGATATGGTTGTTTAAAGTTTGGAGTTTAATTTAATTTAATTAATATAATTTATATTGTTAGTAGCTAATTTGATTTATTTAAATCATAAACTTGTTTTTAATTAACAAATATTGTCTTTTTGTTTACACATGATTATATATATATATATATATATATATATATATATATATATATATATATATATATATATATACACGTATATTTATTCATATACTTTATAGTATATTTAGTTATACTATAAGTATTACATATATATAATTCATATATATATTTTTGTTTTGTTTTAAATTTCTCTGTAGGTGGACCCCACACCATCAGACGGACGAGACCGCCCAGACCCCGACTCCACGTGTCTGAACGGTATTTGATCGAGTTCGCTCGGTGGGCCCCATGATCCATCGACTGATGGATTTAGGCCACGCGGCGTTACGGGCGAAGGACTCATAATGCACGTGGACCCCACACCAGCCGACGTGGACTGCCCGATTGCACGCGTGATGGACGGGTCAGATGAATCGGGTCGGCCCGATTGAGTCCAGTACTTGAAACCAAAATGGACGAACCAGATCGACGATGTTACATCGGACGATCTGGATTGAATCAAGCGAATCGGATCGATCCTGATCGGATTCGATGAGACGATTCATCTCCTCCTTCGTTCGACGGATGGGGAAGAGGTGCTAGGGTTTATGAAAAGAATGCTAGATAATACTGGTTATATCAATCACTATTTTTGCTTTAAGAGTAAAAGGAGAAGGAGGGATGGTACCTTGAATGAGCTTGGCGATATTTAGGGTTTGGGTCCAGACAGCTTGTGCTTTGAGAACTATGGATTTCAGAAGTAAAAATCCTTTACTTTCGAAGGAGAAGGAATAATATGGAGTTAAGTAGAGTGCCTAAAGCGGCGGATGCCACTTGCGCTCGGGATGGAGGTGCCGCGTGTAGCTAGGGTTGCCGTGCGGAGTGCTTGGCGAGGATGAACGGCATCCTGCACCGTCCCGATTAACGGCACGAGAAAAAGACAAGGAAACAGCGTTCAATTTAAGTGACGGCGCCATTTACCTTAAATAAAATATTATTATTTTAATTATTTTATGCATATTTCATTAATTAAATTTAAATAATTAAATGTATTCCTAAAATTTTCAATAAATCACCCCTAGCTAATTGAGGGGTGAGGAACGCAACGGCGTGATCGGATTTTTGTTCTGATGAGTATTTAAATAATATTAAAAATATTCGCCGAAAATCAACGACTTCCAAATGCGACCAAAATATCTCCACTAACTAATTTGGGGGTGATGAACGCGATGACGAAGTCAGATTTTGAATCTGAGGTCAAAATAAAAAGTCAATTTCTAGGATTTTGGAAATTTTTCAGAAATCCAGATTTGATTCAATTGACTTCAGATTTGACCTAGATTTTAGAGATGAGTCATGAATGGCTTAGTTAGTGAACTAGAACCTCAATTTAGACTTAGATTAGTCTTAAGTAACAACCTGGGTTGTTACACCTTACTATTTTTGAAACTTCCATTTAAGTTTCTTTTGTACTCCTCATCCTTTGTTGGAAAGCTCATCATCCATTGATATATTTCTTGTGTTTTTGATTGAGTACAAATTGCCATGTTACCTTATTGTACAGATCATGTTTGCATAATAGAGTTCTTCGATACTACTTGGTATGTTTGCCTCTCTGCAACAAGAAAAATAAGAAGCTTTTATATCCAATTAGTCTTATTGGCATGCATTCTCTTTGAACCATGATTTGATTTATATATTCTATAATAATGATAATTATAAGAGTTCCAGGTGCTTTGCTAGATATTATTGGCCATATGAAAAATTGAGTGAGCTTATAGTATTTACATATTTAAAGATAATAAAGAAATTGTTCAAATTTTCAAATGAGGATATGATGCCCACATAAAAAAAAAATAAAAGAGAAAATTCATTAATAAAACTCTTTTCTTAATCTAGATAATCTCAATTTCGTGATTTGTTCCACATGCAATAATTTTTTATTATTATTATTGGATCATTATAAAGATATGAAACTACAAGGCATGCGAAACATTTATTCCTTATTATCTTCCTTTAGACTAACCATATTGGGTAATAACAAAAAAAAAATTGACACATGAACCTTCTACAGCAAAAGCACATATCATCAAGAGTTTTCATCCAACTCAGCTTTAAAAGAGCTAATTATAATAGTTGTTCTATTTTAAAACCAAATATTACCACTTAATATTCATTTAGAGGATTGATGGATCTTGTTCTCAGCTTTCTATAGTTGCTTCATGAACTCGTCAAGCAATATTTAGCTGCACTCATTGCATGAGTTAGTTGTGTTTGGTAATTAGAATCAAGTTTTGTCTGCAACTACATGCGGTGCATTGTTATATCTTCCTCTATATTCGATTTCTTGAACCACTAATTTTATGTTTGATTGAATCAATTAGATTTTCTTTTTTTTTGCAAACTATATTCAATAATTTCTAGGTGCACTGACCTATTCAGATAACCTTTCCTACCTTATAGTGGTGAATTCAAAAATTGCATCTGTTTTCTGCCAAAGAAAGTCACTTCTAATTTCTTGTTTGCTCCCACTTTCCCAGAACTCCACTTGCTTTGCTTATATGATGCCCTTTTCTAACAATAGATAAGGACACTTTGAAATCATAGTTGTATTGATTTGAGGTTCAGTTAAGAATCCTATGAAATAACAAGACACTAGCAAAAGCAATCATATTAAAATAAAATCTTAGCATTATAGTATAACAATAGTTTTACAAATGGATATATATATATATATATATATATTATGTACATATACATATATATTTATATTTTGTTGGTATAAGCGGTGGTCACTTTTATCGCTAATAGTACATCATCTTTGTTATTATAATCAATATAGGTTCGAGTGTTTAGAAAATTTTATTATGTAGCAAAAATTGTGATTTTCTATTCGTGAGTCGAAACTGCAATCATTATTCTCTTTGTACGATTAGAAAATGCAAGTTTTCCTCGCAAGTGGAAAGTGCAATATTTCTTCTCTTGTGCAAATAGGGAATGAAGAGGTATTGTAGGAAACGGTTAATAATTATATACATGAACATAACCTTTGTATATATATTATTGTTTTATAAATACACGCATGTGTCTCCTCATTGGCATAAATTGGAGATCGCGATTGTTTTCCTTAGGCGGCTTGAAAGAACACAACGAGCTTAGTCTTTAATTCCCTCTTCAAGTAATATCTTGTCATTTTCTTAGGTAAAACCAAGATTGATATTATAACTATTGAAATGTTGAAGTGAGACTAGGTGCTTAATTAAGCAAGTTAATTCATCAATTAATTGAAATACATCCATTCTTGCTTGAAATTATGAATCAAGAAGAAAATGTTGTTATATTGAATATGAATTTTGTTAATACTTAGTTTAAGACATTATTTTTTTTAGCTATGGATTGCAATTGAGTCATACTCGAGCACTACATTTGGACCTATATGCTATACTTAGTTTGGGTATGCTTACATTAAACCAATATATAATAAGTAAAGCATCGATCTACAATATAAGAAGTGAAGGAGAGAGAAACGAGTTCTTACCATATACATATTTACACATTTGACTACATGTCTTTCTAAGCCTCTCAAGTTTAAACATACAAAACTAGTGCACTCTTAATGTAACCTCTACTCTCAACTCACATGCAAACTACTACTTATGTTCACATCTCTTAAGGCGCATAAGTCATCATGTGTGTAGGCTCCTTAACAAACTATCATCTAAAGCACGCGTTTAATTTTCAATCTTGCAAAGCTTTTGCTCGTCAACAATCTATATAAGAGTGGTGGAACTATGGATATGAGTATGACAAAAGGTACATAGTAATATAGTTGACTAAGTTAAATACACTAAGAATCTCAATAGTTTGGTTTATAACAAATTTAGTAGTCCTAATTGAATTTGTATAATTAATAAGACCTTGTAGATATGCTTGATCATAAATTAGCTATTTGAACTCAGAATTCAGTGTTCTTAGACTCTATGAAATCCTTGAATAGCCAGCAATAATAAACTGCATAAAACTATAGGTTGTAATAGAGTGAAAATTACTGAAATAGTCATTTTGGCCCTACGATTGGACTAAGTACCCTTAACCTTTAATTAACTTTTCAAGACCCTAAAACTAATGATATAATTGTATTAGTAACATCTAAGTGAGTGAAATCAACTATTAAGTCAGATTACTGAATTCTTCTAAGTCTTAAACACTACACCTTAAGGACTCTTCCTAAGATTAGGACTAAATCTTAGGTTATAGTTCATTTATTGAGTAAATTGGGTTACCCAATGGGTAAAACCTTGGTTTTATTAGTTTCTAGAATTTTCTTTTATTTTATAACTTGTTCTGATTATTTTATCTTTTAACTTTAGTTTTAGGATATAAGATTCATCCTATTAAGCTTGATTACTTAATAAGATTTGCCTTAACTAGTAGATCACTTATAGAATAAAACTTAAAACTTAGTCTTTCCCATCTTGGATTATTTGATTAAACCTAAAATCTCGTAGTGTTTAATCTATAATTTATAGGTTTAGAAGATCTTGATCAGATCTTAGATAGAACATCTAAATTCACCAAAATTAGAACGTATGATTTATTGATTCAACTCATAGTCGTCTATCTGATTGAACTAGATTAGAACTTGATTAGTTCTAATCCTTTTTAACTTATAAAGATGAATTTCTAAGTTACACTCGATAGTAGGAAAATAGTGACCCTGAACTTGTGTAACTTGGAATAGTTAGAATGGTTAAGTAGAAAACAAATAATGTCACCATGTTTAGTAGAGTCCCTTACTTCTTTTGATATTTTGTTGCTACTCATTCCTTGTATTTTTGTGCCATATTTTCTTGAGCATATCATATAAGATTCTTAATGCATAAATAAATTTTAGGAAAATATGGATACTCCTTAGATTTCTTAAGAAAATATTAAAGTGATTAATGAAAAGATATCAGTTATATGTAGTTGAGCTGTCTCATAGATATGTCCTTATTGCCTAGTCTCCTTATGTCACTAAGGGAAGGACTTATTTTGTTGTGTGCATAGTGCCTAACCTCCTTATGTCGCTAGGGGTACACCGTTGGTGCCTTAGCCGTACTGGTGCTAAGATTTTTTGATTACTTTGTGTGCTTAGTTGCCTAGCCTCCTTATGTCACTAGGGGTACACAATTTTGTGACTTAGCCGTGATGGTGCTAAGATCTTTCAATATTCGATGAGCTAGATTAGCTCTGTTTTGTATAACAGTTGGTACACGGACATTTATATATATGCAGTATGATGTTTTGTTTACTTTTCATCATTTTTATTCAGTCAGCTATTTCTTTGTACTGCTAATATATTTTAAGATATTAGAACCTTGTTGTTATTTATATGTATCACTACTGAGTTATTTTATTTTAATTAGTATATTCCTTTTGATCACCAGCCTATTTAGGATGTAATATTTCTCTTATAGTACTTACTTGATTATCTATATTTATGCCTTATCTTGTTTAGCTTGCATGTGAGGCATGTCTTAGCCTCTCTTTTTGCTTAAGTTATAAATGATGATTTATAACTTTTCCTTCATTTTGTATTACTTGTTGCTCACTTATATAATTACTACTTAAAAATTGTAAAATGGTGATATTACAAAATACATATAAAACTTATCAGCTTAAAATGTACTTAGACAATTGTCTAACACAAGATTTTTCTTTTTTGGCTGGGGCCCTACATTGTGAAATCGATAATGACAGATCCTCTTCAGTTGGACGATCAGGACCTTGGTGTGGAGCCATATCTAGAGGAGGAGCCTGTGGAAGAAGTAGCTATTTAGTCTTTCCATTATAAGTGAGGATGAGTGCACTTTATTTTCATTATTTGGAACTTAAATTGATATAATAATAATACAGGTACTTATGACTGCGTATTTAGATTCTATGCTTATGTTCTGAGATATATTTCTTTATACTTATGTTGTGATGCTTAGATATTTTATATTGTAAATCGCCTCTGCACTCTGTATGTTTACTTAGATAGTGACTGAATGTTTGATTATATGCTCACTCTTTCCCTTATTAGGTGGATTGTAGATTTTATCCTAATCCAATTCTAAGTGAAGGGTTAGCTAGAGTGACACACCGCCCCTTAACTTAATCTTATGGATTAAGGGGTGGGGCGCCACACGTTGTTAGGAGACAAAACTACAAAAACATTTAAGTGGTTTTTTAATAAGTGGTTGTCATGCATGCAAACAGAAACATCTTAAATGTATTATCATTGATCATGCAAAGCAATGGAAGTTACTATTTTTGAAATGTTTCCAAGAATGAGGCATCGATTATGTTTGTGGCATATAATACGTAAGTTGCTTGAAAAATTAAGAATCAAGCATGAGCACAATAAAAACACCTTTTTAGTAGATAAACTTGTTTATGAGAGCAGGAGCATTCTAGAGTTTGAAAATAGATGGGCTAATATGATTGCAACATTCACCGTACAAGAAAACTCATGGTTTGGTGTGGTTTATTGAAGCAGGGCAAAATGTGCACCAATATTTCTGAAGGAAAGCTTCTTGGTAGAAATGTCAATGACTCAAAGAAGCGAATCAATTAATGTATTTTTTTATCTTGGCAGGAATGTCAACGACTCAAAGAAGCGACTCAATTAATGCATTCTTTGATGGCTATGTTAATGCAAAGACAAGCCTATGAGTTTATATCGATCAATATGTAAGCACTCTTAAAAATAGGTTTGAAAAGGAAGCACAAGAATATCATAGATTGTTTCATTATCAACCACAATTTGTATCAAAGTTATGCTATGACAAACAAATGTTGAAGGTATACACGTTAAACATATTCTGTTCATTTCAAGATGATGTCAAAAAGTTGATGCTTTGTGTTTGTTCGCCACCTGAGTTGAACGGTCCAGCAAAATCATATATAGTTGCTGAGTTTGAAAAATAACTAGAATATAGAGTTAGTTTTTTCCAAATGAATGAAAGATTTGGTGTATGTGTTGCCTATTCTAATTTAAAGGTATTATTTAAGTGCCACATGTTGTGTGTTTGGATACAAGATAATATTATTCATATTGCCTTGTTGGAGTAAGATCACAAGTGCCTTCATTCATCAATGCCACTTGGGAGCACATTGTCTATTGGTATTTGCCTTTCAGATAATTATTAGTATCAAGGCATTATGTAGGCTTCGGAGTTACTTAAACTAGATTCGATAAACAATGTAAAAAGGCTTGTGCACTTGAGTTGTTATAAAATGCTCGAGATAAGTTCATTAATTCTTGTGCTTATGATTACTCAAATCAAGTGAAAGATCATGTTCATGCCCATCCAAAGGGTATACCAACCAAGAACAAATGCATATGTTTATGTGAGAAAATTACAAACAAGAGACAAAAGGTTATTCCTGTTGCATTTACTTCCTGGGCATTTACTTCATTTCACTTGTATTTTGTATTTAGTTTGTTTCAGGGTTTGCAAGGAAATAAATGGGATTGGTTAAAGTGTTGCAATTTGAATTCATGCAACAATTGGATATACTTGGCTAGACCTAGTTGCAATGGTTATCTATGTACTTGGCTAAATATGTTGAACATACATACTTCAATTTTTAAGCACCTTTTTTTGATGTTTTGAATATTTAACATGTAATTTATTTGTGAATTCTAATTTAAAGTGTTGAGTTATTTTCCTTTCAGACTGTTGTTGTGGATGGACAACAGCTTTGATTTATTTAAAAAAACAACTCGGCAAAAAATGACAAATTTATTTCAAATGATGTCTTGAAGTTCTTGACCAGCTTGCACTTGCAGAAAGACAGCTTTGATCGATTGGAAGCAGTTAACAGCAAGATGCAATGACAGCAAAATGCTGGAACTTTTATTAGCGTATTATTTTTTAATTTATGCACTCTTCTGATTTGCAATTAGCCGCAAGATGAAATTAGGCACAAGATGCAATATTTGTTGTTGAGCCTAATGCTGGAGAAGCAGTAACAGGTTGAACTCTTGTAGTAGGTTATCCAACGACAAAGCCGTGGATTCATTGCCAAATCTCAGCATTCTCTTATCAAAATGAGAAAATGGGTATCAAACAATTGTAAAATGAAGCATGAGTTGCAATTTAATTCGAAGGTGTAAAAGTGTAAATTCAAACAATTGTAAAAATTTGTGATATTTAATTTGAGGTAAACTCTTTTTTTCTATTTGAGTTGCATTGTGGTTATTTCCTTATGGTGTTAAAGTTCTCTAGTAATGTTTGTTTCAGATATTTGACTAGATGAATTTTTTATTTGAGTTGCTCTTAAAGTGTAATACACCAAAGAGCTAACTATTCCTTTATTTAATGCCAAAATGCATATCATAATTAATAGCTAACATAGTTTGTTAAGATTAGATCCGAAAAACCCAAGTGAGTGTGTGATTGAACAATTCGATGAGCACGCATGGGATCACTTGGTGGTTCGCCACATTGTAACGATTTCATGTTGAGTTAGTAAAACTAAATTAACATTATATGTTTACTGGAATGCTTTATATTGAATTAGTAAGATTAATTCAGTATAAATTATTATATTTTTCAATGATCATATTAAGATGTAAACACAACATCAAAATACAATAAAAAATTTATATAAAAATAAGCAAATCAATGCTAAAATAAATAATTAAATAAGTTATGTCTATCGTAATATATGCACTAGCATCTATAGAAACCTTCACTTATTGCCTTATTAAGAAACCCATACCCCATGTGTACTATGAGGTTTTATTGTATCGATCAGTACCGTATAATATGTGATAAGTTCAAAATATTGGATGCGATTCGGGTGATGGAGCATCAAGAGCCATTGGATCATGCTTCAAAAAGATAGAACTGCTAGGATTTCACCCACCGTTTTGAAAGAAGCTAACTATTGGAGGGGGTTATCATGCAATTATAAAGCTTTAAGCACTTGGTCCAGCACCACTAGCATCAAATTACACATAATATATCATATTTTAGTATTTAAATATGATAGAGCAAAGCTAAATAAAAAGAAAGTATAGTTAGATTAAATAGTCTAAGCACATTTTAAGATTGGACCAAACATTTTAATAGTTCTTTTTAGATATCATGACTAGTCTACAATATGAAAGCAAGCAATGGAGCAAAATGAAAATATTTAAATAGGAAAAAGAAATAAGGAAAAATAGTAAGAATGATTAATGAAAGGTAAAGTAAGTAAGAATATTCACAAGTTTAGATATTTTAGCCTGCAATTAAGGTAAAGGTAAAAGCATCATAGATAGGCTAGAATAATATTAATGCACGTATGAAAGTAAATAAAATGAAGCATGTATATGTTCAATAAATTTATGCTACATAAGAAAAAGAAGACAGTAAAGCATTTAAATATAATTATAACAATATTCACTACAATCTAAATGAATTATAAACATATAAGGTACAGTACTAAGAACATGGAAAGTGTAAAGTATAATAAATAAAAGAAAATCTTAGACTATAATTCTAAGAGGTACATAGCTTTGGACTATGCAAAGTAAGATAGTTAGAAAGCTAAGATGAGTCTTCATAACCAATAAGATTATAAGGAACTCATATTTTATTAATTAAAGTTATTTTATGAAATTACTCATTCTGCGGGCAATTACAGAATGAAGCGATGAGTTAACCACATTTATCTAATAAGTAAAGGAAAGTCAAAACAAATAACACTCACATTTATCCTCTAATAATGTGAGGTCTTCTTATTACTCCTTATTAGTCTTCTCTTAGCTTAACCAACAATGTAAACCCTATAGTTTTAAAGTGAAAGTTTTATTTATGCACAATATCTTATGTGAATGTGTCCAAAGAATTAGGCTTAAAAATAAGCAAGTATTTAAGGAAAAATTCAATAATTACAAATAATGTGATATTCAAGTTATCTAATTTTAATAATTTACTTAATGATTGGAGCTAATTGAGCTCCTAATTGACTTAAAGATATTAATCGTAAGTCAATTATAAGTAAATAAGTAGTTGGGATTTTAGAAAATAATAGTTTAAATTGATTTATGAAATTGCAAAATAATTTATAAGTATGATAATATTATATTAAACTCATCTTATCCTTATTCTAAATAATTTGGTTGGAATTGGTTAATTAAACCATGACTGAGGAACTAGTTAGGAAAGGGTGTAGTTATGGAATTATTACATTGGGACAAGGTGGAAGTTAAGGTTCTATAAGCTCAACTCATCTAATTAGATTATGTTTTAAGGATCTAATCAAATATATTACTAATCTAGTTATATTAAAATAATTTGAGGAAAATCTAAGTGTTAGTAGAGGAAGGAATTGTTAGGTATAAGCTCTTCAATTTCTATAATTTAAAGGTTAATGAAATCAATAGGATTCCTAAACTATACTAATGAGTTTATGACTCTTAATTCAACTCCTTTAAGGACTTAAATGAGGGTGTAAGAACTAAGGGTGAGATGAGCTAGGATCCAATCTAGTTACTTAAGGCTAGTCTTAATTGGTTTACTTTCTATGATCACATAGATATTTAAAGTTAACTACACTAATTGGATGCATTAATAACTTCTAAGATCACATGTAAATAAATTATAAAATCAAACCTAAAGCATTTATCTTGAGGTTGAAGGTTGAATTAATTAATTTGCTAAATATATAAGCACCTAAATTAAGAGAATTAAGCTCAATTCATGCCATTAAAATTATTATGGGAAGAAATTTAATGTAATATGTTAACTATCTTGAGATTCAAACACCTAAAATATGAAATTAGGAAATCAGAAAAATTATCAAAATCACCAAGGAGCTGGAAGGGAAGAAGATTGGAGGGCAAGGAAGATCCAGAGAACGCTAAAAATGATTGTTCCTTGTATTCTTCTCAAACTTTCCTTTTGATTTTCTTATAGTAGAACCATGAAAGGGTTCATGTTCTTGTATGCTCTTTCTTTTATTTTTTTTATAATAGAAGGCTAAACCCTTATTGGGGAGGGTTAGGTTGACATCATGTAAAATATATAAGGGACTTATGGTGTTGTATGAACTTCTTTCAATGAATAAAAATCTGCTTTAATTTATGATTTATATATGTTCTTGTATATGCATGTTGTGGAATGAATGCTGTATTTTTATTTTTCTAAATGGTTTATAATGGAAATAATACTAAATCAACTCAACATTTCAAGCTTAAGAAAATGCACATAAAGGTTCTCACCACGAACATATATTTGCTACGCAAGGATTCTCGGTGTAAAACACCTTGAGATTTAAATGGAAAGATGATTCAGTAACCTTAATTATCTTCGAGCTCCATAACTCACTAATTGGCATAAAGCTATAAATGTGTGCGTTAGTGCTTAAAGCCCAATGACAAGCTCTTGAGCTTAACTGCACCATTCTTTGAGTTTAGTTGAGTGGTTGATGCATGTGAGCCAAAAGCCACCAATCAAGCTCCGTGGCTCAGTAGATGTCAAAGGAGAAAGATGACTTATCGAGTGCTTATGGATGATCGTGACATAATCCATGTGGCCCGGTAAGTCCCTTCCTTAGCTAGACTGCGCGTGTAGTGCATGATGATAGTTGTGTGGAAATCAAGCTTATATGATCGCTAAATTAAAATATTTATTTTGATAACTTAGACGTAAGGAATCTTAATTAACTCCATTCGATCACATGAGAGTATATGTGTAACAGCCCAAACTCTTAAGCACCAATATATTATCCGCTTTAGCCTAAAAGGCCGTATAGTTTTGCCCTCATAAGATAACTTCCCAGCAGGTCACACCCATCCTGGGAGTGCTCCCACCTGAGCACGCTTAACTTTGGAGTTCTTATCAAGAACTCTACCATTATCTGAAAAGGTACCTCAATATTTAAGAATTTTATTTATTACTACTTAAGTGATTCTTCACAATCTCCCCAACTTAAGTAACTGATGTCCTCATCAGTATCTACACACAGATCCAAGAACCATCCATCGAGTAGATAGGACTATAGGTGACCCCTACAAGTGCAAGAGGTACCCACAACCGTGTAGCACCTTAACCATCATGGTTCAAGAGGCTGCTCACATAAAGTGGTACTTTGCCTTGTATGGCACTTAGCTCTTATTTGACACTCTATGGTTTGCTCTGATACAATTTGTAACAGGCCAAGCTCTTAAGCACCAAGATATTGTTCGCTTTGGCTTGAAAGGCTTCATGGTTTTGTCCTTAAAAGATAACTTAACAGCAGGTCAGCCATCCTGGGAGTGCTCTTACCTGAGCACGCTTAACTTTGGAGTTCTTATCAGGAGCTCCACCATTATCTGAAAAGGCACCTCGATGTTTAATAATTTTACTTATTATTACTTAAGTGGGTCTTCACATTATGTCCTGAGATTGAACCCTCATGTGTTCATTTGTGCACTAGACATAAAATAGTCAGAATTACAGGACCAATCTAACAAAAACTATATTCACTTGATTAATTAGCATGAAAATAAGTTCATTAAGAGTTGGATGGATAAAAGTACCGACACCAGTGTAATAGCCCAAACTACTTAAGTGGGTCTTCACAACCAGTCCCCTAATAATTTGCACGATAAAAACCTAACTCTCCCTTTTTATCAAATAGTTTCTTAATTTAAAGATCTTTGTATCATTAATTTGAAACCACAAAACCAAAAACATATTAATCTAAATATTATTAAATGTAGATAAATCTTAGTATCAAACCACATCATTCTATGAAGATGATAAATCTCGAAACTTATCTTCCATATATTACTTTAAACCACGTAGTGCATGCGAGCGCAGACGTGTGTCTATTCACGGCCTGTCAAAATGGATGTTTATATTTTTGGCTTCTGCACTTTGAATATTTCATGCATTATCATTTAGTGAATAGCTTTAGTGAATATCTCTAGTGAATAGCTCTTGTGAATGGTAAATACCTTAATTATAAGGATTAGGGCAAGAACCTAATTTATCTGTAAGATATAAACTTGTCATTTGGTAATTACTTCATCGTAATCATATTAACCTAAAAGTTAACATGACCATGATGGGACTGGGGTGTCACATGTTATCTCCACAAAATGCTCAAAAGTTGATATTGTGAGTTTCACAATGTCATGACCCCGATAAAAAAAAAAGAGAAAAACTAGTTAGATATATTATCCAAGTATATTTTAGGCTATTATTATTTACATTTTATGATATCACAAACATCCTAAGTATTTTATAAGCAACAAGACATCAAAGGAAAATGGTAAAAGCTATAATCCTTTGATTTTAACTTTATACAAAATATGAGGTAAGCAAGTATACCTCAATTCAAAGTTATAAAAAAGGTTAAGCAATGTATATGTAAGGACTACTAAGTACAAGAAACATCATAAGTAAATATGATCAATTCTATTCATGCTGATTTCAAAATAAAGTAAATATATAAGAATTGAAATAAAGCTAGCATCCTAATATGCTTGCATATAAAATTAAAGCTGAAATACTAAAAATACTGTAAACACTATACATGCTGAAAATATTAAAAAACACTATAATGTTGTATAAATACTGAAGTTGAACTAAAAATAATTGAAAACTTACTGAAATAATTGAAAACATTCTTTATTGAACATATGCCTACATTAAAATTGCATAACATAATAATTGTCTAAACTAGCCACTGAATTCATACTTGAAGCATCTAAAGCAATAATGCCTAGATTAATAGATCCACAAAAAGTGAGCTGAATTATTCAGGACACTAATGTCTGGATACTATATTAAAATTATTCAGGATACTAATACACAAATACTGAAATGCACTGTATAACCAAACTATAGAGGAAGTTTAACTATGACATATTTAACTAAACTGTTATCTTGTCTACTAAGTTATTTAATCATATATGTATATCTAACCATCTTATGCTCATGACTTATGTAATTTCAAATCTAACATAGAATATTCATCAAATATTCTATGTTTTACATGATATGCCATAATATAAATACTCAAAACAAGAAAATAAAGCATATAAAATAAGGTATAAAAAGCACTACCCAACAACTAGTGATATCACTTATTTTCTAATTTAATCTTTTCTAATTAATCTAAGATTATACAAGCTTAGGATCTCTAATATCATAGTATCTAATATAAACTCAAAGCTACAGTTCTATAAAGTTTAAAACAATTAGAACTAATCAAGTTCTAACATAATTCAATCAATGATGGTTACAAAAGTTGAATAATAAATCAAACATTCTAATTAATGAATTTAATTAACCCTAAGTCAATCTTGATTAATACAAATCAATATTGAAGGATTAAGAGTTAAACCCCAAATATTGGGGTTTAACCTATTAATCTAATAGATTCTAAGGACTACGAGTGTAAGGTTAAGCCCAACTCTCATATTCTACATGTTAAAGCTATCTTATTAAGTAAAGTCAAGCTTAATAAGATGGATCTCTAAACTTAGACTAAAGTTTAAATATAAAATAATCAAAATAAGAAATGAAATCTAGAAACTAATAAAACTAAGATTTCATCCATTGAGTAACCCATTTATTAATGAATAAATTCTAATATAAGTCTACATCTAATCCATAGAGAAATATTTCTAAGATTTAAGGAAGAAACTTAACCAATAAAGGATTAATATTTACTTTAGAAGTCTAGTTTAATATGCTTAAATGAATTATAATTGATCCTAAATCATATATATTACTAATTTTATTACCTAATTCAGATTTCTAAAGCTTAAAAATGCTTAAACCTAATTTTTAAAATTGAAATTTATTAATGTCAATTAGTTACTTACTATTTAATATGAAGATAGATAATAAATGTACCCAAATTAGCCAAAGATTAGGTCTTATGAGCTAAAATTAGAATTTTAACTTATTAGGGATATATTAGTAATTTTATTAAGGGAAATATAAAATTTTTATTATACTTTTGTTATTTACTGTATAAATATTCTATAGAGTCTAAGATCATTAAATTCTAAAATTATTTGGCCAAGTTATGGCCAAAATAAGATTATGATTCAAAAGGATAATTAAGGAGTTATGAATGGTCTAAAACTTAACTTTTCCAAATATTATCTAAATTTAGCAAACTAAGTGTAACAACCCATAGTTATTACTCAGCTTAATTTAAGCCTAATCATATCTTAATTATTATTATGTTAAATTTATCTATCTATTAGAATCAATCTCTAAAAATTTGGCACGATTCGGAGCTAAATCCAATATCTGGATTATTTTAATATTTAATTAATTAGAAAATTGAGGCATTTATTTTGACCTTAAAATCAAAATCAGACTTTGTTGTCTGATCATCACCTCCAAATTAGCTAGGGTTGATGTTTTTGACACGTTTGGAAGTTATCGAATTTTCACGAATATTTTAATATAATTAAATGTACCGAAAAAATAGAATAATTAAATAATCGTCGGAATCTAATTTTGACTTCACCGTTGAATTCTTCACCCCCAAATTAGCTAGGGGTAAAGTTTTGGGATTTTTCAAAACACGTTTATTTAATCTGAATTTTTAATAAATTAAAAATTATGAATAATAATTAATTATTCATTAATTTGCTTTTTCTCTTTCCTTATCTCTCCTAAATTTTGGCTGGCCATCCCCCTTCATTCGGCTGACCCCTTACCTCCCTATTGCACATTGAAAGCTGAGGTCATCCCTCTCATCTCCCTTCTTAATTGCAATGCTTGATGGCTAAGATCATCCCCCTCCCCTTACCTCATAACTCCCTAGCTCATGACCTACCCTTCCTTCTTCTTCTTTAAAGAGAAATCTCAGCCCTCTTTATTTTGTTTGCTGCCAAGCTAAAAGCTTTCTCTCTATTTCCCCCATTGTTGAGCTTGGTGCTGACGAATGAGCTTCCCTCCCTCAAAGGTCTTAAGGAAAACAAATGTTTCTTCATCATCTCTCAAAGGCTAAGGTACCCTTTTGTTTACTTTCCTTTTACCCATTTGTTCTTCTTTTTTGGTCATTTCATTCCTCTATTATGCTTATTCGCATATTTAGACATCAATCATTAAGTATGGAAGTCATTATAGTTCTTCAAAGTAATATACCTCATGCTCTATTTTTCATCCATTTTACATACACCTGCCTTTATCACCATTGTTCATATAGCTAGGATGATCCGTTCATGCCGATTTTGGTGTTAATGGAAAGGTATTAGAAAAAATTTCCATTTATATATGGCACCGCTCATTGAATGATCTGGATTGAGAGTATTTGAGCTCGAAATATGACCCTTCACGGTTTTCGCACAGGCGAAATCACCGTCGGGCGCTATAACGCGTCATAGCGTCCAGAAAATTCGTTTGACCATATCTTAATCATTTATACTCCAAATCCAAAAATTTAAAGTACTAGATAACTTAGAATTTTAGTGCCAACAATAATCTAAAATAATATTTAGGTTCTTAACCCTATAAAATATAAAAAATTATTAAATTGCCATTTAAAATTGAAATAACGATAACTAATTCATTAAACTTCAAAATTTAGTGTTCTTAGATTCTACAGAATCCTTGAATAGCAACCAATAGTAAACTGCATAAAAATTTAGATTTCAATAGGTATAATTTACTAAAATGCCCCTTAGGTCAAAAACTTTAGTTTGGGCCCATATGACTCATTTTTTATCCAAATTGCATGATTATGATGTCATTAGTTTCCTTATGTGGAGTAGAATGAATGTGCTAAGTGATTTATCTTTCCAATGTCTATATTTCATTTTATGCTTTAATCTTGTTAAACTATGATTAGTGAAAATTAGGATTTGTAATCATTAAATTTTAACAAACTTAGTCTCGGATTAATTGTATGATAAGATAGAAATTATGAGCCAAATTGTATAAAATTTTGATGATTATATTTGTAGTTATGTGCTAATTCTTTTGAATTGATTTAGGGTTTGATTAACACTAATTACTTTCTGGTTTCTAAAAATTTTCTATTAATATGATTCATAATAGTAAGGGAGATGTATTGAAATTATGTATGCAAATTTAGGATGTATAAATTGAATAAATAAAAAATAGAGAACTTAATCATCATAATTAACTTAAGAAATCTTAAGACTTTGATCAAGCTATTAAGACTTGATCTAGGTCTAAGATTGCCACCAATAATACATCCCAAATTCACTAATTTGATATTTCATTTATAAATAAATATTTGATCTTAATTGGGCATGAGTAAGGGGTCAAACCTATTCTAATTGATTAAGATCCAAACTCTTAAATCCTTAATTAAATTGACTTAATTATAATATAAGGAAATTGACATTATTCCAATGATGCATCTGATTTGGTATTGATCTTAAATATTTAAATTAGACATATTAATATTATTGATAAATTTATGTGATTGATTAATCTGAATCTAAACTTTAGATCTTTGATTTTCTTCTAAATAAGGCTACTAGCATAAAAAGATAATATAACTAAATTTATTTAATAATTGATCTGACTCTAATAACATCCTTTATTTAAATCTCATAATCTTAGAATAGGATACAATCAGATGACTTAATCATCTGATCTAATCACTCTAAACCTAACTATTAAATGGAACATAATATGTTAGCTTTAGAATTAATGGTATGAGATCTTAAGTATCTCAGCATATGATGGCTTTTGAAATATTTTAAAGACCTAAATTTAAATATATATTAAGGTAAGGGAATTTTGTATAACTCATTGAGGTAAAAGCTTAGATGATCCCTTAACCCTAGAAGTTGATCTTATCCCCCTCGTCGTAGAAATCACTTAAGATATTAGAATGACACTTTTTCTTATGGTAGAACCCATATTTAGTGATCCTTGATCACCCTCTTCTTGGAGCCTTGTATAGGACTTACATATTTAGCATATGAATTAATAATCTTGAGAAATCCTTATTGATTAAATAGAATTATTTGAACCCAGGTTATTGGTTGGTGCAGTAGAGTATACCCATAGTTGTAACAACCCGACGTTGTTACTGAGCTGATTAGGCCTAAACCTAATCAAATTAAGAGAAAAATATAAGTTCCTAATTTAAGTCAAATAAAAATCAAATAAAAATATCCTCAAATAAAGCATGTTAAGGGGATCCTCTTGCCAGAATTTGAGCGCAATCGGGGTCCCGGATCGTCCTAAATAAATTCGGGAAGTTTAAACTTCCGAAGTCGATAAAAGATAAAATAAAAGTTTATTTTAGAAATTTTTGTATATTTGAGTTGAGTATTATAAGAGGACTCAATGTTTCAAGTTTCGTAATTTTTCGGGCTTCGGATTAATCATAGCGAATTTTTGAAGTTTTTCACTTAAAAATTAATATAAAATAAAATACTCGTCCAAATTTAATAATTTTTAAACGCTTGCTTTCATCTTATCGAGATGGTCGTTTTGATACTAAGTTTGTAATTTTTAAAGTTTAATTGATTTAGATCAAGGCTTGCGAAGTTTCAGCCGTTGGATCTCTTCTCAACGACTGCGATAGGATTTGATTTTTGGCTCTTAAGTATTTGGAACTCTACCCTAAGCAGCCCATCCAAAAATTTCCTCTTCTCCCTCAGCCGTCGACTCTTCCTTCCTCCAAGCTGAGAGCACCTCATCTCCTCTTCCTTCCTCCAAGCCGAGAGCACCTCCTCTCCTCTTCTTCCTTCCTCCAAGCCGAGAGCACCTCCTCTCCTCTTCTTCCCTTCCAAGCCGAGCAACCCTCCTCTAGCCGAGCAGCAGCAGCTCTCTTCTTCCTTAGGTGAGCGGCAGCCACCTCACTTTCATTTCCATGGCCGACGCCTCGCCTTCTCCTCTTCCATGGCCGAGCAGCTGTTCCCCACATGGATGGCCGAAATCAGCAGCCTTCTTCCCTCCATGGCCGAGCGACGTCTCCCTCCTTCCTCGGGCGAGCAACAGCTCTCCTTCTCTTGGCCGAATGTCTCCTTCATCTCCTCGGCCGAGCGGTAGCAGCCCTCTCCGATCTCCGTTTGAGGTATAACCTTTAGCTTTTCTTTTGGAGAATATGATTATATTTAATTTATCCTACTGATTACATCAACCCTTAAGTGCTATAATCAATTTAACCATCTCAACAGTTTTGTTATTATTTGCATCCTCATCATATTTGTGATTAGCACCTTATCTTGTAGTGATTTTTTTTTTAATAATAATTGAACATTTAGCATATGCTCAAACAACATCTTAAACCATTTAGCATATTCCCCTTATTACATATTGATCTTCAGATTAACTATATTAATAAGTAGTTATGTATTAATTCTTAAAAATCTAATATAATTAATAAATATTAAGACTAATTAAGGAGCATAACTAGTTTTAAATATGTAACTTAATATTATGCTTGCATAATCTTTTTTTTATTATTTATTTAATAATTTTGTATATGATGAGAATTAGTAACTATAGAGATAATTTTCAACCAATTAGATATCTTCATTATTAACACACTCAGAGGATGATTAATCAATTAAAATTGATGAATAAATATTTAATTAGCAAATCATAATTAAATATTATTTATTTTAGTATTATTAATATTTCTTGTTAAGTATAGCTTAAAAACACTATAAGCTAATTATGAAATCTCAATAATGATAAGGATAATAATGATATATCCAATATATATGAGTTTCATGTCAATCACATCACAATACTAAGTATAAGAAGTAAAAATAATAAAGTGCAGAAGCTTTAGCATTCATCCATAATATTCATCATAGGTGTAACAACCCAAAATTGTTATCCTAATCAATCAGAACTTAACCAAGACCTGATCTTAGTTCTAAAACTCCAAATAAGTTATTAGGAACTCACTCTGAAGTTTTGATTCAAATTAAAAGTCATTTGAATCCAAAACCCTAAATATAGAAATTCTGATAATTGGGAAATTAACCTATCTAAATTGACTTCATAACAAAAATTTAATTTTGTCATTGCACTCTTCACCCCCAAATAAGCTAGAGGTGATATTTTGGAGGCATTTGGAAGTCGTTGGATTCTCGTCGAATATTTTAGTATATTTTAAATACCCCAAAAATATAAAAATTAAATAATTTAATTTAATTACTTATTATTTAAATTTTATGTGGGCCCCGCTATTTGGCTTCTGGTCGATCCCGCTATCTCAAGCGAATCGGGACCTTCTTTCTCGCTCGGGCTGGTTTGAGCAGTTCCGATCGACTCAATCTGGGCCGATCATTTGGGCCCTCCCGATCGAATTGCCCGAGTTCATCCTTGTCACACGTTCGAGCACATCACGCGTGGCACTTGCCAGCCAAGCTAAGTATCTGTCACCGCTCTATGACTTAGTAGGCTCTGCTTTATCTTCTTCTGTCGTCAAAACTCCTTCGGGAGCCAAAATAGGACTGAAATTGGATTACTGGAAACGCGGTTGACCCAGCCCGATCACACAAAGAACTCGGCGAGATCATTGGAAGGTACCCCAAATCCTTCTCTATGTTGTCCTTAGTTTGTATAATTCTTGTTTCGAATGATTATTCTGAGTAATTACAAGTCATCTGGTATTCACTTAAAACATATCAGAACTCTTTAGATCAAAATTTTCGCAAGTCATTTACAGTGATGAATAGTTACGTCTTGCAACGACTCGCCTTCATTCTAATAACGCCACCTAGAGTTAGCTATTGTTGGAGCAACAGTCCTTCTTTAGGTTAAGTTTCAACCGCCCTTAAAAAGGTCTCTTCGAGACCTTTTGAATGGCGGCTGGTTCGACCCTTGACGTCACCGAGAAGTTACCTAAACTTCAAGCCCTAGTTCATCGCTAGCAGGATCCGTCGAGGAAGATGGAGGGTCCCGTTTCGAGCCAAGTCGGATTAGACCAGACCCGTGTGGAGTCAATCTAGGTCGTGCTGCCAGCACTAAAGTTGAAGGCATGGGGCCCACCTAATTATGTTGTCATTTGCCCATGGCTGATGCATGACGCGCCATTTGCCGCATCCGTGGGACTCGTCAGCTGCTGTTCTGCCGAAATTGGTGGAGCCCATTGTTGCTCTGATCCTTCCGCCATGGGACACATAAACACTGGCATCGGAGTGGTGCGACCCACCGCTGTGCAAAGCTTGCATAATAGATTTAAATTATAGGGTTAATTAGTTAAATACAAATCCATTTCAATTAATTAATTTGCAGAACTTCAAATGCTCACAACTTGTAATTTAGAAATCCAAACATATTAAAATTATATCTCATTTTAATCAGAGAAATATAAGAAATATTATAGCAGTATTTAATTTCTATTTGGATGAGTGTTTCTGTTAAGGACATTTTAGAATCTCCCAATGACCCGCTAAACTCTAAGAACTTCCAACACCCATAACTATGTATCCCTGGCTCTAAACATAGCCAATATATATCTAATTTTTCTCATGAGAATACTATGAATATTTTGATAGCATTGATTTTGTTGTTTGGACTGTGATTTAACTAATGACTTTTATGACATATCCTTAATTATACCCTTAAGCCATAAAAAGTCGTTTGGCCATAACTTGATCATTTGAACTTCAAATTAGATCATTCAATATAGCATTCTGATCAGGAGAACCAATAGATTTGTAAACTGTAAAAATTTTTAAGTTTTAATAATTAGATTTTCAAATTAACCATAATCATACCAAAACTTAATTGGCACCTAACTTAATCAAATGGAGTCCAAAAATAGGCATACTCATAGTGATTACACTCAGTGTGTTATAGGAAATCTATAGCCACATAGTGTAGCACCCCGCCCCGTCGCCGCGCACAAAAGATAGATATAATCAGATCGGCGGCGGAGTGGCGCGGCACTCGGGAAGGAATATCTCGTCTCCCCGAATAGCTGAAACTAAACCCCTCTGAAGAGCTGCTAACTCAACCTCAATGAGGATTGAGAGCTAATACTTAAGATAAGAGTAGTATCATTATCCTAAGTATTAGACCGATACATATATTGGATTTGAAACACACATAAGGAATCAATGTATGCATAAGATATCATCATTTCCATTATACTGATCACATCACAATACTAAGTATAAGCAGTATATAATAGAGTGCGGAGGCTAAGCAAACATCTAAAAATATTCATCACATAAGCTGTATGAAAACATTCGTCTCAAAAAAAAAAAAGATACATCAAGAATTATTGCAACATTTTACTGAAACAGACATAAAAGCTAGTACTGAACTGAACTAAGTGAAAGGTAAAGTTGAAGAAGAGTCCACTAGTGCTCCTCCTGAATCTCCTGGGTATCCTTCTGACCTGACTCAATATACTGTTCAAGATCTAGCAAATTGTCGGATCCCAAAAGTGCCTCGTGTTAGACAATAAGCCTAATATATTAAGACTAATCTAAATAGTTTCTAGTTATTCATTTAACATTTACATAATATAATTAAATCTATTGTAATACTATAAAGATAGCTGAAAGTATAAAATTGTATAAAACTGTACAAACTGAAGTAAAGTAAAGCAAAATTGAACTGTAAACTAAATACTGAAGGTAGTCCAAAAACAGTAATGGATCTGAAAACTAAGTAATAATCTATAAAACTATGTTGTATGTCACTAAAACTGTGCATCTGAATATGCCACAATATTGCATGCTACTGATATGCAACCAAAATATCACTGAACTGCTATGAGTAGTACGGTCCAATGTATACATACATCCAATTAGAAATATTATTTACTGTGATGTCGATGCATCCTGAAATTCCTCAGTTAATGTATACAACATTTTATAACTGATAAATCATCATTAATACTCATACATCCTTCTGATACTCACACATTATGCTTATGCTAATGCTTATGCTTCTAAACTACATGAGGTAAATCCAAAAAAAATCCAAAAAATGCTTTGAAATCTGATAATAAATTCAATGTCTCCATTGTGCATAATTCTGCTAAAATGATTCTAACTCATAGTTTCTAGTTTGATAATTAGTTAAAGTTGAGAGTTTACTTAAAATTACTAGTTTGAAAGGTTGTATACACATGGCTGTATATTTCAAAGAGAGGTGGATTTAACCCTTAGCTTGTTTAAAACTGTACTTATTGAAGCGCACTACGATAGGAGGCAGAACCCGGTCACAGTTTATATATCAAGCTAAGCCGTTAAATGACCTAATTACAAGCATACTTAGTAGTCTATGCAAAGTGACTTAAGATACTTAGTTTGCTTAAACTGCATTTATCGAAGCGCACTACGATAGGAGGCAGAACCTGATCGCAGTTTACGTCTCAAACTAAGGATCTTGTTCACTAATTGTAACACTCATAGTCTTATAAGATTTACTCTAACAGGATTATATTTGTCTAATCCCTCAGGATAGCACCTGGTCATAAGTTCACATTGGAGTGAATCAACAAATACTGAATATTACTGAAATAATCCAGTACCATTGTGGCGGCCGCCCCTTAATCAAATAAGTGTTAAGAGGTGGTCGTCACCAGTACCACAGACATTACACTAATAACATATCCATGATACTTATCAAGAGCTGAGCAAGACTTAATAGAAACATACATATAGAAAGGAAACATTCAGACACAGTCCACATTAATTCATTCACATATAATACATTTAATGCAAAACAGTAAAAATGAGAAAACATAGCTATTACACTTTTAATAATGGCAGGTCAAGAAGGTGGAAGCATATCTCCTTCAATGAGCTGCACTTTATCTTAACCTTCTAGCAGCTAAATCCTCAAGCGCTGGATCTGACCTATACTCCTGATCTGTCATATGTACATATATGACAGGGCACAGCCAAAAAAAGAAAATCTGGTTAGACTTTAATAAGTCTAAGTATAATTTAAGCTATTGAAATTGCATGAATTTAAAGATATCACTATTTTACTGATACTACTAAGCAAGCAAAGTAAATAAGTGCAACAAGCTACAAGGAAAGAATAATTATAAACTATCCATTTATAACATTCAATATATATGTGAAATAACATACCAAGATATGAAAGGAAGCAAGGTAAAGCTAAAAGCAAAAGAACTGCAACTACTATGATAATTCCACTCCTAACATAATTATGATCATATTAATACATGCTGAGTATATAAAAGAACACAAGTACTGAACAAATCTAGAAAATATAACTTCCTAAACATGCCATTTATGCTTATATAATTCATAAGAATGTACATACAACATGCATATTAATATAAAAGAAATGTCACTAAGACATGTGATAAAAAGCAAAACAATTAAGTACAATGTAAAGCTACTGAGGCATGTGGCAAAGTAAGCAAATACTGAAAATAAAACCACTGAAACATGTGGCAAAGCAAAAATAAAATAATACTGAATAATCCAGCTAAAGTAGCAATAAACTTAAGACATAGTACTGTCATACCAGCCAATAAGCTATATAGGACCTCCACGATCTGATATCAATCAATCCCCAGCCTAGCCTTCCAAATATGCTAGGTCTAAGTCCAGTCTATACAATACTACTACTGAAGAAGCAGACTAAGCTAAGACATATTCTACCAACTACAAACAATACAATAACTGAATGATATGAAATTCAAATACTAACTTAGGATGTATCATCCATATCCTAAGTATTCCTATTATGCTCAAGGAATAAGGCTCAATATACAAGGTATGCAAAGCAATCTAGTCAAAGTAAGCAAGAGACTCAATCTAGGCTATGTGATATATGTTGTTGTCTAATTAAGTTGTTATAACTATCCCAATTCATACAACTTATAAGCACGACCTTATAAGTTAAAAATAATCAGGACTGATCAGGTCCCAATTTAGTTTAATCAAAATCGACTATAATTTAAATAATAAATCATCACGTCCTAATTGATGATTTGAGACATTCTCAGCTAAGATCTGATCCAGATCTACTAAACTAAGGATTATAAATTGAACACCACAACCTTGGGTTCAATCACATGATCCAAGGGTAAGCTTAAAATCTATGGTTCAATCTAGAAGTGAACTGATGATTAAGGCATATTCTATTAAGTAACAATCAAGCTTAATAGAATGGATCTCTATCCTTAATATAAAATTGAAAGACAAAATAATCAAAATAAAACTATGAAAAATCTATAAACTAATAAAACCAAAGTTTCATTCATTGAATAAATCACTTATTCAACGAATGAGATCTAACTTAGTGTCTAATTATAATCTTAAGGAAAGAGCCTAAGGTGAAGTGAAGTTCATAAGGAAGTACCTTAGTTTGACTCTAGGTTCTAATCCATATCCGCATAATTTATAGTTTTCAACTAAGTTAATGATTACAACTTAGTTAGCAAAAGCTCATATATCCTAATGTCATGGTGTTTAAATAACAACTAAATCCTAATGATGCTAAGATCTATGCAAGTGGTGTACGCACTGTACATAGAGCTTAAGAAAATAACATAATTAAAAGAATACATAACTCAGTAAAGTTCTAAGTACAAAATGTACCTTTAAGGCGATTCGAACTTTAAGCTTGACGATTGATTGGAATGAGATGAGACAGCATTCATAGCACCTGCATTATTTAAGTAAGACAGCTGAATGATGACTACTTTACAAGTGTTGCTTACTTTTGCTTAGAATGGGTTCTATTTAATTCATTTCCCATAACTTAAAGATAAGAGATTAACTACAGCATACTTTAGAATGACTTGTTAAATGAAACATATCTTCTTAGTAGGAGACATAGTAGTCATTCCTATAGATGGATTAAGAGATTATTATGTCGCACAAACATTTTAGATTATTAGCATCATTACCATTAAACATGGATAAAAGGCTTAAGGCAACCTATGAATTAAAGATTGAGAAAGTAATGAATACTACTAGATGGTAAGGAAAAATCTCAAAAGATATAATGAATGGTTTCAAACAAGCCATGACTTTATTTAAATCAAGAGCAATCAAAAGAGAATAAATTATGATTAAGCCAAAGATGACATTCATAAGAATCAGAATTTGAATTTGTATGCCTGGCCGCAAAAAGATTATTGGCTGTGATACAACCCAATGGTAATTTTTTTGATAAGTGAAGCTAACTTTAGACTAGCATGATTTCTATCCATTTTATTCAATATAAACTCCAAGAATAAAAGAATAAACAATAGCATGCAAGAGAAGGATTTACGAGATGAAATATACTAGGTAGAGTAATAATAATCATCCTAATAGAGAATTTGTGAAACCACATTTGAACATCATTCTTTATAATCCGATTGAGATGAAATCAGCACCATCCATAAATTACATTCTCCATACAATCACTATATTATTGTTGATACTATCTTAGCCTTCAGCACCTAACTAGAATATGTTAAACTAACGAGTAGTTGAGAAATTTGAATATAGTGCTATGATCGAAATTATTTATTAACTTATCCACAATTTATTTCTTAGATAATAATAAGAACTATTTTGTTAGAATTGTATACAATATCATCAAAATGTTAATATCAATTCCAATGGCATAAAATACCATCAACAAACACAATAGAAATTGCATTATTAAAGTTCAATGCAAAAGTAGTAAAAACATCAACAAAATTTATAGAGCATGAATACTTTAGCATTTTCTAGCCCAATCTAATGTGTTGTGAGGAGAATTTGGAGATTTCACATATAGTTTGATCTCTTAAATTTAGTTGTAATGAATGTTTCTTCTAAATTTCTTGCAGCAAAAATTTTAAAACATACTATTGAAAATTATAGTCAAATAATACTACTAAGAAAAAAATAAATCAACTATCATTTTGCTCTTTTAGAAGTACGAAGGTTGCACACAACAATATATTATTCATTGAAAATTTTCCACATGATTTCATCAAATATATTGAAGAATCACAATAGATGTTAGGATTTCAAAATAATTTTGTAAAGTAAATTGAGAAAACAAGAGATAAATTTTATTAATGGATCTAATACAATAAATTTGCACCATCTAAGAACTTTTGTCAAATTTTGCTCATGGGAGCAAATTTATTCTTTTAAAGTGTCATTAATATTTATTTTTCACATTAATTTTTGATAATTTTTAGCAAATCTAGTTTGATTTATAAAATTTATCCCTAAACATTCATTTTGAACATCGTCTGCAAGAGTTGTACAGACAGACATCCGTTGTCGACTACAGATAACGAGTGTCCTGGATACAATTAAGAGTAATTTTTTAGAAAAGAAATTAAGACTAATTCTCACCATTGTTAGCGCTGCTAACTAACGAGAGATCTTTGAAGTTTACATGGCGGAGAAGCCAGAGCCTGTGCGCGTCCTCTACTGTCAAATTTGCGGTTTACCTGCGGAGTACTGCGAGTTCGGGCCCGACTTTGAGAAGTGCAAGCCCTGGCTCATCCAGAATGCGACGCATCTCTATCCTGATCTCCTTCAAGGTATTGGAAACCCCAGTTGCCTACTTAGTTTAAGTATTCGAATTTTTTCGTTGTCTTCCTTTCTGCCATTCTAATTCTTTACTGGTGACATGTCTGTACTTTGGCCTTCAGAGGCTAACAATAGGCAAGTGGAGAAGGTTTCAGAGCAGCTGCAGGCTGTAGGGATTTTGAACTCGGGTAATGGTGGGGGCGTAAGCGAGGGCCAGGGCGATCCTTCTGGTACTTTTAACCTAGTGTATTCACGATAAAATATAAGTTTTTTGTTTCTTAATTAAATGACTCAGAAAATTGACATTTGTTTCTTTTTGAGGATTCATATATTCGGTTGTTAAATGGAAAACGACGTACATGCTACTCTAACCTCTTTTTATCTGGAGCGATTAAAATGAAGGGTCTAGTTCATTTCACTAGCAGTAGGAGATGCTCAAATTTACTCCGCCCGTCTGATAGCAGAGAAAGAAGTATACATTCCTTTGGCAGAATGTATTGCTGCCAAAGTTTTCCGGGTCCGCCCGTCTGATAGCAGAGAAAGAAGTATACATTCCTTTGGCAGAATGTATTGCTGCCAAAGTTTTCCGGGAGAATTTAACTAGTATTCCTTGAAAAAAAATTTGTGGTTGTGCTGCACGGTTAAAAGTTCAAGCGAAATTTTTGTACGTTGTTTTGTTATTTGCTCTGCCCAACATTTATAAAGCAAAAATGCTTTATGAAGTACCCATTTCATTATATTATTGCTTTAATAAAATCCTCTGAAATTGTTTTGGGTTTTAATATAGCTGGGCTGTATTACACCTGGTTTTTATTTCACCGATGAGAATTTTACTGACTTTTTGAATATCATAGATACTTGAGGATTAGATTATTTAGGATTTGATTTATTCTTGTTAATGTTTAATTGTTTGAAAATCAGTTCCTCGGTTTAGAAATAGGCATTTATAGCTACGTTTAAATGTCATTTTAGATGGCTTCTTGTGTTATATGTATCTGATACAATATTCATTGTTTATAATTGAAGCTGTTATAGAGAAACATTGATTTAGATTAGCATGCTGAATCATAGTTGAGTTTATAGTAAGATGAAAGGGTGAGTGATTTTATAATTGAAGAGAGGTAGAATTTGGAGGTGCATGTGACCAGGGTAATGAGAGAAGGGGGATTAATAGATAACAATAGGGGATAAAACAAAATAGTTTGTTTTCCATCTCATAAAGTGTTAATAACATAACAATGAATGAATTGTAAATGAAATAAATTGGGGGTGATTTCATTTTGTAGTACCACATAATTGAATAATCAAATACATCACAAATACTGCCTATCTATCCTCCTTGGGAGTTTTGTCTCAAAGGTGGATCAAACTTAATGTTGTTAAACTTATTTGATTTAATAGTAACCACCTAGGGTCTATAGCCACTCTGCAATTGTCAATGTATGAATGGAGCATATAATATTATATAGATGCTTCATTGATGTCATTAAATGTTATTTAAATAAAAATCTTAAAGCATTTCAAAGCAAATGTCATCCATACTATGGATATTTAAAAAAAGCATACATTTTAATTAAAATGTAGTCATTATTTTGTAACCGCACTATATATTTTTGTGCCAAACTCATTGCAACTAGGATTTTACTTTTTTGGGATACTTACTATTTTCTTTGAATTTTTTTTGTATTCTTTGGGAGGACACAATGATAGCTTGTACTTAGGTTGTCCTTTTTGCTTTTTTATTTTATTATATGTCATCAATGATTTTCAAGGAATTGGCAATAAAGTGGTAGTGATGGTGTTTAGAGTAGTGGTTGTTCTATCTTAATGTGAATAAGTTGGTTTAATCAATTAATTTAAACTCAGCATAGATCATTTGGGTTCATCTAGGATTAGGATTTTGTTGGCGTGTGGATCTCCATCTTTTTTCTTTAGGTTTCCTTTCTTCTTCTCTTTTTCGTTCTTGCTGGAATTCTTGAATTAGCCAGTGGAGCTATGTGATTTTTGTAACGAGGCAAGTGTTTGATATTCAACTTATGTGGAGGATTGTGCAACTCTATGCTGTTTTTTTTGCGCTCTTGCTAATTATAGTTTGGCCGGGAAATACGCAAAAAAAACCGATCGTGACTTTTCTATCAGTAGAGTTTCCTTCCCAGTCTGCGTCTGAATGTGCATGAAGCTCAATGGTGGTAGGAGTGACGGGTAGCCCGAAATGAGTGGTTCCTTTGATGTGACGTAGGATGTGCTTTAGTTGCATGAAGTGATGCTGTAGAGGATGATGCATGTGTTGACAAATGCGGTTGACAGCATGACTGATATCTGGATGTGTGATGGTGAGATAGTGATGGCCGCCGACGAGTTTCCTGTAGGTGTTTCGATCAAGTAATGGGTCCGAGGTGGTAGTGGAGCGGTCGGCTGGACTTGCAGGAGCAAGAGTTGGGTTGTAGTTTGACATTTCTACATCTTGAATAATCTGTGTTGCATAAGAAGTTTGGGACAGATGGAGTTCGTGGGAGATTTGTTGAATAGAAATATCGAGAAAATGTGAGGGAGAGCCAAGGTTTTTCATTTTGAAGCGGTGTTCCATAGTTTTAATTGTTCATATAAGGAATGAGGGGCTTGTGCCTGTGAAGAGTAGATCATCAACATATATGAGCAGATAGGCACGGATCTAGGAGGTGTTATAGATGAATAGTGAGGGATCTACTTTGAGTGAAACATGATATGAGGAATTCAGTGAGAGTATAGAACCATTGTCGAGGAGATTGTTTGAGCCCTAGAAAACGTTTTTAAGTCTGCATACGTACTAGGGTTTATCGGGATCGATGAAGCTCTGATGTTGTTTAATGTAAACTGTTTCATTCAGAGAGCCGTGGAGAAAAGTATTTGATACATCAATTGTAATATGGACCATCGGTGGTGGGCGACACGTGAATTATTGATATTATAGCAATTGGGCTGAATGTTTCTATGTACTCTATAATCCATAGATTTCGTTAAATCCTTGGGACACTAGATGAGCTTTGTAACAGGCAACAGAGTTGTTGGTAATGCCTTTGGTGCGGAATGTCCAATTGCGTCCGAGGGTTGGTTGAGCTGGGTTTGGGGGAACTAAATCCTATGTTTATTGGTTTTTGAGGGCCATGATTTTGGCGACCATTGCTTGTCTTCAGTGATTGAGTTTATTTGCTTGGGTGTAGGTAGTGGGTTCGGGATGTAAAGGAGTTTGAGCAGTGAGATCGAAGATGGAACGATGCTGAAGAGCGTCTGTTCTGGTTAGTAAGCATCGGGTGCGAGGGATGGGTAGGGGAAAGTTAGGATTGAGAGATAGTGTCTGCTGTGGGTAAGGTAATGTCGGCTGTGGGGAAAGTAGATGAGGTGTCGTTGGAAGAACTAGGTTGGTTAGAGGAGGTAGAGCTTTGAGGAACTCGTGAGTTTAGAGAAGTAGAGAGAGTGGGTAATGGTGATTGTTTGAATTGAGTTGGTGTGGTATAGGATGGTGGGAATGGAGTGGAGGGAGGAATGAGCAGCGAGGGTTATTGTATTCGGTGATTGAGGATGTAGGAGGGAAGAGAGGGGATGTTTTGAGTTTGGAAGCGATGCTCGAGGAAGTGTACGTTGCGAGAAATGAAGATTTTTTGTGTGAGTGGATTGTGTTAGCGGTATCCTTTATAGATAGGGGAGTAGCCAATGAATATGCAGTGGATGGTTTTGGGGGAGAGTTTGGATTGTTGATTGAGTGGTAGAAGTGGGTAGTAGGTGCAGCCAAAAACACGAAGGTGAGTATAAGTGGGTTTGTGATTCTGTAAAAATTCGTAGGATTTTTTTTTTCTTGGTGGTTTTGAAGACCGTTGGCTTTGAAGAGGTTAAAAATTGCGCTCGCCAAATTAAGTAGTTGTCGGAGGTAAAGGGGTTGTTAATCATGTTCTTGATGTTGTTGATCAAGAATGCAAGCTTAGAGGGTAGAGCCAATGGGTTCGGTGTTTCTTGACTTTTTGATGCGTTGTTGCTACTTGCTGTGTTGAAGGGTGATGCTGCCCTTGGATGATAATACGAATGGAAAGAATAACAAGAATTGAGATTAGGTAGGGGTTATTGATAAATTTTTAATGCATCAGACTGAGGCAGTTTTGTTTGTTAAGGTCCTATAGGAGGATTGTACGTAGACGAAGACGGAGACAGATACTTTTCAACGGGAGCATGTTGATTCTACCGCCAAGCCTTCTGAATTGGCTACAGAGCGGATTAGAATTGGAGACACCGATGCTAATATGTGCTTCAGATGTCGGCAGTAAAGAAAGGGATCGTAACGCTCTGATACCATGTTAAGGAGATGAAAGACAAGAAGGAAATAATTGTATTCACGGTAAATTGAAAACTGAAGCTCATTACTTAGATTGGTAAAGCTTATACATGCATACATATATATATATATATAATAATTATAATAATAATAATAATAATAATAATAATAATAATAATACTAAAAAATATATATAATATTGAACCGTAACATACCTATGGTTATTCTAATCCCAATTACTGGTCGTTTCAACGTTCAGCCGGTTTTATATAAACTTTGGTTATATTATAAGATCTAGCATATTATGCAGTTTTATCAATGAAATGGAAGGCTATTTATAGACGAGGGGAACCAACCACTCTGCTATTTTCAGGAATCAAAATCCTTAATAGACTCCCCCATTGGTTATATAACGTGTCGTAAAAGTACCTAATTCAGCATAACTAGCTGATTTAATGCTCATAATCATACTCTTGTTCTCTTCGCCATAATAGTGCTCCATTTATCATCATTACATTTCCAAAGAAAATGTACAACTTTGAACCACGTTGCCACTTTTGTTACTCTTGCTGGTTGATATTCTCAAATCCTCGACTTTGTCACTTCTGTCACATTGTGCTACTAGTTTTCATTGTGTGCTTGGCGTATTACATTGTTTGTTCATCTGTAGTGCTCTGGCAGTAGCAGTAACATGCTGCCTTCTTTCAGCATACTTCCACACTTTACAAATGACCATCATACATTGTTAATTTTTATCATAGATTTTTTTTTATATTGACCTCCCAATGACTTCTTTTTTGAGCAATCAACAAGCTAAAATTTAAAGTGCACAGTTGCACTCAACTGAAATTTCAAATTTTGGTTTAGGCAAGCTAACAAGAAGACGGATCTACCATCTGAGACATATTTTAATTTTCAGGGATGTTAAAAAAATTTCAGGTTTGGATCTAAGTTTGGTAAATTATATTTTGATACAGCATGTGGATTAAAAAAATGTCATTTTTACCAATTCAATGCTCTCATTCATACCTTTAAATGTTTTATACAATTAATTTTTGAATGTTTGTAATATGATTGGTAAATAACTATAGTATTTCTAATTAAAAATATAATATACAATGCTTGATTAATTGATTCATTAACAGTTTATTTATTAAGTGATGTTATATTCTCCAGATCATTGTTAAAGCAAGAACTATATTGTTTTTACATTGAAGTTCCTAGTTCTAGATACTATGACCTAAACATTGAATCCTCAACACCCTTGCATTGTATCTGCATGTGGCGTCTATATGTTTATTTTGATCATCACCTTCAAGTAATATGAGCATCAAACATAGTCTAGACACTAACATTGCTTTACTAACTTGCTATTTTAATAGTTAATTTGTTCACACTCATAAAATTCGTTAAGACAAAACACTATTTATTTCTTCAAATTAGTCACTAATATAATTCACAACAAGCCACCTAAGCTCATAGGATAAATAATCTCTTCCCTTTTTGATGGTGATAAATCATTGTTGACAAGTAATAAAAAATAAAAATTTAGCAAAACTTCCCTTTATTAAATTTGAAAATTCTAAATTTATCAACATTTATAGTTAACATTTCTCTTTATCATTTGTTTTTACACTAACATTCAATAATTTTCTTTCTCTACATTGCTTAATAGGATCAAAACTATAACATTAGGTGAAATTTGTGTTATTCTATCACTTGCCATTTTTTCTATAAAGGGTTCAAATTCCATAATCTATCCCTTTAAATTCCAAAATAAAAATGTGTATCTAGTGAGTAATAAACACATGAATACACGTGTTATGATTGTATATTTTCAGATGTTATTCTCTTTTGTCATAAATTTAGGCTTATTAAATAATCTAGCATGATGTTGAAATTAACTGTTACAAGTAAGCATGTAGAGTTCATTTGCGTATGTCTTTTTTTATAAATTTCAAAATCTTTCTTTGACATCAAATAATCACTTAATGATATGATACCAACAATAAAATTTAAACATTATCATTTAATCTATACCTGTGGGGCAGATACTTGAACTTGGCATATTACTAGAGTTTTGAATATTGCTAAATGTAATCAAATCATGCTTCTATGGTTAATATCGTTAATGCTATTAAATTAAACAGTGCATGCAAGACTATTTACTAGTTGTTAATGAATATTAAGAATGTTTCTAATAGTATTTTCAAAAAGTTTACCAATCACGATATATACATACGTTATATATGCTATAGAGCAAACTCATGGGTCAACTATTTGTGAATGCAATTTGTCATATTACCTTAATATGAAACTAATTTAACTATTTTTCTTGAATGATATCAAAATATAATTCTCGTTCTTCATGATCATTCAATTAATTAACATATGCTACTACGTTTAAATTTAAGAGGCTGTTTAGTTACTTTAGGTGAAAAGAATGCTAAAGTAAAATAAATGCAGTATAAAATATTTTCAGATAATTCGGGCGTTTAATGATTTACATTACATTTTGGTTTTGTTGTTTACTTGGGATGTAAAGTATTGTAAATTAATGTGAAATTAAAACACAAGTTGTAGGCCAATTAATATGTGCAGGAGGCAATGCTGACAGGTGCCACTAGAGATGGGCGGGGAAGGGTGGATGCTGCTGGAGATAGGTCAGAGCAGGTGAAGGCCATCAGAAACTGGTTGGGGTGGTTTGTGACTAGCCCAATGAACTTCGATAGATACTGCATGAGGTGGGCTGGGGCGGGTGGTGGGAAGGTTACTTTGCTCGTTCGTGCGGAGGGAAATTTCTTTTTTGATTACTTCTCAACATGCGGTACATATTTTCCGCCTAATTTGAGAAAAAAAGTTTTGCTTTAAAATCGGGAGTTTGAGGTAAAACAAATTTCCTAAAAGTTTACCCTACATTTTTTTTCTCCAACCAAACACTTGTACTTTCACATAATCCACATTCTTTTTATTTTCTAACAAATATTCAGTTAGACCAAGCGACTTCTAAATTTGATTTGTTTGTCTTAAGATAAAATGAAATTTTATGAAACTACACTTGATAAAGCTAATAAGAAAGATATCTAAAACTTATTATGAGGTAAAAATAAATATTTTAATTTTAATTGTGCTTTAAAATAAAACATGCGTTTTCAAAGATTTTATTGTTACATGCAGGCATCTCATTTTGATAGGCTAGCAAATATATGAAATATATAATGTAGAAACCAAAAAATTATAACAAACGATTAGAATAATCACACTGTAAAAAATATTTGATTTGATTGTTCCAAATAATCTTTTCTTTGTAGCTTTTGAACTCATCAAATTAATATCGCTATGTCTCCATCGGTTCTCTATGGAGACGCTTACAATCACAGCATAAGTACTGAATTTTGATGTCTAGTTGAGCCTTGACTATTTTGTTAGCACAAGATGTTTGGGAGTGTATAGAGAGGTCTCTACAAGGTTTCATTGATTAGAGTGTGAAACTTGAGCGAATGATTGAACTAACTGGGAAACATTATTTAATTGCTTTGATATTATATAAATATATACTACTGACGTTAGTCAAGGCTTGCAGAAAAGACCTGATACAAGTGTAAGCATCAACTGAAAAGAGCTCAAGAATTAAAAAAACTACTATCAGCTTAGATTGGAAAATCATTTAATTTAGTTATTAATGCATGTTTTAATTTTCTAGTATATAAATTCTAAGAATTTAATATTCATGATTGCATTTGAAGTAGATGACATGGTTAATAGTAAAGCTTTTATTTTGTTTTGCTAAAAGACAAACTCTCCACTTTCAAGCTGAGCAATTTTTTTAGGCAATAATGAAATTTTGAAGGATAGGTCTTTGTTTTTTTATTCTATGTTTCATTATTTTTGTTTAGTAATGCATAATTATTATTTGATCATAAAAATGTGCATGGAGAATCGTTTTATTAACTTTTAAAAAGTTAATTATATTTGAATTTTCTTGTATTTTTGTCATTTAGGGCCTTTTGAATTATTTGAGATGCATTTAATAACTCTTCATATTAATTAAAAGGCTCAACTTATTCTTATTGGATATATGCATTGTTTTTACCTTGGGAATTTATATTTGAATTACACATACAAAGGAAATTGCAAATTAAAAAATTGTAGAAGGAACCTTTTTCATGGGTTGCTAAGCCCTATGAAATTTAAAAAGGTTGAGTTCTATTTCTAATTTTGGTTTGATGGGGTACACAAGTGAGGTGAAGTACGCTCTTTAAAAATTATTTTAAATTAAAGCCGTTCACGAATGGTAATGAAAGTTTTTGTCCATTTAAGCATAAGTGGCTCAGCATAAGTTTTGATTTTATTTACTAATAAATGTGGAAAGTAAATCATAATGAGCTATGAGACAAGTATTCTTTTGATAGTTTGGTACTCCTATATCAGCACTTAATCTTCTCCATCAGATTAAGATTTCTCCCGACTTCAATAGAATACTCTATTACAAGCTAATGAAGCAAACACTTACAAACCATATATTTATATGCCCTATGAAGCTAAGCATCGCGCAACCAATCTCAAATGCCCACTCTCATCCAATATTTCTTTGTCTCTCTTGATAATAAATATCCTAGACATCTTACTAACTGTATCACTCTGAAAGATAAAATGAGATCTTTTCCTAGTTGAAATCTAAATTTTTAGAGGTGATGAGAAACTTCACCTTTTAAATGCTCATCAATACTTATGCAACAAATGAGAATTTCCTCGAGAGGTCAAGTGCAAAATGCATATAAATACTTTAAGACTAGGTTAGACATTACCGCAAACAATTAGAGCTTCAATAGTTGTTTTATGAAGAGGAAGAATAATACATCGTGGCATTCTTCCAGTGCAATTTTTGGAAAAAAAAACAGACAATATAATATTAAAATTACAATCATTCTTCTATTAATTAATAATACATGACAGTGAGGTTTGCTATATATTATTAGCATGGATAACTCCTAACTGCTACTCAATATCCTTCATGAAAATCTTCCCATCTTCTAGGTTACAACTTCCTGCAAAAGATCTTATTATGTGCAGTTAGATGTTCTAAGGTTTAGAATTACTATTTTGTTTTTATTGTAAACTTGCATTACTTATCATTGTTTTGCACTTAATAATATAAATCTCTGACTTTTATAGAACAGCATTTTGTGCTCGCAACTACCATATGCTCAAATCTTCTTCAACTCTTCCACTGCTCTGCCCTCAAACTTTTGTTGAGTGCTTTGCATATTTCTTTTGTCCACTAGTTCCAATTTCACTTACCGCACCTACATTTTGCCTTTTTTAAGTATATCTTCACTCCACTTTGAAGGTTGTTGCTTCACACTGATGATTGTTTCATCGCATTGATGGTTGCCAAATTACACCAATTTTATTCAAAACTTGTGCTCCTATCAAATCATCTCTCTAACCATTTTGCTAGCACTGCCAATATGCATTCCCTTAAGCAGAATTGTGCTCAACCTTATTTTTCATTTAGTCAATGCTAGATAGGGTCAACTTTGAAGAATCTGGAACCATGTTGGAGGTGAAAATTAGCTAGGAAGATCAATACATTGAATTTTTTGCCACGAAACAAATATTAAGATTCATTAAAAACAAGGGTTTAGGGTTAAGCCAGTTAACACTGGTCAGGGACAGCTTGTCATGTCAAGATTTTGGGTTTCCAGGCAAAGACTAGAGAGGAAACTATCTTAAACCAAAAGATGGATTATTGAATGAGGTCGAAGATTTGCGAATATTGGGTTGATGACAATCTGAACTAGAGTTGGAGCAATTTTATATTTATGAATTGGTTTTCTGAGATGTAGGGTTCAATCATTGGAGATGAAAGGCTATTTAGGATTCACTTGAGACAACTATTTAGAATGTCACATGTGAAATTACTGCAAGAAAGGTTTCTGTTTGAATCTACTTGGCCTGAAATACTGTTATTTAAGAACCTAGCAGTCAAAATATTATGTGCCAATCAAAATGATGTAAATATCCTAAAGTGATTATCACAAATGGATCTTTTGGCAAAAACAGGGATAAACAGTGCTGACTAAAAGAATAAGGATGTTTTTTCCATTTTTTGACATTCATGAAAGCATATAAAATTTGACAAGGCATTCTAAAATCATGGTATAGCTCCATTTTTATAATAAAGTTTAAAAAATGCAGCTAAAATCAATGCTAATGAAACAATTTAAAAGAACTACGTGTAGCTTTTTAAAATGCGTTGCAATCAGAAGTTATCCTAAACAGATATTTAGTAGCTGGATGCTGGGGTTGCTGGCCTCATGAGCCCAAACAGCTTGGAGTGGTATGGTATTTATTAAAGATTTCATTTAGGTATATTTACAGGTTTATTATTATAATATCAAACTATGAAATAAATCAAAATTAGTTTCAAGGTGTGTTGATGCTCATGCCACATGAAGAGGATGATTAAGTTGAACCTTAAAGTCTCTTAAAATAAGAGGTATTGATTTTATTATAATCCAAATTTTCAATGTAAAGATTAATTTAGTTCTTACTATGTCACTGCATACCGACAATAATTTATTATCAATCAGTTAATCACTTTCATACCATATTTTGAATTAGAATCGTTTTAGTATTTTAAATATCACAACTCCATGTGTGAAATATCTTATAAGATTAGTTCTTTTGCAGTACCTTCATGCTATTTTGGTGATAACAAACATAATTTTGTTACTATTAATAGTTCTTATTGTAGAGTGAATAATTATGTAGATTGTTGGGCATCATTGGCTATTTTATAATGCTTTTCCTTATTAAGTTAACTGAGATTATCATGTAGCTGAATACTAGATTGAGAAAAGTTATCATCGTTCTTCACACTCTTTAAGAAATATTACTAAAAGTTATTCAATAAAATCTTAAGGGGAAATGTCCAAGCTATAATCGATGGATCTACTGTTTGGGTCTATAAGTGATGAAGATGTCAAAGAAGAGGGTGAAAATCAATTGCACTATTAACAAAATGATTGAAGTTCTTCCTTTTGAAAAGACAAAATAAGGATTGTAGACAATTACTTTAAAAGGTAATGGCAAGGTTCTTTTTTCTAACAAATTTGATTCTAATGGTCTAAAATCTGCTGTGAGTGTAAAGTGAAATGATGCAGTTGTTGGGAGTGTTCAACATGGAAAGATGAGAAAGAAAAGAGAAGAAAAGAAGATATTTGAGGAGAAATTTGTTTGCATAAAAAGATTTTGTAAAAAGAAGAAAGAAAATAAACAAAACAAAGATGAGAAAGAGGAAGGAGCGATCAGCTGCATCAACTTCTCTACTGCCAACGTTTGTCTCTCGAACACATCATAGAGCCATCTTTCTCACATCCGATCCTTTTGAGCATGATGAAGATAGCTTGCCGTCGATGCCTCCGCCTCTTGTGTAGCTTGTACACATCGTCGAGCTGTCCCTCGATTCAAGAACTTTTGATCTTCGTCTCTGCTCTCCTCACACGCTTGATGAAGGAATAATAACCCACATCCTTCACAGAAAGCCCATTTAGATGTCGCCTATGCCTCTATTTTTTGCTTTTAAGGTAGGCCACGATCTACAATTTCTGAAAGCTTGAACACATGCAGAGGAGCATATGTTGTAATTATCAAAGCAGCCATGAACGACTTCGCACAATTGTTCTAAATCATTCCATGTCTTCTCACAACTAAGCTTTTGCAACCGCTTGCAACTACTCACGATTTTGCGATAACTACGTAGAATTGCACAACAACTGCCTCTCAAACTACAGCCGCCTCCTCACCTATAAATATCGAAGCATTCTCTTCATTCACACACACCTTGAAGATACCGATAGAAGTTTGGACAAAGGCATAGAGCACTTATCCATGAAAATTATAAATTGGTAAAATAAGAAAGAAAGAGTAAGAAAGGCATGTAAAGACATGCATTAGGGTAAAAATAGGTCTTAGGGTAGAAACATATATATGTATATATGAAGACCCATATACCGTTACTTCTTGAAGTTGATACTGTTGCTTCTTGAAGTTGATCGAGTGAAGAATATTTTTGAGTGTAATATGCCTCTTAGAATTAGCCGAGTTAATTACAAACTCTCTTTGTTGATCTTAGATCCGGGTTCAGGAAGTGAATTGTTTTTACATTATTTTGATGCATTACTATTGAAATATAACAAAATATTTTCCATTAAATTAATTAATTAAAATATTTAATTAAATTATTAAGTAATTAATTAATAATGTTATTAAAATCATTGATTAAATTTATGATAGTGTTTAATCATTGATTAGTTAATAATAATAATTAAATGATGTTAAAAATTAAATTATCAATTAATTTATTAATTTAATAATAATATCTATAAAATTGTCAATTAATTTAATGTGGGAATCAATAAATCTGAGCTTCTAAACGAAGCATCAAACAGATATGAACACAAATGCAAACGATCACTTTGAGTTTAATCACCACATTGGGATATGTGGACGATGATCAAGTGTTGGCAAATGTTGTCATCATTATCTGAATAATAACAAAAAATGAAGAAAAGAAAAAGAAGAAAGATTCGTTCATACTATTTTGTATTTTACACATAAGACTGAAAATGTAATAAAAATACAAAAAATACATCCTGAAACATTGACATTCCGAGCACAAATGTTTTCCTCATCATCTAGCTCTCAAGCCTTCGGCAACATGCCTCTTTGGTTAACATTGTACTGTTATCAGCACCCTGACTCTAGAGTCTGCCAAGAACCTGCTACCCTTTGCCTGCTGCATGCACATAAATACAAAGTGATCAAAACCATATACATATAAATGAATAGCAAAATGCATATATAAAAGGAAATGTAGAAATGCAAGAAACAATAGAAGAACATGCCTGTAAAATATGTAATAAGAACAACATGAAAAATCTTACAATGCAATTGCTAGTTGATTTAAATGGTTTTGGCTGAGTTGTCTTACCTTGTCCCTAGTATATCTAATAAATTTTAATTGAACCAAATCAAGTTTGAATATTTTAACATTCAAATGATTTGACCATAGATAAAGCTGTGTGATTGAACCCACGAAGATCTAAAAGATCTAAAATGCATGTGCACGGGGCTACATTATCTAAATGATAAGGCCACAAGGCTCATTATCTTGGGCTTTCTAAAAGATATATTCTCTAATCCCAACACAACCTTGGGACACCTTATCTAAATGATAAGGTTGTAAGACCCACTATATCGAGCATTCAAAATAGATGTAAGCCCCATCTCAAACACAAACTCAGACATTCTAAAAGATGTAAGCCCCATCCTAAACACTATATTGGTCATTTCAGCTAATGTAATTCCCATCCTACAACTAAATTAGGCATTTCAATGGATATAAGCTTTATCTCAAATTATAATTGGACATTTCGACAAATATAAGCCCATCTTAAATTAAGTCTGGTATTTCAATGAATGTAAACCCCAAATCTAAAAATACCAAAAACTAACATTTAGGTCTCCTTTAAATACCACTCAATCTGCTCGAGATCTCTGAGATGAGGTAGTGACTATGGTAGCTAATCAAAATTTTTGGATGTTATGGATAAAGTTCCCTCTGATATTAGTAGGTGGGCAACAAATCGATTTGGGATGACGGAATCATAGGATCTTAATCGGGTCTACTCCCATTTACCTCTATTTTATTGCATTTTGAAAGAATCATAATAATCCTTAATTTTTAAAAGGAGTAATTAACTATATAGGCTTGTGCCTATAGAAAATTTTGACCTCAAATCTAACTAATCCTTGGATCAGTCTACTAGAGGAAAGTTTGGTTAAAGATTGAATCTGCTTCACAAAAAGTCTACTCTTAAAAGACTAATTCTGAAGGTGGATATACCTTTACTTTTCAGGGTGATCAATAGTTTTTTGGGTCATGAATTTGGAAAGCAGGTGAAATCCAAAATAAAAACAAGTTTTATTTTGATGGTAAAAGAGATTAAGATAATAAGTGGATGAAATTTTTGAGAATTTTTTTTGAAAAGATAAGTAGTAAAAAAAAAAACATGAATCTAATAATTTAAAAGAGAAGTAAAAGATCAAAGAAACATTTTCAAAGTATGCTTAGAAGAATTTACCTTTTAAAGAAGATTAAAAACTCTTAAATTTGATGAGCTATCTCTTAGAAGTGCTTAAGTTGAAGAATTAAATGGAATATTTTATATTGAGAACTTATTATTAATAAAATAAAACAAAGATTTAAAATTTATTTGTAAGTTCTTAAAAAATAAGTTTAATGAATTTGAGACTACATTTATATTGTTAGATAAAAAAAGAGAGAATATCTCTTACATTCAAATGATATTATACCCACCAGATAATGCCTTGATTGTTGCAGTTACGTCCATATTTCATCTTTGCAAGCACCATCTAGGAAAATAATTAAATGTTTAGAAAGGCCTTCCATTGTTTGGAGTGCCTACGTTTGTGGCTGGTGGGCGACGAAGGTGGCGACTGAAGGCAACTACAAAGGCTTGTTTGTGGATGTAAGTCTGTGCTTTGGCAATTTGGGCGCAATTTATTTTATGTGGAAATGACTAGCAAGGGAATTTAATTCCCCCAAAATTTTACATTATATTGAAATTCTCTTGGATTAAATGCTTGCAATTTAAGTTTATTTAATTTGAAAAATTTACACTCAAATTACAATAGTCCAAAGAGATTGCATAAAAATAATGAAGAAATTCGAAAAATATTGGTGTGTATAATGGAGGTATGATTGTAGTAATGTTATTAGGAGTACATTAAGGACATTTCTCTTGTAAATTGCAGTGAGGACATTGCGAGTCACATCAAATGCACTATTTTGCAATGTACCCTTGTAATGCTTTAATACACAAAAACAAGCACAATTCTGCATTGCAGTTGACTAGGTTAGGGGATTTGATGAGATTTATTTTGCTTAACTATTGATTGAATAAAGTAGCAATGCTTTCAATTGACAATGAAGCTTTGCGATCTTCTCATCAATGATGTCATATTTGTAAATTAACAAAATCTGTGTTAAACTGAAAAAGAAACTAGTAAATTTATTAATAGCTTGATGTGGGCATCATGAAAAGATGTATTGTCAACACATGAAAGGTGAGTGATAATCATGCTATCTTTAGCTCTATTAGCTATTCTAGGATGAGCAAGCACCATCTAAGAAAATAATTGTGATTTGAAGTCATTATTGTGCGCAAATTGGCTTGATATTAGTGAATTACCTTGCTTTAGCCCTTTAGTTAATTTCAAGTAACCATTCTATTTCTATTGGTGATGATGGAGAACCAATCATTTAGAAAGTAATATTTAACAAGCAATATATAAATCTAAATCGTCAAAGTATTATCCACTTTGGTTTTAGTGGCATAACAATTTTGTTATTTAATGATAACTTTTGGAAGGTCACCAATTTTAGGTATACTTCACTATGAGCACATTTAACTTTGGAGTTTTTATTAGAAGTTATATTAGTTATTTTAAAAGATGCCTTTGATAGTTGAGTTATACTTAAATATGCTTAATGAACTTCATAAACCCCTTCTCTTAAGTAACTATTGTTCTCGTTAATATTCATACACAAATTCAAGAATCATTCGCTAGGCAATTAGAACTGGACTTTGGAGGTGATCCCTAAAGACTCAAGTGGTGTCTCCTACTGTATAGCACTTTATCCCATAAAAGTTCAAGAGGGTGGCTCCTAGCTTCCATTTGACACCCAACGTACTACTTTGATACATTTGTAATAGCTCAAATTGTTAACCATCAAGTTATTGTTTGTTTGGGACTTAGTGGCTTCACTCTTTGTCGACTGATGATAACTTTTTGGGAGGTTACTGATTATAAGACTGCTCTTCTATGAGCACATCATAAAAAATTCTGCCAGTTATCTTAAAAGATGCCTTAGTATTTGAGGGTTTTTTTCTTAGCTTTATTTAAAGAGCTTCACTCATATAGCTGTAGATGAACTTCCGTTTGATGTATAAATGCTTGTTTTAATTATGATGTCATGGCTTCATTCTTTCATGCTTAATTCATTAGTTCCCGGACTAACAGAATATTACCTTGAACAGTTATTTTTTTTTTGTCTGAAATTTTTTTTGATAGCTCAATCAAATCATCCTTGATAATCTTCAAACATTTCTTATATACCTTAGGCAGTGAAACCATCAGGGCTACCTTCAGTCTTGAATCTAATCCAAACAGAGTTGCTTTAGTTTTTTTGATGGTTGGAATTGCAGCTCGAACTATATTGTTACTCTCTTACTAGGCCTAGAGTAACAGACCAAAGCTTATGCATACTAGAAGCTTCTACAATTCCCTATGAATTTCCGGTGTGGGTTGTTCATTGAAGAATTATAGTCTTGGTTTATAAATGTTTTCTTGCTCTAAAAATATATTACCTGCAGTAGAATTGTTTTTGGCTTTGTAGCATAGTTTTCTCTTAGCATTAACTTTTGCTTGAAAGAGTATTTTAACAACAACAAATATACAGAATGCGTATATGAAACAAAAGCAGCTACTGTGAACCAGGAAGAAGAAAAATTGTTGAGACAAGAAGTGTTGTAAGAGATACATAGAAGTCCAAAATTAGTACTTAGCTTTATGGTTAGAGGTTGTTAGATGTCCAGCCGCCTTCTTTTGATAGAACACTTTTGTAACTAATATAAAAGGAGAACGAGAAATGTATTAGAGCAGCTATTACATTTTGAATAATAAGAAAAGAAATTTAAACTTTTCCTTAGTTTTCTTTCATGGTATAGAGCCAAGAAGTTAGCAAATGGTGAAAATCATCCCTGTTTCTTCAAGAGTAGAAGAAAGCACATGCAGACCCTATTATTTACATCCAAATGAGACCCTTCATTGATTGTTGTATTCTCGGTCCTCATAATCAAATTATCACACATGGGAGGCACTCCTTTACCAAAATATTCATTGATGGCTCAATATAAATTTTCAACAAAGATAAAGCAGTGTTCGCAGCATAGGAGATATGCAGCACAATGGTTGCATCTTGGCTATTAAATGTTTCACCCTCCATGCACAGGACAATCATTTGGTTGGATAATACAATTGAAATATGGAATGACCTCATGCAAAGTCTCTTTCAAAAGTAACATTTTTAGATTATTTGATTTGCAACAATTATTGTTCTTAATTTCTCATAAAAATCAATCTGTTAATGACTGACTGCTTTGGGTAGATGAAAGTAGTTTGGGAGGATTTGATAAATCTCAACCCCATGGCAACACTTGCACCTTAAGTGTTATTGTGGTACTTTACAAATCATGATAAAATATAAAAAAATGATTATTCTATCAAATTTGTTAAAGGGTTAAATAAAAAATTTCTATTTTCAAATCTCAAATTAAGGCCATGGATCCTTTACCAGATATAAATAAAGCTATTAACTTTGTATTGTTGTTTGCAAGAGGCCTTGAAATCAGCGCATAAAAAACTCTAGATTCAAATGTTTTCTCCACAAAGAAAGTAGTCGTTGGTAGAGACATAATAACCATGATTTCAGAAATAATGTAAATTTCATTAAGAAAGGGGGAGCAGTAATGCTCACAGCATAACTTAAACAAACCTATTTGCAGTTACTGCAGATATATAGGCCATACGATTGAAGTTTATTGTAAAAAGCATTGCGATCCTCTAGGAAGATAGGCCATACGATTGAAGTTTATTGTAAAAAGCATTGCGATCCTCTAGGAATTTAACCTAAAGGAAAACAACCTCAAAGTCATTTATACGCATCTTCATAGATCAAAGGAAAAATGAGAATATAGATGCCACTAATTAGGATTAACAGCTAGGAAATTCATCAAGTGTAACTTAGGAATTTAAGATCATAATGGAGTAAAACTGATGCAAAAAGTTTAAGTCGAATGGGCAATACAAAGAATGCACACGTGTGTGCCCTGACAACAAATTTTTCATCAGAACAAGATCCCTTCTCATATTTAGGTATGCGCTTTGCCTCATATTCAAGCATTGGAAACCTTAATAAGATTTCATGGATTATATATTTAAGCGAAACAGACCATATAATCTATTTACTTAATAGTTTCTCTCAACGTAAAAGGGTACAAAATATCTATGGACTTTACCAATTCAGAAAAGGTATTAGTTACACATACTGGACCTGTGGATCTTTTTCCAAAATTCAGATTTGAAAATACGCTGTGCTCCAAATTTTTCTTATAATCTAATCTCTGCCAACAAATTGACAAGAATAAATGATTATGTTTCTTATTTTATTCTAATAAATGCATTATTCAGGATACGCAGGCTTCCAAAATGATTGGATTAGTTAGTGAAAGGTAGGTCTATTTTACTTAATAAAACTGCAGCCTACACTCAACAGTAGAGATATTATTTGTGCAAATAACAATGAAATGAAAAATGCAACAGGGATAGAATAGGTTCAGGTCCATTCAATAAAAAAGGAAATGAGGCTAATCATTGGCATTGTAGGTTGGAACATTCTTTAGACACCAGAGTAAGAATGCTTAATTCCTTAAAACTTATTTTTTCTACTAAAACACATTGCGAGATATGCCATTTTTCTAAACAAAGAAAATTATCTTTTTCGTCAAGCAATTTTATTGTAAGTAATATTTTTGATTTGGTGCATATGAATGTCTAGGGAACTTTTTAAGTTGAAGTTCTTTATGGCTTTCGTTATTTTCACAGTTGTTGATGATAAATTGAGATATACCTGCTTGTACACATTTACTTAAATAAAAGTCAAAAAGCAATAAAATATGTTGAATCCTTCACAATATATGGTGAAACTCAATTTGAGACCAAGGTTAAGTGTATTAGAACTGATAATGTTGGAATTTTACATAATAAATTTTTATCAAAGCAAAGTTATCATGCATCAAACAACCTGTATTTAAATGCCGCAGCAAAATGGAATAATGAAATGTAAGCAGTAGCACATACTTTGTTGCAAGAGTTTGTAATTTTTAGTCATCATTACCTTTGAATTTCTGGGGAGAATGTGTATTACTTGCAGTTTATCTAATAAATAGAATTACTACGCCATTGTTAGATGAGCTACCACCATATCAAGTATTATATGATGAAACTTCAGATTATGATTATCTAAAATTTTTTGAATGTTTAGCATACGCCCCTGCAATTACAAATTTCTGAAGCACATTTGATGCAAGATCAATCTCATACATTTTTCTCGGATACCACCATAATACAATTTTAAGCTTTATAACATTTTGACATAACAAACTCTCATATTTTGAAATATAATTTTTCAGCAGAACATCTTTCCTCGTTCACAGGAGCACAAACACTCGTTCGGTCAAGAGAATTCCTTTGAAAAAAATGTAGACTACTCAACAAAATGGGAAGCTAACTTAAGCACTGAGTGTTGGAGATGCGCCATGAAGCTAGAAATACAAACTTTTAAAACAACAAGACATGGACCATTGCTAATTTGTCCTATGGAAAGCAACTAATGGGGTTAAATGGTATACAAATTAAATCTCATTCAAATAGGCATTTTGAGAAATGCAATGCACGGTTGGTTGCTAAGGGATATACCCAACAACATAGGATTGATTTTATATATACTTTTGCACTAGTTGCTAAAATGGTGACAATTAAAAACATTATTAATAATAGTAGCCATCAAGGGATGACATTTATTTTAATTAGATATCAATAATACCTCTTGGCTTGGAGACTTGGTTGAAGTTTGTATTATACTTTCACCAATTTATCAAACAAGTTAAATAAAGTAGTTACACTGTATGCTTCATGAAATCAAATGCAAATCCATCTTTTTTTCTTGAGAAAAAAAATGATTGCTTTATAGCATTACTTGTACAACATTATCATTGCAATTGATAATATGAAAGGAGTGCAGAATATTTAGAGTATATACATAAATAAGTCAAAATCAAATATTTAGAAAAAAAAAATATGGGATTAAAGATTGCAAGAAATGATTTGGGAACTAACCTTTGCCAGACCAAATACGGATTTAAACTGCTAGAAATGACAGTCTTTTCAGAATGCAAGCTTGCTCCCACACATATATGCTGGCTCTTCCAAAATTACACGTACAATTAGGAGATTTACTATAAGATAATAATCTATACAGAAAGCTTATAGGCAAATTGCGTTACCTTTGTATCACCAAGCATGACATTACCTTTGTGATACATTTTCTTAGCCAGTTCTTAGATAGAACAACATCAATGAACCTACAAACAACCCAGAATATTAAGATAATGTTAAGCAAGTAGGAAAATGACTCCATTTTTTCCAAGGCAAATTTAGTTCTAAAAGTGTTTAGTGATTCCAATTGGGCATCTTAGTCAGACAGGCACCATAAAATTTGTTACAAGATATTGTATGTTCATTGACACATTACTTATTACTAGAAAAAAAAAAGGCACAATGCCTAAATCTTCTTTAGAGGCCTAGTACAAGGCATTATTAGTGGCAACTTGTGAAATTGTTTGGATAGGATATCTACTAACTGATTTGAGTGCATTGCCAAATTCTTGTACTTTACTTTTTTGTGATACCAATTAGCACTTCATATTGCACAAAACCCATGTTTCCATGAAAGGATAAAGCATATAGAAATAGATTGACGCATTATGAGACAAAAGATACAGAAAAGGACAATATGAACAATGCCTGTAAATTTGCAAATGAGCTAGGTGACTCCTTAACCAAACTACTTCCACCAACATTTTTCATATCATCAGTATCCTAGCTGAAAATATACAATTAATATTGTCCAAGTTGGAGGGAATTATTGAAATAACAGCAAATGTACAAAATGCACATATGAAACATTAGCAACAACTGTGAACAGAAAAGTTGGAAGAAGAAAAAAGTGTTGCAACCGATACATAGAAGTTCAGCAATTGATATCTTAATGGTTAGCTTGAAGTTATTAGATGTCCAGCTGTCTCCTCTTGATAAAACACTCGTGTAACCTATATAAAAGGAGAACAGCAAAAGAGTTAAATCAGTTTTTACATTCTGAATAATAAGAATACAAGTGTAAACTTTCCTTTAGTTTTCTTTAAAAGAATTTGATGCTTTTATCTCTCAATTTTAAAATTTTCAAATAGTATTTTGGTTCCAAATTTGGCTTATGTGCGTGATCCATGCACATCCTTATTTGATTAAAAACTATAGATGACTACTCTATGATATTCTCTAAAAGTGTTTACCACATTCTAGTATTTGGTTATAAGATTATTGAAATGGACACTGAACTTTAAACCATTTCAATTCTCTCCATTGGCTTCTCTATGGATAGCTTTCCAGGACAATTGGATTGAATATATCAATAAGATGCTCTCTTTTTATTGGCAGCAGCCTTTTGGTAACAACTTCATTTAGATCATGGATCAGAAAATCTTGCTATTCTACACCGCAAGGGTAGTGGAAGCTGTTGAATCGCAATCCTCATCTGATTTCATAAGGATGGGTGTTGACGTTAGTGGTTATGCTTAGAAGGTGGAGATGGATAAGGCCGTTCTTTTGCTTCTACTGTAAGTGGCAAGACCATGCTGATTCTAATTGCAGAAAAGTTAACATAGAAACCAAAGCAAGCTAAATTACTCAAAATATCGAGAATGTTTTTGTATGCATATTTTTCCTGTTTTTGCTGCAGTTACTTATTACAAATCTGAAAAGATATATGCCGTTTATCATTTTTAAGCTTTCAATTGCCAATAATGACTTTTTTAATTTTTAATTTACAGTTTGCTACTTTTTATTCACGTTTGAGGGATTCAGTTTTTCTAATCCATAGTCATTTAGTTTTTCAGACTTCAATCTGAACATGCTTTTTCTTATGTTATTTACTGACCGTTATGTTTAAGCATCTATTTAGGTAGAGAAGCTTTTGTTGTGGTCTATTTGACTGTTTCAGTTTGTGTAGTGGTTCTTTTTACTTGTCAATGCTATGAACTGCAATTCTCATTTTAATATGGCTTCTATTTATTTCATTATCAGTTTTATCCCTATTTTGGGTCACAAGTAATATATTAGTGTTAGAAAAATTAGAACCTTGCCCTACTTTCTTCTGTTTAATATTTCAGTTGAAAATGCCCTTGAAGAATTGGCACAATACATTAATAAAATTGTACACATATACCTACTTCTCAATTTTTATATTAGAACTATGCATTTGTTATTTATTTCCGTAAGGCTTTATTTTGTTGTTATCTTTTTTTGCTCTGTTTTGATATTGGCAGGAAGCCGTGCAGCTTCTAATCCAGAAGAGGTAAAGCGTCTTCCTGGTGGTAAAATCAAGAAAAAGGTAAAATTGTGGATTCTGTTGTGTTTACCTGTTTATGGAGTAGAAGTTGGTAATCTCCGAGTTGCATTTTAAGACCAAGTCTTAAGTGCCACTTTCAATGTAAGACATTCTATGAGTAAACAAGAAGGATTGTTGGTTGTATACATTTTGTTGCATTCTAATAGCTGATAATAAGCTGCCTTCTACTCTGCATTAAAATTTGTAAATGCTTTTGCATTTGGCACTAGTTTAAATTTGTGTTTCATTTTGAGGAGAATATTTATTTTTGGAGAACCAATCAAAAGTTTGAACCTTTGTTGCTTTGTAATTTTGCTTTCAAAAGAATATACTCTTGGAGGCTGTTTGAAGGTAGAAAATTTGGGATAAAGTAATCTGATTATAGTATAGTATGATTGCGCAGTGTAATTTGGTTACATTACTCTTTTTGAATTTTTCTATTTGGAGTGAATTAATATACATAGTATGCTATTTTGAGTAATTTGTGAGGATAAGAATACCTCCAAACTTTGTTTTAAATATGTGCTCTTCTTCTTAGCAAATCGAACGAATAAATCCCTTGCGAAACGAACGAACGATCTTGTATCTGCTCTTCTTCTCCGCTAGTCTAACAAATTGAATGAGAGTTAATATGTGTCAGCGACTCGTCTAATATGATAATCGAACGAGTCTGCGAACGATTCGTCTAATTGGCGATAACTAATATGCGAATCGGAGAGAACTATTCGTCAATTCGTCGGTGATGATCGGCGATAACTAATCTTTGAACTGAACTAATATGCGTTTGATTCGTGCTTTCGTGTGATTCGTCTAATTCACCTTTGTCTCGCCTTCGCTTTCGTTCAATCGATTCATTCTTCGTGCGATCGAACAAATATTCGTCTTCTAACGAGGGCCCGCCTTTGTCTTTGTGTGATCTATTCGTGCGACTTGTTTTTGTCTTCGAACTTTGGAATTCACGTTGCCTCCATGCGTTGGATTCCGCATAAAATTGAATTTTGGATAATTTTGCAAAAATTCTTCTCTCCGCTCTCTTTCATAGTGGGTAAAATTTATAATGATTGTAAGGCATATTTGTAATTGTTTATGACTAATTGATACATGATGTCTTTGGATCTTAGGTTCAATACTACACAAGATTTAGCTGAGATGCACAAATATTAGCCTATTTTGATGGTAAATTATAAAATGCTTATGCCGCTTCAAACAAGGGCTTAAGATTTGCAAATACCTGTTAAAGAAATATGAGTAAGATTCACATCTTGAAAAAAGGCTGGTGCATGTCAAATTTTGCCAAAATTTTTTTTACATTTGTTTTTTAGTATGACAAACAGCCCCTTAATGATTGTCAGGCGTATTTGTAGTTATTTATGACTAATTGATGCATGATGTCTTTGGATCTTAGGTTCAGTACTGCGCAAGATTTAGCTGAGATGCACAAATATTAGCCTATATTGATGGGAAATCATAAAATGCTTATGCCGCTTCAAACAAGGGTTTAAGATTTACAAATACCTGTTAAAGAAATATGAATAAGATTCACATCTTGAAATAAGGCTGGTGCACGGCAGACTTTGCCAAATCTTGATTAAAGGAATAGGGAGGCCTCCATGTTGGTTGCACAGAGCATTGTCATCCTTGTGGAAGGAGGCTATGGGTTCATTTGGTAGTCTGAAAGGTAAATGGGAGAGGAGAGAAGGGGAGGAATAGAGGGAGCTTTTCTCCAACAATAATAACTATGAATGCATTGGATCATGGAATGAAGTTATGGGTAGGTGGGTTCCTGTAAGAGAGTTGCTGTAAAAATAGGGGCACGACTGGGTTTAAAATATATATAGGATTTGGCAATAATAGTGCCATGCAGTTAAAACCACATGTATTGAGCGCTTTAACTTACATAGAATGTGTAATGACCCAATGTCGTTACTTTGCAAAGTAGGTCAGATCCCGCCTCACAAATAAGGATCCCGGGGAAACTTCAAATTAGGGCAAACAAAATTTCTATTAGATAGAAATAATTTTTAGATCAAAGTGCCATAATTTGGGAGAATTCGGATAATGAAAATTTCTGCTTTAGTATTTATGAATTATTAAAATCCAATATCTTAAGAAAATTAAATACGTGTTCGAATTCATCATTTTTCATGTCATTGTGTTAAGTATGTTATTTAAAGGCTGCTTGAAAAGTTTTATCAATTTTTGAGCACCAGTTCGACTTCAATTAATTTTCGAAGTTTGAAACTTCAGAAATAATTAAAAATAAAATATTTGTCCAAATCGAAATTTTTTGGCGCAATGATGTTTGTTATGTCATAACACACTTCGGTGTCATGTTTCGTTATTTTTGGATAACGATATTAATTTTTCCTTTAAAATTCATTCTTCCTTTATTTTTCCCCTCCCTTTGATCGCAGACCCTTCCCTTGCGATTCGCTCTACAGGGGTAGAAGCTTCCGCGCCTTTCCTGCGCCATTTTGGCGCAGGAATGGTCGGCCAATTTGGCCAACCATCTCCACCCTCTTCCCTCTTCCCTTTCCCTCTACTTAAACCCCTCCCCTCCCCTCCCCTACTTCTCCCCCTCACAGCAGCCCCTCTCCCTTCAGCCTTCCTTCCCTTGCCAACAGCCCTCCTCCCCAGCTCCCTGCCTCCTTGCCAGCCCTTCAGCAGCAGCTGACCACCCAGCAGTCAGCCCTTTCCGCTGCAGCCCTCCCTCGGCCAGCCAACAGCTAGCCACCCTGCCTATCAGCCCCCTCCTTCGGCTAGCCAGCAGCAGCTAGTCAGCCCCCACTGCCCCGACAACCTCTTGCTGGCTCTCTTCAGATTTTGCTATTTCTTCGTTCTTTTATTTTTATATACTTAATAATCATTAATATGAAGGTAATAATAATAAAATTACATCATTCATATTATTATGGTTCTCATTAATCAATAATGAAAACTGTACAAATATTATAAATTGATTATTAATTTCAATTTAAGCATTTTATTCTGTCATTTCCCTTTTCTTTATTATTACTTTTTGCAATTTATACAGCCATTTCCATTCTGTCTTCTTTCTTTCATACATTATTATTATCATTATTATTATTATAATTAAATAATGATAATAATAACGATATTATAAATATAATTACTACCCTTAGAGACTTAAAATGTTGTCTTCTATCAAGATAAAAGAATGAAAGAAAGGCAGAATGAAAAAGAAGAAACTAGAAATTCATAAAAATATCATATCACTTTCATTTTAATATTAGCTAAAAGGCTAATATAAAACATCAAAAACCTAAATGTAGATTGAGCGAACTGTCACTCATCCGAACTTAAAGAACAAAGTACCAGATGCCTTTTATTACACTTGTTTAAATATGTTTTTTTTCCGCTTAGCATCGCACAAATTGATAAAACAAGTTTGGATAAGTGAGTAGCAAGGATTCCATGTTGATATATTTTTAGTTTGATTAGACAACTGCTAGGACGGGGCTGTCCGACATAGTGAGTCATAAGGAGCCTATACTGATAAGCATTTAAGGGGGCATGTATAGAGGGAAGTTGGGATATGTAACACAAAAATGAACCCCCTTTTTCTCGATTTTGTATTTGCCCAACAAAATCATATTTTACCTCAGATATTAAACGCTAAAATTCTGTATTTATTTTTGTGACAATAATTATTTTTATGCTAAAGTTTCAGTGCGACTGGAACAGATTTGCAGGAATAATTTTATGCAACTTTTATTTCTTGTCAAATTATTGATTATTTTGCTTATTAATTGGTTATCGATTTTGTATTTGTAAAGATGACATTTATTAGTACTTAGTTTCACAATTAACTGGTTATCGAATGCTCGTACTTTTGTAACGTGCCAAGATCAGTAGTTTGTCCTAGAAGAAAGGTGCTAAGAACCAAGCATTGCTGATACTGCTTTTTGCTGATTTTCCGCTTTCTTTTTGATACTTTTTAAAAGTTTATAATTTTATTTTATTTTAATCTTTGTATCCAAGACTTGTGAATTATGAATAAATGAGTTATGTTTGATGTCTATATATTTATCTCTTAAATCACTCAATATGATCTTGCGACTAGAGGACTTGTTGTTATCCCCTGAGAAACCAGTGCTGGATTTGCTCTCGCTGACCCGATACCGGGTCCTTGCAGAATGCACTAAAAAGATGCATTATCTACAGTATTGTACACTTATGGTCTGTGTACCAAGAATAATTGATAGTAATTGTCTACAATCCTTTTAAAGTAATTGTCTACAATCCTTATTTTGTCTTTTCAAAAGGGAGAACTTCAATCATTTTGTTAATAGTGCAATTGATTTTCACCCTCTTCTTTGACATCTTCATCACTTATAGACCCAAACAGTAGATCCATCGATTATAGCTTGGACATTTCCCCTTAAGATTTTATTGAATAACTTTTAGTAATATTTCTTAAAGAGTGTGAAGAACGATGATAACTTTTCTCAATCTAGTATTCAGCTACATGATAATCTCAGTTAACTTAATAAGGAAAAGCATTATAAAATAGCCAATGATGCCCAACAATCTACATAATTATTCACTCTACAATAAGAACTATTAATAGTAACAAAATTATGTTTGTTATCACCAAAATAGCATGAAGGTACTGCAAAAGAACTAATCTTATAAGATATTTCACACATGGAGTTGTGATATTTAAAATACTAAAACGATTCTAATTCAAAATATGGTATGAAAGTGATTAACTGATTGATAATAAATTATTGTCGGTATGCAGTGACATAGTAAGAACTAAATTAATCTTTACATTGAAAATTTGGATTATAATAAAATCAATACCTCTTATTTTAAGAGACTTTAAGGTTCAACTTAATCATCCTCTTCATGTGGCATGAGCATCAACACACCTTGAAACTAATTTTGATTTATTTCATAGTTTGATATTATAATAATAAACCTGTAAATATACCTAAATGAAATCTTTAATAAATACCATACCACTCCAAGCTGTTTGGGCTCATGAGGCCAGCAACCCCAGCATCCAGCTACTAAATATCTGTTTAGGATAACTTCTGATTGCAACGCATTTTAAAAAGCTACACGTAGTTCTTTTAAATTGTTTCATTAGCATTGATTTTAGCTGCATTTTTTAAACTTTATTATAAAAATGGAGCTATACCATGATTTTAGAATGCCTTGTCAAATTTTATATGCTTTCATGAATGTCAAAAAATGGAAAAAACATCCTTATTCTTTTAGTCAGCACTGTTTATCCCTGTTTTTGCCAAAAGATCCATTTGTGATAATCACTTTAGGATATTTACATCATTTTGATTGGCACATAATATTTTGACTGCTAGGTTCTTAAATAACAGTATTTCAGGCCAAGTAGATTCAAACAGAAACCTTTCTTGCAGTAATTTCACAAGTGACATTCTAAATAGTTGTCTCAAGTGAATCCTAAATAGCCTTTCATCTCCAATGATTGAACCCTACATCTCAGAAAACCAATTCATAAATATAAAATTGCTCCAACTCTAGTTCAGATTGTCATCAACCCAATATTCGCAAATCTTCGACCTCATTCAATAATCCATCTTTTGGTTTAAGATAGTTTCCTCTCTAGTCTTTGCCTGGAAACCCAAAATCTTGACATGACAAGCTGTCCCTGACCAGTGTTAACTGGCTTAACCCTAAACCCTTGTTTTTAATGAATCTTAATATTTGTTTCGTGGCAAAAAATTCAATGTATTGATCTTCCTAGCTAATTTTCACCTCCAACATGGTTCCAGATTCTTCAAAGTTGACCCTATCTAGCATTGACTAAATGAAAAATAAGGTTGAGCACAATTCTGCTTAAGGGAATGCATATTGGCAGTGCTAGCAAAATGGTTAGAGAGATGATTTGATAGGAGCACAAGTTTTGAATAAAATTGGTGTAATTTGGCAACCATCAATGCGATGAAACAATCATCAGTGTGAAGCAACAACCTTCAAAGTGGAGTGAAGATATACTTAAAAAAGGCAAAATGTAGGTGCGGTAAGTGAAATTGGAACTAGTGGACAAAAGAAATATGCAAAGCACTCAACAAAAGTTTGAGGGCAGAGCAGTGGAAGAGTTGAAGAAGATTTGAGCATATGGTAGTTGCGAGCACAAAATGCTGTTCTATAAAAGTCAGAGATTTATATTATTAAGTGCAAAACAATGATAAGTAATGCAAGTTTACAATAAAAACAAAATAGTAATTCTAAACCTTAGAACATCTAACTGCACATAATAAGATCTTTTGCAGGAAGTTGTAACCTAGAAGATGGGAAGATTTTCATGAAGGATATTGAGTAGCAGTTAGGAGTTATCCATGCTAATAATATATAGCAAACCTCACTGTCATGTATTATTAATTAATAGACGAATGATTGTAATTTTAATATTATATTGTCTGTTTTTTTTTTCCAAAAATTGCACTGGAAGAATGCCACGATGTATTATTCTTCCTCTTCATAAAACAACTATTGAAGCTCTAATTGTTTGCGGTAATGTCTAACCTAGTCTTAAAGTATTTATATGCATTTTGCACTTGACCTCTCGAGGAAATTCTCATTTGTTGCATAAGTATTGATGAGCATTTAAAAGGTGAAGTTTCTCATCACCTCTAAAAATTTAGATTTCAACTAGGAAAAGATCTCATTTTATCTTTCAGAGTGATACAGTTAGTAAGATGTCTAGGATATTTATTATCAAGAGAGACAAAGAAATATTGGATGAGAGTGGGCATTTGAGATTGGTTGCGCGATGCTTAGCTTCATAGGGCATATAAATATATGGTTTGTAAGTGTTTGCTTCATTAGCTTGTAATAGAGTATTCTATTGAAGTCGGGAGAAATCTTAATCTGATGGAGAAGATCAAGTGCTGATATAGGAGTACCAAACCATCAAAAGAATACTTGTCTCATAGCTCATTATGATTTACTTTCCACATTTATTAGTAAATAAAATCAAAACTTATGCTGAGCCACTTATGCTTAAATGGACAAAAACTTTCATTACCATTCGTGAACGGTTTTAATTTAAAATAATTTTTAAAGAGCGTACTTCACCTCACTTGTGTACCCCATCAAACCAAAATTAGAAATAGAACTCAACCTTTTTAAATTTCATAGGGCTTAGCAACCCATGAAAAAGGTTCCTTCTACAATTTTTTAATTTGCAATTTCCTTTGTATGTGTAATTCAAATATAAATTCCCAAGGTAAAAACAATGCATATATCCAATAAGAATAAGTTGAGCCTTTTAATTAATATGAAGAGTTATTAAATGCATCTCAAATAATTCAAAAGGCCCTAAATGACAAAAATACAAGAAAATTCAAATATAATTAACTTTTTAAAAGTTAATAAAACGATTCTCCATGCACATTTTTATGATCAAATAATAATTATGCATTACTAAACAAAAATAATGAAACATAGAATAAAAAAACAAAGACCTATCCTTCAAAATTTCATTATTGCCTAAAAAAATTGCTCAGCTTGAAAGTGGAGAGTTTGTCTTTTAGCAAAACAAAATAAAAGCTTTACTATTAACCATGTCATCTACTTCAAATGCAATCATGAATATTAAATTCTTAGAATTTATATACTAGAAAATTAAAACATGCATTAATAACTAAATTAAATGATTTTCCAATCTAAGCTGATAGTAGTTTTTTTAATTCTTGAGCTCTTTTCAGTTGATGCTTACACTTGTATCAGGTCTTTTATGCAAGCCTTGACTAACGTCAGTAGTATATATTTATATAATATCAAAGCAATTAAATAATGTTTCCCAGTTAGTTCAATCATTCGCTCAAGTTTCACACTCTAATCAATGAAACCTTGTAGAGACCTCTCTATACACTCCCAAACATATTACCCATCCTTGGTGCTGTGATATGGTGGAATTTTTTTGGTGGTATAAAAGTGTAAACTCAATGTGGGATGTAGATGTGCACGTAGTAGTCTTAGGTAATGTAGGATTGAAGGTGGTGGGGCTCATGTGAGTCGTTTGGAGGTTAAGATGGGGGAGTTTAAGAGGTGAAACAGAAGGTTTTATATGGTATATAGGTTTGAGTTAGAGTTTGAGAGGCTGTCTCAGCAGAAGGGAGGAAAATAGAAGTAATAGATTGCAAGGCAGTTTAAAGATACCAAAAGATGGATAGCCATAGAAACCCCATCGAGATGGATGGCTATACATGCTCCACCAAGCTCTCGCACAATGCTTTCGATAAAATTTCTCAAGTTTTATTAATGCAAGAGATGAAAACTAGTCCAATATAAGATATTTCTATTTAACATCTTCATTTGATTTGGCGAGATTATTTCAAACTATAAAATTTAGATAAATAAAATTAGGGGAAAAAAGATGGGCATCTGAGGAGGGAGTAATAATTAGTTTCTTAGTATTAGATTTACTTTACAAATCTTCAGTAAAGTTCTCTTGAGAGTTCCTTCTAATATTCTTATAATTTAAAGTTTCATAATTGGAACAATTTGAACCTGCTTAATCTATGCACGCAAATTTCCACAAATATTTACTTCTCAAAAAGAAAATAAAACCTCATGTAATGTTGTAATGGTCTTGATGCTGCAAGGGATTTGCTTAGTATGATACGTAGTGGATTGAACGTTCAATAATTTATGTCTATAAATGTTAGATCCATGTATACCAAGTGCTAATTATTGGTGTGTAGCGTTGTACTGTATAATGTTTTGTATTTTATAATTTATTATTATTATTATCATTATTATTATCATTATTATTATTATTATTATTTTTTGCTCTTTGATATCTAACCCAATTTAATAGAGAACAACAAAGTTTATTCCTCAATACAACCCCCTATTTATAAAGCTACTCCTATTTATAAATGAGTTCAACATTCAATTCTGCACATGCTAGAATAACATGCATTTAATAAGATTTATGATATGAATTTAATAAATATAAATCTTAGACTAACTCATCTATTCGCAGAGGATAAGAGAGTTTTCATTTCATTTATCATCATATCCCTAATGCACACTGTCCTCTTTATATGAGTTCAACTATACCTCTAGACTTACAAGAGACTCTCACCACAGCTTTCTTGGTCACTACTAAGCTTGCTCAGCTTGCCTGAAAACTTATTTCAATACTTTTTTCTAAATGAATCCTAGAAGAAAGCATTTAATTCTGTTTGACGGTGCACATGTAGGTGGCGGACTGGCCATAGTCCGCATTGTTTTATGCAAATTATTAACTTGCTGATGAGCAATTTCTTATTGCATTGAGCAGTGTAAAGTTGAAAGAACTACAATTTCATTAACTATTTAATGTGACATATAATTTAGGCACAAAGGCTATAATGATTTTCTTTTTGTTAGGACAAGCAAGAAGTTGTTATTGAGAAGATTGTTCGGAGTAAGCGCAAGAGTATAACTGTTGTGAAAGGCTTGGATCTCTTTGGTTAGTGTTTTAACACGCTACTTTTGCTTAGTCTCTTAAAGTTTGTTCGGATGGTTTGCTTTGTGAAACTTTTTGTGCTCATTTTTTTTTCTTTTTTCTTCTTCTATGTTTTGTTAAATAGGCATCCTCTTTATATTTCGGGGGATGATTTGCCTTGTGATTCTTCGGGTATCATTTCATTTTTTTTTTTTTTTTGTTAATAGGTGTTAAATTAAGTGACGCATCAAAAAAACTTGGAAAGAAATTTGCAACTGGAGCATCTATTGTTAAGGTAATCTTTATTTCATTGTGGTTGTACTGTTAACTAAACTTTGAGATAATGTTGATATTGGTTTCAAGGGTCCAACTGAGAAGGAGCAAATTGATGTACAAGGGGATATATCGTATGATATAGTAGACTTTATCACAGAAACTTGGCCAGAGGTGCTCTTTTCTTTTAAACTAGTGTTTTTTATCAACATGTCCCTTTAGAAATTTTTGGGTGGACATTTTTTAAGAGAATTATTTATATTCTGCTATCATGTCTTATATTAAGGTACCTTACTGATTATCTTTTTATTTCTTGGTTCAACTATTTAAGAAGCATGTTTTCTCTTCTACATGCATGTGTTACACAAACATCGTCACGCCCATAAATGAAAACTTTGATAAAATATGGATTACTAGTTGTATAGACATGCTTAACTTAATAGAAAAAGTTCGAAGACAAACCTACACTGTATATCCGTTTTACAAATTCTGGTGTCTTGTAATAGAACCTTTATGGGGTAAATTTTTGTATGATTGGTTTAGGTACTGTTAATAAAGAAAAGAAATTTGAATGTTGATGATTATATATGACACATGCTTACTAATATCTCAGCCATACATGTAAAACTGAGATGGCCTATAAAAAAAAATAAAATAATAAATACTGGGAGGATCCATTCAACCCATGTAAAATTGAGTGAACCCGCCTGAATATTTACACAATTTTCCAAGTTATTATCTAAATGATAGAAATATATATACATATACATTCATATATATATATATAATATGAACGTTATTACTAATCATTGTATTGTTTTAAAAGAATTTAAGCTATGTTCGCAAATAAATATTCTTAAAATCAATGCAGCGTTCATGAATATATTTTTCATAATTTCTTAACTTGGAATGTAACCAAACAACCGCAATGGTGGAGCATCTTAACAGATTTAGTTCGGATAAAGTGTCATTTATGAAATTTGTATAAACCGCTTGGCCTAAAAATTTATTTTGAGTTCAAAATATATATGATTGAACCATAGTAGTTTCTACTGTATTATTGAAGAAAGGTCTGAAGAAATTAACTCTTATGGTTATGAAAAGGTTCTTGGTTCAATTGTACAATGTAATCGAGGAGCACATCTAGAGTGCCGTGTAATTGGAAAATTCCACTTAAATTTGAAGGAAAATTTTATAGGCCAGCTATAAGCTATGTTATATGTTGCAGAATGTTGCCCAATAAATAAGAAATTTATCGATAAAGTAAATGTTACAAATATGAGGATGATAAAGTGGATGAGTGGGTATGCTCGAAATATATGATGAGAAATGAATTTATTCTTATTAGTATGGCTTCAATAGTGAATATGATTAGAGGGTGCCACCTTAGATAGCTCAGACATAAACTTAGACTATCCGGTGCCTCTATTAAAAAATTGAGTGTATAAATTTTGCCCTGGCTAAAAAATATTGAAAAAACTAATCATAGAGGTTTTTCTCTAATTTAAACATAATAAGGAACTTTTATATGTGCTTGCACAATGAAAACAAATGATTATGTTCCTACGCCATTCAATGGGACTAAGGATTGATATTGTTATTTTTGGTATGAAAAGGGCTTGATTGAATTAAATAGGCTCAAATGGGTGTTCACATGATAAAGTAGAAATGCTTTTTGTGATATGTTCTCTAAAATTTAGTAAAGAAAGACTTGAAATTATGTAATGGAATTACAAATTATAAAATTGAGGGACAAGCTACTATAATGATATTTGAGAGCAATTCATTTCTATTTATGTAATATTAAAAATAGGTGATGTATAAATAGCAATGGTTGACTCTTGCCAAAAATCCTATGCTTACTTGAAATTTAGGTTCATTATTATATAACTTGGCCAACATTGGGTTTCCCATTTGATTCACTTCTTGTCAAGCTGTGTCAAAACATGTTGGTTGGGATCAAGTGGTTGATGTGATTTGTGGCCCCCATGATTTTTTATCGTGATTAAAGTTCAAGAGCGGTTTATGTGATTGATGGGATCTTGATGCATAATTCTGTAAGGCATTGAAAAATTTCCAACTGAGGAGGGTGGTGATTGATACGGTTTTACATGAAAAATGTTTATTGAAACTTATGAGAGCGGTTTATTCTCATGTTATGTAATTGTACTAGCGACTTATGTAGAAATAACAATTCATTGCTCACAACTCAGCCTTAAGTTTTTGGGTTGAAAGGGTTTGACCATTTGTATATCTAGCTTAATTAAGGTTCTACATAAAGATTTTCTTGAATGAAGCTGAGACTTATTAGAGGAAATAATGTTGTTAATGGAATTCAAACTCTTAATGTTGATTAGAAACATAAGAGGATTAACCATTGGGCTACAACACCGTTTGCTCTCGCACAAAGTTCATTCTTTGCCAACAAATAAGCTCTTTATAAAGTTGTTATTTCAAATGCTCGAAAAATGTATTCTAAAAAGATTTGTGTGCCTTACTTTTGAAAATGGTGAATAACGTTGATCCAAGTTTTTCAAATCGAGGCTCCACCGAGTGTGACCAAATATTTGTTTAATGTGTTCAAGCGATGTTTGTGTGATAAAATCTTTCTCTAGGGAGAGATGAATGTTTGAATGTGTAAACAAAAAAATATAATGCAGTGTTTATGCATATATTAAGGGAACCCATTCATCCCATGTAAAATTGAGTGAAACCATCTGAATGTTTACACACTTTTCCAAATAATTATTGGATAGCAATATATATATATATATATAAATATATTTTAGTTTCTGTTATCTTATCAGAGAAAGTAGGTTTGAAGCAATTAATTCTTAGTGCTATGAAAGGGTCAATTAAATTATACAAATTAATGGTGAAATAGAAGCGATGTGATTAATACGATAGCTAGCTAGATGTAATTGAGGAGCACTTTTGGAGTCATGCGTGATAGGAAACCCCACTTAAAATAAATGAAAATATTAGAGTAGCTATAAGTCAATATTATTTGGAGTAGAATGTTACCCAACAAAGCATAAATTGATTGATAAAATAATTGTTATTAATATAAGAATCTTAAATAAAATTAAGCAAAACTCTTAAATATTGAGATGCTTTTCAGATAATGGTAGAGTTTCTGATAAAAAATTCAAAGTGAAGTGCGCTTAGGTGGGAGCACTCCTAGAATGAGTAACACACTTGGAAGTTATCTTATGAGAAAATAAATTATGAAGCTTATAAATTCATAGCAGACAATACTTTGGTACTTAAGAGTTTTGGCTGTTACAAATGGTATCAAAGTAAACTATAGGGTGTCGGATATGAGCTAAGTGCCATATAGGGTAAAGTGCAACTTCATGGTTGGGGGTACCTATTGAGCCAGTATGAGCCACCATTAGTCCTATCTACCCAATGAATGGTTCTTTAATCTCTGTATGGATATTGACGAGGACGTCATTTATTTAAGTTGGGGAGATTGTGAGATCCCCTTAAATAAAATTAAGAGAAGCTCTAAATATTGAGATGCTTTTTCAGATAATGGTATAATTTCTAGTAATAACTCTAAATTTAAGTGTGCTCAGGTGAGAACACTTTTCAAAATGAGTGATTTGCTGGGAAATTATCTTATGAAAGCAAAATCATAAGACTTATAGGCCAAAATAGATAATAACTTAGTGCTTAAAAGTTTGAATTGTCACAAGTAGATATACTTAATAAGATAGGATGAGAAATGAATTTATTTGTAATATAGTGTAGCTCCAATATTGAATAAGATTAGAGTGCTATTTTAGATGGTTCCGACATAAGCGTAGATTTTACGTACCTCTACTAGAAACATTGAGTGTATGAATTTTGTCCTTGCTAAAAGAGGAAGATAAATACTATTAAAGACAAAAAAGCATATTGTTAAGGTTCTTCCTATTTAGGAACTTACGGATGGATTTTTATTTGTTCATGCACATTGAAAACAAATGATTATACTGTTGCACTGTTTAATAGGGACTAATACTTGGTGATGTTGTTGGTATGGAAAGGATATTAATGCTTTTTGTGATGTGTTCTCTAAAGTTTCTAAGTAAAAACTTGAAATTATGTAATGTCTAGAATCCGTGATATGTAATTGTAAAAAAGGTTGTGTATAAATAACAATGGTTGATCCACACCAAAAAGAATATGCTTTTGGGTTGATATCCGAGTTGATTGTTAGTATAACTAGCTCAACTTTGGGTTTCCCATTTGATTCACTTCTTAAAGTTGTAACAAATCATGTTGGCTAGGATCGGTTAGCTCATGTGGTTTGCTGCCCCCATGATTTTTTGTTCCTTTCTTCATGATTAAGGCCCAACAACAATTACTGTCCCACGGTGTTTCTATGTGATCGAGTGGGGCCTTTATGATTCTTGATGGCATTGAAAAGCTTCATTTGGGGTGATGGCAGATATGGTAGTGAATTACATGAGAGATATTATTGAGACTTTGGTTTAGTCTCACATTATGAAATTGTATTAGAGACTTGTGTTGAAATAAAAATTCTTAGCTCACATCTCAAACTTGAGTTTTTGGGTTGAAATTTGTTTTATTATTTGTATATCTAGTATAACTGTGGGTCCCACATAAAGACTTTTTTAAAGATGAGCTACATAGGAGGCTATAATGTGGCTGATGGGATGCAAATTTTTGACCCATAGCACAAACATAAGGGCATTAACCATTGATCTACAACACCTTTTCTCTAACTCAAAGTTCACTCTTCTTCAACAAGCAGGCTCATAATGTTGTTGTTTCAAACACTTAAAGAATGTACTCTAAAAGATGGGTGAGCCTTTCATTTGAAAATGGCGATTAATGTTGATTATTTAGTTTGAGATTCAAGCTTCGGTTGAAGTGTTTAAGAGATGTTTGTGTGATGAAATCTTTCCTTGGGGATAGACGAGTGTTTGGCCATTTAAACAATGCACAATGATATAAAATAGTAAAGAAGTATAAAAGGGACAAGATTTATAGTGTTTCAGTCTTGGAATAGATCTAAATTCTAGGAGAGTTCTCTTTGGGTTGTACTATTCTCAATCACAAAAATGTTACAGCGGGAAGGAGTTCAGAAATGCCGTCCATAGGGATTTTTTAAAAGAACCATGCACAAAAATGTTTTTTTGTACAAAAGTAATAAAATTCAAAATCATTTGAACTTGTATGGAAGGATCCACTTTGTTCTTTCTTGTAAAAGAGCTAAATAGGAAATCCTAAATTTGTGGTCGGGTGATTAGAATGGCCAGTTAGAAATGCTTATTGTGAGTTAATGATGAAGTTAATTGATGATAGAGAAACGATGCAGAAAGTAATGCTTGTGGGCGTGATTCTTGCACATGAATGATCAATTACAATTTGACAGTGCTACAGTGCTGGAGTGACGTTATCTTGTGAAAGGCTTGGTTAGACAGAAGATCCTTTAGCCAAAGCGTGGGAGAGTCGCCTACCTAGGATTATCTGGACATAATTTGGAAGAGCTGGTTGGTTTTGGTTTCACTCGGTGGGAATTAAAGTCAGTCAATCATTCCTTTAGACTCAGAAGTAGAGGGTAGAATATTCAATTGAGGGAGACACCATCCTCAATATCGCATGAGAAGCTGCATATGTGATTGCCTTCCTGAATGATTCTGAGGACACTATCCCATATGCAGGTGAAGTTGATGCCAAAGTCATTGCAAATAGGGCATGCCAAAGGAGCTCAATGTTCTTGTGGATATGAACTTCGAGACCTTGGAGATGAATCTTGAGCATTATCTGTGAAACTACCTCTCTTCTTCCTCTTCAACCTTTATATCATACGTAACTTTAACCGCATTATTCCTTTGGGGTAATTAAATATCCTAGGAGTTTGTTTGATTGAGGCCCAAAGATACTCTTCTCGAGGTTCGATGTTATAGTTTAGAAGAGTATTGAAGGTCTCCTCTAGGTCTGCTGAGTGTCCCTGTGATGACCCATGTTAGGTTGGTAACAACCAATCTAACATAGGTGCATCTTTCTGCGTGATAGTATTAGCGATTAAGCAAACTAACATTTAAACAACATCAGAGCTATACAATAAATAAAAATATCATTCATTCAATTTAACATCATTTAGAATATTATACAAAAATGAAAGTTTGTTTTTTTGAAAAAGTAACAACTAAAGTTTTATTCTTTTAATCTGCACCACAATTTTTTATAACACTCTTAAGCCTCCTTCAGCTGTACCTGACTGACATTATAAAAATAATGCATTAGTGTACATTCTAAGTACATATGATATTAAATATTATATTTTAAATGAAAGCGAAAAGCGAAAATGATATGGTAATAATTGCAGAAAAATGTGGTTTAATGCAAATAATAATTATAATTCCTGCAAATAAATATTTCTTTGCCTTGGTTATGGTCACATGTCAAATTTTCAAAGATAATAATTGCATAAAATTTCATGTTTGTGTTTGTCTTGATATCATGAAGCGACGTGAATGGTTCAGATGCCCAAAGCCAGAACCTTGAGGCTGGGCTTAATAAAAGCATGTTTATCACTTGGTCCCCCTCGAAGGCTTCAAATGGCACCCTTATAGTTCCTGAGGGACTAGCCCCTTGTGGCTCCTTAGAGCGTCACGCCGATCACCTATCTTTCTTGTTAAATCTTCATCGCGTTATTTTTGTCCACCGATTGTGCGATGCATATCAGATGGCTGATTTTTGCGTTATGTATGCCCGACACGGTGATTTTTATTTTGTTAGGGGAGATGTGCTCCCTGGGAGGCTTTTGGACCTCCTCGTTGATGAGACCGTGGAGTTTGATCCCTATTGATGTTGTACTGATGCTTTTATATATATATGCTTAAGCTACGTCCGTCTTTTAGGATGAACTAGTTCCGTCCCTAACCTATTCAACTACCGTTTCGAAATCATCCATAGATTTAATGGATATTAGAGTCAAACAGATCTTTGGTGGCTTTGGTTATTAATGGTCGTATAAAGGAAGTATTGCTGTATAACATAAATGGCGTTTTGTTGGATCCATAAAGTGATCATAACATCTATAATTCAATAACTCTTATCGGTGAAGCAGTTTATACTAACAGTAAGTAGTTTTGAATAGACTAACATAACTTTTGTTAGATTTATTTTTTATTTCAAGTGATTCCATGTTCTAAATCAGTTCTCAATAGCCTCATAAAGATATTAAAACTATTTCTTTATCAATGTATACATTCCATATCGAAACAACTCCGAGAATAATCATAAGATTCACTATTCTAGATTCTAGAATGGGTGGACTAAGTGCATACAATTTAAACTTTGAATATAGATAGGCATTTTACTGACAAGACTGATTCGCAAATCAATTAAATACGAAGCTATATTACTAAATGCATTTGTAAGCAAACTAGTATCTTTCTCGATCGAAAGTTATGAGTTGGGACAATCTTGCTGAAGGAGTGGAGACCATAGAGCTTCTTATCGATGGAAAAAGGATCGTCGGAAAAGGACCTCCTTGCCAAAGGAACAGGGATTAGAAATGAGCTTATGCATTGCACCGGAGAGATGTCGAATGCAGAAGGAGATTGTGCGGGAGAGATGGAGCAGATGTTGTTTGTCACAGTGAACGGAAGGGCTCGCTCTTCTCTTCTGCCGCAGGTCTCTGTCGATTCTGGCGGTGAAGAGAGTGGTTGAGGGAGGGTAGGGATTTCTTAGGGCTTTGCGGCTTTTGTGAAGCAGTCGATTCCACTCGGTGGCTCTAAATAGAGCTTTTTGGAAACCGTCACCTTAATTTCGGCGGTGACATTGCCAACATTTCCAGAATAGGTCATCTTAGGAAGGAAAGAAAATAATGGGAATTTACTGCAGGAAGAAGCACTGTTTGGTTGCGTTTTCAGCAGAGTGATTGGAAGAGAGCTGCGCTCGGTACCTCAATTCCTTTATTGGAAACCGTCAACTTAATTGTCAGCGGTTTCTGGAAAGGAGCCACGTCGTCTATGGAAGGGAAGCGGAGGTCGCTCAGATGTAATGAATGATTTTCCTCCCTTTTGAAACCATAGGTGGGATCTTAATATAAGTTTTTTTTTTTTTTGCTTAATAATGTCATTAATAGCATTTTATGAAGAGCAACGAAACTTTCACCTCTGTGATATTGGGGCAGAATGAAATCCAAAAACAATAATCTGGTAAATCTTTTATAGCGCGTAACATATAAAACGAATTTTAGCGAGAATTTTAACAGAAAACAGGAATTTGCGGGTAATGAACGGAATTTTGCGTTCTGTGTCAAAATAAGCTAGAGTCATTACAGTTCCACTCACTTTGACTCTTGACTAGTGTATCATCAATATAGACTTTGATGTTCAAAGAATATTTGAACTGTAAACATCTTATTCATGAGCATTTGGTAGGTTGCCTCATCATTATTTAGGCCAAATGACATCACTTAACATAGAAATTTTACAAAGGGAATGATGAATGCCGTCTTTTCTTCAATAGTCAAGCCCATTTTAATTTGACAGTAGCTTGAATAGGTCTCTGGAAAACTCAACTTGTTGAACCCAACTGTTGAATTCACAATATTGTTAATGTTAGAGGAGAAACAAAGCCTTAGGATGACATGCATATAAAATCGACGCACATGCTCCATTTTTTCCATTGGCCTTTCTTACAATGATAACTTTGGAGAGCCTTATGGGAAACCATATTATCCTAATGAACCTGTATTTTAGAAGTTTGCAAATTTCAACGATAATAGCCAAGCTCTGTTCTTATGACTATGGTCTTAGTTTTTGGGTTATGTGTGACTTATGTGGCTTAATATGTAAGGAGTGTCATCCTATGGTCTATGCTCTTCGCAACTGGTGAATGCCAAATAAAATACTTGTACTTTCCAAGTAAAATTACAAAATTGGTTAGAAATGTCCCTTGTGCGATATCGCTGATAATGAAGTTCTCCACTGAACTTTCTTGAGGCCTCATGTTCTCTAGAGCCGGAAGTGCGACCCCTCGACTTCTTTTGTGGTTAGGTATATTGGTGTGTTGGAGGCCCAAGAAGATGCAACTATGACTCCATCATTTGATACATAACTCTTTGTGGATGCTACTAAGTCCTGCATATTCTCACGATTGAGCCATTCACGGGGAACTTCAGCAGTTTATACCTTGTGGAAACTATGGTTGGAAGGCATTGAGCATCAATTTTCCAATAATGTCATTATTGCTGGCTACATGTACTTGAATGATCATGAACTTTTCATTCCACACTTTGTAGTATGGATATTTTCCTCAAATGATCTTCAAAAAGATGTCGCCAGCAGGGGCACAAGTTTTTTTTCTGGAGCTAGCCAGTTGATGTTGCTGGTTGCAAATTTTGAAGTGGGATGCTTAGTCGATGGATGGTTTGGAGGCCGAATATGTTCAGACTGTTGTCTACCAAAAGTTGGGAAACTCCGGCGGTGCCGATAATGACTTAAACAATTATGACAGCATGGAATGGGTTAGTGATACTCAAAAATTCAAACTCATTGAAGAGGATACTTGGCCAATCTTCCTGGACATCAGTCGTTGTGCCAAAACACTTGTTGATTGATTGTATTGATGTGATCGGTAGTCTTCCTTCCAAAATCAGTTTGCTAGGGATGAATTATTTCCTCATGGTGCTTTTCAATTATGACCTCTCGCAAGCGCCCTTTTTTGATAGACTTATCAAGAAATGCTTTCAAAACGAAATAGTTAGAGGTGACATACCCTTGGGCGTTATGATGCATGTGCGAAGGCTTCTGGCCTAGTTTCTTCCATTAATTGTGGGGACTCTTCTTCCAACTCAGACAGGCTGCAAGTGATTTGAGGTGACTTGTCAACATGGTGAACACGACTGTATTCCCTAGAATAGAGGACACTTGACCCCTTCAAGACATTGGATCCTTGGTGACCTATTTGGCGTTAGCTACCCTCTTTTGCTGACGTTTCCCTAGTGTTTTTTATCACTCAGTTTGACTGTGGCCTTGAGGTCTCGCTCATTCTCTCTCAAATCCGAGCTTTTTCGATAGCTCGTGTCCCTCTTGGCGTTCATATACTTAGTTGCTCGGGAAATCAACTCCGGTATGGACTTTGGTGTCTTCTTTGTCACTAAGAATTCGAATCATAGCTTCCTAGATTCATTTTCAAATGCCGGAAGAACAATGTGCTTATTTTATCTGTTACATTGTGAGTGAACCTAGTGAATTTGGCCATGTAGTTCTGTAGGGACTGTTTCTCTTCATGCCTGAGAATTAGCAAAGCCTTAGAGGACTTTAGTGGCTTTCTTTTCATTGCGAAGTGACTCACAAAAGAGTCAGGAAGCTGGGCAAAGCTGACAATACTCTTGAGTGGCCATGATTTGAATCATCTCTTACATGCCTCCATGAGAGTTGTGGAAGTCAGCTTGCATTTTACCTAGTTGATTGTGCAATACATGAAAACCATAATTTTGAAATGGTTCACATGATCTATGGGACCACTTGCCCCTTGGTATTTTTCGAAGGTGGATTCTAAATCTTTTTGGGCATAGTGGCTGATTTAATTTGTGATAATTAGGGGTTGTGAGCACGTTTCTTATCAAACCAACTAACCTGGTGAATATCTTGGTACTTGTGATTCAACCACAAGTACTACTTCTGGTGTCTTCCTGTCTAGAATTTACAAATCATACTAATGATGCTCCTTGACTTTGATAGAGGTCCTCCCAGGCGCCTTTGGTTATGGTAGCGGGGAGTTGGTTGGTATGAGTGTCCCTACAAATTTTGTGAATAAGTTTACTGATTAAGGTGCTATGAAGCCGGGCCTGACAGAGTGTTGTTTCATTTGCAATGGGTGCTCTTGTTGGTGCTAAACCATCTAGGTGAGCACTAATGGTTGATCGATCTCCTGCGTTCTAAGATACTTGGATATAAAGGCTAAAGATTCGTTGGGATATTGACGAAGTTGCATGATTGCCCGTTCGTGGTGGAGGCCGACCAAAAATGGCAGCTCAAAATGATGATCTTTCGAGTTTGGAAAATTTTCTTACAACAGCCCACTAAAAACAATATGAATCTGAGTTTTTCAATTCAAGATTTAGCCAAATGTGGCGAAGTGTTTTGTTGAATTGCTTAAACAGCGAGAACTTTTTCTCCGGGGGGAGACGAGTGTAATACAAAATTTATAGTGGTTTTGTCTTGGAATATGCTTATAACTACTTTAGAACACTATTGTCTCGAGTTTTACATGATATTCAATCCCAAAATATTACAATTGGAAGGAGATGTTGAGACTCCATCTCTACGATTTTTTGAAATGACTGCATACCACATTGTTTCCTTGTACAAGAGTAGTAAAAATTAAAATTATTCGAGCTTGTCTATGAATTGCATCATCAAGATTCTGTCTCGTTCTTGATGGGGACCATCTTCGACGCGGGTCCCGTCGTCGAGCCCGCCTTGACCCGTACCGGCCATGACGTTGCCGTTTTATTTTATGCATTTATTTTCGCCCGTTTCTGTTTTTATTTTATGCATTTATGTTCGTCCGTTTCCGTTTTTATTTTATGCATTTATTTTCGTCAATTTCTTGTATTGATTGGAGGGACGAATATTAGCCCTTTGATCATATTATAAACACTTTAAGGTCTTGATTGCTTTGAGGGTATTATAAATACCCAAAATCTGTATGTTATTAACAGTTTTGATTAATAGAAATTCTGAGTTTTCTCCAAGCAACGAGAACGGCTCTTGTTTTCCCCGAGGAAATCCTAGTTTCCGAATCCTCTTTCCCCTAGCCCTAACCGCCACCTTCCGGACCCTCCTCCTTGCTGCCATCAGAATTTTCCTCTGCAGAACAGTCGCTATAGCCGCCGCCGCTGCCGCCGTAGCCGCCGCTGCCGCCATAGCCGCCGCCGCTGTCGCCATAGCCGCCACCGCCAGAACTGCTACAACCGGTCTTCCAACCCATGATGACGTCGGGCACTAGTCCGCTTCACGCAAGGAATCTTCCTGGATCACTGTTCTCGCTCCTCGGTTTAAACCGACGTGTGTTTTCCCTTCCTAAACCCTAAAACGGAATTTATTTAATTGTTTTCTCGTGCGATTTTCAGGTAGAAGTTATTGGTAGGAGCGCAAATCTAAATCCGGTCGCTGCGAGTGGTTTCGGAACGGAAACGCCTCCGAACACACCCGCATGGCAAGTCTAACTCGAATTGCGAGTTTCCTTTCCAGATCGGAGCCTTGCCTTTGATCCGAAACCGGGGTCGACCGCTCTTCCCGTTCGCGATTCACGACACCCCATCGCCAACGAGAGTTATTTCAAATTAGTGTGAATTTTTAGTATGCAATTGCTAAAGCTTAAATGAACTGAAACAGCTGTGCAAAAGGTGCTTAAGTTACTGAATACACTTTAAAATCTGCATTCACAAATATTCTCGAACCCTAGGATTGCATTAGAGCCCAACAACACCTTACCCTAGTGTTGCCTTGCATCAAATTTGGTATCAGAGACAGTTCCAAAATTTTCTCAAATTTTGGCTAATCCTATTATCCTAAGGTTCACGTCACTGCATACATAGGAGTCGGGAGACTAGGTGGATACATATTTTATAAAAAGCGCATTCAGCATTGCATGCATCTGAGGAGTGGTAGGACAATTAGCATGGGTAGCCATAGTCAGCACTTAGAATCTAAGATGTACCAACCGCAGGAGATGTCCCATGTTGTACCGCACTTGAGTCATGACGAACCTATCTGGTTTAGGAACTTCCGCATGGAATGGAATGCGGAGAAACACCACCTGAGGGAAGAGATGAACACATTGAGAGCGGATGTGAGAGGAGTTATAGGACAGGTGAACCAACTAGAGCACATGGGTAGAGGATCTAACCCGTCAGGTTCAGGAGGTGAACCATCCACGAACCGTTTTTTGACTCGAGTGGATGCCCCTCATGAGGATCTAGACCCACATCTTGGTCCACATGATTTACACCACGAGCGAGATGAGGATAGACTAACTCCAAAGATATATCAGGGAGCGCGTACACTGAGGCCCAGACATGCTGGACCTTAGGATGTTAGATATGATGATGCCGTTAGGGCCCGATCTGATGCCCCTTTTGGTGATCAGCGCTAGGAGGAGGAGGGACCCATACCTGCTAGGCATAGAGATGTGAGACGTCCTGTTTGAGCCCCCCACGAGAGGATTACTACGGACCAGCTCCCAGAGGACGGGATGCTCGCCGCGGATTCCCACCCCGTGAACGCGATGACTACCCTCGATTTGAGGATGACTTTGATAGACCTATGCGAGACAGACGCCCAAACCTGACACGTGTCCTCGAGCTAGACGCTCCTAGCTATGACGACACGATGGACCCCAAGATTTTCACAGACTGGATTCTCGACGTAGAGAGTTACTTTGACTTGTACGGTATGTATGAGGATCAGAAGGTCTGCTTCGCCAAGATGAGACTCACCCTGGAAGCGAAGACCTTCTGGCTAGGAAAAGAGAGGCAGATGGAGTACGATGGGCTTCCTCCAGTGACTACTTGGGCTGAGATGAAAGCCCTACTGGAGGCCCAGTACATACTGGCATACCACATGAGTCGACTGCGCAATGAGCTGACCGCATTGCGCTAGGGCACGAGAACCGTCCCAGAGTACTACACCGAAATGAAAGATCTCATAATACGCTGCTGCATCCATGAGTCTGAGTTGGACACCCTGTCCAAATTCAAGTACGGATTGAGGCCAGAGATTCGTAGCGAACTCATTCGCTACGGCATATATAATTTGGAAGGCACTGTCTATTGTGACTGATATAGAGGCATATCAGAAGAGTCGCAATAAGACATCTGGAACGACTAGGACTGATAGACGGGATGACCCGAAGGCTTGAATTGATGGAGCTAGACTACGGGCATGGCCACGAGAAAGGATAAACGAAGGGCCCCTGTAGGAGCTGTGAGTCTAGCATACATTAAGTGCCTCAGATGTGGTACATTTGGGCACCATGTCAAGAACTGCCCCAAGCAGCTCACCACATTACTGATTCAGGGGGTTAGTGACGATGAGTCTGCCCCAGCCGAAATTGATAACGTTGGTGTTGTGTTAAATGAGCTTGACTTAGGGGACCCCAGTGATGAAAAGTTTGACCCGAGCCTCATAGTGGTGAGATGTGTGATGGCCACACCCCGAGAGTCTGCTGATTATTGGAGGACCAACATCTTCCAAGCCTTCTTTCGAGCAGGGGAGAAGTCATGCAGATTAGTGATTGATATTGACAGATGTCTCGTACCCATCACGATCGGACCCTACACAGATTGGATCTGGTGCGATGTCATGCCTATGGATGTTTGTCATGTTCTTCTAGGGAGACCATGGTTGTATGACATGGACGTGCCTATTCATGGCAGGACCAACACTTGTTCATTCATGCCGAATGGGCAGAAGGTGGTCCTAAATCCCGTCAGACCCTTAGCCTCACACCCGAGACCGAAAGCTACCAAGAGACCGTTCCGCCCACAGAACGGAAGAAGGCCTTAAATATTATTCGGAGAGTTGAGTTAGAGAGCGAGAGTTTCGCGAGTGGCATCCTTTATGCCCTAGTGGTACTCCAGTCATCTGGACTGGTGCCTGACACCACCCACCTTTCTGAATTTGCCAGGAAGCTTCTTGAGGAGTTCCCGGATGTCCATCATGAGGAGTTACCTGCTGGATTACCTCCCATGAGGTCGATCCAGCGCACCATTGATTTGGTTCCTGGCTCCTCCCTACCCCATTTGTCTCACTACCGTTTAGACCCCGCATCGCACGCTGAGCTGCAGAGGCAGATCACTGAGCTATTAGACCGTGGATTCATTCATCACAGTACGAGTCCATGTGTTGTTCCAGCCCTTACCCCCAAGAAGGATGGAATTTAGCGCATGTGTGTTGACAGCCGAGCTGTCAACCGAATCACTGTGAAGTATAGATTCTCCATTCCGCGATTAGACAACATGTTGGACATGCTGAGTGGTGCCGCTATCTTCTCAAAGATAGATCTGAGGAGTGGATACCACCAGATTAGGATTAGAGTGGGAGACGAGTGGAAGACTGCCTTCAAGTCGAAGGAGGGATTGTATGAGTGGCTAGTGATGCCCTTTGGGTTATCCAATGCCCCGAGCATCTTTGCTCGGATGATGACTCATGTCTTTCAGCCCTACATGGATAAGTTCATCGTCATCTATTTTGATGACATTCTGGTGTATAGCCACTCTAGCGAGGACCACCTGTGTCATCTTCACGCCATTTTCGAGCTCCTGCGAGCCGAAAAGCTATACATCCACATGAAGAAGTGCACATTCTTCATGGAGTTGGTCATCTTTCTAGGATACATAATTAGCTCCTCGGGAATCTCTGTTGATCCTGAGAAAGTGAAGGGTATCATGGAGTGGCCCACGCCACAAAACATCCATGATGTGCGTAGCTTTCACGGCTTGACCACTTTTTACAGACATTTCATAAGGGATTTTAGTGGTATCATGGCCCCTATCACGGAATGTACCAAGAAGGGCAAGTTCAAGTGGCCATCTTCTGCTGTTAAAGCATTCCAGCTTATCAAGGAGAAGATGTCATCTGCCCCACTGTTGAGACTGCTAGATTTTGGCAAAACCTTTGAGGTGTCCTGCGATGCCTCCGGTGTTGTGATTGGCGGAGTCCTCACTCAGGACGGCTACCCCGTGGGATATTTCAGCGAGAAGCTCTCTAGCTCAAAGCTGAATTACTCTAATTATGAGCGTAAGTTTTACGTTTTAGTGCAGAGCTTGAGACACTGGAGGCACTACCTGTTGCCGATGGAGTTTATCCTACACTCGGATCACCAAGCTCTTAAATATATAAACACAACACAAGCTTAGCCCGCGCCAAGCTAAGTGGTTGTCTTCCTACAGGAGTACGACTTCGTACTCTAACATTGCAAAGGGAAAGACAATTACCCGCTGATGCTTTGAGTAGAATTACTCTTGTCCTCATAGGATGAGTCAATTTGCATCAGAACTTGCATTACAATTGCATCAATTACGTAAGGAGATTGAACACAGATTGCACAACAACTACAATCATTATAAGCTGCAAGCTGATGCTAAACGAAGGGACACATCTTTTGAGGTAGGTGACTAGGTGATGGTGCGATTGAGTCCGGATAGGCTTCCCTTGGGAAGCTTGAAGAAGCTGGCCGACAGAAGAACCGGACCATACAGGGTGACGAAAAGGATTGGTACGAATGCATACCAGCCTTGCCATGTGATTGCGGAGTACATCCAGTGTTCAATGTGGCTGATTTGACTCGATTCTACGGACACCCACTGGGACTTGAGGAGCCTTCTGCAGATAGTTCCGAATCGAAATGTATGAGAGAGCAGAGTGTTGGTGAGGATATAGCTCCACAGACAGCCATGCCTATTTTTCCCCCTACTACTACCACCCCTGATGGTAGCACCCCAGCACCTGAGGACAGAGCTTCAGTTGAGGACCTATTGTCGATATCGAGGTCCACAGACAGATTTCCTGAGGAGATTCATTGCTAGAGCTGATTCTGGATGAGGAGACTGTTGCCACTACTGAGGGTGGCTTCCAGAGATACTTGGTTCGTTGGAGAGGATGACCCGACACGGAGGACAGTTGGGTACTTGCTGAGGAGATCGAGAGATTGGATGCTGACCTTAGACCACTCACCAGTGATGAGTGCTTTTGAGCGGGGGAGAGTTGATGGGGACCACCTTCGATGCGGGTCCCGCCGCCGAGCCCGCCCGGACCCGTACCGACCATGATGTTGCCGTTTTATTTTATGTATTTATTTTCGTCCATTTTCGTTTTTATTTTATGCATTTATATTCGTCCGTTTTCGTTTTTATTTCATGCATTTATGTTCGTCCATTTTCGTTTTTATTTTATGCATTTATTTTTGTCTGTTTCTTGTATTGATCGGAGGGATGAATATTAGACCTCTGATAGTATTATAAACACTCTAAGGTCATGATTGTTTTGAGGGTATTATAAATACCCAAAATCTGTATGTTATTAGTAGTTTTGATTAATAAAACTTCTGAGTTTTCTCCAAACAGTGAGAACGACTCTTGTTTTTCTCGAGGAAACCCTAGTATCCGAATCCTTTTTCCCCAAGCCCTAACCGCCACCTTCCGGACCCTCCTTGCTGCCATCGGAATTTTCCCTGCAGAACAGCCGCTGTAGCCGCCGTCGCTACCATTGCTGCCGCTGTCGCCGTAGCCGTTGCCGTAGCCGCCGCCGTCTCCTTAGCCCCCTTCGCCGCCGCCGCTGTCATAGCTGCCGCCGCCATAACCGCTACAGCCGGTCTTCCAACCAACAACGACGCCGGCACTAGTCCGCTTCACGCAAGGAATCTTCTTGGATCACCGTTTTTGCTCCCTGGTTTAAACCGGCGTGTGTTTGCCCTTCCTAGACCCTAAAACTGAATTTATTTAATTGTTTACTCATGCGATTTTTGGGTAGAAGTTATTTGTAGGAGCTCAAATCTAAATCCGGTCGCTGCGAATGGTTTTGGAACGAAAACGCCTCCGAACACACCCGCATGGCAAGTCTAACTCGAATTGCGAGTTTCCTTTCTGGATCGGAGCCTTGCCTTTGATCCGAAATCGGTGTTGACAGCTCTTCCCGTTCGCGATTCACGACACCCCAGATGGCCAACGAGAGTTATTTCAAATTTATGTGAAATCTTCTATAGGCAATTGATAAAGCTTAAATGAACTGAAACAGCCGTGTAAAAGGTGCTTAAATTATTGAATACACTATAAAATCTGCATTCACAAGCATTCAAGGACCTCTAGGATTGCATTAGAGCCCGGCAACACCTTACCTTAGTGTTGCCCTGCATCAGTCTTCTATGTATAAGAGCAAAATAAGAAATACCGGGTGTGTGGCCGACTGATTAGAACGGTCTGAAAAAGTTAGAAATGCTTAGGATTAGCTTTTGATGGATTTAATTGAGATTTGAAAGTGAAACGATGTAGAAAATAACACTTCTGCGTGATTCTTTGCCGTGAATAGTCAGTTACAATTATGACAGCCTTCGAGTGATCATTCTGTGAAAGGCTCGGCTGGGTAGAAGATCACTCGACCAAGATGTTGAGAGTCGGCTATCATGGGGCTAGCCGGATAGAGTTTTGAAGAGTCATTTAGCTCTGGTTGAATTTGGTGGGAACTAGAGTGAGTTGACCGTTCTTATAGACTCGGAAATAGTATACAATTATAAAAATATTGCTAAAAAATTTTACAATAAAAATTGGGAAATATTATTGTTTGGTGTAATAAGAAGTAGGGTATAAAAAAGAAAATGCGAATTTTTTTTTTTTTTTGTATGAAAACTAAAAAATTATACATCTTTGAAACCAAATTTTTGTCATTTAATATTGATAGAAGATTTCAACTAATTTCCTATCAGCTACTACCAGGCTAGAGCACCTTTTTCTGCTTGAGTCTAATATATCAAAGTTTCTAAAATTTTTAGGAATATGAAAAGGAATATTTATTTTAATTTTTAGTTATTCAAATGCAATGATGAATGGAGTAATTAGGAGAATGGACACTATCCTTATCTATATATATAGAGAGAGAGAGATTGATATATTAGACTCAAGCACGCATACTTAGACATGCATGCATGCATATTTTTGTATGAAGACACAACTATGCGCATCTATTTATATAATCTTTCTAGCAAGTTCAATCGAATCGAACTCTTTTCTAGCAAGTCAAAACATTTCGGTCGGGTACATCTAAAGCCCAACGATTGTCGAGCAGGTTTTCTTAAGGTTTGAACAAATTGACCAACCTTTTTACCTTCTTATCGTGCTTTTGGTTCTGATTTAAATCTTTAATTAGTATTTCAAGGATTCAAAACATGCTTATCGAGCAAGTCAGCATGCTGTCATTGCGCAGTTATTTTGTTGATACAATAACACTCGAATGTTATCCAGGTACCCGAATCTGCAATATTTTTCATTGAGGATGGGAGGAAGGTTCCTGCTGCTTGATTTAGTAATACCTGCGGAGCAAGAAGAAACTTCATTCTGGCAATATTAGCTTTTACTGTAAATCCATGGTGTGCAAGGAAATTCTATCTAATACACTCAAATGGGGTTTAATGCAAAAGTGAGTACGCTAGTCGTTTCGCAACGCCCATACAATGATGCATCATTTTATCATTGTTTTTACATATTCTATAAGTTTAATACCTACTCTAGCTATTAATTTCTATACTAATATCTTATTATGTGCCTACTTAGATTGCTTAATATTGCAATATAGTAAATAAATTATGATCAAATTCATTTAAAACATTATGCAAAAAATTATTTTAGTGGTAAGTATAAAATTACCCAAAGATTTATTCTTAATGTGCCTTTCTATGAAATCAAATAAGCAATATCGTATTTTTGAATTTATGGTTAATTTCTCTTAAAGGTCTATTTTAAGTGTTAAGTCAAGAACAAGAGAGATTGCAGAAGAAATGTGGTGATTGGATTTCCTTTATTAATGATTTTTCATTATTATCATATATATATATATACATATATATATATATATATATATATATATATATATATGTTGCATTGTTTTCGTTGATAGTGTTCATTGATTGTGGTCTTTTTCTATGGATGATATTGTGTGCCAATCATACGTGTCTTCTTTTTTGGTCCTTTGAAGAGATTGTTGAACTGCAAATCTGAGTCATGGTTCTTTGCTGTTACTGTTAGATTCCTCGTTAAATTAAAGTTATAGGAAAGGCAAAGAAGCAAGTTACTGTTTCAGCTTCTTTAAGATTCCAACTCTTATTAACCCGGTGAAAGAATTTGTTATATGATATATTGGGGTGAGATGAAATTGCTCTCAAGTAGATTGTTCTCTTGGGTTTAGAGTGTTGAAATGTCTATTTACTTGCCACTTGTTTTTCTTAGACTATTATTAATGAATTGTGCTTTTTAACACACATTTATATAAAGGCTCAAGGGGGTGGAATGAGCAAAATGAGTGTAACTTAACCTGCGATATGAGCGGAACCCTAGAAGCGGCCAGCGATTCTTTGGTGCCATGCGGTCCCTAGGGGTGACTTTCGACTCGTGATTCTTTTGCGAATGCGAAAGTTCAAGCGATGGTTGTTGCTGGCGGCCTTTCTATCGAAAGGCCTGAGCTCGTTACTTGACCTTCACCCCTGGCGTGGGGTAATATCCCCAGCTTCCAAATCCTTTTGAGACATGTTGGCAAATTCTTCATTGGCGCCAGACTTGATTGGGATCAAACTTAGACTTCGTCTTTGAGATAAACTTGTTTTACTCATTTCAGAAGATGAAATGCAGATGCTAGCGAAACCTTTTAATACACTTATTAGGAAATTCTAGAATAGTCGATCTTCTAACTTTGCCATTAGGGATTTCTCAATAGCTTGGGGTTATTAGGCGAGTTTCAACATGGATTAATCGGCTCGCGTCAAGTGCTTTTCAAATTTTTGAATGAAGTGGTTTATTTGTGAATTTTGGCTAGGGGAATCTACTTCATTGAAAATTGTTAAATGAAAATCCTAAAATAGGCATACATGTGAACCTCCTATTGTGTTAGTTTGGATTCAATTTCCACTCCTTAAGGTTCATTTTGCTATGCATTCGATTCTATTCGCCTTGAGATCGTACTTTGGGAAACCATTGAAAATTAATTATGCAACAGTTTATATGACAAGCCCGTCAATGGCGCGTTTTGGTTAAATTGGATTTAACTGTAAAGTTTGAATTCAAAATCTGGATTGGAATCAAAGTGAAGGGATGTTTTCAAGATTGTCTTTAAGAATCGTTCGATATAATTCTCGTTGCTTGATTATTGTTAATGTTAAATCATTGTGTTTCAAACTAAATCTGCACTGGAAAACAAATTCATTATTGGTAGAGTCAAATGCTCCCAAAGGTTTGGAAAAGTAAAGAAATAAAAAGTTTGTGCTATCCAAAAAGAAAGAAAAGCTCCATCTATGACGGCCTGAGTGCATGGCTAGCGGGTTGAATGCACTCAGCCTGAACCCGGGGACGTGTTGTGATCCCACTTATGAGCCTATTCCGTTCGATGAAGATTCGTTGTTAAGTTTGGAGAATATTTCTCCGGTTGGTAGTGGCATGCAACTGGTTGTTTTTTACTCAGCTCATCATTTGTCGGAGGCTAATGATTGCGTAGAATGAAATGCTCACACCTCATTTAGGGATTTCTTTGTGGACTAGAGTGTTATTCGAGTCACTCTTAGAAAGCGTGGCCTAAATGTTTTGGAAGTTCCAAGTGCAATAGGCATGATGGAGATGATTGAAGTAGATGACTTAAATGGAGGAAACTTGAATGAAGAGTTTGAGACAAACGGGGTGATTAAGAATCCTGTATTGATTGGTATCTTGCAGCGCACGACATGTGGTCCTCACCAAGGCTTCATTCGTTGCTTTTGAAGGCAATTGATATTATGAGTAGAAGGGACAAGGGGGAGATTGATGTGATCCATGCGGATGATGGTGAGATGGGAGTCCACTCATAATGGCTTTTAAGAGTACATTGATGAAATTCCTATTGTCTTGCGCATGAGAGAATCTTATAGGAGAACAGCACTTCTCTTACCTTGGGGGTACATGATGATAACATCCGATTGAACCTTAACCCGCATGTAGAGGAGTTTAACTTGTTTGTGCATGGTAGGCCTCATAATATTTTTTCATTGGATGATTAAAGCAAGTCTGATAAAAATTATAAGCCGGATTCAATTGAAGAGAAATGACGTTCTTTCCTACTTAGAGAAATTGATTGATTTCCTCGTTCAATTAAGGATAATAAAGAAGAAAAAAAGAGTTAAATGTTACATATCCAACAAAATCCTAGGAGATCGCTAACTGAGAGCTCTGGTTACTCTAAAGTGAAGACAGTTAGTGTTTTTGTTGAGACTTCTTTTTTTGAAAAACTCATTTGATACCGTTTTTTTTATTTTTATTTTATTTTTTTGGATCTTTGTTTCTTATCTGTTATATGCTTTTCATTATGAACTTATAAAATGCAACATATTTTTTTTATATACATATGTATGTATGTATGTATGTATATATATATATTTGTTGTATTGATGCTTAATGATTGATGAGGAGTATGATTATTATGACTAACATGATGATCAGAGAACGTCTTCATTATCATGTTATAGTAATCGTATATTTCATAAGGAAAATGTTTCGGTATTTTCACTAATGCCTCGGCGGGTGAGTTTTTGTTTGGAGTAGGCTAAGCTATACTTGCTACTAGATTATCGCACCCATGGATTTCTTTGTTGAGCAAAAGGCAATTTGATGCTTAAAATAATTTAAGCTCTGTTTTAAAGTGCAATCCAAGTGGCTCCTAAAGCTTTAGATGTTCTGATATTACTACAGCACCTATCTTCTTGACAAAATATTATGATGACCTAAAATTTTTTGGAGTCTTATTTTGTATGATAAAGCAATACAAAAGAGATGTTGGAGAAGTTATTATCTCAAATCGTATTTGACTATAATTATTTTATTTCTTTTTTGTTCGCATGCAACCCAACTATATAGTTATTATTAATTTCATGATATATTTTCTTGAATGAAATTTGCTTTTGGTCTGCAAGGAGTGCAAACACAAAAGCCTAAGCGTCTTATTATATCTAATGGTTAGGATATTTATTTATATATTGATTTTGCCAGCACAATATAATTTTATGCATATATAAAAAAAGATATACATACATATATGCCTCAAAAAATAAAAATACAACTGCCAATTATTTGTGGGCATTCACTAATGTCTTTGGTGCAATTGAGGTAAGAAAAAAATAAAATAAATTGATTACATTGCAAAGTAATTTCCAAATAGATGAAACATGGAAAGTCATTTTTGTCTCTTAATTTGTCACAAAAAAATAACATTAGTCTGATTAGGCCAAAGTTTCCACCGAAGGGTCGACAACGTCAGGCAAAGGCATAAAATAAACTAACATACTACATATATATATATGTTGATTTATATTCAATTAGCATCATCCGAATCTCAGAATTTTGAAAATAAAATAATGCCACTTTTTCAGCAAAACCATAGTACCACAATAGGTATCATGAAAATAAAATTTATGGCTCTATTTAGAACAGCTGTTAACATTGAACACGAAATTTGAAATTCACTCGGCTCAAATTTTAAAGTCATCAAAATTTAGTCACCTTGAATAAAAAAATAAAAAAATTTATACCATTCGATAGAAATAGATAAGCCCTCGGGGTCATCTCTTCCATTCGCCCGACCCAAATTAGATTTTCGTTTCTACTAAAATATCATTATTTTATCAAAAAAAGTATATAATTTTCGCCCTCACGATAATTAAACTCGTCTACAGATTGAAATTGAGATACTATTACTAACAGACTACGACATTTTTTGCACATGATGCAAGTTTTTTTTTAATATATTTTGAGTCCAACTCGCATTAAATTCTGATCAGCTTAAACTAAATTTTTTTAAATTGATACTGAGAATTCGAGTAGTACTCCATTAAAAAATTTCAAGTTTGACTTTAAGCTATCTAATCCAGCCCTAGGTATTAGGACTATTAAGTGCATTGCACAAGCACTTTAGATTATCATATATGCTAAAACAAATGTGCTATTTGTTGATAAAAATCCCATGAATCATTCTTGCACTAACCAATAAAACTAGGAAAAAGCATTTTACCACTCAAATGCACCATCAAAGAAGCCTAGTTAGCATAAATTTTCTCTGAACCATTGGCTTGTGAAAGATTTTGAGCCACAACCCAGCTACACCCAATACTTTGGTCATGATTTCAGCACATGTAATACTTGTGATATTTGAAAGGAAAGAACTTTGCATCCCAATCCAATAGCCTAACATATATATATATATTAGGAAGTGAACAGGCAATAAATTATGGTCTTAGACAAAACTCTACATCCAGACTAGCCAGCCAGCTAGCCAAGTATCCATTCTTAATCATAGCTTGTCCCACAATTGTTCAGCCTAAAATACTTTAAAAGAACAGACAAAAGGCACGCAAAAATTCTCTTTTGAAAGAGAAAAAATTAAGTCCAAAGAGAGCCACATGATGCGTCCTCAGTGTAAAAACAAAACAAGCAGCGGCCTTCTTTAATATATATATATATATATATATATATATATAATATCAGGTCTTGGGGGCGCAGGTAAGGATATGAGATTTGAACTTCTCGAGCTCCTCCAAGACTTCTTCTTCCGGCCTGTAGATCAAGTCGCTCATGCGCCATATCTGCATATTACAATATATATTTTAAGGCTCTACATCAATCTCTTTTTTCTATTATTCTTTTCAGAATGATTTAAGTTCTGGTCACCGGAGTTTGAATTAACTATACCTGCAATGTTCCGCCGCCGCCGGTGCTCTGACAGTCATCAGACACGCTAACGATGGTCCACGGGTCCGACGCATTCCAATGAAAATCAACTACCTTATCTCTGCACAAGTCGGTTGATAGGAGAAGGTAAATACCATACATTATATTTAGCCATATGATGCAAAATAGTATATATATATATATATATATATATATATATATATATACATATATACACATACTTCTATGTACATTGCTTGTTTCATTTAGCTACAATAGACAAGCCCATAAATTGGGATAACACTAATTAAATAAACCCTATTCAAATGTGCAACCAATGCTCTGCCGCCAGAGCCATGAAAACAAATGTTCAATATTGTAAAATATAGGAATCTATCTTCTGAAATATAGACAAGAACTATGAATCAAATCTACCTGATAATAGCATTCTAGAATATAAATATGTAAGAATTTGTAATAAATCAGTGTTTACATTTTTTATACAGTATACATTTTTATATTTAAATTTTGATCACTAAAAGTAACATTTTCATAATCGGGATGGCCATCGAGTTAGACAAATCACCGGTTCATGGAAAGACCTGTCGAACCGGTTTAGTGGACAAAACTTAAAAACACTTGTTGCTGTGATGTTTCAGAAGAACAGACTTTGTCAATAGCTATTACGAGTTTAAAACATAAAAAGCAATAACTGTTTAAGAAAAGCATTGCAACAAACCAATAAAACAACAGGCGGCTCACCTGTGTCCAGCATGCTGAAAGAACAAGCCGGCGGGAGAGTTTGTTGTCCTTGTACCACTCCTCTCTTTCTTTTTACCAACCTAAATAAGAAAGGAAGGTTGTTAGCTCAAAATCCAAGCTGTCCATACTGCAAAACAAGCATACACTTCTTAGGTTTGTTGAAAATCTTCTAAATTGCTTTCTTTTACAATCTTGCCAAGGTTTGTTGACAACAAATTTTCTTTAACTCCTAATGCAAGAAAAAATAAGTTAGTAAAACGCAGAACTCTGGCAGTTCAAGCAATAATATCTATTTTTGGCAGAATTCTTCTACTTGACATTTTTGACATGGCCGCACATAAATATCAGTATTTTTAAAGCACAATGTGCAATGCAAATAACAAAGGTCCTTTTTTGAATTCAGTGTGAAAAATGCAAAAAGTTATAATATAAAACACAAGCACTGGTTCAATAAATATACCAAGCAGTCTCTAGATAATACTCCTAATATCACAAAAATTAGTCCAGTCAAGAACATTTATTGAGGCTATTAATTACATAACATTTAAACATGCAAATTTATATCATTGTCATTTTTTTCAGGGAGATCATAAGACTTCATCAATGCTTGAAGCACTGGTGTCTTTAACAATAATTCAGCAAGGATGAGCACTATGTGCCCCTCACACAAGTTGCGAAAGATATGATTGCATATTGATATTGTAAATAATAAACTGTACAGGACAGAAAAATAACTAAAAAAGTGGGATCTTTCAACGTATTTATAACTTGATTGGGTCAAAACACAGTATGCTTAGGGCCATAAGAAAACAATAAAATCAAGTAAACACTTAATAGTTATAATTTAATGAATATCTATATATCTGCTCTTATCCACAGTATGATATAAAATAAAAAAAGCTTGGACAACGACAATTATCAGGTTACAAAATCACTTTTCATTACCTTCTCATAATCCCAAACATTTAAAAAGCCATCTTCTGCAGCGCTCCCAAAAACTGAGGCTTTGTCAGGGGACCACTGAAGCAATAACAATCAATATGACACAAGCACAGCTGATGAGCTATGTATTGCAGATAATACAGAACAAAAAGAGAGCTGGCTGTAAACAATCAAGAAGAATAAGAAATAGCAAAAACTAAATACATGCCTGTACACAAAGAACGGCAGCTGAATGACCTTCAAATTTATGAACAGGAGAGCCAATGCCCCCAGAAGAAAGATTCCGACGATCAAACATTCGCACAGAATTATCAGCAGACCTAATTTGCACATATGCGACAACTCTCATAAAGAATAGCTATTCGTGAATATTATGATAGTTCTACAAATTGAAATTGCATAAAAATATTACATCAATAAAAATACATACCCTGTTAAAAGAAGATTAACATCATGGGGATTCCAATCTACACAGTGAAGATCAGAATTATGAGCTTTCTCAACCTGGTAGCAAGGTTGAAAAACAAATTTACATCAAGAGTATACAAAATCCTAGAAAGGTTGAACAAGATTAGCAATGGTCTAATAAAATTTAATAGAAAAAACAAAATAAACAAGATGAACAACATGAACTTTTTCCAAATAAAACAATGCATCATACTTTTTAGCAAACAATAACAAAATTGCTAACTATAGCATGCAGAATGCACTGCAAATCATTGTGATGATCTGTATAAAAAATATCTATCTAGTAATCCAAACATAATCATTTGAAGTAAAATCAACAGTTTCATAAACTGTGCATTTTACAGTCCATTCAAGATTAAGAAAATTTGAGACATGATACAGATTTTGCAATTCAAATAACAATGCATCATGCTTTTTAGCACTAACTATAGCATGCAGAATGCAATGCAAATCATTGTGATGATCTGTATAAAAAATATCTATCAAGTAATCCAAACATAATCATTTGAAGTAAAATCAACAGTTTTATAAACTGTGCATTTTACAGTCCATTCAAGATTAAGAAAATTTGAGACATGATACAGATTTTGCAATTCAAATAACAATGCATCATGCTTTTTAGCAAACAATAACAAAATCGCTAACTATAGCATGCAGAATGCAATGCAAATCATTGTGATGATCTGTATAAAAAATATCTATCAAGTAATCCAAACATAATCATTTGAAGTAAAACAACAGTTTCATAAACTGTGTCTGCATTTTACAGTCCATTCAAGATTAAGAAAATTTGAGACATGATGCAGATTTTGCAAATCAAATAAGAACGAAATCAATACCAAGGTATTACTTACTATTCACACAAAATATCAAATAGGCAGCCTAATGATGTCCTAAATTTTAATTATGCAATATGCCTAAAAAATCCAAAATATAGAGTTATAATCCAGTTGATAATATAAATTTACAGTAAATATCGAAAAATTGAAAATCCACAAACTGAATAAATGTAGTACATAATAACCTAGATTATGAATTTTAGAATCCCTTCTAGATTCAAGAACCATAAATGTATAAAGCTGAATGTCCAAAAACTGAATAAAATTAGTAAATCACCTAGACTTAAAAAATAAAAAAAAATCGTAATAACTTGGGTTATAAATTGGAACCAAAACTTGGTAAATTAGGCTTAAAAATTAACAAATAAAAATCAATTAGTTCAGCAACTTTCTTATTAACATAGCATCAAAATCAGTCGAAAACTAATAAAAATGCTATTGATGTTAGATAAGGCAGTATAAAAAGGAAAAAAATACCACTCATTTTGGGAATGATGATGTATGTGACAAATCAATAATGGAACTATGGGAGAGCAATCAGATTACAATGAAAGATTATTGTCAAAGCAAGTATGAGATAATGAAGGACTCAGTTCCTTATTGTTTACATGGGTTTAGGGTAAATAAGAAAATGTTGCCATTTTTCATCTAACATCTAATATCCCATAGTTCTGGTAGAACTAAAATACAGTTTCTGAATATGAAAACCAAATTAGTGAGTTTTTAATATAGAAAAATAGGAAACCGTGCATGTTTACTTCAGTAAAAGTATGTGCAACTTATAGTATTCTGGTTGTCATGACTGCAATGAATCTTCAGGGCACTTCAATCATTCATAAATTAAATCACAACAATACAAATCAAGTTCAATAATCATATCACTAAAAGTTTAGTATTCATAAAAGTAACAATATCAAGATTCAGCTAGGAGTATAATGTGTGTATGTGTGTGACTATAAAAATAGAAAGAAAAGCGTGCAACGAAAAATTAATTTAGCCAACCACAGAACACAGACCTAATGACCCTAGCTGGCCAATTTGTTCATTACTAAATCAGAAATTCCAACCAAACTTCAGAATCATGTCAGTAACTTGCACATCCCACATATTAAAATTGATTTGATTAGCTAACACACAACAATACAAAGCCTTAGTTCCACCTGAAAAGGTTAGTTAAATGAAGCCATTCTCTGCTGTGCTCTATCAAAGAAAAAAATCAATGACAAGAACTGCTACTACCATTGAAACAGTAACAACAAAACGCAAAAAAATACCAAACTGCAGTCTCACCAAGAGTGGTCGGCTCTATAAACCTTCTTTGTTGTGTTACCTAATAGCAATCCTCCCTAAATTTCAAGAATCGGATATCCTTCTTAATAGTTTCTTGTCATATATTTTAGTTGATCTTCCTCATATAACATGATAAAACTTCATCAACTCTACCAGCTGGTATTGAGCTAGTCCAACATAAGATGAAGATAAAATACGTTTAAATTGTTGTAACTTGAACATATCTATATTGGTCAAATTAAATTAACCCAAAAAAACATGCTCAGCACCTAAATAGATGGCATAGAGATAGAAAACAAGTTTCAACAAATATTTTAAAACCAAATAAATAAATCATCTTTTTCAAACTAATCTTAACCATTCTAAATTCTATACTTGTCAAACTTTTGTAAAAGCTAAAAGAATTAATTTAAACTAAATTGCAATGAAATGAGAGAACATTGTTTAAATATCTCAAAAGCCTCACTTGGTGTTGTTTGTTCCGCTTAGCTTGGCTTAAGCGAAGCTAAGCCTAATAAATTTATTATGCGTTTGGTAGCTAAGAAAACAAATGAAGTCGAATCGAAAGTCAGGATCATTCGTCGAAGAATGCCCCTAGGGGCAAAACCTTGCAACTACATTTTAGAAACTAAAACCAAAAAAGCATTTCGTTCGTGAGCAAACTTAAATGATATAATAATTATATAAATAATTACTAAATTGCTAAATTCAATTAATCAATTAATACAAATAAGTTAATTGATTATTATGTAATTACCAAATCTAAATATTTAATATAAATAAATGAATTAATTAATTAATGATTTGTTATTTGCATTATTATTATTAATTACGTATTTTTTAATTATTAATTAGAGTAATAATTCATTAATAAATTATTATGTTATTAAACAAAATTAAATAATAATTTCCCTAATTAATTAACAATAAAATTACTTGCATAATTATTTAAAAAATTAATAACATAAATAATAAAGAAATTACTAAACTAATTAGTTAAGTAGTTAATCAAATTATATATTTAATTTAAGCTCGAGCTTAAGAAAGTTAATTATATCCCTTTCAAAAGCATTTAATGCTTATATTAGTTCAAGCAAACAGCCCGTGAATTTAAGTATTATAAATATTTACTAGCTACTTTACATAATAATAAACTGAGAACAACTGAAATTATATAACACAAATAAGTTTATAAACAATACTAAAAATGAACAAAAGTGATGAACAGAAAGTCTTTTTCAAATAAAAAATGCAAAAATACCTAAAAACAACAAAAACCAGAAAATGTAATTACGTGTATAATAAGCATAAGAACGCATTAAAAAAGTAGTCTAAATTAGAAAAATAGCAATTGCTTGGTCGCAATGACATTTAAAAATGATTGGATTCATTAGCAAATGAAAAAACATCCTAAGATTTGGCGGTAATTTTAAAATTTAATTAGACACGGTTATAAAAATAAACAATGAGTTAACAAATACTGCATTAAAATAAAAGCTTCATGACTTTTGCAACAGTGTTAAAACTATTTATAACAGAATTTAAAATTCTTGGCTTCTTTCATAAAGAACATGATCTCAATTTCTCAAAAAAAAAATCCTTTACCTTTACAACAGGACTCGTACCAACCCGAGCATCCCACAGTATAAGACAGGAGTCATCACCAACGCTACAAAATTCCTCAGCACTTCAAAAGCAAAAACAAGTTATTACATTTGAGAGCATAATAATCATTAGGCAAGGAAAAAAAGTCTTTAAGAAAATTAAGTTAATGCTAAATCATAACATAAATTTGAAAAACTTGAAATTACTAATGGATAGAAAAGAACTAGGAAACTAAATTGTCATAAATCAGCAAGCAAACATGCATGAATAAAGGTGGTCACTGTCATCAAGGAAAAATATTATGCAAATGGAAATGTCTGAGCAAGATGATTCTGAAACAGTTGCTTGCAGTTTTTTCTTTTCTATAATACCTAGAAGGACAGAACTGCACGTCTTCAACAGTATCTTCATGTCCTTGGTAGACCCCTCGTGGTTCAACATTTGAACTGTCTGATCCCTTGTTACCAGTTTTTACAGCCTGCTTACTACCGGAACTCCCAGACGATGCTTCTAGAGATTTAGCATCCGGAGTCAATCCTAGAGTAGAGATATGATCTTGTATACCCCATAAGACAACTGACTTGTCCTTGCCTACGAAGCAGCAAAACATGTAAGATGCTGAATAAATTCAATTCTAGTTATCCATCAACAAATTAGTGAGAATGCCACAACCAGGAACTACAGCTAAACTCCATGACAGGCACACTAGAAGTTCAGCATAAAAACATGGATGATAGAGCCCATCATGTAGCAATTATTTAACTGCATCAATGAGTACACTTGTGATATTGGATGTAGATAACCAATCTAAACTAGTAAGATTTAAAGCAGGCATCCAGGTCTCAAACTAAATATATATACATACATATATATATATATATATATATATATACAAACAAAGAAAGGGCTTCTATTTAATCATGCACAATGGAAATAACAAATTCATGTAATCAACCCCATCAAGTGGAACTAGGGCTTAGTGTTGTTGCTGTCATTGTATATATATATATATATATATATATATATATATATATATATATATAAACAAAGAAAGGGGCTTCTATTTGATCACGCATAATGGAAATAACAAATTCATGTAGCCAACCCCACCTAGTGGAACTAGGGCTTAGTGTTGTTGCTGTCATTGTATATGTATAAATAAATATATATATATATATATAGCAAAGAAAAAACCACATCTACTCGGTAAGTCACATCTTTGAAATGGAATTATTCTATACCTTAGGAAAACACAATATTCATCAACTACATCCAATTAACAAAATAAAACTTGGCATATTCTAACCTCCAGAAAGCACCAAAGGTGCGATGGGACACATAGAAAGAGCAAACTCTGCATTTTCTTGATGCCCTGTCAAAACCTGTAACACAAATGAAGCTGTCCACTAAAAACTAAACATTGAAACGTCTATGCTGTTAAAATTATACGCAATTTTAGTAGCCTTAAAAAGATTGCAGTTTTTTGTAGTGAACAAGAAAGAAACAATATTAGAATGTATTTTCTTGAAGCTATGAACATAAATGTTTGCACTTGAATTAACTAGCAACAGCAGACCAAATCTGGGCGTGATGGGGCAGCACCAAGAACAGCATGACGATTAGGCTGAGCCTCAACATCCCAAATAAGCACCTGCATTTCAAGCATCAATCCAGTAATCTTCAATATAAACACTTTTAAGAAAAAGAATTATTGCAAAAAACAAGAGACTCAGCATAAAGAGACACTATACATCCGGGCTGTCAGTATGAGTTCCCACGATCTTACTATTTTGAGGGAGCTCCCTGATTCTATTAACCTGCAAAAAGTTCATGTGTGCAATGTAATGAGATTGAAAAAAAAACCATGGGAACACAGAAAGTTGTCATAATGCCACTTCTATAAACAAGAACTGAAACCCACAACTAAAAAGTTTTTTCATGGACAACTCCAAACCCATAGGAAAATTCATATTATCACGTACATTTTCTTCTAATTAAATAACTCTATTTCTTACATAAAGTAAAAAATGGACATAATCAAGAAAAAGTGAACCCGGATTTTTCTAAGAAAACATATAAGGAGGTAATAGAGGTTCTGGCAATTGAAACAATGTCGCATCAAATAAGAAATTAAGAAACAATTTAATCTACTTTTCCATCTGTGTTGTTGAAACAACAAATTATAGAAATTACAAACAACAGCTTTTTGAAGAAAAACTTTGGGCAACAATCACAAGCAAGGTTTATATAGGAAAAGATAACAATTATTGAGTACAGTGAATCCAAAAATGAAAGCAAAATAGAATTCCAAATTTAAATGAATTAATTGATATAAAATGGTTTACGTTTTCTGACTGTATTTGCATTTTACAGCAAATGCCAGGTAATTGCAAGTAATTATACATGAATAATGGTTTATCATTGAAATAGTTTGTGATTTTTATTTGAAATATAAAACTAAGGCAATCTTCAAGAAGTATATAATTTCAACCAAAAATTAAAATAAGTTTCTAATTGCAGAAAATATCTGGTATAAAACTATCTTCATACCTCCCCAGGATGTATAATTGTTTTAAACTTTTTCACAAATGGTGATCGTGCTTCTTCATTGAACTGAAATAACAAACAGAACTTAGTGAGATGCCTTTAAACAACCTCTCAAGCTCAAATGTACAATATGAGCTATATATAAACTTTAAAAACTGATGCAATCAACATTTTAAATTACTAGCCTGTGAAATATGTTCTGCAGCTGCAACTCTTGGTTTTACAACATCGCAATTGGCAATTACAAGAGTATTTGGAACACTGCCGTCAGTCTAGAAAAATGTACACAAATATGAGATGATTGTCAAATAACAACAGTGGCCAGCATTCCCAATGAAAAAAAAAAGCTCAACAGAATTATTAGCTTTCCATCTACAGCTAAAACAAAGATACAAAAAAAAAATCCAAAGGGCATAATCAGCATCATAAACATCATCTAACAGTATAAAAAAAAAATGAAAGCATGCAAAAATAATGCAAAATAAAATAGGATAACGTTGCTTAATTAAATTTTAATTAAATAGAAACAGAATTATATCTAAAGAATTAGGTAGAAAGTCTGCATGAATTCAGGGTATCATGTTTAATAAGAAACATGCAAATCGAGTAGCAGAATAGATATAGGTTATGAACATTAGACATTTTGCAGGTTGCACGTGCATAAAGGTATAGTCTGTGCATGTGTTTTATAGTTTTAGTTTGTTAAAGAAGCCACAGAGGCACCATAATAGAAAGGGTGGTGGAAATTGGAGTAGCACAGATAAGTGATGGTGAGATCTGTAATGAATACCATGAATGAAAAATCAAACACAATAATAGTAAAATAATGACCCTAGAGCCAGAAAAAAGTATCAAGTAAAACTACATTTTTTTTAATGTTTTAACTAATAGAGCATTTTTCATTAAAATTATTTTTTAAGTAAAATCCTTTATCTTAATTCAAAATTTGTGTTTTAAGAATTGTCAACATGAATATATATTGCCAAGAGCAAGTTTGCCATATGCCATCAAATTTACAAGTTTAAACCCACATAGCAGCAACAAGAGTAACATCGGGAAAGCTACTTGCCTGTTCCGATAGATAAAGTCGTTGACGATTCTTGTAAGTTGCATGTTCTACTTGAGGACCCCAGCTTTTCATGTAAGATCAACATTGAGAATAAGAATACTGAAAGAATAAGGTATTTAAAGTAAAAAAAAAAAACTAAGTTAACTATCCAAGACATCACCACAGTAACTAATAAGCTAAAGCAGTTGAACACTAGTTTCGCATTCAAAACTGAACTTGCACTGACAAAGACGAAAGTTGCCTGCAAAAAACATTTGTCTTCACTTTTGTTATTGCTTTTAGCATTCAAACAAAGTTAATAATGTGATACTCTTGCAATTTAAAATAAAAAAGCCAAATCTAATAAATGGTGCTTTTATCAAGGTTGTTTGGTTCAAATTTAGGCAATATTAAGCAATTTTTCCCAATGTAACACAAATTTAAGTTACTTTGTACGCCTTCTAGCACTTGTAGGGGATATGCTATGATGAATTGAGTGCACTCTTTTCCATGCCCCGACACAACTTGCAGCTAATAAATTAAAAGGCTTCAATTATGAGCTCTAAAGATCCACTCAACAAACATGACTGAAATAAAATAGAAAAGCTGCAAACACATACACGGCAGGAAAAACCAATTAGCATAAGCCCTCCGTTCACCTCTAAAACTATAACAAGAAGCCCGCTACTCTTTAGCTGCAGATATCAAAGATCCGCAGAAATGCTAACCCAGAATCAACAAAAAAAATGCACCCAAAGAAACAAGCAGCAAAACCACGGAACCCTAAAATGTGATCCTTGCGCCAAAACCCTAGTCATTCGGGGGTGGGGGCGGGGGGGGGGGGGGGGGGGGGGGGGGGGGTGGGGGGGAGGGGAGAATGACGTGAAACAAGAGGGAAAAAATAAGGACAGGAGAAAATAGAGTACCGGCAGGACAGCGATGGCCAGACGAGGTTGTGATTAGCAAGCCAGTCATAGAGCACGGGCACGAGGGATTTCCACTGCGTATACCTCTCGTCCACGGAACGCTGCCCCGCTCTGCCTCTCTCCTTCATCTTTAACTATGCTGCCAGCAATAGTTCCTTTGATCGCTCCTCGACCTCAGTAATTTCCCGGCGCGAGAGAGGGCGGAAAAGGGGTTGAAGTGTGCTGAAATACGGCACTGATTGATGATGGTTTTGTGTTTGTTTTGTGAGATGGAAACAAAATTCAGACCGCTCAAATCAAAGAGCTTAAATATATATGGTTCTAAATAACTCTTAAATAGTTTAAATATAAAAATTTCTTTCAAAAAAATAAAAATTAAATTCACATTTTTTATTATATTATGAAAAATATATATTTTAAATATAAATATTAGTCATAATTTAATAGTTTTTATAATTTAATTAAAAAAATTGCTTTAAAGTTTACAAATATATAAATTTTATTTAAAACTTTTTGATTAAAAATATATTTTCTGGTCTTTTATTATTATTATTATTGGAGTCTAAATAACTCATATTTGATGGTGAACGTGGCATTATAGACAACTCTTTATATAGATAACAAAATTATCTTTACTCTCTATAACCTCTTTCTCTTCCATTTTCTCTCTCTCTCTCACTCTCTATTAGGTAGGCACATTTTTAGAATAATTTTTGGCAATAATTCTATGATTATTTTAGGGTTTTAACATTACAATCAATAATAAACAATATATTTCACTTAACATATTACGATGAAATGTACTAACACATTCTCAATTTTAGGATCCAATAAAGAGTTCTTAATAATAATTATACATAAATACTAAGTTAATATTAGTGTCCAAATCAAGTATCTTGTTCAAATTAACTAAGTTAAGACAATCAATTAGGTTTAATCATAACTTAACTAAATTAAGTTTAATTATATAGATATTGATCAATTTATAAATCAGTAAGCTTGTAATTCATTATTGATGTTCAAATCAATGTTAAATCAATTATTGATTTAATTAAGCATTTTTTTAAGTTTTTTAGGGTTTAAATATTGATTAATAACAAATGAATCATTTAAGTGTCCAAATAAGAGTTTAAGTTATCTAACATACATCCTACTATTATTGAAGCATATAAAATATCACATTAAAGCAAAACTGAAAATAATTAAGGCTAATCAAACCCTAAGCAAAGCCAAAATAGATTATCACTTAATTTTAAATTTATGAAGCTTGGCCATTATGTTCTACTTATTCATGTAAGTAATCAGAGACATTAATTCTACAATTTGAATAACTATAACTCCTAATTTTTATTTAGGGCATAATTAACAAAATATAAATAAAAAAATTAATTTACTTAGCACATACATTATACAAAGCATAAGGAGCCTAATAAAACTTAAATCATGCAATTTTGCTAAGTATGCATGCTAATCTCTCCTAATTAAGTTCTGAGTTAATTAGGCATAATTAGAAAATATATTCTCAGAAACTTAAATATTATTGTACATTCTTATTTCTCATATTTTTTCTAAATTCCATTCACGAGATTACTGTGAGGAGTCGATACTCCCCACAAAGATCATGCCAGACTAAGGGCTTATTGGCTACACCTTCAGGGAGATTAGGCACGCGTAAGCCCTATACTGGTAGGGTCTGAAGGTAGCTAGAAGCTCGGGACATTACTCAAGTTTCCCGATGAGGCATTGGACCGATCGATCGATTTGATCGGTCGGGATTAAGCTAATCTTCAGCAATTACTTCAATACGTTCGATTAGCTTAGAGAAGAGTTTCCAAATAAATAGGGCGAAGCATTGAGCCTACACGACTCAATGCTGAAAGGAGGGGTATTGTAACAACTCTAGATTGTTATTTAGCTTAATAGTATCATAATTATCATTTCATTGAGTTCATCTAGCCAATAGAATCAATCCCCGAAGATTTGTAATAATTTGAAGCTCAATTAAATATTTGGATTATTTTTAATAATATTTAATTAATTAGAAAATTAAGATATTTAATTTGACCTCAAAATCAAAATCTGACTTCGTCATTGCACTCATTGCCCCAAATTAGCTAGGGGTGATATTTTGGTGGCAATTGGAAGTTGTCAAAAATCCAACGTTGCCATTGCGCTCATCACCCCCAAATTAGCTAGGGGTGATGTTTTGGACGCGTTTGAAAGTCGTTAGATTTTATCGAATATTTTAATATAATTAAATACCCCGAAAAATAAGAAAATTAAATACTCATAGGAATCGAAATCTGACTTTTCCGTTAGATTCCTCACCCCTAAATTAGCTTGGGGTGAATTTTTGGGAATTTTGAGAGCTCGTTATAAAATCTGATTTTTAAAAATTAATTAATTTAAATAAATTAAGTTAAAATTAATAAAATTCATTTTATTAATTATTCTCCTTCTTTTCTCTGAGCTGGGACCCCCCTCCCTCTCCATTCGGCGCTCCCTCACCTCTACGCATGCAAGAGGCAGAGCCCCCTCTCCTCTCCATTTTCTCACCTCACCTCTTAGCTTCCATAGCCCATGCATTCCCTTGCTGAATATGAGCTCTCATTCTCCTATAAAATGGAGCTTAACCCCTCCTCTTCCTCCATTTGGTCAGCTGAACTCTTCTCCTACCGCATCTATTATTGTGCTTACTGAAGGAAAGCTCTTAAGCCCTCAAGCCCGAAGGATCCTTAGAGAAATCTCTCTTCGTAAGCCAAGGTACCTGGTACCCTTTCCCCCATTGAATGGATTCAATGGCTACTTCATTTTGCATCCTTAGAAATATGTGATTGAGATATGGAATCCATTAGAGCTACTTGGCATAGAAAATTTTAGGGAAGAAAATCAGCTCAGTTTTCCTTCTTTCTGCATACCTGGACATTTAACCTCATTGTTTGCATCATTAAAATGATCCTTTCATGCCGATTTTGATATCAATATAAAGGTCTCATATATACTTTTCCATCGGTATATAACACCACTCGTGAGGTGCCCAAAATTGGGAGTATTTTAGTGCGAAAGGAGACCCATCACGATTTTCGCACAGATGAAATCATCGTTGGGCGCTATAGTGCTCCTGTGGCACCCCAGCCCCACTGTGGTCTTGTTAACTCTTAAGTTAACATAATTACGGTGAAGTGGTCACCAAATAACAAGTTCCTCATTTATAGCTAGATTAGAAATTCATTATCATCTAATATAATTAAGGAAATTTCTATTTACAATATCATTTCACTAAATGATAAATACAAGAAATATAATCAGAGTGCGGAAGCAAAATATAACATCCATTCCATCACAATACAATAAGTAGAAATGTATAACTCAGAATAAGTATAGTAAAAGAAAATATAAAATAAATATGTATTATTACAATATATTTAAAGAGAAAAAGCTGAAATAAAATAAACGCTCATCCTCACAAGCAAAAGAAGTAAAATCTAAGGATCTAAGAATCTTCAGCAGCATGCTCCTCATGATGTAGATCCTCAAATAGCTCTACAATCTCAAATAGCTCATAATCTATCATTATCGATTTCATAATGATAGGGCCCAGCCAACAAAAAAAATCTTATCAGTCTAAGTACATTTTAAGCTGATAAATTTATTAAGTTCTTTAGATATCACCATTAATTAACAACTAAGCAGCAATATAGGTGTAAAAAAGCATATGAAATGAAAATGAAGTTATAAATAATAAGTTTATAACTTATCAAGAGAGGAAGTAAGCACATACCTCCAAATCTAGCGCCGCAACAAAGTTAGGTAATAAAAAAAAAGTAAATACTATTAACTGAAATAAAAACTCATCCTAAATATACTTATGATCAATGTAAGCTTATGCTAATTAAAATAAAGTAAAAGAACAAGTGAAATATTTAAATAACTGAAAGTAAAATTAATCATCTTATATATATATATATATATATATATATATATATAATCAAATGAGCAAGACTAGCATTCTATAACATAAGTAAGCAAGCAACTAAGTAAACAAGTATACAAGTGCTGAAATACAGTAAAAGCGAACTGAAAATAGTAAATATAAATTGAAAAACTCCACTGGCCAAATATTTCACATAAACTGAAAATATACAAACTCACATACTACCATATCAGAACAGGGCCAACAACCACAAAAGAATTTTATTACGCACCATCCTGAATTATGCCAGGCATAGAATAGACAACAGATCGTATTAGAAGGAACCGAAAGGCAGAATCACTAAATAGAAGTGTACCTAAAACTAGTACTACCATGTTGGAACCGGGCCAATAGCCATAAAACAGATCATAACAGAAGGAACCGAGAGGCAGACTAATTAGATCACACTCTACTGAACTGAATTCAGTAAAACCAAAAGTACTGATAAAAATGAAAATATTTTTTATGCAAATTCAAAGTTGAAATGAGATACTCATCAAATATCCTATGTCCACAACATATGTCCAAGGTATAGGGCTTAATTATAAGGTAAGAAAAGCATCAATGTTCAAAGTTACACAATGGATATTTACAAGTTCAAATCTAGTGCATGAAATGAACACAATTGGTTCTATTTTAGCACAAAGATTCTTATAAGATTTTAGATTTTTTTAGTTTTCCTCTCATCTCTTAATCATGGAGATGAGGGCTATGTAGTTAAGATCTTACAAGCATTGATTTCACTAAGGGCGTCACGTGCATCAAGCATAGTTTAGATGAGGGAGTGATTTCATTGGGCTTAATGACTATGTCACCTCGTTCTTGAGCACTAAATGAATCCATTCCTTCCCTCAAATATGCTGAGCAATGGAGCTCAATTAGTGGGTCTTAACATCAACGCTTCTACTCTTTAGTTAAGTATAGATCAAGGTGCACTAAACTCAAGAACTTTTTCACATAGTTCTAAGCTCTCATGCACCCATGAATCCAGCATCAAGACTAAGAGTGAGTTATGGAGTACAAGACTTTTTAGTTCTTTATCCTTTGGTCCTCATTCAAGTCCATAATAGTTTTTCACATTTTTTTAATTAGTCATTGAGTTCACAAGTTTTATTTAAGCTTGAGGAAAGTTTCATACATCATAGTATCATTTAATACATGTGGGATTGCCCAAACCCTCCCCAAGAGAGGTTTAGCTCTCAATTATAAAAGAGATGAAAAAGAATACATACATGAATAAAGACAATTTTATGATCAACTAAGAAAAATAAAGATAAGAATTTAGAAAATACTAGGAATGTTCCTTGGAAGTTTTCTGGACTTTTCCTCTTCTTACTTGTGGTTGCTTCTCCTAGGTCCCTGGTGCTTCCTTTCTCATTCATCTCCTTAGCAAGAGGAGTTCTTCCACCCTTGGAGAGTTCTCCTTCTCTTCTATGCAGCCTTCTCCTTACTTAGGCTATAGTGAGCCAAGTTGGGAACCCTTCTTGAGTCAAGAGGAGTGGTATTTATAAATGTGGGCTGCTTTATCATCCTCATATTACAAAACCTATATTTGCCTTTAAAAATTATGGTGCAATGATGGCTAGTTCCACTTGAGGGATGAGGTGACCATTTCTTTTCCATTGTTTAACCTTTACATCACCTCAAAATTAAATATTTTCCCTTTAAAAACTGATCTGCTGCAGAAGGAATGATGGCTGAAGATAAGGAGCTGGTTGGGGGTCTTGTCCCAGCCGCATTTAATGCTCTACTTAGAAGAAGTTTCGGCGGGCCGCTGCAACGTGCTGGAGCGGAAAGTTTTTGCAAACTGGGTCGCTGTTGCGTGCTGGGGCGATTTGGTTCATTTAGTGAAGGGTCGCTATAGCGCGCTGTAGCGCGCTATCGCGCCAGCGGTTTCGCAAATGATTCGCTGCAGCGTGCTGTAGCGCCGGCAATTCGCAAATTGCTCCACAGCAGCGCGCTATCGCGCCAGCGATTTTGTAAAATGATTCGATGCAGCACACTGTAGCGCCAACAATTCGTAAATTGCTCCGCTGCAGCGCACTAGAGTGCCAGCATTTCGCGAATGCTGTGCTGCAGCGCGCTATAGTGCCAGCGCCTTGCAAAATGGCCCGCTGCAGTGCGCTATAGCGCCAACAATTCACAACTTGGCCCGCTGTAGCGCACGACAGCGGATTTTTTCCAGAATTTGGAAATTCGTCCAAATTTGTTCAGATTTTGATGGATATGCATTTTTCATGAAAATATATAAAATTGGATTAATGAAGCAGTTTTAATATGAGAAATGAATGAAATTTTTCTTTAATTAGGATATAAATTATGAATTCATCAACTAGCTAGGTCATAATTTGATTTAATCAATGTCAACTATATAAGCTAAAAAGTAAATAGAATCGTCCTATTTTGATTGATTTTAAGCAACCAGAACCCATCTTGATCAAGATGGAAGGACTAAGGATTAAACTCCAAATGTTAGGGTTTAAATCACTTAATCCAAATGGTGATCATAAAGGACAAAAGCTTAAAATCCAATCTCACTATAACGCCCCGCCCCGTCGCCACGCGCAAAAGAGAAGTATAAACAGATCGGCGGCAGAGCAGCGTGCCACTCAGGGAGGAATATTCTGTCTCCCCGAATAGCAGAAAACCAAACCCCTCTGAAGGGCTGTTGACTCAACCTCAAGGATAGTTGAGAGCTAATACTTAAGATAAGAGTAGTATCATCATCCTAAGTATTAGACAAATACATACATTGGATTTAAAATACAATAGGAATCCAACATATATATAAGATATCAATATTTCCAGTATACTGATCACATCACAGTCTAAGTATAAAGTAGTATATAACAGAGTGCAAAAGTTAAAGCAAACATCCAAAAATATTCATCATAAAAGCTATATGAAAATATTCATCTCAGAAAAGAAAAGAAAATATATCCATAATTATTACAAATGTTTACTAAATAACAGACATAGAGCTAGGTATTGAACAGAAAATAAATTAAGCAGAAAAGTAGTGAAACTAGAGGAGAGTCCACTAGTTTATTACAAACGTTTACTGAATATCAGATATAGAGCTAGATACTGAACAGAAAATAAATTAAGTAGAAAAGTAGTGAAACTGGAGGAGAGTTCACTAGTTCTCCACTAGCTCCTCCTAAATCTCCTGGGTAGCCTCCTGACCTAGCTCAATATAATGCTCAAGATCTAGCAAATTGCTGGATCACAAAAGTACCCCGTGTTAGACAATAAGTCTAAGACATCAAAACTAATCTAAACAGTTCTAGTTATTTATTTAACATTTACATAATATAATTAAATATGCAGAAATACTGTAAAGGCAATTGAAAGCATAAAACTGTATAAAACTGTACGAAATTGAAATAAGGTGAAGTAAAGTAAAACTGAACTATAAACTGAATACTGAAAGTAAACCAAAAATAATAATGGATCTAAAATTGAGTAGTGATCTGTAAAATTATGCTGTATGACATTGAATCTGTGCATCTGAATATGCCACAACACTGTATGCCACTGATATGCAACTAAAATATCACTGAACTATTATGAGTCGTACGGTCCAATGTATACATACATCTAGTTGGGAAATGCGATGCCGGTGCACCATAAAATTCCCTAGCTAATGTATGCAATATTTTGTAACCCATAAATCATCACTGGTACTCATATATCATCACCGATACTCAACATCATGATTATGCTCATGCTCATGCTTATAATCTACATGAGATAAATTTAGAAATATGCTTGGAAATCTGATAATGAATTCAAGGTCTCCATTATGCAGAATCCTGCTAAAAGTATTATGACTCCTAAATTATAATTCGATAATTAGTTAAAGTTGAGAATTTATTTAAAAATTATTATATGGGATCATTGTATACACATATTTAGCATATTTGCAAGAAAGGTAATTTTTAACATTTAGTTTGATTAAGCCACCCTAATAAAGTGATCTTCGATAGGAGGCATCACCCGATGGCAATTTGTATCTCAAGCTAAGCTATTAAGATGCCCAACTTAAAACCACACTTAGTGTCCTAAATAAGGTGACTCGAATTACTTAGTTTATTTAAGCCACACCTATTGAAGCGATCTTCGCTAAGAGGCATCACCCGATGGCGATTTGTATTTTAATCAAACTAAGAGATGAGTCCCTATTTATAACACTCTTAGTCTTGGAAGATTTACTCCAACGGGATTGTATTCGTCTAATCCCTCGAGATATCACCTAATCATAAGTCCACATTGGAGTGAATCAACCAATCCTGAATACTACTGAAGGAATCCAGTACTATGGGTGTACTATACTACACCAACCAATAATCTAAGTTTAGATAATTCTAATTACTCAATAAGGATTTATCAAAGTTATTAATCCTTACTCTACATGGGTGAGTCCTATACAAGGCTCCAAGGGTATGATCAAAAAATCACTCGATGTAGGTTGCTACCACAAGGAATAAGTCCCATTTTAAGTATTTTAGGTGGTTCCTACCACAAAGTATCAAGTTCAACTTCTAAAGTTATGAAGGATCTTCTAAGTTTCTACCTCAAAAAGTTATAAAAACTCTTCCTACCTTAAGGTATCAATAATTAAGATCTTTAAATATTTCAATAACGATCCTATATCAAGACTATTGAGATCTCACTTTTCTACTTCTTAAGCTAACATTTAAGTGGTCAGATCAGATGATTAAAATTCATCTGATCCTTTTCTATTATATAATTATGAGATAAAATCAAAGATCTTATTAGAGTTAGATCATTTTATAAATTATTATAATTTTATTATCTATTTTATGCTAATATTTTTATATAAGAGAAAATTAAAGATCTAAAGTTTAGATTCAGATGGTTCAATTACATATATTCAATATTAATCTTAGCACTTCTAATTCAATAATTTAAGATCAATATCAAATCATATACATTATTGAAATAATATCAATTAAATTATCTTGCAATCAAATTAATTGAGTAAGTGATTAAGGTTTAGATCTTCATCAAGATAAGTTAGGGTTTAACCCCTAACCTTTTTACCATTAAGACCAAAGATTAATTTATAGGTCAATGATAAATCAATGTGTTATTAGTTTATTATTAATGTCAAACTTTGGGTTAAGATTAAGTATCATCTACTTAATCAAGTTAACAAGATACTTATATTTAATTATATTTTAATATCATTTATACATGATTAGGTGTCCAAATAGATTTTTAGAGTTTTTTAATATACATCCTAATATCATGAAAGCATATAAAGATGACATAGAATAAAAAAGATAATTAAGGCTAACCAAATTCTAAATCAAAATAAAGGGGTTATCACTTGATTACAATTTTACAAGACTTAGGTTTCATGCCATTAAGTTGTTAAGATATACTTATTTGATATAAGCACTTAAAATTCTATCACTTAGCATTTGACATAACATATATTTTAAGTACATAGTAAGTTTAAGCACTTGATAAAAATAACAAAGTTTCAAACTTAATTTTCATATAAAATTTTATGCAATGTTCAATTTTAACTAAAATAGGTTCACATTTGATATATTTCAGTCCCACTAGGGTCATAGAGATCTTAAAATGCAAAAAACAGTGAAGTTTTGGCTATTTCAGCCAAAACTGGGCAATTTTCAAAAAATTCTGGACATTCTTGCAATTTTGGGCGCGCTGCAGCGCCTCTGGCGTTGGAGCGCGCTGTGGAGCTTCTGCCCATGCAGCGCGCTGTGGCAGTTTTAGCGCTGCGGCGTGCCGTGGCACTTTTAGCGCGCCGGCGCACAGTGGCTTTTTTAGCGATGCGGCGCGCTGTGGCGCTTTTAGCGATGCGGTCCGCTGTGGCGCGCTGCAGTGGTCCAACTTGCGAAAATACTGTTCAAGTAATTTATTTTTCATATTTCCTAAAGTTTTATGAAAATTCTGCTGCAGCCCGCTACAGCGGTCCAACTTGCGAAAATATTGTTCAATTAATTTATTTTTCATATTTCCTAAAGTTTTCCGAAAATTCCGCTGCAGCCCGCTCCAGCGCGCTACAGCGGTCCATTTGCGATTTTACTGTTCAAATTGCTTAATAAATGATTTTATGATTTTTGCCAAAATACCGCTGCAGCCTGCTGCAGTGGCCCATTTTGCAACTTTGGGCGCAGCAGCGCGCTGCAGCGCCATACGGCAGTTTCGCTAGGATGAAACCTGTAAGGCCTACTTTCAAGCTCAAATACTCCCAATCTAGAGTATTTCATGAGCGTTGCCACATATCAATGGAAAGGTCTTTCCGATAACTTTCCATCGACACCAAAATCAGCACAAACAGAGTATCCTAGCTATATAAAAAATGTAGATAAAGGACAGGGTATATAAAATGAACAAAAACAGAGCATGCATTTTTCGAATAAATGAGCTACTTCAATGAGACTTAATGGCTTCCATACGTGTTTATAGACTTTTAGAGATACATTCAAGCATTGTAGTAATATGAAAGAGATAAGTAGAGGAACAAATGAGTACCTTAGCCTTAAAGGAAGAAGAAGGAACCTCAGTTTTCTTCAAACTTGGATATGAGCTGAACTTCTTCTTCTTCAACACAAGGGCATCAATGGAGGAAGAGAGAGCTGTAGCTTTTGCCAAATGAGGATGAAGAAGGAGCTTGAGCTTCTTCTTAAAGGAGAAGGAGAAATGATGAGCCTAGGGAGAGGGAGGAGTAGGGAGCCATCTTGAAGGAGCCTAAGGGCATGGGGTAAGGGAAGAAGAAATGGCTCTCAACTATCTCTTGCGTTCCATAGAGGGAGGGGCACCGAATATGGTGCCAGCTAGGAGAGAGGGGGGAGAAATTGCAAATTAAAGACTCGATAATCCCTTATTTATTTTCTTTGATTATTTAAAAATTTAGATTTTTGAAATGCACTCCGAAAATTCCCAAAAATTCACCCCTAGCTAATTTAGGGGTGAGGAATTCAACGATAAAGTCAGAATTCGATTCTGACGATTATTTAATTATTCTATTTTTCGGTGCATTTAATTATATTAAAATATTCGCGAAAAAATCTGATGACTTCCAAACGCATCCAAAACATTACCCCTAGCTAATTTGGGGGTGACGATCGCAATGGCGAAGTTAGATTTTGATTTAGAGGACAAATTAAATATCTCAATTTCATAATTAATTAAATATTAAAATAATCCAAAATATTGGATTGAGCTCCGAATTGCTCCAAACATTCAGAGTTTGGTTCTAATGACTAGATGAACTTAATGGAATGATACTTACAATACGATTAGGCTCAAATTAAGCTGGGTAACAACCTTAGGTTGTTACACTCACGAATTAAAGATTAAAGCATATCATATTAAGTAAAGTCACACTTAATAGGATGGATCTCTATTTTTAAATCTAGGTTGAAATATTAAATAATCATAAATAAACTATGAGAATATATAAACTAAAATTTAAGGTTTCACCCATTGAGTAACCTAATTTACTCAATGAAAGAAATCTAACCTAAGTCATATTCCTAATTCTTAAAGGAGAAGATCTTAAGGAAATAAGATGAACACTCAAACACTAACCATAACTATTCTTGAAATGAAACCTTAAATACTAAATTAAGGACTTAGAGGAGATATAATGTAAAATGAATCTCAAATTATGTCACTTAAATTAACTAGTTAAGAATGACTTAGGATTTATCATAGAAATCTAATTAATAGCTTAAATTATAAAAATTTGATTCTAAATCATTTTAATTACTAATTATAGTGATTAGAATATGATATTAAGGCTTAAGAATACTTAAACTTAAATTTAGGCAAAATAATCGCTTTACCCCTACTTAAGAGTTTATAAAGGTAATTTTTTGATTTAGGGCTCTAAATTAGAAAATTTTAATGGAAAAAGATTACTTACTGTCTAACATGAAGATAGACGGTAAATACACTTAATTTGAATAATAGTTAAGCTTTATGAGATCAAATTAAGAAATTTAACTCATAAGAATAATTTAGTAATTTAACCTAATGAAGTCTAAAAATTTATGCAGTTAATTAATGCTTACTATTCAAGGATTCTATAGAGTCCAACAACATTAAATTCTGAGGTCTAATGGTTAAGTTATAAGCAAATCAAATTTAAGGTTCTATTATGTAAATTCGGGTTTTATAAATAGGGTCAAAAGCTTGACTTTTTCATTTGATATCCAAAATCAACAAATTTAGTAGCTATAGCTTTCCTATAACCCACTAATTACTTTAACTAGGAGTAGACCTAATTTGGACCTCATTTGGTCAAATTATAATCTAATTTAGATTAATGATGATTAGTGAGTGATTAGTGAAATTAATCACAGAATCACTAAACTAATTACACCATTAGGTTTTAATATACTCTAGAAAGTATTAAAAACTTGAATCACTCAATTTGGATCCTTAAATGTAATAATATTCACTAATTAAGTTTTGGTGTGATTAGGACTAATTAAGGAATCTAATCACCAAAACTTAAATATTTTTGTAGTTTACTATTATTGGTCTTCCTAATTAAAATAGTATATTGGAAGACCTAATTTGAAGCTTAATTGATCAACTTATGATCAATTGAAATTTTAGGATTTAAGGGTGTAATTAGGGTAGGGTCCTAAAAGTGATTAGGCATAATACACACATAACAGAAAAATTAACCCTACTAAAATATTTTTGGGAGTCTCCTAATTAAAATAAGACCCATATTAGTTATATTTGGGTGAGTGTGTGTAAAGTTATGATCAAATGAAATTTGGGGATATTTAGGATAATTTATGGGGGTCCTAAATGTCACTAGTTGAATGTACATCCAATGTGAAAATGGATAGTGCCATAATATTCTTCTAATTTTGTTGATTAGAATGACATTTAACATTGTTATAATTGAACTTATGAATTGAGAGTTATGAGCATTAGAAGATTTGCATTTAATATTTAATAAATAAAACTGAAATTAAATATTATGCAGTATTCCTTAATTCCTTCAACTAACTGAAAGAGGCAGGCCCCACATGAAGAATGGGTCCCACCAGCAGAGGCATCAGAGGAGACAGACGGGTGGGTCCCACTACATAGCCCCACGTGACCCACATGCGCGGCGCGGGTCGGGCCCGATGCAATTCGGCTTCGACCCGGGAGACGGTTCGTCTTCCCCGACACGCTGCGAGGCGAACCTAGGGTTCGCAAGGTATCCAAAATCAAGCTCATGTGAGCTTGATTCAACCAACCACAGGCCCCAAATGAACAATAATTGAACGAGCTAAGTAATTTTATGAAGATTAACAGAGATTGGAGGAGAAGTAGGGTACCAGAAGGTTCGATACTTTGCAATTTTTCTTCAGCATTAGAAATTTCAGATCATACCAATGCTTTCCTCAAGAGCAGACCAATTTTTTACAAGTTAAGAGGGAGGTTTAATGGATGCTACGGCGGTGGAGGCTAGGTGCAGAGCTCCTCAAGGTCGCGTGCCCTAGCCTCAGAGGAGGACGGTATCGGGACCGTCTGATCGGACGTCCCGATCGAATGGCGTAGAAAATGAGCTATTTTGATTAACAGGGTGGGCCCATTAAGACCAATGGCAGAATAATTAAAGGCGGGGACCACAATAAGGAAATGCAAATTAACTATTTAATATTATTTCTTTAATTAATTTGATTTTCCTAATTAAAATTGACCTACAAAATAGGTTCAGAAAAATATCAATAATTCACCCCTAACTAATTAAGAGGTAAGGAACACAATGATGAATACAGAATTTTGTTTCGATGAATATTTAATTTTCTCATTTTTCGAGGTATTTAAATAATATTAAAATATTTGGTGAAAATCCAACGACTTTCAAATGCTTCCAAAACTTTACCCCTGGCTAATTTGGGGGTGATGAACACAATGGAAAAATCAAATTTTTGATTTGAGGTCAATTTAAATAAGTCAAATTTCAGGGTTCTTGAAATTTTCAAAATCAGGATTTGATCCATTTGACTCTTGATTTTGTCTAGGTCTTAAAGGTAAACTCTTAATGACATAATTAGAGTACTAGAATCACAATTAGGACTTAGTTTAGTCCTAATTAACCTAAGTAACTGTAACGGCCCCAATATTTGGATAGAAGATTAATCCAAATTTTGAGTGTTACCTTAGCACCCAACACTTGAATAGAAGAAAATAGATCAAATGCTAATGCTAAGTGGCCAAGTCTCTTTATGAGTATTTGTTAAGTTAAAAATGAATGAAAAAGAAAGATACATATAAATGCAGATATACAAACATTTACAAATAAGCAAACCACTCATTCATCCAAGTAATTTTATATACATTACAGATACAACACAAATTAATAACTGAAATAAAAGTAACTTATATAATTTAATTATTACAAGGCTTTTTAATATACATGGCAGTTTAAAAGTGAATTAAAATTTGACTATGCGGAAGCAGATTTCCATAAGGATTCTTCAAGTACTGGGCCCTGCATTACCTGAATAAAAGGGCTCTTGCTCTATCATATTTTGGTATTTAAATATGATAGGGCAATGCCAAGAAAAGAAAAAGGTAGTTAGACTAAACAGTCTAAGTACAATTTAAAGTTAGCTATATTTTTAGATTAACAAGATATCACAATTGTTATTTACAATTTAAGTATGCAGTGGTGCTGGAAAAGCTATGTAGTATGGAAAGGTAAAGAGTGCAACTGTAAGGAAAATAGTATAAGACTCATTGAGTAAAAATACTCATTTTCTATTTATAATTCTAACCTTTTCCCAAAAATTTAAAGGTTAGAAATTAATATGCGTGCGAAATGCAAGCAATTTATATGATCAAATGAAATTATGCTAAGTAAACAATTGATATACAATGAAGCATAAATTGAAATTAAGCAACATACACTGTATTCAAATTAACTGAAGCAATACTCAAACTGAAAATATAGAGTATAAAGGAAAAGAGGAAATATCTTAGATTCTCAATCTAAGATAATCATAGTTTAAGACTATGATTCGAAAGCATAACTAAACAGTTATGAAGAGATTTTTCAATTATAAGAAAATCTCTTATATTTAAGTTAAAGTTATATTTAGGAAAAATCTCATTCTGTAGGAGTACACAACAGAATGGGCGAGGAGTTAAGCATGTCTGCTTAACCAGATACAGTGGAGAAATTGAACATTCACATTTACCATCTCTAAAATGTGAAGTTCTAACGAAAATATTTTCATTTGTACTCTAATTGCTTCAAGGCATTTTCCCCTTTTTAAGTTTTAAGAAAATCTTTATTTATGCACAAAATCTTGAATATATGTTCAAGGATAGGAGGCTGAAAGCTATGCAAGCATTCAATGTATTTCAAAAATTGTAAAGTATGTGATATCTTTTTGTTATCTAAATTTTTAATAATCTACTTTATAATTAGAGTTAATTAGACTCCAAATTGACTTATAGATATTTAATCTTAAGTCAATTTTAAATAAAAGTAGAAGGAATTGTAAATGAAATACAATTTAATAAAATAAAAGGAGAACTTATACGAAGAAAGAAGTTAATAATTTCAATTGAAAATGAACCAATTGCATGTTTTGAATTGAACATTAAAGTTCTCTGAATTGTTTCTAAGTCCGAAATTTCTTAAAAATTTCGACAGAGTCTCTTTTATTTTTGTTCAAATTTTCTATTTTTACAATCAATCTCCAGTTCTAAATTAGAGTTCAATCCCTTTTTCGGGATTGCTCAATTCCAATTCTAAAAATAGAGTTTAATTCCAGTTCTAAAATAGAGTTCAGTCCTTTTTACAGGATTGCTCGATTCTAGTTCTAATATAATTTCACATGTACCAAACTATATTAAACAATTTATATATACTAAGAAAATGCAGAAGTAAAATTTAGCATTTATAAGAGCAGCTTTATATCATTTATTTTAGCAATCCTGTATTATTCATACAACTTATCCTGCAAAGAATCACCATTAAAGTCAGCATTTAAAATATAAAAGAAATAAGGATTAATTAAATCTAAAAGCAGCATTTGATTATATATAAAAGAAGGGCAGCATGTAGAAGACAACATTTAGTTCCCTAAAAGTATAACAACATGTGTATCTACTAATGGCAATATTTAGATCTCCTAAATTTCATAACAGAATTTTAAATAATTCGGTTCATGGCAGTAATTTGAATCTAAAAATGTTGGTAATATTTGACTTATGTTATTATTTAATTTATGTTGGATTCAGATAGCAGTACATTTTCTCTTGTTTCATTTGATAGCAACATTGTAATACTTGAGATTCCATTGATTCTCTCATCACATATGATCACATTTGATCTTACATAAGAACAAGAGTTTTCAGCATATGATTCTCATATATATTTAATAGTATCAATTAATCATTTGAAGTTAATGGCAGCAATTACTTATGTAGAAGATCGACAAAATTGATACTCATATCATCTATTGCCAACTCACATAACTAAGTGGCAGTTGTATGATTCTCACACTAGATAATAACATATATTCTTTTAGATAATCGATTGAATCATGATTTTACACATGACAACTGACAACCTAAATCTCTTTAAATAATTGAAGGGCAATTAATCTAATATATTGATCTTAAATTAGAATAAAAGGCAGCATTTATTCTTACATGATACTTAGTAATCTTAAATTTGAATTGATACTTGGTAAACTTTAATTCATCTTAAACTGAAGAACAGTCATTTGAAATTTATAAATTAAATGGCAGCATTGTGACAATATTTATTTTTAGCTAATAATACTTATTTCGTATAGATCAATCATTAACAATTAGTGGAAACATTACAGTAAGCATACACATTGGAATGAATGGCAGTAAGTGTCCTTACTTCACTTTAGATGGCAGAAATTGAAGAATACATAGCAGCATATAGTGTAAAACAATTGGCACCAATTTAAACGAATGGCATTAATCTTATAACAGTATTAGAATCTAATAATTAATGGCAGCATTACATCTCATGGCAGCATTCGGTTCTTGCAAAGTAGAAGACAACATTAAATCTCATATGATTCAAAATAAATGGCTGCTTTTCATCCTATATCATCCTATTGATCTTATCTTAGAATAGGAAGCAACATATGAGGGCAGTATCTCTATCTTATTATTTGAATGCAACTTGTATTTGGTCATATGTTAGAATGGTAGCAAAGCTAATACTTTGAGATAAATGACAACATTTAACTATTTGACTCCATATACTAATTGACAGCATATATACCTCTTTTACTATTGATGCCACATACGAATTTTTCTAAAGATATAACCTTTATTTACTTCAATTTGTCTAAGACAATTGAAATTAATGATAGTAGTTGTAAATTTACTATGGAACAGCAACTTGGAAAACATGAAAGTAATAAAAACTGAATTCTTGAATAAACCATCTTTTTATCAATAGCAACATGTAAAATTTCATTAATCTAATTTGAAACAATCATCACAACTAACCCCCTTTTTGCAACTTAATACAATTCTCAATGATACACTCTTACTGATGGAATCAATTGCATAATTATATATATATATATATATATATATATATATATATATATCATAAGATGGATATTTTTCAAGAAAAAGAGAAATTCTACAGCATGACAAATTATCTATGCATTAATTCATACTAAGAATATCTAAAGAATAAAGATAGAGACTACCATAAGTAACATACTTAATTTATTTAATAGCTGGAAATAAGTTAATACAATTCAATGAATATAATAACCTATAGTTAAAGAAATATTACTGATTATGGATACAACTTCTCACAACTTAGCTACTCAAAGAGCAATTACTCCTATATATTAAAGAAATCAGCATAATAAGTGGCGCTGTAACTTTAGTAGGTTATGTGTTGACTTGCATATTTACCATTGTGCATAAACACATGAATTGCATTAAAGAAAGATATTGACAAGGTAGAATTCATGCTTACTAAATACTTTATTTATCAAAGCATCTTATTTTTCTGCATTCAATTTATTAAGATTTATATGGGCTAATTATCAAGCGTTTCACAAAACTTTCAACAAATCATGAAACAACATTATGGTGTCATAATAACAACTATGTCGAGAATGTGAACCCAAAGTAACCATAACTCAATTGTTTATAGAATTCAAATGAATCTCACTATCTATGGGTATGGCAAAAGAGTAGGAGCAGTAATCACTTAAGAGAATGTACTATTATTACAATGAAATTTCATACAGGTTTAGCACTCATGCTAAACTTTTATCAAGTTAAGTAGTACAATTCTGAAGAAATAATATATATCACTGTGAAATAAAAAATTGCAAGAAAAGGAATTATTTAGTATAATACAACCATCCTTTCTGAACATATCCTTTTACTTTATGATAGCAACAAAATTTCTAACAGATTTATCTCTGCTATGAAAATATAAGAGTAGTAATTAGCAATTGCACATACTAAGAAAATTCACGCTTAATTTCTATTATTTAATTGGAAAGGACTACTGTATAAAAAAAATATCTTTGACAAATATAGATCAATGCATTGTCACCGGGCAATTTTCATGAACATCAAGTCACCATCTACTCATAAGCATTTTGGAAAATATTGGTAAGGATCTCTAATAATGTTTTAGATCTATGATATGCCATATCGAACGAGACTCCTCTGAAGGAGTACAAAAAAAAAAATGTTATAGAGTTGCTGTGAATCTCAAGTATTATTCAAGACTAAAAGAAAAGAAAACAAAGAAATATGTGATCTAATTGAATTAAATCTAACAAGTTCTTTGGTTGATACCTTGGAATCCTAATTTTATAATTTGTTTCCTCTTCCTATTCAAACCATTCTTGTAGGTGAAATCAAGTGAAATACCTGAGTTGAGTATTGAAGGATTGCTGCTAGGTTTTTAGAAGATCGCTTGCTTTTTGGGTCGTTTCTGAAGCTTACCAAGCATCCTTAAATCGAGGCGGTGAGGTCCGAATAAATAAGGGGGTAGTATCGGCTAACCTGTACACGGCTTGATGAGGCAACGACGATCTAATCCTCGACGAAGCCTTCCATTGGCAAGGGTTAGCGGCGCGAACCACGCGTCGTCGTCTCTCCTCACGTTCGCTCGAAGGATTAGGATGGATAGGGCTCCGTCTCGATGAGGATAGGATCGGGGGTTTGGTTGCGTGCGAAGGATTAGGGCAGCCGAAAATGGAATACTGGAATTAAGTAACAATATGCGTATATATATAATATATTATTTGATAAATTTAGAAATCTATATTTAATTAGAATTATATGATCATTTGTAAGAAAATTTTGAAAAATTGCTTTTTAGCTAAATTGAGTGTTACGGACTTAAAAATGAAGTTGAAATTTAATTTGGAAGCTATCTTAATTATTTTAATTACTAAATTATGAAAGTGTAATAAAATAATCAAGAATTTCAACTTTCTCCAAAACTTACCAAAATTTCACCCCAAGCTAATTTGGGCGTGAGGAATGTAATGGTGAAGTTTGTTTTCAATTCTAAAGTCAATTTAAATTAGGTATTTTCAGAATTATCTGAAACCCAGGAAAAGCTGGAAATCGACAAACGATCTCCAATTCGCACGAAATTTGAGGTGGAGACTTCTAACTTTATTATAAAAGTAATGAAAAGATTTAAAGTCAAATAGATCCACTAATTCATATGTAATAACTTTTGGGTTGTTACAGACTCCTCCCCCCCTTAAAAATTGTGTTGCCCTCAACACATAATTATTAAACTACACACTTGCAAATACTAGAAAGGAGTTTATTAAGAATTCAGTTGAAAACGGAAGATTTTTATTACCTGTTCAGTTGAAGAATTCTGGAAATTTCTTTCGCATTTCTTCCTCCTTTTCCCAAGTGGCTTCTTTTTCAGAATGATTCTGCCATTGGATTTTTATCATAGGAATACTGCGATTTCTTAATTGCTTAAGATCTCTCCCCAGAATTGCTGTAGGCTTAACAATGAATGTCAGATTAGGTTGCAGCTTTAATGTTGGTATTTGAACATGTTGGCTAGGATCCAACAGGCACTTCCTCAGTGATGATATATGAAACACATTATGTACAGCCGAGAAGTTATCAGGCAATTCTAACCTGTATGCTGATGTTCCAATTTTCTCAATTACATTAAAGGGTCCTAAGTATCTTGGACTCAGCTTTCCAGTCATACCAAATCTCTGCATACCCTTCATTGGACTCACCTTAAGATAAGCTCTATCACCTATTTTGAATTCTAATTGACGATGACGGGCATCATGATACTTCTTTTGCCTATCCTGAGCTGCCATCATATTTCGCTTAATTAATTAAACTTTCTTAGTGGTTTCTTCAATTAGTTCAGAACCATAAAGTTGTGAGTCCCCTACTTCGGTCCATGCTAGAGGAGTTGCACATCTCCTTCCATAAAGGGCTTCGTAAGGAGCCATCCCTATGCTGAATTGATAACTGTTATTGTAGGCGAACTCAACCAATGATAGGTGATCTTCCCATGATCCACCAAAATCAATAATACAAAGACGTAGGAGGTCTTCCAAGATCTGATTAATGCGTTCAGTTTGACCATCAGTCTGAGGATGAAAAGTAGTACTTAAAGCTAAATTTGTCCCCATGTCTTGCTGAACAGTGGACCAGAATCTGGAAGTGAATCTACTGTCTCTATCTGAAATTATAAAGTTCGGTATACCATGGAGGCGGATGATCTCTTTAAGGTAGAGTTTAGCTAATTTCTCAACTGGATCGGTCTGACGAATAGCTAGAAAATGTGCTGATTTGGTGAGTCTGTCGACAATCACCCAAATAGAGTCAGAACCCGATATACTCTTAGGCAAGCCTGTAATGAAGTCCATAGAGATATCAGACTATTTCCATTCAGGAATGTCTAGGGGTCTAAGAAGACCACTAGGCTTCTGGTGTTCGGCCTTAACTAATGAACAGGGATGACACTCGGAAATGTAAATGGCTATATCCCGTTTCATGCCGGACTACCAAAATGTTTGTTTGAGATCTTGATACATTTTACCACTACCAGGGTGCACAGTATAACTAGAGTTATGAGCTTCAGATAATACCTGTAATTTTAAGCTTTTAGAAACCCATAACTTAGATTTCTGGAAAATCACTCCTTCCACATCGAGGCGTAGTTCAGATCTCTTACCATTTTTAATATCTGTAACTAATTAAGAATAAGAAGGATCTTCTTTCTGGGCCTCAATTATTCTTGATCGAAGAGGTGACTCAGATTGAATAGCACCTAATAAATTGCATAGATCAGCAGATTTGATTGGCTCAATATTTAATTTTTCGAAGTCTCTGATCAAAGCATTATTGTTACAGAGTGAAGACAAAACTGCCTTGCGACTTAGAGCATCTGCTACTAGATTAGCTTTACCTGGATGGTAGATTATATCTAAGTCATAATCACTGATCAGCTCCAACCATCTACGCTGACGGCAGTTAAGTTCTTTTTGAGTGAAGATATACTTCAAACTTTGATGGTCGGTGAACATCTCACACTTAATTCCGTACAGGTAGTGTCTCCAAATTTTGAGAGCGAATACTACACCTGCAAGCTCTAAATCGTGTACAGGGTAATTCCTCTCATTTGGTTTTAATTTCCTCAAAGCGTAAGCTATGACATGTCTATCTTGCATTAAGACACACCCCAGCCCTATTTTAGAGGCATCAGTATATACTTGAAACTTGTTGCCATCTTGAGGTAACGTTAGAACTGGTGCAGAAGTTAACAATTGCTTTAACTTCTGAAAGGCTTCTTCACAAGCAGGATTCCATATGAAAGGAACCTCCTTACGGGTCAACTGAGTTAATGAGGATGCTATTAAGGAAAATCCAGGGACAAATCTTCTGTAATATCCAGCAAGTCCTAGAAAACTACGGATCTCAGTTACAGATTTGGGTTGAACCCATTCTTGTATAGCTTGGATCTTCCTCTGATCAACTTTAATGCCTTCAGCATCTATTATATGGCCTAAGAATGCCACTGAGTTGAGCCAAAATTCACATTTTGAAAACTTAGCATACAATTTATATTCTCTTAAAAGGATTAAGACAGTACGAAGATGTTCTTTGTGCTCAGCAACTGACTTGGAATAAATCAAGATGTCATCAATAAAGACTATTACAAACTGATCAAGGTAAGGTTTCAGAATACGCTACATTAGGTCCATGAAAATGGAAGGGGCATTAGTCAGTCCAAAAGACATGACAAGAAATTCATAGTGCCCATAACGGGTCCTAAATGCAGTTTTAGGAATATCTTTATCCTCAACTCGAATCTGGTAATATCCTGTTCTTAAGTCGATCTTGGAAAAGACTTTTGCTCCAGCTAATTGATCAAACAAGTCATCAATCCTTAGAAGAGGATACTTGTTTTTAACTGTCACCTTATTGAGTTCACGATAATCTATACATAATCACATGGATCCATCCTTTTTCTTAACAAAAAGGACAGGGGCTCCCCAAGGTGACATGCTAGGGCGTATAAAGCATTTTTCTAATAGTTCATCCAATTATTCACGAAGTTCTTGAAGTTCCTTTGGTGCCATCCTATATGGAGCTTTAGATTTAGGTTGAGTTCCTGGAAGTAACTCTATAGAGAATTCTACCTCCCTTGTTGGAGGTAGTCCGGGCAACTCATCTGGAAACACATCTAGAAATTCTTGTACAATGGGGGTGTCTTTTAAATTACTTTCCTCTTTTTCTTCACCCAATAAGGTTACTAATACAGTGTAGCAACCTTTATTAATTAGGTGCTTGGCTTCGTGTGCGTTTATCAATGACGCCATTAGGCCAAGTTTACCTATGAAGACTTCTGGTTTCTTTCCTATCTGAAGAGAAACTTTCTTTTTATTGCAATCTATTATTACATTAAACTTTTCCAGCCAATCAATTCCTAATATTATGTCGAAATTGGTAATTGGCATAATTATGAGTTTGGAGGGAAATAATTGATTGCTGATCGGAATATCGATTAAACAGAAGCTTCTTGCTAGCATTTCAGCACCTGATGACATTTGTACTCGCAATGAATTATTTAAGTTGAGTCGTTGAAAATTCAAGGAAGAGATACAATCTTCTGATATAAAAGAGTGACTAGCACCCGTATCAAAGAGCGTAATACACAATTGGTTATTAATTGATAACATTCCTATAATAGGAAAGAAGGAAAAAGTTTTAAATTCTACTTATATAAGTAGCTTTTGAAGATAATTGCATTGAATTTGAAAAGCAATATTTGAAAAATTTAAAACATACCAGTCACCACATTGCTTTCTTCTTTTGCGGCAGTGGCAAAAAGAGCGTAAACTCTTGGTACTGATGGAGATTGCACAATAGCCTTTCCTTTATCAGTATGACTAATTTGACCTTGCCTCTGGGTATATGAAGATGAACCCCTCTGATTTTTATTGGAGAGAGGAGGCATAAGGGCCTGATGGGGTGCCTTGGCATTAAAGGGAGTAGGGTTTTGAACTATTGGCTGACAATTGATCTTTACTTTGTCAATCGTCCAGTTAGCATAACAACTTTGATGCTTGTGGTTAGTCCTTCCACAAATGTAATATCTATTCCCCGTATGGTAACATTTGCCATATGGGTGCGGTTTGTTACATTTATTCACCTGGCTTTCCTTTTGCTCTTTATTTGCTGTTAACTGAAAAACTTTTGGGCCTTAAAGACGATTTCTTTTAAACGTCCTTTGTTTGGAGGGCAGGGGATGAGGTCGTTTATGTGATTCAAATTGAGCCTGATGATGCTCAATCATCTTGGCCCCCTCCAATAGCTTTGGAAAATCCTCATGATGCAAGGACATTAAATGGCTTTTAATAGGGTTATTAAGACACTTCAAAAATCTGCTGCACCTAGCAGTTTCAGTACGGACGATATCTGGTGCAAAATGAGAATATTTTCTAAATTCCATTTCGTAATCATGCACAGAATGATTACCCTGTCTCAATTGCATGAAATCGTCCTCAATTATCGTCTGAGCAAATCGAGGAATAAATTCAGCCCGGAAGACCTGTTCAAATTCCTCCCAAGGAATATCTTCCATGTCGATATCTGGATAGCGGGCCTTCAGCTCGCTGTCCCACCAGAATTCTACCTCTGCTTTGAATAAATGGGAGGCCAGACGAATACATTCACTTTCTGGGCACTTTATACTTGATAGTAGCTTTTCTATTTCTTGGAACCAATTGGCTGCTTCCATAGGAGAAGCAAAGCCATTAAAATGTGGAGGATTTAGCCTAAGAAAGGCCATTAAAAAGGGGTCTACCACAGGGCCCGAAGACTGTAGAGTTGAAATTATTACTGCTTTAGAATTTGGGGCAGAAGTTTCTGGTATTATTGGAATAGAAGGATATGGGAGTTGAGAAGTTTGAGGTTGAATTGGAGATGAAAAAGGCGAAGCTAAAGCTGGTTGAGATGTATTACTAGTAGCAGACATCCTTTCTGCCGCTCTCGTCTGAGCTTCGATCATAACTTTGAACATCCCCATAATTTGTCTCATCTCTTCTTGAAGAGATGGGTTACTGGATTCAGTATTCTTTGAGGAAGAGGGTTCTGCGTGATCTGGATTCATTCTTTTTTTTGTAAAGAAAGAAAAAAAAAATTAGAGTATGCAGAAAAAGAATATTCTTTATTAAAATTTAAAAATTATGATACAATAAGAAAGTAGATAGTCGAAAAAGAACAATTATAAACTGCTTTGATAGTTTCTTTGAAAAGAAAACTAATCATTTATTTACAGAATTTGTCATAAAACATAAATTCAAAATCAGAATAAAGGGGTGCACAATGAAGACGTCTGCTGGTTCGTATAAGTTTGTCATGGGCACAATCCCACCAGCCTTGTGCATAATTATCGAAAAGTTCATCTAACATCTGGAGGGGTATATGGTCAGGGCATTCTATGGCAGTAAAAGTATCGGAGACCCTGGAAAGCCATTCCTTTGCCAATTGAGGGATGCAATCTCCCCTGAACACACAACCTTTTAACATTTTGTCAAGTACTTCACCTCCGTCATTAGATACTTCTAAGTAGAGACGTTCGTATATCGAGCTGAAGTTGTATTCATCATCCCAATACTGATAGAATGCTCTAGTGTAGCATCTTAATTCTGACTCAGAATTCTCCATCTAAGAGTCAGTCAATTTAAATATGAATCAAAGGGATTTTAAAGATTATTTGGAAATAGAAATCTTACAAGCCATAAATGACTTTGAAGTTAAGTGCGTTCACTTTCCAAAGGTGCCACATTTAAGTATTTTTACATTTCTGTGTTGTTGATGACTTGGATGAATAGATATCTCTCTTTTTAACTTAACGTTCTCAACCTTGGCTCTGATACCAACTATAACGGCCCCAATATTTGGATAGAAGATTAATCCAAATTTTGAGTGTTACCTTAGCACCCAACACTTGAATAGAAGAAAATAGATCAAATGCTAATGCTAAGTGGCCAAGTCTCTTTATGAGTATTTGTTAAGTTAAAAATGAATGAAAAAGAAAGATACATATAAATGCAGATATACAAACATTTACAAATAAACAAACCACTCATTCATCCAAGTAGTTTTATATACATTACAGATACAACACAAATTAATAATTGAAATAAAAGTAACTTATATAATTTAATTATTACAAGGCTTTTTAATATACATGGCAGTTTAAAAGTGAATTAAAATTTGACTATGCGGAAGCAGATTTCCATAAGGATTCTTCAAGTACTGGGCCCTGCATTACCTGAATAAAAGGGCTCTTGCTCTATCATATTTTGGTATTTAAATATGATAGGGCAATGCTAAGAAAAGAAAAAGGTAGTTAGACTAAACAGTCTAAGTACAATTTAAAATTAGCTATGTTTTTAGATTAACAAGATATCACAATTATTATTTACAATTTAAGTATGCAGTGGTGCTGGAAAAGCTATGTAGTATGGAAAGGTAAAGAGTGAAACTGTAAGGAAAATAGTATAAGACTCATTGAGTAAAAATACTCATTTTCTATTTATAATTCTAACATTTTACCGAAAATTTAAAGGTTAGAAATTAATATGCGTGCGAAATGCAAGCAATTTATATGATCAAATGAAATTATGCTAAGTAAACAATTGATATACAGTGAAGCATAAATTGAAATTAAGCAACATACACTGTATTCAAATTAATTGAAGTAATACTCAAACTGAAAATATAGAGTATAAAGGAAAAGAGGAAATATCTTAGATTCTCAATCTAAGATAATCATAGTTTAAGACTATAATTCGAAAGCATAACTAAACAGTTATGAAGAGATTTTTCAATTATAAGAAAATCTCTTATATTTAAGTTAAGGTTATATTTAGGAAAAACCTCATTCTGTAGGAGTACACAACAGAATGGGCAAGGAGTTAAGCACGTCTGCTTAACCAGATACAGTGGGGAAATTGAACATTCACATTTACCCTCTCTAAAATGTGAAGTTCTAATAAAAATATTTCCATTTGTACTCTAATTGCCTCAAGGCATTTTCCCCTTTTTAAGTTTTAAGAAAATCTTTATTTATGCAAAAAATCTTGAATATATGTTCAAGGATAGGAGGCTGAAAGCTATGCAAGCATTCAATGGATTTCAAAAATTGTAAAGTATGTGATATCTTTTTGTTATCTAAATTTTTAATAATCTACTTTATAATTAGAGTTAATTAGACTCCAAATTGACTTATAGATATTCAATCTTAAGTCAATTTTAAATAAAAGTAGAAAGAATTGTAAATGAAATACAATTTAATAAAATAAAAGGAGAACTTATACAAAGAAAGAAGTTAATAATTTCAATTGAAAATGAACCAATTGCATGTTTTGAATTGAACATTAAAGTTCTCTGAATTGTTTCTAAGTCCGAAATTTCTTAAAAATTTCGGCAGAGTCTCCTTTATTTTTGTTCAATTTTTCTATTTTTACAATCAATCTCTAGTTCTAAATTAGAGTTCAATCCCTTTTTTGGGATTGCTTAATTCCAATTCTAAAAATAGAGTTTAATTCCAGTTCTAAAATAGAGTTCAGTCCTTTTTACAGGACTGCTCGATTCTAGTTCTAATATAATTTCACATGTACCAAACTATATTAAACAATTTATATATACTAAAAAAATGCAGAAGTAAAATTTAGCATTTATAAGAGCAGCTTTATATCATTTATTTTAGCAATCCTGTATTATTCATACAATTATCCTGCAAAGAATCACCATTAAAGTCAGCATTTAAAATATAAAAGAAACAAGGATTAATTAAATCTAAAAGCAGCATTTGATTACATATAAAAGAAGGGCAGCATGTAGAAGACAACATTTAGATCCCCTTAAAGTATAACAACATGTGTATCTACTAATGGCAATATTTAGATCTCCTAAATTTCATAACATAATTTTAAATAATTCGGTTCATGGCAATAATTTGAATCTAAAAATGTTGGTAATATTTGACTTATATTATTATTTAGTTTATGTTGGATTCAGATAGCAGTACATTTTCTCTTGTTTCATTTGATAGCAACATTGTAATACTTGAGATTCCATTGATTCTCTCATCACATATGGTCACATTTGATCTTACATAAGAACAAGAGTTTTCATCATATGATTCTCATATATATTTAATAGTATCAATTAATCATTTGAAGTTAATGGCAGCAATTACTTATGTAGAAGATCGACAAAATTGATACTCATATCATCTATTGCCAACTCACATAACTAAGTGGCAGCCGTATGATTCTCACACTAGATAATAACATATATTCTTTTAGACAATCGAATGAATCATGATTTTACACATGATAACTAACAACCTAAATCTCTTTAAATGATTGAAGGGCAATTAATCTAATATATTGATCTTAAATTAGAATATAAACGGCAGCATTTATTCTTACATGATACTTAGTAATCTTAAATTTGAATTGATACTTGGTAACCTTTAATTCATCTTAAACTAAAGAACAGTCATTTGAAATTTATAAATTAAATGGCAGCATTGTGACAATATTTATTTTTAGCTAATAATACTTATTTCGTATAGATCAATCATTAACAATTAGTGGAAACATTACAGTAAGCATACACATTGGAATGAATGGCAGTAAGTGTCCTTACTTCACTTTAGATGGCAGAAATTGAAGAATACATAGCAGCATATAGTGTAAAACAATTGGCACCAATTTAAACGAATGGCATTAATCTTATAACAGTATTAGAATCTCATAATTAATAGCAGCATTACATCTCATGGCAGCATTCGGTTCTTGCAAAGTAGAAGACAACATTAAATCTCATATGATTCAAAATAAATGGCAGCTTTTCATCCTATATCATCCTATTGATCTTATCTTAGAATAGGAAGCAACATATGAGGGCAGTATCTCTATCTTATTATTTGAATGCAACTTGTATTTGGTCATATGTTAGAATGGTAGCAAAGCTAATACTTTGAGATAAATGACAGCATTTAACCATTTGACTCCATATACTAATTGACAGCATATATACCTCTTTTACTATTGATGCCACATACGAATTTTTCTAAAGATATAACCTTTATTTACTTCAATTTGTCTAAGACAATTGAAATTAATGATAGTAGTTGTAAATTTACTATGGAACAACAACTTGGAAAACATGAAAGTAATAAAAACTGAATTCTTGAATAAACCATCTTTTTATCAATAGCAACATGTAAAATTTCATTAATCTAATTTGAAACAATCATCACAACTAACCCCCTTTTTGCAACTTAATACAATATCTCAATGATACACTCTTGCTGATGGAATCAATTGCATCATTATATATATATCATAAGATGGATATTTTTCAAGAAAAAGAGAAATTCTACAGCATGACAAATTATCTATGCATTAATTCATACTAAGAATATCTAAAGAATAAAGATAGAGACTACCATAAGTAACATACTTAATTTATTTAATAGCTGGAAATAAGTTAATACAATTCAATGAATATAATAACCTATAATTAAAGAAATATTACTGATTATGGATACAACTTCTCACAACTTAGCTACTCAAAGAGCAATTACTCCTATATATTAAAGAAATCAGCATAATAAGTGGCGCTGTAACTTTAGTAGGTTATGTGTTGACTTGCATATTTACCATTGTGCATAAACACATGAATTGCATTAAAGAAAGATAATGACAAGGTAGAATTCATGCTTACTAAATACTTTATTTATCAAAGCATCTTATTTTTCTGCATTCAATTTATTAAGATTTATATGGGCTAATTATCAAGCGTTTCACAAAACTTTCAACAAATCATGAAACAACATTATGGTGTCATAATAACAACTATGTCGAGAATGTGAACCCAAAGTAACCATAACTCAATTGTTTACAGAATTCAAATGAATCTCACTATCTATGGGTATGGCAAAAGAGTAGGAGCAGTAATCACTTAAGAGAATGTACTATTATTACAATGAAATTTCATACAGGTTTAGCACTCATTCTAAACTTTTATCAAGTTAAGTAGTACAATTCTGAAGAAATAATATATATCACTGGGAAATCAAAAATTGCAAGAAAAGGAATTATTTAGTATAATACAACCATCCTTTCTGAACATATCCTTTTACTTCATGATAGTAACAAAATTTCTAACAGATTTATCTCTGCTATGAAAATATAAGAGTAGTAATTAGCAATTGCACATACTAAGAAAATTCACGCTTAATTTCTATTATTTAATTGGAAAGGACTACTGTATAAAAAAAATATCTTTGACAAATATAGATCAATGCATTGTCACCGGGCAATTTTCATGAACATCAAGTCACCATCTACTCATAAGCATTTTGGAAAATATTGGTAAGGATCTCTAATAATGTTTTAGATCTATGATATGCCATATCGAACGAGACTCCTCTGAAGGAGTACAAAAAAAAAAAAATATTATAGAGTTGCTGTGAATCTCAAGTATTATTCAAGACTAAAAGAAAAGAAAACAAAGAAATATGTGATCTAATTGAATTAAATCTAACAAGTTCTTTGGTTGATACCTTGGAATCCTAATTTTATAATTTGTTTCCTCTTCCTATTCAAACCATTCTTGTATGTGAAATCAAGTGAAATACTTGAGTTGAGTATTGAAGGATTGCTGCTAGGTTCTTAGAAGATCGCTTGCTTTTTGGGTCGTTTCTGATGCTTACCAAGCATCCCTAAATCGAGGCGGTGAGGTCCGAATAAATAAGGGGGTAGTATCGGCTAACCTGTACACGGCTTGATGAGGCAACGACGATCTAATCCTCGACGAAGCCTTCCATTGGCAAGGGTTAGCGGCGCGAACCACGCGTCGTCGTCTCTCCTCACGTTCGCTCGAAGGATTAGGATGGATAGGGCTCCGTCTCGATGAGGATAGGATCGGGGGTTTGGTTGCGTGCGAAGGATTAGGGCAGCCGAAAATGGAATACTGGAATTAAGTAACAATATGCGTATATATATAATATATTATTTGATAAATTTAGAAATCTATATTTAATTAGAATTATATGATCATTTGTAAGAAAATTTTGAAAAATTGCTTTTTAGCTAAATTGAATGTTACGGACTTAAAAATGAAGTTGAAATTTAATTTGGAAGCTATCTTAATTATTTTAATTACTAAATTATGAAAGTGTAATAAAATAATCAAGAATTTCAACTTTCTCCAAAACTTACCAAAATTTCACCCCAAGCTAATTTGGGCGTGAGGAATGTAATGGTGAAGTTTGTTTTCAATTCTGAAGTCAATTTAAATTAGGTATTTTCAGAATTATCTGAAACCCAGGAAAAGCTGGAAATTGACAAACGATCTCCAATTCGCATGAAATTTGAGGTGGAGACTTCTAACTTTATTATAAAAGTAATGAAAAGATTTAAAGTCAAATAGATCCACTAATTCATATGTAACAACTTTTGGGTTGTTACAGTAACAATATGGGTTGTTATAGACTCCCCCACTTAAGAACGATGTCGTCCTCGACATCACTCATGTGGAGAGAATATAACAAAATTAAGATGATGATTTGAAATAGAAAGGAGTTAAGGAAGTACCTTGATTCAAGAGGTTTGGATATTTTTGGCGCATGTCCACCTCTTTTTCCCTAGTGGCTTCATTCCGAGAATGATTCTTTCATTGAATCTTGACCATTGGAATGAGTCAGCTCCTTAATTTCTTTTGGTCTCTTCCCAGAATTCTTATAGGTTCTTCGAAGAATGACAAGTTTGGTTGGATCTCTATTGGAGGAATAGATACTATGTGATGAGGTTCTCTTAGGCCCTTTTCTAGAGAAGACATGGAATACATCATGCATAGTAACAAAATCTTCAGGCAGTTCTAACTTATTTGTTGCTGACCCAATCCATTTTATGATCTTGAATGGTCCCATATACCTTGTACTGAGTTTTCAAGTGACTCAAAAATGGTAGATCTCCTTCATCGGGCTGACTTTCAAATATACAAGATCTCCTTCTTGGAACTCAAGAGGACAATGATGTTTATTGTGATAATTGCTATGTTTATCTTAAGCTATCTTAATTATCTGTTGTATGAGCCTTACCTTCTTATTTGTTTCCTCCACTAACTCAGAGCCATATAATTTCACATCCCATATTTCAGACCATGATAATGGAGTGAAGTACTTTCTACCATATAAGGCTTCATATGGTGCCATTTTGATACTGGACTGAAAACTATTGTTATAGACAAATTCTACCAAAGGGATATGATATTCCCAAGATCTTGAGAAATTTGACATACATAATTAGAGAAGATCTTCTAGAAATTGGTTAACTCTTTCTGTTTGGCCATTTGTTTATGGGTGGAAAGCTGTGCTCATGGCTAAGGTGGTACCAAAATCTTGATGTACAGCCTACCAAAATTTAGAAGTGAAATGGCTGTCCCTATCGGATACAATTATTTTGGGATTTTTGTGCAATCTGACTATTTTTTAATATATAGCTTTGATAACTTCTCTATAGAGTTAGTTTGATGGATGGGGATAAAGTGTGCCGATTTAGTAAGACAATCGATGATAACGCACACTGCATCAGCACCGGATCTTGCACGAGGCAATCCCATGATAAAATCCATAGATATATCTGTCCACTTCAATTCTAGAATTTCTAATGGATGTAACAAACCACCTAGTTTTTGATGTTCTGCTTTAACCAAACAGCACACATGGCATTTTGTAACAAAATCTGCCACACTTCTTTTCATTCCCAACCACCAAAATGATTGTTTCAGGTCCCGATACATTTTAGAACTTCTTAGGTGAACCTGATATCTTGAGTTATGGCCTTCCATCAAGATCTCCTTGTGCATGGATTTGGGAATCTAGAGGCGGCTACCCATGTATATAGCACCTTTTTTGAAGTTTAACTCTGGACAACGACCACTTCCAATTGTAACTTTACAGTTTAAGTAGTCCTCATCCTTAGTTTGAGTTATAGAAATATCTCTATGGAAAGTGGGTTATACGTTACTCATAGAGATCATTTCACTCAACATATCCCCCACGGACTAGTTTTATTTAATTTGTGGAACTCTTCTTCCAAAGAACTAGCAGCAATCATGGCTGTAAGGGTAGCATGACAACTAAGGGCATCTGCTACCACATTAGCTTTACCGGGATGATACTGAATATCCAGATCATAATCACTAATCAATTCTAGCCATCTTCTTTGTTTATAGCTGAGTTCTCTTTGGGTAAATATGTACTTTAGGCTCCGATGATCTGTAAAGATGGAGCACTGAACTTCATACAAATAATAGCACCAAATATTTAGAGCAAAAACTACTACCGCTAATTTGAGATCGTGAACTGCATAATTTCTCTCATGTGATTTTAGCTGACAAGATGTGTATGCTATAACCCTTTATTCCTGCATTAGAATGCATCCCAGGCTATTTCCTGAGGCATCTGTATATACTTGATAGTGCATCCTTCAAGGTTTGAAAGGCTTCCTCACATTCTGATGTCCAAATAAAAGACACTACTTTTTGGGTCAGCCTTGTCAAGGGAGATGCAATTTGGGAAAATCCTTTGACAAACTTCTTATAATAACTTGCTAATCCCAAAAAGCTCCAAATTTCTGTTACATACTTAGGCAGTAACCAATATTGAATATCGCTAATCTTCTACTGATCAACACGGATTCCCTGGGCATCCACAACATTCCCTAAGAAGGCTACAAAACTTAACCAAAACTCGCATTTAGAAAACTTTGCATGCAACTCATGCTCTCAAAGTATCTCTAGAATCACTCTTAAATGACTCTCGTGCTCTTCCAAGGTCTTAGAATAGATGAGAATGTCATCAATAAAAATAATAACAAATTTATCTAAATAAGGTCTTAGAACTCGCTGCATTAAGTCCATAAATATCGAGGGTGCGTTGGTAAGATGAAAGGACATCACAAGAAATTCTTAATGTACATCACGAGTACCAAATGCCGTCTGCTCAACATCTGAGTCTCTTACTCGCAGTTGATGGTAACCAGATCACAGATCGATCTCTGAGAATACGACCACACCGAATAATTGATTAAATAAATCATCGATTTGGGGAAGAGGATACTTATTCATTATAGTTACTTTGTTTAGCTCTTGGTAGTCTATGCATATTCACATAGACCCATCTTTCTTTTTAATGAACAAAATGAAGACTTCCCATGGAGACATGCTGGGCTTAATAAAACCTTTATTCAAAAGTTCTTGCAGTTGTTCATTAAGCTCTTGAAGTTCTTTTGGAGCCATTCTATAAGGTGCTTTTGATAGTGGCTGTGTACCGAGAATTAGGCTAACCGAAAACTCCACCTCCCTCGATGGCGGTAACCTAAGTAGATCCTCTGGAAATACATCAGTGAATTTTCTAACGACCTTAATATCTGAAATAGAAACTTCTTCCTTGTGCTACCCATCATTGTTATAAAAAATGCCATGCAACCCTTATTCATTAACTTTTTTCCCTTGATTGCATTAATCAGAGAACCTTGAGTACTAAACCTCCCTATGAAGGTTTCTAAGGCATTTGGCGAATGTAAGATAATCTTTTCTTCTGATAATCAATAGTGGCATTATGCGTACTGAGTCAGTTCATGCCTAGAATGATGTTAAAATTAGCGATGGGTAGAATTACTAGCTAAGCTTGAAACAATCTCTTATTAACGGGTACTTGAAGATCGCAAAACTCGGCTGCACTAAGTTGGGCTCTGGATGGAAGTCCAACACTTAAGATTTTGGCTAGTTTGTAGAAGGGTAAGTTCAGCCTTTTAGCAAAATTCTCAGAGATAAAGGAATGACTAGCCCCAGTATCAAATAATACGCTATAGGGCTTTTCATTTATGCATAAGGTGCCTAGTTAACCATTTATTTATTATTATTTTTTTTAACAAAAATCATTTAATAAAAAATACAGTACTGAAAATAAGGAAATATGTAAAGGTATGTACCAGATACGACATTATTATCCTCAGTCACTTCTACTAGAGTGAGGTTGTAGACTATAGCTGTCCCTGCAGGTCGATTATTTATTGCCTTGACCCTCATCTGATTTTGTACTGGGGGTCGAGAAGCAGTTGCTTGCACTTTAGGAGGAATCTGTCTTTCTTCTGCTGGAGGTGGCATAAGAGCCATCATTGGTTCTCTTTTATTTAAGGGGGTAGCTCAGAACACTTTGTCTTGATGGGATCGATTAATCAAAACTCCATCAACTGTCTTATGGTATTGCACATTTGATATCCATGACTCGGACAGCCACACATGAAGGAAACTTGACCAAAATGGTAGCACTTACCATAAGGGTGAGGCCTGGTACATTCTAGGTTTTGTTTAGCATTTTCAGTAGCTTAAATTTGATAGGCCCTCCCTTGGTTGGGTCGATGTCGCTTGAAATCTTAACGACGGTTGGGTATTACGTATGCCTTTCTTGTGAAATATTTAATGGATTGGTGATGCTCTACTATCCGTGTTGTTTCAACTAACTGCTCAAAGTTGGTTAGGCAAAATGGAATAATGTGGTCTTTGATGGACTCACGAAGGCCACTTTGGAAGCAATAACACTTATCCGCTTCTGTGGGTTCCAAGTTTGGAGTAAAGCAAACAAGCTTTCTAAACTCTGCTACATAATCAGCTACAGAACGACTTCCTTGAGTTAGTTATAATAGAGGATTGTCGATTATATTTTTTGCAGATGCTGGTATAAAAGCTTCTTGAAATGCTTCTACGAACCAGTTCCAAGATATATCCTCTAGCTCATATTCTCCAAAGTGAGTTTCATGAATATTATCCCACCAGTATTCTGCTTCATCCTGAAGTAGATGCGTAGCAAGGCGAACTGATTGATAGTTGAGACAACTAAGGCTTGTCAAATTCTTCTCAATTATTTTTAGCCAAGCTATTGTATCGACCGGAGACAGACTCCCATCGAAGGTAGGAGGTCTCAATCTTAGGAATTTATGTAATATCTTGTCAGCAGAATGATGGGTAGTGTTGGGAGTAGGGAGAGCAGGTGATATTGAAAAGGTACTGGCATTAGCAGATGGTAGGACATATATCAATCTTTGAATAACTAATGCTGGTTGATTTTGGTTTTCCAACATAGCATTGACCATACTTCTAAGGGAAGTAACTTCATCTGTGTTATTATTATTTGATGCCACGACAGTGTTAATCGAGGTGTTGTTAGGAGAAGTGGCGGGATTCATTCTGTAATCAAAATAACTATCTTTAGTTTTAGGAAGGGGGCATAAAATATTTGTTGATTTTCTCATTATTCAGTTGATAAAACATAGCCACAACATAATAGTTTAGACTCTTTTAATAATAGTCTTATCTCATATATCTAGTGGTGAAAGCTAGGCAAAAGTCTTTAAAGGTGACTTCACGACACTTTCTTCGAGATCTTCTAGCTAGTTGACGATAGGTGGTATCCCACCATTCTCCTGCTGCGTCAAAAAGAAGATAGCTCATTAGAGTGACCTTAATATCATTCGGCCACCCTATTGTTTCAACAATAGAATCCACTGGCTTAAGCCACTCCTTGGCTATAGAATAGAGAAGTTCAGGCCTCTATATATAGCCTCTCACAACATCTTGTCCAACATTAATATTCTTTGAGCCGAGACATTATCTACATTTCTTCCATACATTTGGCCCATTTGAAAATCAAATTTCCACATGGACTCAAATTCCTTGAGATAATCTGTGATCGACATCTCCTATAAAGTTTATCAAACTTATTAAATGTATTAGTTAATATTTAGGTTTCTATACTTAAGCACTCCACATAAGTATTCTCATTATTTACTTTCTTCTGAGTTTACTATTATTGTGATATGGATGTTATTTTGAGTATTCATTTAGTATTTATATGGCAGAAGAACAATCCATTAGGTAGAGAGGAATGCAAATTCCATTCTGACACCTTATGATGTTCTCTGATACCAACTGTGGCACCCCAACCCCACCGTAATCTTGTTAACTCTTAAATTAACATGATTATAGTGAAGTGGTCACCAAATGACAAGTTCCTCACTTATAGCTAGATTAGAAATTCATTCTAATCCAGTATAATTAAGGAAATTGCCATTTACAATATTATTTCACTAAATGATAAATACAAGAAATATAATTAAAGTACGAAAGCAAAATATAACATTCATTCCATCATAATACAGTAAGTAGAAATGTATAACTCGGAATAAGTATAGTAAAAGAAAATACAAAATAAATATGTATTATTACAACACATTTAAAGAGAAAAAGCTGAAATGAAATAAACACTCATCCTCACAAGCAAAAGAAGTAAAATCTATAGATCTAAGAATCTTCAGCAGCATGCTCCTCCTGATATAGATCCTCAAATAGCTCTATAATCTCAAATAGCTCAGAATCTATCATTATTGATTTCATAATGATAGGGCCCCATCCAACAAAAGAAAAATCTTATTAGGCAAAATGTCTAAGTATATTTTAGGTTGATAAATTTATTAAGTTCTTTAGATATCACCATTAATTAACAACTAAGCAGCAATATAGGTGCAAGAAAGCATATGCAATGAAAAGGAAGTTATAAACAATAAGTTTATAACTTATCAAGAGAGGAAGTAAGCACATACCTCCAAATTTAGCTCCACAACAAGGTTAGGTAATAAAAAAAAGTAAATACGAATAACTGAAATGAAAACTCATCCTAAATATGAAAGATTAGCATCCTAGAACATAAGTAAGCTAGCAACTAAGTAAATAGTAAGCATACAAGTGCTAAAGTACAGTAAAAGCTAATTGAAAATAATAAATATAAATTGAAAAATTGCACTGGCCAACATGCCACCTAAACTAAAAATATACGAACTCACTTACTACCATATCAGAACTAGGCCAACAGCCACAAAAGAAGTCTATTACGCACCATCCTGGATCATGCCAGGCATTGAATAGATAACAGATCATATCAAAAGGAACCGAGAGGCAAAATCACTGAGTAGAAGTGTACTTAAAACTAGTACTACTATGTTGGAACCGAGCCAACTGCCACAAAACAAATCAAAATGGAAGGAACAAAGAGGCAGACTAATTAGATCACACTCTATTGAATTGAATTCAGTAAAACTAAAAGCACTAATAAAAATGCAAATGTTGTTTATGAAAATTCAAAGTTGACATGAGATAGTCATCAAATATCCTATGTCCACAACATATGTCCAAGGTATAGAGCTCAATTACAAGGTAAGCAAAGCATTAATATTCAAAGTGAGCAAGAAACTCTACTAAAATACAAGTGATATCCATTATTATTTAATTTATTCATTTTATCTACTCTAAGTTACACAAGTTCAGGGAAAATCTCCAATTCATACTATCAAGTGTAACTCAGACTCATGACCTTACAAGTTGCAAATAATTAGGACTAGCTAGGTCCTAATTTGATTTAATCAATATCGACTATATAACTTAAAAGTAAAATTGAATCAACCTATTTTGATTAATTATAAGCAACCCAAGCCCATCTTGATCAAGATGGAAGGATTAAGGATTAAACTCCAAATGTTTGGGTTTAAATCACTTAATCTAAATGGTGATCCTAAAGGACTAAAGCTTGAAACCCAATCTCACAAATTAAAGATTAAGACATATCCTATTATGTAAAGTCACACTTAATAGGATGGATCTCTATTCTTAAATCTAAGATTGAAAGATTAAATAATCATAAATAAGCTATGAGAATCTATAAACTAGAAAAATAAAGGTTTCACATATTGAGTAACCAAATTTACTCAATAAATGAAATCTAACCAAAGTCCTATTCCTAATTCCTAAAGGAGAAGATCTTAAAGAAATAAGATGAACACTCTAGCACTAACCATAATTATTCTTGAAATGAAAGCTTAAATACTGAATTAAGGACTTATAGGAGACATAATGTGAGATGAATCTCACATTATGCCACTTAAATTAACTACTTAAGAATGACTTAAGATTTATCATAAAAATCTAATTAATAGCTTAAATTATAAGAATTTGATTCTAAATCATTTTAATTACTGATTATAATGATTAGAATATGATTCTAAGGTTTAAGAATACTTAAACCTAAATTTGGGCAAAATTATCATTTTTCCCCTATTTAAGGGTTTATAAAAATATTTTTTTGATTTAGAGCTCTAAATTAGAAATTTTAATGGAAAAAGATTATTTACTGTCTAACATAAAGATAGATGGTAAGTACACTCAATTTGGACAATAGTTAAGCTTTATGAGATCAAATTAAGGAATTTGACTCATAAGGGCAATTTAGTAATTTAACCTAATGATTCCTTAAAAATTTATATAATTTATTAATGCTTACTATTCAAGGATTCCATAGAGTTCAATAACACTAAATTTTGAAGTCTAATGGTTAAGTTACAAGCAAATCAAATTTGGGGTTCTATTATGTAAATTAGGGTTTTATGAATGATGTCAAAAACTTAACTTTTTTATTTGATATCCAAAATCAACAAATTCGGTGGCTATAGCTATCCTATAACCCACTGACTACTTTAACTGGGAGTAGACCCAATATAGATCTCATTTGGTCAAGTTATGACTTAATTAGGATTAAGGGTGATTAGAGAGTAATTAGTAAAATTAATCACAAAATCACTAAACCAATCACATCACTAGGTTTTAATATATTCTAGGAACTATCAAAAACTTGAATTACTCAATTTGGATCCATAAATGCACTAACATTCACTAATAAAATTTTGGGGTGATTAGGACTAATTAAGGAATCTAATTATCAAAACTTAAATATTTTTGCAGTTTACTATTTATTAGGTCTTCCTGATTAAAATGGTATATTAAAAAATTTAATTTGGAGCTCAATTAATCAAATTATGATCAATTGAAGTTTAAGGGTTTAAAGGTGTAATTAGGGTAGTGTCCTAAAAGTGATAGGCATAATACATACCCAACAGAAAAATTAACACTACTAAAACATTTATGGGAGTCTCTTAATTAAAATGAGACCCATATTGGCTATGTTTGGATGAATGTGTGCAAAGTTATGATCAAATAAAGTTTGGAGATATTTAGGGCAATTTATGGGGGTCCTAAAAGTCACTAGTTGAAATGTACATCCAATGTGAAAATGGATAGTGCCATAATATTCTTCTAATTTTGTTGATTAAAATGACGTATAACATTGTTATATCTGGACTTATAAATTGAGAGTTATGAGCATTAGAAGATTTGCATTTAATATTTAATAAATTAAACTGAAAATAAATATTATGCAGAGTATTCCTTAATTCCTTCAACTAACTGGAAGCGGCGGGCCCCACAGGAAGTGTGATGGGAGAATGGGTCCCACCAGTAGAGGCAATAGATGACACACACTGATGGGTCCCCTGCACGCCCTCACTCGACCCACACGCACGGCGCGGGTTAGGCCCAGCCCAGTTCGGCCAGACCCGGGAGACGGTTCATCTTCCCCAACACGCTGCGAGGCGAACTTAGGGTTCGCAAGGTATCCCAAATCGAGCTCATGCGAGCTTGATTCAACCAACCACAAGCCCTAAACGAATAATAATTGAACGAGCTAAGCAATTTCATGAAGATTAACAGAGATTGGAGGAGAAGTAGGGTACCAAAAGGTTTGATACTTTGCAATTTTTCTTGAGCGTCAAAAATTTCAAATCATATCAATGCTTTCCTCGAGAGCAGACTGATTTTTTAAGAGTTAAGATGGAGGTTTAATGGATGCTACGGCGGTGGAGGCTAGGTGCTGATCTTTTCAAGGCCGCATGTTCGCGAAGACGCCGCGTGCCCTAGCCTCATAGGAGGACGGGATTGGGACCGTCCGATCGGACGTCCCGATCGTACGACATAGAAAATACGTCATTTTGATTAACGAGGCGGGTCCATTAAGACCAAAGGCATAATAATTAAAGGCGGGGCCTGCAATAAGGAAATGCGAATTAACTATTTAATATTATTTCTTTAATTAAATTGATTTTCTTAATTAAAATTGAACTACAAAATATGTTTAAAAAAATTTCAATAATTCACTCATAGCTAATTGAGAGGTAAGGAACACCACGATGAATATGGATTTTCATTTAGATGAATATTTATTTTTCTTATTTTTCGGGGTATTTAAATTATATTAAAATATTTGGTGAAAATCCAACGACTTCCAAATGCTTCAAAAACTTCACTCTTAGCTAATTCGAGGGTGATGAGCGCAATGACAAAATTAAATTTTTGATTTGAGGTCAATTTAAATAAGTCAAATTCTAGGGTTCCTGAAATTCTCAAAATCAAGATTTGATCTATTTGACTCTTAATTTGGTCCAGGTCTTAAAGGTGAACTCCTGATGACATAATTAGAGTACTAGAATCACAATTAGGGTTTGGTTTAGTCCTAATTAACCTAAGCAATAATCTGGGTTGTTACAGCACCGTAGTGCTCGAATCTCGGGTTGAATCCACCGCAGCGTGTTGCTGCGTGCCACAGCACGCTGCAGCGGCATATAAATTTGATGAAATTAAAATACATGCGCTGCAGTACTGAAATTCATCGCAATGCGACGTAGTGCGTGGATCTCGGTCAAGGAGTGCTATAGCGTGCTGTAGCATTCAGCTCTCAGGAACTTTGGCATCGCAAGGAGCCATAGCGCTGAGATCCGCTGCAGCACGCCATAATGCTGAAAGCGATGTCGTGCGCTGTAGCGCTCCACATCATTCTGTAGCGACTGGCTTTCAGCCAGAAGGCGCTACGGCGCGCCGTAGCGTCCATAAATGTCAGAAATTGCCCAGAACTATTCGGAGTTGCCCGAATTTGTCATTTTTCGCATTTTAATGACCTTATGAGCCTAATGGGGCTAAGGTTTATCAAAATCAAACTTGATTTTAGTAAAATTAAGCATTGTATAAATTGTATGTGATTTTTGAATATCAAAAAATTAGGTTTTGACCATTTTCATAAAAATAGAATCCTAATATTGAAATGAACATAACTTGATCATTATATATCATAATTTAGTGTTCTTAGACTTTATAGAATTCTTAGACAACAAACAACAATAAACTAACCAATTCTTAAACTTCACTTAGTATAATTACTAAAATGCCCTTACATGTTAAAATCTTTAAATTAGACCTATATGACTTAATACTTGTCCAAATTTGATGTACATACTATCTATCTTCATGTTAGATAGCAAGAAATTAGTTGGCATCAACAAAATCCAATTCTTAACTCTTAATCAAAAAGTAGCATTTTAGACCCTTAAGTAGGGCAAAATAGTCATTTTGCCCAAAATTGAGGTTAAGTCCTAACCTCTAAAATATCATTTAGATCATTAAAATCAGTAATAAAATTGATTTAGAATCAAATTAGACTTTTATATATTTAAATTAAGTGAACTATTGAAAATTCAATTTAAGGCTTGTAAAATTCATAAGTAAAATCCATTATACCTCAACTTAGTTAAAACTCATCCATAACTCCTTTAAATAAACAAAATTAGCAAATATAGATAAATTATAATAAAGCTCATCAAATATTAAAATTTCCTAAGTCATTCCATTAGAGCTCATCAGGATCTACACTTCACTTTAGGATATTTTCCTTAAGATTAGGAATAGATACTAGGTTAGATTTTATTCATTGAATATAGTTAGTTATTCAATGAATGGAACCTTAATTTTATTAATTTCTAAATTTTCATGTTTTAATTTTGATTATTTTATCTTTCAACTCTATATTAAGACTAGGAGACTCATTCTGTTAAGCCTTGATTTTGTTTGATAGAATTTACCATAATAATTAGTTCACAATTTAGATTTAAACTATAGTCCTTAAGTATTACCTTAGGATTATGTGAATAACTCCAATTCGTGGTGTTTAATTCATAATTCCTAGATTTAGTAGATCTTGATTGGATGTTAGCTTAAAACATATAAATTCATCAATTAGGATATGAAGATTTCTTATTTAAACTTATAATTATTGTTGATTGAATTAAATTAGAACATAATCAGTTCTAATTACTTTTAACTTATAAGCCATGCTTCTAAGTTAGACTTGATTGTAGGCATTGGAGATCTTGAACTTGTGTAACTTGGAATAAGTTAGAGTGGTTTAATAGATAACAAATAATGTCACCTTGTGTAGCAGAGTCTCTTGCTCACTATTATTTTACTTGTGCTTTTGTATTCCTTGTATTGTGTGCCTTATTCTTTGAATATGTCATACAAGATATCATTATTGCATGAAATGAAAACATAGAATAATTAAGATAATATTTGCATAGGGTTCAGTTACTTATTGATCTTGTGCATTTTACCCTACTGGACAGGGGTAAGGAGAAATAAGAATTACTTAACATTACTTATTTAGGAGTATTATGTTAAGTTAGAATCCAACAATCTTGTAGATGTGCTTGACTCCTCAGCTACTTTTAAATATGTCCATAGAAGTAAAGTAAATAACTAAAACATTACTGCATTTGTGATTACAGCCTCTTCAGTTCAATTTCTATTATGTTATTCTGGCCTAGCCTCAGATGACACTAGGAATATATATACATACTTGTTGCAGCAGATTAGATTAGCCATTTTTTAATATGACAGTCATTACATACTCATTTACTATTTACTATTTACTATTTACTATTTACCATTTACTATTACATTTTACCTCAGTCAGCTTTATTTTACTTGCTTACTACTTATAAGATGCTAGACTTTTTACTGTTTACTTATACTTATTACAGATTGATTACTTACTTTTATACCTGTATATTTCATATGATCATCAGTATGTTTAGGATCAGTCTTTTCTTTCAAGTACTTTTCTTACTTTATTTTTATATATATATATATATATGCCTAACCTTATCACAGCTTAGTATTGATGTATGCTCTTTTGCTTCATATGTTGCTCAATTATAAATACTGTATTTATAACTTTTTAGATCCCTTTGTAAGCTTGTTGCACCCTTTACACTTTGTTTTTATAATCTAAGTAAAATGATGATATCATAAAATTCATGAAATATAATAGCCTAAAATGTACTTAGACAATATGTCTAACTATATTTTTATTTTCTTTGGCTAGGGCCTTATCATTGTGAAATCGACAATGGTAGATTTTGAGTTATTCAAGATAATCGAGCCTTCTGAAGGTCAGATTCAGGAGGAGGAGTGTGCTGCCATTGGAGATCCTTAGCTTAACTTCTCTTTTATTTTTGTGAGTATGAGAGCTTTATCATTTTTATTAATACTTATTTAATATTTATAACCATTCAGATATTTATGTATATTTTTTTACTATGCTATTTTATTTTGAGCTAATGTTTACTTCTTACTTGAATTATGATAGATTGGATGTAGCATATTTTATTATCTTGCTTACGCACTCTGATGAATGTATATACTTAGTGAATAATTTCATTATATTATCCAGGGCACATCCTTCCCTTATTAGTGGATTGAGAAATTACACATTAATCTAATGATAAGTAAGGGATTTGCCAAAGTGGCACACCTCTCCTTACCTTGATTATTGGTGGTTAAGGGGCGGGGTTCCATAGGTACCTAGTTTGGTCGAAAGGATTGACTGGCATTGCTAGTGATAATCACGAGGGCTAGTTGAGCTATAGAGAAGAGCTAAGGATCCTGAACTCCAAGATGCACCCTCAGATTTCAGCTGGGAGGGACGAGGATGTTGGGAGAGCTTGAATTTTCAGCAAAATGGGGATTTAAGGGAGAGCTTCAATTAGATCCAATTGACTAGTAAGAATCTCAAGGAACATCTCCTGAGGCTATTTATAGCCTCAGGCAGAGGCTTGGGTGCAGCCAATTGGGCTAGGAGGCCCGAGAGCTCATGCTATGGCCGAGCTCCCAATTCCTTTAATGGGGGAAATCGGGCCACTGGGGCCCAATCAAGAGGCTCCAGTGTAATAACCCTAATGTTGTTACCCATTAATTAGTAATATAATTAACTCTATTTATCTTTTAACACTATTATAATAGTGTTAAGAGTCTCCATCTTAAATTTCGTGCAATTTGGAGATCATTTGATATTTCACAACATTCTTGATTTTCTCGATAATTATGAAATTGCCTATTTTATTTTGATCTCAAAATCAAAATTGGAGTTCGCCATTGAACTCGTCACCCCCAAATTAGCTAGGGGTGGTTTTTTTTGAGTATTTGGAAGTCATCGAATTTTCCCTGATTATTTTAATAATATTTAAATACTCAGAAAATTAGGATAATTAAATTAACATTCGATCAAAAATTTGACTGCATTTTTGAGTTCCTCACCTCTCAATTAGGTAAGGAAAAATTTTTGAGATTTGTCGGAGTCCATTTGATTATTTAATTTTGAGTAATTTTTTGGTATAATTTATTAATTAAGTAATGCATTTAAATTAATTTAATATATATAATAAATAATATATTTAACAACATAATTTTCAAAAAGGCAGAGTTATGTGATTTTGGCCTGCACATGAAACAACAGATTGATTTCATCTGATCTATTCGATTGCGCTGTTTAGATCATGTGAGTGCGATTTGATCTGAACGATCTGCAGCACAAACTGTTCGATCGAGCAATCGATCGAATGGCTCTCAAAATTTTCCTGTACATCTCCGCCCTTTGTCAATTGAGCGCTTGCGAGTCATGCTACTGTCGCAGGCAACTGGCCTCTTCGCTGGCTTCTCGAACCCAATTAATTTCTCTATCTCTCCTCATACCCCTCATTTTGTTATCTGTGAGGAGCTAGGGTCGTGAGGAGCGCTAGGCTACTGAGGTGCTATCTACTGCAAACCCTAAACCTGACCTAAATCCTGTAAAAGAAGATGAATAGGTACTGCTTCAATTTCTCTTTTACATTCTATTAGTTCATATCCTTATTTCTCTCACTGATCATTTGGGGAGGATTGATTGAGTCTGATTAGGGCTTGACCACTACCACAGACCCATTTGCCCCAATCCCTCTAGGGCTTGACCTTGCCGCTAATGGAAGAAATCTTAGGTCCTAATTAGGGTGCCATTCGATAGATATTTACGAGACCTATCAAACGGCGGGCAGGCCAAGTTCTTTAGTGGTCGGCATCGGCTGTTAGATTAAGACATAGAGCGCCCAGTTCGGTTCCTGTCGGGACGATACTTTTTGGGTTGGGGTGTGTAGCGGTTCAGGATTTTCCGCTGAACTGGACCGGTCAAAGCCTATCTGATCCGCGCCATCACACGCGCCACACGCAATCGCCTGCCGACGCGTGTCGAATGCGTACGAGGCGCTGAATACTGCGCTGCTTATTTTTATGTGCCGTGTTGAATCCCAAGCCCGTCAGCTCCTCAATTTCTGTTCCGCACCTTTTTCTGTGCTGATGATTAATGCATTTTAAATTAATGATTAAATAATCATTTAATATAAAACTTAATTTCATTCATAACTTTAAATATACACATCCAAATAATATAAAATTATATATTATTTCGATCAGAAAATGAGACAAATATAATGGCATAATTTAATTTAGGTTTTAAACCTTAATTTTCTTAATGATTTTTTAACCATAATTAGGAGTCCAGAAAACCTTAAAAACTCAATATTGTCTGATTTTGACCTAGTTAGTGTCATTCTTCTCTTTATACTATAAGGATTCTATATTTATGTATATTATTTTTGTTGGATAATAATTATTATTTTAGGTTCTTGGCTCCTCAATTAGTATAATTTTGTAATTTTCTAGTTTTATAAATTACATGTTTTAGGCTTTTAAATTCTAGGATAGCAAACATGTTTTATTTTATTTACTTCCCATATATTTCAATTGTATGTTTGAGACTTGAATTTCATAATTAAGATAATTGGAATACTTGGCAAAATTTTGATTCAACCTTCATCCTTAAGAGAGATGCTATAGGATTGATTTATAAATCTTGATTTGCTTGTCATCTTTAGAGCTAGTTAATATTTCCAATTAGTGTAGATAATATTAGCACTTATGTGATTGTATGTTATGAATATATTAGGACTAGTTCTTAGCAATTAGAGCGAAACTTAGTACATTTTCCCTTAGCTCTTAGTCTTCTTTTAAGATCTTTAGAGATTGAATTAGAAATTCCTTAGTTCTCCTAATGTCTCTTGGATATCATATAGATTTTCTTAACCTACAACCTATAGTAAACATAGAGCTTGTAGCTTATAATCTTATCTCTTCGATACAATTAGACATCTCCTACCAATTGATCCTAGCTAGATTAGTGATTGAATTGGTTGGAAACCTTTCAATTGTAAGCTAATTAGATGAAGTTAGTAGGTAGTACATTAATCTCCACTTCAATTAGTTTAGTAATATATTAGCATTACTCTTTCCTACTAGTTTTCTAAACCTCAAATCATAACCCATTTGATTTGATTAGCTTAGGATTAGTGTAGGATAAGTATCATTTTGAATAAATACACTTATAAATTATTTTGCACTTCATGAAAATATCACTTTCTAAAACTCTTTCACTTATATTATTACTTATAATTGACTTAGAGATCAATATCTATAAGTCAATTGAGAGCTTAATTAACTCCAATCATTAAGTAGATCATTAAAATTAGATAACTTTGGATATTATATAGTTTATAATTACTTGAAATTCTTGAACGCTTGCTTTGCATTGAGCCTATACTTTTGAACATACATATAATATATTGTGCATAAATAAAACTTTCATAAAACTATAAGGGTTTCTTAGTGGATAGCCAAAGGCAGACTTAGGGAAATATAAGGAGACCTCATATTCTCAGAAGGTGAATGTGAGTATTTGTTTTTCTTCAAGACTGCTTTTCTTTACTTGTTAAGTAGACGTGCTTAACTCCTTTCTTCGTTTTTATAAATTTGCTCGCAAAATGAGAAAATTAGATAACTTTAACAAATAAATTATGAATCTTTACAATCTTATTGATTGTAAGATCTCATTATAGCTTTTAAGTTATGTTTCATTTGCATAGTCCTAGGCTATATATTCTTAGCCCAAAGAGGCTAAGGTCTTCCCTTACTTACTTTACACTTTCATTTTTAGCACTGTGTTTTACTTACGGTTCATTATTTTATATAGTGTATGTTGCTTTAATTTCATTTAATGCTTTACTACTTTTCTTTGCTTTACTTAGCATATATTCATTGGACATATACATGTTTCCATTTCATTATTTTTATATGCACATTATTAATTTCTAACCTTATTAGGATACTTTTTCCTTACTTGTTATTGCAGGCTAGAGCAATTCTGCATGTGAGTTCTTACTCCTTTTCCTTTTCTATAGTTCTCCTTTATAGCTATATTTTACTTTCTTCCCTTACTTTGATGCTTTTAAATACTCCACTGTAATTTCAAATTGTAAATTAGCATATGTAGTATCTAACTAAACTTCAATTAATAATTAGCTAATCTTAAAATATGCTTAGACTGTTTAATCTAACAACATTTTTATTTTTCTTGGTTGTTCCCTACCATATTTTAAATAACAAAAATACAATAGATTAGGAGCATTATCAGCTAGTGGAGCTGGACTCTAGTGTGTTTGAAGATTATTTTTGCTTCTGCTTTTACTTTCATTTCCTTTACTGCTTATGTGAGAGAGACTTTTATGTCATTTAATTTCTAAATTTAAAGTTTGTAATAATTTAATTTATATAATATTTTTACTTCTTTTGTGATGAATTTACTTTCATATTAAATTGTTTGGATTAGATAAGTGGAAGATTTTTATTTCTACTTGCATATATTTCATATTCTTCCTTCTTTACTATTGCATGTTCCTTAACTTGATACCCTCACAAGATACTTTGCCACATAACACTTAGTGTTAGGTTAGTGTAACAACCATAGTTGTTACCATAGCTAAATTCAAATTAATTAAACTAAACAAAGTTATAATTTTAATTCTATTAGACTCAATGGGTCATTTAAACCTAATCATAGAAGTTTGGGATCAATCAGAACTAAATTAAGAATTTTGGTATTTTTGGTTATTTTTAAGCCCTGAAAAATACCTAAATTAATTTGATTTCTAAATTAAAATCTAATTTCATTTTTTAATTCCTCATACCCTAATTAGTTAATGATAAAATTTTAGGAATTTTTGGAGTTCATCTAGTCCTAAATTGGATTTAATAATTTAATAGAAATTAAGTAATTAATTAAATGAATTATAATTAATTAAATTAATTTATTTATATATATTTTATTCCAAGGATTTGCTGTTGAGACTGCGGCAGATCCGCTGCGGGGTCCCGACAGCGGAGCACCTTCTCCTCCCAATAGATGCGCTAACACGCATCTTAGCTAAGTATCCAACGGCGTGATCTATCCCGCACGTGATTTAATCCCATCAGCCCGATCAACATCTATCATTCAACGCTTGAGATCTAATCCGTGGATTTATTAATCGGGAGCTGCATCAGACCATCTATCCTCAACGATCTCACGATCAGACGACAGAGATGGACCCTGCCACTGTAGATCATCGTCTCCGCTCGATCGCAGGCCTGACAGAGAAGATTTCTCCCATACCCGCCACATCAGATTTGTCTGCCACTCCCTCACCTTATTTCATTGGCCATTAGGATCCTTCCCGTTAGTGCAAAATCTCCTAAGCTGGTCAAGAGGGTCGGATACCCCTAATTGGGGTAAGCTGAGTGAACCCTTTGGCCCGAGCCAAGTGCTCGAGCCTCAGCCATGGCTTCCACCCCTAGGCATCCCTCAACCTATAAATACCTTCTAGGAATCACAGTGAGTCCCTTTAATCACTGTGATCCTTTAATTCTCAGCTGCTTTCCCTTGAAGTTCTCGGCGATCCCGGTGACTAAACCTGCTGCGTACAGCTAATAGAGGGCAAGGTCTGGCATTCAGATCCCCAGCGTAGCTGCTGAGACTGCTTGGAGAGTTCCTGAGCTAGCCGTTCCCTCTATGTCATAACCATTCCTCGGTCCTCAGGTGCAGCCTTCGATCCCTTTCCTCTATCGAGCTGGTTTCAGCTCGACTCGCATTCAATTAACCCTAGATGCTGCGATAGGACCTCACCTTAGCTCCCTAGTATGCATCTAAGTCTTCTGGTAGGGACTAGCAGTGGACCAGATGGCGTAATCCCGTCTGAGTTTACACTGGAAGCCAATCCTTAAGATGCTGAATGTCAGCATTTTCCTGAGGTTTCGAGCCCAATGTTGAGACTCTAAGGCCTCCTGAGGTGATTACAAACTAAATGCAATCATTGGGATCTATCTGTTCGATCAATTCGACTAGGATCGATCGACTCAGAGTGAGCCTACGTCCGTGAAATGCCGCGAGTAGCACCCCATTGATCCCTCCAGGCTCGGGACCAAATGAGTTGCCCAATCGATACCTCTTCAATCCATGAACGTGTAGGTATAGAGCTCCGCTCGTATCATCTGCTATATGAGGAGAATTCGAACATCACAGGTGCACCTTATGAGGACGTCCCGGCCGAGTAGCACCCCGGCGATCCGGCGCACCCTAGATGGAGATTTTCGGTTCAGTCGACGCGCCTCACACTCCTGAAGGTGTAGCCATCGAGATCCTGGCGTGGTATGGTCGGAGCATGGAGAATTTGGTGCTGGAAGTAACCATAGGGTTCAGGTGTCGGGGTGTCTCCATGGAGAAGATGACTGGCGCTTCGGGTCGGGCTGGACCCCGACCCGTGCCTTTTTGGCCGACAGCAAATTAACGTATTTACGAAATTAATTTAGTAAATTAAATCATAAGGTTTTTATTTAAATAAATATTCAGAATATATTAATAAAATAATTTAATTATACTTATCCAAATTGTATGATCCAATATACTATTTTAATCAAAAAAATATAAGGAATAATAATATAAAATAAAATCAAAGATCCAATCGTTAGATTTTAAATAATTATTTAATCCCTTTCTATTCTTAATTAAATCTTAATAAATTCATTAATTATCCAAAAATACTAATTATGGTCTTTGATTGCTCATGAGATTTTGGAGAACCTATGTAGACCCTTAAAAGTAATTTAAGATATTTAATTTTGCTAATCATTCCTTAATTACCCTAAAATGAGATTAATGAATTAAGCCTTAAATTAATCTCTGATTTTGATGAATATAGTTCTTAATGTCTTCTTAGGTATGTTAGCACCTATAATTGAGGTTGGATCATCTTAGTATGCTCTAATTTTCTTAATCACCTTAATTAACCTTAAATTGAGATTAGTGCTAATTAGGCGAATTAGATTATCAAACCCTAAGATGAGTATTTATTCCACTTCATTAATTATTATGAAGCTCATTAAAATAGATTTGAATCAATTTAGATGATTAAATTATAAAGTCTTATTTTTAGCCTTAAGAGGGGTATTTTGGTCATTTTGACCATAATGTGTTTAAGTACCCTTAAAACTTAGAATTCTCAATTAAAGTAATAATAATCAGTAATGTAATGCATTAACATCAATTGCTAAGTGGTACCACCTTATGATTGAATCTTAGTGTTTAAATCTTAAAATCCTTAAGTAAGCTCTTAAGATCTTAAGTGATCTTAAGACCCTTCATAAAAGACTTAGCTTAATCAATATTAATGTTAAAGTTTCTAATCCTAGTTATCCTACCAAATCTTGTTCATGAATTATAGTCTTAATGAAAGTAAGAGCAAAAGCCTTAAAGAACCATAAACTTAGACTTATTAGTTTAGATCTAAGTGATCAAAACTTCAGATCTTAGATCTTAGATCTTAGACTTTAGAATTTAGATCGTCTAATTGAATTGAATTACCTTCATTTGGAATCCCTTACTTGATTAACTGTTTAATCCTTTTGAAGCCTCCATGTGAGTGTAGGATTTGTTCAACATGTAGAATAATATAATTATTCTAAAGATTGAATATAGATCTTAGATTCTTAATCGATTATTTTATCTTATGATAATAGAATAACCTTTCAACTAAGATCTTATAAGATTTCTTATCTTTCATTTGATTTTTAAGTGTGTACCCTAGTTCCTTATTAGGATATCCCCTTGGGTTCAGAATCTGAACACCAAAGTGGAGTTTGGATCCATAATACTTAATCTTGATTTACTTAATCAAGATTTGGGTTAAGAGAGGAAAATAATAACATTTAAGTCATTGATTTATCTACTTTAAATCTTTATAATCATCATATGATTATGAATTAGAACTTGTTAAGTTCTAATGTTGACATTAAGGTCATGAATTTAGGATTATACTCGATAGCAGGATATTGGAGATCCTAAACTTGTATCTTCTCAGAATAGTTAGTTGGATAAAATTAGACAATAACAGATATCACATAAGTCTAGATTGAGTCTCTTGCTTACTTGACTTAATTGCTCTACACACCTTGAACATTGAGCCTTGCTCCTTGAGCATAATAGGAGAACTTAGGTTATAGAAAATGCATCCTAAGTTAGTATTTAAAAAGTATATCATTTATTTAGTTCTTTCAGTACTTTTAGTTAGTAGAGTATATCCTAGCTTAGTCTGCCTCTTTAGTTCTAGTTTTATTATAGAATAGACTCGGACTTAGCTCTGCGGATGTATAGGATGGATACATGTCTTATTCTATAAGTTCTACTCAGACCTAGTTCTGCGGATGCCTAGGATGGACACATGTTGAATCTTTAATTCATAGGCCCTGTAAGGCCTATTTCTGTTATGGCAGTACTATGTCTTAGACTTAATTTTACTTCCATTTAGTTTTTAGTATTTGATTTGCATTGCCACATGCTTCAGTGGCCTTACTTAGGGCTTGGCTTACTTTGCCACATGTTTCAGTGGCTTTACTTTTTGCTCATTCATGCACTTAGTTACTTTTGCCACATGCTTCAGTGGTCTTTTTCATATTAAATTTGCATGCTTGTATATATGCTCTTATTGGTTAGTTATTAACTATTTGCATGCTTAGGATGCAAGAATTGTATGTTTATTTTAGCACTTGTGTTCTTTATATACTCGGCATGTATCCATGTGATCATAAGCATGTTAGGATTAGATTTATTTCAGTAGTTGTAGTTGCTTTTGCTTTTAGCCTCATCTTATTTAGTTGATGCATTGTATGTTACTTTATATACTTGTTGATTACTTATAAATGAATAGTTTATAGCTATCCATTTTCTTGTAGCTTGATGCACCCTATGTTGCTTGCACGTTTAAAAGTAGTTAAATGTGATATCCTTAAATATTCAGCACACTTAAATAGCTTAAAATGTACATAGACAATTTATCTAACTGTAACTTTTTTCTTTTGTTGCCTAGGGCCCTGTCATTTGTGATACCGACAAATGTCAGATTTGGAGCTGTTCGTTGGTAGTGCTGTAGGAGAGGAGCCGGTGCAGGAGGAGGATCTTCCCACTGCTGTTTAGTTAGATTTTCTTTCTTGCAGTGAGATTTTGAGAGATCTTTCTTTTAATTTAGTCTGTAATAATTAAATTCTAGATGTATTTACTTTTTTGCATTTGATCTGAGTTACTATTCCTCTTACTCCAATATACTTTTTTGTATTATATTGGGATGTTATATTATACTGTTTCTTGCTTCTGCCACTTTGATTTGTATTGATGTATGATCACAGTTCTAGGTGACAAGTCCTTGGCTTAAGACAGGTTGGGTCCTACCTGACTTTACTTAAGTTGGGGATTTACCACAGTTGGAGCACCGTACTCCCTGTGTTTATGCTAATATCAGTATTAGCATGGCCGCGGAGGGTACGGGTGTAACAACTTAGGTTGTTACTTAGGTCAATTTAGACTAATCTAAGTTTAAATTTGGGTTTTAGTATCTTAATTAAGTCATTTAGAACATACCTCTAAGATCTAGATCAAATCAGGGATCAAATAGAGCAAATCCTTATTTCTGGAAAATTCCAAAAAACCCTAGATATTGACTTTTTATTTTGACAACGAATCAAAAATCTGACTTCACCATTGCGTTCACCACCCCCAAATTAGCAAGGGGTGAAGTTTTGGATGCATTTGGAAGTCGTTAGATTTTTGTCAAATATTTTAATATTATTTTAATACCAGAAGATCAAATAATTAAATATTTGTCGAATCGAAAATCCTATCGCGCCGTTGCGTTCCTCACCCCTCAATTAACAATGAGTGATTTATTAGAAAATTTTTGGTAATCAATTTATTAGTTAATTTTTAATTAAGAAATCATTATAATTAATTTAATAATATTATTTAATTAAAATTTAACGACTCCGTTACCTTTCCCGCACGCCGTTCACCTCTCCATCTGATCAAACGACGCCATCTTCTGCGCCGTTTGATCGATAAAAGCACTCCAATCGAACGGCTGTAGAGCCATCTTCCCTGCCGAGTCGCTGAGGTTCGACGCGTGTTTCTCAGGCCTGCACGCGGCTCGCAGTGCCTCTGACGCGCGTCTACCATCGCCCTTGAGCATCATCCAGAGCCTAAATTAATTCCTAAGCTTTCCTAAAACTGGGAGGGATGAATATAATATTCAAATGGCCATAACTTGGTCAAATCAACTCCAAATTCAAAAATTCAAGAAGCTATCTAACATAGAATTCCAATGTCATCATTATACTAAAATAATATTTAGGATCTGAACCTAAAAAATTTAGGTAAATGACCAAATTACCCCTAGCCTTATTTTAGTCATAACTTGACCGTTTCTCGCCCAATTTAGGCGTACTTACTATCTATCTTTAAGTTAGACAGTAAGGAATCAATTGGAACTAAGAAAATTTAATTCTTACCCCTAAGTCAAAAGTTGACTTTTTGACCCTTAAAGTAGGGGCAAAATGGTCATTTGCCCTAAGATTGGGTTAAGTGCCCCTACCCTTTATATAACATTCCAGAACCCTAAAACTGATGTTATAATCTTCTTAGTACCAATCAAGTGAGTGAAATCAACCCTTAAGTTAGGTTTCAATAATTTCTGTTAAGTCTTAAGCACTACACTTTAAGGACCTTTCCTGATACTAGGACTAGATCTTAGGTTAGAGTTCATTCATTGGGTAAATTGGGTTACTCAATGGGTGAAACCTTAGTTTTATTAGTTTTTAGACTTTCTTTTATTTTACAATTTTTTCTGATTATTTTGTCTTTTAACCTTATATTTAAGGTAAGAGATTCATCATATTAAGTTTGGTTACTTAATAGGATTTGCCATAACTAGTAGATCACTAATAGAGTAAAACCTAGAACTTAGGCCTTAACCCCTTTAGATTATGTGATTAAACCTAAATCTCGTAGTGTTTAATCCATAATCTATAGGTTTAGAAGATCTTGATTAGATCTTAGTTAGAACGTCTAAATTCACAAAACTAGGACGTATGATTATTTGATTTAACTCATAGTCGTTTATCTGATTGAACTAGATTAGAACCTGATCAGTTCTAATCCTTTTTAATTTATAAGGACGAATTTCTGAGTTACACTCGATAGTAGGAAAATGGTGATCCTGAACTTGTGTAACTTGGAATAGTTAGAAGGTTAAGTAGAAAACAAATGATATCACCATGTGTAGTAGAGTCCCTTGCTTTTATTTGATATTTTGTTGCTTTCCTTAATTTTTGTGCCATATTTCCTTGAGCATATCATATAAGATATTTGATGTATGAATAAAATGTTAGGAAAATATGGAGACTCCTTAGATTCCTTGTGAAAATATTAAAGTAATTAATGAGAAGATAATGATTTGATGTGTTTGAGCTGCCTCTCAGTGTTCTTTTGCTCATATCGATTGTTGCCCTAGCCGTATCGTGCTAGGAACCGCCCTAGCCGTACTGGTGCTAGGATCTTTCGGGTATGACTGTGGGTGACCTAACCGTATCGTGCTAGGAACTGCCTTAGTCGTACTGTGTTAGGGCCTTTTTTGTTGACTGATGTTGCCTTAGCCGTATCGTGCTAGGAACCGCCCTAGCCGTAATGGTGCTAAGATCTTCAGCCCTTTTTGGTGAACTAAGTAGCTCTTTTCTGTATGGCAGATTGTACACGTATGGTTTTATATGCAGTTGTTGTTGTTTACTTGTCAGTATTCTTATTCAGTCAGCTATTTCCTTGTACTGCTTTTATATATAATTAGGATGTTAGAATCTTGTTGCTATTTATATGTACCACTACTGAGTTAACTTATTTTAATTGGCATATTTTCTATTGATCACCAGCATGTTTAGGATGTAGAACTTTTCTTATAGCACTTGTTTAGATATGTATATTTATATGCCCTTCCTTGTTTAGTTTGTATGCGAGGCATGTCTCAGCCTCTTTCATTTTCTTTGCTTAAGTTATAAATGATGGTTTATAACTATCCCTTTTCTTTTGTACTGCTTGCTGCTCCTTTATACACATTATTGTTTAGAAGTAGTAAAATGGTGATATTATATAACCTTTATAATAATCAGCTTAAAATGTACTTAGAAAATTGTCTAACTAGATTTTCTTTTCTTTGGCTGGGGCCTTATATTGTGAAACCGACAATGGCAGATCCCCTTTAGTTAGATGAGCAGGAGTTAGGAGTGGAGCCATACCTAGAGGAGGAGCCCGTGGAAGAAGCTGCCATCTAGTTCCCTTATACTTCGAGTGAGGATGAGTGGTTTACATTCTATTCTACTTAAATATTTTAAATGATGTAATAATATATGTACCATTGACTGTGTATTTGGATTGTATGCTTATATATTTTGAGTTCTATTTGATATTTATACTGTGATGCTTGGATGGTTTACATTTTCTTAAATCACTTCTGCACTTTGTACGTTTACTTATATAGTGACTGTTAGATTGATTCTGTGTTAATCCTTCCCTAATCAGATGGATTGTGGAGTCTATCCTAATCCAATGGTAAGTGAGGGATTAGCCAGAGTGACACCCCACCCTTAACCTAATCCTTTGGCGGATTAAGGGTGCGGGGAGCCATAGTGGAGCAGGAAGAGATTGTGACAGTGGGTAGTGATCAAAGTGCACTCACGTTAAAGAGTGTGTATCACGTGCCCGGCATGAAGAAGAATCTCTTTTCAGTAATAAATGCAGTTGATGCAGGGTACCATGTGCTTTTTGGGCTGACGGAGGTAAGGTTTCTACGAAACTTTAATTTGGTAAAGGCAGAGGTGACTCACACTGGAAGACGCGTTCATAATTTGTTTGTTCTTTTTGCAACATCATACGTGGACAAGATGAAGAGCAATGATAGTGCTGTAATTTGGCATGAAAGGTTGGGGAATGTCGGCATGGAAAAGTTGAGAGTGATGGTGGCAAAGAGTCTTGTTAGAGACTTACCTAGCTTATCTTCTTTCAGTGACGGGCATGTATGTGAAGGATGTCAATTTGGGAAGGCTCATCGCCTTCCATTTGACACATCTCTCTCGAGGAGCAATATACTGCTATAATGCATTCATAGCGATGTGATGGGGCCAACAGCTACCTCATCTTATTCAGGAAATAGATATATGTTGTTGTTTGTAAATGACTTCTCATGCTACTCATGGGTGTATCTCTTAAAAGAGAAATCAGAAGTGTTCGGCAAGTTCTTGAAATTCAAAGAGAGGGTGGAAGGTGTGCTTGGACAAAAGATCAAGAAGCTTAGAACAGATAATGGTGGAGAGTTTACATATGTCGAGTTCTTTTCTTTCTGTCGCAAGCATGGAATTAAAAGGGAGTTATATTGTGCTTACATGCCGCAGCAAAATGGGGTGGTCGAAAGGAATATTCGATATATTACTAAGACTTGTAGGTGTTGGTTGCATGCGAAAGGAATTCCCAAAGCATTATGGGCAGAGGGAATGGTTTGTGCGGCGTATGTGATAAACCGATTGCCATTAAGCCCGAACAATCAAAAGGCACCGCATGAACTTATATTTGGAGAAGTGCCAAGTGTGAAGCATATGCGAGTGTTTGGAGCAACTTGTTATGTTCATGTCCCAGATATACGAAGAACAAAACTTGAAGCCAAAGCCATAAAGTGTATTTTCATTGGCTACGATGAACAAAAGAAGGGCTGGAAATGTATGGACCCCCAGACCGAGGTTCATTGTCTCCCATGACGTGGTGTTCGACGAATTGACATCATATGATGGAGGGTCTAACATCATGTTGGAAGAGAACAAAGGAGTAGCAAATCTTGAAGAAGAAACTGAAGAAGAATCAGTTGAATTAACAGTGTCTCTAGGAGCCCCATACTCTTCAAATTCAACGTCAATAGAGACGAAGTCAAGAAGAAGGGGGAGTAATGCTTCAAGTCATGGTGATGGGGGAGCAAGTGCAGAGACAAGAGGTGGAGAGTAGTTCTACTCTTAGAAGATCAAACCGAATGATTGTGCCACCTGCCCACTATAGAGAAGAAAATTTAGTAACAATGAATTTATGTTACTTTGCTGGCCCACTTGATGAGCGGGAGCCGTCGTGCTATGATGAAGTTAAAAGCGTAAAACAATGGGTAGAAGCCATGGAAGAGGAGATTAATGCCCTCAAGAAAAATGAAACATGGGATCTTGTGCCCAAGGTTGATGGTGTTACCCCGGTTACTTGCAAATGGGTTTATAAAGTGAAGAAAAAAGCGGACGGTAGTGTCGAGCGCTTTAAAGCTAGGCTTGTCTCTCGAGGGTTCTCACAAAAGTACGAAGAGGACTATGAAGAGACGCTTAGTACGGTTGCAAAGATGTGGCACCCCACCCCTTAATCCACAAGATTAAGCTAAGGGGTGGTGTGTCACTCTAGCTAACCCTTTACTTATTATTGGGTTAGGATAAAATCCACAATCCACCTAATAAGAGAAGGAGCAAGTATAGAATCAAATGTTCAATCACTTAATAAGAATTCATTACAGAGTGCAGAAGCGATTTACAATAAGAAATATCCAAGCATCACAACATAAATATAATGAAATACATCTCAGAATATGAGCATAAAATCCAAATATACAGTCACGAGTACCTGCATTATTACATCAATTTAAGTTCAAAATAATGAAGGTAAAGTGATCTCATTCTCACTTATAAAGGAAAAACTAAACAGTTGCTTCTTCCACAGGCTCCTCCTCCAGATATGACTCCACACCAAGATCCTGATCGTCCAACTGAAGAGGATCTGCCATTGTTAGTTTCACAATGTAGGGCCCCAGCCAAAAAAGAAAAAATCTTATGTTAGATAATTGTCTAAGTATATTTTAAGCTGATAAATTTTATATGTGTTTTTTTAATATCACCATTTTACAATTTCTAAGCAATAACCATACAAATATGGGAGCAACTAGCAATACAAAAGGAAGGAAAAGCTATAAATAATAATTTATAACTTAAGCAAAAGAGAGGCTAAGACATGCCTTATATGCAAGCTAAATAAGGTAAGGCATATGAATATAAATAACTAAACAAGTACTATAAGAAAAATACTACATCATAAACATGCTGGTGATTAAAAGAAATATGCTAATTAAAATAACTGAACTCAGTAATGATACATATAAATAGTAGTAAAATTCTAACATCCTAAAAATATATAAGCAGTACAAAGAAAATAACTGACTGAATAAAAATGCTGAAAGTTAAATAAAGCATCAAAACTAAACATATATGTAAACATCTGTGTATCAACTACCATACAGAAAAGAGCTAATCTAGCCCACCGAATATCAACCATCTTAGCACTATCACGGCTAAGGCACAAAACCGTGTACCCCTAGTGTCAACAAGGAGACTAGGCAATCAGCACACAACAGATCTTCTCTTAGTATCAATAAAGAGACTAAGCAAATAAAAGATATAAACAAGTCTTCCCCTAGTGTCAACAAGGAGACTAAGCAATCAGAAGACATACCTGAGAGGCAGCTCTAACACATACAATTATTATCTTTAATCAATCACTTTGATTTTTTCACAAGGAATATAAGGAGTCTCCATATTTTCCTACTATTTTATTCATGCATCAAAGATCTTATATGATATGCTTAAGGAAATATGACATAAAAATCAAGGAATGCGTAGCAACAATCATTAAATAGAAGCAAGGGACTCTACTAAACATAGTAATTTCATTTATTTTCTAATTAACCATTCTAACTATTCCAAATTACACAAGTTCAGGATCACCATTTTCCTACTATCGAGTGTAACTTAGAAACTCGTCCTTATAAGTTAAAAAGGATTAGAACTGATCAGGTTCTAATCTAGTTCAATCAGATAGACGGCTATGAATTAAATCAATAAATCATACGTCCTAGTTTTGTGGATTTAGATGTTCTATCTAAGATCTGATCAAGATCTTCTAAACATATAGATTATGGATTAAACACTATGAGAATTAGATTTAATCACATAATCCAAGATGGGTAAGACTAAATTCTAAGTTTTATTCTATAAGTGATATACTAGTTAAGGCCAATCCTATTAAGTAATCAAATTTAATAGGATGAATCTCCTATCTTAAATTTAAAGTTAAAAAACAAAATAATCAGAACAAGTTGTAAAATAAAAGAAAAGTCTAGAACCTAATTAAACTAATGTTTTACCCATTGAGTAACCCATTTACCCAATGAATAAACTCTAACCAATGATCTAGTCCTAGTCTCAGGAAAGATCCTTAAAGTGTAGTGTTAAAGACTTAGGAAAATTCTAGAATCTGACCTAATAGTTGATTTGCTTGCTTAAGTGTCATTAATATGATTATAACATTAGTTTTAATGCTTTAGAATGTTAATTGAAGGTTAAGAGTACTTAGTCCAATCTTAGGGCAAAATGACTATTTTGCCCATACTGTAAGGGTCTAAAAGTCAACTTTTGACTTAAGGGTCCGAACTAAATTTTCTTAACTCAAAGTGATTCCTTACTATCTAGCTTGAAGATAGACAGTAAGTACGCCCAATTTGGACTCCAAACGATTAAGTTATGACCAAAATGAGGCTAAGGGTATTTTGGTCTTTATCTAAATTTCTAGGGTTCAGATTCTAAATATTATTTTAGTTTATTGGTGACATTGAAATTTAAACTAGTTAGCATCTTGAATTTTTGAATTTGGAGTTGAATTGACCAAGTTATGGTCATTTGAATTCTAAGAACATTTTCGTCAATTTTCCTTAAAGTCAATTAGAAATTCTAGGGTTGACTTTTGTCATGATGTCCAAATAGGAAAACTAATACTACTACAGTGATGGGGCCACACTTCTGAGCATTTTAAGACCCATATTGACTATGTTTGGTCAACTAGGTCAAAAGTTATGGGGTCCTTAAGAGGTCATAAAATGTTACATCATTATGCGTGCCCCGAAATTCATTTTTACATTACGCCATTTGATTCTATTTATTTTTCTGAGTATTTTGAGATATATATTGGCTATATTTTGATCATCTATAAAAAGTTATTAAACTTTTAAGTTTTATTATTCAAAAATATAATTTGTATTATTTTACTGTTCATTTATTCAAATTGAATTAATTTACTATTCATCCCTAAAGTTGTATATATAAATTCTGAAATTAATAATCCCTAATTAATCTGTAATTAATTGATAATAATTATCAATTAAATATTAATTAACCCATATTTAACTAATTTAAGTATATAATATTATTATTTTACTGTTGAAAAGTAATTAAGTCTAATCATTGTTTCATTAATCTTAATTATCTGCTAATTGTCTAATTAAGAATAATTAATTACAGTTACTGTTTAATAATAGTTAACTATTCTAATTACTGTAAGGATTTAATTAGCATTAAAATATTCCTAATTATTTTTAAATTATTAATTACAGCTAATTAATTATATAAATTACTGTTTAAAAGTAATTAGCACTAATTATAATTAATTAATCACTAACTGTGATTAATTACTGACTAACAGTAATTAATTTATTTAATTATCTGTGAGATGACAGTGGGCCCCACTTAAGACATGTGATAGCGCCTGATTGGGCGCTGCACTGTGTGTGGGCCCACTGTACACGCGGCATGCACGGTGGCTGCCACGTGGCACTATCGGTCCCTACGGGGAAGCTGAAGAGTCTCGGTAAACCTGGCTGTGGGCCTCACCTGACACATGGCGTGTCATGAGACTTCCACGTGGCGCAGTGGGCGCCACAGGGGGAGCGAAAAGCTGCGGAGGCTCGGGCAGTGGGCCCCACCTGACACGTGGCGTGCTCTGCGGCTACCACGTGGCGCAATGGGCCCCACGACCGTAAGCCGAAGAGGCACGGGCTTCGGGTGGTGGGCCCGATGTGACACATGGCATGTCTGGAGGCTGCCACGTGGGGCTGCGGGCCCCACTTGGGCTTACGCGGACCCGGATGCAGGCGGGTCGGGCTCAGGTCGACCCGAGCCCGACCCGGACGTCACCCGCTTCGCGGGGCATCCCCAGGGCACGGCTTTTGCCGGCCTTCCCGACGGCGGACCACCTCGGCCCACACGACCGACGGTAGCCCCCGACGGGGCCTACACGACGGCGGGCGGACCTTCGCCGGAGGTGGCCGGAGGCGGCGGCAAAATGAAACCATAGGTCTAGGGTTTCGGCGAACGGGTTCCTAACGGTTTCTACTGTGTCTCGAACCTAAAATCTGATCGATCGATCGATCGATCCGACCTGGCCCTATCATAATCTAGCTTGCTAAATAAGGTTACGAATGACAATCATCAGAAATGGAGGCGAATCGAATGAGTTAAAAGAGTACCTGGATCGACGGCTCGCGGTCTTCGGGTTCGGACGGACGAGGCAGAGGGTTCCAGCTCGAGGAGGCGTAACCCGTGGGTCGGGAGTGCCGGGGAGGTCCTAATAGACCCACGGATGGACCGGCCGAGGCGAGGGAGGCCTCCGGTTGGCCAGGCGTGCGGCGGCACGCCGCGTGGCATCGGGGACGGAGAAGCCGAGGAAGACGAGTCCCGAGCCGTCCGATCGATCCCGATCGGACTGCTCGGATCCGTCTGATCCGATCAGACGAAGGAAGCGATGGCATCGGCTGGAACTGACGGCGCGCGCGGTTAAGTGGACGGCGCCGTCAGTTAATAAATGAATTAATATGTAATTAATATTTTAATTATTTAGTTCCCAATTTAATTTAGATGATTAAATTGTTTCCAGAAAAATTCCAAATATTCACCCCTAGCTAATTGAGGGGTGAGGAACGCAATGGTGAGGTCGGATTTTTGATCCGATGAGTATTTTAATTTCTCAAATTTCGAGGTATTAAATATTATTAAAATATTCGTCAAATTTTCGACGTCTTCCGATCGACCTGAAAACTTCACCCCTAGCTAATTTGGGGTCAATGAGCGTAATGGCGAAGTTTGTTTTTCGATCAGAGGTCAATTTAAATAGGTCAAATTCTAGGGTTTCTGAATTTTTTTTTCCAGAAATCAGTATTCGATCCATTTGACTCCTGATTTGGGCTAAGTTTTAGAGGTTGACTCTAATTGACATAATTAGTACTTATAATTATACTTAAGATTAAGATTAGTCCTAATTGACTAAGGTAACAACTTGGGTTATTACAAAAGATGACATCATTACGTGTTGTGATTGCATGGCAGCATGCAAAAGTTAGAAATTATGGCAGTTGGATGTAAAGAATGTATTTCTTTATGGGGATATTGATAAAGATATCTTTATGGTGCAGCCATAAGGATACGTATCCAAAGAGCATCTGAATTATGTTTGTAAGTTGAAGAAAGCACTATATGGTTTAAAATAAGCACCGTGGGCGTGGTACAGAAAAATAGTAGAGTACTTGAAATTCTGTGGATATTTCGCTTCAGATTTTGACTCAAGTATGTTTGTGAAGAAGCGTGGCAACCTACATGTTCTTGTGCTTTTGTACGTTGATGATATATTGTGACATGAAATGATGATGGGGAGGTGATAATGCTTAGAGAGGAGTTATCAATCCGGTTCAAAATAAAGAACCTAGGTGAACTTCACCATTTCCTGGCTTGGAAGTTCAAAAAGTGAAGAAGGGACTAATTATATGTCAGACTGGATATACTAGGAAGATTGTTGAACGATTTGGCATGAAAGAAGGCAAGTCATGTTCCATACCCTTGGAAACGAACTTGAAATTAATTCGTGAAGAAGGTAGGATTTTAGTGGATCCTAAGTCATATCGTGCACTAGTGGGGAGTTTGATTTATTTAACAATCACGAGGCCAGATATTTCATATGCGGTGGGCCTAGTGAGTCGTTATATGCAAGAGCCACAAAAACCACGGCTAAAAGAATTCTCAAATATGTCGGGTCAACCTTGGAATTTGGGTTGTTGTATGAGAAAAATAAAAATTTTATGTTGCATGAATTTATAGATGCGGATTTTGCTGGAGATAAAGATGATAGGAGGTCGACATCTGGGTATATATTCATGTGCGGGTCAGCAGCAGTCTCATGGTGCAGCAAGAAGCAGGATTGCATGTCCATCTCCACTACTGAAGCAGAGTACAAGGCATCATCTTTAACAGCTCAAGAGTATATCTGGCTTTGTAGACTTGTGGAAGATGTGTTTATGAAAATTAAAATGGCTACTACACTCTGTGAGGACAACGAGAGTGCCGTGAAACTCATGACAAACCCAGTTTTTCATGTTCGGACAAAGCATATAGAGATTGAGCACCATTTCATTCGGGAAAAGGTGCTTGATGGTGCCATTACTGTGGAACATGTTCGGAGTCATGAAAATGTGATAGACATATTCACAAAGTTATTGCCAAAAGGACCATTCGAACATCTTTGTAGTTTGCTTAGAATGGTATTAAAAACTCATCTTGAGGGGGAGTATTAAAATAAATAAATATATATAATAAATCAAGATGAGTTTAATATTTAGATAAGTGTTATATTTTTATTTTTTATTAGATGTGAGTGAAGAGGTGTATGTCTTTTTATTAGGAATGTGTCTTTTGAGGTGCATCTTTTTTATTAGGGATGTGTCTTTTCATTGACATCACTTAGATTATTATATTTACTAATGTATTTGTTAAATAAGATGAGCAAGAGCAAAATATTGTTCCAATATATTAAATTCTATTTTCTTTCTTTTATGCGAAGACGGTGAATTAACTTTCAAAAAAAAAAGACGGTGAATTACTCAAGTGCTATTTCTTGACAAACAAAGTCAATTCTGCGAATCGAACTGAGGTCGGATGAGATGGAAGAAACAAAGGGCTTTACCGTCGACGTTGTTAAGTACTTTTGTCATATGATATAAGTATTTTTATTTTATATATTTCAAGTGACTCGATTAAAAGTTCGTTCAAGTCTAACCCCACTAGAACTCAATTCGAAATGAGTTCTAGCCAACCCATTCAACTCGAGAATAAATTTGAAATTTTTGACCTGAGTTTGATTCGACTCAAAATTCGAGCAAGTTTCAAATGATTCTCGAATTTTGGCTAAAAGTGCCGGCCCTATATGAGATATGTTTTAGTCTAAATTTTTATGTAGTTTGATTAAAGATTTAAACTTTTTTTTCAAGTATTTATTTCAAGAGTATAGTGTGGTAAGAAGATTTTTAAGATTTTCTTTTGTATTGCCAAATGTTGTACTTTTGAACTGTTATAAGAGGTATTATTTCATTTATGTATATAGTTTGGTTATATTGTGATTATTTTGTGTGAACTAGCCACCAAAATATAATATCATTTTTATTATTTGACATGTATTTTTATTTTATTTAGAAAGTACATTTCTTTTTTAGTATATTTTAAATTTTAATTTGAATACAAAATAAGATATTTAGTTCGGTTAAATTTATTCAATCTTTAATCAAATTTTGTTGTCATCATATATTAGATTAGGATTATGAGATGAGTTGTTGAAGTAAAATAAAATTGAAGTTAAAACAAGATAAAAGTTGAATTTGAGTACTCAAAGGCTATCTATCATGCATCATATATAAAATTATTAAGCAATTAATATACTAAGTTCCCAAAAGTTAAGCAACTCACAAGCAAAATTAGAGAAAAATACTAAGTTCCCAAAATATCTCAAATTCTTCCAAAAAAAAAAAAATGATATAGAAATTTAAAAATTTCAAACATTTTATCTTCTTAGCTTTATATGTATATAACATATTTTTTTATATTGTCATTCAATTTCACCAACTTAAAACCCTACTTATGAACCTTGCAAACTTATATATAAGCTATGAGGGCATTTCTCTTCTATCAATTTTGAGTTTTGATACTCAACTCTTAAATATTTCTAAAATAACTTCAAAAATAATAAAATAATTTCTTATCTCACCAAAAACTAAAATTAAATAATTTTTTTTTTTTGTATGTGAGTCCTACAAAAATATATATATTTAAGAGGAATGCTATTTAGACCCGCTGACGTGGCACCCAATAAAACCCATCCAATAGAATTTGGACATATTTCATTAGTGTATATTTATTTACATTAAAATAATACAAATATTATTTTTAAAGTTTGTATTGAATGCACTAAAAAAATTCTATTGGATGAGCTTTTTTGGGTGCCACCTCAGCGGGTCTAAACAACATTTCTCTATATTTAATATGCAAATTTTGAAAGTCAAATAGGCTGACAGTTTGACCTGAAATTAGAAATTTTGGCTCGACTTGAACTTGAGATATTTTGACTCGACTTAAGAATTTTCGAGTCGAGTTCAGGTCACACGTCTTGACCGAACCTCATTTAAAATGACTCAAACTCAACTCGAGTGACTCGAACTTAGCTTCGAACTAGAACAAGTTCAAGTATGGGTTGACACGACTCGAATTCGAATCAAAGCGAACCCTAACTCCAAATAAATTTTTATTTTATTTCTTAACATCTCATCTTGTTATCTAACTACTAATTTTGTTATATGTCTCCTAAATAGCTCCATAAAATATTGAATAATTAGAATTTGCATACAAACTAATTTTTTTATAGCACAAAAACCCAATATCAAATGCACTTTTCTATTAATAATCATACTAAAAATATATATTTTAAATATAAATAATAATCAACAAAATCAAATTATTTTTCTTAAAGCATTTTAACAAATAATATTGCCACAAATTTGAAAAAGAACGCTGCGGATGATGATGATCCGTAGGGGTATAACGGCAATCGCGTCACGACCATAAATCTCCGCGCATCCCTCGCTGATCCCTTTCTCTCTCCTCCCTTCCCTTAACCTCCAATCAAACCTAACAACCCAATTAAGAAAGAGAGAATGAGAGAAAGAGACGGGGAATCATTCAATCCAATCTAACCCCACCCGCCCTCCCAGCCAGAGACAATGAGCACCGGGCTGAGCTCCTCCCGTCCCTCCAACCAGTCCCCGACGGCGCCAAACGCGCCCCAGCCCGCCTCCTCGTCCGCGTGCGCGGCGTGCAAGTACCAGCGCCGCAAGTGCACGCCTGACTGCACGCTTGCGCCGTTCTTCCCGGCGGAGCGGCAGCGGCAGTTCCTCAACGTGCACCGCCTCTTCGGAGTCTCCAACGTGCTGAAGATCCTGCGGTCGGTGGACCCCGCGCAGCGCCGCGACGCCATGAACTCCATCATTTTCCAGTCCAACGCGCGCGCCCACGACCCCGCCGGCGGGTGCTACCGCATCGTCCTCGACCTCCAGCGCCAGATCGATGCCGCACACTCAGAGCTCCAGTACGTCCTCCGCCAGCTCGCCTTCCTCCGATCGTCCCGGCAACCCACCTCCGACGGAGCTCAGCCCAATGCCGGCGGCTTCCTCTGCTTCGACAGCCAGCCAAATTTCTCTCTTGGCGACGGTCGTGCCGACGCCGCCCTGCTGGCCGCTGACCCTCTCTATGCCCCCCTTTTCGGTAATGGGAACAATAGTAATGATGATGATCATGATGATGGTGATGATGGGCGGGCCCACCTGGAGGATTTTAACGGTATTGGCGGCTGTACGGCCGAGCCGTACCCGATGCTGAGCCTTCAGCACGAGACTGCTGCGCCTGTTGATGCTGACGCTGTCTTCTCAAACGCGCACTACTGCAGCACCAGGTTAGCCTTTTTCTTCTGAAATTATATACAGACAGAAATTAGATAGCATTTTTTTTCAAAAGATTGGCTCTACGCAGCTGCTGGAAGGAAGACTTCATAATATGAAATTTTGACGTGAAATAGTGATTCTGCGTGGCAGTCAGCTGTTTATTTTAGTATTGAGAAGAGTTCATATCTTAGTTGTGCTTGTGCTCCTCCATTAATAAGTTCTTATATAGAGCTCTAATTACATGGTTAATAACTATTAAGATGAGTATCTTTCGCTAATTTTTGTAAATCCCCATAATAAAATGGTTATCCACTCATTATTATAGGAATATGCTATAAGCATTAAGTCTTTGCTCATTAATTGATACGCAATTTGTAAAAATGGCAGGCTGGAGAGCCGAGGAAAAGAGGATGCAAGACTTATAGAGAGAATGCAGGAACATGACTTGAAAGGTGCTGCTTCCTTGTTCACACTTACAAATTATAATACCTCTGCAGTATAAATCTTCATGCAGCTGCGTCCACAGCACTCCATGTAATGCAAGCATCTTCGAACGGCGTTAATTTCCTGCTTTTATTTTTCAACTCATTTTTTGCAGTCATAATTGGAGAGACGAGATGAATAAATTAGTTCCTTAACAACGTCTGCTAAATATTTATCTGGTTTTCTTTTGCGAGTCACTCTCTTCCTCCCCAGCGTCGCCTTCTGTTTGCCACTTTTTTTCTGCTTAAGAATATAATGATCTTACTCTGCCAATACAACTATACTGATGAAGTAACATAAACAGGTATGGCAATAACAATGCAGACAACTATACTGATGAAGTAACATCATACAACTTAAACAGATATGGCAACTGAGTAAGCTTAGCACAGCAGCTTAAGCCAGTTAAAATTTGCATCAATTAAATCTTAGGAGTTAGTCTTACATAAATATAAGAACTAAGTTATGCTCTCCCAAAAAGTTTATTAAATTTGCATATTTTGAAACCACTCATTTATAAATATATCATTATTTTCAGGTTTGTCATAGGATCATCAGAAGATATATATTTTCGGTGCTCTTATCTAATTTTATTAATTTAACATTAATTTTAGATAATTAATTAGCCAAGCCTAATTAATATCAAATTATCGTAGCAAAACTCATCTATATTCATGATGATAAATATTATAAGCTTATCGTAGCAAAGTTTCTTTGATTGCTTGTGTCGGCATCGTTTACTTTGATTGCTTGCTAGAAAATTATACTTAGAGATATGAGATTATGGAAGAGGAGGAGAGGTGCTGAAAGATTAGGCAATCTAATTGTCTGATAAGCTTTCGCATAGATTAAAGCCATCCTCACACAAAGGCTCGACAAAAGAAAAGATAAACCAGGCAATCGTAGCCGTGGACATGTGATTGAGATTATTAATCTTACATGGGGGAACGTCCTCTCACAAGTTCAATTTTTTTTCTTAAACTGGTGAGAGCTTAGCCCAATAATATATTAGTGAAAAATAAGGTTATCATTCAAAAGGGTCTAAAATAAATAAGAAAAATAAAGAGGAGAATTCCTAATTCCAAAATGCAATGAAGTGAAGAAGAATCCAAACATAATTAGCTATCATTCATCCATTCTTGAAGTGTTGCATGAGGTGGGAAGCTTCCCAAAATGCAATGAAATGAATCTATGCGTCACAATCTTTAGAAAGGGTGGTGGACGAGTAAAGACTCTTTCTAGATGTTGTAAATTGCGATGCCAATGGAGAGAAGAAATACTCTCATGATCCATTTGTTGAGTTTTCATCCATGGAGATCACTGGTTTCATAACTTGAACTCTACAAGAATGTGTAGAGTCCTTCGGGTTAAGGGCTTCTAGGATGGTACAAGAGTTGTCACATCCAAAGAATAGGCAGTCATGATATTCGTCCGAGGCTTGGTAAAGGATGCAAATGGGTTTACACAAGATACCTCAGCTGCGAAGAACAACTTTGGTCTCTTTCTCATTACCTTTGAACCATGTAAAGTTTGCACCACGGGGTTTGAGAATGGGCATAAAGGAGGTTGATCTCATCTTTAAATGTAAAACAATGTTATTATTGTAAAGCGGCACGGGAAGGACGTTGGTTTGAGGGGTATTTAACAAGGAGAAATAAGCTTACCGATGTTAACCTTATGTTTCCAATAAGTTCATATTTTGTTTGGCGATGAGACTGTTCGATTCTCACTAAATTGATAGCAGATATTTGTTACTTAACACACGCCAGGGAGTTGTGAGCTTGCAATCAATTTGGAGTTGTCCTGAGGTAGGAAGTTCGAGGCCATTGAAGGACTAGGGGGAGGCTAGAATGTTAGAATGTTTCAAGTTGGAGTTGTCTTGAGGTAGGAAGTTCGAGGCCATTGACGGACTAGGGGGAGACTAGAATGTTAGAATGTTTCAAGCTGAAGTGTTTTATTTTTTTTGATTGGGGAACCGTGATTTAGGAATATGTAGCAAATGTTAGTGATATGTTTTATAATTGATGCTGAAACATGTAAATATTTAATCCAATGTATATGGGCTAGATTGAGGCACGAAGCAATTGACGGAGACTGGCAGCGGAAAGGAGACGAGACCATTTGTCAGTTCAAAAGTAGATTTTGTTAAGTGATGGAGTGCAATGAGCTACGAGGGGTTTTGTTGGGATTTGGAGACCATTTATATCATCGTAGAGGTGCCAATAGATATCTGGTGGGCTTTCAGGAAGTCCTGGGGCAAGTCAGGGGAAGTTCGGGCGCTCTAACGCACCCTACAGAATTTGCTGCCGAGGGCCATGTGTTGTGGCGCATAATGGGGTTTGTTTGGGCACCGTGGCGCATTGTGGTGCCCTGTGGTTCGAGACTGGGTGCTATGGCGCGCCGCAGCACCCACCGGAGTTATGTTCCTGATCTAATAACTATCTTTAGTATTTTGGGGAGCATTTTGGATTTTTTGGGGTTCAATTGAAGCCTAAGTACATAAGGAAATATGTTGAGATGTTTCCTAAGGTGAGATCAAACTTAATTTAGATTTTGACTGCCGTTGATCTCCTTCAATCTAAAGTGAGAGCTGAAAATTTTTGAAGGAGAAGAAGTTGACCGGGAGGTGAAGCGGTAGATCCTTCTTGTTCATGTGATGGTGAAGATCTATAACTATATAATCAAATAATATATTTTTCTGTGTGGTGTGGTGTAGCGCCCAGCACCCTTAATCCGCCAGAGGATTAGGTTAAGGGTGGGGTGTCACTCTGGCTAATCCCTCACTTATCATTGAATTAGGATAGACTCCACAATCCACCTGATTAGGAAAGGATTAACACAGAATCAAACTAACAGTCACTGTATAAGTAAACAACAGAGTGCGGAAGCAATTTAAGGAAATGTAAACCATCCAAGTATCACAGTGCAAATAGGAAAAATAGAACTCATAATATAAGCATACAATCTAAAAACACAGTCAATGGTACCTGTATTATTACATAATTTAAAATGTTTAAATAAAAAAAATTGAAAGAAAACCACTCATTCTCACTCGAAATATAAAGGAACTAGACGACAGCTTCTTCCACGGGTTCCTCCTCTGGGTAAAGCTCCACACATAACTCCTGCTCGTCTAACTGAAAGGAGTCTGCCATTGTCGGTTTCACAATGTAGGGCCCCAGCCAAAGAAAAGAAAAATCTTGTTAGACAATTGTCTAAGTACATTTTAAGCTGATGAATTATTATAAGTGTTAAGTAATATCACCATTTGACAACATCTAAGCAACATATATAAATAAAAAGGAGCAGCAAGCAATACAAAGAAATAGGGAAGCTATAAATCATCATTTATAACTTAAGCAAAGAAAAGGAAAGAGGCTGAGATATGCCTCGCATACAAACTAAACAAGGAAGGGCGTATAAATATACATAACTGTCATGTGCTATAAGAAAAGTTCTACATCCTAAACATACTGGTGATCAACAGAAAATATGCCAATTAAAATAAGTTAACTCAGCAGTGGTACATATAAATAGCAGTAAGATTCTAACATCCTAAATATATATAAAAGCAGTATAAGGAAATAGCTGACTAAATAAGAATACTGAAAGGTAAACAACATCAACTGCATATAAAACCATATGAGTACAATCTGCCATATAAAAAGGAGCTACACTAGCTTACCAAATAGGGCTGAAGATCTTAGCACTAGTACGGCTAGGGCGGTTCCTAGCACGATACGGCTAAGGCAACATCAGTCAACGAAGAATGCCCTAACACAGTACGGCTAGGGTGGTTCCTAGCACGATACGGTTAGGTCACCAACAGACATATCCGAAAGATCCTAGCACCAGTACGGCTAGGGCGGTTCCTAGCACGATACGGCTAGGGCAACAATCGATATGAGCAAAAGAATACTGAGAGGCAGCTCAAACACATCAAATCATTATTTTCTCATTAATTATTTTAATATTTTCACAAGGAATCTAAGGAGTCTCCATATTTTCCTAACAGTTTATTCATGCATCAAATATCTTATATGATATGCTCAAGGAAATATGGCACAGAAATACAAGGAACGCGTAGCAACAAAATATCAAAGTAAGCAAGGGACTTTATTAAACATGGTGATATCATTTGTTTTCTACTTAACCTGCTAACTATTCTAAGTTACACAAGTTCAGGATCACCATTTTCCTACTATCGAGTGTAACTCAGAAACTCATCCTTACAAGTTAAAAAAAAGGACTAGAACTGATCAGGTTCTAATCTAATGCAATCAGATAGATGACTACGAGTTAAATAAATGAATCATACATCCTAGTTTTGTGAATTTAGACGTTCTAACTAAGATCTGATCAAGATCTTCTAAACCTACAGATTATGGATTAAACACTACAGGATTTAGGTTTAATCACATAATCCACAGAGGTTAAGACCTAAGTTCTATGTTTCATTCTAATAGTGATCTACTAATTAAGGCAAATCCTATTAAGTAATTAAACTTAATAGGATGAATCTCCTATCTTAAATCTAAAGTTTAAAGAAAAAATAATCAGAATGAGTTGTAAAATAAAAAAAAGTCTAGAAACTAATAAAACTAAGATTTCACCCATTGGGTAACCCAATTTACCCAATGAATAAACTCTAACATATGATCTAGTCCTAGTCTTAGGAAGGATCCTTAAGGTGCAGTGCTTAAGACCTAGAAAGACTACTGGAATCTGACTTAAGAGTTGATTTCACATACTTAAACATTACTAAGATGATTATAATATTAGTCTTGGCATTTTTGGGATGTCATCCAAAGGGTAAGGGTACTTAATCCAATCTTAGGGCAAAATAACCATTTTTCCCCTACTTTAAGGGTCAAAAAGTCAACTTTTGACTTAGTAGTCAGAATTAGTTTCTCTTAGATCCAATTTATTCCTTACTATCTAACTTGAAGATAGACAGTAACTTGAAGAGAAACGGTCAAGTTATGACTAAAATAAGGATAAGGGTAATTTGGTCATTTACCTAAATTTCTAGGGTTCAGATCCTAAATATTATTTTATTATATTGATGACATTGAAATTCTAGGCTGGTTAGCATCTTGAATTTTCTAATTTGGAGTTGATTTGACTAAGTTATGGCTATTTGAAGTCTAAGGGCATTTTGGTCATTTTTCACTAAAGTCAACTCTAAGTTCTAGGGTTGACTTTTTATCTTGATGCCCAAATAGGAAAACTAATACTACTACAGTGATGGGGCCGTTCTCCTGAGCATTTTAAGACCCATATTGACTATGTTTCGATAACTAGGTAAAAAGTTATGAGGCTTTAAAGAGGTCCTAAAATGCTACCTCATTATACGTACCCCGAAATAAATTTTTACACTACGTTATTTGAATCCTTACATTTTTCTGAGTATTTTAAGACCTATATTGGCTATGTTTGGATCATCCTACAAAAAGTTATTAAACTTTTAATATTTACTATTCAAAAATACAATTTGAATTATTTTACTATTAATTTATTCAAATTGTATTATTTTACTATTCATTCATAAAGTTTTTATATAAAATTTCTGAAATTATTAATTCTCAATTAATCTGTGATTAATTAGACTTAATTATTAATTAACATTAATTAATCTATTATTTAATTAATATTTTACTGTATCAAAGTAATTAGTGCTAATCACTATTTAATTAGCCATAATTATCTGTTAATACTTAATTAAGAATAATTAATTAGATTTTACTATTCAGTGATAATTAATTAACCTAATTACTGTTTAAGGTTTAATTAACATTTAATTAACCATAATTAATCTATATTTATACTTAATTAATTAAGATTACTGTTCAAAAGTAATTAGCTAATCCTAATTTAATTAATCACTAACTGTAATTAATTAAGACTAAACAGTAATTAATTAACACTAACAGTAATTTAATTAAATTTTAATTAACAGACAGTGGGCCCCCACTGGACACGTGGCACTGTGGGCCCCACAGGGGCTGACTCAGGTTGGGTGACTGGGCAGTGGGCCCCACCTGACACGTGGCACTGTCAGAGGCTGCCACGTGCACTGTGGGCCCCACGGGGAGCCGGACCGCCGCGGTTGACCGGGCAGTGGGTCTCACTTGCCACATGGCGGGCCCAGAGGCGGCCACGTGGCGCTGTGGGCCCCACTGGGGAGCCGAACCACCGCGCGGGCTTGGGCTGTGGGCCCCCACGTGACACGTGGCGTGCCGGCTGGCTGCCACGTGGCACTGTGGGCCCCACGGCCGAAGCCGAAGCGTCACGGGCTTCGGCTGGTGGGTCCCACTGGACACTGCCAAGCCCAGAAGGCGCCACGTGGCACTGGTGGGCCCCACCCGGCTGACGCGGACCCGGCTCGGGCGGGTCGAGCTCGGGTCGACTCGGCCCGACCTGGACTTCGTCTCCCTCGCGGAGAAATCCCGAGGGCTCCGGCTAGGGCACGGCTTTCGCCGGCCTTCCCGGCGCCTGACCACCTCGGCCCGCACGGCCGCCGGTAACCCTCGACGAGGGCTACAAGTCGGTGGGCGGACCTTCGCCGGAGGTGGCCGGGATCGCCGGCAAAACGAAACCCTAACTCCTAGGGTTTCGGCGGCTGCGAAAAACGGGCCCGAGGCTTCAAGCCTTGATCTGGGCTAGCCGGACCTGATCGAGGCCGATCGGGTCCGGTTGATCGTCGATCTAAGTCATAATCTACAATATTCAAAAGTAAAATTGCAAAATCAACGGAGGAGGAGGGAGATCAGGGTACCTTTATTGGGTGGTGGACGGAGGCTGACTTCGGGGCTCTGCTGGGCTCGATCTGGGCTTGGGTTTTCGCAAACCCGGAGCCCAGAGGTCGGTCGGGGTCTTATAGACCCGCCGGTGACCTCACCGAGGTCGGGGAAGGCCTGGATTGGCTGGAAAAGGCGGCGGCCTGCCGCGTGTCGCGAGCGGGTGATGTGGCCGAGGGAGACGGCCCCGGACCGTCAGATCCGCGCGATCGCCGACGGTCTGAATCAGACCGAACCGCGTGACGCGGATCGCGGCTGCAGGCCATGGGATCCACGTGGATTGGACGGTCCAGATGGATCCGTCCGATCGGACGGCGCCGTTAGCGCCGTCCACTTAAGTTGACGGCGCCGTACGACGCCGTTAATTAAATATTTTTTTTTTTTTTTGAAAAATTTCCAGAAAATTTTGAACATGTTTTCCTAGCTAATTTGGGGTCAAGGAATTCAATGGCGAAGTCGGATTTTCGATCCGACGAGTATTTTGATACCTCGATTTCCAGGATATTTTTATTATTAAAATATTCATCGAAATTTTGACGACTTCCGATTGACACGAAAACTTCACTCCAAGCTAATTTGGGGTCAAGGAATGCAATGATGATGTCCGTTTTTTGATCGGAGGTCAATTTAAATAGGTCAATTTCTAAGGTTTCTGGATTTCCAAAAATCAGGATTCGATCCGTTTGACTTCACTTGACCTAATTAGCGCTTATAATTGTGTTTAAGACTTAGGATTAGTCCTAATCAACTATGATAACAACTTGGGTTGTTACATGTGGCTCCGTGGTATTTCACGTCATTGAGTTTTCATGTAAAATTTCATGTGTTTGGATACTTGTGGTTTATTCTATGATTGTGATGTGATTTTATTCTCTTTTTTTTTTATATTTCATTTATGTCTTGGTAACCATCAATGGTATCCCATCCTATTGCTTCCACATGTGATCTAACAATTGGTATCAGAGCGATTCTTCAAAGGGTTTACTATTTAAGTGGGAGCAATGACCGATAAAATGAAACACAAAATATAAAAGTTTAACGTTCCAAATTTTGCCTTCTGGAAGATGCAAATGAAAGATCCGCTCTACCAACAGAAAGTATATTTACCACTCGGTGGAGTGATAAGAAGCTGACCAGTATGTTTGATGAGGATTAAGAAGTTCTTGATAGATATGCATTTGGTTTGATTTCATCTTTCATTATCTTCTTAGATTGCATTTAACATCATAAATGAGAAAATAACTATTGATCTCCAGACTGCCTTGATAAAAATGTATGAGAAGCCTTCACCTTCCAACAAAGTTTTTTAGATGAAACGACTATTCAATATGAAGATGATGGATGACTTCTCAGTAATAGAACCCTTGAATGAGTTCAACACTGTGACAAGTCAGTTGAGTTTGATAAGCATTAAGTTTGATGATGAGTTTTGAGCTCTGTTGTTCCTCTCTTCACAGTTGGACAGTTCGGATGAGATTGTGAAAGCCATCAGCAACTCATCAGAAAATGCATCATTAAAGTTTGACGATATTGTCGGGTTGGTGCTTAATGAAAAGGTGTAGAAAAGATTATATGGAAATGCATCTACTTCAGCGTTGAATGCAGAGTCGAAGAAGAAGTGTAAACCGTAGACACTATGGCGGCCGATGAATCGAGTTTGAGAATCTTCAAGGAATAATTTATAATCAAGGCATTATTAATGAAAATAAAATGATACTAAGTTCATAATTATTCATACAGAGCAATTTATATAAATATTACATAAATTATTCGATATTACAATAAAGTTAAAAGTAAGCTCTCCTCTCCAACTCACTTCTAAGACTTAAGCCCCTTTTCTTTTCTCAAGTTACTCTTCTTATGATCAATTATAAAAATCTAAAAATTTAAAAATAGTTGCTAGTCAGGCAGGAGTATATAGACTATTCTTATAAGACTACTTCCTTGCATCCTATAACAGGTATTAACCAATATAAAAGTTGCTTGAGCATCTTTGCAAAGAAAATATAAATAGTTGCTAATTGAAACTAGTTTTTCCCTACATGTTAGACATGAATTTAGCATGAAATAAATCTCATCAAAAGTATTATGTGACATAAAATCAAGTCCGAAGACCCCTAAGCCCAATAGGTAAATCCATAGGCATATCCTTTAGGAAGCTTTCTCGCTACCCATCAGTAGCTTATTAGCTTTTTTGAAAATGATAGTGTGTCATTCCTCTGGATTTGCCAACTTCTTAAAAAGGCTAAATCCCTCCATATAACTCCAGGGGATGCCAGCATGCCAAATATGTACAGATTCTCATCGTTTCTTTTCTCCCTTCAAAGACGATACAATTCATCTTTTTACCACATGTATTATGATAATATTTTTGCAATTCATTAAGTGATAAGCATGTCAAAAGCATGATTCAACTGAAAGTAGGCTCAAGATATATACAATTAAGCAAAACTTACAAATAGATCTACATACCTGACTGATTTGATAAAGTATAATTATTTCATTTGATTGAATCTACTAAACATTAATTTAAATTAAACTATGTTTTCCTATGTATTTAGGGGGTGGGGCAAATAATACATTTGTTGAATGTGCAAGATTTTCTTTAGTTTATAAGAGAATGTTTTGCCATTCAAAACGCAAATTCAAAAAGATTCAAATATCAAAAATGGTGAATCTATATTTATACTGTATGATTTTAGTATATTCTTATGTTATTTCAGTTTTGGAACGAGCGGATTACAAAAAATTGCAAAGATTTGGAAAACTGGGTACTAGAGCACGCTACGGCACGCTACGGCGTGTTGTGGCACTACAACACCCCAAACCGAGAGTCAGGCGCTACGATGCCCCATGACCCGAGAGTCAGGTGATACAGCGCGCTATGGCTGTGGCAACCTGCCGCTGGGTCAAAATAGCTAATCCAGCATTATGTGCTCTCTCCCTAGGATCATATCGAGGTTTAGTATAATAGGGTATTTAGAGGTGTATAAAATACACACTTTCTTATTCATTGCAACATTCAAAAATACCAGAATAATAAAGAAAATATATTATTTATAAATATAATAATTATTTTACAAAATTTCTTACACAATAAAAAAATTTAAAACTTTAAGAAAATCAGCATCTAAGTTGTTTCATTATGCATCAGCTTCACCTTAAAGACTTGATCTAGAGATTATTCATGAACTATAATTGTGGGGCTCCATCCCGCGGCTACGCTAATACTAATATGAGCATAACTGCGGGGAGTACGGTGCTCCACTCCGGTGGCAAATCCCCAACTCAAGTAGAGTTAGGTAGGACCCAACTCGCTTTAAGCCAAGGACTTGTCACGTTGTAGAAGAAATTGTGAGCATACATCAGTACATATCAAAGTAGCGGAAGCAGAAAATAGAATGTAACATCCACAAGCATAATATAAAAGAAGAAAGGAAAGCAGTAACTCAGATCAAATGCAGAAAAGTAAATATATCCAGAATTTAATTATTATAAACTGAATTTAATAGAAATAAAGATCTCTCAATCTCACTGTAGAAAGAGAAAATTTATCAAAGTAGTAGTAGGAAGATCCTCTTCCTGGACCGGCTCCGATCCTGCAGCACAACCGATGAACAACTCCAAATCTGACAATTGTCGGTATCACAAATGCCAAGGCCCCAGCCAACAAAAGAAAAATATTACAGTTAGATAATTGTCTAAGTACATTTTAGGCTATTTAAGTGAACTGAGTATTTAAGATATCACACTTAAATGTTTTAAACGTGCAAGCATTAAAAAGGTGCAATAAGCTATATGAAAGGGGTAGCTATAAACTAATCATTTATAGCTAATCAACAGGTGTGTAAAATAACATACAAAAATAGCAACTGAACATGGTGAGGCTAAAAGCAAAAAAATAACAGCAACTACTGAAATAAATTTAATCCTAACATGCTTATAATCACATGGAGACATGCTGAGTGTATAAAGAACACAAGTGCTGAAATAGACATACAATTCTAGCATCCTAAATATGCCAATATTTAATACTAATAAATAAGAGAATATATACAAGCATGCAGATTGACATGAAAAAAAGGCCACTGAGACATGTGGCAAAAGTAAACTAAGTACATGCATGAGCAAAGTAAAGCCACTGAGATATGTAACAAAGCAAGTCAAGCCCTAAAAAAAAGGCCACTGAAGCATGTGGCAAAAGCAAATCAAACACTGACAACTGAACAAAAGTAGCAATAAGCCTAAGACATAGTGCTGCCATAACAGAACAGGCCATACAGTTCCTCTGAACTGAAAGTTGAACATGTATCCATCCTAGGCATCCGCAAAGCTAGGTCCGAGTTGAACTTATAGAATAAGATATGTATCCATCCTAGACATCCGTTGAGCTAGGTCCGAGTCTATTCTATAACAAAGCTAGAACTGAAGAGGCAGACTAAGCTAGGATATACTATACTAATTGAAAGCACTGAAAAACCTGAATGAATGCTCTGCTTATCAAATACTAAATTAGGATGTATCTTCCATATCCTAAGTTTACCTAATATGCTCAAGGAACAAGGCTCAATATTCAAGGTATGCGAAGCAATCGAAGTCAAAGTAAGCAAGAGACTCAATCTAGACTCGTGTGATATCCGTTGTTGTCTACTTTATCCAAATCTAACTATTTTGAGAAGTTACAAGTTTAGGATCTCCAATATCCAGCTATCGAGTATAATCTCAAATTTACGACCTTAATGTTAACATTAGAACTTAACAAGTTCTAATTTATAATTATATGATGACTATAAGAAGTTAAAGTAAATAAATTAATGACCTAATTATTATTATTTTCCTCTCTTAACCCAAATCTTAATTAAGTAAATCAAGACTTAAGGATTTTGGATCCAAACTCCACTTAGTGTTTAAATTCTGAATCCAAGGTAGTATACTTGAAAGGGTCTAGGGTTCATACTTTAAAACTTAATTAAAGATAATGAATCTTATAAGCTGAAGGATGCAGAAACTAAGATCTTAGTGAAAGGTTACTAAATTGGTTATAAGATAAAATAATCAATTAAGAATTAAGAATCTAAGATCTATATTCAATCTTTAGGATAATTACATCATCCTATAGATTAAATCAACCTACACCCACATGGAAGGTCTTAAAAGATTTAGACAATTAATCAAGTAAGGGAATTCCAAAGGAGAGTAATTCAGTTCAATTAGAAGATCTAAAGTCTAAGATCTAAGATCTAAGATCTAATACTTGATCACTTTAGATTTAAACTAAGTTTAGACTTAGAATTTTATAAGAGTCTTCCTTTATGGATCAACTTAGTTAAGCTGTTAAATCAAAGATGTAGCACTTTAAGATAATTAAGCTTAGCTCTTAAGAAAGAGGGCTTTAAGGATACTTAAGGTCTTAAGATCTTAATAGGACTAACTTCAGATCTCTTCAATTAGCATCAATATTATTAACATAGGAGTTCAGAAAGGTACTAATAATCTAACTAAAGATATTTTACTGAATCTATAAGTTTAAGAGGTGCTAAAACATATTTTGGTCAAAATGACTAAAATACCCCTCTTAAGAATAAAAATGGGATTTTAGAATTTAATTATCCAAATGGATTCAAATCTATTTTAATGAGTTCCATATTGGTTAATGAAGTAGGATGCACACTTACCTTAGGTTTTGGTAACCTAATTAGCCTAATTAACACTAATCACATATTTAAACCAATTAAGGTGAATAAGGAAATTAGGGCATTCTAGAGTGATCCAATCTCATTCATAGACTAATAAATTTAAGGTATTAGGAACTTAATTTACCAAAATTAGAGGATTAATCATGGTTTAATTCACTAATCCCTAATTAGGATAATTAAGAGATGATTAATGAAGTTTAGGTTCCTAATTTACTTTTAATGGTCTACATAGGTTCCTTGTGATCTCATGAGTAATCAGAGACCTAAATTAACATTTTTGGATATTAATTGAATTTATTATGATTTAATTAAAAACAAAAGAAGAATAGGCAATTATTTAAAATCTAACCATTAGATCTTTTATTTTATTTTATATTTAGGTTCCTTGCATTTTCTGATTAAATAGTATATTAGATCATAACATTTGGATAATTATAGCTAAAGCTATTTAAATAATTTAATCTGTGTTTTATTTAAATTAAAATCATAGGTTTGATTTTCTGAATTAATTTCCTTAAGGAAATTAATTCAAAAATCCTTTAATATTAACAGTCGGCCCAAATTCTAAAAGGCACAGGTCACGGGTCGGCCCGACGCGTGACTTCGTCTTCCCAGCAGCTCTTCCCCGACGCTAGGCTCCTTAGGGCTAGGCTCCTTAGGGCTAGCTCCCAGTGCTAAATTCTCCGCGCTCAGGCCCCGCCAATGGCTCCAATTAATCCCTACACGCTCCTTGAGTCAAGATGCATCGAATGAACTACAAAGCCCTAACTGGGAGGCGCCGGATCGCTGAAGTGCTACTCGGCCGAAGCGTCCCTTTATAAATGATTAGGGTTTTCTATGAAGGGATAATTCTCCTCCCATAAACCACTAACTAACGGGGCTCGATCCCTACACTATCAGTGAGGTGAGGCGAGTCGAACCCCCAAGGTTTTATTACTTGGGGTGCAGCCAATCGCTGGGTCCTTACTCAAACTCAGCCATGGCTCAGCTGCTAGCTCGATCGATCGATTTGATTGATCAGAGCTAGCTCAAACCCTGACGACTATCACAACTGGTTCCCTAAGTGGCTAAGTCTAGTTAGATGACATCTAGAGGCTCAATTCAGAGGTAGAATGAAGAACTGAACCTAAGAAATTCAGTGGGAGAAGGCTGAACCTGGAGACGGGGTTGCAAGCTCGGCCGAGATGAATTGAAGTGGGCTGGAGCTTCCCAAGCAACAGATGCAGGTTCACAGGGAGTCTGAACACCAGACAGACCCTCTATCAGCAGTTATAAGCTCCAGGAATGTCAAGAAATTACCGAGAGAGACGTGAGCTCCAGAGGATTCAATTGGGGACTTAGGGGATCGCAGTGAACAAAGGAGCTCACGATGATTCTCGGGAGGTATTTATAGGCCGAAGGAGGCCCTAAGGGTGGATGCCGTGGCTCGGGCTTGGAGAATGGCTCGACCCAAAGCAACGGGGTGGCTTGAAACGATTAGGGGTAATTCAGGGAAGCTACTTGTGATGGCCCTGCCCCGCTGCGGTCCTGTTAACTCTTGAGTTAACATGATTACGGTGGAGGGGTCATCTAAATGATAAGGCCCATGCTTATGAATATGTTAGTGACTAATACTAACCCATCATAATCAAAGACTGTCATTTCTCAAAAGATATTATCACTAAATGAAAATAAAAGACAAGTAGAGTGCGGAAGCATACATACAACATCCATCCATCATATAATACATCAGTACAAAATAACTAAAGTACTGAAAGTAAAGTTTAATCCCTGTATTATGACAACATTTAAATAGTTTAAAAGAACTGAAAAGAAGCACTCATCCTCACAAATACATAAAGAAAACTAAGAATCTTCAGGAACACGCTCCTCCTCCACAGGCATATCTCCTGAAGGCTCTATCACCCCAAATAGCTCAGAATCTACCATTGTCGGTTTCACAATGATAGGGCCCCAGCCAATAAAAGAAAAATATAGTTAGACAATTATCTAAGTACATTTTGGGATAATCAATTCATTAAATTCATTAGATATCACCATAAACAAGTAAGAACAAAAGCATAGTAGGAGCAAAAATGCGTAAGAAAGAATAAGACAAAGTTATAAACAAATAGTTTATAACTGAAACAACTAGGAAGTAAGTACATACATCCTCCAAACAACTGCAATAAGGTCAGGTAAGTATAAAATAAGTGATTAGAAAGAAAAACACATCTTAAACATGCTTATGATCAATTCAAGATTATGCTAATTGACATATAAGTAAATGAACATATAAAGTGATCAAATGACTAAAGTGAAACTAGCATCATATAAATATAAGCAAGAAGCACAACTAGCATCCTATAAGCAGAAGCACAGCTAGCAAATGCTGAAGAATAGTAAGTAAGAAAGTACTAAAATGTAAACTGAAATAGTAAGTATGAACTGCAATAAGATAAACAATTTAAGTTAGAAATGTACTTAAATTAGTAATGCCAACAAAAGGCTATAAAAGGATATAAGGCATGAAGTTTATAGTATAATGTATACCATCCTAGCCAATTTTTTAGGCCTAGGACTTTGTTAGACTCATTTTAAACAGACATATACCACCCTAGCCTGACATAGGTATAGGTTTGGCCTGTACTAAAGTCTAGGTATAGGAAAAAGGCATATTAATTAGGCTATATTCTAATAATCAAATATTAAACTTGATAATGATGATGACATATGCAAATGTTATTATGTAAAACAAAGTTGACATGAAACACTTATCAAATGTTCTATGCCTAATATATGTGAACAAGGTACAAAGGTTCAAAACAAGATAAGCATAAGCATCAAAATCAAAGTAAGCAAGAGACTCTACTAGGACACAAGTGATATCCCTTTGTTATCTAATTTAATTGTTCTATCTACTCTAAGTTACACAGATTCAGGATCTCCAAGTCCTACTATCGAGTGTAACTCAGATTAACGACCTTACAAGTTGGAAAATAATTAGAACTGATCAGGTTTTAATCTTATTAAATCAATGTCGACTAAACAAGTTAAATAATAAATCAGTCGTCCTATTTTAATGTTTTATCATAATCCCAACCCATCTTGATAGATCGAATCAAGATAAAAGGATTAAGAATTAAACTCCAAATATGGGGTTTAATCACTTAACCCAAAGGTATATCTAAGGATCTAAGGTTTAATACCCATACTCATAGATTAGGTTAAGGCAAATCCTAATGATAAATTAACTCGTTAGGATAAACTCTATCCTTAATTCTAAAGTTTAAAGATCAAATAATCATTAAATAAACTAAGACAATCAATAAACTAGTAAACTCAAGGTTTCACCTATTGAGTAACCCAATTTACTCAATAGATGAATTCTAGCCTAAAATCTATTCATAATCCTAGGAATTAAGGCTCTTAATTACTAAGAGTATCTCTCAGACCTATAGATGGTTCTAAGAAATTCAAAAGAATAAGGACTTAAGATTTTCTTAAGGGCTTAAGAATAAAATTTTGATTAAAATTAAATTAAGATTTGAATTTATAGATTTTCTATTCTAAATCATTTCCTTTACTGATTAAGTCATTTAGAAAGTGATTCTAGGATTTTAAAATGTTAAACCCTAATTTTGGGCCAAATGACCATTTTGCCTCTACCTAAAGGTTTAAAAATTAAATTTTGATCTAGGGTTCCAAATCCAAAATTTTCAGTGGCAAAGTATTTCTTACTATTTAATATAAGATTAGACAATAATTACACCAATTTTGGGTAATTATTAAGCCTTATGAGATCAAATTAATGAATTTGACTCATAGGGGCATTTTGGTAATTTGGCTAAATAAAATCTAAATTTTCTTTCAGTTTATTATTGCTTACTGTCTAAGGTTTCCATAGAATTTAATATTTCTAAATTCTGATAAGTATTGGCCAAGTTATGGCCAATACAAGCTTAAGGGTAAAATGATAATTTATGGTTTCTTAATTAAGGTTAAAAATTTTAACTTTGTCAATTGGTGTCCAAATTGAGTAAAATCAGTGGCTATAGTTTACAAATAATTCACTGCTTACAATGATTAGTGGTAGACTCAATTTGGACTCTAATTAGTTAAGTTATGGCCTAATTAAGGTTTAAGGTGATTAGTGAGTGATTAGTGAAATTAATCACCCAATCACTAATTCAACTATATCATTAGGTTTTAATATACTCTAGGAGTTTTCTAAAACTTTAATTGTTTAATTTGGACCATTATATTTGCTAATATTTACTAATCAAGTTTTAGGATAATTAGGGTTGATTAGTAAATCTAACCGTTGGATCTAAAATATTCTTACAGATTACTGTAAGTTAGATTTTTATAATATAAATTGATATTTGGATCACCTAATTCAGAGTTCAATTGACCAACTTATTGTCAATTGAAGTTCAAGGGTTAAATGGCCTAATTAAGGTTAGGTCCTAAAAGTCATTAGTCTCAAATAAATCCAAACAACAAAATGAATATTCTCAGATTATTCCTTAGGGTTTTTTGATCACTTTGAGACTTATATTGGGTATGTTTGGGTAAACACACACAAAGTTATGGTTAAATGAAAATTTGACCCATTTATGTCACATCAAATAAATCCTAAATGTCACTAGATGAAATATTATTCTTATAGCAACATAATTGGCATCATTAAATTCCTTATATTTTTTTGATTAATTTGGTATATTTGTTTGTATTATTTGGACCTATAATCATTGAGTTATTGATGCTTAAAGTTTTAGGATTTAATTAATTACATTAAATCTAATTACATAGCTTTTATTTAACTAAAATTTTATCTGTATTAGTTTTAAATTCTACTGCAGGTACAACGGGTCCACCAGATGACACATGTCATCTCTACAGAGGATGAGAGGCAGCTAGCGTGGCAGACAGCGGCGACATTTGGCACGGGCGTGGGACCCATACCTTGATTTTAGAGAACCGGTCCAGAGTCTCGATCGTAGTGTAGGCCGAACTGGTTCAATCGGAAAGAAGCATCTTTTTCGATAGGTTGCAGGAGATCCAGTGTCTAGGGCAGAGCTTCGATCGATATACACATCTTCAAATGGTGAGAATCAAAACTTAACTAGGAACTATGACCCCAGCCTTTCTTATGGGCTTAAGATCTAGACCTGATTCTTCTTCTCTATGCCGAAAATAGGATGCCCTAAATGACTCTAGAATTTGGGGCAACAGAATGATGAGACTTCAAATTACTAACAAGATCGAATAACATGATGATGCATAATAATTTCATTTGCAATTATACGAATAATGCTAATTATGCTATACGTAATTGGATGCAGATTTAAGGATAGACATGAATTTCGATTGAGAAGGATGAATCGACTAAATTTTAGATACTTTTACATCAACAGAATAATGCAATTAATCTAAAAGAGCGAAGCAATCACCATATCGAGGGAGAGAATGAAATTTGCAGTAGGTCAGAGAAGTACCTATACTGATAGTTGAAGATGTTGCTCCGATCAGAAAAGCTTGATTGAAGGGCCCAAGAGGTTGCTTCCTCTACCAAATGAAATAAAATAGGGGTTTCATTACGTGTTTCAAACGGAAGAGGAGGGCTCAACACGCGGGGAGCGTCTGCCACGCTCGATCGCCGAAGCCACGCGTTGCGAGCATGAAGAAGACGGCCACGAACCCTTCGATCCCGATCATGGACTCGATCAGACGGCGCAGAATGCTAACGTCTGATCAAACGCTAATTGCTGAGCAGATAAACGGCACAGAGCATTGCTGGATGGAGCCGTTAATGAATTAAATTAAAATAACAATTAATTAATTTACTTTAATTTTCTTTATTAAAATTTAAGAAATTAAATGTTCTCCAAAAAATTTCTATTAAATCACCCCTAGCTAATTAAGGGGTGAGAAACACAACGGCGCACTTGGATTTTTGATTCGACGAGTATTTAATTATTCGATTTTTCGGGGTATTTAAATAATATTAAAATATTCGATGAAAATCTAACGACTTCCAAATGCATCCAAAACATCACCCCTAGCTAATTTGTGGGTGGTGAACGCAATGTCAAAGTCGAATTTTTGATTTGAGGTCTAAATAAAAAGTCAATTTTTAAGGTTTTGGGATTTTCTAGAAATCAAGTTTTGATCTATTTGATCCCTAATTTGATCCAGATCTTAGAGGTAGGTTCTAAATGATTTAATTAAGATACTATAACTATAATTAAGACTTAGATTAGTCTTAATTGGCCTAAGTAACAACCTGAGTTGTTACAGACTCCCCCATTTAAGAATGATGTCGTCCTCGACATCACTCAAGTGGAAAAATAAATAGAATAGAATATCAAAATTGTAATTACTCGAGCTGAATAAGTATAATTGCACAAGGTTTTAATGATTATTGAATAGTCTAGTAGGGGTGGAAGGAACATCAGAGCTCATAATTAGATCTTAGAACTCAGATCAAATAATCAATTTGGATCTTTGTTCATGATCTTGACAAGCCATTCATTGGGTGATAAATTTTAGTTGAAGTCTTCACTTGTAACAACCCAGGTTGTTTCTTAGCTCAATTAAGACTAATTTAAGTCTTAATTAAGGTTCTAAGTCACTAATTGAGTAATTTAGAACTTATCTCAGAAACCTAGGTCAAAATCTGAAGTCAACTGAGTCAAATCAAAAATTCTAGAAAATCCCAAACCCTAGAAATTGACTTTTTATCTAGACCTCAGATTGAAAATCTGACTTCGCCATTGCGTTCAGAACACCCAAATTAGCTAGGGGTGAAATTTTGGAGGCATTTGGAAGACATTGGGATTTCGTCAAATATTTTAATAATAATTAAATACCCCGAATAATCAAATAAATAAATACTCGTCGAAACGAAAATCTGAGTGCGCCATTGCGTTCCTCACCTCTCATTTAGCTTAGGGTGATCTATTGAAAATTTTCTGGATACATTTAATTGGATAACTTTAATTAGTTAAAGTAGAATAAATTAAATAATTATAATATTAATTAATTATCCTTAACGCCGTCGCAACTATTCCCTGACGTCGTCATCCTTAAGTTCCTCTGCAGTTATCATCTAATGGTGCTTGTAGGCCGTTCGATCAAAGATCGAACGGCTGTAGTCCATCGTCCTCGCGAGCCCTCTCCCTTCGCTGCGCGTGGCGAAAACAGGGACGCGCGGCGTGAGGAAGCAAAATCATCAATCCAGATGGCGATCACCACCGCTTAATTCCTCGATTTAAAGACTAAATCCTTCACTTTAGCATTATTTTGCTAAACTCTGAAGGAATATCGATCGGGATCTAGTCGCAGGCTGAGGAAACATCTGGGACCATCGGCTAAGGTACCTCCCTTATCATCCTAATTACTCACGCAATTATCAATTTTAACATTCGAATTACTATTTCAAGACTTCGATTAATTGTTAACGTTACCTGATCAAACGATAGATGCTTCGATTTATCAAAATTCGCAAAACGTCCACAGTATTTACCATTATTTGTAAATCCCGTCGGCATGTCTTCTTAGGGTTAGGGTTTTCGTTCATGGAAGGTCACACCAGTTATCGAACCCTAAGTCCTTAGAAAGGTCTTGATCACCTCTTCGCGCCGCCATGCGGGTTGAGCCTTACCGTCGCCGGAGGAGTCACGAAATGGAAACCCTAGTAGCATCGGCTTCGGGGTGAAGGAAGAAGGAGGCGGTGTGATCGGGTCGGGTCGACCCGACCCGTGTCCAGGCCCACGTGTGCGCGTGTCAAAGTGCGGGACCCGTTTTTGCGCATTGTCAGGCTTCCGGAGCTGCCACGTGGAAGGGAGTGGGGCCCGCGTCTCTTCAGCTGATTTATCCTATCTACTGACAGTTGCAGCTAGTGGGGCCCACACGGGAGTTCTTCCTCCAGTAGGATTCTGCCACGTGGCCTAGTCTACTGAGCTGGACATTAGTGGAGCCCACTACCTGTAGAAAAATGCAGTTTTAAATAAATACATATATAAGTATTAGATATAAATTAAATTAAATAATCTTTTTGTAAATATATTTAAATTAAATGTAAATATTCAAACAACCATATCTTAATAATTATAAATTCAAATATAACAAATGAATATACCACTGTGATCAGAAAAATATGAGGAATTTATTGATGCCAACAATTTTGTTCTTGGACCTGTATTTAACAAAGTGATTATTTAGGGTTTAATTTAAGTTAAATTAATTGTCACAAATCTTACCTAGCTCATAACTTCTTACCCAATGATCCAAACCTATTGAATATGGGTCTTAAAGTGATCAGAAAACCTTAAGGATCATTTTAGTAGGGTTATCTTTGCTTTTTGGATTAGTATTTGCCTAATCACTTTTAGGTCATAACCCTAATTACCCTAATTAACCCTAGAACTTCAATTGACCATAACTTAGTCAATTGAGCTCCAAATTGAATGATCCAAATATCAATTTAGATCAGAAAAACCTAATTAATAGTAATCTATAAAAATATTTTAGAACCAACGGTTAGATTGGTTAATCACCTCTTAATTACTCCAAATCTTGATTAGTGAATATTAGCAAATCTAGTAACCCAAGTTGAGTAATTTAAGTTTTAGAGGACTCATAAAACCATTTATAATCAATATGTAAGGTTGGATTAGTGTTTAAGTGATTAGTTTTGCTAATCACTCACTAATCACTCTTAACCCTAATTAGGTCTTAACTTAGTCAAATTAGATTCAAATTGAGTCTACCACATGTCATTTTTATCAGTGGACTATTTGTAAGCCATAGCCACTAATTTTGTTTAATTTGGACACTAATTGACAAAGTTAGGATTTTGACCCATAATTAAGGATTCCTTAATCACCTTTTAACCCTAGATCTTGTATTGGCCATAACTTGGCCAATACTTATTAGAATTTAGCAAATTTAGGTTCTATAGAAAGCTTAGGCAGTAAAGAACAATAATCTAAAAGAAAATTTAACTTTTACTTAGTCAAATTACTAATTTGCCTTTATGAGTCAAATTCAATAATTTGATCTCATATAGCTTAATAATCACCCAAAATTAATTTAGTTGCTGTCTAATCTTATATTAGACAATAAGAAACACTTTCCAAAAGAAAATTTTAGAATTTAAGCCTTAGATCAAAAATTTAATCTTTTGAACCCTTAAGTAGGGGCATAATGGTCATTTTGCCCAAATTTAGGGTTTAGCCTTTAAAAACCCTAAATTCTATTTCTAATCACTAAAATCAGTAAATAGAATGATTTAGAACTAAAATTAATCAAATCCAAGTTCAAATTAAATTTTTGATTAAAATCTCAATTTTAGATCCTTAAGAAAATTCCAAGTCTTAAGTGAGTGATTTCTCCTTCTTTAATCATTCTTAGACTTTCCCTTAGGTCCTTATAACATTAGTTAGGAAGTGTGTCATGAGAAATACTCTTAGAAATTAAGAACTTTAATTCCTAGGATTAGGAATAGATCTTAGGTTAGAATTCATCTATTGAGTAAATTGGGTTACTCAACAGATGAAACCTTGAGTTTTCTAGTTTATAGATTTTCTTAGTTTATTAAATGATTATTTGATCTTTAAACCCTAGAATTAAGAATAGAGATCTATCCTAATAAATTGATTTATCATTAGGACTTGCCTTAACTTAATATGTGAGATTTGGGTTCTAAACCTTAGATCTTTAGTTATACCTTTGGATTAAGTGATTAGACCCCATCATCTGGAGTCTAATTCTTAATCTTTTCATCTTGATTTGGCTAATCAAGATGAGGTTGGGATGAAATAAATTACAAAATTAGATCGATGATTTATTCACTCTTACCAAATAGTCATCTATTAATTAAGTTATAATTAGGACTTGGCCAGTCCTAATTATCTTCAACTAGTAGGATTCGTGATTCTAAGTTACAGAATGTGTAAGAATTGATGATTCTGAAACTTATGTAACTTAGAGTAGATAGAACGAATAAAGTAGATAACAACGGATATCACCTGTGTTTTAGATAGAGTTTCTTGCTCATTTTGACTTTGATGCTTCGCATTCCTTGATTTTTGAGCCTCATATCTTGAACATATATTATGTACTTACGATATTTGATAAATATCTTATGTTAATTTGGAACATTCATAAGTAGCATTATGTTTTCATTTCACAAGTGGTTTGTAAGGTGTAGCATGATTAGTATACCTCTTCGATCAACCCGTTCGGGTAGGCAACCTTTCGAGGGTTTAATGTCCGACAGTCTATGGCCATGCCTAGTCCGAGTGATAGGATGGATAGACTCTTGCCATACTGACTATAGAGTCATGATTTTGATATGGTTATACTAATTCAAGTACACTTACATTCAGTTCTGTCTTAGCTCATCAGGCTAAGAGTTTTCAGTGATGTTCAGTTCAGAGTTTCTTAGCTCATCAGGCTAAGATTTGCTGAGTATGTTTTTAGTTTGAGTGACTTAGATGGTCACTGTAGTTTCTGTTTTTAGTTACTGTTTTACTTGCATATTCTACATTTCAGCACTGTTTTACTTACAGTTTTCCTGCACTTGTTTATATATAGGATGCTAGTTTTACTTACTGTTTTCATATGCTCACATAGGATGTTAGTTATTTTCAGTTTTAGAATGTTCAATTTCTGTATGTTACCTAGCATAATCTGTTTGATCATAAGCATGTTTAGGTTGTACTTTTCTTACAGTTTTGTTTAGTCTTTTGCTTACCTGTCTTTGTTGCAGTTGCTTGGAGGAGGTATGTATTACTTCCTATTTGCTTAGTTATAAACTGTAGTTTATAACTTATTTTTGTTCTTTTGTACGCTTTCTGCACCTACTTGCTTCAGTTCTGGTTTATGGTGATATTCAAGTAACTTAATAAAATTATTTACCCTAAAATGTACTTAGACATATTGTCTAACTAAGATTTTTCTTTTGTTGACTGGGGCCCTATCATTATGAAACCGATAATGATAGGTTCTGAGTTTCTTGGAGCAATTGATCTAGTGGAGGACTTGCCATTGGAGGAGAAGACTGTACCTGAAAACCCTCATACTTAGCTTTCTTTCTGCACTTGTGAGGATGAGAGTTTATTTTCAGCTCTTTTAATCCATTTTAAATGTTGTAATAATACAGGTTAACTTTTTTTTTCAGCTCTTTACTTATTCTGTATTGTTGTATTTATACTGTATGGATGGATTTTATACTTTTATTGCATCCGCACTCTGAGTTCTTATATGATCATTTAGTGATGGATTCTGGGATGAATGGCAAAGTCCTTAGTTAAGTTGGATTAGAATGTGTGTCTAATCCAATTTTAAGTGGGGACCTTATCATTTGGTGACCCCTCCACAGTAATCGTGTAACTTAAGGGTTACAGGACCACGGCGGGGCAGGGCCGCCACATCACTAAAGACAAGAAGATGAAAATCATGAAGTATTTAAGTTACTCTCATTTAGGAATTAAAAGATAGAAGAGATTTGTAGGCACTTAAAGTCCTACAATAATGAATTGTAATTATGGCACATCACTACTATTACAGTAATACATGCCTTAGAAGAATGAATTACTTTTAGGGGTTGAAGATTTGATTGGTGATTACACACCATAATTGTCATGAGTTTAAGAATATGACATTGTTCAAATGAGTAAGGGCTTAAAGGAACTTGAAGGTTTAAAGATTCTACTTTTAGGATTTTATCCTCATAATCTTATATGATAGAAAATTTTTATCCAAAATTTTTATGTCCAAAGATCTAACCAACTAAATGATAACCATCACTTAATAAAGATCTCAATGTTTAGAAAAAGAGAAGTTAACATTTATCTAAGCTAAATATAACTTTAAGAATCAAATACTTAGCTCTTAAGTCATAATATATGACTTGGCAATATAAGATAGTTATAACTTAGCAGTTGGCACCACTTGCTAAGCATAAAATGAATCTATGGGTCAAGATCTTAAAGGTTTGATATTTAAGTTATATTCTCTATCTAGAAAGCTTAGGTAACTAGTTAGGTTATTATAAGACTTAACAAAAATTAGAGGATGCAAATGATTCTTATTTAATGAATTGGAATCTAAAGACTGGGCATCAAAGAACTAGCATTCTTTGATCCTTATTCTATTAGAATTTTAAGAAAAAATCCATCAGTAGAAGTCTAATAGTGAATCCAAATGGTTTAGCTTATAATTTCTAACTAAGGATAAGATGAGGATGGACTAAATGTATGAATTAGTTCATACTAGGTTTGAACTATTAAAGAGACATTCATCTCTTATTAAAATGTTTTATTAGGGCAAATAGGATTAATATCTAATTAGGATACATGGCCTTAATGTTAAGGAGAAAGTTTAAGAATTTAAGTCTCACATTATGACTTAATATCCAAGGCTTAAAGAACACAAGTCATAAATTTTTGATTTGATAATGGTAAGAAACTTACTTATTCATATGGATAAGTATTAGGAATATCAATAGAAAACCAAGGCTACAGCTATAAGTCATGTCTTATAACTTATGCCAAGATTTCTATAATTATATGTTAATATCTCAGTCAAAAGATGTGGCTTAGATTACTAGAAATTTAATAATTAAATTTATCTTATGATGAATGAAAACTCATTCCAAATGAATGTTTCTCGACTGCCTAAGCCATATCATGACTTAGACAAAGATACAAAAGTTGAAATCAAATTATTTGGGAAAGGAGATTTTCTTACTCAATAGGAATAAGATTTTTTTTTTTCAATTAATCTATTCATTTTTAAGTGACATTTATCACTTGATGAAGATTATAGTGAAAGAATAGAATTTCTATCCAAACAGAATGGACACGAGGAAGTACAAGATCAACTTATCAAGTTGATATAAGTACTTAACTAAAAAGAGTTTCCAAGAAATAAATCATAAATTCTAATTAGAAATTAGAAATCAAAATGTTTTGCAACTTAAAGAAAAAATCTATTCTTACAAGAACAAAAATTCTTTAATTTAGAATGGGTTCTATGTTTAAAACTAAATAGAACATACTCATTATGCTAGGACTAAGAATGAAACATAGTTCATTATAGCTTAACTTATGAGCACACACATACAGGTTAAAATAATTTAACCATTATGTGATCTCACTTTAAGGAATATATGGTGAATTAATCATATAATTAATCCACTCTAAGGCTTATATTATAAACCCAGTAATCATACTTGTTTAACTAAAGTTCTAAGGTTATACTTATCCATTTTAAAGGATATGGATATTCTCATGCCAAAGGGATGAGATACTTAGAATCTTTAGGATAATCTAGACTAATTATTCAAGTCATGATTGTGACTTATTTGACCATAGATTTAAAGATATGAATTAATTTAATCTAAGAAACTAGAAGTTATTCATCCAAACAGGGAAATCTACTTCTTTGAAGAAGAATTATTTATGTAAGTCTTAAAAGTGTGACTTTGCCAAAAGAATCTAAAGTTTGATTAACTAAGCTTAAGGAAGAATTAGTTGTTAAATTAAGGATAAAACATATTAAATACTAAATTAGGCTCATATGCAAGATTCAATTAAATGATGACCATAATTAAGTCATTACAATTTGAACTTGTATGAAGTAAAAATAAACTTTAAGGCTAAAAGAAATGATGAAATTAAATATATGTACCTAGAATAATATTATTATTAGATCCCTTTGTTTCCAGATGATTGTGTTCTTGAAGTTTAGGAGCAACTATTTGCTCCCTGCCAGCTGAACACTCTTTCTTAGACAGTGGTGATGTTAGAATTGACATAGATTCCAAATCTTTAGGTGAGATGTCATGGCATGTTTTACTCTGATGAGAACGATGGATTATATCTCCATTGACTATTTTGAAAGCACGGCATTCCCGATATCCGTGGCCTCGACAACTACATGTAAAATAGCGTGTACCAAAATGATAACACCTTCCATAAAAATGTGGTCTAGTGCACTCTTGGATTGATTTCAATGATATGCTAGATTCCTCTTGGTGAGCTTCACGCTTATGATCCTTTTTGGTTATCATAGGCTAAGTTTTTGTATCTGTGGGGGATAAATTTTTATTTAAAGATAAGAAGTCTCAATCTTAAGCAGCTACTAAATAACTTATTAATAAGCAGATGGAAAGTATAAAGAATATGAAGGGTAAAGGATGCAGAAGAGGATACCGATATTTGCAGTACTAAGAAAAGATACTAGTTTTTGGATAGTCACTGCTTGTTGTAATTGATTCTCTAACATGATAGTTACCATGTTCCTGAGTGAAGTGACTTCGTTGGTGTTGTTATTCGATGAATCATCCATGTTGAGGAAAGAAGTTACAGGATTCATTCTGAAATAATTATGATTAATGTTAGTCTTTAAAAGAAGAGTTACTATACTTCTTGGGTTATCATTATGCAAAGAATAATTTAATATAATAGAAAAGATACTAAGTATATTATAACAATTTGAATTGGTAAAGATTCTATCATAAGTTTTTAGCATCTCAACAGAGATCAAAGTTAATGTTTATAATACCAACATATTTCATTTATCATTCAAAGGATTTTCCTAAGAATTAACTTTTCATCAAGCTCTTGCTTAATCTTGGATAAGAGAAATTGCAAGTATAACTAAGATGTGATTGGAATACATATTTTCCTTTGAGATAGATTCTATATGATTTATGCTATTACTTAATCAAATGAATAAGATTTAGACTTCTGTATATAAACTGTTGTACTAAAGAGGTTCATTTAACATACAGGTTTTAAATGACTTAATCTCTTATTCAAAAATTCAAGGTTTAATAATTCTATCTCTATGTTCTTATAAATATTGTCATCAAACTACTTATCACTTTTGAATTAGTCCTTACTAACATTTTATTATGGAAGTGTTTTTCTTACTTCCTACTTCTTATTCTGAGTTGTACTCATAATGATATGGATGTTGTCTCAAGTATTCATTTAGTGATTATATGGTAGAAGAACAATCCATTAGGTAGAGAGGAATACAAATTCTAATCTGACACCTTATGGTATTCTCTGATACCAACTGTGACGGCCCTACCCCCGTGGTCCTGTTAACTCTTGAGTTAACATGATTACGGTGGAGGGGTCATCTAAATGACAAGGCCCATGCTTATGAATAGGTTAGTGACTAATACTAACCCATCATAATCAAAGACTCTATCATTTCTCAAAGATATTATCACTAAATGAAAATAAAAGACAAACAGAGTGCGGAAGCATACATACAATATCCATCCATCATATAAATACATCAGTACATAATAAGTAAAGTGTTGAAAGTAAAGTTTAATCCCTATATTATTACAACATTTAAATAGTTTAAAAGAACTGAAAAGAAGCACTCATCCTCACAAATACAGAAAGAAAACTAAGAATCTTCAGGAACACGCTCCTCCTCCACAGGCAGATCTCCTGAAGGCTCTATCACCCCAAATAGCTCAGAATTTACCATTGTCAGTTTCACAATGATAGGACCCCAGCCAACAAAAGAAAATTCTAATTAGATAATTGTCTAAGTATATTTTAGGATAATCAATTCATTAAGTTCATTAGATATCACCATAAACAAGTAAGAACAAAAGCATAGTAGGAGCAAGAATGCGTAAGAAAGAACAAGACAAAGTTATAAGCAAATAGTTTATAACTGAAATAACTAAGAAGTAAGTACATACCTCCTCCAAGCAACTACAATAAGGTTAATTAAGTGTAAAACAAGTAACTAGAAAGAAAAACATATCCTAAACATGCTTATGATCAATCCAAGATTATGCTAATTGACATATAAGTAAATGAACATGTAAAATGATCAAATAACTAAAGTGAAACTAGCATCATATAAATATAAACAAGAAGCACAACTAGCATCCTATAAGCAGAAGTACAGCTAGCAAATGTTGAAGAACAATAAGTAAGAAAGTACTGAAATGTAAACTGAAACAGTAAATATGAACTGAAATAAAATAAACAATTTAAGTTAAAAATATACCTAAATTAGTAATGCCAACAAAAGGGTATAAAAGGATGTAAGGCATGAAGTTTATAGTCTAATGTATACCATCCTAGCCAATTTTTTAGGCCTAGGACTTGGTTATACTCACTTTAGATAGACATATATCACCCTAGCCTGAGATAGGTCTAGGTTTGGCTTGTACTAAAGTCTAGGTACAGGAAAAAGGTACACAAATTAGGCTACATTCTAATAATCAAATGTTAAACTTGATAATGATGATGATATATGCAAATGTTATTATGTAAAACAAAGTTGACATGAAACACTTATCAAATGTTCTATGCCTAATATATGTGAACAAGGTACAAAGGTTCAAAACAAGGTAAGCATAAGCATCAAAATTAAAGTGAGCAAGAGACTCTACTAGGACATAGGTAATATCCATTTGTTATCCAATTTAATCATTCTATCTACTCTAAGTTACACAAGTTCAGGATCTTCAAGTCCTACTATCGAGTGTAACTCAGATTAACGACCTTACAAGTTGGAAAATAATTAGAACTGATCAGGTTCTAATCTTATTAAATCAATGTCGACTAAACAAGTTAAATAATAAATCAAACGTCCTATTTTAATATTTTATCATAATCTAAACCCATCTTGATTGATCAAATCAAGATGAAAGGATTAAGAATTAAACCCAAAATATGGGGTTTAATCACTTAACCCAAAGGTATATCTAAGGATCTAAGGTTTAATAACCATACTCACAGATTAGGTTAAGAAAAATCCTAATGATAAATCAACTCATTAGGATAAATTTCTATCCTTAATTATAAAGTTTAAAGATCAAATAATCATTAAATAAACTAAGACAATTTATAAACTAGTAAACTCAAGGTTTCACCTATTGAGTAACCCAATTTACTCAATAGATGAATTCTAGCCTAAGATCTATTCCTAATCCTAGGAATTAAGGCTCTTAATTACTAAAAGTATCTCTTAGACACAGATCCTAACTAATATTATTAGACTTATAGATGGTTCTATGAAATTCAAAGGAATAAGAAGGACTTCAAATTTTCTTAAGGGCTTAAGAATGAAATTTTGATTAAAATCAAATTAAGGTTTGAATTTACAGATTTTCTATTCTAAATCATTTCCTTTACTGATTAAGAAATATAAAAAGTGATTCTAGGGTTTTAAAATGTTAAACCCTAATTTTGGGCGAAATGACTATTTTGCCCCTACCTAAGGGTTTAAAAGATCAAATTTTGATCTAGGGTCTCAAATCCAAAAATTTTAGTGGAAAAGTGTTTCTTACTATTTAATGTAAGATTAGACAGTAATTACACCAATTTTGGATAATTATTAAGCCTTATAAGATCAAATTAATAAATTTAACTCATATGGGTATTTTAGTAATTTGGCTAAATAAAATCTAAATTTTCTTTCCGTTTATTGTTGCTTACTGTCTAAGGTTTCCATTGAATTTAAAGTTTCTGAATTCTGATAAGTATTGGCCAAGTTATGGCCAATACAAGCTTAAGGGTAAAATGATAATTTATAGTTTCTTAATTAAGGTCAAAAATCTTAACTTTATCAATTGGTGTTCAAATTGAGTAAAATCAGTGGCTATGGTTTACAAATGATCCACTAATTATAATGATTAGTGATAGACTCAATTGGACTCTAATTAGCTAAGTTATGGCCTAATTAAGATTTAGGGTGATTAGTGAGTGATTAGTGAAATTAATCACCCAATCACAAATCCAACTATACCATTAGGTTTTAATAAACTCTTAGAGTTTTTTAAAACTTTAATTGTTCAATTTGGACCATTATATTTGCTAATATTCACTAATCAAGTTTTAGGGTAATTAGGGTTGATTAGCAAATCTAACTGTTGGATCTAAAATATTTTTACAGATTACTGTAAGTTAGATTTTTCTGATCTAAATTAATATTTGGATCACTAATTTGGAGTTCAATTGACCAACTTATGGTCAATTGAAGTTCTAGGGTTAAATGGCCTAATTATGGTTAGGTCCTAAAAGTCATTAGTCTCAAATTAATCCAAACAGCAAAATGAATATTTTCAAATTATTCCTTAGGGTTTTCTGATCATTTTGAGACCCATATTAAGTATGTTTGGGTAAACACACACAAAGTTATGGTTAAATGAAAATTTGACCCATTTATGTCACATCAAATGAACCCTAAATATCACTAGATGAAATATTAGTCTTATAGCAAAATAATTGGCATCATTAAATTCCTTATAATTTTTTGATTAATTTGGTATATTTGTTTGCATTATTTGGACCTATAATCATTGAGTTATTAATGCTTAAAGTTTTAGGATTTAATTAATTACATTATATCTAATTACACAACTTTTATTTAACTAACATTTTATCTGTATTAGTTTTTAGTTATACTGCAGGTACGACGAGTCCACTAGATGACACGTGTCATCTCTGTAGAGGATGAGAGGCGGCTGGTGTGGCAGACAGCGGCGACATTTAGCACGGGCGTGGGACACACACCTTGATTTTAGAGAACCGGTCCAGAGTCTCGACCGTAGTGCACGCCGAATCGGTTTGATCGAAAAGAAGCATCTTTTTCGATAGCTTGCAGGAGATCTAGTGTCTAGGGCAAAGCTTCGATCGATGTACACAACTTCAAATGGTGAGAATCAAAACTTAACTGGGAACTACGACCCCAGCCTTTCTTATGTGCTTAAGATCTATACCTGATTCTTCTTCTCTATGCCGAAAATAGGATGCCCTAAATGACTCTAGAATATGGGGCAACTGAATGATGAGACTTCAAATTACTAACAAGATCGAATAACATGATGATGCATAATAATTTCATTTGCAATTATACGACAAATGCAAATTAGGGTATACGTAATTGGATGCAGATTTAAGGATAGACATGAATTTTGATTGAGAAGGATGAATCGACTAAATTTTAGATACTTTTACATCAACAGAATAATGCAATTAATCTAAAAAAGCGAAGCAATCACCATATCGAGGGAGAGAATGAAATTTGCAAAAGGTCAGAGAAGTACATATACTGATAGTTGAAGATGCTGCTGCCATCAGAAAAGCTTGATTGAAGGGCCCAAGAGGTTGCTTTCTCTGCCAAATGAAATAAAATTGGGGTTTCATTGCGTGTTTCGAACGGAAGGCAACGATGAGGAGGGCTCGACACGCGGGGAGCGTCTGCCACGCTCGATCGCCGAAGCCACGCGTTGCGAGCATGAAGAAGACGGCCACGAACCCTTCGATCCCTATCCTGGACTCGATCACACGGCGCAGAATGCTGCCGTCTGATCAAACGCTAATTGCCGAGCAGATAAACGGCACGGAGCATTGCTGGACGGAGCCGTTAATAAATTAAATTAAAATAACAATTAATTAATTTACTTTGATTTTCTTTATTAAAATTTAAGCAATTAAATGTTCTCCAAAAAATTTCCATTAAATCACCCCTAGCTAATTGAGGGGTGAGGAACGCAATGGCGCACTTAGATTTTTGATTCGACGAGTATTTAATTATTCGATTTTTCGGGGTATTTAAATAATATTAAAATATTCGACAAAAATCTAACGACCTCCAAATGCATCCAAAACATCACCCCTAGCTAATTTGTGGGTGGTGAACGCAATGGTGAAGTCGGATTTTCGATTTGAGGTCTAGATAAAAAGTCAATTTTTAGGATTTTGGGATTTTCTAGAAATCAAGTTTTGATCTATTTGATCCCTGATGATCCAGATCTTAGAAGTAGGTTCTAAATAACTTAATTAAGATACTAGAACAATAATTAAGACTTATATTAGTCTTAATCAGTCTAAGTAACAACCTGGGTTGTTACACTACTACCGGCAGGGGGTCGCACCGAGGGTAGGAGAGGAAGAATGGGTCATTTTCCGTACTGCCACGGGGCTGGGAGGATCCTGGCTATCGAGGGGGGGGGGGGGCAGACGCAGACGGGCGAGAGGTAGACGAAGATCCACAGTGCTCGGGACTTCGTCCACCATCTGATGGATCGACCGTTGGGCATGGATGGTTCGGATTGATTACTTAAGAGGGTTGGATGCTAGCCGTAGGATACGTTCGATCGAATCTGATGCCTAGGATTTGATTTCGACGCGGGGGTAGATCACGCCATTGGATTAAACGCGCTAAGATGCGTGCTGAGACATCCATACGACGGGTATGGTGCCCCGCTGTTGGGACCCCGTAGCGGATTTGCTGCGATCTCGACTACAAATCCCGAGAATTTAAATAATATAAATAATTTAGTTTAATTAATTATAATTCATTTAATTAATTATTTAATTTATCAAACGGGCGAGAGGTAGACGAAGATCCACAGTGCTCGGCTCTTCGTCCACCGTCTGATGGATCGACCGTTGGGCATGGATGGTCCGGATTGATTACTTAAGAGGGTTGGATGCTAGCCGTAGGATACGTGTGATCGAATCTGATGCCTAGGATTTGATATCGGCGTGGGGGTAGATCGCGCCGTTGGATTAAGCGCGCTAAGATGCGTGCTGAGACATCCATACGACGGGTATGGTGCCCCGCTGTTGGGACCCCGTAGCGGATTTGCTGCGGCCCGACTACAAATCCCGGGAATTTAAATAATATAAATAATTTAGTTTAATTAATTATAATTCATTTAATTAATTATTTAATTTATATTAAATTATCAATGCCAATTTAAGACTATATGAGCTCTAAAAATTCCCAAATATTCACCTTTAGTTAATTGAGGGGTGAGGAATTCAAAAATAAATTCAGATTTAAATTTGGGGATCAAAACGATTTAGGTATTTTCTAGGGCTCAAAAATAGACAAAAATACTAAAATTCTTAATTTAGCTTCGATTGATTTCAAACTTCTAGGGTTAGGTTTAAATGACCCATTGAGTCTAATAGAATCAAAATTAGAGCTTGGTTTAGCTTAATTAATCTGAATTTAGCTAGGGTAACAACTAGGGTTGTTATAGACTCCCCCACTTAAGAACAATATCATCCCGGACATCACTCAAGTGAAGAAAGTACTAAAAAATTGAAGATTTAAATGAACAAATAGGAAAGAAAAGAACAGTACCTAGACTTGCGAAGAGATGTGGATATTTATTGCGCATATCCACCTCTTTCTCCCAAGTAGATTCTTCTAAGGATTGATTCTTCCACTGGATTTTGACTTTATGAATTGAACGATTTCTTAGCTGCTTCTGATCGTGAGCTAAGACTTTGATTTGTTCTTCGGCATAAGAAAGATCAGGTTGGATCTCTACCGCTGGAAGTTGAACGAGATGAGAAGGGTCTCTGAGACATCTCCTTAATGATGATAAGTGGAATACATTGTGGATAGTTGCAAAGTCATCAGGAAGAATTAACTGGTAGGCAGATGATCCTATTTTGGCCAAAATCTCAAAGGGTCCAACATATATGAAATATAACCTATATTCTAGTCCTAATTCTTAAGGAAAATCTTAAGGGACTTAGATGAACACTCAAGCTCTAATCCTAACTAAAGTTGAATTGAAAGTTTAAGAGAAGTATTAGAAGACAAAAAGGAAGGCATGATGTGAGATTTATCTTACATCATGGAGCTTAAAGTTAGCTTAGTATTTTGCTTAAGAAGAAAATTAAATCTTAGAGGAGATATAATGTGAGATGAATCTCACATTATATCACTTAAATTAACTACCTAAGAATGACTTATGATTTCTCCTATAAATCTAATTAGTAGCTTAAAATAAAGAAAATTTGATTCTAAATCATTTTAATCACTGATTTTAGTGATTGAAATGATTCTAAAGTTTAAAAGCACTTAAACCTAAATTTAGCCAAAATAATCATTTTGCTCCTACTTAAAGGTCTAAAAATCTACTTTTTTATTTAGGACTCTAAATTAGAATTTATCAGTGGCAAATGATTACTTAATGTCTAATATGAAGATAGACAGTAAGAACATCAAATTTGGATAATAAATGAGTTTTATGAGCTCAAATTAAAAAATTTGACTCATAAAGGCAAAATGATAATTTTACTTATTGAAGTCTAAGAATTTAATCAATTTATTATTTTTTACTGCCTAAAGATTCCATAGAACCTAAAATTACTAAATTCTGATACGTATTGGCCAAATTATAGCCAAAACAAGATTGAGGTCTAAAATGGGGTAATTAATAATATTACTCACTAAATTCTATGTTTCATTCACAAAGTGCACCATAGATAAATTTTCCCTTTTACACTTTTTTATTCCTTAAGTGTCAAACATACAATTTATCTTATGTATTAAATTGATAGGAATTGTAGGTGCACAAGCATAATTTTTAAATGTTGATTTAATGCCTTTATTAATAAGTTTACTTTATATTTATGTTTAGAATTTCATCATGCAACTTTGCCATCCAACTACAAATTTGTGGTTGCCAAAAAGGATATAAATGTGCATCATAGGATGGCTGATTATGCGAAGGAAGATTTAAGTGCATTCAAAAATCTCATTATTTATGCAATCTCTTATTTAATTGAATTTGAAATAATAAGATTATTAAAGTTAACTTAAGCTTTTTAACAAGATTATGAGTGATGTTGAAGAAAAATTATTACTGTAATATAGCTAATATAAACTCTAAATTCTATTGGGATCGATATTATAAAAGTTCTATTTATATGAAAACAGTCATCCATAAATAAAATAGAATTAGGAACTAAAAAAAAAAAAATATATATATATATATATAGTTTCATATATTACAATAAATCTCTTTGCATGTATGAGGTGAAAAGATGCTCTAATCTCTCATATAAATTAGTTTCACATATATAAGAGAGATATTATTAAATTTGGTTTCACTCATAAAGTATCAAAAAAAATGTAGTTGCCATTGATTTTCTAATATAATTTTATCTACAACTGGATTGTTTTGCTAGCTAATAAAAAAAAAAGCATTATCTAATGGTTGATGCATACATAACAAAACCTAGGTATATAGCATAATGCCACACATACAAGGATACGGGTGTACCTTGACGGCAAGTGGAAGATTGGTGAACGACGGAGAAGGGTTAAGAAGCCGGTGGCTGCTATGGAGGATTGTTCTCGGCAAGAAGATGATGCTGCAATTTCGGCCATGCAAAGAAAGGGATGCTGTCCTCGGCAAGAAGGTGTTGAATTTAGGCCAAGGAGAAGGGGTTGTTGGTGTTGGCTAGGAAGGAGAAGAGAGGCTACAACTCGGTTTGAGTGGAGGATGGTGGATCGGCCTAGAAGGAAGGAAACAAGGCTGCTCATCCGAGAGGGAGGAAGCTGCTCATCCGAGAGGGAGAAAGCTCTCGGCCGCTCGAGCATGCATGGAAGGGAGGAGATATACCGCCTTGAATGGAGAGTCAGCACTCAACAACAGGAATGGAGAGAAGGGAGAATCAACGACTTCAAGGGCTGCGCCGAGCGGAAGGGAGTCAAAGAAAGAGGAGCTCAGCGCCTCTTTTGCGTTGGATGGAGGGAGAGGAGCTGCTAGGTTTCGGTTGGCTTGAAGAAGAACGAGAATTCTATTTTCTCCTTTTTATTTATGTGGCTAACAACCCTTTTTTATTTTATATATGGTTAACAGCACATGCAACCCTTGGATTAAAAAATCTAATACTCCAAATGCTTTCAATATAATGAGAGAGAGAGAGAGAGAGAGCTAGAGAAAGAAAAATCAAATAATGTTTTTTTGATTAGAATTTAGCCATTTTCTCGCACTTATCGTTTCGATATTTGGATTCCAAATCTTATGAAACCTGGTCTAATTGAGCGCCTCAACTTAAAGAACGGCACGTCCAAAAATTATTGAATTTGGACAATTATTTTATTTTATATTAATTTTATAAGTGAAAAACTTTGAAAATTTGCCACGATCAATCTAGCACTCAAAAATTAGCGAAATTTAAAACATAACATCCTCATTCAATGCATAACCTAAAAATACAAAAATTTCTAAATTCAATTTATATTTTATTTATTATTAATTTCTGTAGTTTAAACTTCACAAATTAATTTAGGATGATCCGGGATCTCAATTGCACTCAAATCTTTGTAGGTGGTTCGCTCAATACACTTTATTTAAGGATATTTTTATTTGATTTTTATTCAGCTTAAATCGGGATCTTAATTTTCATCTTATTTGATTAATTTTAGGTCAAATCTTTCCGATAACAACCTTGGGATATTACAGAACCATACTTGGTGGTGAAGTCTCAAGGGAAATGGGTTGGTCACAGATCAATTAAGTGTGATCAATATTAATTGGACAAAGTTGAGCTATTGTACGCTTGAACACTTGGATATGATGAAGTGACATCAGTAAAGTGCTTGCTACAATGCAGAGCTTGAGAGCTTGGCACTTGAGAACCTAAATGTCAGGGCATTAATCTAAGAGCAATAAAAACCAAGAGGTCCCAAGCACTAGTGACAATCCCCTAGTTGATACTAGTTTAGAATTAGGTGTTATGATATGGTCAATGTGTCGACCGGGGACCGAAGTTCGAGAGTCTCTAAAGAATGATTCATACAACTGGAAATATTCATTTATGAAAATAAAGAAAATAAAATACATGAATATCCATATTTACATTAAGAGCCATACACATATGAATTTACAATAATTTAAATATTTACAATAAAAATTTATTCACTGCTCATATCTCACATCTCTCTTCTCTTCTTCTTTTTAAATTTGGCAGATCTTCTAAGTCTTTTTAATTATCAAAACTTAAAAAAATTTCAGTTTACCAATCAGGTAGGAGTACGCAAATTGTTCTTATAAGAATAAATCTAGCATCCTATAATAGGTATAAATCAAGTATGAAAAAGACTGAGAGACTGTATATAAAGTAAAGCAATTTCCAAATTCAATTTCTGCCCTGCAAATTAGCTGTGAAAATCAAATATATATGAAATAAATTTTATCAAAAGCATTTGTAATAATAAGTCGAGTCCGTAGACTCCTGAGCCCAAATTGGTAAACCCATAGGCATAACCTGTAGGAAGCTTATCTTGCCACTCGTCAGTAGCTTACTCAAAATAGGAACTGATGGTGTGTCTTTCCTCTGGATTTGCCTACTTCCTACAAGAGGCTAAATCCCTCCATATGACTCCCAGGGGCTTGCTAGCTAGCCCAATCTGTACAGATTCCAGTTTTGCATCCACCCTCCAAAGACAAACACCACAATATATATATACTGTGTTTCATTCTTTTTGTTACATGCTATTTGATATAAATCTTTTGCAGATTAAAATGCGGTAAGCAGTGCAAATAATACTCAAATGGAAAATAGCTCAAATAAGAATACTGAAATAAGACTTATAAGTAAATTTACGTACCTGACTTATTTTGATAAAAAATCAACCAATTTAATTTATTTGATCTGCCAAAAATAGTTTAAGTTATTAATTTAATGCTTCATGATTTGTAATATTAGGTTTTTATGATATTTGATATTTGGATTTATCTAATTGATTATTTTATGACTAATACTTTCAAATGAAGTGAATATTTAAAATTCTATATATTAAACTTTTAGAAATATGTAAAAAAATATCTATATTTCTTATAAATTTTCTAAGTCTTAAAATTCTTAAAAGTTTTGACAGAATCTTCTTTGTTTTTGGCCAAATAACCAATTTTTATACAATCAAAATATAAGTCAATACATTGACTATTTTCAGTTCTAAAAATAGAGTTTATTTCCAGTTCTAAAAATAGAGTTCAATCCTTTTTACAGGATTGTTCATTTCCAGTTCTAAAAATAGAGTTCAATTATATAAAACTAAACTAAGCAATTTATACATTCCATATACAACATCTAAAAAAAATACAGAAATAAAATTTAGCATTTATAAGAGCAATTTTATGTAGTATTTCACATATAGCATTTAACTTAACCTGCAACATTAGTATTCAAACATACAAGGAACTAGATTATTTAATTTTAAAGGCAGCAATTGATTTTATTAAAAGAAGAGCAGCATTTATTTTATTTAAATGACATCATTTTGATTTTATAATAAAGATAGCAGCAATGAGGTAGATAATAACATTTATGTGACATGAATGGCAGCAGTTTGTATGATAGCATTCAATTCCCTAATTCATGGCAGCATTATTTTAATTGAACTAGTATTAATTAAACTAATAACATTTGCTTTTTATAATTCATTTGACATTTTATTATATAAGGAATGAAACAAGAAATTAATAATTTTAAAAATTCTAGAAGCATAAAGGAGTTGCTCAATGCTAACAATGCCATACATTATTAAAAGATTTATGCCTTAAAATTAAAATGGGTAAAGAGCTGATAGGAAAAGGGCTAAAATGATTTTAGGGTTAAAAATATGATTGTTTTAAGACCATATATATGTTATCTTGGTTAAGTTAACATGAGAATGGTCTTGATTAATGTTGCAATATTTTATTATATTTTTGATATTATTATTGGGGCTGTAAGAATACATGTTATTCAGACACATGCTATTCATATATTAGTATTAATCAAGTAACACCGGCTGTTTGGCTGAGTGTTATTAATTCTAGGAATTGCATTGCTATTGAGTTATTTTGCACCAAAGATGACTTTATCTCCATGAAAAAATTTATTGAATAAATTTCTGGTAGCTCACTATCTTCAAGCAAAATAAGATGAATGCAACTAAAATATGTAAACAGTTAATATAGCGAAAGAAATCATTACCCCGCAGGGACACCCAAACCATATCACCACAGTATATATTTCTTGCTCTAAACATGTGTAAGATGATTTACCCAACACAATAGGCTTCCAATATTTTTAACACATGCAAAGTTCTTAATTCATAAGATGGATCAACATCATATAAATTATATAAAAAAAAAATTGAATACATTAAAAGTTGAGCAATTATTAGTCAGAATATAAAGCTATGTTGAACGATTCAAATGAATGATTAATTTAGGAATCCTTTCACAATGACCTTTTGCATAAAAGTAAAATATCTTGCAGTAAATCATTATGTTGTTTATATAAAATAACTTTAAGAGGCGCCTTATAATTATAAATAGATGTAATATAAGATTGAATGAACAAACAAACAAAGATGCTCCTTTAAGCATAATAACCAAACAACACTATTTAAATAATATTCTTAAAAGTCTTAAATGCATTCTTCATGAATCAAAAGAGTAAGCAAATTTTAATAAAAACAGCACATGGTTTTCTATAAGCTAAGAGAAAATTGTTATGAAATGTTAAGTAGATAACAAAAATTGTTAATATATTCTAGTTCATTTCAGATTAGAAGATGACTTATGAACCTATAAATGCAAGAAAGTTCTTATTATTGTTGTGAAGGTTTAGGTGATTAACTAAAAGTACATTATCAAAGAAAATGCTGTCAAATGAAGTAATTAAAAGTAATAATTTTGTGAAAACAGGCTACAAAACATAGGAGTTAAATGCCAATTCAGTTTTAAAAACCCAATGGATAATCACATTACCTCAAAAAAAAAAAAAAAAATTTGTTTAAACTTCAAGTTGAAGTATATGTAATTAGTAGTTAAAAATAGTTGAAACATATACAAATTTGAACATCAGTCTACCATTAATGGTTGTTCAATCACGAGCAATATTCTATACAAGCCCATACTATCAATAGATGTACACAATAGACACTTATCACGTCCTTGACAATGACATTTGCATGAAACAAAACGTTGGACGCAATGGTTATTTTAAATTTTGAAAAGAAAGAAATTGTCAAAGCAGTACGCTATTGCAGTTTAAACAATATGGCCTTAAACTATTCATTATATACAATGTAGTCTCACAACAACATCATTATCACATCTTAAGCAATCTAGACTTAATGTTGGTTTCCTTCTTTTTCAATAAAAAGAATGGAGCATTTAATGGTGTATTTGGATTGATCTGTTGTGACCTCCAATAAAAGATTGCATGAATCTTCAGCTATTTTCAGTTTTCAATCATATTTGATCATTAATTATTTTTTTTTTTAACTAATATATGCTGTGAGAACTATTTTTTTAATGTTATAGCAAGTTCAACATCAACATAATTCAATGAATTTGATTGAATCTACCTGTAGACCTAAGAATATATTAAAGACTTAATAGATCATTTCATGAAGTTTAAAGATTCAAGCCTTCAAATTTCTTGAAGACCATAGGATTAGTTTTTAATTTGTTTATTTGCTCTTGATTAGCAATTAATATCAAAATATTTTAACAAAAAGAGTGTGAGCTTATTAGTTAAAACAAATTCATTAGTTTTTTTGTAGTTCCGTAAGAAGTATAGTAGATTTGCATTACAAAAGCATTGTATTGCGCATGCATACAAATGCTTATTAAAAAAATGTAAGCAGAATATTAGACTCACAATTCGAACAGTGTCCGTACTATGAATGATCACAACTTTTGAAGAACGGTTCTTATCCTGATCTATATTTGTTAATGTGGTTGTAAAATGAACTAAACAAATTTGTATTACGAACAGCTTCTTGTACAATAACTGTTAGATCTGTTCTGATCATTATGCTATAACAGGTTCGTAATATGAACACACATTTGTAATTCGAATAAATGAAATAATCCCAAAACAAATGAAATTATTATGAAAACTAAACCTTGATGGCGCCGAATGGAGGAGAGGTCGGCGCTTGGAGGAGCTCAACAGTTGAAAAAGGGTCGACGACTCCCGCTGCCGAATGCCAAAAGGAAGAGAGTCGAGGCTGAGGGCTCGACTTACTTGAGAAACGACACACGCTCTCCCTTCTCCCGACTCGGCTTGCGCTTCCTTAGGGGATAAGAGGCGGAGATAGCGAGAGTAGAAGAGGACGCGTGCCGAGCGATGCAAGCCACGCGTCAAGAGGTTCGAGAGCTTGATAGGGACTGTCGGCCGATCCATTTCGCGTGCGAGTGAAGGGGAGTCAGGGATTAGGGCAAGAGGCGATTTTGAAAGATAAGAATGAAGAAATATATATATTTATTTATTTATTAGAATTTAATTAAATAATTTCCAATTTTGAATGATTTTCAAAAATCATTGAAATATTTACCCCTAGCTAATTGAGGGGTGATGAACTTTAATCCGATGAGTTTTTATTTATTTGAATTGTTCAGGTATTTAAAATGATATTAAAATATTCGCCAAAAATTTACGTCTTCCAAATGCATTCAAAACTTTACCCCTAGCTAATTTGGGGATGGTGAATGCAATGATGAAGTTAGTTTTTCAATCTGAGATCTAAATTATTTAAATATTAATAAACAATTTTGAAAAGAATTTCTGGTATTTTACAGTCAAGCACCGACACATTAAGCCCATAGTGATGCATGAACATAGACCTCAGTGCTTTGGGCACACCCAAGAAATTATAGAAAAATCATTAAAATTTAGGGCTTGGATACTTGCTCAAGCAAGATGTGTATTATCAACTAATATTATCATGTTGTGAGGACCTAGTGCTTGGGTACTCCCTAGCACCAGCTGAAAAAATGGGGAGATTTTCATGTGGGAGCTAATTAGGAGGCCACATATGAGGATTTTAGGACTGCATATGAGAGTTCCATAAATACTTAAGAGATGGTTGCTCAGTATACGATGATTTTTGGGCTATTTTTGTGAGCGCGGTGGATACTAATGAATGCTTAGAGGCTGGATTATGGCTTGGAGCTTTTAAAAAAAAGAAACTTTGTGTTGGGTAAGCGTTAAGCTCTGAGGTCTCTTAAAGAGTGTAAATCTCTTGTAACTTTTTTCTTGATTTCATAGTGAAGTTCTTCGTGGTATGACTCTATAATTTTTCTTTGGTTTTTGTGGTGTTCCACATAAAGTTCTATATGTTTATATGTGCTCTACTATTACTTGTGTTTTCTTTATTTTGCTACTTAGTCATTAACATTTTCAACAATTTGATGAAGATGTGAAATCTCATTGTCACTGTTGCAGTATACTTGTTAAACCTTACATGATGAGGGATAAAGGGGTTGCCATAATTATTAAGTGTTGGAAAACATGACATGTTATTTGGTGAATCGAAAGTCAAAGTGAAGTTTTTATTGCCCTTGAAAGAGTAGGAATTTTTTTTTCATGAGTTAGAAAAAGTAGAACAAGGAGTCAATTGGCTACCATGAGAAGCAAACAAGTTACAAGAGAAACATCATTGGTGAGGAAAGGATCTCTTGAAAAGCTATGACCCATCTTTGTCTTATTTTTGAGTCTTTTTTGAAATTGAGGTATACTAAGATTCTAATTTTATATGAATAGAAAATAGTTATGAGATGTTAACAAACTCGATAGGTCAATTGATCATTCATATGCAGACAAGTTTAATGATATAGATTTTCTTTTCAAAGAAGAAAGTTTTAATGAGGCAATTATGTAGTCAGTGAGATTTGAAATATTGACCTAACAAAAGTTTAAATCAAAAATCCTAACTGCTGGGACACAACATCATTCACAATGCTACATAGATTGTTAGCAACCGGTAAAAGATATATGGCATCCTTATTTAGAATATAGTAAATAGTAGCTTTGTCTTCATTGCTATATGTGTTGAGCTAAAGACAAGATATTATCATAAATAATTTGTCAAAGATGTGATATTAATATCTTATGATCATGTTTTTGATTTTGTGGAGATAGATCAATTGTTGTCACCATCTACTTTAGTTTACATGTCATTAGCTAGCTCCATTTGACAGCATGTATTATTCAATGAAACATCCTTTCATCTATCAATTGAAATTTGTTGTCAATTTTCTATTATTATCTTGAACAAAAATTCTAAGTCAAATTCAATTCAATAAATGGGATATTATAATATGAGTTGATCAAAATGTGATTAAGAAATTAAAGTTCACATAAAATAAGGTCTTCATATTTTCTAAACAAACTGCTCTTACCCAAATTTGTCTGTTGCATCCTTTGACAATGAAATAATGAGAAATCATTGCAATATAATGATGCTACAATCATTTTTTTTCCCCAAAATTCAAGATACCAAAGTAGGCTTCGAGCTGGCTCAGCCTGACATGGCAACATGTGGCTCGAGAATTGGGGCGGGCCAGATCGGCTTATTCTTGTCGAGCTCATTCCCATGTATAAAATATCAAAAACAGCCTAACAACTTAAAATCCCTTATGTCACTCTCTCATATTACTTGTAAATATAATATATATATATATTTATTTGCAGATATAAAATGTTAATTATTTTTTGTGTTAAGATACATAACACAATAGTACATAATTAATGAAATAAATTAGTGGCATTTCACTGTTAATCATTTTCCAAAAAATGCATGGGAACTCGAGCTCACTGGGAAATGCTGCGAAGACCAATCACATCTATATCTAAGACTGTTCGAGACATATTATTGAGTTATCCGTCCAAATATTATAATATGTTGAGATTAGAACAACTGAAATTTCTTTTTCTGATTTTTATATTTTATAGATAAATATTGTTACATTTATACATTAACATATATCAAAATATATAGAAGATATGTCAATTTAATACGTAAATAAATTATTAGTTAGAATATATTTTTTTGTAGAATATATATACAAAAACTAAAAAAAAAAAATTTCTTATTGCTATATTTTTTGATTTATTTTCTTATGTAAGATTATTATTTTTTATTTAATATATCATTGAATTCTTAGATGTATATTTAGCTGTACAAATCATAATTATAACTACCATATAAATGTTTATTTATTTAACAAAATTAATGCTGTGGAGATTATTGAAATATTTTTCTTATTTTGATAAGGCTCTAAGTTCTAAGAAAATACTCTCAATCTATTATATTTACAAATTTATATCATAAATGCTATAATTATTATTAAAAAATTATAATCTCAAGCAAATGAGAGTAATTAACTATATCCACAAAATTCAATTTTCCTTTTCATTCTTACTTTAGTGCTTTAATAAGACTTAAAAGATTTAAAACTACAAATCTAAGCTATTAACTATTAATATTAGGCAGTTTATGTATAAATTTATAATATTTGGTTAGTACAATTATTGTTTTACTGTTGAAATTTTCAATTTTATATAATATAGAATCTATAGATCAACATTTTGACCCTAAGACATCATTACAAGGCTTAAGAGGTTTGGATTAAGGATAAGGTTATTTAAAACACCTCTTAGGAACACCTCTTTTGGGTAAGCTTTCATGCTAAAGAGATACAAATGATAGATTGCATGCATCTAAGGATTGAACTCAATGATGGCTTAAGTTTATTTCATGACTAATAAATGTACTAATTAACATAATTAGATTTTATTTAACTATTAATAATGATGTTCAAGAGATGTTTAACTTGCATCTTAATTAGATCTAATTGTAGTAGACATATGAGCTTTCAATCTTCCAAATCACAACACCATATTTTATATGCTTAATGGAATGAAAGATCTAAGACTTGTTCAAAGTCTTAAATATAGCTACAATCATCTTATTAAGGATTTAGGATTTTATTTCACCATACCCTGTTCACCTTAATGAACATTAAATATGCAAAGTATGAGATAAATCCTAAGTTCTTGATGAAGTTCATGGCGTAGGTGTAAGGATGATACCTCATTCCTTACACATAGACCATTTCTTATGTAGAACCTTTTCTAAGAAAGTACAAACACTGGTATCTTAAGACTTTGATTTGGAAGCAATATTAAATAAAGTAAGTTGTTCATGCCTTATATAATTTAGTAATTGATTTATTTATAATAGACCTCATAAATTATTTGATTACCCTTAATAATGGACAAATTTAAAATGATGATAGGAGAAATCATTCAAGTTGAGGATTATGATAAAATCAAGAAAATTCTTTTATCAATAAATCTATGATTAAGTAAATGAATTTAAGATTAAGTAAATGGATATTTGATAATCACCATTTCAAATTATGCCTTACTTTTAAATTATGCTCTTATATTAGTTCATATATCAGGATAAAATAAGATTGCTTATTTGTGTTAAAAAAAATTCATTTCATACATATGATCTTAACTTGAAACATAGTCACATTTAATGTTTAATTCAACCCTTATATGCTAATTACCAAGTATTTGTAGAATAATGTATAAGATATTTAAATTTACCATTTTTAATAATCATTTGAATCTTGGCCTATTAGTATAGTCACTTTAAGCATGATATAAATCTAATAACTTTTGATTGATGTTTAACCTAAGAAATGAATCCATTATATTGATAAGAAAAATTAGGTGTAATGATCCGGTGTTAAGTTAGTAAAGTCTAACCCAACACTAGGCAGTACTGTAGTACTTAACGATGAAGTAGCAGGAATCTAACTCATTATTAAGTACTATGTGGCCAAGAATCTTTTTTAGATGAGGAAATTATAGTAAATATATAAGAGTAAAGTGTTTGTGTATACAAACATCAACATCCATCATCCAAATAAAGCATATCAAGAAGAATAAAAATGCATCCATCACAAAAAAGAAAGTAAGAATATCTAGAGTTAAAGTTATTACAAACTGTTATAAATATTTTAAAATGTACTCATCCTCACAATAAAAATAAAAGTGCAAGCCTTCAAAAACTAATGATGGCCAGTACTCATCCCCACTCCATGCTCCACAAGATGTTCCTGCTCTATCGTATTTGGTATTTAATACGGTTGGATACAACCAATAAAATAAAAATATGATTAGACTTAAAAAATCTAAGTACATTTAAGGTTACACTAAGTCTTAATTAGATTTAAGCGAATATCATATTAGCCATTTACAATAATTTGAGTAAGTGAAGCACTAAGCATCAAAGGAAGGATATAAAAATTATGTTAAACTAGTAAAGTAAGTAAGGAAAGTAAAATATTCACAGTTAGTTTGCTTTAGTCTTCATAAAATAAGGGAAAACACCACATATAATGGCAAAAAACTACTATAGTACATTTAAAACATGAAGGGATGCATGAATATATCCATTTGGAATTATGCTAAGTAATATTAAAAAAAGACAGTGTAAGCATAAATGTAACTGAAAAGTAAGATACATTGAAAGTATGTAAATTAAAAATTGTAATGTAAGATAATGAAAGGTACTATACAGTAAAGTAAAGTGAACTTCAGCACAAGGACTGAGTAAGCATAGTCAAAGACTTATGATAATTAAGCATAGTCAAAAGACTATGGTAAGGCATTCACAATCAATAAGATTGTGATAATGTAATGTTAAGTTATTTATCTTATGTAAAGTTCTGTTATGCTGGAAAAGTTACAAAATAAATGGGGAGTTAAGCATGTCTACCTAGCTAAGTAAAATCAGGTCTCCCATAATAAATATGCTCCCTCTATAGGAAATGTGTGGTCTCCTTATTACTTTATATCTTGCCCTGACATAATAGTTCACCATATGAAGCCCCTATGTTTAATGTTTTACTATTTTATTTAAGCATAATGTCTTAATATATGTTCAAGGTTGTAGTCTCAAAGCATAGCAGCATACAAAGAGTTTATGTTAAATGTAAATCATGTGATATCCAGTGTTGTCTAATTAAGTTATCCACCTTAATGGTTGGAACTAATCAAGCTCTCAATTTACTTAGACATTAGCTGTAACGACCCAAGTTGTTACTAGGATAATTAGGACTAAACCCAACTCAAAAATTAGAATCCCGAGTGACTTCAAAATTAGAGAAAACTAAAAATATCTTTGGATAGAATATATTTTTTGTAATCATAATACTTAAGTTTGGGAGTAACCTGGATAACGAATACTTCTGAATTAATTTTTGAATTATTTAAATTCAGTAAATTAAAAAAATTAAATACAAATCCAAATTCAGCAATTTTAGTGTCGTTGGATTAAGAATATTATAAAAAGGCTACAGAAAAAGTTTCGTCGAATTTATAGCTCCGGATTGACCAGAATTAATTTTTAAAGTTTTTATCTTCAAAAATTAATAAAAAATAAAATATTGCTCCAAATTTATGCGAGTGTATTTTTCTCATCAAGATACACCTCCATGTTAAGTTTCATTATTTTCTGGAAAAGAAATGAAAGAGAGAGAAGAGGAGAGAGAAGAGGAGAGAGAAAGAGGAGATAAGAGGGAGGAAGTAAAGATCAAATTGAACACTCCAAAATTATGACAAATTTTTTCTCATCCATCTCATCTAAATAATGGATGAGAGAGAAAATAATTATTTAATTAATTAAAAAAAAAGTTTATAAATACACCCCCCACCCCTCCTTCATTCCCCATTCCTCCTCTCCTCCTACATTCCCTTCCCCACTCCCTCTCTTCCCCCAACCTCTCTTCTCCTCCCATCTCCCCCTCTTCTTCCTCATCCACCACCGGTTTCCCCCGCCAATCTCCAGTAAAGCCTCATTAACGTCAATATATGGTAAGAAATATGTAAGAAATGAATTTTTTTACTCTTTTTATTTCTTCTTCTTTTTTCTTATAATAATAATAATATTATTATTATTAATGTTAATATTACTACTATTATACTTTTATTTTTGTCATTTTCTTTTTTTATATATGTATATATTTCTTAATTTTTGCAACTTTTATTTCTGTCATTTTCTTTTTTTCTATATATGTATATATTTCGTAATTTCTGCAACTTTCATTTCTGTCATTTTCTTTCTTTCTATATATGTATATATTTCCTAAATTCTGCAACTTTTATTTCTGTCATTTTCTTTCTTTTTATATATGTATATATTTTCTAATTTCTGCAACTTTTATTTCTGTCATTTTCTTTTTTTTTCTATATATGTATATATTTCATAATTTCTACAACTTTCATTTCTATCATTTTCTTTATATACATATATATATATTACTTATAATAATAAAACTTATTATTTTGATATATAAAGATAAATAATCAATATAAATATTAATATTGATATTTTAAGATAAAATAAAGAATATTATTCTTTTTCATTAATTATTTCATTTGCAGCATTTATATCATTATTAAGATTTAACTCACTTTGATATATTTATATGAGATTTTGTGCTCAAAACTTGAAATAAATAATCAAAAATCAGTATCATGAGTTCATTCAGGTTGATCTCAGGTCTGTACAAATAATACGTTAGGCCAGGACAGGCTGATATCTGGAGAAATAAGGAGACTGCACATAGCCTTTGAGGGGGAATGTGTAGTTAGTCAGGAACCCGCATCTAAGATAGTTAGATAGACGCATCTAACTTATTGATTATTCTGTAACTTTGTCCAATAGAATAAAGATTATATATTGCTGTATTTTCCTTAAGAATGAGCACATATCTTAAATATATATATTGCATTAAATATCACATTTTATTTTCTCATGCAAAATCATGACGCTTAAATGCAAATTTTGATATCCTACAATCTTACTTAGACTTTTGTGTCTAATTAAATCTTTTCTTTTCTTTTCTTTTCTTTTCTTTTCTTTCTTTCTTTTTTTCTTTTTTTTTGGTTCGCCCTGTCATATACATATATATATATATATATATATATATATATATATATATATATGGTAGTTCAGGATCAATCTCTGGATCAAGTCTTTGAGGAGGAGTTGATACATGAGGGAGCAACTTAGACGTTGATTTTGTTGAAGTTTTAAATTATTTTTGCTTAGTGTGTAATAAATTTTGTAAAATAATTATTATCTTTGTAATGAATATGTTTCATTTATTATTCTGGTATTTCTGAATATTACAATGAATGTGCAAGTGTGTGTATGTTTTATACGCCTCTAAATACACTGTTATACTAAACCCCGATATGATCATGGGAAGTGAGCACCTGATGCTGGATTAGCTATGTTGATCTACCGGAGGGTCACCACATTAGCAATCTCTAAGTCATTTAAAAGATAATACTAAAGGTAGTTGAGATTTGGAAAATAGTTATTTGAATAGGAATTACTTAGGTGACAAAATAATTTATAAGTATATGTATATGCATGATGATTTCATTCCTATTATATTACTAAACCTACCAATTTTCCTTATCCACTAGATAGACAAATGCTAAGGTCTTATAATTAGAAGATAGGTTGTAGGGTTACTAGCTTTGGAGCTAATTTTGGCATCTAAGGATTTTGAGTGATACTAGTTTATAAAGTACACTAAATTGACTAACAACTTTCTAGTGAAGTCTCAAGTGTGAACTTTAAGAGAAGGTTTAAAATCTAATAGCTTCTAGGTTTGTTGAAGTACAATAGAAAATCCTAGAGTGTACTAAGAAACTAAGCTACTACAATGAGCTAATTATTGCTAAGTTAGATACTAGAAGGACTACGGTGGAACCTACACTTGAAGGAGGTAAGGTACTAAACCTAGGTCAAGCTAACACTAAAAGGTTCTAATGGTGTATCCTACTAGCATGTGAAACTAATTAACCAATCTCATTTTAGGGTTTATAATTACTACACAATTCAAGTAGTAAATTAAGTCCTAGGGGTTATTCACATTATCCTCAAATTTCTATGTTGATGAACCTTCCTAAATTTGCTAAATCTAGCCTAACAAGTATCCAACATTTCCCTTTACTAAGATCACATCCTAATGTGTTATCAAGGCTCAACCTAGGTTCATGTGTGTTGTTCAAGGGCTAAATGGCTAAGAATATACAAGTTGCCAAATATACTGTAACAACCCGATAGTTATTACTTGATTTTAAACATCCAAATTAGGTTAAAATAATCACCAATATACTTCTAATAAAATTAGGAGCTATCACCTGAAATTTAGTGCGATTTGGGGATCATTCATTTTCAGCAAATATTTCAAGCAATTTAAATAGCCTATAAATTACCTTAATTTGACCTCCAAATCAAAATTGGAGTTTTCCATTGAATTCATCATCCCTAAATTAGCTAAGGGTGAAATTATGAGAATTTCTAAAAGTCGTTGATTCGTCCCAAATATTTTAAGTGCTCAGAAAAATAAGACAATTAAATTGATCTCCGATCAAAAATTCGACTTCATTTTTAAGTTCCTCACCTTTTATTTACCAAAGGGTGAATTTTTAAAATTTTTTAGAGCTTATTTATTTATCCAATTTTAAAATAATATTAATTATTGAAATTTTATAATTTATATTTTTAATTATTTCTCTAAACCCTAAGGTGCACGATTGAATCACCATTGTCCGAACGATCGAGTGAGATCGGACGGCTGTCATGCTTGCACTGCACGTCTCTGCCAGCATGATTATGCGTGAGCGGAGATGTAGGTATGCCGTGCTACGGTGCCAGCTAAAGCTCCCATCCCTTCCTAGGATCCCTGGCTCTCCCACTCTCTCCATTCTTTCACATTTTCATAGAAGGATAGCCGTAACTGCACTGGAGAAAGGCCAAGCAGCTCCAAATTCCTGAACTCTAATCGGCAGATACAAACATCAAGTATACCCATATTCCTGCTTTGTAGTAGTGCAATTACTTCTCTTAAAGCTCATATGACTATTGCAATCTTAATCAAATGTATTGACGAGTCTTGATTGAACTCAATTAAGTTCAATCGATCCTCAATTCAAATGAAATAAACAGTTTTCCACAGTAATTCGCCCATAACAGTAAAACCCTTAAGATTCTAGGGCATCACCATCCCAGAGCTAGAGGCAACCTCCACAGTGGTTTAGGTGCCATTCAAAAGGTCTCTCTGAGACCATTTGAACGACTTACGAGCTGGCCTTCTGCTACCATCAGAGCTAGGGTGATTTTGATGCTCTACCTCTGGCTATGCAGCTTTTCATCGTTGGCTGAGGCTCAGGTTGACCAACCCGAGCGACCAGGTCCATGGGCCCAACCTGCTGACTCGACCCAGCCCACGTGCGCGCGACCATGTCTGTGTGTGCGTGTGTTGCTGCCGCATGCGGGCGCCTCTTAGGAATAATGAAACCTGCATTATGAACATTAGCTTAATAGTTAATATAATTATTTTTTTAATTCCTAAATCTTTAATGCCTCGTAAATTTCAAATTACACATTCAAATAAATTGATTTTTATTTTGGGAATTAATTTTACTATTCACATTTTAAATTAATTAGCGTTTAACCTAATTTTGCAAGCGATGTAACTTAGCCAATTCTCGTCCAACTTTGATGATCCAAAATAATTCATTTTGATCACAAAATTATGCAGGACAATAATATGATGCTAATTTTCTAATTTGAGAATTAATTTTGCTAATAACCTTTTAAGTGTCATTAAGAGTCATTAAAGTCTCAATTAACTATTTGTTGTCCGATTTGATCCTACTTAGTGTCATTTTACTCATTGTTCTATAAGAAAGTTATTGACACCTTGTTTACATGATTTAGACATCAAATAGAAAATGTGAGTTTTTGACCGTTGAATAAAAAAATATTGAATTTCCAAAATTAGGGTTTTGCATGTTTAGGCCTCATAAAGGCTAGGACACCTTAGATAATATACCTTATGATATAATTCAACTTTAGATGATGTTTTGAGTAGGAAAATAACTATAATAACCTTCTCTTAGCTTAGTACTAGTGAACTTTAATTAGAGTCTCAACATAGAATCAAAGTGAATATTTGAACTTCCAAACTTGATTTTAGTACTTTAGGATTATTGCAATTCTAAAACCCTAGGAAGAAAGAAGATTAGTTAGATTCCTTTAATTTATGAGATTTATTTGGAGGACTCTTAAGAGGTTAACTAGAGCCTAATCTAGTCCCTTACATTCCCTAAGTGTAGAGTTGGCTCTAGTCAACCTATTATATAATTTAGTGACATTGGCTCACTTTAGCAGCCTAATCACTTAACAAAACCTTAGGATTCCTAGTGCCTTGGTATGAACTTAGAAGTTATGGATTTGAATGCATTCACTTAAGCACCTTACTAATTAGAATGGATTGGACTGTAGTTAGTCAATATATTTGGTTGTTGACTAGGATCTTCCAACCCTAAGATTCCTTAACAAACTTAAGGCTAGAAATCCATCATGTTAACCTTCTAGCTAAGGATTCTAGCCACTAGTCTAAGTCCAATAACTTAATGATATTAGGAATTTAGTAATGAGTTAAGATTTCAATTCAACATACATTAATACTTACACCTTTATTTCCATATAGATAACTTAGAGCGAATCCTAAAGTGTGGGATAATAATATTATGGATCATGCTTAAATCATGTGAATCACTTTAGAATAGTATTAAGTAATCCTTAGAATAGTACTAGTCACTATGAGAGGGCCTATAAGAAAATTAGAATGGAGACATTTTAGGAAGACTAATGCATTCCAGTTGAGTTTAGTAAATGACTTAATGACTAGGTGCAACCTACTTAGTATATTATGAGTGACCATAACATGCTAAGTATAGAACTTAGATATTAATCTAAATAGTTGAGGGCAACCTTCTAAGTAAAGTGTAGTTAGTGATTTTATTCTATATTTGATGCTTAGGATCTTCTAGAAAGACTGAACTAATAACCTAAGACTAGAAGTGAGCTTAGATAATGAAAAGGATTAGAACCTTAAGGCTTGATCAACTGAGTAAGAGCTAAAGCTTAGAATCCTTTAAGTGTTAACCACTAAATAAGAACTAGGACTTAGTGTCCATATGAATTAGATTTAAAATTCATTTAGAATGGTTTAGTGATTGAGCTAAGACTAGATATAGCCTTAATTGTTAGAAGGCATAGAAAACTTTAAATGCTAAGTAATGGAACTACGCTAAGGAATCTTAGTGATTGTAATATGGCTTAGAACCTTAGAATTAATAGAAAAACTATAATGATAACTTAATATGAGGTAAAGTTAGATAATATTAACTTAAGTAATATTAACCCTTAAGTCTTACCATATTAGACTTGTAGTCTCATAAAATCCCTAAGTTTAAGATTAGACTAATTAGTGGCACACTTAAGAGTAAGATAACTTAAATGATTAGATAGAGGAACCTTCATAAGCATATAACCTAAAGATGCTAATATGATATAATAAGTAATGGATAGTGTTAACTTAAGTGTTTGAATAGTATAAGTCAAGAGAATCATATATCTTAAGTGTAGTGAAATATTAAGCTTAGTAGCTAAAGAGACCTTTAGCTAAACCTTCAACTATTCTATGTTATAGGAAGTAAGTAATCTAATAAGTGTACTAATAAACCCTTAGTTTGTACTTAGACTGTCCCATTATAGTAGAAGTGTTTATTAAAAACTTTAGATAAGTATACTGTTATCAATAAGATCGGATGTTTATTTACAACTTTATAATTATATCTATAAATCATTTTGTCCATCAATAAGACCTTAATAAAATCATTATTTTAAAACCCTCATTTAATTATACATATTATTATGTATAAATTGATGAAGACATTTAATGAACATCTAGTCAATTGGGGAGCTTGATTAGCTCCAATCATAGGATAGATAACTAAAGTAGATAACTACAGATATTGCATAGCTTACAATTAGCTTTGAACATTCTTGAATGTTGCAAAATATTGAGACTAAATCCTTGAATATATTCATAAAGACATTGCGCATAAATTAAATTTATAATATTTACTTTGGGGTGTTGAGATTCCTTACACACTTTTCACAGCGAAAGCAGTGAATTAATGCGCTCTCCGATTGAGGACAGGGGTTGCATTGACAGTTACTAAGCAAATTCAAAATCACAAAACCACAAGTAGAAAATCACACAGCACATGCATGCATGATAAACACACATATGCAAACATTCAAACACATAAATACATGGAAAACCCAACAACGGGAAAAACCATGGAGCCACGCCACAGAAAAATTCACTATGAGATCTTGAATATGATAGAGTTATAAAGAGCACAAATTAGAAGGAAGCCAAATCTAACATTAAATGCTAAATGGCCAAGCCACTTTATTAGTAGTTTTCAAGTTAAAATAATTTGCAATAAAAGAAAGTAAGAAGATATGAAATAATGCAAGTATAGGTAATACAAGTAATAACTATCCACTCATTAAATCCAAGCAGTTTCAAAATAAGTAACATATCACAGGTTAAGGTATAGACATCACAAATAATATAAGTTAAGTTATTACAAGCCAATAAATATGAAAGAGTAGAAGGGCTCAATTTTGATATATTCTTTCCCAATTAGGGTCCTAGGTCATTAAAATACAAAAAATAACAAATATGGGCCATTCCGGACAATTCTGGGCACTTTCAGACAATTATGGGTGTTACGGTGCACTGTAGTGCCTTCAGGCTGAGAGCCAGGCGCTGTGACGCGCTGCGACGCTAGTTTTCCAGAGGCGCGGGTGCTACGATGGATTTCAGCACCGTGGCACGCTATAATGCCAGATATCCCAAGAGTTGGGTGCTACGATGTGTTGTAGCAGTCTCTGACCGAGAGCCAAACGCTACGGCGTAGCCAACCTGAGACGTGGGCGCTGTGGCATGCGGTAGTGGTCTCTGGCTGAGAGCCAGGCACTACGATGTGCTGTAGCACTCGATGGTGATTTTACCTATGCGTAAACCAAAGCATGTCCCCTTTCTCACTCAAATACTCTCAATTTAGAGCACTTCACGTGCTATGCCATATACCAATGGAAAGGTATTTCCGAGATGTTTCCATTAACACCAAAATCTTTACTAAACATATATTCTTATAATACAAATAATGAGGTTAAAGGTCCAGATATACAGAAAGAAGGAAAAACAAAGCTGTTCATTTACTCTAAAATCTGCAACCTTAATGAGCTCTAATGAACTCTATATCTCAAACAAAAACTCTTATCATCATGAAATAATATGCAAGGTATATGTAGCAACCATTTGATAAAGAGAAGAGGTACCAAAGAGGTACCTTGGCTTTGAAATGAATGAAGAAAGAGAGCTCTATTTTTTGTAGGAACTTAGGAGCTTGAGGACTTGAGGGCTTCTTCAGCAGCAAGCACATCAATGGAGGGAAGAGGAGGAGGAGTTCAGTTGATGGACAAATGGAGAGGGCGGAGGGTTTAAGGTCCATTTTTAAAGGGAGAGGATAAGAGTTGGCAGGCATGGGCTATGGGAGAAGGGCAAGTCCTCTCCCATCACAGTATGGAGGAGAAAGGAGGGGGCCTCAGCTCCATTGCATGTGGCAGAATGGGAGAAGGAGCAATTGTAGGAATGGAGAGGCTAGTGGGTCCCAATTGTAGAGAAGAAAAAGAGGAAAAATAGAATTAATTTAGATCATTTTATTTTATTTTAATTAAATCAATGCATTTAATTAATTAAAATTGGATTAATATATGAGCTTCAAAAAATCCCAGCAATTCATCCCTAGCAAATTCGAGGGTGAGGAATGCAACGGTGAAATCGGATTTCAATTCCGACGAGTATTTAATTTTCTTATTTTTCGAGGTATTTAATTATATTAAAATATTCGTGAAAATCTGACAACTTCCGAACACGTCCAAAACATCACCCCTAGCTAATTTGGGGGTGACGAGCACAATGACGAAGTCGGATTTTGATTTTGAGGCAAATTTAAATATCTCAATTTTCTAATTAATTAAATATTATTAAAATAATCCAAATATGAAATTGAGCTCTGAATCGCTCCAAATCTTCGGGGATTGATTCTATTAACTAAATAAATTTAATAGATTAATACTTAGGATGCAATTAAGCTAAGTAATAACCTAGGGCTATTACAAAAGGTCATGCCAAGGTTTTCAGGCCCGACCTAGGAGGTGAACTCCCAGATGCTAAAAAAGCTGAATTGTTAAAGAAAGTAGCATTTTTAACAAAGTCACTTACTACAACATTAACATCAGTAAACAAATCAGCATTTTGAACAGTGTTGTATGCACATGAGGCAGCAACAGATCCATCAATGTTAATATCACTATTTTTAGTCATATGATTAATATCAAACTTAGTATTAGTAGCTACGTTTACCACATTACTAACAGCATTATCAAAACTTTTTGTAACAGTAGTTTCATGATCAAGTGTAGTGTTATCATTTGCAATAGTGCTAATATCATCAGCTTTATCAATATAAATAGTAGCACAATTATCAAAAGCAAAGGTAGAGTTACCATTATTGATAACAGACATGGTGTTACCAACAGAATTATTAATAGCATTACCATTAGCATTACCATCATCATTTATGTTACTAGCAACAAAATTACAAGGGACCACCAGCTGATCAGGATTCATTTCATTTAGCTAGATGCATTTCAATAAGTTACCATTGATAGCAAGTAGATCTGATGCAGAATGCGTCATTTCATTTGTCACCTTATTTCTGATGGGGCTATTGTGACAAAAGGAGCAATTGTCAGAATTGTGTCTTAAAGTACAAAACCAGTTGTAAAAAAAGGGAAGGTTTCCATACACTATTTTTTGGAGGTATCCGTTTTCTCTATATCCCAACCATATGAAATTAGGTGGGGGAGAAGAGATGTCCAGTTCTATGAGCATTCTTGGAGCCGCTATATTTCTAAGTATAGCAGTATTTTTATCTAAATGCAGAAGTTTTCCTATTGCTTTCTCGATGTTCAGAAGAATATCTTTGGATATGAGATAAAGCCTAAGGCCATGCAAGTTGATCCATACCAGCGCGATAGAAACATCATGTTTGACGTCCAAGAAAGGGTCTCATTTACAGCAGCGTATCGTGTTCCCTTTTAAATTATAAAAACCTTTCAAGAACACCCTGGCATATTCTAGGTCAGATTCAAAAGTGAAAATACATGATGTGAATCAAAAGCACGTATTTATACCTGAACCACTAGTTTATGCCCCTTAATGAAGCTATTGACGAACCCAAAGTTAGGTTTAGTTCAAGCATACTTACCAACCAACGTTAGGGCATGGGGTGCGGCAAGAGTTTGAACTTCTGCATCAGTGAAGAATAGTGTAGGTGCACCATTGAAGCTTTCGATCGGCTCTTAAATTACAGGAGAGGAGTTCTCCACAATATCCTTGAAGGAACAAACAGTCGAGGAGATTTCCATTACCAATACATGAAAAGAAAAACACTGAGCGAAGACAAAAAGGGAGAAATGAAGATTAGCTAGTGGGGAGAGAAGATGTCACCAAAACAACAGAAGTCTGTCAGCAAAGCTGACGGAGGAGGAACCCCGGAAAGCTTTCAGTCGCCAAGGAAATCGCTCTAGGTCAAGAGCAAAAAAACACCAAAAAAAAGGTATATATATTATTTGTAATCATGTATCATTTTTATTTATTTCAAAATCGAGTGATATTAATTTTAAAAATTTATTTATTTTTAATTAATTAATTAATGTTAATTAAGACATATAACAACATAGGATTGTTGCATCTGATGAGCGTTATAATGTGTTCAACAACGCTTGCCCAATCATACAATGAACTGAAGACTTCTTCCACTTGAGTTAGGCCAATCATGGGTTCATTATGGGTCATTCCCCTTGTCAATGCTCTCTCTCTCTCTCATAGTGATTATTTTGAGGGACATTGGTTTTGGGTAATCGATATATTCAACCACCTACCTATGCTATTTTTCCATAAGGTTCAAAATCTCTTCATCAATATTGATGTGGGCAAGCGCAAATTCATCTTGTGGTTGCATGTCTTCAACCCTTATCATTAGAGTTTAAGTGGTTGTAATCACTTTAGACTCATGTCCTCAAGGAGTAGATTTGGCTTTCATCATTGGAGGCCATATGACAAGTTAGAAAAAAGAATAAAGACTATGGCCAAGATAACCTTTGAAACTATTTAGTTAGAGTGCTCTCACACAAAACATAGAAAGGTTCTACTTAAGCTTTCGAAGAGAAGAGATTGTCGTATCTATATTTGGTGACTTATATGAGATCTTTAAGTAACTATTTTCTTAAAATTTCTAGCTCAATTTGTTAACTTTTGTCCAAGTTCAATTCCATTTATTATTTGACAGTTACAACCAACTCTTCCAAACCCTCACCCAAAGATAACTTTTTGTTCCTGAATCTTCTTATGATGATCACATTCAAGCGCAATTCGAATGTTTGTGGATTTAGTAGTTATACATTACTATTTTAGGTTGTTTATTATGTATACTACATTATTTCATAGCATGGTTTGCCTGAGCATGGTTTGTGCTGAGCTACTAGCTCATCAATTTCAACTATTTCATCAATTTACATCAATTTACATCTACTAGTTCATCAATTTCAACTATTTCATAGCATGGTTTGCGCTGAGCTTTAATATTCTTTCTTAAAGAAAATGAGCTTTAAAATTTGATTCATTCTTTTTAGAGAAGAGGGGATTCCAAATTTTGGACAGTTGTTCTGCAATTGACTTCACAATGAAAATTTTTAGAGCAAGAAAACAAATAAAACATAGATCGCGATAACAGCTAAAATGAAGAACACTAACTTTATGTGGGAAAATAATAGAAAAATTACGGAGCCACACTACACCATATAAACACGTTATGAAGATCAATAGAAAGAGCTATAGATTTCTCTTTTCCTCTCGCTTGGACGAAGAAGGCGACCACCCATCCAACCTTAGGCTCAACATAAATATATCAACAAAGTCTAGGGCACCACCACAAACAACACAAAAAGACGAAAATATCCCCACCCCTCAAAAAGTCCTCAATTTTTGCTTGGTCAGCGAAAATTGAAGATTCAGTCAACACCACGTCTGGGGTTGATCCAACCAGACACCACAAAATAATAATTTCATTCATTTATAACATAATGATGGACTCTTTTTAAAATTATAATGACTATATTTTATAAGAGAATCCAAGACATGAATTTGGGGATTCAATTCCTTTGTAATATACTTGTTAATTAAATTCATAGTTAGAAACCTTATGCTCTAATAGTATTTTTTAGTCCCAATTCAAAGCACTTCAAATTAGAGTTTGAGCTCAGTGCATGATATATTTTGTTTGGGAACCGACTTATTAGCATTAAAGCATGTTTGCGCAGCATTGCTCATTTTTTTGTGAAAGAATTATTGCTCTTTTTCTTCTATATTAAATAATTATCTGCCCGGTCTGCAAAGGGAGCAAAGGTTATGACAAGGAAACGTCACTGGGACTCTTTGCACGGTGTTGAATGAACGCACTATTATACTCTCTCTCTCTCTCTCTGGCTTCGATTAGCGATTTCGATCACTTGTTTCCTTCATCCTGTCATCACTTTTTTTTTCATAATTATAATAAACCTCAGCGATTCTAATCCCGCTCCTGTTTTTCTCAGTCTCATGCCTAAATCGTTCCGCAAGAGCTTCTTAATTATTGATTTCACGGGTACAACAAGCTTGGGTCAATCCCCTCTTCGAAGCGCAGTTCATCTTTTTTTTTTTCTTCTTCTTTTTTTTTCTCTTTGCATGATTAAAACCCTGCAGGTATTGAAGCACTAATCAAGCTCTCTCCTTTTCGGACAACTAATTCAGATCTGAAGTCTCCTCCTTCAATTGAAGAGCATGTCAAATTTCACCTCAGGCGAAGCCAGCGTGTCGGGCCCTAACCCTCACCCTGCAAAGAGGAAGCGCAATCTTCCGGGCAACCCAGGTGGTCTCCTGAGTTTTCGGATTTGAACTCTTGACATGTCAACAGCTGAATCGAATACTGCGAATTGGCAGACCCGGACGCGGAGGTGATAGCACTGTCGCCGAACACGCTGATGGCGACGAACCGGTTCGTGTGCGAGATCTGCGGGAAGGGGTTCCAGCGGGACCAGAACCTGCAGCTGCACCGGCGGGGCCACAACCTGCCGTGGAAGCTGAAGCAGCGCAGCGGGAAGGAGGCGCGCAAGAAGGCGTACGTGTGCCCGGAGGCAACGTGCGTGCACCATGAGCCCTCGCGCGCCCTCGGCGACCTCACGGGCATCAAGAAGCACTTCAGCCGCAAGCACGGGGAGAAGAAGTGGAAGTGCGACAAGTGCTCCAAGAAGTACGCCGTCCACTCCGACTGGAAGGCCCACTCCAAGGTCTGCGGCACGCGCGAGTACCGCTGCGACTGCGGCACCATGTTCTCCCGCCGCGACAGCTTCATCACCCACCGCGCCTTCTGCGACGCCCTGGCCGAGGAGAACACACGGGCCGCCGCCGTTCCCTCGGGCAACCAATCCGACCCGCATTTTGCGGTTCCGTCTTGGCTCGAGGCCTGCAATCACCCCCGGCTCGACCTCCCCTCGCAGGTAATCCGAATGTTGTTACAATGTCATGTTTGCCTGCTGAGATTTGGTTACTGAGTATACACACGATTGCAACACCCTGAACACGCAAGCCAATATTTCATAGGAAAATTGAATAAAGTTATCAACATCCTGCTATCAGATAAGAGAGATGAATACATCTGCATTCAAAGGTTTGGTTTCTGGATGCTTTGTTGTCCAAAGGTCAAAAGCGCGTCACATTTATTTCTTACATATTTTTGACTTAATTTGGAGCACTGTAGCAGCATGACTCTGCTTGCTTGATACTAGCTTGAGTTCTCTTTTGATCGGATTATGCTTTATTCCATATGAAATTCAAAAAGTAGCTTCACTATGCACGAATAATATGTAAAGATCACAAAGCTTATACATTGATAAAACTATGATAATTGAAATACAAAAATGGCGCAAAAACTCCACCTAATGCTTAATCCATTAAGCAGTCCAGCACTCACTCTTCTGCTCCCGCAGCCGGCCCCGGCCTCCGCGCTCGACGAACTGACGAAGAAGACGGAGCCGCCTTTCGCTTTCCCGTCCTGGCTCGCGGCCTGCGATGACGTCCGGGTTGACTTTCCGGCCGCGCCGCCGCAGGGAAACGGGCCGCCGCACATGTCGGCGACTGCATTGCTGCAGAAGGCGGCACAGATGGGCGCGACCATGAGCCGGCCTTCTTCGTCGTTCGGGCTCGGGCTATCCTCGCCTTTTCAGCAGCCTGGCAGCGCCATCAACGTCCATGATTTGATGGTGAGCTCGCTCCCACTTGCAGCATCAGGGTTCGACCAGGGCTCTTCCTTTGAAGTGAATTTCGAAGGGTTAGCAAAGGAAGGAGGCAATCATGATGATTTGACAAGAGATTTCTTGGGGCTGAGCGCATTCTCACATAGGGATCTCATCAACCTGGCTGGCTTGGAGACATGCATCAGCACTTCTTCCTTTGAGCCCCAGGATAAGAAACCTTGGCATCTCAATTAGCTTGTTTTAATTAGAAAGATGAGGAGGAGAGCTCTTCGAAGCAGTTCTTAAGTAGTTCATCATCATATATTTCTGTCATTTTCCTGCTGTCCAAATGCACGAAAATCTGGTTCTTTCCCTCGTTTTGTAGCTGCTGTCTATCGATTGCATCAGAAACAGCTACAAAAATAATGCTTCCTGCATCATCGTCATTATCTGTGTAATAATCTTTGTTAATTATTGCAGTAATTATAGCAAATAATACCTGTTTCTTAATTGTATTTGCTTGCGATTGAGTATTAATAATTGAGATTCATTAAGTTAAGATTATGATAATAAATCTATTATAAACAATTAATAATATAAAAAAAAATGTTTGGATATTACTAAGCAAATTTGTGAATTAAATAACTAAAGAGAAAGTATGGTAAAACTGTGCATGCATGACATTAAGGAGACGGAATTTTCGTACCCACTGATGTAACTTTTATATCTTTGATATGCTAACTTATTGCATTTAAATATAATATTAAATTGATAATTATTATAATCTATATGATAACCAAACTGCAACCGCACTTAATCAAATATTTCGAGCAATTATATAAGTTTAATTTAGATACTTAATCAAATATTTATCTTATAATTATAATAAATAAATAATTGAAATAAAAAAAAATGATTTGAATAATTTTCTCAGCACGTCGACCAACATCCTCTGTAAAATTTGCTTGCGAATATTCCAGAAATAAAGGAATAATTTAATTTTGGAGAGTACCTCTTTCTCTCACCCTTTATTGTGCAGAGATTCCCTTTAATGCCCCGTGAGCTTTGCAACAATACTTTTATACTTATATATATCAAAATATATATGATATATATAAATATATATATGATATATATATATATATATATGATGTGTCAATTAAATTTCTGTATAAAAAATTCTTATGTAAGCGTATCATTTTTGTATGACAAATGCTTTAAAATATCTGTGCTATGTAAGTGCCTGCCGATGGAAGAGTGCCGACCGCGAAGTGACAAGTATGTATTTAATATATAAATAGATTACTTATTTTTTTTATTTTATTTTGAGTATTATTACAATTACACATTAATATACATTAAAATATATAGATAAAAAACTTATTATTTGAATATATTTTTTTTTATGTACCTGAATAAAAAAAAAAAAATATATATATATATATATATATTTATATAGTTTTTTAAAAAATATAGTCTAATTTCGAACAAAAAAACTTATAAAGCATTACAGACATATAAAGTTGATGGGACAACTTTATGAGTATAAAAATGGTGATACATTTATCTTACGTAGACGCTTACCATAAAAACAAAGCATTTTCCAATGTTGGAAATATCTAAATTAAAATAACTCGTTAATTATAATAATAGAGATAATATTATTTAAAGAGACATTTTGTTAAATTTTCTTTCATTAAAAAAATATAATTAAATAAATCTAACATATATGCATGTGTTGATTAGTGCAAGAAACAACTTTATTAAATGCGTATTAAAATGTTATTATTCATATTTAACTCGAATTTAATTATTTTTATTTTTATTATTTTTTGGACACTAATATTTTGAATAAGGAAATTCATTAGTACAATATTTACAAATATATTTCTTATCTTGTTATTTTTGCGCATTTGGCGAAGCGCCAGCTCATCTGCCGTCGGGCCATGCTGGCACGTGGCGATTGATCTGACTCACTGCGCTCATCTTTTAAGTAAAAAGTATTCCTATATATCTCTTAAATATCTTTTAAAAAATATAAATGAGTATTTAAAAAATATGAATAAGTATGATTTAAAAAGTTAAATAAAAAAAATTATTATTAAATTCACTGGGTCATTTTCATTATTATTAAAATAAAATGAAGATAATAATTTTTTTTTTTTTCAAAATGTTAAGATTATATATATAAAAGAAAAATACTATTTAAACCCGTTGATATAGAATTCAAAAAAATTTAACATATTTTATTAATATTTGTTTATTTAAATTAAAATAATACAAATATTATATTTAAAATTTATATTAAAATAATACCCAAATCTCATTGGATGAGATATTCTGGGTGCCTCATCAATGAGCATTTCTCATATTAAAAAGAAAATTAAATCTTGCAAGATACTAAATAAGAAAAGTCAAAAATCAAATAAATCCTAATGAATAAGAGACTCAGCATGAAATCAGAACCAAAAGCTCATCTGGGTTTGTCAACCCATAAAATCTGAAGATAGCATTAGTTAGGAACCAAGATCAGTCACAAGAGAAGCCCTCTTCACCAATTTGTTGTAATCCTTAATGTCGTCAACAAGTTGCAAAAATAGAGGCTCCATCATATATTTTTCAGCATTTCAAGATAACAAATGAAAAAGAACAAGTGAAATAAATGATAGCTTGTTTCCAAAGCTTCATTACACAACCTACAATTTGGATTGCAATTAGTTCCACACATCCTTAGAATATCCGACATTTTAAACCCATTCATGGCCGCTTTCCATAAGACACATTTGTATTTCATTTTAACACCTTTGCACCAAATGATTTCAGACCACCAAATATTGAGAAGATGATTAAACAACAAGTCTTGAGCATTTTTTAAAGAGAAGATCGAATTCAAGTTGAACAAAAATTGAGCATTGTTATGAACTCTTGCTGTGGCGCGCTGCAGCGCCTGTGCTATTTTTGGACAATCAAGTCTCCACAGCACAACACTACATAAACAAGACAAGAGCATAGTATTTTTATGGTGGAAGGTAAGAAACTAGCTATCAACAACTGTTTGAATGGGAAAATTTGAGAACTTTGCAAACCAAGCTCGAGGATTCTGCTTGAGGCCATAAAGGGCCTTCTGTAACTTTCATACACGTATTGGAAATGCAGAATCAATGAGCCCCTCTAACTGTGTCAAGTAAATATTCTCGTGTAAGTCCCCACTTCAAAAAGAATTATTAAAATTGAGTTGGTAAATAGGCCAACTGTAAGTAACCTCAAGGGTTAATACAATTCAAATAGTAACTAGTTTAATCAAGGGACTGAAGATTTCATCATAATTGATACCCTCTTACTGATGAAAACCACACTCCACTAGATGAGCTTTACAATGATGATGTGATCTATTGGTGCTGTATTTTAACTTATATAGTCATTTGCATGTGATGATGCTCATATCAGCAGTTTGAGGAACAAGAGAGCATGTTTTTTTTGTAGAGCAAGAAATTATATTCATCTTGCATGGCCTGTTGACAATATCGACTTGAGACGACTTGCTAATAACAAAGAGGTATAGAAGCTAAAGTCATATAGGCAACAAAACATTTACAAAGAATGTGTTTAGAGGTGAGGTAACATTTTGGTTTGAGGTTTCCAGACTTGAATCTAGTTCCAATAGGATGTGTATTTAATATTGGTTGATGCAGAACAATAGGGGTGTTGATTGAAGTGATAGTTAGTTCATTTGAATATGGCTGGGTTGGGTTAAGGAGAGTATAACAAACTAGAAGGGGTCGAGTGTAGGCGGAAGGGACACAAAGATTTTGAGGGTGGAAATTTGGTGGAGGTATGCTATTTACAAGTAAAGTAATGGGATTGAGTTGTTGGATCAATATCAGAGGGATTTTTTGAACTGTGGTGAAAAGTAGGAATGTTAGTTTCATCAAAAATAACATGAGGAGACACAAAGAATTTTTTCAGATTTAGGGTTAAGTCAAAGATAAGCTGTATGTGATCCACTATATCCCAGGAAGATGCATGAAGTAGATCAATTATCAATTTTGGAGGTAGTGTAGTGCTTGAGCCACGAAAAAGATGAGCAGCCAAATGCCTTGAGTTTTGAATAACTCAATTTATTATTTTGAAGGATTTCATTAGGTGATCTTGAAGGGTTACGAGATGTAGGTAGTCGATTGATGAGATAATTTGCTATTTAGAAAACATAGATCCAACAAAATTGAGGAAGTGAGGAGGTGGTTAATAGGGCATGGCCAATTTCAATAATATGTTGATGCTTCCATTTAGTCAGCCCATTTTGTTGAGAAACATATGGGGAACTAAAGTGATGGTGGGTGCTGTAGTTATCAAGAGTATGAGTGAATTTTTGATATTCTCCCCTTCCATTCGATTGAAGTTTCTTAATTTTATAATTGTAGGTATTTTCAACAAGAATTATAAATTTTATGAAAGTGAAGAGAGTGTCACTTTTGTGATGTAAAGGAAAGAACCAGCAAAATTGAGTACACGTATCAACAAAAATTATATACAACCTATGGCAGTAATAGAAACAATAGATGGCATACCCCAAACATATGTGTATATTAATTCTATGTGTTTATTATAAACATTTGAGGAATTTGGTAACGGGAGTCTATGACTCTTTGCTTGCAAGCAAGAATGAAAAATAAAATCAGGCAAAACAAAAACATCTAAATAACGTAACAAAATTTGATGAACTTTAAGGTGGGGATGGCTAAGGCGATTATACCATGTTTGTGCTGATGTGTGGCGGTTGGTGTGTAGAACAATGGGTGGCGTTAATGCTAAATAATGGGACAAGTGATACATCCCATGATCAATTATCCTATGAAAAACTTTCTTCTTGGTTGTAACAATCCTAGTTGTTACCTAGCTAAATTCAGATTAACTAAGTTAAATCAAGCTTTAATTTTGATTCCATTAGACTCAATGAGTCATTTAAACCTAACCATAAAAGTTTGAAATAAATTAGAGATAAATTGAGAATTTTGGTATTTTTGACTATTTTTGAGTCCTAGAAAATACCTAAATTAAATTGATCTTTAAATTAAAATCTGAGTTCATTTTTGAATTCCTCATACCATAATTAGTTAAGGGTAAAATTTTGGAAATATTTGGAGCTCATTTGATCTTAAATTAGATTATAAATTAATTAGAATTAAAGATAATTATTAAAATGAAGTAATATTAATAAAATTAAATATATATATATATATATATATTATATTCTGGATTAGCTGTCGAGACCGCAGCAAATCCGCTGCGGGGTCCCGACAGCGAGGCAGCATAAGCATCAAGCGGATGCATTAGCACGCATCTCCGCGCCTCCATCTAACGGCTCGTATCATCCGCGCTGAGATCTAATCCCACCCACTCGATCGGCATCTCCCATCCGACGCTCGAGATTTAATCTGCATACTTGTTATCCTAGATCACCATCAGACCGTCTATCCTCAACGGTCTCATGATCTGACGATGGAGACGAACCCCGCCACTGTGGATCGTCATCTTCGCTCGATCGCAAACCCCATAGAAAAAATCCGCTTGTACAAGCCACATCAATCCTTGTCTGCCACTCCCTTGGCAATGAGGTAGAGCTCATCGGGCCATGAGGCCCCTGCTAGCCCCAATTGTGGAGGCTCGAGGTTCCGTCCCTGCTTGAGCCTGAACTATGGCCTCCAGCTATGGTACCCACCCCCGGACCTTTCCCTCACCTATAAATACCCTCAGCACATCTCATTGACCCCCTTTGCTCATCGAGGTCCACTGGTACTCCCAGCTAAAGCATTTGGAGTTCTTGGCGAATCCTGGCATCCCGTAGTCGAGCACTGCTAATAGAGGGTGAGGTATGGCATTCAGACCCCTCTGTGTAGCTGCTGAGACTGCTTGGAGAGTTTTCGAGCTAGCCGTTTCCTCTCTATCGCAGCCATTCCCTAGTCCTTAGGTATAGCCTCTGATCCCATTCCTTTGTCGAGCTAGTTTCAGCTTGACTTGCACTCAATTGACCCTAGATGCTGCGATAGGACCTCACCTTAGCTCCCTAGTAGATGTCTAAGTCCTCTAATAGGGACTGGCAGTGGACCAGATGATGTAATCCTATCTGAGTGTGCACTGGCAGCCGATCCTTAGGATGCTGGATGCCAGTATTTTCCTGAGGCTTTGAGCTCTATCTCAAATTCTAATTGTCGTCTAGAGTGATTGCAGACTAATTGCAATCACTGGGCTCGATCTGATCGATCAATTCGACTTGGATTGATCGACTTAGAGAGAGCCTGTGTCCGTTAGATGCCGCGAGTAGCACCCCATTGATCCCTCCATGCTCGGGACCAGTTGAGTTGCCCAATCAATGCCCCTTTGATCCTTGAACGCATAGGCATATAGCTCAGCTTATATCGTCAGCTCTATGAGGAGAATTCAATCCTCACGGTGCGCTTCAAGAGAACGTCTCGGCCGAGTAGCACCCCGGCGATCCGGCGCATCCCAGATGGGGATTTTGGGTTTAGTCGTCGTGTCTCACACTCCTGAAAGTGTAGCCATCGAGTTCTAGGCAAGGCGCTGTCTGTGGACGGAGAATTTGGGATTTGAAATCAACCCTAATCTCCCTCTATCTAGTATCCCCAGCGAGGAAGACGAATAGTGCCGGGTCAGGCTGGACCCCGACTCGCGCCTTTTTGTTTTCGGCTGACTGCAAATTAATATAATTACTGAATTAAATTCTCTTTAAGGAAATTAATTCAGTAAATTAAGTCATATGGTTTTTATTTAAATAAATATTCAGAATAAATTAATGAAATAACTTTAACTATACTTATTCAAATGGTATGATACAATATACCATTTGAATCAGAAAAATACAAGGAATAATAATATAAAATAAAATCAAAAATCCAATGGTTAGATTTTAATAAATTGCATAATATTTCTCTATTTGTATTTAAATCATAATAAATTCATTAATTATCCAAAAATATTGAATAAGGTCTCTGATTGCTCATGAAACCATGGAGAAACTATGTAGACTATTAAAAATAATTTAAGACCTTTAATTTTACTAATCACTCCTTAATTACTTTAAGAAAGGATTAGTAAATTTAACCTTAGATTGACCTTTGATTTTGGGGAATCTAGTTCCTAATGCTTTATTAAGTATAGTAGAACTTATAAATATGTTTGGATCACCCTAGAGTGCCTTAATTTCCTTAATCACCTTAATTTGCCTTAATTTGAAATTAATGCTAATTAAGCTAAATTAATTATCCAAACCCTAAGATAAGTGTTTAGCCTTCTTCATTAATCAATATGAAGCTCATTAAAATAGATTTGAATCAATTTAGATGATTAAATCCTAAAATTTGATTTTTAGCCTTTAGAGGGGTATTTTTGTTATTTTGACCAAAATGTGCTTAAGTACCCCTAAACCCTAAGAATCTCAAGTAAAATGATTGTGATCAGTAATGAAATGTATTAACATCACTTGTTAAGTGGTATCACCTCATGATTGAATCTTAGTATTTAAATCTTAAAATCCTTACGTAAGCTCTTAAGACCTTAAGTGATCTTAAGACCCTTCATGAAAGCCTTAGCTTAATCAATATTAAAAGTTGAAGCTTCTAACTCTAAATATATTACCAAAGTTATTCATGAATTAGAGTCTTAAGGAAAGTAAAAGCAAAAGTTTTAAAAAACCCTAAACTTAGACTTGTTAATTTAGATCTAAGTGATCAGAACTTCAAATAGTAGATCTCAGATCTTAGACTTTAGACTTTAGATCTTCTAATTAGATTGAATTACCTTCATTTAGAATTCTTTACTTGATTAACTATTTAACCCTTTTGAAATCTTTCTTGTGGGTGTAGGATTGATGCAATCTATAGAATAACATAATTATCCTAAAGATTGAATATAGATCTTAGATTCTTAGTTCTTAATTAATTATTTTATCTTATAACCAGTAGAGTGACCTTTTAATTAAGATTTTAGCTTATGAGTCTTTCAGCTTATAACATTCCTTATCTTTAATTTGGGTTTTAAGTGTTAACCCTAGATCCTTATTAGAATATCATCTTGGATTCAAGATCTGAACACCAAAGTGGAGTTTGGATCCAGAATCCTTAATCTTGGTTTACTTAATCAAGATTTGGGTTAAGAGAGGAAAATCATAGCAATTAAGTCGTTGAATTATTTACTTTGAATCTTTATAGTCATCATATGATTATGAATTAAAACTTGTTAAGTTCTATTGTTAACATTAAGGTCATGAATCTAGGATTATACTCGATAGCTAGATATTGGAGATCTTAAACTTGTATCTTCTCAGAATAGTTAGATTTGAATAAATTAGACAACAACAGATATCACATAAGTCTAGATTGAGTCTCTTGCTTACTTTGACTTTGATTGCTTTGCACACTTTGAAGATTGAGCCTTGTTCTTTGAGCATAATAGGTAAACTTAGGATATGGAAGATATATACTAAGCTAGTATTAGAAAATCATAGTATTCATTCAGTTCTTTTAGTGCTTTCAATTAGCAGAGTATATGCTAGCTTAGTTTGCCTTTTCAGTTCTAGTATTGTTATAGAATAGACTCGGACCTAGCTCTGCAGATGTCTAGGATGGATACATGTCTTATTCTATAAGTTCAACTCAGACCTAGCTCTGCGGAATCTAGGATGGATACATGTTGAACTTTTGTTCAGAGGCCCTGTATAGCCTATTTCTGTTATGGCAGTACTATGTCTTAGGCTTACTCCTACTTCAGTTCAGTTTTTAGTATTTATTTTGCTTTGCCACATGCTTCAGTGGCCTTACTTTAGTGCCTGGCTTACTCTGCCATATGGTTCAGTGGCTTAACTTTTTGCTCATTCATGTACTTAGTTTACTTTTGCCACATGCCTCAGTGGCCTTTTCATATTAAATCTGCATGCTTGTATAAATACTCTTATTGATTAGTATTAAATATTGGCATGTTTAGGATGCTACAATTGTATTTTTATTTCAGCACTTGTGTTCTTTATACACTCAGCATGTATCCATGTGATCATAAGCATGTAAGGATCAGATTTATTTCAGTAGTTATAGTTATTTTTCTTTTAGCATCACTATGTTTAGTTGTTATTTTGTATATTATTTTTATATACTTGTTGATTAGCTATAAATGATTAATTTATGGCTATCCAGTTCTTTGTAACTTTTAGCACCTTATAATGCTTGCATATTTAAAACATTTAAATGTGATATCTTAAATATTCAGTTCACTTAAATTGCCTAAAATGTACTTAGACAATTATCTAACAGTAATAATTTTCTTTTGTTGGCTGGGGACCTGGCATTTGTGATAGCAACAATTGTTAGATTTGGAGCTGTTCGTGGGCAGTGCTGCAAGAAAGGAGCAGGTGTAAGAGGAGGATCTTCCAACTGCTATTTTGCTAGGTTTTCTTTTCTACAGTGAGTTTGAGAGATCATTTCTTTCTTTTAATTCTGTCTGTAATAATTGAATTTTGGATATATTTACTTTTATGCACTTGAACTGAGTTACTGTTAATTTTGCTTCTTTTATACTATATTATGCCTGTGGATGTTATATTATGTTATTTTTCTGCTTCCGTTATTTTGATTGACGTATGTTCACTGTTCCAAGTGACAAGTTGTAACAACCCAAGTTGTTTCTTTAGTCAGTTAAGGCTAATCTTAATCTTAAATATAATTATGAGTGCTAATTAAGTCAATATGAGTCAACCCCTAAGACCTAGTCCAAACTAGGAGTCAAATAGATAGAATCCTGATTTCTAGAAAACTAAAAAAAAATCTTAAAATTTGACCTATTTAAATTGACCCCAGATCGAAAAACGGACATCACTATTGCATTCATTGCCCACAAATTAGTTAGGGGTGATATTTTCCTGTCAATCGGGAGTCGTCGAAATTTCAACGAATATTTTAATAATATTTAAAACACCTCAAAATTTGGGAAATTAAAATACTTATCGAATCGAAAATCCAACCTCGTCGTTGCGTTCCTCACCCCTCAATTAGCTAGGGGTGAGTATTTGGAAATTTTCGGGAGCTAATTAATTAATTGGAATTAATTATAACTAATAATTAATTATTTAAAGTATTCAAATAAAATTTTTATATTTATTTTAATCCCAAACGGCGCCGTCAACTCCATCTCCACGCCGTCCGCCCTAACTGCGTCTCCACCGTTCGATCAGACGGTCCATCCGGACAGTGCGATCCACGATCGGACGGTTCCCTCATCCCCGTCCCCGTCCCAAACCCTAGCTCACAGCGTGGCCACCCCCGCCGCTCGAACAGGCCAGTCCGAGCGCTCCCCGACCTTGCCGACTCCGCCTAGAACTCCATTAATCTCAAATTCGCAAGCCCAGTAGTGAGTCACGCGATTGAAGGGCAAGTTAGAGGCCGACCAACCGAACCCTAGCCGAGGATCAGGTACGCCCTAACCTCCTAATCTACTCATGGAATTGTCTTATTTGGTTGTGTATTGTTATTGCTTGCGTTCAAATATCTATCTGACGGAGGCACTGGAGCTCGATCGATCGAAGATGACGACCGACATTTGAAGCATAGGTTCAATATTAAGGTTAAGGATTTAGGACTAGTTAGGCCACCTCAGACGTTGGTCCAGCCACCATCGGCTAGCTCTTGCCGAGGCCGATCCGTCGGTATGCGGGACGGTGCTTGGCACCGCCGGGAAGGGCGGCTAGGGCCGTGCCCTAGTCCGAACGTATCCTCGCGTGCGGGCCACATGAGTCGCGGTGCCCGAGGGAGTGGGCCCCGCCGGTCCGTCAGCTGGCGTGCAGTGGGCCCCTCCAGCGCTCGGCCATGCCGATGCCAGGGCGCCATGTGACAGGCGGGCCCCGCCCACTGAGCCGCGCCCAACCGTTGCAAGCCACGTGTCGCTGGGCCCCGACGCCGGTGAGTTCCTGCAGAGAAGATGAAAATTAATAATCTTTAGTTAATTAATATTATATTATTAATTAATAATTGGTTAAGATAATTAATTAGGATCGGTAACCTCTAAATAATTAATATTAATCCATAAACAAAAGCTAATAAATAAATATATGTATATGTATATATACATATATATATATATTGGATTAGTTAAGTTAATTGGTATTAATTAATTAACAGTACTGATAACTAGTTAAATAATTAGTACTGCCAGACAGTAGTTAATCTAAATAATTGACATAATTAAATCTATATTTATATTCAAACAGTAATCTATTATTAATAATACTGACTTATTAGGATTTATTAGTAATTTAATATTAATTAGATAATTAATAACTTAATGAAAGCATTAATTAAGTTCAATTATGATTAATTAAGATAAATGATAATTAATACAGATTAAGAATAATTAATTAATTAATTAATAAATACAGAAAAATATATTTTAAGTTTATGAGTGAACATTAAATTAATACAAATTGAATAAATAAATAGTAAAATAATACAAATTATATTTTTGAATAGTAAAACTTAGAAGTTTAATAACTTTTTATAGGTTGATCCAAACATAGTCAATATAGGACTCATTTTACTCAGAAAAATAAAAGGAATCAAATGGTGCAATGCAAAAATTAATTTTAGGGTACGCATAATAAAGTAGCATTTTTGAACCTATTTAGGACCCATAACTTTTGGCCTAATTGACCAAATATAATCAATATGGGTCTTAAAATACTCAGGAGAACAGCCCTGTCACTGTAGTAGTATTAGTTTTCCCATTTGGATATCACAACAAAAAGTCAACCCTAGATCTCACAGTTGACTTTATGAAAATTGACCAAAATGCCCTTAGAATTCAAATGACCATAACTTGGTCAAATCAACTCCAAATTCAGAAATTCAAGATGCTAACTAATTTAGAATTTTGATGTCATCAATAAACTGAAATAATATTTAGGATCTAAATCCTAGAAATATAGAAAATGACCAAAATATCCCTAACCTTAGTAGGTCATATCTTGACCATTTGAGGTCCAAATTGGGTTTACTCCCTATCAACATACTCGGTATATTATAGGGAAGCTATAGAAACAGAGTTTGCTAAAATTGGATTTTAAACGGAAAAATTCAGTTTTTGTCACCCGTTGACCGACCCAAAATTACCAAATTGCCCTTCCAACTTAAAACATCCATAACTTAGTCAATTGAACTCAGAATACATTATTCTTAGACTCTATGGAATCCTTGAACAGTAACTTATAATAAACTGCAAAAAGTCAAGTTTCTTTAGACTAAATATTACTGAAATACCCTTAAGTCAAAACCTTAGTTTGAACATGTAAAACCCATCTTTTGTCCAAATTGGACGTACTTACTATCTATCTTTAAGTTAGACAGTAAGGAATCATTTGAAACCAAGAAACTTCAGTTTGGACCGTTAAATCAAAAGTTGACTTTTCAGACCTTAAGTAGAGGCAAAATGGTTATTTTGCCCAAAATTTAGGTTAAACACCCTTAACCTTTAATTTGTCGTTTAAAACATTAAAACCAATATTAGAGTCAATTAAGTGAGTAAACTCAACAATTATGTTAATCTGTAAAATACCTGAAAATCCTCTTAAGTCCTTTTCCTTAGGATTATACACATCACATAATGACCATTCTTGAGACTAGGACTAGATCATAAGTTAGAGTTCATTTAATAAATAAATGGGTTACTCAATGGGTGAAACCTTGGTTTTATTAGTTTTTAGAATTTTACAACTTATTTTGATTATTTTGTCTTTTAATCTTAGATTTAAGATAGGAGATTCATCTTATTAAGTTTGTTTACTTAATAGGGTTTGCCTTAACTTGTAGATCACTTTTAGAATAAAACCTAGATTTTAGGTCTTATCTTTTTCGGATTATGTGATTAAGCCCAATTTCGTGGTATTTAATCCATAATCTATAGTTTAGTAATTTTGATTAGAGCTTAGTATAGAACGTCTAAAATTATTAATTAGGTCATGATGATTTATTATTTAACTCTTATAGTCGACTTTGATTAAGCATATTAGGACCTAGCAAGTCCTAATATTTTATAACCTATAAGGATGAGTTTCTAAGTTACACTCGATAGTAGGAAAATGGAGATCCTGAACTTGTGTAACTTGGAATAGTTAGAATAGATAATTAGAAAACAAATGATATCACCATATTAGTAGAGTCTCTTGCTTATTTTTGATTTTTATGCTACGCATTTCTTGTATATTTGAGCTTACTTCCTTGGACATATCATATAAGAGAACTTTGTGCATGAAATAAAAACTTAGAATAATTAGAATAATAGTTGCCTTTGGGTTCAGTTTTTGGGTGGATTTTGGTGCACATTTACCCTAATGGACAGGGGTAAGGACTAATAAGGAGGCTTAATATTACTCATTGAGGAGTGTGTGTTAAGCTTGGAACCCGTATAGTCTTGCAAATGTGCTTGACTCCTAAGCTATTTCTGAACGTGTCCACAGAAACAAAGTAAAATAACTAAAAGATGTTGCATAGTATTGCCTACCTCTTTAGTCACACAGTGTTATCCAGTTATGTCTACCCTAGCCCAAAAAGGCTATAGGGATAGATATGTTTGCCCTAGCCCAGAAAGGCTATGTGGGTGGATAGATATATACGTGTTTGCCCTAGCCCAGAAAGGTTATGAGAATGGATATATATATATATATATATATATATATATGGGCCAGGTTGGCCAATTCTTATGATATGGTAGTTAGTATACAGATATTCAGATTCATGTATAGTTTTGACACTTGGCTTACTTTTCAGTATTTTTATTCAGTTAGCTATTCATTTGTTCAGCTTATATATATTAGGATATTAGAATTTTGCTGCTATTATGTGTATCATTACTGAGTTAAGTTATTTAATTTGTATATTTCTTTTTGATCACCAACATGTTTATGATGCAGTATTTTATTTCAATACTAATTTTGTTATATATATATCCCCTGCCTGTTTAGCTTATATTTGAGGCATGCCTTAGCCTCCTTTTTGCTTAAAGTTATAAATATTGCTTATAACTTTTCCTTTCTTATTGTTCTGCTAGTTGCTCATATTATTTGATGTAGTTGTTGCTTAGAAGTTGTAAAATGGTGATATTGCAAAACACATAAAATTTATCAGCCTAAAATATACTTAGATAATTGTCTAACACAAGATTTTGTCTTTTTCTGCTGGGGCCCTACATTGTGAAATCGATAATGTCAGGTATTGAGCAGCTTGAGGATCCTGTACCCGAGGAGGAGCCTTATTTAGAGGAGGGGCAGTAGCTTGGACCAGAGGACATTTAGTTACTTAGTTTTATATATGTGAGAATGGGTGTATTTTCACTTTCATTCTTAAACTTTAAATTGTTGTAATAATACAGGTACCTATGACTATGTGTTTGGATTACTATATATTATTTATTTCGAGTCATATTTCATTATACTTGTACTGTGATGCTTGGATGTTTCTCATTTTTAATTATCTTCTGCACTCTATATGTTTTACTTAGATAGTGACTATTATTTGATTCTGTGCTTACTCCTTCCCATATTAGGTGGATTGTGGATTTTATCCTAATTCAATGATAAGTGAAGTGTTAGCCAGAGTGACACACCACCCCTTAGCTCAATCCTGCGAATTGAGGGGTAGGGCGCCACAGTTGGTATCAGAGAATTTCCTTAAGGTGTTAGATCAGAATTTGCATTCTTTTCTACCTAATGGAAGATTTTTCTGCCAGTTCAGTCGCTATGTTATGAAACATTAGAGCCACATCCAAGATACCACAATATTAAACTCAGAATAAGAAGCATAATAATCAAAATACACAAGCAACTATATAGAATAGATCCCTAAAATTTAACTGTGTAACCTAACTATTTTAATTGACGTACTTAGATATACCCGGATGACAATTGAGTGGCATCACCGATGATTTGAAGAAGGTTGGGAAAGCATTGCCCAATTCCATCAATGACACGAGGTGTAGATAAAAGGAGTATCAGACTCTGAAACCCGAATGTTGAATCAACTACTCCAACAAAGCGTATTCAGAGGATATGACCTCCCTGCTTTAGCCAAGAGATGGCTAAGGATGACAGGTACTGTGCTTGAAACTATGAACATTCATGACAATGTTAGGATTGCTCTCATGACACGCCTCCTACAGGACAAAGCCAAAAACTGGTGGAGCGTCACACTTCGAGCACTTACTCGTCGACGTGAAGGAATGCAGGTCGACGTCACCTATGAAGACTTTCACTGCGCCTATATCACCCGATACATCAGATAGATATCTTATCTTTTATTCATATGTTATATGTACTACCTTATGCATCCTTGTAACCTGATCTTTGAATTAAGCAATTATTTTTGCATCACTTGATCTGGATATCCAGGAATACTACTGTGCAAGCATGACAGGATACGATCTTTTCGCCCACTTTAAGGACAGATGGAAGTTTGATGTGTACTTAGCAAAAAGGCATGGAAGAGAAGTCCAAGGGGTCTCCCCAACAGGAGCCAGCGTACTAGAAAAAATGCTGGAAGACGCAGTGTACCAGGGACTGGATTTCCCCATCCTGGCTAAGGAATGGTTACAAAGGGTAACCAAGGTGTTCGACGAGCTGGAGTGCCCGGATGGCGCCCGACTCAACATCATCAAAATCATCCTCCACGACTACGTGGAGGAGTGGTGGGCTCGCGAAGTATGGATGTTTGAATGAAGATTTGCCCGACGCTGCTGAGAGATGACATGCGCGGACTTTCCCCAAGCTTTCATGAGAAAATACATAGGAAAGATTCTGTGTTTTCTCTGTTGCTATCATCTACTGCTTCAAATGATGCGTTATTTACCCTTATATTTTGGTTAATATAAAAAATAGACTGTTATGATCTCCTGTTTAATGAGTTTCTGAAAAATGCATTGTTCTTAATTCAGATTTTAGCAATCATGAACCCAGGACCAAGCCCTTCTCATGTTCCCTCCAGCACCTCCTCTAGTGAGGTAAGTGCATTACTAGAAGCAGTCAAAATGATGGTGGAATCCCACCAATGATAGGTAGAGTTTAGCCAAAAATAGGCCAGGAAGGCTGCAAAAGCACAAACGAAACAAGCCGAGTGAATGGAGCGGCTTCTGGTGGCTCAAATAAACTAGAATTGAACCACAGCGGAAGTTGCCCCAACACCACTGAACCCACAACAACATCAATCCATAGAAGGGATGCTGAACAGCTTCCTCAGACTGAGACCCCCCACTTTCGATAGAACTCTCTTAGCAATTGACAGGCCACCTGGATAAAGATGGTGGAAAAGAACTTAACAAGCATACAGTGCCCCGAATCAGCGGTAGTCCATCTCGCTACCCACCTCCTACAGGGTGAAGTTGAATACTGGTGGGACACCACCTGTAGCACAACATTCGCTGAGATACCACTAGCGAAAATAACATGGGATGAATTCATCGAGGTATTTCAAGCTAAATTCATTCCCCCATCCGCCAAACATCGATTAGAGGAAATGTTTCTAAAACTGTAGTAGGGTGATCAATCTGTATCAGCATACGATGCAGAATTTTGTCACTTTACTAGATTTTCCACAAAGTTAATTCCTACGGAGTCATATCGCTGTTACCAGTTTCAGGATGGCTTGCGACCTTCTATCAGAAGTTAAGTAATTCCCCTACGCATAATTGATTTCTCAGAGTTACTTGAAATGACTAAAGTAGTGGAGCAAGATCAAGCCAGGGAAGGACCTAGGAGAAGTATCGGGTCCACATCATTCCAGCAGAACACTCCCAAATGAGCCAGAGTGTACCAGCTCGAGGGTGAAACTCCAGCTACTGATCATTTAATGGTTGCACCAGACCACACCCATATGGTCGATGCTACCACGTGGGTCGTGTCTGCTTTACTTGCGGACGACCAGGCCATGTATTCTATACCTGTACTGCCACGGACACAGTTGATGGTGATCAGATTGATCGTTCCAAGCACTGCTGTGGCAGTCACCCCCTTTAATCATAAGGATTAGGGTGTAGTCATCACTAAGCACATCTCTTACTTAACAATATGTTGGAATTTAAGACTCTAATCTAATCTTAAGAGAAAGATGTGTTTTTTATAATAAAGCAAAGGATAACAATCACTTAATGAGTATACTATGAAATCATAGTGCGGAAGAAAAGTACAAACTGAAGTAATCATCCATTCATCATATTACAAAGTAAAACATCCAACTCAGAATATACAATGCAGGAAAAGTAAAGTACAATTTAATCCTGTATTATTACAAACATTAAAGTTAAAAGTGCTGTAATATGAAATAAAGTCTCTCATTCTCTCGAGTGCAAAAGTAAGTAAACTAAGAAGCATAATCTACTGGTCTTCATCAATCTGATCCTCCTCCTAAATCTATTCCTCTGCAGGTTCTACCTCCTTAAATAGCTCAGAATATATCATTATCAGTTTCATAATAGTAGGGCCCTAGCCAACAAAAGAAAATTATAGTTAGATAAAATGTCTAAGTACATTTTAAGGTAATCATTTTTTTATGTATTTTAAGGATATCACAAACTTAACTTAAGTGTAAAAATAGTGGTAAAGAGATAAAGAAAGGAAATGCTAGTTATAATAATAATTTATAACTTAAACAAAATGTGAAGTAAACACATACCTCAACTCAAGCTGCATAAAAGGTAAGTAAAGTGCAAATATAAATCTACAAAGTACAAAGAAAAATCGTAAATAATATGATCAAACTAAACATACCGATTTATAATATAAAGTAAAAGTACTGTATTGAAAAGAAAACAAAATGTGGAGATACTCCTACTTAGTTCTGCCAAAAAGTAAAGTTCATCTTCTCATATAGGAGAAACATCCTAGATTAAAGTATGTTGTGCTAGGAAAGTGTCATAGTCACAAGGTAACATCCATCTAATCATCTAGGAAAGTGTCCCAAGCAAAAGTAACAAGCACTAGGAAAGTGTCCTAGGCAAAAGATATCCTAAAGTAAGCTTATACTAAATGGCAGACTAAGTAAAACATAACCGACAAGTTATAGTAAAGTTTATTTTATTTAAGTTTTCTTTTTAAATTATGAAATGCCATATGAATGTAATTCAAATTTAACATTGAATATTCATCAAATATTCATGTTTAATAAAATATGTCCAAAAATGTAATGAGGCTCAAAAACAAGGAAAGTATAGCATATCAATTTCAAGATAATAAGTAGCACTACACAAACTTTGTGATATCATTTATTTTTTAATTTAATTGTTCTAACTACTCTAAGTTACATAAGATTCAAAATTATCAATTCCTACACTGTATGTAACTTAGAATCATGAACCTATAAGTTGAACATAATTAGGATTGGCCACATCCTAATTATAACTGAATCAACATCGACTATATGATTAAATAAATGAATTAATCATCCTAATTTGTTATTTTACAAATCCCAAACTAAATCTTTATTAGCCAAATCAAGATTAAAATGATTAAGAATTAAACTCCAAAGAATGAAGTTCAATTACTTAATCACAAGGTCATCTTAAGTACTAAGGTTTAATCCCATCTTACTGATTAAGCGTTAAGGCAAATCCTATTGAATTAAGTCAAACTCAATAGAATAGATTTCTAAACCTAATTCTATAATTAAAAGATCAAATAATCATTTAATAAACTATGAAAATCTAATAAACTAGTAAAATCAAGGTTTCACCTAAATAAGTAACCCACTTTACTCATTATATGAATTCTAACCTAAGATCTATTCTTAATCTTAGGAATTAAGGCTCTTAAGTACTAAGAGTAGCACTCAGACACACATCCTAACTAAAGTTATAAGACCTATGGATGCACTAAGAAGTTTAAAGAAAGAAAGGATCTCACATCTCTACTTAGGTTTTTACTTAAGACTTAAATTAAGGTTTTTCTTGAATTTATAATTTAAGACTTAGAACTATTTAAATTAAAGTCTAAATCACTTTAATTACTATATATTATGATTTAAGAATGAATTCAGGACTTAAAATCATTAAACCCTAAATTTGGGCAAAATGACCATTTTGCCCGTACTTAAGAGTCTAAGATTCATCTTTATAAATAGGGCTTGAATTTGGAATTTACTGAAGTGGAGTGATTACTTATTGTCTAATATAAGCTTAGATAATAGTTCACTAATTTTGGTTAAGTATTTAGCCTTATAAGGTTAAATTAAGAAATTTGACCTATAAGGGTAATTTGGTAATTTTACCTTAATGAACCCTATATTTTTTATTAGTTTACTGTAGATTATATTTTAAGGTTTTTAAAAAACCTAAAATCATCCAATTCTGATGTGTATTGGCTAAGTAATAGCCAATATAAGTTCTAGGGTTAAAATGGTAATTAAGGATTCTTAATTAAGGGTCCAAAAATCCTAACTTTTCCAATTGATAACCAAATTAATTAAAATCAATGTCTATGAATTACAAATGATCCACTGATTATAATGACTAGTAGTAGGTTCAATTTGGACTCTAATTGGCCAAGTTATGGCTTAATTAAGGTTTAGGGTGATTAGTGAGTGATTAGTGAAATTAATCACCAAATCACTAAACTAATCATACCACTAGATTTTAATTTATTTTATGAGTTCACTAAAATTTGAATCACTCAATTTGGATCATTAATTTTGCTAATCTTCACTAATCAAGTTTTAGAGTAATTAGGGTTAATTAAGAAATCTAAAAGTTGGATCCTAATTTTTTTTTTTTACAGTTTACTGTAAATTAGATTTTCCTGATCTAAATTGATATTTGGATCACCTAATTTGGAGCTAAATTGACTAATTTATGATCATTTGAAGTTCTAGAGTTAATTGACCTAATTAAGGTTAAGTCCTAAATGTGATTAGTCTAAATCTAATCCAAACAGCAAAGTTAACACTACTAAAATATTCCTTAGAGTTTTTTGAGTATTTTGAGACCCATATTGGGTATGTTTAGATTAGTGGTTTAAAAGTTATGATCAATTGAACATTTGTAGCATTTTTTTTTGAATTATTTAATGACCTAAAATGTCACTATACAAAATATTAATCATACTGAATTTTGGATGACATCAAAATATTCTTTGATTTTTGTTGATTAATTTAATATATTTAATTGTATATTTGGATGTGTATGTTGTAAGTTATTTAAGTTTAAAGTTTAATTATTTCTAATTTAATTAAATGCATTTATTTAATTCATTCATCATTAATTTGCAATTAAATTTTTTTTTATTAAATTTGTCTAAAGTAATTATCATATCATTAGATATTATTAATTAATCATATTAAATTTTTTGTTTATGTAAATATACATGTATGTATTAGTATATCTATACATATTTGTATATATACATTCATCTAATTAAATTAGTATGTATTTATATATTAATTAATTTAATTATTTTTATAATTTTAATTTTCTTTTGTCTGCAGGAAAAGACATCTGGCGACCATCATGGCAACGTGGCAGAATGCCACTGGTTGTGACACCTGAAGTGGGTCACACAGCTGCTGTCAGAGGAGACAGCAACGGGCCCTACGGGACACGTGCCCTTCCTACGCGCGATGGGAGGCCAGATGCGGGCCCCACCTGCTGACGCAGTGCGACCTGATTGCGGGCCCCAAACATTATATCCGCAACCCGCGGACAAAGTTGTGGGTCGGGTTCGACCCGACCCGACCCAAGGCGATCTCTCTTCCCCCCGGGAGCAGAGGATTAGGGTTGACGATTTCAACAACCTCCCGGCGTCATCGAAGGTCGACCCGCACGGGGATAGGAAGGGATTTTCAAGGAGTACACAACCATATGTGGATCATCGATAGAGGAGTTTTGAGTCCGACGTAATCTCAAACCCTAGCTAGTCCACAAAAACTTAACGATTTGTAGTGTGGGAATCCGTTTGATTTAAATCGATCGAACTCATTTGAGTTTGATTAGGACCGGTACATTGACAATCGAGGAGATGAAATAAGGAATCGAATTGTAAATTGCAGTAATTGTTGAAGATCGAGGGTTTAAGCGCGTACCTCAAATGAATGGTAGGGAAGGATCGTAGCTTGGTTGCCAGGTTCCGGACTTCGGGGTTGAAACCGAGCGAAGTAGGAGTTGTAATGCGGTGGCTAAGAGCGGTGGGATCTGCCGTGTGTCGATGCGTTCGACTCGTGCCGAACTTTTGCATCCACGCGGCGCATTCGCGGGGACGACTAGCCACAGCCGTCTGATTCGCGATCAGATGGCGCAGGTGGCTCGTCAAGATAGACGGCGGAAAAAAAGATTTGGGTTACGGCGTTAGGTTAACAAGGACAACACCGTTAACTTATTTAAATAATAATTATTATTTAATTGTTTTATTTTCAATTTCATTAATTGATTTTATTTGATTAAACATAATCCAAAAATTATAAATAAATCACCCCTAGCTAATTGAGGGGTGAGGAACGCAACGGCGCGATCAGATTTTTATTTTGACGAGTATTTAATTATTTGATTTTCTTAGGTATTTAAATAATATTAAAATATTAGACGAAAATCTAACGACTTCCAAATGCCTCCAAAACTTCACCCCTAGCTAATTTGGGGGTGGTGAACGTAATGGCGAAGTCAGATTTTTAATTTGAGATCAATATAAAAAGTTAATTTCTAGGGTTTTGGGATTTTTCAGAAATCAGGATTTGCTTTATTTGATCCTTGATTTGATTTAGATCTTAGATGTATATTCTAAATGACTTAATTAAGATATTAGAACCATAATTAAGATTTAGATTAGTCTTAATTGACCAAAGTAACAACCTAGGTTGTTACAGCCGCCAAGTATTTGATTATTCTAGAAGCCTACGGCAGCTCGTCCAGCACCCCCTCCCACCTCAGTCGTGAGGCGTGAGACACCTAATGTCCCTCGCCCAAATGCACCCCGGCCACCTCCACGGCAGACTTATAACAACAGTCCTGCCGGTCTTGCGCGCATGTATACCCTCACACCCGTTGAGGCTGCGGAAGATAACAATGTAGTGTCAGGTACACGTTCTTGAACCTCCTTATCCTTACTGTTACTGCTTACTTTACATAGTCAGTAAATAATTTCCTCTTCAATTAGGTTCGATCTATATAAATGACAAACCCTGTAACATTTTTTTTGACATTGGAGCTAGTCACTCCTTTGTGTCTGAAGGGTGGGCAACTTAACCTAACCTTGTACCGCCTAGCCAATCCTCTTAAGGTTTGGTTACCTTCTGGAGCCCAAATGCCAGCACGCCAGTTTTGCACAAAGTACAAATTCCAATTGCAAATGAGAAGTATGAGGCCAAGTTAGTAGTCCTCCCAATAGCCAACTTTGATGTAGTATTAGGCATGAACTTGCTAAGTCAATATAATACCACCATTAACTGTACCAAGAAAAAGATCACCTTGGGTAGTGGTGGTAGAGCCATATCCTTTATTGGTAACCTTAGTACACAAGCCTCGCTCATCAACGCTATAAAAGCAAAAATGTTAGTTCAGAAAGGGTGTGAAGCCTTCCTAGTGACAATACTAGGAGAAAAGAAAGAAGATGTTCCCTTATCGGAGAACCCCGTTGTTTGCAAATTCACTGACGTTTTCCCAGAAGACTTACCCGGTCTTCCTCCCATTCGGGAAGTCGAATTTGCAATTGACATAGTCCTGGGGACACAGCCCATTTATAAAGCTCCTTATCGTATAGCACCCAAGAAATTGCAAGAATTGAATAAATAGTTACAAGAGCTCCTAGAGAAAGGTCTCATTAGGCTAAGCTCGTTACCTTGGGGAGCACCAGTATTATTCGTGAAAAAGAAAGACGATTCTATGTGTATGTGCATTGACTATCGTGAATTGAATATAGTCACGATCAAGATTAAGTATCCATTACCGCGCATAGATGACTTATTCGATCAGTTGGCAGGAGCCAAGGTGTTTTCAAAAATTGATCTACGAGCAGGCTATCATCAACTGAAAGTTAAGGACATGGATGTTGAGAAGATAGCTTTCAAGACTCGTTATGGACACTAAGAGTTTTTAGTAATATCATTTGGGTTGACAAATATGCCTTCAATATTTATGGACCTGATGCAACGCATCCTCAAACCGTACCTTTGATAAATTCGTAATCATTTTCATTGACGACATCTTGATCTACTCCAAGGACCGGAAAGAGCACAAAGAGCACTTAAGAATAGTGCTAGAAGAACTACGTGACCACAAACTCTATGCTAAATATTCCAAATGTGAGTTTTGGCTTAATTCGGTAGCTTTTCTGGGGCATGTCGTAGATGCCCATGGTATTAGAGTTGATCAAAACAAAGTCATTTCCATACAGGAATGGGTTCAGCCCAAGACAGTGACCGACATCAGAAGCTTCTTAGACTTAGCTGGATACTACTGAAAGTTTGTAAAGGGATTCTCCCAAATAGCCTCTCTGCTGACTAAACTAACCCAGAAAGCAGTGCCATTCGAATGGTCTCCAGCATGTGAGAAGGCTTTTCAAGTATTAAAAGATGCATTATCCACAGCTCCAGTTCTAGTCCTTCCTAGAGAAGGAGTGAACTACCAAGTTTACACTAACGCCTCGGGTATAGGCTTAGGTGCCGTATTGATGCAGGAAGGTAAGGTCATCGCCTATGCGTCCCGACAATTGAAAATCCATGAGAAGAATTATGCCATACATGACCTAGAGCTAGCTGCTGTAGTGTTCGCCTTAAAGATTTGGCATCACTATCTATAAAGAATTCAATGCTCGATATTCACCGATCATCAAAGCCTAAAGTATATATTCACCCAGAGGGAACTGAACTATAGGCAGAGAAGATGGCTAGAACTGATCAGTGACTACGAACTGAACATATAATATCATCCGGGAAAGCCAACATCATAGCTGATGCCCTAAGCTGTCAGGCCACACTAAATGCCATTATATCAAAGAGCCTGTTAGTAGAAGAATTTTGCAAATTGAATATCAAACCTGTCTGTGGAGACAAACTCAGCTCAGCGCTGTCAAACATCAATGTGAAACCTACCTTTCACAGAGACGTGTCCATATCACAGACCAAGGACGAAGAGTACTTAGGCTTCAAGCAGGCCATTGAAAGTGGTCGCTGCACTGATCTTCGATTCCACAAGGATGCTATCTATCAAGGGGATCACTTATGGATCCCTAAGTCCATGCACTAGGAGGTGCTGACTGAAGGCCATAACTTTGGATACTAGATTCATCCTGGAGGCTCCAAAATGTATTAAGACTTGAAGCTATTGTTCTGGTGGCCGAGAATGAAAAGAAGCGTAGCAGATTTTGTGGCTAAGTGCCACGTGTGTTGCCTGGTGAAAGCAGAGCATCAGAAACCAAGCGGTCTGCTACACCCACTAGAGATTCCGGAGTGGAAGTGGTCGGACATATCCATGGATTTCATCATGGGACTAACTCGTACGAGGTCTGGAGCTGATACAATCTGGGTCATCGTAGATCATCTCACTAAATCTGCGCACTTCCTTCCAGTCTGACAAACTGATTCAGTTGAGAAGCTTGCAAAAATATACATCAAAGAAATAATTCAACTTCATGGTATTCCCAAGACTATTGTATCGGATAGAGATAGTCGATTCACATCAAAATTCTGGCAGGCAGTCCATCAAGATCTGGGTACTACACTAGCCATAAGCACAGCTTTCTATCCTCAGATAGATGGTCAAACAAAAAGAGTAAATCAAGTTCTGGAAGACTTGCTCCGCCTCTGTATACTTGACTTTGCAGGATCCTGGGAAGAACATATTCTCCTAGTAGAATTTGCATATAATAACAGCTTCCAGGCAAGTATTAAGATGGCTCCTTATGAAGCCCTATATGGTAGGAAATGTTCTACGCCAATGGCATGGGCAGAAACCGGAGATGTTCAGCTGTATGGCTCCGAGTTGGTGAAAGATACAAATAAAAAGATGAAACTCATACAGCAAAGAATCAGGATAGCCCAAGATCGGCAGAGCAAATATCATGACATCCATCGTCGTCCCTTAAAATTTCAGGAAGGAGACTTTGTATATTTAAATGTTAGCCCTATGAAGGGTGTATATCATTTTGGAGTTGTAGGCAAACTCAGCTCGAGGTATGTTGGACCACTCAAAGTCCTGAAGAGAATTGGAGCGACAGCATACCAGCTAGAACTGCCGGTAGATTTTGCTGCATTACACAATGTATTCCATGTATCGTCCTTAAGGAGGTACCTTAGAGATCCGTTTCACCTCGTGCAATTCTTAGAAATCCAGATCCAGCCAGACCTGTCTTATGCCGAGGAGCCAATCCAAATCCTAGCTCGTGATCACAAACAACTCAGAAGTTGTGCTATCGACATGATCAAAGTTCAGTGGAAGAATCGTTCTTGCAACGAAGCCACTTGGGAGAAGGAATCTGACATGCGATCCAAATATCCTAGACTCTTTGAAAATCCAGTTTATTCCATTCTAAGTTCTAATTCAAGTCATATTTAATTCTTGCCTTTAATTCCACTTGAGTAATGTCGAGGATGACATCGTTCTTGAGTGGGGGAGCCTGTAACAACCCAAGTTGTTACCTTAGTCAGTTAAGGCTAGTCTTAGTCTTAAATCTAATTATAAGTACTAATTAAGTCAATATGAGTCAACCCCTAAGACCTAGTCCAAACTAAGAATCAAATGGATCGAATCCTGATTTCTGAAAAATTCAGAAAAAACCCTAAAATTTGACATATTTAAATTGACCCCATATCGAAAAACGGACCTCGCCATTATACTCATTATCCCCAAATTAGCTAGGGGTGATCTTTTCGTGTCAATCGGGAGTCGTCGAAATTTCAACGAATATTTTAATAATATTTAAAACACCCCAAAAATTGGGAAATTAAAATACTCGTCGGATCGAAAATCCAACCTCGCCATTACGTTCTTCACCCCTTAATTAGCTAGGGGTGAGTATTTGGAAAATTTCGGGAGCTAATTAATTAATTGGAATTTATTATAACTAATAATTAATTATTTAAAGTATTTAAATAAAATTTTTATTTTGATTTTAATCCCAAATGGCGATGTCAACTCCATCTCCACGCTGTCCGCCCTAACTGCGTCTCCGCCATTCGATCCGACGGTCCATCCGGACCGTCCCATCCGCAATCGGACGGTTCCAGCATCCCCGTCCCTGTCCCGAACCCTAGCTCGCCGCGGGGCCACCCCCGCCGCTCGAATAGGCCAGTCCGAGCGCTCCCCGACCTTGCCGACACCGCCTAGAACTCCATTAATCTCAAATTTGCAAGCCCAGTAGAGAGTCACGCGATCGAAGGGCAAGTTAAAGGCCGACCAACTGAACCCTAGCCGACGATCAGGTACGCCCTAACCTCCTAATATACTCATGGAATTGTCTTATTTGGTTGCGTATTGTTATTGCTTGCGTTCAATTATCTATCTAACGGAGGCACTGGAGCTCGATCGATCGAAGATGACGACCGACATTTGAAGCATAGGTTCGATATTAGGCTTAAGGATTTAGGACTAGTTAGGCCACCTCAGACGTTGGTCCAGCCACCATCGGCTAGATCTCACCAAAGCCGACCCGTCGGTATGTGGGACGGTGCTTGGCACCGCCGGGAAGGGCGGCTAGGGACGTGCCCTAGTCCGAACATCGTGGGAATTTGTCAGGGAAGACGAATGGTGCGCTTGGGCCGGGTCCACCCGTATCCTCGCGTGCGGGCCACGTGAGCTGCGGTGCCCGAGGGAGTGGGCCCCATCGGTCCGTCAGCTGGCGTGCAGTGGGCCCATCCAGTGCTCGGCCGCGCCGATGCCAGGGCGCCATGTGGCAGGCGGGCCCCGCCCGCTGAGCCGCGCCCAACCATTGCAAGCCACGTGTCGCTGGACCCCGCCGCCGGTCAGTTCCGGCAGAGAAGCTGAAAATTAATAATAATTAGTTAATTAGTATTATATTCTTAATTAATAATTGGTTATGATAATTAATTAGGATCAGTAACCTCTAATTAATAAATATTAAGCCATAAACAGAAGCTAATAAATAAATATATGTATATGTATATATACATATACATATATTGGATTAGTTAAATTAATTGGTATTAATTAATTAACAGTCATGATAACTAGTTAAATAATTAGTACCATTAGACAGTAGTTAATCTAAATGGTAAATAATTGACTTAATTAAATTTATATTTATATTCAAATAGTAATCTATTATTAATGATACTGATTTATTAGGATTTATTAGTAATTTAATATTAATCAGATAATTAATAACTTAATGAAAGCATTAACTAAGTTCAATTATAATTAATTAAGATAAATGATAATTAATACAGATTAAGAATAATTAATTAATTAATAAATACAGAAAAATATATTTTAACTTTAGAAATGAACAATAAATTAATATAAATTAAATAAATAAATAGTAAAATAATACAAATTGTATTTTTGAATAGTAAAACATACAAGTTTAATAATTTTATGTAGGATAATCTAAACATAGTCAATATATGACTCATTTTACTCAGAAAAATAAAAGGAATTAAATGGCATAATGCAAAAATTAATTTTGGGGTACGCATAACGAAGTAGCATTTTATAACCTATTTAGGACCCCAAAACTTTTGGCCTAGTTGACAGACATAATCAATATAGGTCTTAAAATACTCAGAAGAACAGCCCCATCACTGTAGTAGTATTAGTTTTCCCATTTGGACATCAGGAAAAAAAGTTAACCATAGATCTCACAGTTGACTTTAGGGAAATTGACCAAAATGCTCTTAGAATTCAAATGACCATAACTTGGTCAAATCAACTCCAAATTCAAAAATTCAAGATGCTAACTAGTTTAGAATTTTGATATCATCAATTAATTGAAATAATATTTAGAATCTAAACTCTAGAATATAAAAAATGACCAAAATACCCCTGACCTTAGTTAGGTCATAACTTGACCATTTGAGATCCAAATTGGGTTTACTCCCTATCAACATACTCAGTATATTATAGGAAAGCTATAGAAAGTGAGTTTGCTAAAATTGGACTTCAAACAGAAAAATTCAGTTTTTGTCACCTGTTGACCGACCCAAAATTACCAAATTGCCCTTCTAACTTAAAATATCCATAACTTAGTCAATTGAACTCAAAATCCAGTGTTCTTAGATTTTATGGAATCCTTGAATAGTAACCTACAATAAACTGCATAAAAGGTCAGGTTTCATTGGAGTAAAACTTACTGACATGCCCTTAAGTCAAAACCTTAATTTGAACCTGTAGAACCCGTCTCTTGTCCAAATTGGACGTACTTACTGTCCATCTTCAAGTTAGACAGTAAGGAATCATTTGAAACCAAGAAACTTCAGTTAGGCCCGTTAAATCAAAAGTTTATTTTTTAGACCCTTAAGTAGGGGCAAAATGGTCATTTTGCCCAAAATTTAGGTTAAACACCCTTAACCTTTAATTTGTCTTTTAAAATGTTAAAACCAACATTAGAACCATATTAGAGTCAATTAAGTGAGTAAACTCAACAATTAGGTCAATCTGTAAAATATTTGAAAATCCTCCTAAGTCCTTTTCCTTAGGATTGTACCCATCACATAAGGATAATTCTTGAGACTAGGACTAGATCATATGTTAAAGTTCATTTATTAGATAAATAGTTTAATTAATAAGGTTTGCCTTAACTAGTATATCACTTTTAAAATGAAACCTAGATCATAGGTATTATCCTTTTTGGATTATGTAATTAAGCCCAATCTCGTGGTGTTTAATCCATAATCTATAGTTTAGTAGTTTTGATTAGAGCTTAGTATAGAACGTCTAAAATCATTAATTAGGTCATGATGATTTATTATTTAACCCTTATAGTCGACTTTGATTAAGCATATTAGGACCTAGCTAGTCCTAATATTTTGTAACCTATAAGGAGGAGTTTCTAAGTTACACTTAATAGTAGTAAATGGAGATCCTGAACTTGTGTAACTTGAAATAGTTAGAATAGATAATTAGAAAACAAATGATATCACCATATTAGTAGAGTCCCATGCTTATTTTTGATTTTTGTGCTATATATTCCTTGTATATTTGAGCTTACTTCCTTGGACATATCATATAAGAGAACTTTGTGCATAAAATAAGAACTTAGAATAATTAGAATAACAGTTGTCTTTGGGTTCAGTTCCTGGGTAGATTCTGGTGCACATTTACCCTAATGAACATGGGTAAGGAGTAATACGGAGGATTAATATTACTCATTGAGGAGTGTGTGTTAAACTTGGAACTCGTATAGTCATGCAGATGTGCTTGACTCCTCAGCTGTTTCTGAACGTGTCCACAGAAACAAAGTAAAATAACTAAAAGATGTTGCATAATATTGCCTGTTTCTTCAGTCACACAGTGTTATCCAGTTATGTCTACCCTAGCCCAGAAAAGTTATGAGGATAGATATATTTGCCATAGCCTAGAAAAGCTACGTGGATAGATAGATATATATGTATTTTCCCTAGCTCGGAAAGGCTATTGGAATGTATAGATATATATATGGGCCAGGTTGGCCAATTCTTCTAATATGGCAGTTAGTACACATATATTCAGATTCATGTACAGTTTTGACACTTGTCTTACTTTTCAGTATTTTTATTTAGTCAGCTATTCCTTTATTCAGCTTATATATATTAGGATGTTAGAATTTTACTGCTATTATGTGTATTATTGTTGAGTTAAGTTATTTAATTTGCATATTTTTTTTGATCACCAGCATGTTTAGGATGCAGTATTTTCTTTCAGTACTTGTTTAGTTATATATATATATATGCCATGCCTATTTAGCTTATATTTGAGGCATGCCTTAGCCTCCTTGTTGCTTAATATTATAAATGTTGCTTATAACTTTTCCTTTGTTATTGTTCTGTTAGTTGCTCCTATTATTTGATGTAGTTGTTGCTTAGAAGTTGTAAAATGGTGATATTGCAAAATACATAAAATTTATCAGCCTAAAATATACTTAAATAATTATCTAACACAAGATTTTCTCTTTTTTGGTTGGGGCCCTACATTGTGAAATCGACAATATCATGTATTGAGCAGCTTAAGGATCCTGTACCCGAGGAGGAGCCTTAAGTAGAGCAGGGGCAGCAGCTTGGACCAGAGGTCATTTAGTTACCTAGTTTTATATATGTGAGGATGAGTGTATTTTTCACTTTCATTCTTAAACTTTAAATTGTTGTAATAATACATGTACTTATGACTGTGTATTTATTACTATATGCTATTTATTTTGAGTCATATTTCATTATACTTGTACTATGATGCTTGGATGTTTCTCATTTTTAATTAACTTCCGCACTGTGTATGTTTTACTTATATAGTGATTGTGTGGGGCCCCCCGTACTGACAATAAGGAAGTACGGTGCTCCAACTGTGGCAAATCCCCAACTTAAGTAAAGTTAGGTAAACCCAACCTGCCTTAAGCCAAGGACTCGTAACCAAGTACTATCACATCATCAATATACAAATATCAAAGTGGCAGAAGCAATAAACAATAGAGTAACATTCATAGGCATACATAGTAGGAAAAGAGAAGGCAATATAGTAACTCATCACAATGTAGAAATGAAATACATATAGAAATAATTATTACAAACTGAACTTTAAAGAGAATAAAAATGTCCCTCAATCTCACTGAAATAAGAATGTAATATCTAACTAGATAGCAGCAGCGCGATCCTCCTCCTAAACCTGCTCCTCTTCTGTGACACTGCCCACGAATGCGTCTGAATCTGATATTTGTCGGTATCACAAATAATAGGGCCCCAGCCAACAAAACAAAAAGGTTACAGTTAAACAATCGTCTAAGTACATTTTATATTATTTTAATGAACTGAACATTTAAAGATATCACATTTTAACTTAACTACACATGCAAGCAGTAAAAAGGGTACAACAAGCTATGAAAGAAACTGATAACTATAAACTATCCATTTATAGCCAGCATACAATACAAAATGAACAAGGTGAGGCTAAAAGCTAAGAGAAATAACAACTACAATATAATTCTAAACCTAACATGCTTATGATCATGTTAACATATGCTGAGTATATAAAAGAAACATAAGAATTGAAAACGTGCAATTCTAGCATCCTAAACATGCCAATATATGTAAGTAAGCCATAGGAGTATACATACAACATGCTAGTTAAGAATAGGAAAAGAATATAAAAGCCATTGAGACATATGGCAAAAGCAAAGAAATTTATGAAATATGAAGCCACTGAGACATGTGGCAAGGCGAGCAAATACTGAAAATAAGGCCACTGAAGCATGCGGCAAAGCAAATCAGAAAACAATACAATCTAGCTAAAGTAGCAATAAGCCTAAGACATAGTACTGCCATACCAGCTAATAGGCCATACAGGGCCTCCAATATCAATCAATCAATCCCCAGCCTAGCCATCCAAATATGCTAGGTCTGGGTCCAGTCTATACAATACTACTACTGAAGAGGCAGACTAAGCTAGGACTTATTCTACCAACTGCAATCAAGGCAAAACTAAATGATATGCAATTTAAATACTAACTTAGGATGTATCCTCCATATTCTAAGTTTTCCTATTATGCTCAAGGAATAAGGCTCAATAACCAAGGGATGCCAAGCAATCTAGTCAAAGTAAGCAAGAGACTTAATCTAAACTATGTGATATCTGATGTTATCTAATTACCCAATCTAACTACTCTGAGAAGATACAAGTTTAGGATCTCCAATATCCAGCTATCGAGTAAAATCTCAGATTTACGTCCTTAAAGTTAATATTAGAACTTAACAAGTTCTAATCCAAAATCATGTGATGACTATATGGTTTAAGTAGGTAAATCAATGACCTAATTAATTTATATTTTACTCTCTTACCCAAATCTTGATTAAGTAAATCAAGATTTAACGATTTAGAACTTAAACCCTATGTTGAGTTCAAATCCCAAATCCAAGGTAATGTTCTAACTAGGATCTAGGGTTCACACTTATTATCCAATTTTAAAGGTAAAGAATCTTATAAGCTGAAAGATTCAGGAACTAAGAACTTAGTGAAAGGCTATTCTACTAATTTTAAGATAAAATAATTAATTAAGAACTTGAGAATCTAAGATCTTTATTCAATCTTTAAGATAATTTTCTTATCTTATAGATTAAATCATCCTATACCCACATGGAAGGATTCAAGAGATTAAACAATCAATCATTAAAGAATTTCAATTGGAGATGGTTTAATTTCAAATTGAAGATCTAACTCTAAGATTTAAGATTTAAAGATCTGAGATTTGATCACTTTAGATCTCTAAATTAGGGTTTTATCTCAAGAGCTTCCATTTGTGATTCTTTTAGAATCTAAGTTCAAAGTTAAACTATATGGAGCTTATTAAGGTTGAAATTGACTATTGTAAGTATTAGATTAAACATCAAACTCATATTGATCTTTTTAGGGCTACTTAAGATTAAGCGTCTGAGGTTTGATCACTTTAGACTTTAAGCTAGATTTTAACTTAGACTTTACCAATTACATTTCTTTTAAGTTTTAGCTCTTAAGTTAACTTCACTGAACTTATTAAGGTGCTATTTAATCATCTCAATTATTAGATTCAAGGATTAATGCCAATTGACTCTTATAAGATCACTTAAGATCTAAGTGTCCTAATTAGGGATTAAGTGGAGATTTCTTGAATTGATGATCACATTAACATTACAATTAGTCTAAGAGTTCAGAGAACATTTCTAATCTACCTTAGGATAGTTTACTGAAATTTCCAAGCTTTACGGAGCATTTAAGCATTTTTTGATCAAAATGACCAAAATGCCCCTCTTAAGGGTAAAATTAGGATTTTAGGGTTTAGTTACCCAAGTTAGATCTAATATATTTTAATGAGTTTTATATTGATTAGTGAAGTGATAAACACACTTATATTAGGTTTTGATGACCTAATTAATCTTAATTAGCACTAATCACTTATTTAAGCCAATAAGGGTGATTAGTGAACATAGGCATTCTTAGGGCAATCCAACCTTATACTTAAGTTAATATAGACCTAATATGATATTAGGAACAACCCCCATCCAAATTAGAGGCTTAATTATGGTTAATTTCACTAATCCTTATTTAAGGTGATTAAGGAGTGATTAAGAAAAATAATTATCCAAAATTAAATTTAAGGGTCTGATATTGTTCCTTAGGGTACAAGGAGCAATCAGAGCCCTTAATCTCATAAATTGGATACTTAAATAATTTTATTTGATTTAATTAATGACAGCAAGGAGTTTGGCAAATAAATTTTAATCCAACCAATGGATCTAAGATTTTATTTTATATTTAGACTCCTTGAATTTTTCTGATTCAAATAGTATATTGGGTCATACCATTTAGATTCGTATAACTAAAGTTATTCAATTAATTTAATCTGAATGTTTATTTAAATTAAAACTATAGGGTTTAATTAATTTAATTCACAATCATTAAAAATGTTATCCAATAATTATTAATTAGGCGCGGCCCAAAATCAGAACCGCGCGGGTCGCGGGTCGGCCCGGCCCAGAACCCGCGACTTCGTCTTCTTCCTCTCGACAGGTCCCGACCCAGCCGAACTTCGGCGCTGAAATTCTCGGTGCACAGATGACGATGGCGGCTCAGCTTGATCCTTACACGTTCCCTGAGCCAAGACGCGTTGATTGGACCAAGAACTCCCATCTGGGTCCCTCTGGATCGACGGGGTGCTACTCGACCGAGACGTCTTCGATACGGGCATCTCAGGCCGACTGTGAGGGGGCAATTTTCCTCACAGAGGCCTCGATTCGACCGGGATTCGATCCCTACATGTTCAGGGAGCCGAGACGCGTTGAACCACTAACCTATCTTAACTTGAGGTGCAACCAATCGCTGGGTCCTTACTCGGACTCAGCCATTGGCTCGGCTGCTAGCTCAGTCGATCAATACGATCGACTTGAGCTAGCCTAGCCCCAAGCAACAATCATCACGGGTTTCATAGTTGGCTAAGGTGCTCTAGACGACATCCAAGGCTCAATCCAGAAGACAAAATGGAAAGGAGCTGAAGAAATTTCAATGAGGGAAGGCTGTACCTGAAGTCGGGCTGCAGGCTTAGCCGAGGGGAATTGAGGTGCGCTGAAGCTTCCTGGACAGCAGACGAAGCTTCACAGGGGGTCTGAACACCAGACGGGCCCTCTATCAGTGATTCTATGCTCTGGAAAATGACGGAATTCACCGAGGAAGACGGGAGCTCCAGAGGCTTCAGCTGTGGAAATTGAGGGTTCACAGTGAGCAAAGGGACTCACTGTGAATCACCGAGGGTATTTATAGGCCAAGGGGGCTACGGGGGTGGTTTCTAGAGCTCGGTAATGGCGAGAGGCTCGGGCCAAAGGGAATGGCTCGGGCCAACGACTATGGGCAATTTAGGGAGAAGGCAGCCGGCCAGACGAACACGCCGAGGGCAGGAGAGGAAATTCGGTGATTTTTCCATATTGCCAAGCGACAGGGAGGATCCTGGCTGTCGGGGGGGACCAGACGCAGACGGGCGAGGCGAGGGAGACGATCCACAGTGCTCGGGTTCATCTCCGCCGTCTGATGGAGCGACCGTTGGGGATAGATGGCCTGATGCGGCTTCTACTTAACCGAACCGCGGATTAAATCCCGAGCGTCGGATCTGAGATGCCGATCGGGTGGATGGGATTAGATCACGGTGCGCAGTATGGGAGCCATTGGATTAAACGCGCTGAGATGTGTGCCAGATCATCCGTTCGACTGGTAAGGTGCCCCGCTGTCGGGACCCCACAACGGATCTACCACGGTCCCGACAGCAAATCCTACTTAATTAAAAATAATTAATTAAATAAAATAAACTAAAATAAATCCATTTAAATAATATATAATTATTCTTAATTAATTCAAATCCAATTTAGGACCAAATGAGACCCAAAAATTCCCAAAAATTCACCCTTAGCTAATTTGGGTGTGAGGAATTCAAAAATGAAATCGGATTTTGGTTTGGAGATCAAATAATTTTAAGTATTTTTCAGGGTTTAAAAATAGTCAAAAATACCAGATTTTCCAATTTAGCCCCGATTGATTCTAAACTTCTAGGGTTAGGTTTGAATGACCAATTGAATCCAATGGAATCAAAATCAAGCTTGGTTTAGCTTAATTAATCCAGGTCTAGCTAGGGTAACAACTTAGGGTTGTTACAGACTGTTATTTGATTATATGCTTACTCCTTCCCATATTAGGTGGATTATAGATTTCATCCTAATCCATTGATAGGTGAGGGTTAGCCAGAGTAACATGCCACCCCTTAGCTCAATCCTGTGAATTGAGGGGTGGAGCACAACACAAGTCCTTGGCTTAAGACAGGTTGGGTCTTACATGACTTTACTTAAGTTGGGGATTTGCCATAGTTGGCGCACAGTACTCCCCCTGTTTATGCTAATATCAGTATTAGCATGGCCACGGAGGGTACGTGGCCCCACAATTGGTATTAGAGAACACCATAAGGTGTCATAATGGGATATGTGCTTCCTTTCTACCTAATGGACCATTCTTTTGAAGTACAAACATCAAGACATAACATCCATAACATAGTGTTATCGGTAACTCTCTGAAAAATGTAGAATGAAAATACTCATACCCTAAATATTTAGTCATCTATAGCTAATAAAAACCAATACATTCTACTATTAGGATCAAATGGATCATGAAGAGTCTAATTTGGAATATTATCTGCATGCCTTCGAGTTGGCTTGGAGTTATAGTTTCAAATTGGAGACAGGAGAGAAAATGGCAATAAAAGGAGTTTCAACAAAAGGAACCCTAGTCTTGGACAAACTTCAACGTCAAACAGCGTACCGAGGGCTTGACTTTCCCATCTACGCACATGAGTGGTTGAACCGAGTAGAGTCAGTCCTAAGGCACATAGAGTGTTCAGAGTCCCTCTGGGTTGACATAGTGACAAATCTAATGCTAGATAATGCGGGAGTCTGGTGGTATGATACCATCAAGAAGCTCGAATAGAAATGTAAGAGAAAGCATCAGAAAGTAACCTTTGAAGATTTTTGTGTTGCATTTAGGACTGAGTACATTAAGAAAATCTGAGTGTTAGTTAGAGTAATTGTCATTTCAAAAGTAATGAGAATTTTTGGTATCTATTAGAAATTTTAATTTATGTCTTCCTTAGAATGATTCTGAAATCAAGATTTGTGTTGCTTAATTAGAATGAATTTTGGATCACCTCCTGTTGCTACCCCAATCAAGAATGATGCCGCTTCGAGCAGTTCTTCTGATAAAGTAGCTCATCTACGAGCAATGGTGGCAACCTTGTTGGAGAATTAGGCTCAACAAGCACTGGTAATGCAAAAGATGATGTTTGACCGTTCAGTACTGGCTGTTGCTACTGATCTTGCTATCCCTGTTCTGTAATATATCGTTCCTTCCCATCACTCTATGGATAATATTCTCCATAACTTCTTAAGACTAAGGCATTCCATCTTCGGTGGAAACTTATCACCAATGGATACAGCTGATTGGATGAAAGCAATAGAGAAGGATCTTATTAGTCTAAAGATTCTAAACTCAGAAGCCATCCATCTCACTACACACGTGTTTTATGCTGAAGCATAATATTGGTGGGAGGAGGCCCGGAATACAAAGTTCGTTGACTATGAATTGGAAGACATCTCTTGGGATGAATTCGTTGAAGCGTCCAAAGCTGAATTTATTCCCCCGTCTGCACAGAACATCATTGCAGACATGATTTTAAGGTTGACTCAAGGAAGTCGCTCTGTTGCTGATTATGAAAGGGAATTTTGTAAGCTAATTCATTTTGCTCTAGAAATTACCCACTCCGAGTAGGCTAAGTGCCATCGCTTTCTCAGTGGACTCCGAGATTCACTAAAAGATCATTGAAATAGAATGACTTCTTAATTGCTTCAGATCATGATCTAGAATTTTAATTGGTTCTTCAGTGTACGTAAGATCAGGTTGAATCTCTATTACTAGTAGTTGAATTAGATGGGAAGCATCTCAAAGACATTTTTTTAATGATGATACGTGAAACACATTATGAACACAGTAAAATCTTCTGGCAATTTGAGTTTATAAGCTACTTACCCAATCTTATTTATGATCTTGAAAGGTCTCACATATCTTGGACTGAGTTTTCTTGAAACTCCAAAATGATAAATTCCTTTCATAGGGCTGACTTTTAAATATACTAAATCTTCTTCTTGAAACTCAAGAGGACGGTGACTGTGGTCATGATATTTACTCTATCTATCTTGAGCTGTTTTGATTCTCTGTTGAATGAGCTTCACTTTCTTATTTGTCTCTTCCACTAACTCTGAACCATAAAATTGAGTATCTCCTGTTTCAGACCAAACTAGTGGAATTGAGAACTTCTACCATATAAAGCTTCATACGGTACCATTTTTATACTTGGCTGAAAAATTATTATTATAAGCAAATTCCATTAAAGGAATGTGCTCTTCCCAAGTTCTTAAAAAGTCCAACATACATAATCAGAGAAGATCTTCTAAATCTTGGTTCACTCTTTCTGTTAGGCCATCAGTTTGTGGGTGAAATATTGTACTCATGGCTAAAGTAGTACCAAAATCTTGATGTACGACCTGCCAAAATTTTGAAGTGAAACGGTTGTCTTTATCAGCCTTAATTGTTTTCAGAATTCCATGCAATTTGACTATTTTTTTAATATACAATTTTGCTAACTTCTCCACAGAGTCAGTTTGATGGACTGGGATAAAATGAGCTGACTTAGTAAGACGATCTACTATAACCCATACTACATCAGCTCCAGATCTTGCACAAGGTAAGCCCATAACCAAATCCATGGATATATCTGCCATTTCCATTCTGGAATCTCTAGTGGATGCAATGAACCACTAGGTTTTTGATGTTCTTCTTTTACTAGACAATATGCATGACACTTTGCAACGAATTCTGCTATACTCTTCTTTAGTCCTGGCCACTAGAATGATTTCTTCAAATCTTGATATATTTTAGTACTTCAAGGATAGACCTGATAACCAGAATTGTGACCTTCTACAAGTATCTCTTGATGCATTGACTTGGGAATCCATATACGATTATCTTAATAAATTATTGTCCCATGCATTTGCAAATCATGATGACGACCACCTTCAATATCTAATTTGAATTTCAAATATTCTTCATCCTTAGTTTGAGAGATAGAAACATCTCTATGAAAGGTGGGCTCTATATTGATATTAGTTAGTATATAGCTCATTCTGTCACCATGAACTCGAACATTTTCCATCTTCTGAAATTCTTCTGTTAACAAACTTGTAGCAATTAAAGTTGATAGTGTAGCACAATGATTAAGGGCATCTGCTACAACATTTGCCTTAACTGGGTGGTACTGAATATCCAAATCATAATCACTGATCAATTCCAGCCATCTTCTCTGTCTACAATTCAATTCTCTTTAGATAAAGATATACTTTAAACTCTGGTGATAAGTAAAGATAGAACACTATATCCCATACAAGTAATGATGCCAGATTTACAAGACAAAAACTACTACAACTAACTCCAAATCATGGACTGCATAATTCCTTTCATGAGGCTTCAGTTGACGAGATGCTTATGATATAACCTTGCCTTCTTGCATAAGTACGAATCCTAAGCCGATTCCTGAGGCATCAGTATATACCTGATCGCAGGGTCTGACATGGAGGAGATAAGGATACTGAAAGAAATGATGTCAAAGGAGTTTGACATGAAGGACTTGGGGCCGGCAAAGCAAATTCTTGGAATGAGAGTCAACAGGGAGAGAAGTGCAAGAATTTTGAAGGTGTCGCAAATGGAGTATGTTGAAAAGGTGCTAAAGAGGTTCAATATGAATGAAGCGAAGCCAACGGGCACTCTACTAGCAAGTCACTTCAGCTTATCGAAAGAACATATGCTGAAGTCTAAAGAGGAGAAGGAGCATATGATGAAGGTTCCTTATGCTTTTGTAACTGGGAGCTTGATGTACGCAATGATCTACATGAGACCAGATATTTCCCATGCAGTGGGAGTGGTCAGTAGGTTCATGGGAAACCTAAGGAAGCACCATTGGAATGCGGTCAAGTGGATTCTAAGGTATCTAAAAGGTACAACGGGCAAAGCTTTATGCTTTGGAAGATTTGACATTATTTTACAGGGCTATGTAGATTTAGATCTTGCAGAAGATGTTGATAGCGATGAAGCACTTCAAGATATGTATATGCATTAGAAAGTGCAACGGTGAGATGGATCTCCAGGCTACAAAACATTGTGTCACTATCTACCACGGAGGCATAATACGTTGCCATCACTGAGGCAAGCAAAGAGATGATATTGTTGAAGGGTTTCATGGTAGAATTGGGCAAGGAGCAGAAGGATGTGAGGCTCTACATCGATAGTATGAGCGTTATTCATCTGGCGAAGAATGCCACTTTTCATGCTATGACAAAACACATTCAACTCCATTACCATTTCATCCGAAAACTATTGGAAGAATGACAACTTGGATTGGAGAAGATCCATACTTTTAAGAATCCAACTGATATGCTTACTAAAGCAGTTACAGTGAAGAAACTGAAGCTATGTGCAGCTTCAATTGGTCTTGACACGTGAAGAGAAAGTAGGGTGAGCCACACCACATTTATTGACAGATACGGAAGAAGACAATGAAGGTTCAATGGAGGAAAAGAGGGAAGATTTTTTGCTAAAGGTCTCCAAGTGGGAGTTTATTATGTGTGGTGAGCCTTTAGTGCCCAGGAGCAGCAAAAGCGTCGTAGCGCACCCAGACGATTCTTACTCGAGAGCCGAGGCGCTGTCGCGCGCCTCAGTGGTCAGAAATTTGAGAAGCAGGCATTGCGGCCAAAATCGTCGCTGCGGTGCGTCGTAGCGAAAATCATCATCGCAGCAGAACTTGCGCTAGAGAGCGTCGCAGCAAGTCAGTGGGTCCATCACGAGGCGGATGCGTTACAGCACGCCACAATGGTCTAAACTCGAGACCGCGGGTGCTCCAGCGCGCCACAACAGACTCAATTCGATAACGCGGGCGCTACGGCGCGCTATAGCGCCCGACAAAGATCAGCCCAGTTCAGGTTACGCCCTAAGCAAATAGGAGGGCATTTTAGATTTTTCAGGGACTGTTTCTTCAGCTGAGTACTTAAGTAGACATTAGGAGGAGATTCCTAAGTTCAAGAATGCAAGTGAAGTCAAGTGGAGGCTGGAAGCTTGTGTGAGAAGGAGATCCCTAGGCTGAACCCTAAGGAAGCTGCAGTGCAAGTCGGGCCTTGCATGTTGGAGGAGACGCTCCAGGTGGTGGCTGCTTCATCTCCTCTCCATTTTAGAGTAAGAGCTTGAGCAGTTTGTGCTAAGGTGATAAGCTCTTTGCAACTCTGTACCTTCTGTCATATTCTAGTGGATTCATGTGGTGTGGATCTGTAATTTTTCTCATTCTTGAGTTTTTCACGTATATCTTAGTGTTTTGATATTTTGTGTGCTGTGACTTGTGCATGCATGTGCTGTATTTTCTGTTCTCGTGATTTTCTGTGATTTATGAGATCGCTTGGTAACCGTCAACGCAATTCCGATCCTCGAATCAAAGTGTGCGCTCTTTCTCAAACCGCTTCCGCTGCGGAATAGTGCGTGCCGTTGTTTAGGTTCATTCCCAACAGATTATGCACACTTTGATGCTTTCTTGATCTTACATATCCTGAAACCTGCCGATCATACATAACGATGTCAAATTTGTATATTTAGTTATCAAGATAGGAAATTGATCGGGAGCCTCTTCTCGGTGCTACAACTATTTTTTCTATATGCAATCAAGTTCTTTTAATACAATTATAATCATAATCTTAATTATAATCAAACAGTAAATTAAAATCATTAACAAAATATCTAGCGGAGAGCTTTTGCAGCATTAATTAAGGTATCTGATTATATATTTAAACAAACGATCAAATGTCTTGAATATGAACAAGAAAACAATGCTTCGGTAAGAAATCATTTATTTATTGAAGAATGCGATGCTCCTCATAATCAAAATTTAATGTATATTAAGGCCTCATAATCAAGTTTGTTCCATTAATCTCAAATAATCACATATATTTAAGACTTATTTAAAATAAAAAATGAAAATACTTAGGCTAATATGTTCTTATTTAATTTAATGTTGTTTTCAAATACTTAGGCTAAACAGTAATACCTTTTGAAATAATCTTCAAACGAAGGAGCCAAGAAGTTGCCGGGCCTCCTTTCCATTGGACCAGCAAAAACAATTATGCAGATGTAGCTTGCATCCTTAGAAGATTTATTATATTTATTGATTATATACAATAGAAATATATATTATATTTAAATAATAATGCTGATTCCATCAGTTGATTGAGGCAGCGATTATGCTGGATTTGTTTATAAATTAAATATATTATCTAAATGTGTAAATTTCAAAACACCCCCATTTTATAAATAAATAATTATAAATTTGGCCTATTATGCACATGATACTTATGTGCGACGGTTATTATTTTATTAAAATAATAACATTTTAGTTTCCTAACATTTAAATATAATATTAAGCTGATTATAATTACGAATCACTAAATCGTGATTATAATTGTATTAAAGCCTTCTCTCAAAATATGGACAAATGAGAACTTTTTTTTGTGCGGCTAAGCATAATTTCACTAGAAAAGTGAGAAAAAGAATAATAATGATGCCATAATATAGCATCTTCAATTAATAATCAACTCCTAATTGCAATAATCAAGATAATGCCATGATGGCCTTGCCGTTTAGCTTAAGGGATAAGCTCGATTTTCATGAACATCTTTTCTTGTCCCTCAAATACTATCCCAATGAATAACAAGAGGAATAATTAGATCCTTATGGCCCCTCTGTCACATTTCTTCTGTATCACACATTTGGTTTGATTAACATGCTTGCGTTGAGGACTACGCTCCTTTACAAAGCACAACACGACACACTAAGAAGATGATGAACATGCTTGTGCTGAGGGCTTCACTTGATAGAGAGCAAAAATAAACAAAGCACAACATGATACACAAATTTTACGTGATTCGATCAGATTCACCGACATGTGCGAAGAAAATTATGAAGCTTCACATAGAATACTAACGTAGAACTCTTGATTGCTACAACTCTCTAATTATATAGCTAGAGTCATTACAAATCATTCTCTCATAGCAATACTATTTTCAATCTCATTTACATTTACAATTCATTAAGAGCCATTGCAAATTCATTTTTATTGAAATCAATTGTTTCCAATCATCTTTGCATTTAAATTAGTAGATAAGGTTTTCTCAAATAACTCACAAATCTTTGCATCCGTTTTCATTCACGATAAATGCGAGATGACGACATCTTCTTAAAAATGATTGAAACGGTTTAGGAGACTGAAGAGGTTGCACATAAACTAGTTGCTGATGTATCCCCCTCCCAAAGAAATCAAACAACACATAGTTCACATAATGAGAAAGCAATTAGCATTGATCTCAAAAACAAGTGAACTTCAATCGCAGAACTTTAGTATGCATATCGTTGGTGTCATTCTTCTTTAATAAGATGATACCCTTCTTAAATAAGTTGTGAAAAAAAGAACCACACAATAATAGGTTCCATCATAGCATGGTGAACTATATTTGTAGCCAAACGCATTGCACTATAGCTATCACACAATACTCTAAAATGATAAATTACATTCCTAGATCATCAAGAAAACCCTACAACTAGATCCCTCCATCAAATCTTTGATAGTCATATATTTTACTCTATAGTAAATAATGTGACTATGGATTGCAGTGTAGATTTTCAGTTAATTGGTGCTTTGACTAATCTAAATACATAACGTATGTTAGATGAATTCCTATCAATGACAATCATATATTTTGAATCCACATAAGCAACACAAAGATTGGTGATTGATGCAAGCCCCTCAAATTTTAGTCCTACATTATTTGTGCTCTTTAAGTATCTTAGAATTCACTTGATTATTTGTTAATATCTTTTCCCTAGATCAAGCTTATATATGTTAATAAACCCAATATCCTATGCCAAATTTATTCTTGTATAAGTCATTGCATAATTTAGATTGCTAGTTACATTGCATAAGGGATCTTCCTCATCTCCTTCCTCTCATCATCATCTTTATGTACAAGTAAGCAATCAACTACCAAATAAGAAATAAACCCTTTGGTTGCTGTCATCAAATACTAATTTCTTAAACACCATTTGCAATTAAGCCTTTTAAGTAAGGCAAATCCTTGCAACTACTATGTCTCTCTTAATCTCCTTGCACACCATCTTGTGAGCTTTACTCAAATCCTTCATCCTAAAGTATGATGATATTTTTTTCTTCATCTTTTCATCTCAGTTTGACGAATGGATGTTGTCAATATATCATCCACATATACATCAATTAGATGAACCACTCATTTTCCAATCTTCTAATTAAAGGGTACAATGATCATACTAACTCCTCGTATAATATAATGTAAAATGAATATTTTACATTATATAAAATCTTATCTAGTTTGCGCATTAACTCCCTTTTGTTTAAAGCACTATATCTATAATATTGTTGCATGTCGATATATTCTTTTAAGTTTCCATATAGGAAATTTGTCTTCACATTGAGCTTCTCCAAGATTAGATTGTACTACACCTCAAGTGCCAAGAGCACACATACAATGGGATGTTTCACAATTTAGGAAAAGTCTTCATCATAGTTCATCCCATCTCTTTTCCCAAAGGTTTTAGTTATGAGCCTTATTTCTTAACGCACATCAAGAACTCATTGAGATCCATCTTTCTTGCATGCACCCATTTTCACCTAAGAGCCTTCTTACTTGGAGGTAGCTTCGCCAAACTCTAACTCATATATATTTGTAGAGACTATATTTCTTCCTCCATAGCTCTCTTCCAATACTAACTTTTGAGACTTGACATAGATTTCTCATAGCAACATGGAAATTTTGTTAAAAACATACTTATAATATAGTCCATAAGCCATGAAAGCCTTTGGACATTCTATATGCTGATTCTTCTATAAGTTAAAGACTCATGTATTGGAGTCTTCTTTACTCTCTCTTCCTCAGCTCTTCATCATCGTGATCATCATCTAACAATGTCTGCTTAGATACATGTTGTAACAACTCGTCCCATCTCCGCGTGCAAATGAGGTAATTAGATAAACAGTTGGCAGCAGAATTGTGCGTTACTTAGGAAGGACTGCTGAACTTCCCAAATATCTGCTAAAAGAGCTGAACTCAACTCCAAAGAAAAAAGAGCTGAGTACTAATCCTTAAGATAAGTGTAAAATCATTATCTTAAATATTAGGTAGGGTACTTATGTACATTAGATTATGAGTGGAATAAAGATCCAATATACGTGAGCATTAGCATTTCACTTATGCTGACCACATCATAATACTAAGTATAAGTAGCAGTAAACACAGAGTGCGTTAGCTAAAGCATACATCCAAATAATTTATCACAAAAAATAGTAAATCATTCATCTCAGAAAAGAAAAGAAAACATCATCCAGAGTTATTATAAACAATTTACTTGAATGAAAATATAGTAAATAGATTAGTGAGAAAGTAAACCAATGCAAAAAGGAAAATGTTGATGTAGAGTTCTCTAGTGCTCCACGAACTCCTCCTAGATCTCCTGTACGGCCTCTTGAACTAGATCTATAGGCTGCTCTAGATCTAGCAAATTGTTAGATCCCAAAAGTTCCATGTATTAGATAATGAGTTTAACACATCGAAAGCTATTATAAATAGTTATAGTTATCTAATATTTAACATTTAAGTAATTAAGCAAAATTGTAGACAATTATAAAAATAACTAAAACCAAAATTATTGTAAAATTAAAAGTGAAGTAAAACTGAGACTGAAAATTAAATGCTAAAAGTATGGAAATAATAAAGAATCTGAAACTATGTGAATAATGAATTACAATTGTGCTGCATGCCACTGAATATATACATATGCATCTGAATATGCCACAAAACTGTATGTCACAAATATGCCTGACTCGATATCACATGACATCCCACAGATCTTAGGTAAGCAAATGCTATGTTAATGGAGTCCTTAGGTGAGCCAAGCGCTCCGTCAATGCTGTCATGACTTATACAATCATGATATGCCGAGGCGTTAATTATTAAATGCGTTAAATCATCAAAATTCTGAAACTGATTAAAATCCAATAATGGTTCCATTTATATCCATTGTGTAGAATTCACTTAAATGAATTATGACTACTAATTTAAGTCTACTAAATCATTATAATTTTGTAGTATAGTTACATCCTTAATAACCAAATGGGGAGAGTTGCATATACATGATTGGTATATTTCTAAGAAGGGTGGATGTAACAATTAGTTTGTTTAACTACACTTACCGAAACATTTAACGATAAGAGACAAAATCTTTTTATATTTTATTCTCTCAAACTAAGTTAATAAATACCCTAGTTGCAAATATAGCTTATAGTGTCCTAAGAAAAGTGACTTGAAATACTTAATTTATTTAACTGCACATATTGAAATACATAATGATAAGGGATATAATCATTTTACAGTTTATTCTCTCAAACTAATTGTTAAGTACCCTACTTTTAATACTCTTAGGTTTGAGATATTTATCCTGTACTAAACTGTACTTATCTATTTACTCAAGATAAGATCGAGACTCTACAATTCTATACAGGGTAAATCAACCAATTCCATTTTTTACTGAAATAAATCAATTCTATGGATATACATTATCATCTCCAACTTATAATTCTATGCATTCTCATTCTAGTAATTCTATATATAAATTAAGGTATATAAGCTAATGAATCCACACTCCATTATGATGAGTCCTACATAAAGGTTCTATGGATGTGACCTGAAAGTCACTCAACTTATGATACTACCACAAGGAATGATCTCATTATATAATGTAATAACCCAGGTTATTACCGTAGTTAATTAGGACTAATCATAAGTCTTAATTATAATTATAAGTGCTAATTAGGTCAATTAGAGTCAACCTCTAAAACCTAGTCCAAATCAGGAGTCAAATGGATCGAATCCTGATTTTTAGAAATCCAGAAACCCTAAAATTTGACCTATCTAAATTAATCTCGAATCGAAAAACAGACACTGCCATTGCGTTCATTGACCCCAAATTAGCTTGTGGTGAAATTTTCGTGCCAATCGGAAGTTGTCGAAATTTCGACGAATATTTTAATAATAAAAATACCCCGGAAATTGAGGAATCAAAATACTCGTCGGATCGAAAATCTGACCTCGCCATTGCGTTCCTCACCTCTCAATTAGCTAGAAAAAATATGTTAAAAAATATTATTTTAATACTTAACGGCACGCCGTTAAGTATTTAAACTTGCCGTTAACTGTAGCTAACGGCGCCGTCTATCCAGACGGCGCCATCGCGACCGTTGGATCCTACCCAGATCCAACGGCTACAGAGCCGCCATCCTCGACGAGGTCGCGGGCTCGGTCCCGCGTGACACGCGGCGCCCCGCCGCCTCCCGCGGCCAATCCAGCCCCCCTCCGGCCTCGGCGAGGTTGCGGGCTCGCCCTATAAAGCCCTGACGGCTCGATGGGCTCCGGGTTAGCGAAACCGGAGCCCGAAGCCGACCCCCGACACTCCACGACCGTCGAACCAGGTACCATCCATTCCCCACTCTTCCGTTCTCCTTTCACCGTCGCGATGCATTAGAATTGTAGGTTAGGGTGTAGATCGACGATCAACCGGACCCGATCGACCTCGATCGGTCCGGTTGACTCAGATCGAGGCTTTAAGCTTCGGGCTGAATCCCGTTCGCATCCGCCGAACCCTAAAAGCTAGGGTTTCCTCTAGCCGCCGCCTCCTGCCACCTCCGGCTAATGTCCGCCCGCCGACGTGTAGGCCTCGTCGAGGGCTACCGTCGGTCGTGCGGGCCGAGGTGGTCCGGCGCCGGGAAGGCCGGCAAATGCCGTGCCCTAGCCCGGCGCCTTCGGGATGCCCTGCGACGCGGGTGACGTCCGGGTCGGGCCTGGTTGACCTGAGCCCGACCCGGCTGCGGTCGGGTCCGCGTAAGCCAGGTGGGGCCCATCGAGCCACGTGGCGCCTTTAGGGCCTGCCACGTGCCAATTGAAACCCACTAGATGAGCCCATGGTGTTTCTGCTTCGGCCGTGTGGCCCACTGCGCCACGTGGCAGCCATCCGGCGTGCCACGTGTCCCGTGGGGCCCACAGCCCGAGCCCGCACTGCGCTTCGGCTCCCCCGTGGGGCCCACAGTGCCACGTGGCAGCCCTGGGCCCGCTACGTGTCAAGTGGAGCCCACTGCCCGGTCACCAGCGGCGTTTCGGCTCCCTGTGGGGCCCACAATGCCCCGTGGCAGCCTCTGACAGTGCCACGTGTCAGGTGGTCCCACTACTCAGTCACCCGAGCTGACTCAGCTTACCCGTTGGGCCCATAGTGCCACGTGGCAGCCTCTGGCAGTGTCACGTGTCTGGTGGGCCCACTATCTATTAATTAAATTAAGTTAATTACTGTTAGTGATTAATTAAATACAGTTAGTAGTTAATTAAATTAGGATTAGTGTTAATGACTTTGGAACAGTAATTTTATAATTAATTAACTGTAATTAGTAATTAACAGATTAATTAGGATTATTTTAATATTAATTAAACTTTAACAGTAATTAGAATAATTAATTATTATTAAATAGTAAACTATAATTAATTATTCTTAATTATATATTAACAGTTGATTAAGGTTAATTAAATAGTAATTAGTGTTAATGACTTTTCAATAGTAAAATAATAATAAATATAAATTAATTAATTAATTAAGGGATTAATTATTATTAATTAATAATTAAGCATAATTAATCAACAGATTAATTAAAGATTAATAAATTCAGAAACTATATATATAAACTTTAGGAATGAACAGTAAAATTATTTAATTTGAATAAATGAATAGTAAATTAATATAAATTGTATTTTTGAATAGTAAATCTTAAAAGTTTAATAACTTTTTATAGGATGATCTAAACATAGCCAATATAGGTCTCAAAATACTCAGAAAAATGTAAGGAATCAAATAACGTAATATAAAAATTGATTTTGGGGTACGCAAACGAGGTAATATTTTAGGACCTCTTTAGGACCTCATAACTTTTTACCCAGTTATCAGAATTTAGTCAATATAGGTCTTAAAATGCTCAGGAGAGCGGCCCTATCACTGTAGTAGTATTAGTTTTCTCAGTTGGACATCAGGACAAAAAGTCAACCCTAGAATTCTCAGTAAAAATGACCAAAATGCCCATACACTTCAAACAACCATAACTTAGTCAAATCAACTCTAAATTTAAAAATTCAAGATACTAACTAGTTTAAAATTTCAATATCACCGATAAACTAAAATAACATTTAGAATCTGAACCCTAGAAATTTAGATAAAAGACCAAATTACCCGTGACCCCATTTTGGTCATAACTTGACCATTTCTCGTCCAATTTAGGCGTACTTACTGTCTATCTTCAAGTTAGACAGTAAGGAATCAGTTGGAACTAAGAGAATTCAATTCTAACTCATAAGTCAAATTTTGACTTTTTGACCCTTAAAGTAAGGGCAAAATAGTCATTTTGCCCTAAAATTGGATTAAATACCCTTAACCTTTAATAACATTCCAAAGCACTAGAACTGATGTTATAATCATCTTAGTGGCATTTAAGTAAGTGAAATCAACCCTTAGATTAGATTCCAGGATCCTTCTAAGTCTTAAACACTACACCTTAAGGATCCATCCTGAGATTAGGACTAGATCTTAGGTTAGAGTTCATTCATTGGGTAAATTTGGTTACTTAATGAGTAAAACCTTAGTTTTATTAGTTTCTAGAATTTTCTCTTATTTTACAACCCATTCTGATTATTTTGTCTTTTAATCTTAGATTTAAGATAGGAGATTCATCCTATTAAGCTTGATTACTCAATAGGATTGCCTTAACTAGTAGATCATTTATAGAATAAAACCTAGAACTTAGGTCTTATCCTCTTTGGATTATGTAATTAAACCTAAATCTTATAGTGTTTAATCCATAATCTATAGGTTTAGAAGATCTTGATCAGATTTTAGTTAGAACATCTAAATTCACAAAACTAGGACGTATGATTTATTAATTTAACTCGTAGTTGCCTATCTGATTGAGCTAGATTAGAATCTGATCAATTCTAATCCTTTTTAACTTAAAAGGATGAATTTCTAAGTTATACTCGATAGTAGGAAAATGGTGATCCTGAACTTGTGTAACTCGAAATAGTTAGAATTGTTAAGTAGAAAATAAATGATATCACCATGTTTAGTAGGGTCCCTTGCTTCCATTTGATATTTTGTGCTACGCATTCCTTATAATTTTGTGCCATATTTTCTTGAGCATATCACATAAGATTTTTGATGCATGAATAAAATGTTAGGAAAATATGGAGACTCCTTAGATTCCTTATAAAAATATTAAAGTGATTAACAAGAAGATAATAATTAGATATGTTTGAGCTGCCTCTCAGCATTGCCTTTTGATTGCCTAGTCTCCTTGTTGACATTAGGGGAAGGCCTCTATTTTGTTATGTGCTGTTTGTATAGTCTCCTTGTTGACACTAGGGGTACACCGTTGGTGCCTTAGTCGTACTGGTGCTAGGATCCTTCGATTATACTGTTGGTGCCTTAGCTATACTGGTACTAAGATCCTTTATCCTTTTCTGGTGAGCTAGATTAGCTCTGTTCTGTATGAAAGATTGTACACGTATGTTTATATGCAGTTGATATTTGGTCGGCTTTCAGTATTCTTATTCAGTCAGCTATTTCTTTATACTGCTTTTATATATATTTAGGATGTTAGAATCTTGCTGCTATTTATACGTACCACTGCTGAGTTGTTTTATTTTAATTGACATGTTTCTTTTTATCACCAGCATGTTTATGATGTAGCATTTTTTTCTTACTGCACTTATTTGATTATGTATATTTATATGCTTCACCTTGTTTAGCTCGCATATGAGGCATGTCTTAGCCTCTTCTCTTGCTTAAGTTATAAATGATGATTTATAGCTTTTCCTATTCTCTTGTATTGCTTGCTGCTTCTTTATACATATGTTGCCTAGATGTTATAGAATGGTGATATTACTTAACACGTATAAAAACTTATCAGCTTAAAATATACTTAGATAGTCATCTAACCAGATTTTTCTTTTTTTGGCTGGGGCCCTACATTGTGAAACCGACAATGGCAGAACCTCTTCAGTTAGATGAGCAGGAGTTAGGAGTGGAGCCATACCCAGAGGAGGAGCCCATGGAAGAAGCCGTTGTTTAGCCTTTTATTCTAAGTGAGGATGAGTGTCTTTACTTTCTTTTATTTAAACTTTTAAATATGTAATAATACAGGTACTGATGACTGCGTATTTAGATTTTATACTTATGTTCTGAGATACATTTCCTTATACTCATGTTGTGATACTTGGATGTTATGTATATTGAAAATCGCTTCCGCATTCTGCATGTTTACTTAGATATTGACTGAATGTTTGATTTTATGCTCACTCCTTCTCTTATTAGATGGATTGTGGATTTCATTCTAATCCAATTATAAGTGAAGGGTTAGCTAGAGTGACACGCCATCCCTTAACTTAATTCTTGTGGATTAAGGGGTGGGGCGCCACATATAATCTTTAGGTTATTCTACCACAAGGATCTAAGATCGGAGTCTAAGGATAGTAAGGGTTCATCTACACTTTTACCTCAAAATTAGATAATAAGCTCTTCCTATCTCAATAGTTTGCCTAAATAAAGGAAACTAGCTCTTAATTGAATTATCTACTATCTTTATGATCTAAAGATCTAAGTATTAAAAGGGTATAATTATTCAAATTATTGTCTAAGTTATAAGGTTCACTTAATATTTCCATTTTTTTAACATATTAGGCTAGATCATATATAAATTAGATGGGTAAACACATTTAATTTTAATTTATACTATAATTATGGGATATAATCACTTAAGTTATTGAGGATTGATCATTTCATAAATCACTTGCATTTTATAATTAAGTTTCTTGCTAATTATGGCGACCGGGGATCGAAGTTCGAGAGTCTTTAAAGAACAATTCATCTCAATTGAAAGATATACATTTTTATATTTCAAAAAGGACATAATAAAATAAAATAATAAAATCCACAGTCCTTTTATACATAGAGCCAAAACATATATGGAAAGTTACAACAGTTTGAATTTTACAAAACATAAAATAAAAATATCTACATTCTTCTGCTTCTTTAATATCTTCCTCTTTTAATTTGGCAGATCTTCTAAGCTTTTTAATTGTCAAAACCTGAAAAATTCAGTTTACCAGTCAGGTAGGAGTATGCAAATCGTTCTTATAAGAATAAATCTAGCATCCTATAATAGGTATGAATCACATATGAAAATGACTGAAAAATCTGCATGTAAATAAAACAATTGCTAAATTCAAATTCTGCCCTACAAAATAGCTGTGAAATCAAAAGCATTTGTAACAATAAGTCGAGTCCGTAAACTCCTGAGCCCAAATGGGTAAACCCATAGGCATAATCTGTAGGAAGCTTATCTCCCCACCCATCGGTAGCTTACTCAAATAATTATTATTGGTGTGTCTTTCCTCTGGATTTGCCTACTTCCTACAGAGGCTAAATCCCTCCATATAACTCTCAGGGGGTGCCAACAGGACCAATCTGTACAGATTCTCAGTGTTGCGTTCCACCCTCCAAAGACAAACACCACAAAATATATATACTGTGTTTCATTCTTTTTGTTACATGCTATTTGATATAAATTTTTTACAAATTAAAATGCGTTAAGCAGTGCAAATAATATTCAAATGGAAAATGGCTCAAACAAGAATACTGAAATAAGACTTATAAGTAAATTTGCGTACCTGACTTGTTTTGATAAAATCAACCAAATTTAATTTCTTTGATCTGCCAAAATAATGAAATTTATTAATTTAATGATTTAATTATGATTTGTAAATTTATGTTTATTTTTGAATTATTTGAATTATTTTTATTCAGTTATTTATGCCTTATAAGGTCAAATTAGGAATTTGACCTTATAAGGATATTTTAGTAATTTTATCCTTAATATAATACAAAAATTTATGTTAGTTTATTGAAGATTATGTCATAAGATTTTTATAGAGTCCAAAATTATCAAATTCTGATATGAATTGGTTAAGTTATAGCTATTCTAATTTATAGGGTTAATATTTAAGGTTTATTATAATTAGAGAGTGATTAGTGATTTTTGTCACAAATCTATTAAATTAATTATATAATTAGGTTCTAATTTACTTTATGAGTCATTTAAAATTAAAATTACTTAATTTGGATTATTTATATTTGCTAATATTCACTAATCAAGTTTTTAGAGTAATTAGGGTTGATTAGGAGGTCTAACCATTGGATTCTAAATATTTTTACAGTTTACTGAAATTTAGGTTTTTCTGATCTAAATAGATATTTGGATCACTTAATTTGGAGCTAAATTGACTAACTTATGGCTATTTGAAGTTCTAGGTTAAAATAGGTTAATTAGGGTTAGGTTCTAATTGTGATTAGTCAAATTTTAATCCAAACAGAAAGACTAATACTTCTAAATAATTCCTTAGGCTTTTCTGAGTATTTTAAGACCCATATTTGATATGTTTGGGATAGTGTGTTCAAAGTTATGGTTAATTGAACATTTTGCAATATTTTTCCTTAATTAATTAATATCCAAAAATGTTACTATGCAAAATATAAGTCATATTAAAAATTAAATAGCATTGATAAATTCCTTGATTTTTGCTGATAAAAATGATATATTTATTTGTTAAATTTTGTTAAGTATTTCGTAAGTTATGAATTTCTAAAATTTGACTATTTATTAATTAATATTTTAATTTATAAATATATTTATATTAATATTACTGTTACATATTTTATTAATTAATTATACTTATTTTTTTTAATTATGAATATATATATTAATTACTGTATTATTTTGTTAATTATTAATTATTTTTATTTTCTGTTTATTTTTATTAATTATTACTTTATTATATTTGTTTATATTTGTAATATATATACGTATATATTATCATTAGTTTTAATATTATAAGAAATTAAATGTATTATTTTAATTAATCTATTTTGATTTAATTTATTATTTATTATCTAATATTTATATTATATTTTTTGTATTTTATTATATATAGTTTTTAATATAAGATTTTAGATATATTTATATATATATATATATATTACTAATATTAATTATTTCTTATCTTATGCAGGATTTAGATGTTTGGTGGGTCCCTTCTTCACTGTGGCGCTCTGTTATTCGCTGAGGTGCAGCAGGTGGGCCCCACGCGACAACAATCTTGCTTCTAGAAGATCCACGTGGCATCCTCTCATTCGCTCAGCGGTTGGCGTGGGTCCCGCGGTATGCCACGCGGCCGGTCTGCAGGCGCGGCGAACTGGACCGGATAGTGAACCGGCCGCAACTGACCGGTTCGCTCGAGGAAGACGCTTCGTCTTCCTCAGCGCGAAAATTAGGGCTTTTTGCGATCGGTGCGATTCGAACGATCTTTCGATCGATCGTTCGATTCAATCCATCGATTTGAAAAATATAAAGCAATAATACTGATTGTGTTAATGTAAATCTAAGAATAAAGAAGAGGATAAGAGGTACCTGCTAATGGAAAAAGAGTTTTAGGGTTTTCGGCCAGGACTCAAATCAGAGGATTACTGCTCTTGATCTAAAGGGTAGATGCTTCAATCGAAGCTTAGAGGATTTATAAGATTCTTAATTGGGTTCTTGAGTGGCAAGGAGGGACAAATGGCTAGCGGCATGGCGGGAGGTGTCGCGTGTAGCTTGCGTGCCCTAACGCGATAGAGGAGGATCCCGGGCCGTTAGATATGATCGAATGATCTACGGCTCGGATTGGATTTACTGTTTAAACAGCAGTTCAATTCCGCGGTTTCTTCGAACCGGGCAATACCGGTTCAAGCTGAACCGGTCAAAAAAAAGCGAACGCATTTTTGAAAATTCGAATTTAATATTATTATTTAATTTATTTGAATTAATTTAATTAATTTAAACTTAATCTTAATAAATATGTTCCAAAAACTTTAAGAATATTAATCCTAGCTAATTAAGGTCTTCTGAATGCAATGACGTACTTGGAATTTTGATTCGATGAGTATTTAATTACTTGAATTTTCAGATATTTAAATAATATTAAAATATTCGTTAAAAATTTACGTCTTCTAAATGCATTCAAAACTTCACCCCTAGCTAATTTTGGGGCGGTGAAAGCAATGACGAAGTCAGATTTTCAATCTGAGGCCAAATTTATTTAAATATTAATAAATAATTGGAAATGAAATTTTGGTATTTTACACTAATGGTCTTTCTTATAAGAAAATCAAAGATCTAAAGATTAGATTCAGATGATCAATTATATTTATTTCTTATAATTCTTACTATTTTAAAATAAATGTTAAATTAATAAGTATTATTGAAATCATGCAAGTTCTTTCAATATTCAAATCAAGTGTCTAATTTAGGATAGTTAAGATTTAAGTCATAATCTAAGTAAGTTAAGATTTAACTCCCAACTTGACCCAATCAAGGATGTTTTCTTAGGTTTTGATCAATAATCAGATCAGTGAGTTTATTGTTCTTTATTGATGTTTAATTCAAGTTTAAATCAATTATTGATTGAATTAAGTATTTCTTCAAGATTCTCAGGGCTTAAGTGTTGATTAATGTCAAATCAATTGCTTAAGTGTACAAATCAGAAGTTATATGTTCCAACACGCACACCTACTATTTATGAAACACATATAAGGCAAATCAGAGATTAATAAAGGCTAACATTCACTAATTATGAGCTAAAGTAATTGATATTTAATTAATGATTTAAAAATTCAAAATTTAAATCTAGTTGAATAAATTAATTCTAAGCATCCTAAGCATGGTATATTTTTGCATTATTAGGGTCATAGAGTCATAAACACACAAAAAATATGCAATTTGGGCATAACTAAGCAGTTATGCACTCTATGACGCATTATAATGCTTGCCTGGCAGAGAGCTAGGCGCTACAGCGCTTACCTGGCTGAGAGTCAGGTGCTACAGCGGCTACGACGCTTGCCTGGCTTAGATCCAGGCACTACAGGGCCATAGTTCCTGAGACACGAGCGCTGTGGCACCCCCTGGCCGAAAGCCAAGCACTACAGTGCTAGATTTCTCGATGCACGAGCATTGCGGCATGCTACAGTGCCAGAATTTTAAGGTGCGGGTGCTACGACACACTGTAGCGCTCCCTGACCAAAGGCCGGGCGCTATGGCTCGCTACGGTGCCTGATTTCCCGAAGCGTGGGCACTGCGATGCGCTATAGTCCTCCCTGACCAAAAGCTAGATGCTACGGTACATATGGTGCCATATTTCCCGAGGCGCGGGCGCTACGGTGAGCGGCAGCACTCCTTGGCCGAAAGCCAGGCACTATGGCACGCTGTAGTGCTTGACTGTGATTTTTCTAGGGTGAAAAATGGGACGTGTCCCCTTTTGCACCAAAATACTCTTGATTCAAAGCATCTCAAGTGCGGTGCCATATACCGATGAAAATGTCTTTTCGAGACCTTTCCATTGATACCAAAATTGATATGGAAAGATTATTTTATTGCTAAAAATAATGACGCCCTAACTACCTATGCAAGATTTCTTTTTATGCAACATTATTTATCTTCTCTTTAGAATGGAATCTGATCGAGCTTGATTGAGCTCGATCGCTCAAATGCAATTTTTAGAGGAACAATATTAAGCATACACGTGAATGAAGTAGCCATTGGATCACCCAATTAGGAAAAAAGAGGGTATAAGGAAGGATACAAGAAGGGTGCCTTGACTTGCAAATAGAGGCCTTGCTGTTTTTGTCAAGGCATGAGGGATGAAGCTTTAGCTTCCAATAGCAATGAAGAGGAGGGCTGGGGGTTCATCAAGAGCTTGAAGGCTTCTTACTTCAGCAGATGAGCAAATAGAGAGAGAGGAGGGTTGAGGTTCCCATTTAAAAGAGAAGGATATATGGACTGGGAGAGGAAGATGGCATGCATGACTTCAGCAATGAGCCCTCCCATCAGCAGCATAGAGGAGGAGAGGTACATTATGCAGAAAATGGAAAAAAGAAGAGGGGAGAAGCATGAGTGCGCATGATTTAGAAGAGGCTCCAAACATGGATAGGGGAGTGGGTCCCAGTGCAGAAGGAAAGAAGAAAAGTTAGAGAATTAAGTAGATAATTAATTATCTTTAATTTTGATTAACACATTTCTCTAATTAAAATTGGATGAATAAATGGGCTCCGAAAAATCATAAAAATTCACCCATAGCTAATTCGAGGGTGAGAAACACAACGTAAAAGTTGGATTTTAATTTGGAAATCAATTTAATTATCATAATTTTCAGGGTATTTAAATACATTAAAATAGTCGAGAAAATAACAACTTTCAAATACTTCCAAAACATCACTCCTAGCTAATTTGGGGGTGACAAGCGCAATGGCAAAGTCAATTTTTGATTTTGAGGTCAAATTAAATATCTTAATTTTCTAATTAATTAAATATATTCAAATAATCTAAATATCCGATTGAACTTCGAATTGCTCTAAATTTTTAGGGTTTGGTTCTAATAAATAAATGAATCTAATGGTATGATAATTATAATGCGATTAAGCTAAGATTAGGCTAAGTAACAACCTAGGATTGTTACACATGGTGTGAGAAAGATGGTGTAGATGAAGCAAATAAAACGTTAGGTATTTTAGAAGTCCAAATGGCATGATCCAAGAGATGTCTAAATTGGATTTATCCTCGAAAAATATAACTTAAAAAAACCTTTCCACGAGTTTAAGATTAAAATATTTAAATATTTAAGTACAAATTAAAAAATAAATAAAACATAAGCTAATAGCAGGTAATGAAAGTACTCAAGAATTTATAGTATTTTAGATTCACCTAACATACATCCATTATTGGGAAGTTCTCTTCTTTTAAAATCCAATAAAATAGGAGTCATTCCTTGGTATATCAAAAAATAGACGAAGAAGCAAGAAAAATTCATGTCTTTAAGAGCTTGGCTGTAAAAATAGAAATCTTTCTTCCTTTCTAAAGTCATTTTGAGGCAGAGTGATAGGGCACAAATATGTGACTTTTGTTTACACTCAAATGCACGTGGTCTGAAGTAATAAAGGAATGGTGAGTTCCAAATTATCATCCTCAAGGATTAAAGGAAGGTTATTAGTGTGGCGACCGGGGATCGAAGTTCGAGAGTCTTTAAAGAACAATTCATCTCAATTGAAAATATAAATATTTTTATAATTCAAAAAGGACATAAAATAATAAAATTCACAGTCCTTTTATACATAGAGCCAAAACATTTATGTAAAGTTACATTAGTTTAAAAAAAAATAAGAAGTATCTACATTCTTCTGCTTCCTTTATTCTTCTTATTTTGATTTGGCAGATCTTCTGAGTTCTTTTTAATTAACAAAACCTGAAAAATTCAGATTACCAGTCAGGTAGGAGTACGCAAATTGTTCTTATAAGAATAAATCTAGCATCTTATAATAGGTATAAATCATATATGAAAATGACTGAAAATAAAACTGCAAGTAAAGTAAGCAATTTCTGCCCTGCAAAATAGCTGTGAAAATCAACATATATGAAATAAATTTTATTGAAAGCACTTGTAACAATAAGGCGAGTCCGAAGACTCCTGAGCCCAAATGGGTAAACCCATAGGCATAACCTGTAGGAAGCTTATCTCGCCACCCGTCGGCAGCTTACTTAAATAGTAATTCTTGGTGTGTCTTTCCTCTGGATTGCCTACTTCCTACAAGAGGCTAAATCCCTCCATATAACTCCCAGGGGCTGCTAGCTAACCCAATATGTACAGATTCTCAGTGTTGCGTTTCTCCCTCCAAAGACAACCACCACAATAATGTATTCATTGTTTCAACTTTTTGTTACATGCTATTCAATATCATTCTTTTTGCAAATTATAAAGCGGTAAGCAGTGTATATAATATTCAATTGGAAAATGGCTCAAATATAAGAATACTGAAATGAAACTTATAAGTAGATTTGCGTACCTGACTTGTTTTGTCTCAAGATCAATTAATTCAATTTGTTTGATCTGCCAATAAGTAGTTTAAGTCATTAATTTGATTCTTCATAATAAGTTTTTTTTATGACATTTTATTTGCATTTTATTGAAGTAATTACTTTTATGTTTAATAATTTCAAGTGACATTTTTTTTTTATGAAATTTTTAGAAATATGTGTAAACATCTATATTTCCTAAAATTTTCTAAGTCCTAAAATTCTTAAAAATTTTCGCAGAATCTCCTTTGTTTTTGTTCAAATTTTCCAAATTTTATACAAACATTCTCCAATTCTAAATATAGAGTTCAGTCCTTTTTACAAGACTGCTCATTTCCAGTTCTAAATAGAGTTTAATTCCAGTTTCTAAAATAGAGTTCAGTCCTTTTTACAGGACTGCTCATTTTCAATTCTAATATAATTTCACATATACTAAACTATGAAATGCAGAACTACCATTTAGCATTTATAAGGACAGCTTTATGTGATTTTTCACACATAACATTTATTTTAGCAATCCTGTATTTACAACTTATCCTGCAAATAGTCATTTATTAAAGTCAGCATTTTAATATAAAGAAATAAGAAATAATTAAATTTAAAAGTAGCATTTGATCACATGTATTATGACAGCATATGATTTATAATTACAACAGCTTAAATCCTCCATGATGGCAGCTCTTGACTTAAGGCAGCATTTAATAACATGATTAGGCCTAGAAGCACATGAGTACAAAATAAATGGCAGTAATTTCCTCATTTATCCTCTCTTCATTAGATGTTGTCAACTATAAAATGGCAGCAATATGATATATAACAGAATGACAATATTGACACCCATAGCATTTGTCATTTGCTTCACATAACTGAATGGATAATACTTGTTTACTCATGGAAATTTTTAGATCCCATAAAATACATTGTAGCATTTGTATCTCACAAAGTAAATGACAACATCTGATTTTATGTGATATGATTTCATCTAAAAGAAATAACAGGATTTTGATTTACTTTAAAATGCATGATAGCCCATAATTTGAAATCTGCATTCTTTATAAGAATATAATTATCTCACAAGTCAAACTGTATTTTTACTATCGAACTGAAGAAAATGATCTCAACATAACCAATCTCAGCTTCGAATCAAGTGCAACTATGAAAAGAAAATATATTTTATATGTATATATATGTATAAAAAAAATATGTTGCCAAAATTGTAATCATGGTATGAGAATATAGGACTTGAAGAAAAGATAAAGAAATTGAACTATTGTTTAAAGTGAGTATCAAAATTTCTTCAGATGATAGTTTAATTGATTAAGGTGGCTAGTAATTATCCTCTAAAGAAAAACAATATAATGATAACAATGCATTTCTTTTACATTACTTAAAAAGTAGATGAATGCATTCATATGGATGTCATGATCTAATTTTTAATCTTAAACTAAGAAGGTGATGAATAGATTTGTAGTTAATACAATGATACGAGCAATTAGGAGTGTTTGGCAATAAATATAACTTGAGAGGAACATCTTAAATACTTATCTTGAATTTGTATATCTTGGGCATGCCAAATTCTAAAATTATTTGGCTATTTAATAGTGAATTTCGGATGATAATGAGTTGCTTAAAAATGATTTCCAAGAACATTAACAAAATTTTGCGTTTAATTATCAAGGTCTAGCAGTAAAAGTAAGAAGAAATTTCAAATGCAATTCTCAGCAAAGTAGCAAGATATATAATGAAAAAGAAAAATATCATATTATTTGACTACTTAACATAAGCATCACAGATTTAAAATAAATTGTAATATTCTTCCTTGTTCTAGATGCTATTCTCTTTATCAAAATAGGAGTAAAGTCAACTGAATTATGATAAATAAGACTACCATTTAAAGTAGAGTAACATGCTTCTATTAATGTTTCATGAATGGTTATCCAATCTTATGCTAAACTGATTATGAAGCCCAAACCTTCCCTATTACATAAAATGGAAGCAATACAAAAATTACGGTTTAAGTAAAAGCCAAGCAAGATTAAACAAAGCAGAAATATCTTTATTGAAAATGAGAAAGTTTGCAATTAGAAATTGTTAACTATTAATGATAGGATGTATAATAAAATAAAACAACATTGATGATAATACTAATGAATATTTAGAACTTTCTTCTTTTAAGGTGATTGTCATATTTTGATTTCTAAGTAGCATATTTATTACAAACCCTTTTCTGGATAGTTCTATCTGCTCTTAGCATAACATTCTTAAACATCTTCAAAATAACTCATATTCGCATTGATCTTTCTGTGATTCACTAAAATATGAATTGAATTAACTACAAGAATCAAACCGGGTCAAACATGCACTTAAGAGGACTTAAATATTTCAGAGTACTAGAATAATCGAATGCATAAAATAATCATTTGCAAATGCAAATGTATCAGAATTTCTTAAATAAAATTGCAGTGAAGTAATTGGGTGAAGCATGGAAGGCTTGATGTATTAATTTCTTGAATATTGAAAGGTTACGCCAAACAATATCACTAAGTACTCAATGGTGTTAAGTACTCACACAACAATCCTCATCTCAATTATGCAAAATTTTTCAGTATTATGGTAGTGATCAATTAATTCGTTCAAGACAATAATAAACTTGCACATAAAGAGAATAAAATGCTTCAGGTTTACTAAAATCATGGTACACATGCCATACTCATTATAGAACTAAGTTAAATTACATAATGTTTGTACGTCCTTACATTTGTGTTTCTGAATTTGGTAAGATTTTGAAATCTGTACAACAATAATACCAGTAATGCTGACTATATAGAACAACTGCAGTGCATATTCTTTATTTTTATCAATAGCCTTATCTAGACTATTTAACAGCATTCTAGCTCATCATTCTTGCAACTTGAAGCTCAAACAGGTGCCATCTATTTTTAAATTGATGATTGTATATATAATTTTTGCAATATTAGTTAAAAAAAATCGGAAGCATTCAGTTTGGGCAAATGCCTTGGAATAATATCTAACTTATCAATAACACTCATAGCAAATCCAAGATACAACAAGAGCATTTAATCAAAAGAAATAATGTAGTTATTGCATATTTAGCATATAATTCTAATCATTAATGATTCTTATATAAGCGATACTATGGGAGAAAATCGGGTGGAGTACCTTCTTCGCAACTTTAGGTTTTAGGAGATCACCCTTTACGCCGCCTACTGCTTGCGATTCCCCCTGTGAATGCGAAGCATCGAGGGTCTAAATAAGGATTGAATAAGGATGGCCTCGACTCTTACCTAGATCAGAACTTTTGGCCGTTTGCTTGTGACTTGCGGTTAGATGAGGTCGCGGTGGTTATCCTGGTCTCTACTCGAACGGCTATTGACTTAGATGACGGTGGAAGCCACGCGTCCTTGGTTCTCACCTTGATCGAATAGCGTTGATCCCGCGATCCTTGCGCCGCTCAAGAGGTCGGGATGGGGAGAGGGTATCGCGTGCGAAGGGGCTTAGGGTTTTTCGGTTAGGATGCGAATGAGAAGAAAATAAAGAGATAAGTAATATATATAATTATTAAATTAAATTTTAATTAACTTAATATTTAATTTTATTGTATGATATATAGAAATATATATATATATATATATTTATATATCTATCATAGCTAATTGAGTGCTTCTGAACACAATGGCGCACTCAGATTTTTGATCCGACGAGTATTTAATTACTCGAATTTTCAGGTATTTAAAATAATATTAAAATATTCGACAAAATTTTAGTGACTTCCAAATGCGTTCAAAACTTCACCCCTAGCTAATTTGGGGGTGGTGAACGTAATGATAAAGTCAGATTTTAAATCTGAAGTCAAAATTATTTAATTATTAATAAACAATTTGAAATGGAATTTTGGTATTTTATAATTAGCCTACTAATTTCTCTTTTAAAGCTTGAAAAATCACAATTTGGTATTTGTCACTAAATTAGAACTAACCATGAAAAATAAATAAACCTATAGTTATGAGGATGTAATCAAGCCTTAAAAAGTCAAGGGGATAGTTAGGCCGATCAACTATGGTTCAACAATTCGAGCTTTTGCTAAGTGTGGATTAATCAATTTGTGAGAGTGCTAAATTTATGTTTCAAGGGGCTACTGATTGGTAAATCCACAAGTGATGTTTTATGCACACGAGTCACTCACCACTAAACCCTAAATTGGTCTTTAGATGATCTTTTACGAGACCTCTTGACTTCGAACCTTAACGTCTAAATGATGGTTTCCTTAAGTCCTATCAGCATTCTCTATTTAGCGCAAATGGAACAAGATTTCTATCTATGTTCACACATGCACATAAATATATCCAAGTTCAAAGGAAAGTGTGTGGATCTTTATACTCTAAGAATCCCTTATTTGGTCTAACCTTATGTTTAAGCGAGAGACTGCATGACGTATGTGTGGCGCCACGCACCCTTAATCAGCCAAAAGATTAGGTTAAGGGTGGGGTGTCACTCTGGCTAACCCATCACTTATCATTAGATTATGATAGACTCCACAATCCACATGATTAGGGAAGGATTAACACAGAATCAATCTAACAGTCACTATATAAGTAAACGTACAGAGTCCAGAAGCGATTTAAAAAAATGTAAATCATCCAAGCATCACAGTATGAATAGTAGAAATAGAACTCAGAATATAAGCATATGATCTAAATACACAGTCAACAGTTCCTGTATTATTACAAATTTAAAATGTCTAAATAAAAATAGAATGAAAACCACTCATCCTCACTCGAAATATAAAAGGAACTAAACGACAGCTTCTTCCACGGGCTCCTCCTCTGGGTAAGGCTCCACACTTAACTTCTACTCGTCTAACTGAAAGGAGTCTGCCATTGTCAGTTTCACAATGTAGGGCCCCAGCCAAAGAAAAGAAAAATTTGGTTAGATAATTATCTAAGTACATTTTAAGCTGATGAATTATTATAAGTGTTAAGTAATATCATCATTTGACAACATCTAAGCAACATATATATATGAAAAGGAGCAGCAAGCAATACAAAGAAACAGGAAAGCTATAAATCATCATTTATAACTTAAGCAAAGAAAAGGGAAGAGGCTGAGATATGCATTGCATACAAACTAAACAAGGAAGGGCGTATAAATATATATAACTGTCATGTGCTGTAAGAAAAGTTCTATATCCTAAACATGCTGGTGATTAACAGAAAATATGCGAATTAAAACAAGTTAAATCAGCAGTGGTACATATAAATAGCAGCAAAATTCTAACATCCTAAATATATATAAAAGCAGTATAAGGAAATAGCTGACTGAATGAGAATACTGAAAAGTAAACAACAATAACTGCATATAAAACCATACGTGTACAATCTGCTATACAGAAAAGAGCTACATTAGCTCACCAAACAGGGCTGAAGATCTTAGCATCAGTATGACTAGGGTGGTTCCTAGCACAATACAGCTAAGGCAACATCAGTCAACGAAAAAGGCCCTAACACAGTATGGCTAGGGCAGTTCTTAGCACGATACGGTTAGATCACCAATAGTCATACCCGAAAGATCCTACCACCAGTACGGCTAGGGTGGTTCCTAGCATGTTACGGCTAGGGCAACAATCGGTATGAGCAAAAGAACACTGAGAGGCAGCTCAAACACATCAAATCATTATCTTCTCATTAATTACTTTATTATTTTCACAAGGAATCTAAGGAGTCTCCATATTTTCCTAGCATTTTATTCATGCATCAAATGTCTTATATGATATACTCAAGGAAATATGGCACAAAAATCAAGGAACGCGTAAGCAACAGAGTATCAAATATAAGTAAGGGACTCTACTAAACATGGTGATATCATTTGTTTTCTACTTAACCTTCTAACTATTCCAAGTTACACAAGTTTAGGATCACCGTTTTCCTACTATCAAGTGTAACCCAAAAATTCGTCCTTATAAGTTAAAAAGGATTAGAACTGATCAGGTTCTAATCTAGTTCAATCAGATAGACGACTACAAGTTAAATCAATAAATCATACATCCTAGTTTTTGGGAATTTAGACGTTCTAACTAAGATCTGATCAAGATCTTCTAAACCTATAGATTATGGATTAAATACATCGAGGATTAGGATTAATCACATAATCCAAAGTGGGTAAGACTTAGGTTCTAGGTTTTATTCTATAAGTGAGCTACTAGTTAAGGCAAATCCTATTAAGTAATCAAACTTAATAGGATAAATCTCCTAACCTAAATCTAAAGTTAAAATACATAATAATCAGAACGAGTTGTAAAATAAAAGAAAGTCTAGAAACTAATAAAATAAAGGTTTCACCCTTTGAGTAACCCATTTACCCAATGAATGAACTCTAACCTATGATCTAGTCCTAGTCTCAGGAAGGATCCTTAAGGTGTAGTGCTTAAGACTTATAAAGACTGCTGGAATCTGACTTAAGGGTTGATTTTACATGCTTAAACATTACTAAGATGATTATAATATTAGTCTTAGTATTTTGGGATACTATCCAAAGGGTAAGGGTACTTAATCCGATCTTAGGGCAAAATGACTATTTTGCCCTACTTTAAGGGTCAAAAAGTCAACTTTTAACTTATTGGTCAAAATTGAATTCTCTTAGTTCCATTTGATTCCTTACTGTCTAACTTGAAAATAGACAGTAAGTACGCCTAAATTGGGCGAGAAACGATCAGGTTATGACTAAAATAAAGCTAGGGGTAATTTGGTCATTTACCTAAATTTCCAGGGTTTAGATCCTAAATATTATTTTATTATATTGATGATATTGAAATCTTAGGCTAGTTAGCATCTTGAATTTTCTAATTTGGAGTTGATTTGACTAAGTTATGGCTGTTTGAAGTATAGGGGCATTTTGGTCATTTTTCACCAAGGATTCTAGGGTTGACTTTTTGTTCTGATGTCCAAATGGGAAAACTAATACAACTACGGTGATGGGGCCGCACTCCTGAGCATTTTAAGACCCATATTAACTATGTTTCGATAATCGGGTAAAAAGTTATGATGCTCTAAATATGTCCTAAAATGTTACCTCATTATACGTACCCCGAAATAAATTTTTATATTACATTATTTGATTCCTTACATTTTTCTGAGTAGTTTAAGACCTATATTGGCTATGTTTGGATCATCCTATAAAAAGTTATTAAACTTTTAAGATTTACTATTCAAAAATATAATTTGAATTATTTTACTATTCATTTATTCAATTTGAATGATTTTACTGTTTATTCCAAAAGTATATATATATTTCTGAATTTATTAATAATTAATTATTCTGTGATTAATTAATAATTAATCTGAGATTGATTAGTATTAATTATTAATTAATTAATCATTAATCTATTTATTTTAATTATTTTAAATATAATAATATTATTACTACTATTTAATTAGGGTTAAACTAATTACTATTTAAGTCCTAATTAATTATCTGTTTATATTTATTAATCTTAAGGTTAGGATTAATTCATAGGTTAATTATTGATGTTACTGTACATATATATATATATATATATAAAGTAATTTACTGATTATTATAAAATATTATTAAGCACTGTTTAATATGGATTAGCATTAATTAATACTAATTAACTAACTGCTAATTAACAACTAATTAATTATATTTTATTACGCAGCTTTTAATGATGGCGGGGCCCACAAGGACACGTGGCGGGTCCTGATTGGCTGTGGCAGAGCAGGTGGGTCCCACCCTGCCACGCGGTAGCTCGTGAGAGGCTGCGGCCTGCGGAGGTGGGTCCCACAGCCGCAGCTGAGGTGATTGCAGCGGCCCCACGCGGACACGCGGCAGCGCGTGAGCCGCGGAGCGGGGCCCACTGACGTCCGCGCTCGCGCACGCGGACGGGTTCGCGTGGGAACGGGCCGGGTTGCGCTCGACCCGGCGTGGCCCGCGACGTTCCGCCTTCCCTCCCTCTCGACCGAGGCTAGGGCATGCCATGGCCGGCGATCCCGGCGGCCATCGGCGACGATCCACTTACCGTTGAGTAGGGCTCGTCGGGCTCTACCAACGGAGGGGTAGATCGCTGGCTGGGGTTGGCGGGATCTGCTCCTAGACCTAACCCTAGATCGAACGCTACGAGATGCCGATTACTAACGGTAACTACTGTATATGATCGATCGAATTGGCTCGATCGAGCCAATGGATATTCGATTGGACCGCACAAAACGCAATCGATACTAAGAAATAGGTATACGAGCAGTAGGAATTGAGATTGGAATTGGATCGGGGTTTAGGGAAGTACTTGAAGTCCGACGGTCACGAGTTCATGAGGTTCGATTCCGTCGACGGGGGTCCAGTCGACACATCCTTGAGCCGATCTCGACCCCGATGGTTCAGGTGTGTTTTATGGGAGTGTAAACGGAGCGGCCGAAGTGTGGGGAGGCATTGGGCTGGCCAGATGCGGCGGTGGCTCGCCGCATGGCGGCTCGCGTGCGGACCGCAGGGACGAAGAGCGGGGGCCGTCTGATCTTCGATCAGACGGTCTGGATTCGCCGTCTGCGATGGATGGCGTCCCCGATCGTGCGCGAAGAGATGGAGGAAACGGTGTTACCTAGACTGACGGCACCGTTAATCCACTTAAAAAATATATATATATAATTTTATTATTTAATTTAAATTAATTAATTCTTTATTTGAATAAAATAATTAGATTATATAAAAAAAATTCAAACATGTTTTCCTAGCTAATTGAGGGTCAAGGAATTCAATGGCAATGTCAGATTTTCGATCCGACGAGTATTTTTATACCTCGATTTCCGGGGTATTTTTATTATTAAAATATTCGTTGAAATTTCGACGACTTCCGATTGACACGAAAACTTCACCCCAAGCTAATTTGGGGTCAAGGAACGCAATGGCGGTGTTCGTTTTTTGATCGGAGGTCAAATTAAATAGGTCAAATTTTAGGGTTTCCAAAATTTCTAGAAATCATGATTCGATCCATTTGACTCCTGATTTGGACTAGGTCTTAGAGGTTGACTCCAATTGACCTAATTAGCACTTATAATTAGTCTTAAGACTAAGATTAGTTATAATTGACTAAGGTAACAGCCTGGATTGTTACAGTATGGAATAGTGGAGACAAGAAATGTCAAGTGCACATAAATCCTTGATTTGAACTTTTGCTTCAATCAAAGCTTTTGTGCCACTTTCTTGGCATGCGAACACATGCACACATATCCTGATTAGAACTTTTGGTTCGATCAAAAATGTAGTGCGATGTGAGCATGCTACTTTAAGGGTAACAATTTTTCTTATACATGCAACATAAGAGATTCTTATAAAATAAAATACTTGCATTCATCATAACGTTACATAAATATAGACTCACCATTCACATGAATATATTTACTACATAGTCAACCCTTCTCAACAGATGGGTTCAGGCTGTCATTAATAATTTATCATAAGCATTCATGGTTTTTGTTCTCAAGAGCATCATGATTTCTTACACAAAGATCATGCAAAAATAAATGAGAATGGGAATAAGAAATAGTTGCTGAAGGAACATCCCAAATGGTTCTCTTCTTCTTGGTCATCTTCTTCTTCCTCCTACAATCCTGCAATCGTAGCTCTTAAGGTTTCCTCTCTTTTTCTCTTTAGTCGTGGATGGAGAAATTATCTTTGGAACCCTTATCTTTCTACCAAAATCATCCTCCTTGTTTTAGGGCTTCAATTTGGCTTTTAAACCACCCAAATCTGCCCCTTGTGTGTCAATGAGCGTTTATTTCCTTAGGCTATTTCAGGTGCCGGAGGTACGCTGGAGTGCCCATGTCTTTTTAAGGCGGGCGTCCGAGCTCACGTGAATTTGTTCCCAGGCACCTGGGCGTGCTTGGGTCTCGAGCAGCACCAAAAAACCTGGTCCGGGGGCGCGCCGGGGAGCCCTAAGACGCAGCAGTATGCGTCGAAGTGCCCATGACTTTTGTTTTCTTCATCAAAACTCATTGTAATCAATATAACCACTTTGAATACCTGCACAAACATAAAACAATACACAAATACACTTGAATAACACGTAATCCATACTAAAACAAACATAAATCTAGTGTTAAAATTATACAAGTTTTGGCCCGATCACTGAGTTTCCACAATTTTTACTTCATAATATTTGACCTCAAAGCTAAGGAACCTTCCCTCTTACCCAAAATAGTGTCGAGGTGGAGTTTCCTCGACTGTCCCTCCTGACGCTGCCCTCGCCACTCCCTAAACGTAACCCCTTCCCTAAACTTGTTTGGAGTGCCTTAAAAATATTTAGAATCACTTACAAGAGGTTTTCTAATGCTTAGAAAAGCAATTTTAGGTTGCCCATATCCCCTATTTATAGTTGAGATGAAATGGGCTTCAAATAAGGTAATACATATTTTAAGAAAGCTAGGATGCGACTGGGTCTGAATCAGGCACATCTGAATTAGTGATTGCAATCCATAGGCCCATTATGAATATCTTATTGGTCACTTTAATAAGCCCATGGTCCATGGCCCATGGGTTTCCTTAACTCGCCCCCTTAGGTGCGAGCTTGCTGTTTCTTAGCACGCGGTGTCTAAGTGCAACTACAAGGCGTCTTGGCGTGCAACAAGCTAGATGAAATTTCTTAATACAGTTTTGATATCCTCTGATGTGGTCTTTTTCAAACTTTAGTAAGTTTACTTATAATAAAAAAAACAAATAAAACTATTTCTTATACAAATATAAAATAAAATAAAAACAAAACCTAAGCCTTCAAATATAAGGTTCTTAAAAGACTATCTTAAGATAATGGGCTAACCTGAAAATTAGTATTTAATAAAATGACTAGTCCAAAGGTAATAATAAAATTACAATTTGCGATCATCAAAATCAAACTAAGATGTTATCTTGGACTCAAACTTTAATTATTAAAATGCAAAGTTGGATTAGAAGGTAGTTAAGAAATCATGAAACATAATATACCACTTAAAAAAATAAATCTAGTAACCTAAAACATAACATTTTAAGGTAAAATATCCACCTCTTTCTTGCTCTATTTTTCTTCTAGCAATCTTTAGTTGCTGGGAATAATGGTTTGCGATCATTGAGATGAACCATTATGCTACTAGTATCAGCCCTTGTATGTAACTTCATGCTCCTAGCGCATTCTATGGTTATTTGGTTCTTTTTTTACACTATGCCCTTTTATTTTCTTATTCTTTGGATTGTGAACACTCTTCTAATCTTCCTTTTAGCACAAAAAATCCTAAAGACTCTTTTGTCACAATATTGTTTCCATTTATAAACCTTAAATACTTGAGCTTAAGTACATTCTTAGTTTATTTATCAACAAAACACTTCTTGAAGGTCCCAAAAAAATAACTTTTTTTAAAGAAAATACACCCATATCTTCCTCATGTAATCATCAATGAAAGTGAGAAAAGAACTACCCAAATAATAAATTAGAGCTAGAACCCAAACGTCCATATTTACTAGCTCTAATTTTTGTTCCTTCGGTTCCCATCCAATCATCACAAAATTGACTTTCTTCATTTTATCAAGCACTGAATCTTCATAGAATTCAAGCCAGGAGAGATTTCAATCCTCTCTCGCTCATTTGTCAGAATTTGTGAACTCACAAACACGAATCTTCTGATGTTAATGAATATGATTCTTTATTGATCTTGTAATTCATTTGACAATCCCCTTTACTACCATTAGTGTGCAATTGGTAACCTTCCTTGAATCTTCAGTAAATGAGCCCAAAACTAGCTAAAGCTAATTAGAGCATTGAGACTATATTCATTTTTAAAGATGGTATGTATTGAACCTCTTTATGTTGCCATAATAAGCCATTCGAAAACTTGATATCACCATCCCCTCTGTTGATGAAGTCACATACATTGTCATCTCTTAGGTGAACTCTGCCAAACATTCCAATGACAGTAGATTAATTATTTTAATTTATTGGGTGTGGTATGAAACAATGTGCTTGAGTCAACCACTAAGGATTTGAAATTTCCTAACATTAAAATTAGCCCACCTTGGAGATCATTCAGCAGCACATTCATTACTTTGTTGTGCTGCACAACTGCACTTTTCTTCTTAGGAGTTGGGTAGTCCTTCCATTGTCCCTTCTTGCAGCTATTCCAGAACTATCACACTTCGTTACTTCATTGTTTTGCACAATTGCACCCATATGTTCCTTTGACTTCCACACGTAGAGCTAAAGTTGATGCCTCACTATTCAATTTCCTTTGAACTTGTTCGCTCAATATTAAACCCATGATGTCATTAAACTTCTATGTTGCATTTTCTGAAGAGCTGCTAATCACTGTAACAAGACTTCTCAGACTATTTAGTAATGGTGATAGTTCTTTCAAATCATTTTAAAGCATTATTAATGGCATAAACAAATTAAAACATTGGGATTGGATTATGTGGATGAATGTTCTGAGATTCAGAAATTATATGAATAGATGATTTTTATTTTTCTTTTTTGTATGGCTCTAGGATGAAGATGAAATCGTATGAAATGTTGAATTTCTTATTCAATTTTTTTTAAATAATCCAATTAGATCCTGTGTACGAATAGCTAGTCTGAAATACGAGCGAAAGAAGGTCTTGCCTTACAAGAAGTGAGAGAATTGGCCAATGGCCAAACTCCAATAGTACTTGCAACTTTAGGTATACGAGATTTAGTCCACAGCTGAAGCAGAAGAAGATCTGAAAAATGGATCTTGATAGGTATGGAGGAGAAGACGAAACGGGCATGAATAAAAGCTTGTCTAAGATTTTAGAAAGATAAGGGAAATTGTAATAGTCTTTGCAGCCAATTTGAGTAGATTTCATCCTTCCTCAGAGAGGGAGAAAAGAGAAAATTAACCTTTGAATTTCCAGAAGTTTATCAATGAATCAAGCAGAAGAGTGCATTTTTTATAACGCCAAACCAACAAGACATCTTTCCCATTGTTGAATGCCACTGAGAACATAATGGCATCATTTCGATCAAGATGCAATACACTTTTTTATGAGTTTATATACAAAATTAAAAATAAAAAAAATTATATTCATCTTAAATATTTTTTTTATTTATACTCTTATATAAATATAATATTTTTCTTCAAAAATATTCTAAAGAAAAAATACTATGCTAACTTTAAAAAAATATTCAAAATTAATAAAATATTTTTTTTATAAATTTTTATATATTAACCCCACTAAAAAATATATAAATTGAAATATCATTTAAATGGAAAATATTACATAGCCCCCAATTATCTCTTAAAACTTAAAAAATATAGATGACTAGGATTTAAGATTTAAAAATTATATTTTAATAGATTTCACAAACAAAAGTAAATTTAATAATATTTTTTATTTTATTTAACTCTCTAAATTTTAATCATCTATACTTTTTTGAAAGATATTTGGGAGCTAACTAATAATACTTAATTTAAATACTCTATCCTAAAATAATACTTTTCTTGACATTTTACGTTAAAGTCACTGATAACGAGGGCTGTTACTGTCCCCACACAAAATAAATACACTTTTGCGCACGTGGGGAAAAATCTTGTGGAGAAAAAGTTTTGCTTGAGTATTGATAAGAGTATTTACAAAATGATTACAACCCTCCCCCCCCCCCCACACACACACACACAATTGAGCCATTTCGAGCTGCATGAACACCTGGGTGCGATCCTCTGGCATTACATCAAGATTTGTATGGTGAGTCTAATATGGTCCGCCTTTGGCCCCGTAAATTTAATGTTCGGTGGCTCCTCTGGCGTTTGACCTCACCGCGTCTGTGTATACCCATAGGTGCGTTCGGGAGCACATCTTCGGAGCTAAGACAGAGCGAACAACGCTTGAGCGCATTTCGTCTGGCACTTCTCCCCGGGTTGGGATGGCTCTCCTGCCAGAGCATGCCGCATGCAGCTCCTCGCTACCTGTGCATGTCTTCATGAATAGAGTAGGCTGAACTTGGCAATTATATCCCCAAAACACCCTCAATAACATCTGCCACCTTCAGAGGCCGGCTGGCTGACTTTCATCACTCTCGTTTACTTCCCCCGCTTGCAGGTTTAATTAAAAAACCCAGAGAACGCTTTGAAGGCAACTGAACCAATTGCTTGATATTGGTTAGCTTCCTTCTCTGTAAGCTGGACCATATATAAAGCCCGAACGATAACTACAATACTAAAGCTCCTTAATTTAAGCCCATTATGCACAAATATGCTGCACGAAGATGCTATGCTCTTTTATCCAGAATCTGCACACTTCAATTATCAAAGGATGGTCTAAATTATGATGAACAATGCTTAAGGAATTATGGTAGGAACTGGAAAAATTTTATCTAGAAGTTGGATCTGCTAGCCAATATAGCAGTGGCTTTGGCTTATTAAGGTTGGGTTTGCATTATAATTGCTAATCATCTTTCTTGGATTTTGGGCCTGACGTACATGTAATTATCTGTTGGTATACTGTTAACTTGCTTGATATAGAAATTGTTCTGCATGATGGAACACTAAGTGCTACGATGAGACCAAGGTCGGGATGCAGATCAATTGAAGGCTCTAAATAGAGCAGATATAGCAATTTCTTTTATGCACATTTATGTAAAGGTGCTACAAACCCAAGGATTATAAATAATCATGCTTAGCATGGGATTTTGTATGATAGTGTTGCGTGCAAATAATGTGTTTGCTTGTATCTTTTTTCAATTCATGTTGAAGTTCAATGATATTGTCATAACTATCATGAACATGGAGGCCAGAAAAGATCTATTGGAGAGATGCCTGCATTCAACTTGAATGTCAAAATATGGGGAGGCATTCAAACTAGGTTCAAAGTAAGTTCAACTCTAAAAAAGCAAAATCAAAAGTAAATGATGAGCACTGGGTTTGTGGGCATCTAAAGAAAGATTGCATAACCCTTAGAGAACTAGAGGCATGAATCAAGTGAGAGATGGAACAACAAATTTCATAACAACTGATATCAAGAATGCATATATTCTATTAATAGATATTATAAAGTCTTTTGTTGAGAAATCCGGAAGATAATTCCATGCAATTCCAAACAAAAGTGAGTTCAAATTTTACATGGTAGGTGACTTGGGGAACATGACTCTTAGAGATAATAGCTTGTAACATCGTGGGCCAAGAAGATCTGGACATTAGATTGACAAATGTTTTGAGGTGGCAATGAAATACATTTAGCATATTTCTAGCCTAATGAAGAACTTAATTTATGTTGGTCAGGTAACACTTGCTAGATATATGATAATAATTATAAGGGACTCTGAAGATATCATAAGAGATGCAATGGTGCCTAAACGAGGAAGAAATGAACAGATACTTTACAAAGTGTCAAGTTCTATTACAATAGGGAAGAAAATATGAGTCTAGCTGGTGGCTCTAGAACCTTAGGCACATGACCAAGGGATCTAAATCGTTACTCTCTAATGATCATGAGAATGTCGAATTGTTGAAAGTCAATTTCTCCACACAAGATGACAAGTCTCCAGTGTGTGAGGTGTTGGAAATCAAGCCCATGTTGCCCCTTCCGCTCCATATATAGCATCCTCTTTTTTACTTCCTTAAATTAGTACAACCTTTATTATAATTGATTTAGGAGTGATTCTAGCAGGGTAGTATATTCACTTTCCATGTAAGGAAAATTTCATCCGGGGATAGTGCTCCATTCCAAAATTGTCTCACATTTGTAGGCTATTTATTTATGCTTTCTTTCATTGTAAAGGTAGAATAATAGAATGAATTGAGTCTATATTTCTTTATATTTTAGTCTTCAAATATCTTCATGGTATCAAAGCAAGCTTAATACTATCTCATTATCTTCATCTTTAGTCAAATTTTATTTCTCCTACTCAATTCATTATTTTAGTTTATGCTTAAATACAGTCCAACCTTTGGAATGGCTACCAACTCATCCTCCTCTATTTCTGATATCATCATCTCATCATCATCATCCTCTCATCAAATGGAAACCTCTCATCTTCCAATCACAGCCCATAAACTGAATGGGCAAAATTATTTGCAATGCTCTCAATCCATATTAATGTTTATACGTAGAAAAGAGAAAGATGACTACTTCACCAGAGCTTCGACTGCACCATAAACTGCAGCATCAACCTACAAAAAGTGGATAACAGAAAATAATATGGTCAAGTCCTAGCTAGTCAACTCTATGACCACGGACATTAGCAAAAATTTTATGTCATTTGATACTGCTAAAGAAATTTGGGACATGGCAAAAGAAACTTTCTCAGACAAAGAAAATACATCTGAAATCATCCAGATTGAAGGCATCCTCCACAATTTGCATCAAGGAAACCTTACGGTAACTGAATATTTCAATACTCTTACCCGTCTATGGCGTCAACCTGATACGTTTGAGGTTCATAATTGGAATTGTGTTACTGATGGTTTGTTATATAAAATGATTGTCAAAGGAAAACGTGTGTTTAAATTTTTGTTAGGCTTGAACAAAAATCTTGATGAAATTAGAGGAAGAATAATGAGAGTAAAACCTCTACTTAGCCTTAGAGTGGCATTCTCTAAAGTCCATCGCGAAGAAAGTCAAAAAAATCTCATGATGGGATCCCATCAGCAACTGAATATGGCAGAAAGCTTGGCTCTTAAGACTCAATTTGCTCCTTTTGACAATTGTCAAAAAATTAAAGGAGGTAGACCTTGGTGTGATCATTGCAGAAAGCAGGAACACTCAAAAGAAACTTGTTGGAAGACTCATGGAAAGCCAGTAGATTAGAAGCCACTTCAACCACTTGAGAAAGAAGGACGAGGAAATCATGCATCTGCCGATGACCAATTGCCACAACCTAAAACTAGCCCTTTTAATAAGAAGCAAATGGAAATGCTTTAGAAACTACTGTCTCCTCTTCTATCAGTACAGTCACAAACTGGCTCTTCTTCCAATAGGCCATTGGTACTAGAACCTTGGCTCACAAAGGTAATTTTTTGAGTGCCTATATTATTGGTAAGAAATGTAAAAAAGCTTGGATCGTGGACTTAGGAGCATCTGATCATATGACAGGAGATGCGATAATTTTATATACATATAGCTTATGTCAAAATAATTTAACAGTCTGAATAGCAGATAGCTCACTATCAAAGGTTTCCGGTACAGGTTCAGTTGTGCTATCAAGGGATCTTACTCTCAGTTCTGTTCTCCTTGTTCCTAACATGAACTGTAATCTATTATCAATTAATAAACTCACTAAGGAAAAGAGGTGTATTACTAATTTCTCCTCCACTCGGTGTGAATCTCAGGATTTGGATTCAGGGAAGACGATTGACAATTTTGAGGAATGCTCTGGACTCTACATCCTTAAGGAGCACCACGATCCACAAGAACAACCTCAAATGACAATTGGTAGTAATTCTTTTTTGGTTTCATATCAAAATAAGAACAGTGCAATTATGTTGTGGCATTATTGCTTAGGTCATCCCAATGTTACGTATCTCAAGCATTTATTTCCTTCATTATTTAATAAAAATAAAAAATCCTTTAAGTGTGAAATCTGTCAATTATCAAAACAATTCCGGTCTCATTTTCCCATCCAACTATATAAAGAGTTATTGTGTAATGGAGACTTTAGTGTCCAGCAACAGCTCGGGCACTGCAGTGCGCCCCTGGTAGTCCTAATCCAAAGCTGAGGCCCTGCAGCGCGTCTCAACGATTAGAAACCAAAATGCAGGCGATGCAGCAAAATTTATCGATGTAGCGCACCATAGTGGATCGCGGAGCCGCAGCGCACCGTGGCGTCATTTCAGGTAAAACATTTTTCGGATCATATTCAAACAAATAGGCTGTTGTTTCGAAAGTTTGAGCACCGCATAGCGCCACATTGGAACCATAGCGCGCCGCAGCGCGCTGGATTCGGGAAGGTCGGGCGCTGCAGCGCGCCGCAGTGCTTGACGGAGACTTACTTTGTTCCAGGTCACGATCTGAAAAAATCTGATGGCATTTTGGATATTTTGGAGCTCGGGAATGACCTAAGTACTTAAGGCTATGTGCTGAAAAAAATTCTAAGTCTTTTTGCAATCAGTTTGGAGGCTTTGGTGATCGTGGGAAGGAGAACCTTAGAAGAAACCCTAGGGAGCTACTGAGCAAGAGAAGGCTTGCTATTTGAAGAAGAAACTTCAGGAGGTAGCACCTTCTTCCTTTCTCCATTCTAACAGTAGAGCTACAACTATGTATGCTGATGTGATATAGCTCTTGTAACTCTATAAACCTTGAAGCTTTTTTCATAGTGGATTTTCTTGTTGATGTGGCTCTATAGTTTTTCCCAATCTTTGGGTTTTTCACATATATGCCTGTGTTTGAATGATTTTTTGTACTGCATTCTTGATGTTATGTTTTTGTGGTTTCTAAGCTAGTTTGATAACCATCAACGCACCCCGATCCTTAAAGGCTTTGGACTTTAGTTTATTGTATGCATTACAAGTGCCATTCCGCATTGATATCTTATGTATCGCTGGTGTTCACAACAAGAGTCTAGTCCATTCTCATTGATTCATAGCGATATCTGTGGTCCTACAAGAATAAAAAATGTAATTGGTACTAGGTGGTTTGTCCCATTCATAGATGATCACACTAGATTAACTTGGGTATTCCTCATGAAAGAAATATCTGAAATGAGTCAATTTTCAAAAAATTTAAGAATATGATTCCGACCCAATTCCAATAAAAAATACAAATTCTAAAGTCTGATATTTCTAGGGATTATTTCAACTCTATTTTAGGAGAATTTCTAGCACAAGAAGGGATAGTTCACTTAAGTTAATGTGTTGATACCCCACAACAAAATGGAATCGCTGAAAGGAAGAATATGCATTTGTTAGATGTGGCTAGATCGCTAATGTTCTCCACGAATGTTCCAAAATTATTTTGGGGGGAGGCTATCCTTACGGCAGCCTACCTCATCAATAGGATGCCGTCTAGGGTAATAAAATTTCAAACACCTTGAGAAACACTCCTAAAATCCTTTTCGACTACTCATCTCATATCCACCGTCTCACCTAAAAATTTTGGGTGCTTTGTCTTTGTTCATATCAATCAATAACATAGAAGTAAACTTGAACCTAAGTCACTCAATTGCATCTTTCTGGGTATTCTTCAAATCAAAAAGAGTATAAGTGGTACTCTCTGGTCACAAGAAAATTCTACAATTCAATGGATGTCAACATTTTTAAAACCCAACCTTACTATCCCAAAACAATATTCAGGGGGATAATTAAACTCAGGAATATCATTTTTGGGATCTTGAGTCATTTAGAGAGTCACCCATCATCACTCAAAATCACATTCCTCCATAATCATTTAATCATCTCGAACCCATGCCCATCACCACTGAAAATTACATTCCTCCCAATTTATTTAATCAGTCTGAACCCATTATTGACTTGTGGGATAAGGAGCACATCCAAGAGGAAACAGAGGAAGGAGAACTTTCTCAACAAACCGTTGAGGTTGAACCGGGTCCTAATCCAAGCAAACTTCTAGGTAACAATGCTCCTAATGGTACATTTGATTTCGAGTTAGAAAATGATATTCTTAATGTGCCCATAGCTTGGAGGAAAGGAGTTAGATTGTGCACTCGGCATCCCATTGGAAATTTTATTTCTTATGATAAACTATAACTTACATTTTGTGCATTCATTTCTAGCATCGCATAGATACAAGTTCCTTGGAATATTCAGGAAGCTTTCAAACATCCTAAGTGGAAGGTGACAGTTGATGAGGAAGTTCGGACACTGGAAAAGAATGGTACATGGGAAATTACTAACCTCCCAAGAGGTAAGAAACTGGTTGGGTGTAAGTGGATTTTCATAGTAAAGTACAAGACAGGAGGTAATGTGGACAAGTATAAGGCTAGGTTGGTCACCAAAGGATTCACCCAATCCAATGGCATTGACTATCAAGAAACCTTTGCTCTAGTTGCCAAGCTCAATAATGTTCGTGTACTATTATCCTTGACAGCTAATCTCGATTGGTCGCTTCACCAACTTGATGTGAAAAATGCCATCCTCAATGGTGATTTAGAGGAAGAGGTTTACATGGACATTCCTGCTGGACTTGAGACAACATCAAATTTCAACAAGGTTTGCAGACTCCTAAAATCTTTGTATGGTCTGAAACAATCTCCCAGGGCTTAGTTTGAATGGTTCACTAAGGCAGTGAAAGGGTATGAATTCGTTCAATGTCAAACCGATCACACATTATTTGTGAAACACTTCCCAGAAGGGAAGCTGGCAATTATCATTGTATATGTAGATGACAAAATTTTGATAGGTGATCATGAAGAGAAAATTGACTTGCTTAAAAAATTATTGACAAAGGAATTTAAGATCAAGGATCCTAGAAATCTCAAGTACTTTCTTGGAATGGAGATTGCTAGGTCAAAAAAGGGTATAACAGTCTCAGAATGCAAATACGTTATGGACTTACTAAATGAAACAAGAATGCTTGGATGCAAGCCTGGAGAAACATTTATGGATACAACTGTCAAACTGGAAGACAGTGATGAAAGTGCACCAGTTGATAAAGGAAGATATAAACATCTTGTGGGGAGACTCATCTATCTTTCTCATACAAGGCCAGACATCAGCTTCTCCGTTAGAGTGGTAAGTCAATTCATAAATAATCCAACTGAAAAACACATGACCGCTGTGACCAGAATATTGAGGTACCTCAAGATGACGCTGGGAAAGGGTCTCTTCTTTTAAAGAACAACAAAGAAAGAGATTGTGATTTTTTCAAATGCAGATTGAGCAAGTTCAATGACTGACTGAAGGTCAACTTCATGCTATTGTTCATTTGTATGGGGGAACTTGGTTACATGGCGAAGCAAGAAATAGTCAATGGTAGCCCGTAGCAATGCTAAGGCAGAATTTTGTGCTATGGCACAAGGTATCTGATATAGCCACAATCATATCATAATATATTTCCCTATACTTTGAGTAAAAATTGATGTCTTTTTAGGAAAATAAAGAAAATAGATTGCAAAGGCTGATTTACCAAATTCAAGAAAAAAATCACCGTAATGGCGCGCTGCAGCGCTCCATGGCGGCCCATTAAAAACACCTTACCTGGAAGTAGAACTACAGACCTAAAGCAAGATCGCTGCAGTGCACCACAACGTTATTTCTCGAGAATTAATTAAGACCATATAAACAAGTAATTGAACAGTATCCTGTAAAATTTATCCGTTGTAGCGCGCCGCAGCGCGCCATAGCGGGTAAATTTTCATTTATAGAACTATAGTTGAACTAATTGAACAATGATCCTGCAAAATATATTCGCTGTCGTGCGCCGTAGCGCGCCACAGCGGGTACATTTTTATTTTATAAAACTATATTTGAACTAATTGAACATTGATCCAATAAAATTTATTCGCTGTAGCACGCCACAGTGGGTAAATTTTTATTTTAGAAGACTATAGTTAAACTAATTGAATAGTGATCCCACAAATTTATCCACTGTAGTGTGCCACAGTGCGTCACAGTGGACGCTGCAGTGGTCAAACAAAAAAAAACTAACTTATATGCAGGAAAAGCGCTTGGAGCACTGCTGTTACAGCACACCGCAGGGGAACAAGATTTGAAATGCGGTTGCCGCAGCGCGCCACAGCAGAATATTCTTTGAAACACCATTGCTGCAGCGTGCCACGGCACACCACAGGATGCCACAGCGCGCCACAGTGCACCGCAACGGATGACCCAGAATTTCCAGAAACAACACTTAAGAAGCATGGGGAAGGCCACAAAATGTGACCTTTGGCCTCCCCCAGTGTCTTGAAAATTAATAAATTAAATCCTTGTTGAATCCCAACAGGTTTAAACAGATGAAAACATTAAAAAGGATTGGAACTAAGTCAAGGAAGAGGAAGGGTCACACATTAAAGGTTTTGAGGCTGAGTGCATCTCTATTTAAGGGCCAATCTCAGACATTGAAAGGGTTTCATCTTTCGCTACTCAAAAGACTAAGAGAAAGCTTGCAAGAAGAGAAAGAAGGAGAACTCTCCAAGGGGAAGAGAGGACCAAGAGCAGGGAGGAAGAAAAGACAGCAAAGAATGAATAGTGGAGCTTCAAGAGGACAACACAAGAAAAGTAAAGAGAACCCTAGCAAACCTCCGGGTGATTCCTTGTATTTCTCCTAAACTCTCTTGATTAATTTTTTGCCGTGAATTGATGGCGATGTTCACTTTTCTTTGCAAGTATGTTCTTTCTTGCTTAGTAATGGAAGGCTAAAAGCCCCATTGAGAGAGCTGAGATGTAGTTGTAGAATCATGTAAGGCAAAAATTGGTGTATGATGATATTGTTTAATTATAATGAAAACCTATTGTGTATTGTTAATTTTAATATTGAATGAATTGTTGGATGAACTAAATTCTTATTTATTAAAAGAGCTTGTGTTCTAATGCTCATAAATTGGGTAAGAGCAAGGAAGGTAGTGCGAGTAGAGCTGAGAATCACATGACAGAATTCTCAAAACTCACTTGCACCCTCCCTTAGTAGCTCTCCCAAAAGATTGATGCTTAAGGACCAAGTTCTCCATTAACCTTGCTGTGCTGCTCAGTAAGGTAGAAGAGATGAGAGGATATTGGGAACTTCAATGAATGATGTGACATAATCCATTGACCCAATGCATCCTCCCATCTAGCTAAACTGCGTGTGAAACACATGACGCACGGTAAATAGAATCTTGCTTATGAGATTATTAGAATTAAGAGATGTTTTTGGTAGCCTAGATATAGGGAATCAAAATCTAACAAATCAAATCATATATCATAGGAGTTTATGTGCTAAGAAGGAACCCAAAAGGAGTTCTCTTTGTGCACTAAACTTGAACCCAATATAATTGGAGGATACTTCAATTCCAAATAGTGTTCACTTGATTTAAATAAGCAAATAAATTGAACATATACATTCAAACAATGAAGTCATACAACCAACCCTTGCATATATTATAACAAAATCTCAACTCTCTCTTTTTTAATCAAATCGTATCTTTATTCAAGTCTTGTGTATTGCTAATTAGGAACCAACAAAAATCAACCAAATTTGTCATCTAGACATTAGTGAAAGAAAATACAAGTTGGTATTAAAACAACTATTCCCTGAGGATCGATAAATCCCAGAAACTAAACTTTCACTTATTACTTCAGACTACGTACACTTACGTGCAAACGTAGACGTATATTTCCGTCCGTCAAGTTTTTGGCATCGTTGCCGGGGAACGGTTTTTGTTTTGTATCAAGTATAGTTCCTTAGTATATAGGGATTTAGAACTAATTAACTTGTGCATATTTTTACATAACTGTATATAATTTCTTTATTTGCTTGCTTAAGACAAATTAGAAAAATTTTCTAAAAAGAACTTGTGCTAAATTTTATTGCATATGATCGTATTAAATTTTGTGCTCTGTTGTTTGTGCTGAATATTGACTACTGAACTTGTTCTAGCTAGTTACCTCTAAGCTGCATGAGTTGGAGAAATCTTACAGAATTCTTTTACGATCCCGAAATCGATAGAACTTATTTGAGAGCTAGGAGAGAGCAAGTCATTTTATACCAACAAAATGTGCAAATGGAAGACTTAGATATGAACCTAGCAGAACCTATGGTAAATGCTAGGAAAAGATTGCTGAGAGAATACACACTTCCCATGATAGAAGGAGTTTAAAAAACTATTGTTAGATCTCCTATACAAGCAAATAATTTTGAGATAAAATCATCCACTTTGAACATGATCCAAAATAATCAATTTAGTGGGATGGCATCGGATGACCCGAATGCACATATTTAAACTTTTCTGGAAATATGTGACACCTTCCGATTCAATGGGGTATTCGATGACACCTTAAGATTGAGATTATTCCTATTCTCGCTGAGGGATCGAGCTAAAGCTTGGCTCAGTTCTCTACCTGGTGAGTCTATAAGGACGTGGGATGACTTGGCAAGGAAATTTCTAGTCAAGTATTTTCCACCTACTAAGACTATCAGGCTGAGAAATAAAATTTCAAACTTCTCTCAGCAGCATGGTGAGAACTTATATGATGGCTGAGAATATTTTAAGGACTACTTAAGGCATTGCCCACATCATGGGTTTCCTTTGTGAATGCAAGTTAGACTTTTTACAATGGATTAAATGCACCCACAAGGACCTTCATAGATGCAGCCACAGGAGGATCATTAAGTTGTAAAACCCTCGAGGAGGCCTTTGATCTCCTCGAGGAAATGGCTAACAATGCTTACCAATGGCCGACTAAGCGGCTAAACTCTACCAAAAAGGAGGTGAACAATCTAAACGAATCTAACCAATTGGCCTCCTTGTAAAATGAAGTAGAAATCCTAACTAATAAAATTGAGATAATGAATGTTAGTGTTGTTCATGATACTAGTTGCGAGTTGTGCAGGGGAAGCCACAATAGTGAATACTGTAATTTAAATAACCCATTTCCCCCATCACAAATGGAACAAGTAAATTTTATGAGAAATAACAATATGAACAACAACTCCCACAATAACCCCTAATATAACTTTTACAATCTAGAATGGAGAAATCATCCCAACGCTTCTTGGAGTGAGGGGAATACTCAAGGAAACCCCAATGCCCCACAACAAAACTGGCCAATGCACAATGGAAACAATTTGTATAAGCAAAATCAGAATAATAAACAAGATGACGGTTTAGAAGAATCATTTTGGGCGTTTAAAAATGAGACGATGCAATTTATGAAAAGGACTGAATTGATAATAAATTGCCATGAAACCTCCATTCGAGGAAATGAGGTATCATTAAGAAATATTGAAGTTCAATTAGGACAAATTTCTAAACAGTTGTTTACTAGACAGCAAGGTATGCTCCATAGCTCAACTGAATTAAATCCTAGAGAAATGGTGAACATTATAAATATAGACACTAACAAGATAAACTGCATCGATCATAATAATGAGGAAAAGAAGGTGCCAATAAGGATTCCTAAGCTGAAAGATAGAAGGGAGATTGTAGCAACAAAAAAAGGTGACCCCAGTAGAATGAATATTCCATGCATAATCGAAGGTGAAGTCCTTTTAGATCCCTTGTGTGATCTAGGGGCTTCGGTGAATGTTATGCCATGGCACATTTACCCCAAACTAGAAATAAGGGGGATGGTGGAGACACCAATAATTCTGGAATTCACTAATCTTGCATCGCAAACCCTGTTAGGAATGGTTAAGGATGTCCCGGTCGGAATAGGAAGTTTTGTGATCCCCACAGATTTTATAATTTGCGAATGGGATAGATGAAGTGAAAACTCCACTGTAATATTTGGGAGGCCATTCTTAGCTAGCTCCCGGGCTATCATAGATATTGAAAGGGGACTCATGACAGTTAGAGTCAAGGATATAGAGGAAGTGATTGATCTAATGCCTTCATTATTTAATGAAAGAATTATAAAGGAAAAATGGGAGAAAGTAAATAAGGAGTCGGAAGGAGAGAATAAGCTAAATAGTGTTGTAGATTCTGCTGGTCACCAGGATATCCTGTTTGGAGAAAATGACATAAAAGGGGAAAAGAATAAGAGAAAAACTAGTAGGGGAAAAAAGAAGAAAAAAGGAACCCCCATTGTGAACAAGGAAGGTGAGGTAAGAACGAGTCCAGCAGCTAACGAATGAGTTTAAGCCCAACCTCAGTTGGTCTCACTCATCTCATTTAAGAATTTGGGCGAGAAAACCTCATAGGGATGAAAATCCAAGTTAACCTTGAACGTGTCGAGCTAATGACATTAAACAAAGCGTTTATTGGGAGGCAACCCAATTCAGTTTTCTGTTTTTACCTTAATTCTGTTTTAGGAGTAGAATAAATTTAATCACAACCAAAAATAATTTTCCCTGGAATTCGATCTTAAATTTTTGAAAATTTTATGCATGAAAATTGCCGCAGCGCGCCACAGCGGATTTATCTGCTACAGGGCGCCGCAAGCGGATTTCGTTGCTATAGCGCGTCGCGGTGGATTTCGTTACCACAACGCGCTGCAGTGGACTTGCTCAGCACGATTGTTTCAAGAGCGCCATAGCGCGCCCCAGTGCGCTGCGGTGGAAAAAGCCCAGCTGAAGCAAAATTCACTGCTTTGGATTCCCAAAGCAGTCAATGACTCTACAGTGCGCCTTGGAACTCCCAAACTGCCAAATGTGCTGGGAAAAGCTGAAAATTTTAATCTTCTTTGAGCAGAAATCAAGTCACACTTTTGGCATGCATTGAATCCATCTTTGACCAAGTTTTAGTGTGCCATAAGTGTGCTTAACTAACACTTCCAGATTTTTCTATCAACCCTCTATAAAAGGGCCTAGAGGGGTGGGCTGAAGGTGCACTCCAATAAAAACTTAAATTCTTCAGTACTAGAATCCTTCAATTGTTCTTAAAAACCAAATTCTCTCAATCTACCCTTAGTATCATTTAGAGAATCATGTCTTCGAAAAAAAAAACTGTTACTAGCAAGAGAGCTTTTACCTCCACATATGGTGGAGTGTTCAACAAAAAATGGTTTTCTACGATTGAAGCAGAACAACACTTCAATCAAGTAGTTATCAAAAGGAAGCTGATTCCCGAGCGTGGATTCGGGCTCCCTTACCCCGTAAACCTGGACCAAATTTGGAACCGAGGGTGGACCCACTTTGTGAGTCCTCTCGATAGTGCAGGAAGTGTAAGTCAATGCAATCAATGCGGTGGGAGACAAAATTTTTGTGAGGGGTAAGGCTGTGGAGTTTGGGCTCAAGGCCATCGAAGGTTTTTATATATTGGGTGAGGTGGAGAGCTGTATATATTTTGACCTACTGAGCTCACAAGATGACCCACCAGAAATAGCAAGCGAGATTACCCGCTCCGATTCTGGTTGGAGAGGGAACCTAGCCAACATTCCTCGATCACTTCTCATGGAATCGAGCAATGCTTGGCATGTGTTTGTCTCCAGTTTTGTAATGCCATCTGGGCATCTTAGCGAGGCAACCCGATCACGGGCGCTGCTCCTTTGTGCACTATAGAGGGAAGGAGATATCCTCATCTCCAGCATTATAAAGGAGCAGCTTTGGAATGCCTTGACCGGGCCATGTGCTACTATTGCTTTTGGGTCAGGAATCTGCGAAGCCCAAGGGGTGAAACTCCTCCCGGCTGATGTGGTGATACCACCTCTCACCCCTCTAGAATTGACAGACTTGAGCGCTCACTCCCAAGAGGGGGCACGAGCTAAGAAGAGGAGGGGAGAAGAAGGCGAGGCTTCCACATCAGCTGGCCAAACATCAACTGACAGGATGCTGACACGCATGTATGCGCATCAGCGAGATCTGAGCGTCTCCTTGGCACGTGACATGCGCTTCATCAAGGGAGAAGTGGCCTGGCAGCGTGATTTTCAAACGAAATTCCACGAAGCTCTCAGAACAATGTTCCAAGTGTGGAGCTTGGGTGGAGGACCGGATGGGTCAAGGTTGCCGCACCCTCCTGCAGGAGCACCATTTCTGGAAGATGATTGGCCGGCAGATAATTCATATCGCTACGAGGGAGAGAAAGATGAGGACTGAGGATTAATAAGATTGTGCTGTTCCCTGTTTTTGTATTTTAATTTTCTATTTTTTGTTGTAGTTTTGATTTCAATTAATAAAATAAAATTCCATATTTCGCACACCCTACATTTTTGCTAAAATTGAACTTGAAGGAGAATTTTCTGAATATCATCAAGTTTTGGATTCGAAGTTAAAAAAAAAAAAAAAAACAATTATGGTATAGAATTAAGATGCAAGCATGTAAAAGATAAAAATGAAAATGAATTCAAGTGACACTCTTTATTGAGTTTATGAGCCTACTAAGTTTGGTTTCCAGGACTTAAAATGAAATGTGCTTAAGTTTAAGTTTGGTAGAGGAAAATTTGAAAATTAAACCAAGATGGTAAGATGTGAGTGGTAATTTGAAGAGCTAGGCTCTTGTAAGACTTCATGATTATAAGGACTACATCAAGGGATGAAAAAAAATGGCTCTCTTTTTAAAATGAAATTTAAAAAAAGAAAAGAAAAATCAATATATAAAGGGATGATGAAAAATATCCCTCCCAAGCTAAACAAGTGAATATTTAGGATAAAGAAAAATATCTCTCATAAAATATTAAATTATCCTTGTGAATCATAAGAAGAGGCACACATAGCACAACACTCAAAAGACTCACCAATTGCAGCGTTAAAATTTCAGGATCACCTCCCCATATTAAAACATTAAGCATGACATTTTAAATTGAAACCAAAGAAAGTGTAGAAGCATGAACTCGATTTGAGGGGTAGTAGAACTTGGAAATATGAAGTAATCTTGACTAGAGTACGCTTGACATCTAAATTCATGATACATTAGCTTAACGCAGTGAATTCTTAGCCAAAGATAAATTCAAAAAATCACAATTATTGAGCTTACTCGAGGATGAGCAAGAATTTAAGTGAGGGGGTGTGATATAGCCGGAATTTGTAGCAAAAATATTGTGTTTAAATATTCATATCACTATATATTTTCCTATACTTTGAGTAGAAATTGATGTCTTTTTAGGAAAATGAAGAAAACAGACTGCAAAGGCTGATTTACCAAATTCTGGACAAAAATTGCCACAGCGCGCCATAGCACGCCACAGCGCACCACAGCGCGTCACAGCGCGCCATGGCGGCCCATTAAAAACACCTTACCTAGAAGCAGAACTGCAGACCTGGAGCAAGATCGCTACAGCGCGCCACTGCGTTATTACTCGAGGTCTGCAGTTCTAATTCTATGTAAGGTGTTTTTAATGGGCCGCCATGGCGCGCTGTGGCGCGTTGCGGTGCCCTGCAGCAGTTTCTGTCCAAAATTTGGTAAATCAACATTTGCAGTCTGTTTTCTTCATTTCCTAAAAGACATCAATTTCTACTCAAAGTATAGGGAAATATATGGTGATATGAATGTTTAAATATTATATTTTTGCTACAAATTTTGGCTATAGCACAATAGGTTTAAACAAATGAAAACATTAAAAGGGATTGGAATTAAGTCAAGGAAGAGGAAGGGTCACACATTAAAGACTTTGAGGCTGAGTGCATCCCTATTTAAGGGCCAATCTCAGACCTTAAAAGAGTTCCAACTTTTGCTACTCAAAAGACCAAGAGAAAGCCTGCAGGAAGAGAAAGAAGGAGAACTCTCTAAGAGGAAGAGAGAACCAAGAGCAGGGAGGAAGAAAAGACAACAAAGAATGAATGGTGGAGCTTCAAGAGGACAGCACAGAAAAAGTAAAGAGAACCCTAGCAAACCTCCAGGTGATTCCTTGTATTTCTCATAAACTCCCTTGATTAATTTCTTGCCGTTAACTGATGACGATGTTCACTTTTCTTTACATGTATGTTCTTTTTTGCTTAGTAATGGAAGGCTAAAAGCCCCTTAAAGAGGGTTGAGATGTAGTTGTAGAATTATGTAAGAAAAAAATTGGTGTATGATGATATTATTTAATTGTAATGAAAAACTGTTGTGTATTGTTAATTTTAATATTGAATAAATTGTTGGATGAACTGAATTCTTATTTATGAAGCATCCCATGGTGTTATATTGCGACAATCTAGCTGCCATCAGTATCACTAAAAATCCGGTTCATCATGATCGAACAAAGCACGTGGAGATAGATCGACACTTTATCAAGGAAAAGATTAAAGGAGTTTTCAAAGTCAGCTACACTCCGATAAATTGTTATAAGGCTGACACTCTCACAAAAGCTTAATTTTGAAGATCTGACAAAAAAACTTGGAATGATCAACATTTACAATGCGGCTTGAGGGGTGTTGGAAATCAAGCTCACGTCGCCCCTTCCTCTCCATATTTAGCATCCTCTTTTTTACTTCTCTAAATTAGTACAGCCTTTATTATAATTGATTTAGAAGTAATTCTAGCAAGGTAGTATATTCACTTTTCATGTAAAGGAAATTCCATCCGGGGATAGTGCACCATTCAGAAATTGTCACACATCTGTAGGCTATTTATTTATGCTTTCTTTCATTGTAAAGGTAGAATAATATGATAAATTGAGTCTGTATTTCTTCATATTTTAGTCTTCAAATATCTTCATGAGGAGATTAAAGATGCGGCTTAGAAAGCTATGAATGCACTAACATTATATTTTAAAGGTCTTCCAATACACATTGTGCCAATGTAAGTGGGAGAATGCCAATCATGATAAGGTGCAGTCAATGGCACCAAATTAAATGCGAGAATTTAAATGCTTCCTACTTAGAGGAAGACGACCCTTCAAAACTATTGGGCATATAAGGAACACTTGAGCAATAAATGAAACAAGGCAAAGTGTGCAAGAAAATGTATTCAGGAAGATATGGATAAGTTGGAGGTCTTCTCCTTAGTAGTGTGCCGTGGAATGTTAAAACAAGTAGGAAGTATGAACAACACCACATCTTTTAAAGTTATGGGAATCGCTACAAAGGTTTAAAAAAAATAGTGGAAGATACTTCACACTCTAGTCTCCAAATGACGACTATTATCTCGGTTCTTGAGTGTTACATAGAGAAAAAGGTTGGGATACCAATCAGCTATAAGTGCTCTATGGAGCATAATAATACTAGTCGCTGGGCAGGCACACTCAAATTCGCTTGCAGACCAATATGCACCAATACAGTTGCTAAGATGCGTCCATATGCCCCTAGGCGTGAGACGAGTAGTTTTTTCCAGCTAGGAACACTTGTTTAGAAGATGAAATGTGTGTTTAAGCATGTAAATTGGTACTAAGATATGTCTGAAAACTTCCAAAGCTCCTAAAACTCTTAATTATTTCCAAATGGATGTTTTAAACCCCCAAAAATAACAAGTTTTTCTTACAGACATTTATGTAAAGGTGTTAATAACACAAATCTTATAAATGATCTTTGTTAAATAATTCATAAGGAATTTTGTGGTGTGGCTTTATATTTCTCTTCAGAATGGGGTTTTTCACAAAATCTCTCGTGTATTTTTCTGTGATTATTATGTATGTTTGAGCTTATACATTCTATTTTGCTCGTCTTCTTCGCTCTAATTGTGAGAAATAAAAGCAAACCTTTTCCATTATATGAGTTATTTGTCTTCGAAGAGACCCAATCATAGTAGGCATGCATATAGATAGGAGTGTGGAATCCGTGAGAACAAAATCAATTAAATGATTTTAAGAGATTTAAACTTTGATAGTATCCACTCTAATAGATTGAGTTAACCGAGTCCCCAAGAAGAGCAAACCCCGTTTAGTGGTTCACATTAAGAAAATCAAACAAAGTACAAAATCATTAATTCCTAACAACAAGAGTTTTAACATACAAATAATGAATAGACGCAAAGGCAATATAAAAACTATTCTAAAATTAATACATTATATAAAAAAATGAATATAATTTGTTTTGCATCAAAGGATAGGGTGTGGTCGGGCAGATCAGAATGGACCAATTATTCGCGTAGAAAGCTAAGCCCGACCGGTCGGCAGGCCGACAATTAGTGCGAATGAGTGAGAAGTGATTCATGTCATCATGGAGGGGTGTCGGTTTGCGTTGTGGTAGGCAGTGGCAACGGCTCTGGTCGATGATCGGAAAGCAACCCCTTCGAGATTTTTAGGGTAGAAACAGGGTCAAAATAATGCCCAAAATTATAAAACAGTTATGTCAATTTTCAAAACAAAATTCTCAAAAATGACTTTTAAAGTCACGAAGGTTTTGATTGTCCACACAGAACTAAAAAGCTCTAAAGCTAATCTTCTAAAAATAAATGTCAGTCTTCCTCGCATAAAAATACTTGTGCGAGGAAGATATGATCAAAGTACCTGTGGCTCATCATTTCTTAAATTAAGAACATTTTATTGTTCTCAGTCTTCCTCGCATAAAATCACGAAGCTTTTCGACAACTCGTTAACTTTCTTCTCCTCATTAATGTATTAAAGCAGTATCATCCGCACTGTATCGGTTGTTGTCATACACTTATCGATCTAAGAGCTTCCACACATCCTTAAAATTTTATTTTTCGGTTTCGTGCATGAGAAGAACATGTAAGAAAATTCTTTTACAGATAATAGATCCTCTATTTACCTTTCCATACATGATAGTATATATCATTCAATTTGACAACGATGCTCGGGTTGTTTTCCATAGCCATCGCTATGACACAAGTTGTTGAGAATCGATGTTGTTGCAACAAAATATAGAACATGCAAACAAAGAAATGATAAATTTTACGTAAATTTTCATAATTAGGGAAAAATCATAGAGCCTACACAACCAAAAACATTTTACAATGTATAAATATTTTACAATTTTTGCACACACCGTTTAACATCCCAAATGCATCTCATACAGTTAACCTTTGCAATGGTCTGCATGGGGACATGTCTACATGCATGTAGGCTAGGGCTGACAATTTGACTTAAACTCAAAACATTTTGAACTAGAATTTCAAGTTGAGTTTGAATCAAATAGTTTAAATTGAACCCTACTTTTACTCGATATGAAATGACTCCAAATGACTCAAAGTCAACTTGAACTTGATTTGAATTTGAGCTCGAATGAGTTTGAGTCAGAATCATCTCAAAAATTTGGATTTTGAATTTGGACTGACTCGACTCGAACTCGACTTAAAGTCATCTCTAACCAAGGTACGTTGTGATGATTTCCCCTCACTTGTCCATGTCAACATGCAGCTGCTTCATTTGATAATGAGCCAGGTGTTATGCAATTAATACTTACACACGTCCAGTTTGATTTTTCTATGCACGTCTGTGTGTGAGTCTCATCGTGCATGGGCGCAATCCAACTGATCGACAATCGTTGTACATGAGATTGCATATGTGTAACAACCCAAGGTTGTTACTTTAGCTAATCAAAGCTAAACTAAGCTTTAATTCTCATTCAATTAGCTTTATCTAATCAATAGAACCTAACTTTTAAGATTTGGGGTCAATTGGGGCTCAATTGGGTTAATTGGTTATTTTGTTAATTTTAGGATTCTTACAATTAGCTAAATTAAATTGATCTTCAAATTAAAATCTTGTTTTATTTTTGAATTCCTTATCCTCAAATTAATTAAGTGTGAAATTTTGAGAACTTTTGGAGGTCATTTAGGCATAAATTGAATTTAATTTGAATATGGGAAATTACACTTAAGGGTTTGAAACAAATACTTATTGCATTTTGCACCCTCAACGATCTGCTCCCTCTCAAAAAGGCGGAGCACATTGTGGCCGTAGGCGCACGTCTAAGCCCTCAATCCAACGGATCCTGTTTACCCGCGCTCGGCTCTGTCTACAGTCGTCAGATTGCAAGCGCAATCCAATGGTTGCGATTCAGCTCGCGGTTGGCCGTTATGATATGCTCCATATGAACAGTTGAGTCTTCCGTTTTGATTAATCTGGCGGCAAGCCTCGCTCCTAACCAGTTCATCCCAACAAAGGAAAATCGCCCCTTACAGATCCTCAAGGTTTTGTCCCCCACTCATCCTAATGATATCTAACTAATTCACACTCCCAGCTCCAGCTCTCCATCGGGCCGTAGAGGCCCGACAATACCTAATGAGCTAATGAGGACCAATTGCATTCAGGCTCAGGCCCAAAGCTTTGGCTCGAGCTCCTCAAGCCCAGAGGCTATAAATAGCCTCATAATGCATTAATGAACTTTTTTGATTACTCCCTCCAAGCTCTTGACCTATGTTGCTTCCATTGCATCACTTTCCTTCCATCCAATCGGCAACTTGCAACCCTCGGTAAGCTCCCAAGGCAATCAGTGGGTGCAATCTGATGTTGAAGTCCCCAATCAATTGCTGATCATCTAGAAGAGCCATTGTGATCATTTTTAGCCTTAAGTTAGCTCCATCAACCTACACACTCTAATCCAAGTATTGTCTCTTCCCCACTGAGTCGGGTAGACTCATTGTTAATACAATTGCACACTAGGTTAGCTTTGTGACGTGCTATAATCGTTCCCATAGTGCAGACGATTGGTGTGAGCTAATCCATATCGATTTAGGCTGATTTAGACAACGAGCTCGTTGTCTGGACAGAGCCCTTACCAAAGAATCCAAGCTTATAACACCAATACCCCCTTAATTGGTAGGGAAGGTGAGTTGCTTCCAATTACACTAGATTAGTTTGGAACCTCTATGGTGAACTTAAAGGAATTTGTTAAGGATTTTATTGATTTTGTTTTTAATATGACTGGTGAGGGAGGAGACCTCAAGCCAATAGAGCGGGATAGTATTGAAAACATACTTGAGGAGAATGAGTCTCCCTACCTGAGAAAGATAACAATGCTCTCAACCCCTAAGTTTTCTGAGAATGATCTCCAGGAGGTCTTTATAGTGAGAGTTTTGGATGTGACCAGCAGAGATAAGAATTCCAAGGTACTTGAGGGGGGTTTTACCTTTATTAAAGCCTAAAAAGTTAAAGATGGAATTGTATCTATGGTCATCGAGCTTATCATTTATGAAAAATGAGGATTTGAGGGCATTGACAGATAGGCTCGAGTCCTTTTCTAAAGTTTTAATCAAACTTTTAATCTTCCTTATGGAACAGAAATATCATCGGAATAAGCAAGATGAGACACCATGAACTTTCCACCAATGATATACAGAAGATTAGGGTCTTTTTTAAATATGTTGTTGGTATTGAAGGACCAATAGGAGGGGAGAAATAGAGTCACCTGCGGAGACCTTTTTCCAAATTAAAACCCTTGGAAATGGCCATTGATAAGAATGGAGAACTAATTGATAGAGATAAGGACTTTTGTTTTTTCAACAAAGGAATCATTGAAGCCATAGCTTTTAAGATGGTGTATAAGAAATTTCGATCAAGTTTGTCTTAGGTTTTTTCAAGATCAAGTTTGATAATCAGATTATGACACCAACTCTTATGCTTAAGACTATGAAATAAATTTTGAGCCACTAAGATGTTTTCTTGAATTTTTCTCCCTGGAAGAAAATTAGATTGGTTATGTTCAATAAACTTATGGAGGATAGATTGTAATCTATTGGCCATAATTTTGGTAACAATTTTGTAGAAGGTAGAACTGAGGCTAATAGGTCTGAAATCAGTTCACTAATTGGCTATCTTTCTTAGGGATTAGAGTGAGCATAATGTGGGTGAAAAATTTAGGCAATGGAACATTGGAGAAAAACTTTTTCGTGGCATTACAGATGTCTTCTTTAATAACATGCCAATATTTGTAATAAAACTCACCTAGAAAACCATTAAGTATAGGGAATGAATTAGATTTGTGGACAACCTCCTAAATTTCCTCATTGGAAGGTAGAATTTTGAGTAAATTGTTATCATCCTCATTGGTGCCCATAGAAGGGGAAATGAAAGGTAGATGAAGAGTTCCAAGTGTAGCTAAGGATATCTTTATAATAGTTGGTGGCAGAGCAAGATATGACTTTATGATTGGATAATTTGAGATAATCAGAGGAAATAATTTCTTAAATATGATTAGTATATCTTCTTTTATTAACCCAAATATGATAGATGGCAATATTATATTGTAATAGCCAAATCTCTAAGGCACCAAGGTATTATTCACATTAGCTTGAAAGGCCTCACCATTTTTCCCTCAGAAGATAACTTTCCAATAGATCACCCAACCTCGGAGTGCTCCCACATGAACATGCTTAACTTTGGAACTCGTATCAGGAATCCCACCATTATCTGAAAAGGCACCTCAAAAGTTAAGAATTTCACTTATTATAACTTAAGTGGGTCCTTACAATCTCCGCAACTTAAGTAACTGATATCCTCATCAGTAACCACACACAAATTCAAGAATTATCCATTTGGTAGATAGGAATAGAGGTGGGTCCTACATGCTCAAATACAACCATATAGCACCTTAACTATCATAAGTTCAAGAGGCTGCTCACCTAAAGTGATACTTTGCCTTGTATAGCACTTAGATCATATCTAACACCCTATGGCCTGCTTAGATACCATTTAGAATAGCCCAAACAATTAAGTACAAAAGTATTGCCTGCCTTGGCTTGAAAGGCCTCATATTTTTTCTCTTAAAAGATAAGTTCCCAATAGGTCACCCAACCTGGGAGTGCTTCCATATGAGCATGCTTAACTTTGGAGTTCTTATCAGGAACACTACTGTTATCTGAAAAGGTGCCTCGATATTTAAGGGTTTCACTTATTACTACTTAAGTGTGTCTTTACATACGTTCACCTACAAGTTTCCATACGAGACTACATTTTTGTTTCCAATACATTTCAATGTCATTATAATTACGAATGAGATCAGCTTTAGCTTTATTTAAAGAAGTAAGGTTATGATCAGTTTCTTTCTTTTCATAAATGGATTGTAAATGGTTAATAATTTGTTCAAGCTTCTTGAGGTGGTGAAGAGGTTGCCAACATAATTTTTGTTTCAAAATCTGAGTGCCTTTCTAAGCTTTTTGAAATTTTCAATGACTCGAAGCATACCATAAAGACCACATTGCTCATTCCAAGAGGAAGCAATGAGCTAAGAACAATCGGGACTATCAAGCCAGATAGCTGAAATCTAAAATATTTCGGTAATTGGGAAGAATTGATTTAGAAGTTAAAATAATGGGTTTATGGTTAGAGCCTGTGGTGGAATTAATGAAAATTTTCTTGAGTTCAGTGAAAGTGTTACAACAAATGTTGTTTATCAGAAAACGTCAAGTCTAGCAAATTTTCTACCAGAATACCAAGTCAAGGGAGAGCCCATATATTTGAAATCATCAAGATCACAATCAAAGATAGTGGAGTTAAAATCAAAGGTGGATTCAAAGTGATTATCCACATCATAACCTTTATACTCATTGTGATTGAGGACAACGTTAAAATCTCTTCCCACGATCCAAGGGAGATTGGACATATTATCTAGTTAATTTTTTATTATTTAAAATTTTTATATGATAAGTAAATAAAATATGAAATGGACTAATAAATGACCTTGTGATCCAATTTAAGTGGTATTATCTTGTATCAAATTAAGAATTGCTTTTTTGTTTATATAGAGAGTGCCATCAGCATTATCTGGATAAGGAGAGTCATGTAATCTTAGGGTGGAACACTAACCTAAGTAGATATGACTCACTATATTAATATTATTTTATGGATCCCGATGGAAGCAAGCCTTCCTTTTTAACGATATTATTAGGTATTGAATCAGAGCGATAGCGGTGAAAAAGGTCGCGAATATCTTTGTTGGTGATGTTGGGTATCAGTTCCAGGGATGCAATGGGTGCAAAATACCACATAGGCTTACCTTTGGAACTCTTTCTAGGTAGTAATAGAGTGTTGTGTTAAATCCCTATAATAAATGGATCAAATGAGCGATGAACTTGCAGCATTTTCAGTCAAAAACTTGATTGTTGCAACCTTTATATTGGTTGTTGGGATACTAAATCTACTTTTAAAGCATTTAGTAGTGAATTAAAACAATAACATTGTCTTATTTCTTTTGTATATTTCTATCTTCTTATTAAATCTTTTTTGACAAATATTAATTATCATTATTCTATTAGCATGATTTAGCTTAAAATCTTATTTAGTCTTTTTGTCTTACTCATTTAATTAAAATGTTTTCTTGAAACTTGTTTATAACAACCAAATCTTTCTCATTTATTTTTAAGCGAGCATGTAAGGTTTGGTAACTAGTTTGGTGGGCCTTTGATTTTGTCTACTAATATATTTAAGCAGATATAATCTATTTTGTTTTTATTTTGATCTTAAATTTGAATAAGTCTCCCACTTCAATAATTACTTGTCAAATTTCCTTATTGAGCACACTCCAACAGAGACATAAGAGCGCACCCCGATTGCCAATCAGACAGAGAACCACGCGTGCCTTGAGTGCCCATAAGATTGAGAGTTATGCACTTAGGAGTGCCTTGAGTGCCCTTAAAATAGAGAGTTATGCACTCAGGCGCTCTCGGAGTGACAGTCCAACTAAAAATATCACCCTTAGGTCTGCCCCAAGTGCTAACCCGACATAAGCTATTTCACTCAAGCACACCCCGAGTCCAGCCCGACAGAAACTTTTGCACTCAGGCACGCCCCGAGAGCTGGACAAATAGAAGTCTTGATGCCAAGGTGCACGCAGGCGCCAAACAGATCTATACGAAAGAGAGCGCGCGCTCAGGCGTGCCCAGGCGCTTGTTTTCACATAGCACTGCATCTTTGATCGAACCATAAGTTCTAATCAAGTTGTATATGCATGTGATTCCATGTCATTTAAGAAGTACTAAATCTTTGATTGGAGCAAAACTTCAGATCGAGGATTTATGTGCACTTGCACATTTCAAGTCTTGAGTGTTATATTTCTCATGTGGTCTTTCGCATGGATATAAGGTTAGACCAACTAAATGGTTGTCAGAGTAGAGAGATCTACATGCTCCCCTTTGAACACGGAGAAGTCTATGTGCATATGAAAATAGAGATGTAAATCTAGTTCCAGTAACATTAGATAGGGAATTCCGACAACTCTTAATGACAACACATCATTTATACGTTAAGGTTAGAAGCGAAGGGGCCTCGTACTAGATCGACTAAAGACGACATTAGGGTTTAATGATGAGTGATTTATGTGCATGAGATATCACTATTAGGTTTAACATTTTGTAGCTTCTTGGAATATAAAATTAACTTTCTCATAAAATGATTAATTCAAACTCAATCAGAACTATATTTATTAAACTATAGTTGATCGGCCTGACTCTCCTGGAGCACTTAAATTTGATTAGATCCTCATTAATTTTAGGATTATTTATTTGCATGCGTAAATCTAATTCAATAACAAAACCAAAAATTCAATTAATTAGGCATTATTAGAGAAAATTGTAACTAGTAACAATCATTCAATCCTTAAGAATAATAAAACTCTGAACTCACTATTCTATTATTACTTCAGGCCACGTACACTTAAATTCGAACAAAAGTCACACTATTTTATGGTCTTTCAGCCACAAAAATAGACTTTCAAAATTTGGTATAATTTTGTACTTTAAGGATGTATCCAATAACAAGGAGCATGAGCTTCTATGTACCCAAATTCTATTTCTATAATATACAATGCTTTATATCTAAAATTTGAAAAAAAAAAATATATGTTGAACAATATTCAACTTGTAACCATATTAACAACGAAAGATAAAGCTAAAATTATGACAATAAAAGTTTTGTAAAATACTTTTATTTGAGGTAGATTTGTTAAACAAAAAGGTGTGGACAAGCTAAAATAATCTTGCTTTGGAATTTCCTTTCTTCAAAATTCAAATTTCTTGATGTACTTTTTACATACTTAAGATTTTGCGTAAGTGAATTACTTTCTGGAAGAGTCTTAATATTTGAATTTGATAAACATTTGCGTAGTGAGATAATGTGAAACACATTATGAATTGCCCTCATACAAAGAGGAAGCTTCAATTTGTATGTTATAACATCGCATTTATTAGTAATATTGCTCACAATTATGAATATCATTCTTAATATAAGTTGGGTTAGATGCCCAATCTCCCTAAATATTATGCTTAAGAGCCCAGCATGGTGTACTCAGCTGCCCTTAAAAGTTTCCTAGATAATTCATGTCTCATATCTTGATGCAATGTGTCTGGTGATGTGGTCTAATACTCCCACAGGGCCCCAATAAGATTGGACCGATTTTGCATAAATAACTCGTCCTTGCCCATACATGCAATAGTGCATCTAGGAGCATCCTTATGCACACCCACACATGCTCAAACTTTATAAATACCCCTCTCACCATGATAAATTCATATAAAATTTTAAACTTTATCGTTGTGCTGGAAAAATCTAGTGGGTTCATCATGATCTTAGTTCCTATGGCGTATGAACTTGTAGTTGTATGAGAAAGCCATTGGTCATCAGGAGCTTAGTTCCAAAGATTGAATAATAGATCAATTGTATACACGAAAATTATTTAATAGAACATATGTGAACAACATAAACATAATATCATTTTTTATCTAACGCTTATCACCTTAATAACCATCCTCAGTGGCCATATGTTAACCGTATCACTCTCTTAGCCCACCTCTATCCATATTATATCTTAACCACTCACTTAAGTTTATCACTCTAGTGGTATCAGAGCATAGTTTTGAGGTTTATTAGTCATGATAAAGGAACCATGCTTAACATGTTGCTCTTGTATGAATTCTGAGTTTTGCTTTGACAACTTCAACTCAAACCCACTATAAAAATGCTAATAAGTGGTATGAAAGCATAGTTTTGAGGTTTATTAGTTTGAGTGGGAGCACTGGCAGACAAAGGAAAGATACAAGATCGAGAAATATAGTGGAACGACCTATGCATTCTAAAAATGTTACTAAAAAATTTATTGTACAATAAGAAGCTGTAATTTCCATTGGGAGGAGTTAAGAAAGATTTACAAATATGACAAATGAGGAGGTCCTTGGAAAAATAGCATTGGGATTGAAAAGCCTTTATTTGTCTTTGTTCTTACGTTCAACACAGTGATTGAGAAATTATCAATAGATCTCATGGAGACCTTGACAAAGATGTATGAGAACCCATCGGCTTCCAACAAGATTTTTCTGATGAACTGAATATCCAACATTAAGATAATAGACGATGATTAAGTGACTGAACATCTAAATGAGTTCAACACTGTGACTAGCTAGTTAAACTCTAAGGACATTAAGTTTGAAGATGAGGTGCGAGCTTTGTTGCTTCTATCTACACTACCGAATAGTTGGGATGGATTAGTTACGTGGTCAATAACTAATAAGGAAATGTGAGTTTGAAACTTGATGACAGATCTAAATTATGTAATTTGTGCTTGCACGTAAATGTACATGGCCTGAAGTTATACGGGATAGTGAGATCCTAAGTTTTACCTTCGTCTGATAATGGTGTATGTGCTGTCACTAAAGTGTATCGTTATTCAATAATGTTTAAGCAATCAACAATTGAAAATTTTTTATCCTAATAATTAAGCTAGATTAGATTAAAGTGGTTTTGTAATCAATTTGAAAAAAATTGGGGAGAGTTAGAATTCAAACATGCAGTTCATAATTTATGTGTGCACAAATATTCCTTTCTTAATATCATGCCATATTTTTATTGTCTCAATTTAATTCTATAATCAAGAGATCTAGCCTTTCCATAAATACTTTGTGATCCTTTTTGAATGAAATTCATTGATGAACTCAATAAAATTAGTAGATTTTTTGTTAGAATTTATGTTTTTATTAGGATTAGTTATAATTTTAGTGTATTTTTATGTCATTTCATGTGAGAAGAGATCAAAATGCAAAAGGAAAGGAAATTGATTGAAAAGTATGCCAAAGCGCACTACAGCTCACTATGGAGTGCCATGACGCCCTTGTTCCCGAGACCAAGGCGCCACAGCCATCACATATGCATTCCAGAGAATAAGGCTCTCTAGCGCGCCACAACACCAAATTTACACAAAATCAGGTGCTCTTTCCTGACACAGCGCCAGGAATCCAGAGAGCAAGGCACTATAATGCATCACAACACCACATTCACAGAGGAAAAGGCACTACAGTGCACCACGATGGCAGGACTCTAGAAAACAAGGTGTTATAGCGTGCCGCAGCGCCACATCCACAGAAGAAAAGGTGCTATAGCGCGCCACAACGCCTGGACTTCAGAGAATAAGGCACTATGGCATACCACAATGCCACATTCATAGAGGAAAGGGCGCTACAACGCGCCACAATGCCAGGAATTTAGAGAACTAGGCACTATAGTGGATGTAGTACCACATACACAGAGGAAAAGATGCTACAGCACACCACATCGCTAGGACTCAAGTGAACAATGCACTATAACGCACTGTAGAGCCAGACAGGCTGAAATCCATACGCTATAGCGCATCGTAGTGCGCGACGAGCCAATAGCCTGGCGCTATTGCGCGCCGTAATGTTTTCTTATAAACTTACTCCATGTTAGCATTGGAAAGACTAAATAACTTAATTTTATTCATTTTACCATAGCATAAAGTAATTGCAAGTTTTAAAACCTTCATATTCTAAGGGAATAAATGAATAAAGATTAACTAAAGTCCAAGATCCAAGAAGGCGGCTATTTGGAAGAGAGAAGAGTCAAGGATAAAATTATAAAAGGAAGAATGAAAAAATTAATCATGGTTCTGAAATTCTATTTGGGAAATACATTCAAAGGTAAACCTTAACCCTAAAGGAGGAGAAAAAGCTGCAGCTTTAGAAAAAGATAAGCACAAAGAGCAAGAAGGGAGGAGAATATTCAAGAGAAGTGGAAATGAAGAGAACGCCAAGGGTTGTTACTGTGTATAGTATTCTCACCTATTTTTCCTTCAATTTCTTTGTAAGAACTTTGTATATGTTCGGCATCTTTTGTTGCTTTCTTTTTGTATCTCTTGTAAAGACAGTTGAAACCCTCCCTATGGGGAAGGTTAGGAACCAACATGTAGTATTTCAAGAGAAGTTTAATGGCACTAATTTTGCTTATTGGAAGATTAAAATGGAATATCTGCTATACCAAAAGAAGTTGCATTTAGAACTTAGCGTAGCTGACAAGAAATTGACCACTATGTCAGTTGAAGATTGGGAGGTTCTTGATAGAATCATGTTGGGATTGATTTGTCTTTCATTTTCTTCTTCTATTGCATTTAATATTATTAATGAGAAAATTAATGTAGATCTCATGGATGTTCTGACAATAATGTATGAGAAGCCTTCAGCTTCCAATAAAGTTTTTCTGATGAAAATACTGTTTAACATGAAGATGATGGACTACTACTCAGCGATTGAAAATCTTATTAGGTTCAACACTGCGACCAGTCAATTTAGTTCAGTGGGCATCAAGTTTGTTGATGAGGTTCAAGCTCTGTAATTCCTCTCTTCATTGTCGGACAGTTGGGATAAGCTAGCGATAGCCATTAACAATTCATCAGAAAATGCGTTGTTGAAATTTGATGATATTCTTAGGCTGGTGCTGAATGAAGAGATGCAGAAAAGATCCCATGGGGAGGCATCGACTTCAACATTGAATGCTGAGAGCCGAGGAAGAAATATAGATCAGAGGTACAATAGAAATAGGTCAATGTCATGATGAGAAAAATAAAATTCAAGAAAAGCAAAGCCTGATTATTGGAACTATGGAAATGTAAGTCACTTCAAGAGTGACTACCTTATCCTAAAGAAGATAAGTGGTGGGAGCAAGGATATGTGCCCCACAGTAAATCTTTCAATAAAAGAGGATTTAGATGCTGTGATCCTGTCACTTGTCAATGCAGAGTCCCTGGTGGTGAACTCGAACACATCTTTTCAGGCAAGAGGGGCTTGAAATCTCTACATTCAAGGAAAAGGCTCCCAAGAATGAAGTTAGTGGACTTGGACTTTTGTGAAGACTATGTACTGGGCAAGTAGAAAAATGTTACAATCTCTAAAGTTGGAAGAGAGCAGAATGGTAGGAAACTTGAGCTGGTACAAACAGATATACAAGAGCCACCTCCTACTTTTTTTATAGGTGGAGCCATGTGCTTTGTCAACTTTATTGATGACCATACAAGGAAGGTATGAGTTTTTTCCTAAAAAATAAATCTGATGTATTTGATGTGCTTGGGAAGTGGTTAGCCTTGGTTGAGAATGAGACATCGTTAATGCTTAAGTACATAAGATCTGACAATGGAGGTGAATACTGTGATAAGGAGTTCAAGAGGTTTTGTTCCTTGAGAGGAATCAAAAGAGAATTCACAATTCCAAGAACATGATTACAAAATGGTGTTGTAGAACGTATGAACATAATAATCATAGAATGAGCAAGGAGCATGAGATTGCATGCAAGTCTCCCAAAGTAATTTTGGGATGAGACTATTAACACAACCGTATATTTGATCAATCGGGGATCTTTTGAACCCCTAAATGAAGGGATTATAGAGAAAGCATGGAATGGAAATGTGATGAAATTGAACCACCTCAAGGTATTTGGTTGTTCATCATATGTGCATATTGATGTAGGATCCAAGAGCAAGCTTGATGCAAAGGCAATCAAGAGCACATTTATTAGATATGGCATGGACAAATTTGGCTATAGATTCAGCGACAATCAGAATCAAAAGGTTATCAAAAGTAAAGATTTCACTTTCAATGAAAGTGAGATGTACGAGGACTATTTTGGAGTCAGGACTAATTCCAAGGTTACTTCAAATAGTGAGCCTTGGCACATGGAAGTTGATGACAACATTGGCAAGAGCAGCATGTACAAGAAGATTCTAAGGAGGGTGTTGAAGAAATTGAACCATAAACACCCATGTTGTGGATATTCACAAGAAGCACTAGACTGCCATAGAGGGATTCTCCTTCTTTATTTTATCAGTTACTAACATATGGTAGTGAACTAGAAAGCTTTGAAGAGGTGCTTTAAGTAAATGATTCTATCGAGTGGGAGGCTGCCATGAATGATGAAATGACATCACTCATGTCAAATAGTATATGGGAGTTGGCAGCATTAGATGTCGAAAAGAAGGTCTTTCAAAATAAGTGGGTTTACCAATGGAAGGATGAATTGGATGGGAACAAACGCTACTAGGAAAGGCATGTTGTAAAGGGTTTTCAGCAGCAGCATGGAGTTGACCATAGTAAGATCTTTGCTTTAGTTATGAAGATAACTAACATTAGGGTAGTGTTGAATATTGTTGCAGTTAAAAATTTGCACATGGAACAAATGAATGTAAAGATTATGTTTCTTCATGATGAATTAGAAGAAGAGATGTACATGCAACAACTAGAGGGGTGCAAGGCTCAAGAGAAGGGTAAAGCAAAGCTTGTATGCATGCTCAAGAAGAGCTTGTATGGCTTGAAACAAGTGCCTAGGCAAGTGTATAAGTGTAGCGCCCCCGCCCCGTCGCCGTGCCCAAAGAGTAATTTGGCGGCGGAACGGTGCGCTACTCGAGGAGGAATGGTCTGTCTCCCCGAATAGCTGAACACTAAGCCCATTTGAAGGGCTACTGACTCAATCTCAAGAATGGTTGAGAGCTAATACTTAAGGTAAGAGTAGTATCCTTATCCTAAGTATTAGATAAATATATACATTGGATTTAGAATATCATAAGAATCCAATATATGTATAAGTAAGTTGATCACATCACAATACTAAGTATAAGTAGTGTAGTACAGAGTGCAGAAGCTTAAGGCATACATCTAGATACATTCATCACAGAAACAGTAAGAAAATATTCATCTCAGGAAATAAAGAAAAGTACATCCAGAATTATTACAGATATTTACTGCATAATAGACATAAAACTAAATACTGAACTGAAAGTAACTAAGCAGCTGAAGAAGAGTCCACTAATGCTCCACGGGCTCCTCCTAGATCTCCTGGATGTCCTCTTGACCTGGCTCAGTATACTGCTCAGGATCTAGTAAATTGTCGGATCCCAAAAGTACCTCATGTTAGATAATAAGTCTAACACATCGAAACTAATCTAACAGTTTTAATTATTCATTTAACATTTACATAATACGAGTAAATTTGTAGAAAAACTGTAAAGGTAACTGAAAGTACAAATATGTCTAAACTGTACAAAACTGAAGCAGTGTAAAGTAAAATTGAACTGTAACTGAATACTGAAAATAACAAAATAGTGCTGAATCTGAAAAATGAGTAATCATATGTACAACTATGCTGCATGTCACTAAAACTATGCATCTGAATATGCCACAATACGGTATGCTACTGATATGCTATCAAAATATCACTGAACTGTTATGAGCTGTATGGTCCAATGTCTGCATACACCCTGTTGGGAATACTATTTATTGATGACACTGATGCATCTAGAAATTCCCCTGTCTATGTATGCAACATTCTATAACTCATAGATCATCACTGATACTTATACATCATTCTGATATTCACACGTCATGCTTATGCTTCTAAACTACATGAGATAAATCCAAAAAATACTTTAAAATCTGATAATAAATCCAAAGTCTCCATTATGCAGAATCCTGCTAAAAGGATTCTGACTCCTAAGATTCTAACTGTGGTAATTGGTTAAAGTTAAGAGTTTACTTGAAAATCATTATCTGGGATAATTGTATACACATATTTAGCATGTTTGCAAGAAAGGTAGATTTAACCCTTAGCTTGTTTAAACTGCACTTATCGAAGCGCACTACGATAGGAGGCAGAACTCGGTCACAGTTTACATCTCAAGCTAAGCTGTTAAATGCCCTAATTACAAGCATACTTAGTGATCTACACAAAGTGACTTCAGATATATAGTTTGCTTAAACTGCACTTATAGAAGCGCACTACGATAGGAGGCTGAACCCGGTTGTAGTTTACATCTCAAACTAAGGATTAAATCATATGCATTATTGGAATAATGTCAATTAAATTATCTTATAATTAAGTTAATTAATTAAGTGATTAAGATTTAGATCTTAATCAAGACAAGTTAGGGTTTAACCCCTGACCCTTCTATCATTAAGATCAATGTTACTTTAAAGGTCAATGATAAATCAATGTATTATTAGTGTATTATTGATGTCACACTTTAGATTTGGATTATGTATTATCTACTTAATCAAGTTATAATGATTCTTTATTCAATTGTAGTTTAATGTCAATTCAAACATATCAAGATGTCCAATTGAATGTTAAGGTTCTCTAACATACATCCTAAAAATTATAAAGGCATATAAATGGAAAGATAACATAAAATAAGAGGGTGATTAATGCTAATCAAATCCTAAAACAAATAAAGGGATTAGCACTTAATCATAATTCTAAAACATCTAAGTTTCATGCCATTTAGGTTATTAAGGTTTTCTTATTTGATACATACTTTTAAGGATTCTATTACTTAGCATTTGACATGATATACATTTAAGGATACATAGCAGATTTTGAGCATCTATGGAAAATGACAAGTTCAAACTTAATTTCTACATAGAAATCAATGCAATGTTCAATTTTAGCTGTAGTATCTATGGAAAATGACAAGTATAACTTAGCCCCACTAGGGTCCTAGGGGTCTTAAAATACTAAAACAGAGTAGTTCTGGCCATTCCAGCTAAGACTGGGCACTTATTACAAAATCCGGGCAGTTTTCTGAAGAATCTTGGAATTTTGCAAAATTTGGGCGCTGTAGCGCTTTCCGCTTTCCACGCAACAATGTGTGGTAGCACCTTTGCAATGCGGCTTACTGCGGTCTGCTACGATCCGATGTAATCCGCTGTGACCCGCTGCAGCGCACTATGGCGCGCTGTAGCGGTTTATTTTGCAAAACTACTATTCAATTAATTTATTTTATCATTTCCTAAGATCTGAAATGTTTCTGCTATGGTCCACTGCAGCACGCTACCGCGCGCTGTAGCATCCCATTTTGCAAGTTACTGTTCAATTAATTTTTATGGCCGCTTTCTAAGTTTCGTGAAATACCGCTGCAGACCGCTGCAGCGCGCTATAGTGCGCTGTAGCGGTTCATTTCACAAATTTACTATCCAAATAATTAATGCGCATTGTCCCTAAGTTTTCTTGCTAGCGGCAATCCGCTGCAGCGCGCTACAGTGCGCTGCAGCGACAGACGGTGATTTCGCCAGTGCGAAACCCACGAGAGCCGTTTTCAAGCTTAATTACTCTCAATCCAGAGAGTTTCATGAGTGGTACTATATATCAATGGAAAGGTATTTCTGATACCTTTCCATTGACACCAAAATTAGCACAAACAAAGCATCTTAGCTATACTAAAAATAATAATGAATGATAGGGTATACAAAATAGAGAAAAGTAGAGCAGATTTTCATGGAGTTTTTAAGAGCCTTAATGGCTTTCATACATGCATATAGACATTCCAAAGCTGCATTCTAACATCATAATCATCATAAGGAAGACAAGGAGAGGAGCAAGAGGGTACCTTTTAGTCCTTGCAAGAGGAGGAAGAGGGAGGGATCTTTATCTTCCTTCAAACCTTAGACAAGAACTTCTTCTTTCAACAAGGGAGGAGAAATGGAGGAAGGTGGGGAGCTTTAGATGGCAGCAAGAGGGGAGAATAGGCGTTTGAGCTCCTACTTAAAGGAGAAGGGGGAAGGGAGGCCCCATTATTAGCTCTAGAGGAGCTAGAGGGAAGAAGAGATGGCTCTCAGCCATCTCTTGAGTGACTAGAAGGGAGGGGCGCTAAATGGGGGGTATGGGCAGCAGACAAGGATGCCAGCCTGGAGAGAGAGAGAGAGAGAGAGAGAGAGAGAGAGAGAGAAAAATGCAAATTAAGTATCAAATAATTGCTTAATTATTTTTCCTTAACTACTTAAAAATTCTAATTTTTGAAACGTACTCCGAAAAATCTCAAAAATTCACCCCTAGCTAATTTGGGGGTGAGAAATCCAACGGTGAAGTCGGAATTTGATTCTGACGATTATTTAATTTTCCTATTTTTCGATGCATTTAATTATATTAAAATATTCGCGAAAATTTGACGACTTCCAAACATCACCCCTAGCTAATTTGGGGGTGACGATCGCAACGGTGAAGTCGGATTTTGATTTCGAGGTCAAAATAAATACATCAATTTTCTAATTAATTAAATATTCAAATATTCCGAATTAATCGATTGGTCTCCAAATTGGTTCGAACCTTCACGATTAGGTTCTAATGACTAGATGATCTTAATAGAATGATAATTACGATATGGTCATGCTAAAATCAAACTGGGTAACAACCTTGGGTTGTTACAATAAGAGATTCAATAGGTTTATGTCTGAAATTGGGTACAAGAGGCAGATTATTGTTACTATATAAAATAGTGTAAGCACTATATTATTCTTTTACTTTAAATGGATGATTTGTTGATTGCAGGATCATATATGGAGGAGATTAAGATACTGAATGAGCAAATGTCAATGGAATTTGACATGAAGGATTTGGAGATAGCTAAGTAGATTTTTGGGATGAGAATCAATAGGGAGAGAAGTATATGAATTTTAAAGTTGTCTTAGAAAGAATATGTTGAGAAGGTGCTGAAATGATTCAATAAGAGCAAGGCAAAACTAGTGAGCACTCCCTTAGCAAGTCACTTCAGCTTATCAAAGTTTCAGATATCTAAGATTAAAGAGGAGAAGGAACACATGCAGAAGGTTCCTTATGCTTTAGCGATTGGGAGTTTGATGTACATAATTATTTGCACGATATCAAGTAGTGGGAGTGGTTAGCAGATTCATGAGAAATCAAATAAAGCACCACTGGGATGTGGTCAAGTGAATTTTAAGGTATTTGAAAGGTATATCGGGCAAAGCACTTTCCTTTGGTAGGTCTGACGTTACTCTACAGGGCTTTGTAGGTTCAGAGCAGAAGATGTTGATAGTCGGAGGAACACTACTAGATTTTTGTTTACATTGGGAAGTGAATTATTGAGTTGGATCTCCAAGCTATAGAATATTGTTGCTTTATCCACTACGGAGGTTGAGTACGTCATCATAACTGAGGTAAGTATGGAAATAATCTCGTTGAAAAATTTTATGGTTGTATTGGGCAAGGAGCACAAGAATGTGAAATTCCACAGCAATAGTATGAGCGCAATTCACCTTGCAAAAAATGCAGCATTTCATGCCAGAACAAATCATTTATAGCTTCAGTACCATTTCATCAGGACATTGTTGGAAGAAGTCCAGCAAAGATTGAAGAAAATTCACATTTCTAAGAATCCTGTTGGCATGTTCACAAAAGATGTAACATTGGAGAAACTGAAGCTATGTGCAACTTTAGTTGGCCTCGACACATGAAGAGAGAACAGGGGTGAGCCACACCATGCTCTTGATAAAGATGAAAGAAGACAATGAAAATTCAAGGTTGAAATAGGGAAGATCCCAATAGGCCTCTAAGTGAGAGAATGTTGGGATGTGGATACCATTTAGATCATCGTGGAGGTGATAGTGGAGCTCTAGTGGGCTTTTGGGAGGTCCCAAGGTGTTATGGGACAAGTTGGGAAAGTTCAGGTGCTGCAGCGCACCGTAGTGCGCCCTGGCGCCAAACACCAGAGACTGGGGTGCTACAATGCACCCTGGAGCCCATAAAGAGACTAGGGCGCTACAACGTGTCCTAACACCTAGTATCCAGAGGTTGGACCGCTGCAGCGTGCCCTAGCGCCAGGCAACCAGAGACCAGGGTACTACAGTGAGCCCTAACGCCTAGCCAGCCAAAACTTAGGCATTATTGTGAGCCATAGCGTCAGACGAGTTTCAGCTCCTATTTAGGCGCTGCCCTTAGTATTTTGGGGTTATTTTGAGCCATTTGAGGTTTGAATAGTGCCATAGTATTTAAGAGAACATTATGCAGTGTTGGCTAATATTGGCAAAGGCTTTTTCATGTTGGAGGGAACCCTAATCAATTGGTAGACTTTGGCCCTCTCTTTCAACCTAGAGTGAGAGCTGATGTTCTGTGGAGAAGAAGAAATTGATCGAGAGACTGTGTAAGTGGTAGACATTTCTTATTTTGGTAAAGGTGAAGGTCTCTGTACTCTGTAATATTTTTGATTTATGGTTAAAATTTATGTGTGGTGTGGCTCAATGGTTTTTCCCATCATTGGGTTTTCCATGTACAGATCTTTGCATTTTGGATGCTTGTGGTTTGTGCATGTGATTGTGCTATGCTTTCTTTCTGTGCTTGGTTGATTACATCTATTACTTGGTAACCGTCAATGTAACCTAGGTCATAGAGCTCAAAAACGCTTCCACTGCGTGCTCACAACAAATGCTTGACAAGTCAAGAAGGATTATGTCGAGGAAAAATAAGTGTAGGATGGTTTATTGGCTCTTTGTGTGAGAAAGGACAGGATGAAGGATCGCATTATTCTTAAGGAACAAAGAAACATATGTCGTTGTAGGATCTGGGCTTGGGGAGATTCAAGGAGAAATTACTTGAGGTTTCAGGGCATGGAGAAAACAACAGAGGGGTATAGCAATTTATAGTATGAGCAAGGAAAGAGGATAAGGACAACTAGTGGCAGCCAACTAGTGTATGTAGGCGTTGATGATGTCAACTGCCGACGTGGTGACAGGTCGGGTGTAGGGAGGCGGAGAAACGACCTTAGATTGATATATTTTGTCACTTTGCGTGAAGTATAATTATGTTTAAATTATGTTTATACTATAAACCTATGCTAGTTAGTGTGAGCATTGAATTACATAGCCCAATTCATTGAATTTTGATTAATATTGTGATTATTGCTAGAACAGTGCCATCGGCGGAGAAACGACCTTAGATGATCATGTTTCGACTTAAGAATTCCCTTTGTTGTTTATATAGGCCGTGCCGTCGGCACTATATGAATAAGGAGGATAATGTAATCTTAGGAAGAGATACTAGCCTAAGTATACAAGACTCAACTACATTGTTATTATTTTATTCGGATTACTGATGGGTGGAGGCAAACCTTAATTTTTGTTCATATTGTTAGGCATCTATTCTTGGCAAGCAGTGAGTTAATGACAACTTATATTTTTGTTGAAGATGCTAGATATCATGATATTTTCCTTAGGAATTATTCTTAGGAAAGGCAGTAGTGTTGTATGAAATAACTTTATTTTCTTCGACTCAAACAAACTTGTAGGCAACAGATAATAGATAAGCAGTATGACCAATATGTAATAAAAATTCAAAAGGATCTCGCCTACAATATTAACAACTTAAGATAAAGCTTAGAATGTTTAAATCGCAACAATATTAACAACTTGGTAGGGTATTTCATTCTGAAATTGTTAATTAAAAAGGTGTGGATATGCTAATTCATGATGAATTCTTTTTACTTGGTAGGGTATTTCATTCTATAATGTTTTTGTTGAACTCTAACGATGATCTTCTCTATATTTCTTCATACATAAGATTTATATATGATTCTTAACAAATAAATCTGATAAACATTTGTGTATAGAGGAGGTGAGGAACCATGTGATGATGAAATTTGAATTTGTAAGATATGACATTATATTTATGAGTAGTATTTATTACAATTGTTACTATCATTATTGTTATTATTTGGGGCTAGATGCACAAGCACCCAAAATACTGCACTCAAGAGACCATAATGGTGCACCAAAATGATGCTTACATCATGAAGCAAGTGCCTAGTAGTTTAACGCACCAAGATGCGACATAATAAGATTAGATCAAATTGGCATTAAATGACTCATCCTAGCCTATACATATAACAATGCGTCCAGATGCACCCTTATTCTCACCTAGGTCTGGCTTTGAGTCGAGTCAGCCCAAACTCGAGCTCGAAATTTTTGAGATGAGTCCGACTCGAATTCAACTGAACTCATTCAAGTTCGAGTTTGAGTTAAGTTCGAGTCATTTCGTGTGGAGCCAAATAGGGTTCGAGTCAAGCCACTCGACACAAACTCGACTTCCGAATTTCAAGCCGAGCCAAAACATTTCGAGTTTCGAGTTTCGAGTCAAATTACCAGCACTATGCTCACCTTGACTTGTTCAAATTTTTATTAGTACCCTTCTCGCCATGACAAATTCTTACAAAGTTTCAAATTCTGTCATTGTGCAGCAAGAACCTAGCGGGTTCATCAAAAGCGCAGGCCAACTCATTTGCATACCAAATGAAGTATATTTAAGTTTAAATTATGTTTATAATATTCAACTATGCCCAGCCAATTTATTTTAATTAATGCTATGATTATTTCTAGAACTCTAAATTAGAGTAGCTTTTTTGTACTATTGCTCTGTAATTCTTAAATTTATTTATAACATAAAATGCATGTTGACTAATACTACAATGTCATACTGAGTTGGTAGCCATGCATTTTTTCTATATTATTGAGTTCATGCGGTTTAAGTATTATCTAATTGAAAGTTTACTCTTATTTATTTAATCATGTGAATGGAGGGTAGTTTGACTGTGGTTTGGTTAATTAATATTATTTAAATTAGTCTGACTCAAGTGTATTATCCGACATTGAATTAGGAATTCTTTTTATTATCTATATAGATTTTGCCAACAACACTATATGATAAGGATGGCATGTAATCTTAGGAAGGAACAATAGCCTAAGTAAACAGAACTCACTGAATTGATATTACTTTTTATTATCTTTTCGATGATATTGTTAGTTATTGATTGGACTGTTGCTATCTATATAAGAATCAGTAACATTCTAAGTCATAGACTTGACCGTTGCTACCTATATAATAAGGGCTTTTGGGATACGTTTTGCTACTTTTATAGCATTCAGTAATGAAGTTAATATAGCTTGCTCGTAATAACAAAATCTTTGTTGCTTGCTTACATTAAAGCAAAATTGACCTAAAAGAAAAATATGATTATTTAAAATTTTTTATGCTTATCTTGATTGGTAATTTCACCACCCTATATTTTTAAGTAAGCCTACTATTGTACTTGAAAAGCCTTTGGTTCTCCTCTTGTTGAGAATCAAAGGCACCGCAGCAGAAGCGGTTTGATGCGCACTCGATCGAGGACCGGGGTTACGTTGACGGTTACCAAGCAAACAACAAAACCTCAAAATCCACAATTAATCCATCACAGCACATGCATGCAAGATAACCACAAATATATAAACATCCAAACACCGAAATTTACACGGAAAACCCAAAAATGGGAAAAACTACGTAGCCACACCACACAGAAACTTCCACTATGTAAAATTGAAAAAAACAAAGTTATAAATAGCTTAACCTTCTCAAGGAATACTAGCTCTTACTCTAAGATGAAGGGAAGAAGCAGCACCTGTCACCTGTTGTGTCTTCTCCAATATGCAAGAGCTCCCTAGCACAGTAGCTCTCCTTTAGGGTTCTACCTAATAATCTTCTCCCACAACAGCCAAAGCCTCATAATCTGAAATGCGACAAATTGAAAATCCTCCAACATTTTCCCTTAAGTATCCAACTCAATTTTGGACCCCAAATGATCCATAATGCCCCCTAATTTATTTAGGGCGAAACCAGAATCAAAGCAGAATTTCATCAGGTGCTACACGTGTTGTAGCTAGGGCAGTAGCTGTAACAACCCAAGTTGTTACTTAGGCCAATTAAGACTGATTTAAGTCTTAATTATGGTTCTAATAGCTTAATTAAGTCATTTAGAACTCACCTCTAAGATCTGGATCAAATCAGGTATCAAATGAATCAAAACCTGATTTCTCGAAAATCCTGAAATCCTAAATAATTGACTTTTTATTTTGACCTCGAATCAAAAATCTGACTTCACCATTGCATTCACCACCCCCAAATTAGCTAGGGGTGATGTTTTAGATACATTTGGAAGTCGTTGGATTTTTGCCGAATATTTTAATATTATTTAAGTCCCCCGAAAAATCAAATAATAAAATACTCGTCGAAACAAAAATCCGACTTCGCCGTTGAGTTCTTCACCTCTCAATTAGCTAGGGGTGATTTATTAGGAATTTTTGAAATACATATAATTAAGTAATTTTAATTTAAGGAAATCAATTTTAAAATATTTAAAATACAAAATATTTTATTAAAGTTAACAGCGCAATCTTCTATTTCCCTTATGCCGTTGCTTTCAACAGTTTGATTAAGCGGCAATTTTAAACCGTTCGATCATTGATCGAACGGTTGCTGTGAATCGTCCCCGACGCGTGTCGGGGAAAAAGCTCTCCGGGTCGCTAGGCTCGACAAGTGGAGCTCTCACCGCTCTTCAACCGCCAAAAGATGGTGTGATATAAAGTTTTGTGTGAACTTTGAGTAGAGGTTTCTTATCTGTGGAGTAGTAGTTGCAATCCGAGGTGTATTGTATTTCCATTTTTGCTCGATCCCGAAACCCTAGCTCTCTCTTCGCCGACAATCAGGTACTGGACCTGTACTCCTTATCTTCCTTTTTGCGAATCCAAACGCTATATCAATTATGAAGAAATCAAATTGCTGTAGAAATTGAATGAACCGGATTTTGATTTGGGATGTTTTCTTTAATGTAAGTCAAATATTTCTGCCATGACTTTAAGCTTGGATGTAGTCGTCAATTGATCTGGATTGATTATGTATTGATGAATTGATTCATAATTTCTATTCAACACACTAAAAATAGATCAAATTTTATCTTCTTGCTGTGCGTCTCTTGGAACCCTAGCGATTAAGGTTTCGGCCTTCATTCGTCGGAGACTGTTACAGTAACGGGCAGGTCGAGAGTCCGACCCGCATGCCTTCAATCCTGGCCCGCAAGCGAATGAACGTGGCATGCGTTCAGCCGAATGGAAAAGGGATTAGGGATTAAGATGCACTAATTAATATAGTTTAATTTTAAATAAATGTCATAAACTTTGAAGTCTCATAAAAATAAGGATACATATCCAAATATAATAAAATAATATATAAAATTAATCAAAAAAACACGAGGATTAATAATATGAATTCCAAACTTAAATTTGATAATTATTCATACTAATTACTTTTGATGATCATCATTGATAGATTAAGCTTTGATTAAGTCTTAAGTAAATTAATTGTCATACAATTGTAATATATTTACTATTGTATAAATTTTCAATTATATAATATCAACCAAATTTTAATTATAAATTCTCAGGATGTGAAAATTGTGAGCTAACATAAAATTTGATGGAAAACCTAGTTTTACAAATTCATGGTGTAATTGCTTGCAAGAATTAGTGTAGCAATATTTTCATATTAAATAAGATGATATATTGAACCATAGAATTTTCTTAATTAAATGATTCATAATTTTAAGTTACTTGAAGGGAATCTTAGGACCTAGATATAAGATAAGCTGAATTAATTAAGTGTTAACCTTAATTAAAGAACTAAATCCATTTCCTAATAAGGAGTTAATAAGGTGAAAAAAATTCATGATTTAAACAAATCTATTGTAATTGATTTATAGATTTAATTATCCTAATAATAATGTATTTGTTAAATGCTAAGCCTTTTTCTATATATTAATAAAGATCATTATGAATGTTCACATAGTGTTCATTTTTGCTATTTGGTATAGGACTTTGCTTAATCACTTTTAAGACCCCTCACTAATTACCCTAATTTTAGAAAATCTTCAATTGACCATAAGTTGATCATCTTAGCTCCAAATTAGGTGATCCAAACACCAATTTAGATCAGCAAAACCTAATCTACATAGATCTACAAAAATATTTAGGATCCAACAGTTAGATTTGCTAATCATCCCTAATTACCCTAAAACTTGATTAGTGAATATTAGCAAATCTAATAATCCAAATTGGACAATTCAAATTTCAGAGAGCTCCTAGAACCTATTAGAACCTAACTTTAGGGTTGGATTAGTGATTGGGTGATTAATATCACTAATCACTCATTAATTACCCTAAACTCTAATTAAGCCATAACTTAGCCAAATGAAGTCCAAATTGAACCTACCACTAGTCATTAGAATCAATGGATCAATTGTGACATACAGCCACTAAAATTATTCAATTTAGACACCAAATGACAAAGAGCCCAGGAAGAGCGGGACAGTAGCAGCCACAATATTGAGAATCTAGAACCTACCCAGCCTCTACTTCGTTAGGGTTTTTGACCCTTAATTAAGAACCCTTAATTACACTTTAACCCTAAAACTTGTATTGACTATAACTTAGCCAATATATATCAGAATTCAATAATTTTAGGTTCTATGGAAAGCCTAGGACTTAACCTTTAATAAATTGATAGAAAAATTATATATCATTAAGGTCAAATTACCAAAATACCCTTATAAGTTAAATTCCTTAATTTGACCTTATAAGGCTTAATACTTAACCAAAATTAATGAACTTACTGTCTAAACTCATATTAGATAGTAAGTAATCATTCTATGTTATTAAAATTCAAAATTTAGTGCTAATTCATAAAGATGAGATTTAGACCCTTAAGGAGGGGCAAAACTATTTTTTTGCCCAAAATTAGGGTTTAATGATTTTAAGACCTGATTTCATCTCTAAATCATATCAAATAGTAATTGAAGTGATTTAAACTATAATTTAAATAATTCTAAGCCTTAAAATTAGATATTAGAAGGAAAACCCTATATTTAGCCTTAAGTAAAAATCTTAAGTGAAGATGAATTCTTCTCCATTCCTTTGAATTTCTTAGATCATCCTTTAGGTCTTATAACTTTAGTTAGGATGTGTGTCTGAGTGATACTCTTAGTATCTAAGAGCCTTAATTCCTAAGATTAGGATTAGATTTTATGTTAGAATTCATCTGATGGGTAAAGTGGGTTACTCATTAAGGTGAAACCTTGATCTTACTAGTTTATTAGAATTTTTATAGTTTATTAATTGATTATTTGGTCTTTTAACATTATAATTAGGATTAGAGATCTATCCTATTGAATATGACTTAATTCAATTAGATTTGCCTTAACATTTAATCTGTGAGATGGGATTAAACCTTAGTCCTTTAGGATAGCCTTGTGATTAAGAATTAAACTTCATTCTTTGGGTTTGATTCTTAATCATTTAAATCTTGATTTGGCTAATCAAGATTTAGTTTGGGATTTATAAAATAACTTAGGATGATTGATTTACTTATTTAACTTTATAGGCGACTTTGATTCAGTTATAATTAGGATATGGCCAATCCTAATTATGCTTAACTTGTAGGTTCGTGATTTTAAGTTACAGATAGTGTAGGAATTTATGATCCTGAATCTTATGTAACTTAGAGTAGTTAGAATGTTTAAATTAGAAAATAGGTGATATCACAAAGTTTGTGTAGTGCTATTTATTTCCTTAATTTAAAATTGCTATGCTTTCCGTATTATTTAAACCTTTTTACACCTTTGGACATACTTAAATACTTGATACATACTTTATAATATACTTTGAGTTCATTCACATATCATATGCATAATTTTAAAAGAAACATTAATAAACAATATTATACTTGTGGTTTATATTTTACTTAGCCTGCCACTTAATATGACTTTACTTTAGGACAGCTTTTGCCTAGGGAATTTTCCCTATGGTACTTTACTTTAGCATTGGGATGTTTCTCCTATATGCTCTTTAGATATTTTGTGAATTTTACTTTAGGATCTGGGATGTTTCTCCTAGATGACTCTTTTGATGAACTTTACTTTAATCTGGGATGTTTCTCCTAGATTACCAGATGGACTTTACTTTTTGGCAGACTAAGTAAGAATATCTCACACGTACAGTACTTAAATCTACATTACTTACATTTACTTTTCAGACTCTTTACAGTTACTTTACATATTTCTTTACACTTCAGACTTACTTTACTTTACCATTTCAGTACACTTTTCTTTCTTTCATATTTTTCATTTTATGCAGTTCCCTTACATTTCAGAACTTTCTGTATGTCAGTCGTTTTATTTACTTGAAAGCATGTTGGATGCTAGTCTTATACTTTCAGTACAGCACTTTTACTTATACTATAACTGGCATATTAATTGATCATATTACTTAGGACTTTTCTTTGCACTTAGTAGAATTGCCCTTGTACTTTACTTATATTATTTTGTAGCCTGAGTTGTGGTATATTTCTACCTCAATACTTGTTCTTCCTTTCTTTGTGCTTTATCGCTATATTATGCTTTATTTTAGTTGTGATGTCATTAAAATACATTAAAATTTATTACCTTAAAATGTACTTAGATATTTTATCTAACAAGATTTTTATTTTATTGGGTGGGGCCCTACCATTATGAAACCAACAATGGTAGATTCTGAGTTTTTTGAGGAGATTGAGCTTGCAGAGGAGCAGATCTAGGAGGAGGTCCAGACTACTAAGGGACCTTAGTCTAGTTACTAGCTTACTTTACTTTTACTTTGTGAGGATGAGTGACTCTTTTCATTTTAGTTTTCCTTAAACTTTAAACATTTGTAATAATACAGAACTATTTGTACTTTACTTTCTTGCATTGTATATATTTTGAGCTGGATGTTCTTATTTTATAGTATGGATGTTTATTTCAGTTGCTATTGTTCTTCCGCACTATGATACTCATTAAGTGATTGTTAATCTTTACCTTATCTAGAAAAGCACCTCTTTTTCTTAAGATTAGATTGGAGTCTTGAATTCCAACCTAATGTTAAGTATAAGATGTGCTTAGTGATGACCACTCCTTAAGCCTTATGATTAGAAGGGGCGGCCGCCACAGCAGCGCCTGAGCTTCAGGTAGCCAAGCGCCAAGGTGCGCTGTAGCTTTTTGGTCTCTAGTTACCTGCCGTTGCGGCGCTGCAGCACCGATTTCCGCTGTGGCGTGCTATAGAGCTAATTTCTGATGCGGCACACAATGGCGTCGATTTCCAGTGTGGCGTGCTATGGAGTCAATTTCCGATGCGGCACTATGGCTTCGATTTTCACTGTGGTACACTATAGCGCTCGCTTCTCTGTCAGCTAGTGCTTGAGGCACACGATAGCGTCTCCTCGGATGTAGGGTGCCAAGGAGCGCTACGGCACGCTGTAAAGCCTGTGGTGTCGCAGGACTTCACACTTTGTTCCCAATTTCCTCAAGAAGTCCTAGAAGTTCACCGGAGCACCATTAGCATCTCTATGTTAAATTAAATTGTTTCCACAACACAATAATCTCTCACTTGGAGACCACTTTGAAATCATCCCTCTTCAACCCTTGATTCGTCATTGCTTTCTTCAATTTTTGTCAGGAACGTGGTGTGGCTCACCCCCGCTCTCTCGTCACGTACCGAGGCCAACTAAAGCTGCATATAGCTTCAATTTCTCCACTGTTACTGCTTTTACAAGCATATCAACTGGATTCTTAGATGTGTGAATCTTCTCCAATCTTAACTTCCCTTATTATAACATTTTTCGGATGAAATGATATCGAAGTAGTATATGTTTCCTCCTGGCATGGAATGTTATATTCTTTGCTAGATGAATAACACTCATACTATTACTATAGAGCTTCACATATTCTTGCTCCATGCCCAATTCCACCATAATGTTCTTCAACCAGATCATCTCTATATTTGCCTCTGTAATGGCAATATATTCCGCTTCCATGGTAGATAGCGCTACAATGTTTTGTAGCTTGGAGATCTAGCTCAGCACTTGTGGCACCTCACCCCTTAATCCATAAGATTAAGCTAAGGGATGGTGTGTCATATTGACAAATCCCTCACTTGACATTAAATTAAGGGTAAACCCTAGTCCACTAGTAAAGGAGAGATAAGCTAATGCATATATGCTATGTAATCACTCACTAAGCAAATACAAAATCAGAGTGCAGAAGCAAGGTAAATTAAACATACCTCCAATTTACCTTAATAAATAGAGAAAAATGTAGCATACAGCTCAAAATAAATAGTACAGTAAAGAAAATACTGTCAAATAGTACTTGTATTATTACAACATAAATTAAGTTAAATGAAAAAAATAAAGCTTCATCCTCACAAAACAAAAGGGAGCTAAGCTAAGGATCTTCAGAGGCAACATGCTCCTCCTCTTAAATTTGATGTTCAGAAGGCTCGACTGTCTCGAATATTGGTTTCATAATGATAGGGCCCCAGCCAAAGAAAAAAAATCTGATTAGAAATATTGTCTAAGTACATCTTAGGATATTAATAATTCATAAGTTTTATGGTATCACTATTTTACTTAGACTATAAAAATGACCACAGCATAAAGGTGCAACAAACATACAAAGGAGAAGGATGAGTTATAAATACAACATTTATAATTATATAAGATTTGTGGCATAAAAGCACACCTCAAGTAAACTAAGTAAGTATAGGCATACATGTATAATACAGTAAGTAAGTGTACTGAAAGAAAAATCTAATCCTAAACATGCTGATGATTATATGACAACTACTGATTTAAAAAAAATTAATCCAACAGTGGTACATATAAGAAAGTAATAAAGGTCTAGCATCCTATAATATACAAGTAAATAAGTAAAGTAGACTAAAGTCAAGTACGATGGTAAACAGGAAACATCAGACAGTTACAGTAAATGGTAAATAGTAAACAGTGAATAGGTACGTAAGTACTGCCATATCAGAAGATTATAGCATCAATGCGGTGGCTAAGGCGACAAAATATTCCTAGTGTCATCTAAAGCTAGGCCAGAATAACATAACAGAAAATGAACCCAAGAGGCAGTAATCACAAATGCAGAAATATTTTAGTAGTTTTACTTTTGCTTCTGTGGACATGTCCAGAAGCAGCTGAGGAGTCAAGCACATATGCAAGACTATACGGGCTCCAAACTTAGCATAACACTCCTCAATGAGTAATGTCAAGTACTCCATTTTTCTCTTTACCCCTGTCTAGTAGGGTAAAATGCACCAGATCAACAAGTAACTGAACCCAATATAGTGTTGTCCTAGATATTCTATATTTTCATTTCATGCAATAACATTATCTTATATTACATGTTCAAGGAATAAGGCACAAAATATAAGGAATGTGAAAGTATAAGCAGAACAATAGTGAGCCAGGGACTCTACTACACATAGTGACATCAATTGTTATCTATTAAACCATTCTAATTATTCCAAGTTATACAAGTTCAGGATCTATAATTCCTAATTTTGAGTGTAACTTAGAAGCATGACCTTATAAGTTAAAAGCAATTAGAACTGATTATGTTCTAATTTAATTCAATCAATAATGATTATAAGTTAAATAATAAATTATCACATCCTAAATTGATGAATTTAGATGTTCTAAACTAAGATTTGATCATGATATACTAATCTATGAATTATGAATTAAATTCCATGAGATTAGAGTTAAACCCAAAATCCAAAGGGTAAGTCTTAAGGACTAAGGTTCGAGTCTAAATGTGAACTAATAATCAAAGGAAATTCTATTAAGCACAATCAAGCTTAATAGAAGGATTCTCCTAATCTTAATTTAAAGTTGAAAAATAAAATAATCAGAATTAAAGTATGAAAATCTAGAAACTAATAAAGCCAAGGCTCCATTCATTGAATAACCCACTTTATTCAATGAATGAAATTTAACATAGTATCTATTCCTAATCTTAAAGAAAAGATCCTAAAGTGAATTGTAGATCCTAAGAAGCTTCTAATAAAAGACTTAAAGGATTTTAAGAGTTGATAATAATTATTACAATTTATCTTTATTTGTTGTTTTATTTAATTAAGGAAGTTAAGAGCAAATTTTAGCTAAGTAAGGTATGCTATCCTTAGAGATTTTCAAGCCTAAATTAGGATGTTTGACAAATTATTCAAATTATGGGATTAAGATTTAAATTGATCCTAAATCAGTTTTATTATTGTTTTTAATAATTTAAGAGACATTTTAAGGGTTAAGAATACTCAACCTAGATTTTGGGCAAAATGACCATTGTGTCCCTAATTAAGGGTCTAAAAAGCTACTTTTTGATTTAGAGCTCTAAATTAGATTTTCTTACTACTAAATAATTCCTTAATGTCTAACATGAAGATAAATATTAAGTAAGCTAAATTTGGATGAAAAATGAGTCATATAGATACAAACTAAGGAATTTAACCTATTAAGGCATTTTGGTAATTTCACTTAGTGATGTTTAAAAATTCAATTTATTTATTAATGTCTACTATCCAAAGATTCTATAGAGTCCAAGAATACTAAATTTTGATTTTTATTGAATTAGTTATGAGTGTTCAAAGCTTATCGGTAAATGTGTCATTTATAGAGTTAAGTGAGTCAACAACCTAACTTTTCCATTTAAGATACAAATTCAGTAAACTTAGTGGCTATAGTTTCTCTATATCACATTGAGTACTTTAACTGGAAGTAGTCCTAAATTAAACCACATTTGTCCAAGTTATGACTCAATTAGGGTTAGGAGTATTTTGGTCAACTTAGGGTTTCTAGTGATCAAAACTCAAATTTTATATCAATTTACTATTAGTACTAAATTTCTAACTTAGTTAGTATCTTGAATTTCTTAATTTAGAGTATAGTTGACTAAGATATTGTCATTTCAATGTTAAGGTCTATTTTCTTATAAGGGGTCAAAACTCAATTTTTTCCATATTAAAATTTACATATAGTTTTATACATTGATATATTTCAGCCCCACTAGGGTCCTAGGATCCTTAATATTTGAAAACTATAAAGTTTTGACAATTTCAGCCAGTTCTGGACCAATCTGGATAGTTCTAGGCACTATGGCTCACCGTAGCGCCTTCTGGCAGAAAGCCAGGCACTGCGGTGCCTGTTTTTATGAAGCGCGGCCGCTATGGTGCGCTGCAGTGCTTTCAGGCACTGCCGCTCTGGCGCACAGTAGCGGATTTTGGCGATGTGGCGCGCTGTTGCGCATTTAGGCGTTGCGGCGCACTACGACAGATTAATTTAATTTCATCAAAAATGTTTCTACATTTCCTCAAACTATTATGCCATTGCGGCGCGCTGCGGCGGACCCGAATTCGAAACTTCTGGGGCTGTGGCGCATGGCAGCGCCCGACAGTGATTTTGCTTTTGTCAAAACTGTAATGGGTCATCTTTCGGGCTCAAATACTCTCAACCTAGAGCACTTCACGTGTGGTACCATATACTGATGTAAATGTATTTCTGAGCCCTTTCCATTGGTACCCAGATTGGCACCAAACGACTATGCTATCAATGCAAATAATGGAGTTAAAGGACTAGGTGTACAGAAATTCGTATTTGCAGATTTATATATCTTTCCTTATCATTTACAGATTTTAAGGAGCTTCTATATCTTAAATACAGATTCATAGATATGCAACTATGGTAAATAGACTCTTAGATATACAAATGAGTATAATAAAAAAATGGAATTGCCATTGGATTAGCTAATGGAGGGAAAGGGGGGGTACCTTAGCTTTGACAATGACAGATTTCCTATGCGAGGCTTGAGAGCTTGAGAGATCATTCCTTTAGTAAGCACATCAATAGGGGATTCAGAAGGGCAAAGAGAATAGGAGAAATGGAGAGCTGAGGGCTAAAGGCTCTTTTATTAGAGGGGAAGCCTGCCATTGGATGGGATGGGCAAGAATTGTCCCATCCCACTTGGTGAGATAGAGGGGGGGGGTGGCTGGCAAGAGATAGAGGGGCAGGATAGGCTGAGCACAGCAGGGGGGCTGAAGGGAAAGGAGCTCAAAATTTCAGCATGGATTGGATGGCTGTGGGTCCCAGCCATGGAAGAAGGAAGAAGAAGCCAAAATTTAGATTTTTAAAATTACTTTACTTAATTAATTTAATCCTAAAGAAAAATTTGATTTTATAAATGTGCTCTGAAATATCTCAAAAATTCAACCCAAGCTAATTTGGGGGTGAAGAATGAAATGACAAAATTGGATTTTTATTTTGATGACAAATAATTTTTTTTTTCTAATTTATTAAATATATTAAAATATTCATGAAAACTCGTCGACTTCCGAAAAATCCCAAAATTTCACCCTTAGCTAATTCGAGGGTGAGGACAGTAACGACAAAGTCAGATTTTAATTCTGACTTGTATTTAATTTTCTTATTCTTTTTGATATTTAATTATATTAAAATATTTGTGAAAATCCGACGACTTCCAAACACCTCCAAAACATCACCCCTAGCTAATTTGGGGGTGACGAGCACAATGGCGAAGTCAGATTTTGATTTCTAGGTCAGAATAAATATCTCAATTTTTTAATTAAATATTATTAAATATTACAATTATTTGATTAAGCTCTGAATCACTCTAAATCTCTGGGGATTGATTCTAATGATTAGATAAACTCAATAAAATAATGATTAGGATGCGATTAAGCTAAAATTAAGCTAAGTAATAACCTAAGGTTATTACACTGCTACTCTTCCTTTTGTATACTCATATGCAGTAGTGCTTCTATGGCTTTTAACATCTTCTATAAAATCTGAGTCTACATAGCCCTCTAAAATAAAGTTGGATCTTCCAAAGCATAGAGCTTTGCTCACTGTATCTTTCATTTACATTAAAATCCACTTGATCGCATCCTAATGGTGCTTCCCTGGTTTTCCTATGAATCTGCTAACCATTCCCACTGTACAAGCAATATCCAGTCTTGTGCAGATCATCACGTACATCAAGCTCCCAACTGTTGAAGCATAAGGAACTTTCAGCATATGTTTCTTCTCTTCTTCAGACTTTAGCATTTGTTCCTTTGATAAGATGAAGTGACTTGCTAGGGGAGTGCTCACTGGCTTCACCTTGCTCATGTTGAATCTTTTAACACCTTTTTAATATAGTGTTTCTGCTACAACCTCAGGATTCCGACACTTCTTTCCCTATTAATTCTTATTCCAAAAATCTGCTTGGCCGGTCCAAAGTTCTTCATGTGAAACTCCTTTGACATCAGCTATTTCTGCATTCTTATCTCCTCCATGTCCAATCTTGAGATTAACATATCTTCTATATACAACAACATAGTGATAAAGGAGGATTTACACTATTTTATGTAGCAACAATGATCTACCTGGCACCTTATGTACCCAAATTTAGACATGAACCTGTTGAATATCTTGTACCACTACCTTAATGCTTGCTTCAAGCTATAGAGGCTTTTCTTAAGCTTATAAACTGCTCATCTTTTTACTTCTCTTGAGCCTTGTACCCTTTAGATTGCATGTACAACTCCTCTTCTAGCTCTCCTTCAAAGAATACAATTGTGACATCCATTTGCTCTAGATGCAAATCTTCAATTACAAAAATATTCAGTACAACCTTGATGATTGTCATATTCACAATTGGGGTGAAGATCTCACTGTAGTCAACCCCATGCCGCTACTGGAAGCCTTTTACTACAAGCCTCTCCTTGTATTGCTTACTCCCATCTGATTCTTCCTTTACTCGGTAAACCCACATGTTATGAAGGGCCTTCTTCACAGCTAGGAGAGCAGCTAACTCCTATGTCCCATTTAGTATTAGTGATGCCATTTCATCATTCATGGCAGCCTTCTACTTGATTGAATCTTCAACCTAAAGTATCTCTTTCAAGCTTTCTGGTTCACCACCATTCGTCAGTAACAGGTAAAAGGAGGAAGAAGATTACCTTTGTGATGGTCTTATGACTCTTGCGAATCTTCTCAACATGGGTATTTGTGGTTCAACATTGACACCCTCCAGAGCATCATCATGGACACCTACATCTGGCTCAATGTTGTCATCAATTTCTATGTGTTGGGGCTCACCATCTGAAGCATCCTTGGAATTAGTCTTGACTCTAATCCAATCTTTGTACATTTCACTTTTATTGAAAGTGAATCCCTACTTCAGATGACCTTCTAGTTCTTATTATCCCAGAATCTATAACAGAGGTTGCCCATTCCATATCCAACAAATGTTCACTTTATCGCATTGGCGTCAAGTTTGCTCCTAGATCCAGCATCAATATGCACATATGATGAGTAGCCAAATACCATTAGGTGGTTCAGTTTCACTTCCTTTCCGCTCCAAGAATTTTCGATAATACCTTCATTTAAGGGTACGGAAGGTCCACAATTTATCAGATAAATAGCTGTGTTAACAGCTTCAGCCCAGAACTGCTTTGGGAGACTTGCATGCAATCTCATGCTCTTGGCTCTTTCTGTGATTATTTTATTCATCCATTTTGCAACCCCATTTTGCTATTGTGTTGTTGGAACTATTAATTCTCTCTTGATGCCTCTCAAGGCACAAAACTCCTTGAACTGGTTATCATAGTACTCAACGCCATTATTAGATCTCAAGCACTTAAGCTTCAATCATATCTCATTCTCCACCAAAGCTAATCACTTTTCAAACACATCAAACATGACATATTTATGTTTTAGAAAGTAAACCCAAACCTTCCTTGTATGGTCATCAATGAAGGATGATGAACTTAAGAATTATAGTTACTTTAGTACTAAATATAACGTTCAAAAAATAGAGAGGTTAACGCCATAGTGCGCATCAGTGGATCCAAAGAGAGAGATTGACGCTACAGCGTGCCGCAGCATGCCTAAAAGATTTATTCAAATAGAGAACTGAGTGCTACAGCGCACAACAGCGCATTCTAGCATTGCAGTGCCGCGACACATTCTAACACTATAGTGCACCACAGCGCATATCGAATAGAGAGTTCGGTGCTACAGCATGCCATAGCGCATAATAGACATAGGGATCGACCCTACAACGCGCCTTAGTGCCCGCCTATAGGCTTCTTTAGCTGTGGTTATAGGCTTCTGCTTGATCTACTGTTTTGGTTTTCTCATATTTTTGGTGGAAATCGTTGCTTTGAGCAGGTGTTGTTTGCATAAATTCATGATGCTGCAGTATTTTCATTCATTTGTATGTTTCTTATTATATGTTGCTGCTTTGGCTTTGGGGTTTCCCTATATCTAGTGTTTGCTATGGGCTGTTTTCCGTTCAGTATTATTGCTGGTTGGCGGTCAAGGATTCTTGGCTCTTTGGCTAGGCTGGCGTTTTCTCCTTGCAGGTGTTGTCTTAGCAGGTCTTCCCGAGGTGGTTGTTCTGATCCGTGCTAGTTTGATGTTTCTGCTTGCTGGTTTGCTGTTTTCTTCGCTGTTGTTTTGTTATTATTGGTGATTGCAGTTAGCACATTTTCTCCTATTCTCTAATGCAATTTTTGGACTATTTTTTGCTTAGGCTTTTTTAATTGCTTATTTTTTGTTTATCCCTTTTCTTTTTGAGTCGGGAGACCTTTTAAATTATACCCTGGGTCTTCATTTTTAGGGCTGGCTTTAGAACTTTAGTTTTTCTATGATTCTGTACCCTCCCAGCCCTAGTCATGTATGTGTTCTTTTTATGAAATAAAATCCTATCGAGATGACTTTTAAGGAAAAAAAAATAATATATATATATATATATAATAAAAATAAAAAGAACATATATAAGAAAATGCAGAAAAGAGTGCATAAAAAAATGTTGGGAGCAGAAAATAAAAATTAGTGATCCAGTTAAAATTAGTATTTGATTATTTTTATCTATTATTATTATTTTTAATATTACAATTTGTTCAAAAAAAGTATTCACTCACTCTTTTTTTTTTTTTTTCTTTTGGTCCTTTATCCCGTTCAAAAAGGGTTTACCGTGGGGTGGCGGTGGCTTATCAAGGAGTAACGAGATGTAGATTGAGGTATTTGGCAAGGTATCGGCAATGGGTCTATAAGGTGAGGTGGAGGAGCGAGAGGCAGCAATTGACTAGAGGGGGAGGAGAAGAGAGGAAGAGGAGGGAGGCTAAGGCGTCGCCGAGGGGAGATGGAGAGGAAAGCTGGGAGTTGTCGGCGAGGTGAGGAGGAGGGGGAAGAGGTGGCGGTGGCAAACCAGAGTGAGGGAAGTAGAGATGGGAGGAGAAGAGAGGAGAGGGGGTGCCCTATCTATAGGGGAAGGGAGCTGCCCGGCGGAGCTGGCCGTCAGCATGGGGGCCAGGCAAGGGGCCACACGCCCCCCCCTTGGGGGCTGTTGGCTCTATTGTTGCATGCCTAAGTCACACGTTGTACCCTAATGGGCACTAGCTGAATGGAGAGAAGGAAGGTGAGGAGAGAGAAAATGAGAGGAATGGCTTAACTAAGAAAATGAGATTTAAATTATTCATAATTTTTCACCGTCTGATTTTCAAATTTGATGAAATTGATCAAGATGTTTGTCTTAATGAGACAAATGTACTTGATCAAAGCTTTTCAATTTGGAGTTATATTTTATTTTATTTTTCTTTTTTGAAGGTATGAATTTCATAAGATAATTATGGATAAATAGACGCTCAAATTTTGATGAAACTTTTTGTGTTACATTATCTAATTATTACAAACCCAACGATACTATATATATATATTTTTTAGATTTATATTTTATTTTCCTAATTTTTTGTATTTAAATAATTTAAAAATAAATATAGTAGTATCTGTTAGCCAGATTATTCTCAAATATAGACATTATGATCATAAAAATATATTATTTCTAATGATATATTTTGTTTGGTTTAGTTTTGAATTTGCTCGGAATCCTGATTTTGATCTAATTCAGTTATGCTTTGGTCATAAAAAAATTTGGGTTGTTACACCAACACTCATGTAACCTCCAACAGTTCCTTGGCCTGATTATGCTGATAAAGAAGACGGTGACGATGATGACAATGACAGTGAAGGAAATGAATAACTATGTGGTAGTTTTTATGTTATTTTGTATCATTCTAGCATCTTGTTGTCCAAAATGTATTGATCAATAGTAATTAGAAAATTGAGATGATTAAGTTGAAAACTTTAAATTTTGACTATGACTTAAAACTAATTCTAATTTTGTGCATTGAATGGTTGGGCTTGTGATAATTAACTAGATGGAATTTAAAATTAGACAAAATAGGGTTTGATGAAATGAACTAAATAAAATGACCAAAACACTCTCACAACTTAATTAAGTGAAGAAATAAATTAAGTGTGGTGGAGCAGTGGTTGTAAAGAGAGAAATGGAAAGGTAGTTGAATTTGGATGTGCTAGGCTTCTGTAGGATATCATGAATATAATGCATGTGCTGAATATGGCACGTATAAAAAATTTATGAATGAATACAATGAGATAAGGAAAAATATCTCTCCCATCAAAAATGAAATAGATAAAGAAGGGATGAAGAAAAATTACTATCCCTCCAAGAAAAGCATAACAATTCATAAGAAGAAGCACACATGGAACTTAAACTTTCATGTAACAACCATTGTAATCAATTCTTTCAAGATCGGCTACAATTTTCCCGAACCTTATTTTACTGTAACATTGAGATTGAGTAAAGGTAGTAGAAGTAAACTAAAGGTAAGTATCATGAACTAGTTAGGCAGATATGCTTAACTCCTCCTCATATTCTGTAGAAGATGCCCATAGAATTAATAAGTTTCTTAACACAACTTAAATTAATAACATATGAGTTCTTTTAAGATCTCATTATAGTTATTTAGCTATCTTACTTATATATAATCCTAAGCTATGTATGTCTTAGACCAAAAGTCTAAGATGCTTCCTTTCCTTTTTATGTATTTGTGATGACCCACTTAAGTAGTAATAAGTGAAACTCTTAAACATCGAGGCGCATTTTCAGATAACGGTGGAGTTTCTGATAAGAACTCCAAAATTAAGCGTGCTTATGTGGGAGCACTCCCAGGATGGGTGACCTGTTGGGAAGTTATCTTATTTGGGCAAAACTGTGAGGCCTTTCAGGTCAAAGCAGTTAATACCTTGGTGCTTAAGAGTTTGGGCTGTTACAAATGGTATCAGAGCAAACCATAGGGTGTCAGATAGGAGCTAAGTGTCATACAAGGCAAAGTACCACTTCATGTGAGCAGCCACTTGAACCCATTATAGTTAAGGTGCTACATGGTTATGGGTACCTCTTGCACCTGTAGGGGTCACCTCTAGTTCTATCTACCCAATGGATGGTTCTTGGATCTATGTGTGGATACTGACGAGGACGTCAGTTACTTAAGTTGGGGAGATTGTGATGACCTACTTAAGTAGTAATAAGTGAAACTCTTAAATATCGAGGTGCCTTTTCAGATAATGGTGGAATTCCTGATAAGAACTCTAAAGTTAAGTGTGCTTATGTGGGAGCACTCTCAGGATGGGTGACCTGCTGGGAAGTTATCTTATATGGGCAAAACCGTGAGGCCTTTCAGGCCAAAGCGGACAATACCTTGGTGCTTAAGAGTTTGGGCTGTTACAGTATTGCACTTTCTATTTCCAGTATTATGTTTTGCCTACTTATAGTTCATTTAAAATACAGTGTATATTGCTTAATTTTATTTAAATACTTCACTGTATTTCATTTGCTTACTTAGCATAAATTCTATTGAACATGTGTTACTTTTATTTTATTTATTTTAAATGCACATAGTAGTTTCTAGCATTTTTGGATGCTTTTCCCTTAACATTTATGGATGCATGCTAGAACCAGATACAAGTGAGTATTCTTATTCAACTTCTTTTATGTTGTCTTTATTTACAGTTATAATTATTTCTTTCCCTTACTTGAATGCTTCTATAACTCTGCTGCTAAGTTTAATTTATGAATTATGCTAGTGATATCCTATTAACTTAAGAAGTAGCTAATCTTAAAATATGCTTAGACTGTTTATGCTAACTGCACTTTTTCATTTATTGGCATTGCCCTATCGTATTTAAATATAAAAATATGGTAGATCAAGAGCTCTTTGATTCGAAAAATGCAGGTCCTAGTGCTTGAAGAGCTTAAATGGACGGCTTCCGCTTATTCTTAAAGTTTACATGCACTTTTAATTTAAGTAAGAGAGTGATAATATTTTCTCTTATTCTTTCATTTAAATGGATTTGTAATAACTAACTACATACTTGAGTTATTTCTTACTTATATATATATATATATATATATATATATATATATATATATGTGTGTGTGTGTGTGTGTGTGTGTGTGTGTGTGTGTGTGTGTGTGTGTGTCATAGTTACTTATTTTGTAATTTCTTGGGTTGAATGAGTGGATGATATTAATTGCTTGTATTATTTATACTTATGATGTTATGTTACATATCTCCTTAATTATTTCTATTGCCTATCATTTTAACTTGACAACTAGTCATTAAGATACTTGGCCAACTTAGTATCTAGTGTTTGATTAGTTTTCTTCAAATCGTATGTTCGATGCTAAGGTAACATCCCAATGTTGGATAAATCTTCTATCCGATATTGGGATCGTTACAATTAACTAAGAGCAAATGGTTTGCATATTGAGTGTCCTCGTCGCCAATGTTACTAACAATATTAGCTGTGCAATAATGGCCAGTTCAACCCCTTGGTTGTAAGTGGATTAATTGAGCCATGAATATTAAATAATCTATGAGCTCCATGGATCACCATCATTTTATGCGTGATGTTGGTGCATAATGACAGTTACTGCAACACGTCCTGTTGAACTGAGATGTTGATGAATGTGATGTCGAGATCCATTAGTTGAGCACCATAGCTCATTTTAGGTTTATGCAAAGAGTATGATGCATCATGCGCTCAGGGTGATGTGACATAGCCCATGTAGCTAATGAATTACCTCTTTAGCTAAACCTAAAGTCGAGGAATGTGAGCCAATGATGGAATCAAGTTCATGTGATTGAAAAGCTCAACTTGTAATTTTCATAACTTAAATGTAAGCGTTGAATTCATTCACTAGAAGTTCACATGAAAAACAAAGTGCCAAGATTGAGAATTCACATGCTTATCTTGCGCACTAGGCTAGACCTAATCAATTTGGGGGACACTCCAAAGAAGACTATATCTCTCGATTAGAATAGATCGTTCATTTCATTTATACTAAATTGATATCAAAGAGTACTTACATGAATTCTTAATAAGTTGAAAGCTGAAACCTAACTCTCCCTATTTTCTCTAAAAGCAGTTTTCGATAAAAGAAAATTTGTTTGCTAAGGTTTGGATGAATTATTAACAAAACTAAAACCATCATTTAAATATTAGTGAACTCTAGTACACCTTAATAACAAAGCTAATACTATTCCCAGAGGAAGATAAATCTCAGAATCTCACCATCCCAAATATTACTTCAGACCATGTGCACTTGCGTGTAAGTACAGACGTACAAAAATAGTATGTCAAGTGCCATTAAAGATGATGAAGAACTAGGTATGTGGGATGAGATTTTTAGTTTTATTAATGAAGCTGTCAATAAAACCATAAGATCTTAGCATGCTAAGGATATAGCTCCAATTGATTTTGTCAACAGCCTTTTTAAGGTCTAACTTGAGGATGAGGTTATAACCCCAGCATTTCTTTTTCAAGCTATGGAAGAGCTCTTGAGTAGCAAGGATGTTGTCATGAATTTTCCTTCCTGGGACAAACCCAAATGGATTTGGATCAATGAGGTAAGGGAGATGGGATTGGAGCCTTTTAGCAATTATTTGGTATATAATTTTGCTTAAGGTAGTACAAAGGCTAATATACCTGAATTGATTCCACCAAGAAGATTTATCAATTTTGGGGATTTGAGAGATCATAGTGTGGGTGAAGAATTTAGATAAGGGAACATCAAAAAAGAACTCTTAAATATCGTTACAAACATTATCTTTAATGATACTTCATAATTTGCAAAAGAACTCCCTGGGAAAACCATCAGAGCCACGGCAAGCATTTGATTTATGATCTTTAACAATCTCCCAAATTTCCTCATTGTTAGGAATGAGGTTCAAATTCATATTATCAGCAAGAGAGATTTGAAAATTAGAGACATCGAGAGATAAGGAAGGCTGTTCAAGATGATCAGCTTTAAAATTTTCTTTGAAGAAATCAAATAGTGAGTTTTGCATCTCAGTAGGCTTAAAGCTTTTGTTGCCATTAAGGTAGGTGATTTCCTTAATATTATTAATGTCTCCTTTTCTTGACCCAGTTATGATAAAATGAGGCATTTTGTTCCCTTTTGTTTTCCAATTAATGCTACATTTTACCTTCCATAAGGACTCCACATCATTATGGTTTGTGATAAGATCAGCCTTGGCTTTAGAGATAGTAGTCCTATTAGCATCAATAGGATTTGTATCAAAGATGGTTTCCATAGAGGAGACCACATTTTCTTAGTGAGAGAGAGATTAGTGAAAATGTTTTCAATAGAGACTTTTTTTCCAAATTCCTAAAGCTTTCCTAAGTATTTTTAATTTTTCAACTAATCTGGCAAGACCATAGCAGCCACAAGTTTCATTCCAGCTATAATTCACAACATTATAACAATCATCCTTTTGTAACCAAAAAAGTTGGAATATGAAAGATTTTGGAATTTTAGTGGGAGCATTCTAGAAAAATAGAGTAATAGGCTTATGATCAGAAATGGTTGAGTTCAGAAAGGAGTTCATGAAATTAGAGTAAGTGTTGCACCATATGTTATTGATAAGAAAACGGTCGAGGTGAGCAAATTTTCTCCACACATTCCAAGTAAACAAGTTTCCAGAATATTTAAAGACATCCAAACCACATTCAAGAGTCACCGTATTAAAATCAAAAGTAGAGGCAGAGGGGTCAGAAGAGTAACCCTTATATTCATTGATTTTGTGGATAGCATTTAAGTTTCCTCCAACAACTAAAGTCAAGTTAGAGGAACAACAATCTTTAAGAAAGGTTCATAGGGGAAGATGATATTATCTCTTGTTGTTAACATGAACAAAGGTGATAAAAAAGTTGTGATTATCATTATGAATTTTGAGGTGAATAGCTTGATGACATTGAAAGATGAGTTCAACATTCCAATTGCTCTTTCACATAACCCAAATTTTATTCGAGGTGGAGGAGATTGCATTGTCGAATTTAGCAAAGGTACATATTTGCAAGAGAGCCTCAACTTTAAGTTTGGGCTCTAGAATAGCTGCAATATTAATCTTATTATCATAAACAATATGCTTGAACCTATTTTTAGAAGAGATATTGCCAATGCCTCTAATATTCCAACATAATATGCTCATAAGCAAACTCTAAAAGTGCTCAGAGGTGACTTCTAATCAGTTTTAGTAGGAGAAGTGGAATTCTCAATTTAAATAGCATCATCAACAGAATTGTTATTATTATCATAGAGCAGAGCAAGAAATTTGTACCTATTGGTAACTAAGATGTTTGGTTTGGCTATAGTAGGGGTCTTTCTTGGAATGACCTTTATTAGGCTTTTAGGCTTGGAGAAGGGTTTCAACTTTCTTTTTGATTGCTGCAGAGTATCTATTTCTTTCCAAATCAACTTTTTTAACGCATCTACAAGATTAGATAAAAATAATTTCTTGGAGGAAACAGGGGTACAATTGGTGGCGGCAATATGACTAAAGTTCACAGCTTTAGGGGTTGTGTTTAGCTTAGGATTGGCATTTATTTCCTCATACTCTGCCTTTTCTTTATCATTGCAAAGATGCTCAACTATGGTGTGTGCAAGCATTGTAGCTGTAACAGTATCATTGTTTGATTCGTTATTACAAGTAAAAACAGATTCCCTCGAGCTAGAAACTGGCAGCAAAGTGGCAGTATCCAAATCCATCTCAGCCTCTAAGATAACAGGCCTGATGATGGATGATACATGGGCGGCTGAAACAAAAATGTTAGCATTCAAAACAATGGCATCATTCACATCGTTTAGAGCATTATGATGAAATTTTGTATTATTGGTTTCATTTGCAACAGGTTCAACATATTATAGTTCAACATTCTCAGCATATTGGTGATTCTCAACACTATCAGCATGATTCAGCAAAGTTTTTTCAGAAAAGTGAGAAATAGACAAAACAACATTTTCACATACAGCATGGTTAGCCATGGCATCAGTAAATCTAGCAATTTCAGCTACAGCATTGTTAACAATATCACCAGGAGCATCAACAACATTTTCATATACATCATTGTTAACACTAGCATCAATAAGTTTAGCAATTCCATCTACAGCATTGTTAATAGTATCACAATAAGCATCACCAATATTTTCACACGTAGCAACCACATCAGTGGCCACCTCCACATTTTCATAAACACCAGCAACAATAGAGGGATTAGTGTTTAAAATAGCATTAGCATCATCATGAGTGTTAACATTAACAACTATAGTGCTAGTCCAAATAAGAGCAAGGTTTATCGTATTTTCTAGAGGTGCAGAAGACCTATGTTCAGACTCGGTGGGAGGAGGGAGAAATGTGGCATTCCTGAAAGAGCAGCTATCTGTGTTTCAACCTAGAGTACAACACCAATTACAAAAATATGGCAAATTTTCATAACAAATTTTCTACCAATACCCTTTTTCTAAAAAGGCAAGCCAGATGGCTGCATGAGGGGGAGACGAGATATTTAAATCAATAAAAATTCTATGAGCGGCTATGTTTCTCAAAATAGAAGTATTTTTGTCAAGTTGGAGAGTTTTCCAATGGCCTTCCAGATCTTAAGCATGATTTCCTTAGTTATGTAGTGGAGCCGAAGACCAGGTAAATTCACCCAAATAGGGACTATAAGCACATCATATTTAACATCCATGAATGGATCCCACTTGCAAATTCACATTGTATTACCTTTAAGATCATACAATCCTATGAAAGACCCTTGCATAGTCTAAATCAGATTCATAAGTGAAGAACACATGGTGTGAGTCTTATAGAGATTGGTACCACAAGTTTTAAGCCTTTTATAAAACCATCAACTAACTCAAAGTTGGGTTTAATCCTGGCAAACTTACCGACCAGCATAAGGGAGTGCGGCAAAGCCAGAGAGACGACCTCTTCATATGTGAGAAATAAAGCAGGGGAGCCCTTGAAACTAACTATGTTCTTAGAGACAGGGAGCACAGTATTATTGATAATGCCCTTGAAGGACAAAATGGTTTTAGGGGGGACCTCCATTAAAGCAAAATATATATAATAACAAGAAGGTAAAGGGAAAAAGCTAAAGAATAAGGAGCAATGTCACTCGAAGGAGATCTGAAAGAGGAAGTAGGGCTCCAATCCGTCAATAGTGTCGATGGAAGGAGAGACGAGGACCGCTCGAAAAATTCCTGATAATCGCCCTTGAAACCTTAGAAACGAGAGTGCTCAAATATTATGTATACATACATATATATATATATATATATATATATATATATATATATATATATGCATGATGTATGTACGCATGTATGTATGTATATATATTAGCTTGATAATGTGCAAGCTAAACTATATCAAATAATACAACCATACTTGCACGTTTATATGGAATATAGTATTATGAAATTTTAGATTAAAGCACTTCATTTTCCTTGTATTATTTAATGTCATACTAGGTTTGAAAACTATTATAATTTCATTAAATGCTTTATATGCTAATTTTGAATCTATTACATAATTTTATACCTGAGTGTTATAATAAGAATGTAGTGTCTTATTTTCAATGAAGCTTTCATAAATATGTTCTTTTAAATTTTGTGCTATTATTGTGATGATACAATGAAATTTCTTGTGCCATTATTGTGATGATATATGATAATATGCTCAAGAATCTTCTGCACATGCTTACAGACAAAGTAATACAAATTATTAGCCATAAGATAAAGTTGTTATGTGTTTTTCAAAATATAAACATATTTTGGCATATACAATGGTACATAATTCATAACTTGTACCTTTAGAGTATATGGGTTGAAATAAATTATAAAAAAACTTATATGGTACACATGTCATGATAAACAAAAATGTATACTTTTAGTGTACATATGTTGTAAGATTTATGCTGTTGGGTACATTTATCATGATATATTAGGGGAGGTAAAGCCAGGAAGCTTGGATTTCTTAGTTGAGCACTAAAGCAACCTTCTATGATGCTAAATAATAACATGTAATATCCAAATTCTTAAATATCAATATGTTGTCAATTTTGACTTTGATGGCCTCATAATCTTGTTCTCAAAAGATAACTACTGAATAGGTCACCCAACATGAAAGTTCTTCCTACTTGAGGACACTTAATTTATGAATTCTTATTAGAAAACTCAATTGTTATATGAAATAGCACATCGATGCTTATGAGTTCAGATTAATGGAGCTTCATAATCTCCCAAACTTGAGTAATTAATGTTATCGTCAGTATCCACACACCGATCCAAGAACCATCCCTCGAGTTGAGACGACTAGAGGTGGCCTCTATAGGCTCAAGAAATACCCCTAACCATACTACACCTTAACCCAATACGGGTTCAAGAGGTTGCTCCCATAGAGTGATACATTTTTCTTTTAATGGTACTTAGCTTCTATCTGGCACCCAAGAGCCTACTTTTTAATACCTCAATGTAAGATTGGTAAGCTAATCTGACACCGGATGTTCATCCACAAAACCCTATTGGTATATCAAATAAGGTGATATAAAGCATTCAAATAATAGGCATTTCATCTTCTAGAGCAATACATAATAAAAATAAAAATCTCATAACATTTTTGAGTGATGTATAGAGTCTTCTTATTGAGAGTGACAACATACGTGCCATTTCATAGATCTAGAAGCATTGGCAACACTACAAATGAGATAGCAAAGCCTTTTATAATGATAAGGTTAATTCATTCATCTTCGTGTGTGAGAATTATTTATTTATTTATTTGAATAAATATGTCTTTATTCTTACACAATAGAAATTTTCATTTTTTTAACAAGAAATGTTATTTAGACTCACTAACATGGCATCAAAAAAACCCATCTAATGAGATTTGGACACCATTTTTATACAAATTTTAAAAATAATATTTGTATTATTTTAATGTAAATAAGTAAATACTAATGAAATGATGTCCAAATTTCATTGGATGGATTTTCTTAGGTACCACATCAACAGGTCTAAATAGTATTTCTCTTTTTTAATAGGACCCACTTAGCCTCATGGTTCATTGAACTACAAAGACTTGACATTATAATTCTCTCCTACAATCTACAGTCCATTTTTTATTACATAATTAAATATTTTTAATATAATTATAATAATAATTTTAATTAATAATCTCAATAGTTATTTATTTAACACTAACTTTATATGTATTAATTTAAATGAACTATCCATTGAAGAACTGTTAAGCCTCATGAATTTATATAAATGATCAAAAGAATTCATTAACAAACTTTAAGAACTAACTATAGTCATAATAGATATCTACATTATATATATATATTGATATAAGAAAGAGAATAAAGGAGAAAGAGTTAGCTATAAGACATTATTTGCAAAAGGAGCTCTATAAAAATTTGTTTTTTTTTATTTAAAAATTTTGAAAAAAATTGTTTTTTCTCTTAAAATTGAGTGCTTACACAAAAAAATTAATTCATTATGATAATTAATCACTAAATTTTGTTATTTTAAATATTCATCAATAAAATACTTCTTAATTTTATTTTTATTTGTAAATATTTATTATCTTTGAGTTTAAGTCTAACTTTTAATAGTTAATTAGTTAATTGAATTCTTTTAAAATACAAAAATATTTTGATAAATTATTTTAATAATAATAATTTAATTTTAAAAAGTTTACTTTAAATAATTTAAAATATTTAAATTTTAAAATTAAATTATATTAAATAACAATAATTGATTAATAATTCTAAGAATTGGACTATAACACCTATTTAATTATTTATTTATTTGTAAATATATTCCTTACTAAATAATTATTTTTTATCTTTATTTTAAGAATTTTGAAAATTTTATTTATATTTTATAAATTTCTACACATTTTTTCAATCCTTCTCTCTCATATACATATATATATATAGATATATATATATATTGAGATTGGAGAGAGAAATTTACAAGTATTTATGAAGAGTTTGTATTTAGAAATTGTGAGTTTTTGTGATGAGAGATTTTTTGAGAGGAGAGAGAAATTTAGAATAAACTTTTAAGAAAAAGTTAAGTAAATAGAAATGTATCCTATAAAAATTCTTTTTTTACAAACAGTTGTAATGCAGCCTATAAAAATTCATTTTTTTTATTTCAAAAAAAAACAAAAAAGGAATTTAAAGAGATCTGGATGTTATTTCTCTTAAAATTGTGAGGAAGCAGAAGTGATTTCAAAGGAGTGTTGTTTCTTAAAATATTCATTAATAATAACCAACATATTATTTATTTCATTAATAATAATTAATAACTTAAAATATTTATCAATACAATATTTCTTAAGATGAAATATTGGGTGTGATATTTCTTTTCTTTTTGGAATCTGGTATATGAATTAATTCTCAAATTATACTTTCATATTATTTCATGAATTCTTTTTTTTCTTATCTCTCTTATATTCACGTATTTTTTTAAACAATTAGTTAATTAATTGTTGGTTTTTAAATATTTTTATAAATTATCATAATGAAAAGTATTTTAATTAATTTAGTACGGCAAAAATTAATTCAATTCTATAAATTATTTTGTTAATAATAACTAATTATTTTCATTTCTATAAAAAAAATATATTTAAGTGTTGATTTTAATTAATTTATGCTAATTTAATAAATATTCTATTTTTATATCACCATTCAAAATTCTTTTTTTTCAATAATTTTTTAAAATAATTGGTTAATTTAATGAGTTGAAGTCGAACTTTTAATAATTAATTAGTTAATTGTTAAATATTTTGATAAATTATTTTAATAAAAAATAATTTAATTTTAAAAAAGATTACTTTAAGTAATTTAAAATATTTAAAACTGTAAAATTATATTTAATAAATAGCAATAATTGATTAATAATTCTAAGAATTGGAATATAACACCTATTTAGTTATTTATTTATCTATAAAAATACTTTTACTAAATGATATTATTTTTATCTTTATTTTAAGAATTTTAAAAATACTTTCAATAATTTTGAATATTGGGTGGATTTGGTGGAATATTTTAAGTCTTTTTGAATATTGGGTGGAATATTGGGTGGAATATTTAATTTTAAAAATACTTTCAATAATATTTAATTGCCTTTATGTCTTTATGAAATATTGGGTGGAATATTTTAAGTCTTTATGAATTAATAATATTTGAAAAAGTATTTTGATTAATCAATTATTATCAATTTAATTTCCTTAATCTTAATTGTACGTTGAATGAGTTATACATTTTCTAGGTGAATGAGAAGATTGTAACAATCAAGCATTAGTTAAATATTGTTGTTATTTAAATTATAGTTATTTAATTTTTCTTACTCTTTTTTAGATATTAATGCTTCTTAATTTTAATTTTTTGCATAAAAATTATTTGCGATCTTTGTAATTTTATGAATATATTTTTTAATTTATTATATATATATATATATATATATATATATATATATATATTTGTAATTTTATGAATATATCTTGATTTGGATCCCTCATATTCAAATAGGATCGAGGTCTCTAAAGCTAAAGCCTCTCTTATTCAAGTTCACAACGATATTGAAACCTTTTGGAAACAAAAATGCAGTATCAACTGGACTCTTCAAGGGGAAAGAAATACCTCCTGCTATCATAACTGGGTAAATAAAAGAAGATACATAAATCACATATGTGAAATTAATCCTCCAAACAAACCTCCTATAAAGGAGGCTGAAGATATTCAAAATTCTACTGTTTCCTTTTTCATTGAAGCTAGCCAAGAACCCACCCCCAATCTTTCTCCTCTTGAGACAAATTTACCCTCTTCCCACTTGTCGGAAGAAGATAATTTTGTCCTAAATGCAATGCCCAATGATGAAGAAATCTGGGAAGTGGTGTGCAATCTAAAGAAAAACACTTGTCCGGGTTCGGATGGTTTCTCGTGTGAATTCTTTTGTAAATTTTGGGATGTTATAAAAACTGATGTTTGTAATGGCATCAAAGAATTTTTCTGTCAAACCCATATCCCAAAATTTTTCACCCACACCATGTTATCCTTAATTCCTAAAACTGATAAAGCATCTTGGTGGTCCCAGTTCTGGCCTATAAGCCTTTGCACCACTATAAACAAAATCATCTCCAAAATTCTTGCTAATAGGCTTCAAAAACTTCTAAACTCTCTTATAGCTCCCAATCAATCTGGTTTTGTCCTAGGTAGACAAATCCAGGATAATATCTTGGCCACCCAAGAGCTATTCCATAGTTTAAAAAACAAAAATAAATACCACAACCTCATATTAAAATATGACCTTGAAAAGGCCTTTGATAAAATTGATTGGCAATTCCTCGTAAAAATACTAAAGTTCTATGGCTTCAACGAAAGTTTCATCACCAAAATTAAGAATCTCATTCAACATAACTACTTTTCAGTTCTCATTAATGGCAAGGCTAGTGGTTTTTTAAATCTAAAAGAGGCCTTCGTCAAGGTGACCCCATATCTCCTTTGCTTTTCATCCTTGCCTTTAATTATTGGTCCCTTTGCATTAATGCTGTGTTCAAAAGTGACCCTTCTATGCATTTCATGGTCGGAGGAAAATTTTTGGTTACCCACCTTGCCTATGCTGATGATATCATCATTTTCTGTAATTCCAATAGTAAAATGGTTGAAAAAACTCAAAATCTTATTAGCTATTTGGAAAACATTTTCAGGCTTAAAGTTAACACCCAAAAATCTCAATTTTTTGTTAGTCCTAAAGCCTCTATTAGATTGATTAATAGGCTGTCCGATACTTTGAAAATAAAATAAGGCAAACTCCCTTTTAAGTATCTAGGCATCCCCATTGCCACCGGCCACAATAAAAATAACAACTACCTCAACCTCATCGATTCTATCTTTAATAAACTCCAAGGTTGGAAACTAAATTCTCTATCTCAAGGTGGTCGTTTGACTCTTATTAAATTTGTCCTAAACATCATTCCTCTCTATTGGTTGGAAGTCACCTCCCCTACCAAATTTATCCTAAATAAGCTTAAAAGTATTTTCAATAAATTCCTTTGGGTGCACCCTACTTGCAGTAAAATGATCTGGTGCTCTTGGGATAATCTCACTTTCCCAACTAGTGAAGGAGGCTTAGGAATTAGATGCTTATATTCTTTACATAAAGCCTTTTCTCATAAACTTTAGTGGAAATTTAGAACTTCCAACACGATTTGGTCTGAAATTCTTCAAGCCAAGTACTGTGCTCGTACCCATCCTTCTCAAACCACTCAAAAAATTACAGACTCTATCACTTGGACTAGAATGCTTGATTATAGAGAACTAATTGAAGAAAATATAACTTGAGATGCTCTCGATTACTCCAACTCATTTGGGTATGATTGCTGGAATAATACTGAAATTATGGCCAAATCTGTCCATTTTATAAAAAATCAAAAGCTAACTATTGTTGATTGCCTCAACAATAATAGAGAGTGGAATGTAGAGCTTCTGCAGACTTTGTTGACTCCTAAATTATTTGAAAACATCATTAAAAGGATTCCTAATCTGGAGCAAATGAAAATGGCTAACTCCAACTTCAGCTACAATGGTAAACTCAAACTAGCTTCTCTTTGGCAAGTCTGTAGAATGCACAATCTACCTGTTTTTCCTTACTGGATTTGGAATAGTTGTATTCCAACCCTGATTGGCCTCTTTCTTTGGAGGATCTATTATAAAGTTATCAGTGTTGATGATATATTACAATCTAAAGGTTATAATCTTGCTTCTAGATGTCATTGTTGTCTGAATAACACTGAAAATATTAATCACCTCTTCCTTAAAAACTTGTCGAGCAAATCGTTTGGTCTTCTATGAATATTATGTCTAATGATCTACACTATCCTGCTGATATTAAAGAATTATTTACTTGCTGGCCTATTAAAAAAAAAAAAGATTCACATTGGCCAATTTATTGATTGTCACACTATTTGGCAAATCTGGATTGCTAAGAACAATGTCAAGCACAACTTATCGCCTTTTAATGCATAAAAAATTGTCAAAGCAATTAAAAAAGATGTTATTAAATCCATCAATGCTTTCAAAGAATCTTCTTTCAGCTGAGAAAATATAAGCATTGATTATGTCAAACATGTACTTAATTAATAATGCTTTGAGTTGGTCTTTTAAAATCTTTCCCTATTTATTGGTTGCGTCGGACTAAGTTCAATTACTTTAATGTGAAGCTGAAGGTTAGATGGAGGTCCGTTGAGGTTTACCCGTGGCATATTAATCTTAACATCGCTATTGCTGTTAAGCTGAATGATACTGCCTATGTGTTTCATAATCAATTTTTTGAAATTACTTATGGTTTCAAGCTGCTGCATATTTTTTTATGAGTTTGTCTAATCTGAATCTCATCGAAACTAAGTCTTGTACTTGGTCTCGGCATCTTGTGGTTTGCTGGACTCTTTTAAAAATTCTGCGGCTAAATCTGTTTCTGAATTTTTGCCTGCATCCTTTACGGATTTGGGTGTCCCTATGTGGTTGGTTGCCGAAGGTTATCTTGCAGAATCGTGATTGGTCCTCGGTTGCTAGCAGGTATTGGTGTATTTGGTTTCTCCAGATTTTGGCAATCATATGGCTCGGTTTTTCGAACTGGGCTAGTATTATTTTGACGTTGGTTCACTTTACTCTGTTAATTGCGTACATTGATATTCAGTTGGGGCTGCTTCTTTGGTTTCAAAGTGACCCTTCAGTATTGGCTTTAGAGATTGTTTGCTGCTTTACTTCTTACTGTTTGTACTTCGATAATTGCAATTTGGAGGCTGTTGCATTGGTTTTAATTGTCATGCTGCGGGGTTTGTACTTGGGGCGGGGCTTGCCCAAGGCTCGTTTTGTTGTGTGTTGGAAATTTTGGATGCTATGGTGGTTTTTGTTCCCTCTGATGGTTGGTTTAGGTATTTGGTTTTGCAGATTTCAGTGGTCTCTCACGTGTATGCTCGAACGTCTCCTTACGTGGACTCAAGGTATAATCTCCTATAATGTTGATCATTTTATTTGGAAGCGTTTCTTACAGGTTTTTCAATCTAGAGGTTCTGCGATGTCCAAGCTTGCAGTGGCTCCCTATTTAATATATTTTCGCTTTCAGATGGACCTTTTAGGATACTCCCTGTGTCCATCCCTTTTGGGGTTGGCTTTTGGATTTTTAGCCTTAGGTTTTGTTTGTAACCACCCAACACTTTCTTGTAATCTCATTTTTATATCAATAAAATATGCAGGTTTCCTCTATATATATATTGTATAGAGGTTTAGTTTTTTCTTAATTGCTATAAACCTCTGAATTCCACTGACAGGTGGTTAAGGAGCCGTTCAAAGCAGATCGTTTTATCTTTCTCAGCTCATTTATTGAGTGAATAGAGTTGAATACAAGAAAATCAAAAATTCAGACCACAATGCATAATCTATAAAAAGATTTAAGCCTTACCTCTCTCAACATTTATTCACCAACGTAAAACCAACGAAGAAGGAGGCCGCAAAAAAATATATACTCTTAATTAAATTAATTATTTATGTTAATTTCATAAAGATACAAAAGAATTTATCTCAATTTTTCAACTTATAACCCTTTCCTTTAAATAAATATTTTTTTCTTAATTCACAATTACAATAATTTTATCAATGTTTACAAAAAATCTTTATAAGTCAAAAAGTTTTACTTAGACTATTTACTAGAATGCAACATACATATATATACACACATCTATAAAAGTAGATATATGTATATGGGAAAGATTTCGGCGAGAGAAAGCAGTGTGATTGGAAAAATTAAGGCGGTGGGGTGAAAGTGGCTTTGGAGGAAAGCTTTGCCTAAATCTAAGATGAAAGGTGAAAAGTTAAAAAAGAGTTTTGTTTATTTCAACACATTCTCTCAATTTCTCTCTCTCATATACATATATATACTTATATAGATATATGTATAAATTGTGCTCATCCATTTTTAAAATTTGTTTAGTTTTTAAGTAGAAGAGTTGTTTATGATATTTAAATTTTTTTCCTGTGCATTGCTGGGTTTTATACTTAAATATATATATTGACATAGGAGAGAGAAACCTTTTGAGTGAACGAGAGGCTTCCGTTTTCGAATAAATGCCTCTCGTTCGAATCCCTTCGTCTCCACTTTTTCGACTTTTTCTCCTTGCTCAGTGGCTCCTCTCCTCTTGTGTCTATTTGGTGCCTGTTGGTTTTGAAGAACATGTACCCCTCTCCCTCTCCTCAGAATAACCTTTCCCTTACAGCGCAAGCTTCCATCTGCCCAGCCGACCCCCTTTCACCACTGAGAACCCCCATCAGCGCAAGAAGTCGGCAGTGAGAAAAGATGGACAATTCAATTGTGTCATGCCAGAAGAAGGACGTCGAGGCAGCATGGAAATCCCAGGTATGAGAGCTAGGGTTTGGATAGTTCTTGGCTATCATAATTTATTCTCTCAAATTGTGGGCTGATTGATTTTTTTCTTGCATGCACACATAAGTAACATTCATATCCTCAAGTCTTTATTCTTTTCTAATCGTTCTCCTTTAAATCCAACCTCTATTTAGAATAAAATTTCCTAATTTCTAAAATACTTAATTCAGTAGAATTGATTGCTAGAGATCGTAGACTTCAAACAAAACTTGAACGAGGAAAAGAGCAAGGGGTGCCGATATTGAGCGGAAAAAGAAACTTATTAATTAAATGCTAATTAAAACAAAGTTAATTAATATTGATTCCATTATTGAATTGTTAAAGTATTAAATTTCTTAAAACTTTTCAGTAGTTTTGATGCTAAATATAGCTTTATATGGTTTATTGTAGAGTGTGTTAATCATTTGAATAGATAATATTGTACATGCTACTATTTTTGCATTATTTATGGTTCTATAACCTCTTGAAAAACTGAAGCATCTTCATGAAAATAAATGATCTTTAACTCTTTAGAACTACCGTAGGTTGTGGAAATTTGAAACACATATTTCTTAGCAATATTAAGCAAAGTTATTTTTGGAGCTTAAAACAGTGTAAATAATTAACTAATAGTAATAAGAGATTTTTTTTTCTTCGATATCAATTTAACTATCAAAATATTTTCTCTCGGGTTCTTCAAAATAGAATAGTAATAAGAGAAATGTATATGCATGACACTTAAATCATCATAATAATGTAAATGCTTTATGAAAATGTATTATTTTTCAATTCGCTCGAAACTTAATTTTCGGTCCTTCAATGTTATTTTCTTATACATTTAACAGAAATGCACGAATCTTATTTTTGTATTGACCTGACATGTATTTCTCTATGTTTTTGTCCTGAACTGTGCAAATATGAGTTCTTATATGCGGACTTGAACAAGTGCTTTAACTTATCTTAATCTATGTTCTATTCGAACTATGAATGTGTTTTGTTGGGTATATGTTATTGAATGAAGATGGGCTGTTGAAAGTAATCCTAAGAAATTTTATGAAGTTCAAACCACACCTGCTTTGCTTCAAATTGTTACTTCAAATTTGAAGCTACTCAATGAAAGCAAACTATAATTCTTTTATCTTTTGCAAATATAAAAAACATATTTTTCTTAATTGTGTGCCTACTACCTATGACTCTACGTGTCCGATTTGTTACACTAATTAATTTATTAAAAAATTTCTGACTTCTAATATATTAGAATTGTCTTTTGGATGAATCGCTAATAAAAACTCTTACGCTTATAAGAATTGAATTAATAGAAGTTAGGTAAATATAAAAATTAAATTCATGAAATTATAATATTTTGATTAATATAAGAAAATTGCATTGACACATTTGTAATCTTTCTTACTTAAATGAATTTATTGTATCGAAAACAATAATATTTGGTGAATTTTTTATAAATTGTATGTCTTTCACGATACTATATTCTGTATTTTTTAATTATTTATGTGTGTTGTCTTGCCCGCGCATATTGTGCGGGTTCCACTGTGTATATATATATTTATATAGATGATGTCAAATGCTCATCATGCGTTAAGGAATTGATGATTTATTTTGTACTAAATAGAATTTATTTAGTTTTAAGTATTTTAATGAGCGTAAGGCATTGGATTGGATATATCTGAGGCAGCTTTCATTGAAACAGAGAGAACAATAATTTATTTTTTGTTTATAAAAAGACAATAAAAATTCTGGATAGGTTAAATATTTTCAATTGAGAGGGACTTTTTTTCTTTGGATTAAAATTCACGGCGAATAATATTGTTACACATATTTATATTAGTATACATCAAAATATATAAGTAATGGATTCAATCTAATATATAAATAGATTATTTATTAAAAATATTTTTTATGAGAGCATATATACAAAAAAATATATAGATGATATTTCAACCTAATATATAAGCATAATAATTTTTCATTTTGGAATCGGGATAAAGTTACTCTCAAGCCAGCGTTAATTAAAAAAAATTTCAATTATTAAGCCAAATGTCAACCTTAATGATGCAAATCTCTTTATCCCCATGCGTGGAAAAAAGTTAACTAATATAATAATAAATAATATTTATGTATTAAGAACATTTTTCATTTAATATTAATTTTAGGCGTCAGATAACATATTTTTTTTCTGTAATTTTTTTAATGACTACAAAATATAAAAAATAGTCAAAAAGTATGCAAATTTTAAAAGTATAAATTGAAATTATGAGAATTATGTTTACATCACATGAGAACTTTTCTTTGTCAAATATATATATATATATATATATATATATATATATATATATTTAAGTGCTCTCGTTTTAGGGTTTCGCAAGGCGATCCTGAGGCGATTTCGGTTTTCCCTTGTTTGGCCGTCGGGCCTGTAAAAAAAAAGAGAACTTGAATAATTCACCGTCTTCGTATAAAAGAAAAAAGATAGAATTTAATATATTGGAACAATATTTTGTTCTTGCTCATCTAATTTAACAAATACATTAGTAAATATAATAGTCTAAGTGGTATCAATGAAAAGACACATCCCTAATAAAAAGACACCTCAAAAGACACATCCATAATAAAAAGACACACCTCTTCACTCACATCTCTAATAAAAAGACACATCTCTTCACTCACATCTAATAAAAAATAAAAATATAACATTTATCTAAATATTAAACTTATCTTGATTTATTATATATATTTATTTATTTTAATACTCCCCCTCAAGATGAGTTTTTGATACCATTCCAAGCAAACTACGAAGATGTTCAAATGGTCCTTTTGGCAATGACTTTGTGAATATGTCTGCCACATTTTCATGACTCCGAACATGTTTCACAGTAATGGCACCATCAAGCACCTTTTCCCGAATGAAATGGTGCTCAATCTCTATATGCTTTGTCCGAGCATGAAAGACTGGGTTTGTCATGAGTTTCAAGGCACTCTCGTTGTCCCCACAGAGTGTAGTAGCCATTTCAATCTTCATAAATACATCTTCCACAAGCCTACGAAGCCAGATACGCTCTTGAGCTACTAAAGATGGTGCCTTGTACTGTGCTTCGGTAGTGGAGATGGACACACAATCCTGCTTCTTACTGCACCATGAGACTGCTGCTGACTCACATATGAATACATACCCAGATGTCGACCTCCTATCATCTTTATCTCCAGCAAAATTCGCATCTGTAAATCCATGCAACACAAAATTTGTGTTTTTCTCATACAACAACCCAAATTCCAAGGTTGACCCGACATATTTGAGAATTCTTTTAGCCGCATCAATATGTGGTTTTCGTGGCTCTTGCATATAACGACTCACTAGGCCCACCGCATATGAAATTTCTGGCTTTGTGATCGTTAAATAAATCAAACTCCCCACTAGTGCACGATATGGCTTAGGATCTACTAAAATCCTACCTTCTTCACGAATTAATTTCAAGTTCGTTTCCAAGGGTGTGGAACATGACTAGCCTTCTTTCATGCCAAATCGTTCAACGATCTTCCTAGCATATCTAGTCTGACATATAATTAGTCCCTTCTTCACTTTTTGAACTTCCAAGCCAAGGAAATGGTGAAGTTCACCTAGGTTCTTTATTTCGAACCGGATTGATAACTCCTCTCTAAGCATTATCACCTCTCCATCGTCATTTCCTGTCACAATCATATCATCAACGTACAAAAGAACAAGAACATGTAGGTTGCCACACTTCTTCACAAACATACTTGAGTCAGAATCTAAAGCGAAATATTCACAGAATTGCAAGTACTCTGCTATTTTTCCGTACCATGCCCGCGGTGCTTGTTTTAAACTATATAGTGCTTTCTTCAACTTACAAACATAATTCGGATGCTCTTTGGATGTGTATTCTTGTGACTGTACCATGAAAATATCTTTATCAATATTCCCATAAAGAAATGCATTCTTTACATCTAACTGCCACAATTTCTAACTTTTGCATGCTGCCAATGCAATCACAACACGTACCGATGTCATTTTCGTAACCGAACTAAACGTCTCTTCATAGTCCTCTCCATACTTTTGTGAGAACCCTCGAGCGACAAGCCTAGCTTTGAAGCACTTGACACTACCGTCCGCTTTTTTTTTTCACTTTATAAACCCATTTGCAAGTAACCGGGGTAACGCCATCAACCTTGGGCACAAGATCTCATGTTTCTTTTTTCTTGAGGGCATTAATCTCCTCTTCCATGGCTTCAACCCATTGTTTTACGCTTTTAGCTTCATCATAGCACGATGGCTCCCACTCATCAAGTGGGCCGGCAAAGTAACATTAACTCATTGTTACTAAATTTTCTTCTTTATAGCGGGCAGGTGGCACAATCATTCGGTTTGATATTCTAAGAGTAGAACTACTCTCCACCTCTCCACTTGTAACAACCCAGGTTGTTACTTTGGTCAATTAAGACTAATTTAAGTCTTAATTAAGGTTCTAAGTCACTAATTAAGTAATTTGGAACTCACCTCTAAAACTTAGGTCAGCTCAGAAGTCAGCTGAGTCAAATCAGAAATTCTGGAAAATCCCAAACCCTGGAAAATTGACTTTTTATCAAGACCTCAAATTGAAAATCTGACTTCGTCATTGCGTTCAGAACACCCAAATTAGCTAGGGGTGAAATTTTGGAGGCATTTGGAAGTCGTTGGATTTTTGTCAAATATTTTAATAATATTTAAATATCTGAAATTCAAAATAACTAAATACTCATCGAAACAAAAATCCGAGTGCACCGTTGCGTCCCTTACCCCTCAATTAGCTATGGGTGATTAATTGGAAATTTTTGGAAGTATAAAATTATTGGTTAAAAATTTTAATTAAGAAATCAATATAAATAATTTATTAAAATTAATTAAATCGAATTAACGGATTCCATTAAATTTTTAACCGTCGTTTTCTTTTTATCGCTCGTACCATCAAGAACTGACGGTAAGGAGTGACTGTTCGATCAGTTGATCGAACGATCCAAGTAGATCGTCTTCGCGATCTTTGCGCGTGGAGCTCGCGAAGGTATGCGGCGCTCCTCACCTGCCAAGTGCCCATCTCCATCCCTCTTCACAACTTTAGATCCTTGGATGAGCTCTTCTCCTCTCCTGGAGACCAAAGCAGCATTGGGAGCGGAAAAATCAACGCATTCGCATCACCTCAGTACTCGACAATCCTTCACCGTTGATGCGAGGTACCTCCGTACCCGATTCTTCCCTCGCTTAATTCTCTACGCTTTAATTCGTTTACCTATTTCAATTCTTATATTTATAATCTATCGAATCTGATTGAGTAGTATCGATAGGAATCGAGCGAATTTTGGATGTCAGGTACAGTGGAAACCGTTATCCAAAAGTACTCGTGATTACTGGCATCTAGGGTTAAGGTTTATATCCACCTCAGTCTACCCTAGGTCTTGATTCAACCATCCGTGGGAAGGTCTAGTCCAGGCACGTTCAACTCCATGCGGGTCGAGCTCTGTGAACGCTGGAATGCCGTCAATTTCGGCACCCTAGTTTTTTTTTTTAGGGTTACCGTCCCCGACGGGGACGATTCGCTGAGATCGGTCTGGCCTAGATCGGTCTGCCTTCGGGTTGGAACCGTCCGGTTCGAACGAGCCGAACCGTGACATCTCCTCTGCAGATGACACGTGTCTCTGCTGTTTAAGCAGTGGGACCCGCCGCTGTAATAAAAGAAAAAAATTAAATATAAGTTAAGTTAAATCAAAAGTTAGTTAATAATTAATTAACTAAATTAATTATTAAACTTCATTCATTATTAACTTTTGATCCTGAACTCCAAATATATTAAAATTATATATCATTTTGATCAGAAAAATATGAGGAACAATTTGGCACTATCAAATTTCAGTTTGGATGAGTATTTTAACTAATGACATTTTAGGGTTTAATTAAGTTCAAATTTATATAACAAAATTTCATTTAATCATAACCTTGTGTAGATTAATCCAAACATTTTAAATATGGGTCTTAAAGTGATTAGAAAACCCTAAGGATTAATTTGGTAGTGTTCATTTTACTATTTGGATTAGTAATTGCCTAATCACATTTTGAACCTAACCCTAATTACCTTAATTAGACCTAGAACTTCAATTGACCATAATTTGGTCAATTGAGCTCCAAATTGAATGATCTAAATATCAATCTAGATCAGAAAAACCTAATTAACAGTAATCTATAAAAATATTTTAGATCCAACTGTTAGATTTGCTAATCACCCCTAATCACTCCAAAACTTGATTAGTGAATTTTAGCAAATATAATAATCCAAATTGAGTGATTTAAGTTTCAGAGGACTCATAGAACCATTTAAAATCAATCTATAAGATGGGATTAGTGTTTGAGTGATTAATTTTGCTAATCACTCACTAATCACCCTAAACCCTAATTAGGTCTTAACTTAGTCAAATTAGGTTCAAATTGAGCCTACCACATGTCATTATGATCAGTGGGCTATTTGCAATTCATAGCCACTAATTTTGCTTAATTTGGATACTAATTGGCAAAGTTAGAATTTTTGACCTATAATTAAGGATCCCTTAATTAACCTTAAAACCTAGATCTTGTATTGGCCATAACTTGGCCAATACTTATCAGAATTTAGCAAATTTAGATTTTATGGAAAGCTTAGTCAGTAAAGAACAATAAATTGAAAGAAAATTTAACTTTCATTTAGCCAAATTCCTAATTTGCCCTTATGAGTTAAATTCACTAACTTGATCTCATATGGCCTAATAATAACTCAAAATTAATTTAGTTGCTGTCTAATCTTACATTAGACAGTAAGAATTACTTTCCAAAAGAAAATTTCAAAATTTAAGCCCTAGATCAAAATTTGATCTTTTGAACCCTTAAGTATGGGCAAAATGGTCATTTTGCCCAAATTTAGGGTTTAGCCTTTAAAAACCCTAAATTCAGTTTTTAATCACTAAAATCAGTAAATAGAATGATTTAGAACTGAAATTAATCAAATCTAAGTCTAAATTAGAATTTTCATTTAAATCTCAAAATTTTGCTCCTTAATAAAATTCCTAAGTCCTAAGTGAGTGTTCTCATTCTTTAATCATCCTTAGATCTATCCGTAGGTCTTTATAACATTAGTTAGGATATGTGTCTTGAGAGATACTCTTAGTAATTAAGAGCCTTGATTCTTAAGATTAAGAATAGATCTTAAGTTAGAATTCATCTTTTGAGTAAATTGGGTTACTCAACAGGTGAAACCTTGAGTTTTCTAGTTTTTAGATTTTCTAGTTTATTAAATGATTATTTGATCTTTAAACCCTAGAATTAAGAATAGAAAATCTATCCTAATAAATTGATTTATCATTAGGACTTGCCTTAACTTATTCCGTGAGTTTTGGATTCTAAACTTAGACCCTTAGATTATACCTTTAGATTAAGTGATTAGACCCCATCATCTGGAGTCTAATTCTTAATCTATTCATCTTGATTTGGCTAATCAAGGTGAAGTTGGGATGAATTTAAAATACAAAGTTAGGTCGATGATTTATTCATTTTAACCAAATAGTCATCTTTTGATTAAGTTATAATTAGGACTTGGCCAATCCTAATTATCTTCAACTAGTAGGATTCGTGATTCTAAGTTACAGAATGTGTAAGAATTGATGATTCCGAAACTTATGTAACTTAGAGTAGATAGAACAAATAAAGTAGATAACAACGGATATCACCTGTGTCTTAGATAGAGTCTGTTGCTCACCTTGAATTGATGCTTTACATACTTTGTTTTGAGCCCCTTACCTTGTACACATATATTGGACATAGGATATTTGATAAATATCTCATGTTAATTTTGAATTGCATACATATCATTCATGATTGATCGATGTTTTCAGTTTTTCAGAAAGTTGTGGCTTAACTTGTATGCCTCTCCAATCCTCGAGTTCGGCATAGCACACTGGTTTATTATTGTCGGTAAGTCTATCCATATCTGGTTGAAATAATTCCCAGGATGGCGAGAAATAGATTTTGTGCTCTTTAATCAGGATTGGACATGGTGAGTACTAGTTGAGAGTAATTTTGGTAAGGTGTAGCTTGATTAGTATGCCTCTTCGATCAACTCGTTCGGGGTTGGCAACCTTTTGAGGGTTTAATGTCTGACAGTCTATTGGCCATGCCTAATCCATATGATAGGATGGATAGACTCTCGCCCTACTGACTATAGAGTCAGGATTCTGATATGGATATACTAATTCAAGTACACTTACATTCAGTTCTGTCTTAGCTCATTAGGATAAAAGTTTTCAGTGATGTTCAGTTCAGAGTTTCTTAGCTCATCAGGCTAAGATTTGCTGAGTATGTTTTCAGTGACTTAGATGGTCACTGCAGTTTCCATTTTCAGTTAATGTTTTACTTGCATATTCTGTATTTCAGCACTGTTTTACTTACAATTTTCTTGCACTATATAGGATGCTAGTTTTACTTACTATTTTCATATGTAGGATGTTAATTGTTTTCAGATTTATACGGTTAAATTTCTGTATGTCACTTAGCATAATCTATTTGATCATATGTATATTTAGGTTGTATTTTTCTTACAGTTTTGTTTAGTCTTTTGCTTACCTGTTTTTGTTGCAGTTCCTTGGAGGAGGTATGTATTACTTCCTATTTGCTTAGTTATAAACTATTTGTTTATAACTTATTACTGTTCTTTTGTACGCTTTTCTACACCTATTGCTTTAGTTCTATTTATGGTGATATTTATTTAACAAAATAAATTGTTTACCCTAAAATGTGCTTAGACAATAGTCTAACCAATTTTTTTTTTGTTGGCTGGGGCCCTACCATTATGAAACTGATAATGGTAGGCTCTGAGTTTGTTAGAGCAGCAGATCCAGTGGAGAGCTTACTATTGGAGGAGGAGCCCGTTCCTGAAGATCTGTAGTTTTAGTTTTCTTTCTTTCAGTGAGATTGAGAGTTTCCTTTCAGTTCTTTTAAACTTATTAATTTTTGTAATAATACAGGTTTATATTTCTCTTTCAGCACTTTACTTATTCTATATTATTATATTTATACTGTATTGGATGGATGTTATACTTTTTATGCTTCCGCACTCTGAGTTCATGTATAGTCATTTAGTGATAGTTCTTATGGATTGAATGGCAAAATTCTTATTTAAGTTGGATTAGAACACGTGTCTAATTAAATTCTAAGTGGGGACTTTGTCATTTGGTGACCCCTCCACCGTAATCATGTTAACTTAAGAGTTAACAGGACCACGGCGGGGCAGGGCCGCCACACCACCTCTTGTCTCTGCACTTGCTCCCCCATCACCATGACTTGAAGCATTATTCCCCCTTCTTCTTGACTCCGTCTCCATTGACGTTGAATTTGAAGATTATGGGGCTCCTGGAGACACTGGTAACTCAACTGATTCTTCTTCAGTTTTTACTTCAAGACTTGCTACTCCTCTATTCTCTTCCAACATGAGGTTAGACCCTCAATCATATGATGTCAATTCATCGAACACCACGAACGTTCGAGTCTGGGGTCCATACATTTTCAGCCCTTCTTTTGTTCATCGTAGCCAATGAAAACATACTTTATGGCTTTGGCTTCAAGTTTTGTTCTTTATATATCTGGGACATGAACATAACAAGTTGCTCCAAACACTCGCATATGCTTCACACTCGGCACTTCTCCAAATATAAGTTCATGCGGTGACTTTTGATTGTTTGGGCTTAATGGCAATCGGTTTATCACACATGCTGCACAAACCATTCCCTCGGCCCATAAGGCTTTGGGAATTCCTTTGGCATGCAACCAACACCTACAAGTCTCAGTAATATGTCGAATCTTCCTTTCGACCACCCCATTTTGTTGTGGCGTGTAAGCACAAGATAACTCCCTTTTAATTCCATGTTTGCGGCAGAAAGAAAAGAACTCGACAAATGTAAACTCTCCACCATTATTCGTTCTGAGCTTCCTGATCTTTTGTCCAAGCACACTTTCCACCCTCTCTTTGAATTCCAAGAACTTGCCGAACACTTCTGATTTCTCTTTTAAGAGATACACCCATGTGTAGCGTGAGAAGTCATCCACAAACAATAGCATATATCTATTTCCTGAATAAGATGAGGTAGCTGTTGGCCCCATCACATCGCTATGGATGCATTCTAGTAGTCTCTTGCTCCTCGAGAGAGACATGTCAAATGGAAGATGATGAGCCTTCCCAAATTGACATCCTTCACATACATGAGCTAGGTAAGTCTCTAACAAGACTCTTAGCCACCATCACTCTCAACTTTTTCATGCTGACGTGCCCCAACCTTTCGTGCCAAATTATAGCACTATCGTTGCTCTTCATCTTGTCCACGTATGATGTTGCAGAAATAACAAACAAATCATGAACTTGTCTTCTAGTGTGAGTCACCTCTGCTTTTATCGAATTTAAGTTTCATAGAAGCCTTACCTCTGTCAGCCCAAAAAGCACATGGTACCCTGCATCAACCGCATTTGTTACTGAAAAGAGATTCTTCTTCATGCCCGGCACGTGATACACACTCTTTAACGTGAGTGCACTTTGATCACTACCCACTGTCACCCTCCCTTCTTGCTCCACGGCATGGACTGTGTTATCCGCTGTCACGATTGCATCAACTCCTTCATACTTTCGCAGAGATGAGAACTTGGACCCATCACCGGTAAGATGGTGTCCACATCCAGAATCAATGATCCAATCATCTTCGAAGTTCACAGAGGCTAAGGCTTCCACAGTAGAGACATTTTCGGCAAGAAAACATCTCCCCCAACCTTCATCCTCTTTTATACCTTCTTCCTTATCTATTGTATGACCTGATGTGAGGTTGACCCTACAATCACGCTTGTAATGTCCAACCTTATTACATCTGAAGCATCTGACAACTTTCTTTCTTTCATCATTCCTAGGAGAGAAATGAGCACCACCCTCCTTAGATGAGGTAGAGAAATTTCCACTATCATTCTTCTTTTTCTTATCCCAGTATTTCTTCTTTCTGGTGTATAAGACATCACCACCTTCACCGGAGATGGACACTCCTGCCATCTGTCTAGCCAAACTTTCCTGAGATGCCAAGAGGTTCTCCAATTCCATCAAAGTTGGTTGAGTAGCCCATCCTTGCACCGCTGTGACTTATGATAGATACTCATTTCGTAATCCTCTAATAATATGCCTCTTCATCTTTACCTCAGAAATTGGCTCTTCTGGATCCAATGCGGTAATCTCTGCACATAGATTTTTCAACTTTAGGAAGAATGCAGAAATAGAAAGCTCTCCTTGATTTGCTTTTGCCAACTCGTTCTCAAGAAATTGAAGCCTTGCCATATTTTTCTTGTTGAACAAATCATCAAGAGATGCCCAAATTTCTGATGCCGAATTGCACCCTATAATGTGATCGAACAAGTCTGCTGAGATAGTTCTTTTTAGAGTGAACTCTGCTTTCGAATTCATTTTCTTCCATGCCTTGACTTCCCGATCATTTGTTCCAGTTGACGCTACCGCTTCCTGTGCATCTCCACCAACAACTTCTCACAAATCTTCTCCCAACAAATAATTTTCTAAGCATAATTTCTATTTTTTGAAATTAGTATGTGTGAGCATATCAAATCCAAAACCACGAAAACTACCACTGTCTTCCATTGTTGAGAAACCAGAATAATTACAAGATGAATTATCAACCAATCTTTGATACCATGTAAAAAAATGAGAACTTGAATAATTCACCATCTTCACATAAAAAAAAAGATAGAATTTAATATATTGGAATAATATTTTATTTTTGCTCATCTAATTTAACTAATATATTAGTAAATATAATAGTTTAAGTGGTGTTAATGAAAAAACACATCCCTAATAAAAAGGCACACCTCAAAAGACATATTCCTAATAAAAAGACACACCTCTTCACTCCCATCTCTAATAAAAAGACACACCTCTTCACTCACATCTAATAAAAAATAAAAATATAACACTTATCTAAATATTAAACTCATATTGATTTATTATATATATATATTTATTTTAATAGGGCCTTGGCTCCGGCCAGGCTTTGGTGCTCGGCTCTCTCTCTGGCTTGCCCCCGTCTGGCCGTCGGGCTTTGGATCCGGTCTGGCTTGGATCAAGGAGGTTTCTCGACCTCTGTCCTCTTTTTGTAAAAGTGCTGCTTATCAATTTATGTTTTGTAGAGCTAATGGCAGATCCGACTTCGGTAAATGTGAGATCCTTTAGGGATGTGGTTGACTCTTCTCGATATAATGCTAAGCCGATCGATCAGTTTGAGGATGTTCCGGCGATTCTATTCTCGGATGCTGAGGTATGTAATCTTGCTTCGCCTCTCTTGCTCACTCTTGTTGGTAAGTTTGCTCGCCCGAAACAACACTTTGGTTTGATTGATGGTTTTATTAAAGGGCTGAAACTTGTTGCCCCTATAAACATTAGAACATTAGATACTCATCGCTTTTTCTTTACATTCGAATTGGATTTGGATTATGCTCGTTTATTTGCGAAAGGGTCATTTGACCTAAAAGGAAACACGTTAAGATTCTGCAAGTGGGATCCTTTTTCGAATGTAGCTCATGATGTCCCCATCGCTCCCGTCTGGATTAATCTTCCGGGTCTTAGGCTTCATTTTATAACAAAAGGCATTTTGTTAAACATAGGGCATGCTATAGGAAAACCCCTTCAATTAGATAAAAATACAGCTCTATTGAGGAATGTTGTTGCCCCTCGTATGCTAATTGAATTAAACATTGAATCCCCGCCTCCGAGCTCAATTTGGTTGGGCTCCAAGGAAAAGGGATATCTTCAAGAAATAATCTATGAAAATTTACCTTTATTTTGCAACTGGTGCTGTTCTTTTGGGCATAACACTGAAACCTGTTCATCCGTCAAAGTAGTCCTGCTACTGTTAGGCAAGCGACCCCTTGCGAAAATGTGTTGGCTAGGGGCATTTCCGCAGCTTTAAATTTTACTGATAACATAAATCAAGCAGTAACGTGTGAGGAGGAAATATTAGGTGCATTGGTTTTAAATGTGGCTACCATGGAAAATATGAATACCTCTTCTCTTGCTGCTAAAAATTTGGCTGAAAATAATTTGCCTATATCGGGAAATGCTGTCACGACTACTGATTCGGCTATTGTTGATCCTAATGAGATTTCTCAATCTGGGTTGACAATTGTGAATTTGTGTGAATTGGGGATTGGTTTACCTATACTTTTAATTGATGCTTTGGCCCCGAAAAATGATAAAACTCAAAAATTTGAGAAAGTAAGTTATAGCATCGAGATGTCAAATAAAATTGGGGATGGGACGCTCTCGCCCCCTCGGACTAATTATGGCTCGCATGTGGAAACAGAAAATTCAAATAATGAAAGTCAAGTTGGGGATGTCATTGCTTTAAATACAAAAAACATAACAGTCTCTCAAATAACTAACATTATACCTCAAGATGTGCAGCTCGACGATTTTGAAGTTGTAGAACCTGATGCTGATTCGCTCTCTTTGGCTGAGAGGCCAAATGAGGTTCTTTCGGCGGAAGGTATGGAAATTTCTTTAGATCAACTAAATGCTTCTCAGTCTGTTTTGTAGGAAAATTCAAAAAAAAATAGACAATTCCAGAACCCAAAAAGTCCAGCAAAAAACTTTAATTGCAGATCCTCTAAAGCAAAAAATCCTACCACTACCACAGCAAATAGGTACAAATCCTTATCTTCTTTAGCAGATATAGGTTCTGAAAATTTGATGGAAGACTCTCCTCATGCTATAATATATTCAAACAAAAGCATTCAGAAGTCCCCACAGAGTACTTCTACGGTCTTCCAATGAAAGCTCTTTATTGGAATATCCGGGGTATTGGTAATACCTCCTCTTTAAATAGATTTAAACATCTTATTTATGATAATAAAATTAATATAGCCGCGATTGTTGAACCTAAGTTTCCTGCAGTGAAAATTGAACTTACGAGCCATGCCATTAAATTTGAAAATGCAGTGGCTTCCCTCTCAAACAAAATATGGGTCATGTGGAAAAATTTTTGGTCGGCTGAAATTATTTCTCAATGTGAGCAAGCTATCCATATTAGATTCTTTAATGCTGACTACAATTTTAATATCACTTTTGTTCACGTGCACAACATTCGCACCGAATGTTTTTCGTTATGGTCCTTTCTTAAAAACTGCGTCTCTTCCTCGGTTCCTTAGGCTGTGGGAGGGGATTTCAATGCAGTGATGAATTCAAATGAATATAAGGGGTATGCTACTGATTATTCCAACTCTACCTTTGATTTTAATTTGGCAATGATAGATTGTGGGTTGGATGATTTCAAGTATTCGGGTGCCCCTTTCACTTGGAATGCCGGCAGGAAATTCGCGCGGCTGGACCGTTTCCTGATTAATAATGTGTGGTGTAATACCTTTTCGAATTACCTAAACTCCTCTCTCAATTCAATAGTTTTTGATCACAAACCAATCATTCTTTCTTCCTGGAATAGTAAAAATCAAGTCCCGAAATCCTTCCGTTTCTAAATTTTTTTGGCTCCAAAAAGAGGAGTGTAAGGAAATTGTCAAGTCTATTTGGGAGCAACCATGTCAATCCTATGGTATGTATAGACTTGTGGAAAAATTCAAATCCCTTAAGAAAGCTTTGGGAGTTTAGAATAAATCCTCTATAGGGAACATCTTTTCAAATTTGGCCCGTCAGGAAAAGTTAGTTACCAATCTTGAATCCATTTTTGAAACTCTCCCTATGGATCAAAACAGGTCGGAGGTTAATAAAGCGAAAGCAATGCTTATCTCCAGCCATAATGACGTTGAGTCTTATTGGAAACAAAAGTGTTCGATTAGGTGGAACTTAGAAGGTGAGCGAAACACCGCTTTTTACCACAATTGGGTTAAGAAAAGGAGACACATTAATCACATTGAAAAAATTAGCTCCTCGAATGGTCCCTGCTTCTCTACGCTCCAGGAGATCCAAAAATCTGCAGCTAATTATTACCAAGAAATCTTCAAGCTCTCTACCCTGGTCCCTCTTAGTAGCAGGATTGTTTACCCTCAACCCCAAATTAATTCAGCCACAAACAATATGCTAAATCAATTACCGAGTGATGAAGAAATTTGGGATACTATAAAGAACCTCAAAGACAATACTTGCCCTGGTCCGGACGGTTTCCCAGGGGAATTTCTTAAAAAATTTTGGGAGATTATTAAATTGGACGTTTGTAATGGGATAAAAGAATTTTTTTGTGAGGCGAGAATTCCAAATATTTTTAAGCGTACTATGATAACTCTTATCCCAAAAATTGAAAAAGCTTCATGGTGGAATAATTTTAGACCGATTAGCTTATGTACAACCATGAACAAAATTATCTCAAAAAATTATTGCCAAATGTCTTCAAAATATCCTTCCAAAGATTATAGACCTCAATCAAACTGCTTTTGTTCCTGGTAAACACATCCAGGATACTATCCTTGCTACTCAGTAGCTCTTCCACAGTCTGAAAAAAAAGTGTTGGGGGCAAAATCTCATCCTAAAGCTTGACCTCGAAAAGGCTTTTGACAAATTAAATTGGGCTTTCCTCATCCGTGCTCTTAAAGCCTATGGCTTCAATGATAGGTTCATCTCAAAAATCAAAAGTCTTACTCAACATAACTAGTTTTCTATCATGGTTAATGGCAGCCCTACTAGATTCTTCCCTACTAAGAGAGGTTTAAGACAAGGCGACCCTCTTTCTCCCCTTCTATTCATTTTAGCTTTGAACATTTGGTCTCAAAATATTAACTCTCTTTTGCATCAAAACTCAAAGATGCAATTCAGTTTCGGGGGTGAAATGTCTATCTCCCATATGGCTTATGCAGATGATTTGATTATATTCTCAAACTGTAGCTCTTATGCTCTCAAAAAGCTTTTGGACTTACTTTCTAACCTCGAAGCAGAATTGGGGCTAAACATTAACAAAAGCAAATCAAACTATTTTGTGCACCCCAAGCACCCATAACGAATAAGTTTAAAGATTGAAAAGATATTTAAATTTAAGAAAGGAAAATTACCTTTTAATTATCTTGGCATTCATATTTAGATAGGGTATAATAAACATGTGATTTATAAAGGTCTCATTGATAATATTTTCAAAATGCTTCAAGATTGGGAAAACAAATATTTATCTCAAGGTGGTAGGCTTATTTTAATCAAGCATGTCCTAAATGAAATCCCTCTTTTCTGGCTTGAAGTTTGCTCTCCAACTTCCCTTATCATAAAGAAACTTTCCACAATTCTCAATAAATTTTTATGGGTTCATCCAAAGGGAAGTAAAATAATTTGGTGCTCTTGGAAAAGGGCAACTAAACCTTTTGCCGAAGGTGGTTTGGGAATTAAAAACCTAGAAGGCATTCACAAGGCTCTCTCCCTAAAGATGTGGTGGAGGTTTAGAACCTCCTCCTCCCTTTGGTCAAAAATATTGAATGCAAAGTATTGTGCCAACTCTCACCCAGTGATGGTGAAAAACAAAATCACTGACTCGATAAACTGGAAAAGAATGCTTTCTTACAGAGACACCGTTGAGGAGACTATAATTTGGGAAACTCTTGATTCTTCAATCTCTTTTTGGTATGATTGCTGGTTTAATAATAAGGCCCTATTTACTAACCAAACTCTCATTACCTACCCAAAATTAAAGGTGGCTGATCTTTTCTCTCAAGTCAGTGGATGGAATAAGTCCCTACTGCAGGAAATTTGTTCAAATGAAGTGATAAACAGCATTAAAGATTTTCATCCTAAGATTGAAACTTCAAAATCTGCAACCTTTGTCTTCTGCACAAACAGCAAAATAAATCTTTCAATTCTTTGGAACATTTGTAGAACTCATGAGTCCTCAAACTTCCCTGTTTGGATATGGCATACTTGCATTCCAAATCTAATTAGCATGTTTCTTTCGAGGCTTATAAACAGGTTCATTAGTGTTGATAATATAATACAAAGTTTAGGCTTCTCTTTGGCTTCTAGGTGCCAGTGTTGCAATGAATCAAAAACTTTTAATCATGTCTTCTTTGAAAGTCCCTTCAGCAAAGAAATCTGGAAAAAGATTTCTTTGGCTCGGATTGGGACTGTTGGAAACATTGAAGAAATTTTCAGCCGTTGGCCTAAACGAAACAAAGCAAGATTCATATTGGTAATCTTTCTAGCGCTCTCACTCTTTGGACTATTTGGGGAGCTAGAAACCAAGAAAAATACAACAATATAAATTGCAATGTTGATGTTTACACTCAGCTTATTATTGAAAAAGTGAACTCTGTTATCAATATATATGATAAAAAGCGTTTTAGCTGGAAAGGCCTCAATGCAGTTTATACCAAAAAAAAATTTTAATTGGAGTGATGTTTCGGTGGAGGTTTTCATCAAGGCTGCTTGGAATCTGGTAGTAAGGCCTGGTCTCTTTTTGGGGCCGCCTATCTGCCATTCCAACGCTGTCTGGTTTATTTGGTGCTGGCGGTTTTGGTGGACTGGGTCCCCCCTTTATTTAAATGCGAGTTTGGTAACTTTTCTATTTGGCTCAAAAGGTGAATTTTCTGGATCCTCGGTTCTTGTTGGAGTCGGCTGCCAATGGTTTGATAAGATGCATATATAGGTATAACACTATCTGTGATGTGGTTTTTGTGAATTGGGGGGTGGTCCTTGTTTTGGGTCTGGCGATGCATTACATCGTAATGGTTGAAAATATTGCTTATGCTTACTTCTTAATGGTGACTGATTGGGATTTTTGGATGCAGGATTTGGATGTTTTGTGGGCAATTCTGGGGTCCATGATTTCTGGGTGCCTTGGTTCTTTTCTTGCAACCATGTTATGGCCGAGTGTGGCTAGTTTTTGCATTGGCTTTGGGGCTCTGTTTGTCAGATGCTGATTCGTCAGAAGCATGATTATATAAAAACTTACAGTTTGATTAATATAAATATATATTTATATTTGTGTTATATTATATTATATATATATATATATTAATGCAATTCAATTCATTATGGTTCAAAGCAAAAATTCAAATTTATATGTTGGCTATGATATCACTGTCTTTTCTTGGAGCATCTTTAATTTTATTTTCACAATGTCGAGCTGTGGTATCTATGTGGTCCGCGTCTGGTCTGATGATGTTTGGTCTGGCTTCCTCTAGTTTTTGCGGTATGGATGGAAAGTATTTTTTGGCTCTTATGCTTGGTTGTTGAGATATATTCATGGTATGGCTGTGAACTCGCTGGAAGTGATTATCTTGTTTAGTTCAAACTTTGACATTATAATTCTTCTGTTTCTTTTGTGGGAGGATTTCTCTTTTAATAGGAGAAATCGTCTTTTGATTTTAATTCACATGGTGGGCATGAATTGTATCTCTCACTGTCCGATTTGTGGTCGGAGGGTGAGCTGCTGCTCGTATATTTGGATGCGGTTATACAGGATTTATCCGCTATTGCATCTGTGTGTGTGTCGGCGAATTTTTGTCTTTAATGCTGTAATTTTAGCTGCTGGCAATCTTCTGACTCTTACCATGGCTGATCCTTTCCTGTGGCGGATTACAATTTTATTTTGGGTCATTATTGGGGTTCTTCATATGAGACACATTACTCTGTTATCAGTGCTTCGTGTTTTGCAATATGTGTTTCTGAGAGATCTCTGTACTCTCATCTCCGTTGTTTGGAGTAAAAGCTGTTGCTGGTGGATTTGTTGGAGGGGTTCTGCTTCCTCTTGCATGATTATCACTGCTGTTGGTTTTTCTGCTGTGAGGCAGGATTCTTTGACTTCATGTTTTCACCCACTTTTCTGCAATTTTATCTCGCTGCCTTCGCATTGCAAAATTTTTGCGGTCGTGGGTCGAGCTTCTACCGGTCGTCTGCTTGCTTTAGGTGGTTTGTTCAGGTTGGGGGTCCTCCCGTTAATTTCCATGAGCTGCTCTTAGGTATGTGTGCAAATTTGATTTGTCAAAATTTTGGTGAGCCCAATTTGCAGGTCTTCTCTCTAAATTGGATGGGCTGGTTTGAAGTAGCTGTTCGCATCTTCGACGTCATTTCAATGTTCAATCTAAGATATTTGTATTTTCTTTTCGCGGGTGGTTCTTTTAGGATATTCCCTGGGACTGCCTTTTTGGGTTGGCTTTTGGACTTTTAGATTTAGGTTTTGTTGTAACCTCCCAACCTTTTTTGTAATTTAAACTTTTAATTTAATAAAACTTCCAGGTTTGTTTAAATATATATATATATATATATATATATATATATATATATATATATATATATATATATTAGAGAAACTTGCATATTTTATTTATATTAAAAACTGGATTACATAGTAGGGTTGGGAGGTTACAATAAATCATAGAGCTAAAAGTCCAAAAACCAACTCCAAAAGGGATGGACCTAGGGTGTATCCTAAAAGGTCTATCCGGAAGCAAAAATACATTAAAAATGGTGAGCTTGGTGTGGCAGACACAGCAGGAGCCACAGCCAATTTGGATCTCTCAAAATGCCTAGGTCGAAATACCTGCAAGAAGCGAACGCAACAAAATTGACCAGCATTAATGTAGAACATACCTTGAGTCCACGCAAGGAGATGATTGAACATGCATGAGTAAGACCACCAAGATCTGCAGAAGCTATTATCAAAACCAACCTACCGAAGGAGCAAAATCCACCAAAGCATCCGATGGATCCACCGCACAGCAAAGGAAATATCTTTAAGCAATCCCCGCAACATAGACATAGTCTAAATCATGGCACACAATTCCAAGGCAACAACCACCCAAACAAAATTATAGAAATACCGCCACTTAGACACAAGACACCAGTCAAACACTAGGGTCGAGAAAAGGGGATCATTATGAATCCAGAGAGGCAATCCCAACTGAACCATAATATGATCAACAAACAAAGTAAAAAGAATTAACGTCAAATTGAAACTGGCCCAGAACGAATGACTGAAATAATGGATCACTGAAATACTCCAATTCCTGCAAGCAGACGGAATAGAATATCCATCATCTCTTGAGTTAAAAACCCACGACAACCAACCCCACATGGTCCAGTTCCACATGGGGTGCAGCTCAAGAATCCAGCAAGCCATATAATGCCGAGACAGAGCAAAATCATTATTCTTAATGAGATTCAGGTTAGACAAGATTTTGAAAGGAATGTGCAGCAGTTTGTAATCGTAAATCATTTTAAAATGAAACTTATACAAAGCAAAGTCCATGACAAAATCTAGAGCATTCAGCGAAGCAGAAAGTCTAAAATGCAAAACATAGACCTCCCTGTACCACCAGCTAACCTTCAGCTGCACATTTATGCAAGTGATATTAGGCCTCATCATAGCAGCAAAATAAGAAAAGACGTTAAACCACCAAAACAGGGCACTGTTGATGCAGCATATGTTTAACATATTCAATGTTAGTATTATCCCAACTGAAAGAAGATTTTTTAAAAACATTTATGGACTTAAGAACCTCTTTTTTAATTGCAATGACAATTTTAGCAACATTAAAGGGTGACAAGTTGTGCTTGGTGTTGTTCCTAGCAGTCCAAATTTGCCAAAGAACGTTGCAGTCAATTAATTGGCCTATGTGGATCTTTTTATGTTTAGTAGGCCAGCGATTAAATAGTTCTTTAATTTCAGCAGGATTATGCAAATCATTAGGAATAATACTCATGGTAGACCAAATGGTTTTGCTTGACAAGTTATTGAGGAGTAAGTGATTAATATTTTTAGTGTTATTATGGCAGCAGTGACATCTTGAAGCAAGGTGATAGCCTTTGGATTGCAAGGTATCATCAACACTAATAAATTTATAGTAGATTCTCCAGATAAAAAGGCTGATCAAAGTTGGGATGAAATTATTCCAAATCTAGCAAGGGAAATCAGGTAGCTTGTGAGTTCTACAAACCTCCCAAAGAGGAGTTAATTTAAGTTTCCCATTATAGCAGAAGATAGAGTTTGCCACTTTCAAATGCTCCAGATTAGGAGTTCTTTTAGCTATGTTTTCAACAATTTCAGGGGACAACAACTTCTGAAGGAGCTCGACATTCCAATCTTTAGTATTATGAAGAAATCAGCAATAGTTAATTTTTGATTTTTTATGAATTGGGCAGATTTGGCCAAGGTTTCAATGTTGTTCTAGCAGTCATACCAAAAAAAAGTGGAGGTATCAATAGCATCCCAAGATTTATTTTCTTTAATTAACTCTCTATAATTAAGCATTCTATTCCAAGTGATAGAGTTAGTAATCTTCTGGGTTGTTTGAGAAGGATGGGTAGGAGCACAATACTTGGCTAGAAGAATTTCAGACCAAATCGAGTTTGAGGTTCTGAACTTCCACCAAAGTTTGAGAGAAAAGGCTCTGTGTAATGAGTTTAAACATCGAATTCCTAGGCCTCCTTCACTGGTGGGGAAAGTAATACAATCCTAATAACACCAGATCATCTTACTGCTTTTAGGATGAATCCAAAGGAATTTATTGAAAATGCTTTTCAGCTTGCTAATGATAAATTTGGTTGGGGAGGAGACTTCCAACCAGTAGAGAGGAATGGTGTTTACGATGAATTTAAGAAGAATTAGATGACCACCTTGAGATAAAGAGTTTAGTTCCCAACCTTGGAGCTTGTTGAAGATAGAATCGATAAGGTTGTTGTAGTTGCTATTTTTATTGTGACCAGTGGCAATAGAAATGCCCAAATACTTAAATGGGAGCTTGCCTTGTTTGATTTTCAGAGAGTTAGAAAGCCTATTAATCAATCTAGTGGAGGCTTTGGAACTAACAAAAAAATGAGAATTTTGATTGTTAACATTAAGGCCAGAAAGGTTTTCCAAGTAGCTGATAAGATTTTTAGTTTTCTTCACCATCTTGATATTTGAATTACAGAAAATGATGAGATCATCAGCATAGGCAAGGTGGGTGACCAAGAATTCTCCTCTAACCATAAAATGCATGGAAGGATCACTTTTGAAAATAACATTAATGCAAAGGGACCAATAATTAAAAGCAAGGATGAAAAGTAAAGGAGATATAGGATCTCCTTGATGAAGACCTCTCTCAGATTTAAAGAAACCATTGGCCTTGCCATTAATGAGAACGGAGAAGTAGTTATATTGAATGAGGTTTTTAATTTTGATGATGAAACTTTCATTGAATCCATAGAACTATAGCATTTTGATGAGGAATTGCCAATCCATTTTATCGAATGCTTTTTCAAGGTCAAATTTTAATATGAGGTTGTGGTCTTTCTTTTTGTAAAAAGTTTTTGAGTGGCCAAAATATTATCCTGAATCTGTTTACCTGGGATGAAACCAGATTGATTGGGAGCGATAAGGGAGTGAAGAAGTTTTTGAATCCTATTAGCCAGAATTTTGGAGATGATTTGGTTTATAGTGGTGCAAAGGCTTATAGGACGGAAATGGGACCACCAAGAGGCTTTATTAGTTTTATAAATTAAGGATATCATGGTGTGTGTGAATAATTTCGGGATACGGGCTTCGCAAAAAATTTCTTGGATACCATTACACACGTTTGTTTTGATAACATTCCAAAATTTGCAAAAAAATTCACATGGGAATCCATCAGAACCAGGACAAGTATTTTTTTTTAAATTGGACACAATCTCCCATATTTCTTCCATAGAAGGCATTGCATTTAAGACAAATTTGTCCTCTTCCAATAATTGGGAAGAGAGTAAATTTGTCTCTAAAGGAGAAGAGTTGGGGGTAGTTTTTTGGCAAGCTTCAAGGAAGAAGGAGACAGCAGAGTTTTGAATATCTTCAACTTCCTTAATTGGAAGTTTGTTGGGAGGATTAATTTTAGAGATGTGGTTTATGATTCTTCTTTTATTCACCCAGTTTTGATAGAAGGAGGTGTTTCTTTCCCCTTGAAGAGTCCAGTTGATGCTGCATTTTTGTTTCCAAAAGGTTTCAATATTGTTGTGAGCTTGAATAAGAGAGGCCTTAGCCTTAGAAACTTCGATCCTATTTGCGTCAGAGGGATCCAAATCAAAGATGTTCTCTAGATTATTTACCTTATTTTCCAAGTGAGAAGCATTATTAAAAATATTACCAACCACATTTTTATTCCAGCTGCAAATCTCTTTCCTAAGTTTCTTAAATTTTTCAACAAGGCGGATGAGGCCAAAAGAACCACATTGTTCATTCCAAATAGAGTGAACCAGATGAGAAAAATCTGGTCTATCTAGCCAAAAAAGTTGGAACACAAAAGATTTGGGGATGTTATTAGATTTGTTCCAAAAGGACCGAGTGATTGATTTATGATCAAACATAGTGAAGTTTAAAGAGGAGGCTTCATAATTAGAAAAGGAGTTGCACCACAGATTGTTGATGAGGAATCTATCAAGCCTAGCAAATTTTCTACCAGAGTTCCAAGTAAAAGGAGAACCTGTGTACTTGAAATCTTCAAGACCACAATCGAGAATGTCAGAATTGAAGTCAAAAGAAGATTTGGCATTGTCCCTCGCATAACCTTTTATATTCTTAATTTTTAAGGATAGCGTTAAAATCTCCTCCCACAGCCCAAGGGAGAGAAGAGGAGCTTCAATCCTTCAAGAAATTCCAAAGAGCTATACGATCTAAACGAAGATTATTGGTGTGCACGAAAGTGATGAGACAATTGTGATCCTTGTTATAGAAATGCATATGAATAGCTTGGTGGCATTGTGCAATCACCTCAGCTTTCCAAAGATTGTTCCTCAAAATCCAAATTCTATTCGAGTCAGAACAACAAACATTTTCCAGCCTACAGAAATGACCCACAGCCTGGATAGCATCACTTTTAAGTTTGGGTTCAAAAATCGCAGCAATCGCAATTTTTTTTTCAAATACTAAATGTTTAAATCTATTTTTAAAGGAGGCCTTACTGATACCTCTGATGTTCCAACATAGCATATCCATCTAGGGACGGAAGGTGATCCACTTGGGACCAATCGGGACGTATTATCATGTGAATTTAATTTTTCAACCTTGGAGCTAGATTTTGGATTAAGTTCAGTAGCCTCAGAATCCGTAATTATAGCAAGTGATTTATATCTATTCGAAATTGGTATTTTATTCGAGCTAAATTGAACATTTTTTATTTTTCAGCGGTGTTTTAGGTTTAGCAAATGGATCTAAATTTTTGCAATTCTTTAAATCACCCATATCAATTTGATTCAGCAAACCAGCAGTGAAAATATTCTTACCTTTTCTAGGGTCGGAAGTGGCCGAATGTACCACCTCATACTGCATGTCAGAAACAACAGAGATTAAATTACTAGCATAGTTAAAATTAACAGGGTTAATTTGTAATTCGGATTCATCTGCTAAAAGATTGTTTCCAGCAAGGGTCACAGCATAAATGACTTCCAGCTCAGCATCAACCGACACATCATCAACAATTAAATTTCCAGAAATTAAACCTGAATCAACAGGTTGATTAAAACCAGTATTTTTTTCAGCAGCTTGAAAAATAGGGGAGTTGCTTTTAGCATCTTTAGAAAAAACTAAATAATCAGCATAAGATGAATTAACATTCATACTCACTTCATCATAGCAGACTGAAGAGTTTACAGGTAAGAAGCCAACCTTATTTTCCATCTCGACGGGAGGAGAAGCTTCAACAGAAAGAGGTCTAGCATTTAAAGCATTATGAATAACAACCTTGTTAGCAAAAGCATTAGATTTGTCAACAGCAAGTTCAGAGATCACCGCAATGTCCCCAACAACAATTTCAGAGCCAACAACAATTTCAGAGCCAACAACAGTTTTAGAACCAACAGCAAATCCAGTAATAGCATTTGGAACATCACATTCATAAATATCATTAGAATTACCAACAGTATTTTCAGAATCAGTAGCAAATTTAGAGATAATAGCATTTTCAGAACCAACAGCACATTCAGAAGTAGCAATAATATGATCAACAGCAAATTCAAAACCAGCAACCAATTTAGAACATACATCAACAATAGTATGGCTAACAAATTTTTCCATACTGACATTTTTTCCACTACCAACATCCTTTTCAAGAGCATTACCATCATCAATTTCAGTATTCGGGCTAGACTGGGCATTGTTGACATCATTAAAAAGCGGAGTTGGTATATTAATAGGTTCAGAGCGAGTTAACAATCTTAATGTTTGGGGGGGAGAGTTTTGATTTCTATGTGAGCATGAACCCGTATTGTGGCCTAAAGTATAGCACCAGTTGCAATATGATGGCATATTCTCATAATATATTTCCTGAGAATAACCTTTTTCTATGGAACCCAGCCAAATTTTTGTGAGAGGGGGAGAGGAAATATTTATTTCAATAAGAATGCGTGGCGCTGCAATGTTTCTATTTAATGTCGTATTACGATCGAGTTGCAAAGGCGTGCCTATGGCATTTCTTATATTAAAAAGAGTATCTTTAGAGGTGTATTGCAATTGAAGACCTGGGAAGTTCACCCAGATTGCGATAATTGGAGCATTGTGGGTCACATCGGAGAAGGGATCCCACTTGCAAAGTTTCATCGTGTTACCTTTCAAATCATAGGATCCTTTAGAGAAAACACGAGCATAGTTTAAATCAGATTGAAATGTAAAGAAGGCTCGGTGAGCATCAAATGATCTAATGTTAATAGGGGCTAGCAGTTTGAGACTTTCAATGAACCCAAGAATTAGCCCAAAGCTAGGTTTAATACGGGCGAATTTTCCCACAAGGGTGAGGGAGTGAGAGGAAGCGAGCTGAGTAACTTCCTCATCTGTAAAAAAAAAGGGTCGAGGCACCATTGAACGAGCTAATAGGTTTGGTAGTCAAACTAGGGTTTTGAGCGATAATATCACGAAAAGAACAAACAGAGGAATCCATTAGCACATAGTGGAAAACAGACCAAAAACAAAAGCAGTAAAAAGCAACACAGAACTAGCAACGTAAACCAGGACTAACTAGAGAGTGCCGGGGAAATCAGAGGAGATCTCCAGCCAGAGCAACCTTAGTTGATGCAGGCAAGAAGCTAATGAAATGGGACAAAATAAATGGGAAACAAAGTAAAGTGGATAGAAATCATCCCAGAGTAGCAAGCCACGCCACACGGCTGACGGCCGAGCACCGGGATCGAGACCCTAAGACTCCTCCTTGCAGATGCAGACGATCGCCCCATATATATATATATATATATATATATATATATATATATATATATATATACACACACACATTTATTTTTATTTTTTTTTCTCTCGTTGTGAAGCGATTTCGAGGCGATTCTGAAGGAAGTTAGGGTTTCCCATCCGGCGCTCGGCCGGAGGCCTCTGGGCATTGCTGGCGTGCCTAGTCGACTTGGGTGACTTTTCCCTTTCTTACTTTTCATTTTCTACTTCTAACTCTTTGCTCATTTTCTGAAAAGTTTATAGGTTCTAAGTCTCAACCTGAGGCTTTAGGGCATTTCCGGTGTGCCAGTTTGCTTTTCTTTTAGCTAGATCTGTTTTGTCTCCATGTTTTGAATATGGATCCTGCGATGCAGTCGTTCCGTGATATTGTAGCTAACACCTCCCTTCCTATATCAAAGCCTGTTAGCTCCTTTAATGGAGATCCAGCTCTATTTTTTTCTGATGAAGAAGTTCTATACCTAGCTAGTCCATATACCCTCACTCTTGTGGGAAAATTCGCTAGAGTTAAACCTAATGTTGGTCTTATTCTTGGTTTCATAGAAAGTCTTAAACTTTTAGCGCCGGTGAATATCAGATCTTTCGACTCACATAGGGTTTTTTTTACTTTTCAATCTGATTTAGATTACGCACGTCATGTTTACAAACAGAATGCGCACTGATTGCACCAAATGCTTCAGCGTCTGGATTTACCTTTTTTCTGGAAGTCCATATTCTTCTTTGGCCATTGCTTCTTTCTCTCTAGTCTTCCTCTTTGGAGTGTAAGAGCCTCTACCATATTTGATTTGGTGGACTCTTCTTCTAAACTCATTGTTCACTAGGGCTGTTATCACCTCCTCATACTTTAAAACTTACTTCCCATGGATTAAAATCATGGTGAAGTGCTCATACTCATCTAGCAAAGAGTTCAACAATAACAGGGCTTATCTTCATCCTCCACAATCTCATCCAAATTCAGCAAATCTGCCAATAATTTTGAGAACTCATTTAGGTGTTCATTTATAAAAATTCCCCTTCTCATCTGAAACACTGTAGAGCCACCTTTTTATGTGGAGTCGATTCTCCATGCCCTTTGTTAGATACTTGGCTTCTATGAATTTTCACATTTTCCACGTTAACGTCTCTATCATAACTCCATATTTGATCTCTTGAGTCAAATAATTTCGGATCAACCCACATGCACTATAGTTCATCTTGATACAATCCCTCTCTGAAATTTCTTCCGATTTTTCCTTGTCGTCAAGAACATCCTCCAGATTTATGGTGCATAATGCATCTGTCATCTCACACCGCCGCATACCAAAGTTATTATTCCCATCAAATTTGACAACATCTACTTTTGTTGGATGTGTCACACCTTGGTGGAGGGATCTCTCCACTACCAGCGATGACGATGTTCCACCAACCTTTTCTCCTCTTTCTATCATATCTTTCTCCTTGCTTTAGAAACCTCAAATACAAAATAATAAGCAGCTCAAGCAAATCCTAGCCCTCAAGAAAAAATAAGGCAACCTCTCTCTGCTACCACTTGTTGGGATTACTTAGGGTATAAATCAATGCAGAACAAAACTTGGGATGTTGAGCAAAATCAAATAAAGCAAAAAAACAACATATGCAATCACAAACACATCACAAACAAATGATTTATGTGGTTCAATGCTAACACTTACGTCCACAGGGAGGAGAGAAAATTTCCACTATGTAGAGAAGAGAGTTACAAACAATTTTAGGGCTTACAAACCCTTACAAAAACTTTAATGAGTTTTTCTTCTTGCCTTTTAATGGAGTAGCCACCACACACCAAAAAACTTCACAGCAGCCAAAGTCTCACTAAATTGGAATGCCAACCTTTAAACTCCTTCCACGTATTCTCTTAAGTATCCAGCTCAAATTTGGAACCAAATGGTTCAAAATACCCCTCCAATTTGCTTAAGGTGAAACCTGAATTGGAGCAGAAATTCATCAGGCGTTGCGACGTGCCGTAGTACGTGGACTTCGAGTAGCCCGACGTTGTAGCGCGCTGGAGCGCTCGCCTCTCTGATTGCCTGCTGCGTGCTGTAGCGCCCGCCTCTCGTGTATCTTCCGCTATGGCACGCTGTAACATCTGTCTCCTACCTGCTCCATTTTAACGATAAGATGGTAACCAACAAAGCATTTAGTCGCCACACAGCCAATGTAACCCCAAGAAACACCAATCAAGTGGACACCACCAACCGTAAACCTGAAAAATAAACACCCAATAGGAACCAACTGATAGCATTATGCAGCTATCATTGACAAAATGAAAAAATTAACAGCATTTTGCAGCGAACTGCATTATATATCAAGCCAAATATAAGAAGGATATTAAACTAACTTTGAGTCCATCCTTTCTCCCGCACATAAAATTAAAAAATAAAAAAAATCAACATACGACAAAGTCAACTTAAGAAATGCCCCTCGGCTGTATTCAATAATGCACTATATAAAAACAAAAATCATGTCATATTTCCATTATAAAAACCCTATTTTGTACCCATTAGTAATCGCTCTTCCTCTCCAACTCTTCCTTGTTTTCTCCCATAATTCACATAGTATGATCACCCAGCCGTCAGCTCCGATCAGTGCCGGAGCCACCCTTCGCCAAGTCTACGACAGGGGATAGCTTTCTTCTCTTTCTTCTTCTTTCTTAGTCTTCTTTGTTCAAATCAATAATGGAGAGACCTCGCAAAGGCCTCATCTCAAAGGCACTCCAGCGTTGCAGGTCGATCGCGGGACGGTCGATCCGGGAAATGGCCCCGCCGATCGGGTGGGTTTGGGTTCGCGTCGGGCCAGAGAAAGAAAGGTTCCTCGTCCGGCCTGAGCGGATGAACCACCCGCTCTTCCGAGAACTTCTGAATGAGGCTGTGGCCGAGTACGGGTACGCGACGAAGGGACCGCTTCAGCTCCCATGCAGCGTCGAGCTCTTCAGCACGGTGCTCTGGAAAATGGATCAGGACGCGGCCGACGAAGCCGCATCCGCGTCCCCCGCATGTTGCGGTTTCGCCGTCTCTCCCATGAGGAGACCCAGAAGAGCACAGCTGCAGGGGTACCGACTTATCAGCCCGGCTCTGCTCGTCCCCACGTAACAACTGAAGGTATTTCTAATGTAATATTCAAGATGTGGGGCAAAGCTAAAACTTGTATTAAAGATTGATGTAATGAAGCTGCTAGGAAACGACCATCTCATAATGAATGCTTGTATGTTTTCCTCAACTATATACATGTGTTTGATAGTTTATATATATATATATATGCATGGGCTACGGCCATCTTTCATGAAACCGTCTTCACGAGAAGAACACGTCAACCGGTTTTACGTCAAACCACCTGCACCCAAAAACTTCTTAGGACCCAAACAACACATATGTATTATGAAAAAGGTACTTTTGAAGGATGTTTACTGGGACAAAAAGTCCCCTATTTCCCAAAAACAAGGCTTCCCAATAATCACCTTTCATTTTAATCCTAGTTGAAAGATTTTATACTGATTTAGACTAAACAAAGCTCTTAACCATTAAAATTAAAATTACGGGATTCATAATGAATTGAATTGCAGTAAAGAATTAATCATTAAAATTTTAATTTCCTTATATAACAAATCTTTATTTTTTATATACGTAAGAGTAACAATTTTCAATTATTTTTGGCACGATAAAATAAAGATAAACATTCTGTGATGATCATTCTCCAGTTTTTAATAGATATCCAAAAGCCTTTGTGTAATTTTTAAAATTAGATGATTTTCTTAATTTTGAAATAGAAAAATGCTATTTAGAATGTTGCATCTAAGAAAATTCTTCTAATGAGATTTGGAAATTATTTTAATATAAATTTTAAAAATAATTTTATATTATTTTAATAAACACTAATAAAATAATATCTAAATTTTATTGGATGAATATTTTGTACAGTACGCTTATATGAGGACATAATTATGTAATCTACTTCTTGTAGATAGCTGCTCTAAGAATTTTGTATAGACACTCTCATGGTCAGGCAGCCGTGGACGAGCGCCTACGGTGCAAAGTCGCCACCATGCCCTAGGAGAGGTCTTAAATCAGCAAACTTTTACTTAAGTGGCCTATGTTTTCTTTCAGGACATCTAAATTTAATAAATTTATAGTTAAAATGAGAAAAATATTCAATTAATTTAAATTTAATTCAATTTATTTTTTTTGTTTTTATTTATAGAATTTGAGAATACAAATCCGTTCGAATAATCTTGATTGTCAAATTCATAGCGGTTGCGTGGCGATCTTCCGTCGGTCCAACAACCACTATTGAATATTATATATGTTATTAAAAAGGAGTATGTTGGAGACAGGCGCTGCAGCGGCAGCAGGCTACTCGAAACTAAGGCGCTATGACGTGCTGTAGCGCCTGACGGATTTATGCTCCGGTCCAGGTTTCGCCCTAAGCAAATTAAGGGGTATTTTGAACCATTTATGGTTCAAAATTGAGCTGGATACTTAATGAAATATATGGAGGAGTTTCTAAGGTTGGCATTCCACATTTAAGAGGTCTTAGCTGCTGAGAAAAAATAGAGTGTGGTGGCTACTCCATTGAAGAAGATAAAGCTCCTACAAATTTTGTAAGGGTTTGTAAAACCCTAATCTAATTATAACTCCTTCTCTAAATAGTGAAATTTTGCTCTCTTCCTCATGGACGTAGGTGTTAGCACCGAACCACGTAAATCTTTTTGTCTTGTGGCTGTGATTGTTTGCATGCGATTTTTCTTGCTTTATTTGTTTTTTTCTCAAAGTCTCAAGCTTTTGTTCCGCATTGATTCATAACCCTAAGAGATCCCAGAGCAATGCTGCCTTGTTTGTTCTTGAGGACTAGGGTTTTCTTGAGCTGATTTTTATTTTATGTTTGAGTTTTCTAAAGCAAGGAAAAAGACATGGTAGAAAGAGGAGACCAAATTGTTGGAACCTCATCGTCGTCGGTGGTGGAGAGGTCACTCCACCAAGTTGTAACACATCCGACAAAAATAAATATTGTCAAATTTGATGGAAAGAACAACTTTGGTATATGGTGGTGCGATGAGGTAGATGCATTATGTGCCCTAAATCTGGAGCATGTTCTTGAGGGGGAGGAGAAACAGAAAAAAAATTCAAAGAGGAATTAGATCAAGATGAACCACAGTGCATGTCGCTTGATCAGAAATTGCTTAAATCAGGAGATCAAATATGTAGTTATGATGGAGACGTCGGCATGGAAGCTGTGGAGATTCCTGGAAGCCAAGTATCTCACACTGCATGGGAAAAATCATAGAGCCACACCACACAGAAATTTCACTACAAATCTTGGAATGTACAGAGTTACAAAGAGCTTCATCTTTGACAGGAAACACAAGCTATTACTTTAAGATGTATAGAAGAAGATGTGGCGACCCTCACCCTTAACCCTCAATAGGTTTAGATTAAGGGTGAAGTGTCACTCTGGTTAACCCCTCACTTAGCATTGCATTAGGATAAACTCCACAATCCACCTGATTAGAGAAAGGTTAACTCAGAATCAATCAAGCAGTCACTATATAAGTAAAAATACAGAGTGCGGAAGCGATAAATAAATGACATCCAAGCATCATAATGTATATAAGAAGAGAAATATAACTCAGAAAAGTAGCATAGTGAAATCTGGACACACAGTCACAGGTACCTGTATTATTACATTAATTAAAATTTAACAAAATAAATGTTCAAAATCCACTCATCCTCACAAGTAGTAAATGACTAGATATCTTCTGGCCCCAACTACTGCACCTCCTCTAAGTAAGGCTCCTCCTCGGGTGCAGGCTCCTCAAACTGCTCTAAGCCAGACATTGTCGGTTTCACAATGTAGGGCCCCAGCCAAAAAAAAAGAAAATCTGGTTAGATAATTATTTAAGTACATTTTAAGCTGAATTTTTAATAAGGTTATATAATATCACCATTTTACCATTTACTTCTAAGCATGATGTGTAAATACAGGAGCAGTAAGCAACACAAATAAAAAGGCAAACTATAGACTATGCTCTATAGTATAAACAAGGCAAAGAAATGAGGCTGAAGCATGTCTCGCATAACAAGTAATCAAGGAAAGGCATATAAGTGTAAATATAATTGAATAAATGCTGGAAGAAAAATTCTACATCCTAAACATGCTGGTGATCAATAAAAATAATATGCTAATTAAAAATGAATAACTCAGCAGTGATATATAAATATAGCAGCAAGATTCAACATCCTAGATATATATAAAGCAGTACAAGGAAATAGCTGACTAAAAAAAAAGAATATACTGAAACAACCACAACTGCATATAAAACTATAATACATCAACTGCCATACAGAAAAGAGCTACATTAGCTCGCCAAAAGAAACTGAAGATCTTAGCACGATACGGCTAGGGCTACTCCTAGCTCGATACGACTAAGCCAACAACAGTCACATATATGGCCCTAACACGATACGACTAGGGCTACTCCTAGCTTGATACGGTTAGGTCACCAACTATCATACCGAAATATCCTAGCACAGTACGGCTAGGGCAACTCCTAGCACGATACGGCTAGGGCAACATTCGGTATGATCAAAAGAACACTGAGAGGCAGCTCAATCACATCAATTCATTATCATTTCACTTATTTACTTTAATATTTTCATAAGGAATCTAAGGAGTCTCCATAATTTCCTAACATTTTATTTATGCATCAAATGTCTTATATGATATGTTCAAAGAAAATATAAGGCACAAAATTACAAGGTATGCGTAGCAACAAATAACAAGTAAGCAAGAGACTCGACTAAATATGGTGATATCATTTATTTTCTACTTAACCAGCTAACTATTCCAAGTTACACAAGTTCAGGATCACCGTTTTCCTACTATCGAGTGTAACTCAGAAATTCATCCTTATAAGTTAAAAAGGATTGGAACTGATCAGGTTCCAATCTAGTTCAATCAGATAGATGACTATGAATTAAACAAATAAATCATATGTCCTAATTTTGTGAATTTAGACGTTCTAACTAAGATCTGATCAAGATCTTCTACACCTATAGATTATGGATTAAATACTACGAGATTTTAGGTTTAATCATATAATCCCAACTGGATAAGACCTAAGTTCTAGGTTTTATACTATAAGTGATCTACAAGTTAAGGCAGATCCTATTAAGTAATCAAACTTAATAGGATGAATCTCCTATCTTAAATCTAAAGTTAAAAGATAAACTAATTAGAATGGGTTGTAAAACAAAATAATATCTAGAAACTACTAAAACCAAAGTTTCACCCATAGGGTAACCCAATTTAGCCAATAAATGAATACTAACATATGATCTAGTCCTACTCTCAGGAAAGGTCCTTAAGGTGGGATGCTTAAGACTTAGGAAAAATTATTAGAATTCAATTTAATGACTTATTTTATTTACTTACATGGTACTAATATGATTACATTATTAATCCTAGTATTCTAAGATTTTAATTAAGGGCTAAAGTTGCGCATTTCTAATTTTAAGGTAAAATGACTATTTTGCCCCTACTTTACGGGTCAATCAACTTTTGATTTAGGAGTCCAAACTGAGTTTTCTCTTCTCCAACTAATTCTTTACTGTCTAACTTGAAGATAGACAGTAAGTACGTCCAATTTGGACGAGAAACGACCGAGTTATGGCTTAAATTTAGGGCTATGGGATCATGCGCGGATCCCATAGCCCTCAGCCGCGATCCGCGTCACGCGGTCTGGAGCGATCCGGACCGTCCGCGATCGCACAGATCCGACGGTCCGGAGGCGTCTTCCTTGCCCTCTCCACCCGCGTGACACGCGGCGGCCCGTCGCATTTTCTGGCCAATCCGGCCGCATCCAAACCTCGGCGAGGTCGCCGTCCGGTCTATAAGACCTCGGCCTACCCCTAGGCTCCGAGTTTACACCGATCGGAGCCCGGATCGAGCCGAAATCAAGCCCCGAAGTCAGCCCTTATTTTTCGCCGATTACCTTCGCCTTCTCGACCTTCAGGTACCCCCGATCTCCCTCGTTTACCGTTCGATTGTTGCAAAAATTATAGGATAGGTAGATCAACATGTCCTCTTCACATCCACCGTTCCGATCGGGCTAAAACCCACTCGATCGGGCGCACCAGGTCCCCGAAGCGGGCTGGGTTCGGTCCGCCAAACCCCCGGAAGGCGAAGCGTCGCGCTTCCGGGCTGGGCCGGGTCGACCCGAGGGTCTTAAAATACTCAGAAAAATATTTAGGATCAAATGGCGTAATGTAAAATTTCGTTTCAGGGTACGCATAACGAGGTAGCGTTTTGGGGCCTCTTTAAGACCCATAACTTTTTACCCGATTATCGAAACATAGTCAATATGGGTCTTAAAATGCTCAGGAGAGCGGCCCCATCACCATGGTAGTATTAGTTTTCCCATTTGGACATCAGGACAAAAAGCCAACTCTAGAATTTAGAGTTGACTTTAGTGAAAAATGACCAAAATGCCCTTGGACTTCAAATGGCCATAACTTGGTCAATTTAACTCCAAATCCAAAAATTCAAGAAGCTACCTAGTTTAGAATTTCAATGTAATCATTTTCACAGAAATAATATTTAGGATTTGAACCCTAAAATATAGAAAAATAACCAAAATACCCCTAGCCTTGTTTTAGCCATAACTCGGTCGTTTCTCGTCCAAATTGGATGTACTTACTGTCTATCTTCAAGTTAGACCGTAAGGAATTAGTTGAAGAAGAGAAAACTCAGTTTGAATCCCTAAATCAAAAGTTGACTTTATGACCCTTAAAGTAGGGGCAAAATAGTCATTTTACCTTAAAATTGGAGATTACTCAACCTTAGCCCTTAATTAAAATCTTAGAATACTAGGATTAATAATGTAATCATATTAGTATCATATAAGTAAATAAAATAAATCATTAAATTGAATTCCAATAATTTTTCCTAACTCTTAAGCATCCCACCTTAAGGACCTTTCCTGAGACTAGGACTAGATCATAGGTTAGTGTTCATTCATTGGGTAAATTGGGTTACCCTATGGGTGAAACCTTGGTTTTAGTAGTTTTTAGATATTATTTTGTTTTACAACCCATTCTGATTAGTTTATCTTTTAACTTTAGATTTAAGATAGGAGATTTATCCTATTAAGTTTGATTACTTAATAGGATCTGCCTTAACTAGTAAATCACTTATAGTATAAAACCTAAAACTTAGGTCTTATCCAGTTTGGATTATGTGATTAAACCTAAAATCTCGTAGTGTTTAATCCATAATCTATAGGTGTAGAAGATCTTGATCAGATCTTAGTTAGAATGTCTAAATTCACAAAATTAGGACGTATGATTTATTTGTTTAATTCATAGTCATCTATCTGATTGATCTAGATTAGAACCTGATCAGTTCTAATCCTTTTAACTTATAAGGATGAGTTTCCAAATTACACTTGATAGTAGGAAAATGGTGATCCTGAACTTGTGTAATTTGGAATAGTTAGAATGGTTAAGTATAAAACAAATGATATCACCATGTGTAGTCGAGTCTCTTGCTTACTTGTTATTTGTTGCTACGCATACCTTGTAATTTTGTGCCTTATATTTTCTTTGAATATATCATAAAAGACATTTGATGCATAAATAAAATGTTAGGAAATTATGGAGACTCCTTAGATTCCTTATGAAAATATTAAAGTAAATAAGTGAAATGATAATGGATTGATGTGATTGAACTGCCTCTCAGTATTCTTTTGATCATACCGAATGTTGCCCTAGCCGTATTGTGCTAGGAGTTGCCATAGCCATACTATGCTAGGATATTTCGGTATAATAGTTGGTGACCTAACCGTATCGAGCTAGGAGTAGCCCTAGTCGTATCGTGTTAGGGCCATATATGTGACTGTTGTTGGCTTAGTCGTATCGAGCTAGGAGTAGCCATAGCCGTATCGTGCTAAGATCTTCAGTTACTTTTGGCGAGCTAGTGTAGCTCTTTTTTATATGGCAGTTGATGTATTATAGTTTTATATGCAGTTGTGGTTGTTTCAGTATATTCTTTTTTTTCAGTCAGCTATTTCTTTGTACTGCTTTATATATATTTAGGATGTTAGACTCTTGCTGCTATATGTATATATCACTACTGAGTTATTCATTTTTAATTGGCATATTATTTTTATTGATCATTAGCATATTTAGGATGTAGAATTTTTCTTCCAGTATTATTCAGATATATTTACACTCATATGCATTTCCTTGATTACTTGTTATGTGAGACATGCTTCAGCCTCTTTTCTTTGCCTTGTTTATACTATAGAGCATAGTCTATAGTTTGCCTTTTTACTTGTGTTGCCTACTGCTCCTGTATTTACACATCATGCTTAGAAGTAAATGGTAAAATGGTGATATTACATAACCATATTAAAAATTCAGCTTAAAATGTACTTAGACAATTGTCTAACCAGATTTTCTCTTTTTTTGGCTGGGGCCCTACATCGTGAAACCGACAATGTCAGGCTTAGAGCAATTTGAGGAGCCTGCACCCGAGGAGGAGCCTTACTTAGAGGAGGTGCAGCAGTTGGGGCCAGAAGATATATAGTCATTTACTGCCTGTGATGATGAGTGGATTTTGAACATTTATTTTGTTAAACTTTAATTAATGTAATAATATAGGTACATGTGACTGTGTGTTCAGATTTCACTATGCTACTTTTCTGAGTTATATTTATCTTCTTATATAGTGATTGCTTGATTGATTCTGAGTTAACCTTTCTCTAATCAGGTGGATTGTGGAGTTTATCCTAATCCAATGCTAAGTGAGGGATTAACCAGAGTGACACTCCACCCTTAATCTAAACCTATTGAGGGTTAAGGGTGAGGGTCCCCACAATCTCCTCCTTTAGAGCAGCCAAAGCTTCTCAACTAAAATGCCAACAATTTGGAAACTCCTCCCAATTTATTTTCTTAAGTATCCAGCTCAATTTCGAAACTCAAATGATCCAAAATGCCCACCAAATTACTTAGGGAGAAATATGAATCATAGTAGAATTTTGCCAGGCACGGGGCTTTGATTAGCCCGGTGCCAGGGCACGATGTAGTGCTTTGGTCTCTGTTTGCCTGCCGCTGCGGCTTGCTGTAGCGCCCACCTCTCGGGATGGCTGTCGCTGGGGCGCGTTGCAGCGTCTGATTCCGCTACGACGCGCTACAACATCTGCTTTTTTGTCTGCTGGTTGATGAGGAACGTGATAGCGCCTCCTTCTCGGGTATGGTAGCGCTAAGGCACGCTGCAGTAAGCCACTGAACCTCCATAAGCTCATCGAAGCACTATTAGCATTTCTATGATGAACTAAATGATTTTCATAACACAACAAACTCTATTTTCAAAACCTTGATAGCAACCTTTTTATTACAATTCAACTAGTTATGAATCAGGTAATCTTGATTTTGGTGGTTAAGGGCTTTTTGCTTGGTTTAGTAGATTTTCTTAAAATCAGAATGCTACTCACAAACACATGTACATAATTTTGAGGTAACTATTGTATTCATATTAAGAAAACATGCAAGCATTATTTATGGATAGTCATTGCCCAGCGTTTTCATTACATCAATCTATAATACAAGTTTAAGCTTAAACCCACATCTAGATATTACTTTTGAAAATACCTTCAGATTTGCACATGCACAAACTGCTGGTTACATGGGGACGAGCCGAGCCGGGCTAAGCGGTCGGTACCTTCTGGGTCTCCTCATTGGCGAGACGGCGAAGCCACAACACACCGGAGAAACGGATGCGGCTTTGTCAGCCTCATCCTGATCCATTTCCCAAAGCACCGTGTTGAAGAGCTCGACGCTGCAGGGGAGCTGAAGCGGGCCCTTTGTCGTGTACCCGTACTCGGCGACGGCCTCGTCAAGAAGTCCCCGGAAGAGCGGGTGGTTCATCAGCTCGGGCCGGATGAGGAACCTTTCCTTCTCTGGACCGACACGAACCCAAACCCACCCAGCCGGAGGGACCGCATCGCGGCCCGGCCATCCCGCGATCAACCGGCAACGTTGGAGTGCCTTCGAGACGAGGCCTTTGCGGGATCTCTCCATTTTTTTATTTGAACGAGGAAGATGAAGAAAGAAGAAGAAAAAGGAGAGAGCTACCCCCTGTCGTAGACCTGGCGAAGGGTGGCTCCTCCGGCTCTGATAAGAGGGGAAGGCGGGGTGATCATACTACGCTGTTAAGCGAGAAAACAAGGAAGAGTCGAAGAGGAAGAGCGATTAGTTTGCGGTAACATTGAAGGTATTTATAGTGAAAGCATGATTAGTATGATTGCTGTTTTTATATAGTGAATTATTGCTGACAGCCGCGGAGCAATTCTTAAGTTGACTTTTCTTTAATTTTTTCTTTTTTCATTTTATTTTATCTGTTCGCTGCTGGGCGGAGAGAAGGATTAAGTCAAAGCCAATTTAATATGGATGATTGCATGGGAAGAAGTTATCAGGAGCCGGTGTTATTTCACTTCTGGGGTAGCTAATTTTGCCAACAATTTTCAAATAGAAAAATAATATATATCTAATTTAAAACAGAAGAAGAATATCTATTAATATTCTCAAATATAATAAAATATTTAAATTTAATATTTAATTCATAATAAATGAGATTCATAAATTAAATTCATAATTAAATATTCATTAAAATTTAATAATTATCTAAAAAAATATGAAATATATATTGAGACATTAAAATATTTTAGTTTCAAAAAGTAAATACTTTGTTTATATACTGTTTTGGGTTGCAAAATAAGCTGTCTTTATATGCTCCAAATAATATTTTAAATAATCTCAGAAATATATATACTTTTTTCTTACAATAAATAATGTTTAAATCTAATTTTATTTACAGGGCTCACTACAAAATTTAAATTTAAATACAAATACTAATTAGGAGCTATAATCAGTCATTAATAATGATATATTATCTTATAGCATTTAAATGCCAAACAAGTAAATATTATTTAAATTATACTATTTTTATTTAAAGTATTTTACATTAAATTTATTTAATTCCAGTGCAGAAACCAAATATTCCCTCAAATTAGTATTTACAAATATGAGAGATATTATTGCTCATAAATAATATTTGTACGAATTTAATTTCTTGAACTACCGAGAGATTGAATTTGGAAAAAACCGAGTAATTTATGCTCTATCTCATCTACTTGAATGTAGGTGATTCTGATGTAATCACCGATATTCTTTTGTGTTTATGATTGTGATGTGATTGTATTTGGTTTTCTTATATTTGATTCGGCTGATTTGCTGGATCTAGATAAAACCGTGGATGCCGGAAGCAAATGCGGGCCGGAAATAGAGGTGTTTCCATTATCGGGCTCGTCATCGGGTTGTTGTCCCTAAAGGTGACAGCTGAGAGTTGCGTCACTCCGAATAGATGGCGAAGCCGTCGATTCGCCCAGTCAAGGTTGGGCCACACCCATCCTGCGACTTATTTGTCTAATCAATGAGCGAACAAGAGCTGTGGCGCGGCTAGGGATTATCTGGTGCGAGCGAACAACACGGACGGAGTCGACGAGTAGCGAACGAGAGGTACTTCTCTTCCATAGTCAATTTACTTTCAATGTGTGACCCTTGATTTCGATATTAATTTCCCGTTATACATGATCAATATCATCGATCAATTGGGCTCTATCAAGCCTAATTGACCTAGGAACGACCCGAGGTTTGCTTACAGTACTCGGGCTGAGTGGTCAAGTGGCGAGCCAGAGGTGCACAGGCCATGGATGGGGGTTTACTGGGATGGCCACGACCCGGGTAATGCACAAGGCATGCTCAAAGCCCATGAGGCGTTATGTGGAGGGAGCACCGTCCCTCAACAGTAAACTCTAATCCCCCATCCCTACCGAGCTGCATTAGAAACGTAAGGTAGAAATTGGGTTGCAATGTTAGGTGTGTTTTGAAGGTCTCATAGTTGTCTACATTTTGATAGATGGTGTGGGCTTTGAGTCGTCATGTGCTAGGAGTATTGTGATATCCAGGGTTCGGGAAATGTCCAGTATAGTGAACAGTGCTTTGGTGGGTCACCCACCCGTGTGACACAGTTCATGGGCCTGCTTGCACATGGTGCTTAACGTGCACGGGTTGCATGCCCGTGATCGAGTGAAAGCGTGCGAGTGAATAATTATTTTAGGAATTAATTAATTTATTTAATCAAAATCTTAAAATCTTCATATCGTTATAATCAGTGATCCAAATATATCAATGTTATATCTCAAAATGCTCACAAAAATGTATAGAATATTATGGTGACATTTATTTTTCAATTTAAATTATATTTTCAATAATGATATTTTGGTACTTTAATCAATTAGGTCAAAAACCCTAATTTGCTCAAATCAACTCCAAATTGGATCTACTCATATTAGGCTATGGAGAGTGTAATCATACTGACTTTGCTTATATTGGATAATGAATTTATGATTTGACTTGTAGGAGTTAAATCACTTTAAATCACTTAGTGATTTTTTAAATAAATATTAGATTGGTATAAGTGTGATCTCTAAAACTTGGAGAAGAGTAGCTTGAACCTCTTTCAATTCATTTAATCATTTTAGGAGAGGGAGTATTGGCCATAGACCCTTTGGTGAATTTTGGAGAATTAGTGCAGTGAGATGCTTGGGAAATTAGGTCGTGAAGGATGTGTGATTGAGATTGAGAATTTCATTTGAAATGAATGATGAATCTATAATGGATTGATAGGTCAGTAAATAACTAAGACATTTAGATATGAATTCTTATGTTAGTGGCATTAGGTTCTTCAGCTTAACATTTGGGAAATTTTGGGTAACTTCTAGGCTTTGGGAATATCATTATAGTTTGAGGTGTGCTTAGCATATGAGAAATTACCTATTGAGGTTTTAAGCCTTAGAAGCTCCTTGAGGTGGATTGAACCTTAGAACTTAAGTTTGATTCTTAAGTTATGTTATTTTATTTTAGTAGCACAATTAGTGATTAAGTGATGAATTTGAGGATGGTAACCCTAGGTTTAGGTTAGAGAGTTTTAAGTATTATTTATTATTATAAACTATTTTCAAAACTATAAAACCATATTTTCATATATATATATATATATATATATATATATATATATTGATTTAAGATCTATCTCTTAATACAATTGGGGGTTTAATTGACCCCAATTATTAAGGTAGATAATTAAAATTAGATAACAAATGGATATCACTTTCTTAGTTTACTTTGGAAATCTTCTTGTATGCTGATATTCTTTGAAACCTTATTCAATTAATCATAAGCATTGCATAATAATAACTATAATTAAATAAGGGGTTTTACTCAAGGTGGATTAATCTGTACAAACATTTGAGCCAGTGTTGGCTATGGAGTGATTAAGAGATCACACAAGTCTTTGAGAGGGAGTGTGTGGTTATACATGAGACCCCATCTCAAATAATTGGATAGACATACCTAACTCCACTTTTTATTTTGTATGAGCCCACAAAACATAACTTAATAAAAGATTGAATATTAATTAATTGCTTAAATAATATTTTTCAGTCATTTCTAGTTACTACTGTTCATATTGTTTCCTTACTTCTTTTACTTTCTTATAGAATGCTAGAATTTTTTTTTATTTCCTTACTTACATGTAGGATGCTAGCCAATGTCTTATATAGTTCTTAAAACAAATGCCATGTTTGCTTAAGCTCTCTTTTGCAGGATTACTTAGTGTGCCTTAGCACAAATACTATCTTACTTTTAAAGTTTTTTTATTATATTTTTCATTTCCAATTTTACTTTACCTTTACAAAATTTGTGTACCTTATTACTTAACCTAAATGTGATATCCTTAAACATAAATAGTTAGAAACACTAAAATGTGCTTAGACTTTATAAGAATAACTACTGGTTTTCCTTTTATTGGTTGTGCCCTATCATATTAAAAATAAAATACTATAGATCAGGGGCCTGAAATGGAGTTAGCTGGTGAGCCAGAAGAGGAGCTAGAGATCCAGGAGCAATTTTGAAGGCCTTGGATGTCATTTGTTTTTTTTTTGTGAGGATGAGAGAATTTACTTTTCATTATAAGTTAAATATCGTAAACTTAAAGTAAATAGACTGCATTATTTATTAAATTTGGGATGAATATTTTTTTTTCTATTTTTATGAATGAATGTAATGGAATGTATATTTATTATTATTAGAAAATGCATCTTTATTTTCCTTATCTTATAGACCCTTTGTCTTTGTTGTGCTTAATAGTGGATTATGGAATACTAATCGCGTATTACGTACTACAGTGGCACTCAGTGTTGGTTCAGAACATCTAATATGATATTGGGCCGTCATAGTTGGTATCAAAGAAGTTTAAGATAAGAGGAAGAGAGATGCATAGGAGATTTCCTTTACAATCACATTAATAAAATACAAGAAAAAATAATGATAGAATTTCTAGTGTAAATTAGTGGTAGTTAGAGTAAACACTAAGAGTAGAACTAATAAGACTTAATGGTTTTGGACAGATGGTTGACATTGAGACTGGCTTAAGTCATTGCTCTAGACTTTTCTACTTATATTGCAATAGTGCACACCAATAATACACCCAATTTGGAAAACCAAACTCTGGAGTATCCCTAGCTGGATTACAAGTCCTCAACAATATATTCAAGTCTCTTACCTGCTGAGGTAGTTACCTAGTTCCATTAGTAAGAGAGTGGTTACACAAAGTGATAGACATCTTCTATAAAATTAGAGGTCTAGACTCTGTCCAACTTCAAAAATTTGGATCAAATACTGGAGGAAGCTGCTGAGGATTGGTGGGGAACTGCATACATAGGGATGGTCAGGAAAGGAAGAAGACGTTGTCATCCACCTACCTTCATAGACTTTTACCTTTATTTTTATGATAAATTTTGTACATGAATGTACCATTTCTGATGTTTAAGCAAACTTTAGTATTTCTCATTTATTTTAAAGTATTCATTATTGTACTCAAAATGATTTGATTAGTAGAAATATTAGTTCCATTTCCTTAAATTAATTTATTGTTTCATTTCTTGAATGAATCATGCATCAAATCCTTCTTATACTCATATTAAGATAATAAAAATATTAGAATCCTCATCCACTACTACTGAGATTAGGACACTAATGGAGTTGGTAAAAGTTTTTGTAGAGACCCAAACTCAAGCTGTACAAAGGTAACTAAACCCACTCAACTCAATGGTCTTCCAAGTCAACTCTACTGCAACTTAAGGAACAATTGTGGATGGATTTCTTCATGCATTCCTTCACTTGAATCCTCCAACATTTAATGGATTTGTCACTCCCATTAAGGTAGTCATTTGGTTGATGGTTGTAGGGAATAATTTGCTAAGTATTAAGTGCTCAGAAAGAGAAGAAATCAGTTTGACAACCTATCTACTGACTGAAAAAGCTAAGTTTTAGTGGGAGAGTGTGCTAAACTCTTGCTTTGTTGGATAAGATATTGAAGATATTTTATGGGAGAAATTTGAAGAGGCTCTTAGAGAGGAATTTGTTCCACCTTCAGCTCAGATGATCGTAGAAGATGAACTGATTCAACTTATCCCAAGGGACAAGTCTGTGCTAGTATATAAGATGGAATTTAGAAGGTTATCATAGACAAGATAAATATTAGCCGCCCCTCTGCTTCAAACAACCCCATACCTATCATAGCTCAAGCAATTGTGTTAGCTATTATGCCTCTACTTGCAATTGGAGCAAACTCAAATCAAAGAAGAGCACCCCATCTGCTCAGAGGAATCCAAACTCAGTTGCCAAGAATAATCAGAATTGTAGAGCTAATAGCCAGTCTGCTGTTATGCCAAGGGTGTACGCTTTGACACATATAGTGGTATCTAAAGATAATGAAGTAGTGTCAAGTATGCATTTAATTCAATACCATTTAATTGACTTATATACATCCTTACTTAACTGGTTTAAGAAGTAAGAAATTTTTAAAATGTTCAAACTAGGCATGCTTTATAATAATATCCAACAGTGTGACACTTTATTCAACACTAGCGCAAACCATTCTTTTATATCTGAGAAGTACATCAAACTATTAGGTCTCCAATGCAATAAAATAGGGAAACATATGCATCCTCTAATGCCATCATGAGCTAATATGATGGCAAATACTTTTTTTAAACTATATATCCTAAGGAAAACAAACCCTTAAGGTACAACTCATAGTTATGATAATTACAAATTTTGATGTGATCTTAGGGACGAATTGGTTAAATCAATATAACACCACCATAGATTACAATAGGAAGAAATTCGCAATCAAGATGGAGAAAAAGGCTAAAGTTTTCATTAGAAAGTTAGGCATAACATCATTAATGATTAGTGTTATAGAGGCTATAAGACTGCTTAATAGAAACTATAATGCTTATTTGATAACTATTATAGGGGACAGTAAGAAAGAAAACCTAATGGAAGAAACCATAATTGTAATAGAGTTCAAGGATGTGTTTCTTGACAAATTGCCAGGATGTGAAGCCTCGTCCATGTCGTGGTCATGTTAATATTAATATTAATATTATTATAGTAGAGCGGTCACTGTGTGACAAATTCTCAATTATAGTTGAATTAGGTTTACAGCCTAACCCACCAATAACTATAGAATATGCCACTTGTAATTGCAATTCATTCATTAACATATATAAATAAGAATAGAGTGTGGAAGCAAAATATGTATAACATCTATTCCCATAGCTCAAAAGAAAAGAATAGTAACTTAACTCAGAATAAAAGTGCAGAACATTAAAGTTATCCAGAACATTAATTATTACAACACTGAATTAAATTTAAATGAAGGCACACTCATCCTCACAAGTAGAAAATAAAACTAGCTAAGCCTCAACAACAACAGGAAGGTCCTCCTTCTGGCTAAGCTCCTCACCTGAAGCTACCTCCATGAACAACTCTGAATCTAACATTATCAGTATAACAAAGCTAGGGCCCCAACCAAGAAAAGAAAAACTTACATTAGACAATTATTTAAGTACATTTTAGGCTAATTTAATAAAATCTACATATTTTAAGCTATCACATTAATTAAATATTTAAGAACCTAAAAGGTGCAACAAGAAATAAGGGAAAAGAAAAATAATTATAAATAAGGCATTTATAACTTAACAAAATAAAGTATGTAAAGAATATAACTCAGCTAGAAGATGCAATAAGGTTAGGCAATAAATATACATATAACTGCAAATACTGAAGCCACTAAATGTAAAGCTCATCATAACATACTTATGATCATATAAATATATGTTAATTTACAAAAAACAAACTAAACTGAGCATCTAACATAACTAGCATCTTAGCATACATAAGTAAATAAGTACTGTGCAAAATTGAACTGAATTGGAAAAGTGTACACAATACAAAAAGTAACCATATGAAATGCTATAACAAAAATTGGCTAATAAAACCACTAAGACAGAACTGAAACTGAATAATCAATGAAATCAGAGATGTGCCAATGCTAGTACTGCCATAATATAAATTGGCTAAACAAAGCCATTAAATAGAAAGTCCCATATGTATCATCTAGGCAACCACAAAGCTAGATCCAGTCAAATTATAGAATTAGACATGTATCATTCTAGTCAACCCAAAGCTAGACCTAATCAATTCTAATGTAAAAGAACTGGATGGTAGAGGTAGACTAACTATGACGTACTCTATTGAATTGATAACTGAAAGTACTGAGTGTGCTTATTAAATTTAATAATGTTTATGCATTTAAAACTAACATAAGATACTCATCAAATATTCTATGTCCAAGGTATAAGGCTCAAATATAAGGTGTGAAAATCATCAAATCAAAGTAAGCAAGACTCTACTAAAACACTTGTGATATGTGTTATTATCTAATTTAATTCATTCTATATATTTTGAGAGAATACAACATTAGGATATCCAATATCCAACTATCAAGTAAAATCCCATATTTACGGCTTTAAAGGTTAAACATTATAACTTATTAAGTTCTAATTCAAAATAAAAAAAGGTCGTCTACAAAGGTTGAAAAATAAATCATCGACTTAATTGATATATTTTAATGACCCATAACCAATCTTAATCTAGATGATCAAGATTTATGAATTTAATGTTAAACTCCAAACTGGAGTCTAAACACTAAATCCAATGTGCTAATATCTCAGGATTTAGAATTTCACACAAGATCTCACTCTAAAGATAGAAACTTTTAAGGACTGAAAGATTAAAGGATAGAAAAAGATCCTAATTTCAAAAAGCTAAAGTCTAAGGTCACAAGTCAAAATAATCAAGTAAAACTTACAAATCTAAGAGCTAGATTCAATCCATTGAATAACTTAATTACACTAAGCCAATAGAAGAGAATCTAAAGGACTAAGCACTTGAAAAATTTCTAAAGGTTTTATGAATTTAAAATAATTCTAAATGAGATGGAGATTACAATCCTTAAGAAGGCTCAATCTATTGAGTAGTTTAATTAATTAATCGAAGTAAGCTACTAAAGTCTATGTTCAAAGGATTAAGGCTAACCTTCTAAGATCTAAACTAAGATAGAGTTAAGCACTTACCTAAGATATAGACTTAGGATAAGCATTATGAATATTTTAAATATTAGCTAAGTTAATTAGTACAGAATCTATAAGTATTAGATTTCATCTAATGAGAGCATATTGAGGATCTAAGATCATCTTAAGAATCTTAACAATTTCTTAAGTAAATTTTAGGAAGAATTAGCGTTTTACAATTAAGATCCATTCTTCAAGTCTAAGAGTTTTTAAAATGATCTCAATCAATTATCTTACTGATTTAAAGTATTTGAATAGACTTCTAAGGCTTAAGGACACTTATACCAACCTTTGGCCATAATGACCAAAATACTCCCCTTAAGGGTTCAAAATTGATCTAAGTTCCAAATTAATCCTAATCAATTCTAATAGGTTTATTGCTACTTAATAAAAGGATTAATACCTTAAATATCAAGTTTGTACTTATGATAGACCTAATAAATACTAATCCATTTTCAAGGTTATTAAGGGTGATTAATAAAATTAGGCTATCAAAGTGAGATTTAAGCTCACCCATAGGCTCTACATGACTTATGGAGTTCATGGATACCAAGATTCTTGAAACTAGAGTCAATTAAGCTAATTACTCATTAATCAATAATTAGTGCAATTGAAAGGTTATTAGTAAAGTTAAACCTTAAAAAATAATTTTAATGGCATAATTATGTTCTCCTCTATCATATGAACATTTAAAGATCTTAATAATACAATTTGGCTAAAAATTGAATTAAATAATCACTAATTACTTTTAGGGAAAATTAGGGTTAAATTAGAAATTCTAATTATAGAAACTATAATTTTATTTTAGATTACGATTCCTTGCCTTATTTTGATCAAAATGGTATATAGAAACATATCTTTTGGAGTATTATAAACAAAGTAATTTAAGTAATTTAATTGGAATGTTCTTAATTAAATTTCTTATGATTCTTAATTTCTGAATTAATTTTGTAACAACCGAAGTTGTTACCGTAGTTAATTAGTACTAATCCTAGTCTTAAATATAATTATAAGTGCTAATTAGATCAATTGGAGTCAACCTCTAGGGCCTACCCCCAAAATCAGGGATCAAATAGACCGAATCCTGATTTCTAGAAAATACAAAAACCCTAAAATTTGACCAATTTAAATTAGCCTCCGATCAAAAAACGGACTTCGCCATTGCACTCACTGACCCCAAATTAGCTTGAGGTGAAGTTTTCGTGTCAATCAGAAGTCCTCGAAATTTAGATAAATATATTAATAATAAAAATGCCCCGGAAATCAAGGAATCAAAATACTTGTCGGATCAAAAATCCGACCTCACCATTGCGTTCCTCACCTCTGAAATAGCTAGGAAAAGCATGTTTGAAATTTTTGTAAAAAAAAAAAAAATTTAATTATTTAGTTGACGGCGCCGTCCGGTGCCGTCAACATAAGTGGCTGGCGCTTACAGCGCCGTCCGATCAGACGGTTCCATATGGACCATCCGATCCGTGCAGATCCCACGGCTCACAGCCGCGATCCGCGTCTCGCGGTTCGGACGGATTCGGGTCGTCCGCGTGGCACGGGATCGAACAGCCACGGGCCTTCGTCCTCGGCTCCGTCGCCCGCGAGCCACGCGGCACGCCCGCCACTCGCCTAGCCAATCGGCGGCCTCCCCCGCCTCGGCCGGTCCGTCTGAGGGTCCATAAGGACCTCCCCAGCACCCCCGACCCCCGGTTATGCATCCCGGAGCCCGAATCGACCCCGCCCCGAGCCGAGCCGTCCCGAAGACCGCAGCCGTCATATTTTCAGGTACTAGATCTCCCCCTCTCCTCCATTTTTCGCCAATTTGATACCTGATAATTGTAGATCTAGGGTTATGTAGCAATCAACCGAACCTCGATCAGGTCCGATCGACCCAGATCAGGGCCTAAACCCTTCGGGTTTCGCCTCGTAAGCCCTCCTCATAACCCTAGAACTAGGTTTAGGATTTGCCGGCGACTCCGACCTCCTCCGACAATGGTCCTCCCACTGACGTGTAGCCCCCGGCATGGGCTACCGTCGGCCGTGCGGGCCGAGGCGGTCCGGCGCCGGGAAGGCCGGCAAAAGCCGTGCCCTAAGCGCCGCCCTCGGGACGCCTCCGCGGAGAAGGAGTGCAGGCCGGGCCGGGTCGACCCGAGCCAGACCCGCCTTCGGCCGGGTCCGTGTCAGTCAGGTGAGGCCCACAAAGCCACGTGGTGCCATCCGAGCCTGCCACGTGTCTGGTGGGACCCACCAACCGCGCCCGCGCCTCTTCGGCTTTGGCCGTGGGGCCCACTGCGCCACATGGCAGCCATCCAACGCGCCACGTGTCACGTGGGCCCACAGCCCGAGCCCGCACGGCATTTCGACTTCCCTATGGGGCCCACAGTGCCACGTGGCAGCCTCTGGGCCCGCCACCTGTCAAGTGGGACCCACTGCCCTAGTCACCAGAGACCGTTCAGCTTCCTTGTGGGACCCACAGCACCACGTGGAAGCCTCTGGGCACGCCACGTGTACAGTGGGGTCCACACGCAGAGCAGTACCCAATCAGGTGCTGCCACGTGTCATAGGTGGAGCCCACTGCCCATCTCAGCCAGTTAATTAGTTTAATTAATTACTATTAGTGATTAATTAATTACTGTTAGTAATTAATTAATTATAATTAGTGTTAATGAAGTTTCAACAATAATCCTGTAATTAATTAATAATTAAGAGATTAATTAGGATTATTTTAATATTAATTAAACCTTAACAGTAATTAGAATATTTAATGATTATTAAATAGTAAATTATAATTAATTATTCTTAATTAGATATTAATAGGTGATTAAAGTTAATTAAACAGTAATTAGTACTAATGACTTTTCAACAATAAAATAATAATATTATATAATTTAATTAATTAATATATTAATTATTGTTAATTAATAATTAAGCCTAATTAATCACAGATTAATTAAAGATTAATGAATTCAAAAACTATATAAATAAACTTTAGGAATGAATAGTAAAATCATTCAATTTGAATAAATGAACAGTAAAATAATTCAAATTGTATTTTTGAATAGTAAAATCTAAAAGTTTAATAACTTTTTGTAGGATGATCCAAATATAGTAAATATAGATCTCAAAATACTCAGAAAAATAAATAGAATCAAATGGCATAAGTCAAAAATTAATTTTGGGGTACGCATAACAAGGTAACATTTTATGACCTCTTTAGCACCTCATAACTTTTTACCCAGTTTTCAGAATATAGTCAATATGGGTCTTAAAATGCTTAGGAGAGTGGCCCCATCACTGTAGTAGTATTAGATTTCTCATTTAGACATTAAGACAAAAAGTCAACTATATAATTCTCAGTGAAAAATGACCAAAATTCTCCTAGACTTCAAACAGCCATAACTTAGTCAAATCAACTCCAAATTTAAAAATTCAAGATGCTAACTAGTTTAGAATTTCAATGTCATCAATAAACTGAAATAATATTTAGGATCTGAACCCCAAAAATTTAGGTAAAAGACCAGATTACCCTGACCTCATTTTGGTCATAACTTGACCGTTTGGAGTCCAATTTGGACGTATTTTCTGTCTATCTTCAAGTTAAACAGTAAGGAATTAGTTGGAACCAAAAGAATTCAATTCAGAACCATAAGTCAAAAAGTTGACTTTTTGACCCTTACAATAAGGGCAAAATAGTCCTTTTACCCCAAGATTGGACTAAGTACCCCTTACCTTTAGTTAGCATTCTAAAATAATAAAACTAATGTTATAATCGTGTTAATGACATTTAAGTGAGTGAAATCATTTATTAGGTTAGATTCCAGGATTTCCCTAAGTCTTTAACACTACACCTTAAGGACCTTTCCTGAGGCTAGGACTAGATCTTAGGTTAGAGTTCATTCGTTGGGTAAATTGGGTTACCCAATGGGTGAAACCTTGTTTTTATTAGTTTCTAGATTTTTCTTCTATTTTACAACTTGTTCAGATTATTTTGTCTTTTAACTTTAGATTTAGAATAGGAGATTCATCCTATTAAATTTAATTACTTAATAGGATTGCCATAATCAATAGATCACTTTTAGATAAAACCTAGAACTTAGGTCTTATCCTTTTGGGATTATGTGATTAAAACTAAATCTCATAGTACTTAATCCATAATCTATAGATTTAGAAGATCTTGATCAGATCTTAGATAGAACATCTAAATTTACAAAACTAGGATGTATGATTTATTGATTTAACTCGTAGTCGTCTATCTGATTGAATAAGATTAGAACCTGATCAGTTCTAATCCTTTTTAACTTATAAGGACGAATTTCTAAGTTACACTCGATAGTAGGAAAATGGTGATCCTGAACTTGTGTAGCTTGGAATAATTAGAATGGTTAAGTAGAAAATAAATGATATCACCATGTTTAGTAGAGTCCCTTGCTTCTATTAATATTTTGTTGCTACGCATTCCTTGATTTTTTTGCCATATTTTCTTGAGCATGTCATATAAGATTTTTGATGCATGAATAAAATGTTAGGAAAATATGGAGACTCCTTAGATTCCTTATGAAAATATTTAAGTAATTAACTAAAGATAATAATTGAATGTGTTTGAGCTACCTCTCAGTATTGTCTTCTGATTGCCTAGTCTTCTTGTTGACACTAGGGGAAGACCTCATCTTCTGATGTTTCATTGTGTGCTGATTGCCTAGTCTCCTTATTGACACTAGGGGTACACTGTTGGTGCCTTAGCTGTACTGGTGCTAAGATCCTTCGATATCTGGTGGGCTAGATTAGCTCTTTTCTATATGGCAAATTGTACACAGATGTTTATATGCAGTTTGATGTTTTGGTTACTTTTCAACATTTTCATTCAGTCAGCTATTTCTTTGTACTGCTTATATATTTTAGGATGTTAAAACTTTGCTGCTATTTATATATATCACTACTGAGTTATTTTATCTTAATTTGCATGTATCTTTTGATCACCAACATGATTAGGATATAGTATTTCTCTTACAGTACTTATTTGATTAGCTATATGTATGCCTTACCTTATTTAACTTGCACTTGAGGCATGTCTTAGCATCTCTTTTTGCTTAAGTTATAAATGATGGTTTATAGCTTTTCCAGATACTGGTTGTTTCTGACTAGGACTACTTTCCTAGTGAATCTGGGACTACTTTTCCAGATGGTTTGTAGTACTTTTTGATGGAATTAACTTTAATCTGGGACTACTTTTCCAGATAAGTAGATGGACTCTACTAGTGGTAGGACTAAGTAAGAATATCTCATATTTGCAGTTACTTTTTAGTTATCTCATTTATATTTCAATTACTTTACAGTTGCCATTTCAGTTGCCTTTTGTTTACTTTACAGTTTTCGATAGCTCTTACTCTACAGTTCAGTACATTTCGCGTTACATTTTCATTTTATGCAGTTCTTACTTGTCTTATAGTTTAGCATGCATTCTACTACATTTTTATTTTCTGCAGTTCTTACTTATCTTATAGTTCAGTACGCATCTTGCTATATTTTCATTTTCTACAGTTCCTTTGTACTCACAGCTTTGAATATTCAGTTTTACCTTTCAGTAGTTCATTTTTATCTTTGGCATATTAGGATGTTAGAATTTTACTTTCAGTATCTGTACTTTCAGATTAGTTGTAAAGTAGCATGTCTTATATTGATTATATACTTAGACTTTTAATTTGTGTTTAGTAGATTTCTTTATGCATTAATTAACCTTTTCTACAGCTTGAATTGAGGTATGTGCTTACCTCACATCTTATTAAGTTATAATTAAGTTAATTATAACTTTGTTACCTTTCCTTACTGCTTACTGCTCTTATGTTGCTTAGTATTGTGATATCATTAAAAAAAAAATAAAAAAATTAACAATTTATAGCCTAAAATGTACTTAGACATTTTGTCTAACTATAATTTTCTTTTGTTGGCTAGGGTCCTACCATTGTGAAATCGACAATGGTAAATTCTGAGCTATTCGAGGTTGTGGGACCTTCTAGAGATCCGGTTCAGGAAGAGGAGCATACAGGAGAAGATTAGTAGTTTTTATCTGATATTGTGAGGATATGAGAGACTTTACTCTTTTTACTACATAAACTTTATCATCATTTTGTAATAATATAGGATTTAACTGCTTTACTTTTCATGTTTATGTATTCTGAGTTGTACAGTTTATATCTGGATTGTATGGATGTTACTCTTGTTTTTCTTCCGCACTCTGATAAATTATAGTATACTCATTTAAGTGATTATTTATGTTGTTACTCTTTGCTTATTAAGGCATATCCTCCCTTGACATTTGATTAAGAGGGTCCATTCCTTAATCTGAATGTTAAGTGAGGGTTTTCTAAGTGATGACCACCTCCTAATCTGGGTGATTTAGGGGCGGTCGCCATAGGTGACCACTAAGTATTGTGGGGGATAGGCCTGGCTACTAGAGGTACAAAGATACGCTGTTGTCGGGGGACCACTTGGCTGGCTAATCTGGGATGAAGGCCAACAGTGTAGATGATACTTAATATAAACCTAAAATTTCCATCAGTAATACACTAATAATACATTAATTTGTCATTGACTTTTAAATTAACATTTGGTCTTAATGGTAGAAAGGCTAGGGTTTAAACCCTAACTTATCTTGATTAAGATCTAAACCTTAATCATCTAAATCAAGTAACTTAATTGAAAGATAATTCAGTTAACATTATTCCAATAATGCATATGATTTGATATTGATCTTAAATCATTAAATTAGAAGTGCTAAGGTTAATATTAAATATGTGTAATTGAACCATCTAAATCTAAATTAGATTTTTGATTTTCTCTTATATAAGACTATTAGCATAAAATAAATAATAAAATTATAATAATTTATGAAATGATCTAACTCTAATAAAATTTTTGATTTCATCTCATGATTGTAGAATAGGAAAGAATTAGATGGATTTTAATCATCTGATCTGATCACTTTAACCTAAGTCTAACAAGTAAACCTTGAGAAGTAGAAAAGTGAGATCTTAAGGGTCTTGCTTTAGGATCATTTTTAAAATATTTAAGGACCTTAATTATTGATACCTTGAGGTAGGAAGAGCTTTTGTAATTTATTGAGGTAGAAACTTAGATGATCCTTCATAACTTTAAAAGTTAAACTTGATACCTTGTTGAAGAAACCACCTAAAGCAGTTAGAATGGAACTTCTCCCTTACAGTAGAATTCAATATTGAGTGATATATTGATCACATCCTTGGAGCCTTATATAGGACACACCTATTTAGAATATGGATTAATAGCTTTAATAAATCCTTGTTGATTAAATAAAACTTTATGAACCCAGATTATTGGTTGGGTATAGTCGGGTATACCCATAGTACTAGATTATTGCAGTAATATTCAAGATTGGTTGATTCACTCCAATGTGGACTTTTGACCAGGTGCTACCCTGAGGGATTAGACGAATACAGTCTTGTTAGATTAAATCTTCCAAGACTAAGAGTGTTACAATTAGTGAACAAGATCTTTAGTTTGAGATCTAAACTGTGATCAGGTTCAGCCTCCTATCGTAGTGCCCTTTGATAAGTGTAGTTTAAGCAAACTAAGTATCTCAAGTCACTTTGTGTAGGACACTGAGTATGCTTGTAATTAGGGCATTTAACGGCTTAGCCTGAGATGTAAACTGTGACCGGGTTCTACCTCATATTGTAGTGCACTTCGGTAAGTGCAGTTTAAACAAGCTAAGGGTTAAATCCACCTTCCTTGCAAATATGCTAAATATGTGTATACAATCATTCCAGCTAATAATTTTTAAGTAAACTCTCAACTTTAACCAATTATTGAGATTAAAATTTAGGAGTCAGAATCATTTTAGCAGAATTTTGCATAATGCAGACTTTGGATGCATTATCAGATTTTAAAATATTTCTTGGATTTATCTCATATAGTTAAGAAGCATGAGCATGAGCATAAGCATGATGTGTGAGTATCAGAATGATGTACATGTATCAGTGATGATTTATAGGTTACGGAATGTTGCATATATTGACTGGAAAATTTCAGGATGCATCGGCATCATCAGTAAACGGTATTCCCAACTGGATGTATGTATACATTGAACTGTACTACTCATAGTAGTTCAGTGATATTTAGTTGTATATCAGCAGCATACAGTGTTGTGGCATATTCAGATGCATAGTTTCAATAACATACAACATAGTCTTACATATGATTACTCAATTTCAGATTCATTACTATTTCAGTTTACTGAAAGTATTCAGTATAGTTCAGCTTCATTTTACTTTACTTCTATTTTGTATAGTCTTATACAGTTTTACGCTTTTAGTTATCTTTACAGTATTTTTATGGATTTAATTACATTATGTAAATGTTAAATGAATAACTAGAACTATTTAGATTAGTTTCGATGTGTTAGATTTATTGTCTAACACGGGGGTACTTTTGGGATCTGGTAATTTGTTAGATCTTGAGAATTACATTGAGCTAGGTCAGGAGGACACCTAGAAGATTCAGTAGGAGCCCGTGGAGCACTAGTGGACTCTCTTCCAATTTTATTACCTTTATGCTTAGTTTATTTCAGTTTAGTACTTAGCTCTATATCTGTTATTCAGTAAATGTTTGTTACAATTCTGGATGTATTTTTTTTCTTTTCTGAGACAAATATTTTCATACAGCTTCTGTGATGAATGTTTCTGGATGTTTGCTTTAAGCTTTCGCACTCTGTTATATACTACTTATACTTTGTATTGTGATGTGATCAGTATACTGTAAATGCCCATATCTTATACATAAATTGGATTCCTATTATATTCTAAATCTAATGTATGTATTTATCTAATACTTAGGATAAGAATACTACTCTTATCTTAAGTATTAGCTCTCAACCTTCCTTGAGGTTGAGTCAGCAGCCCTTAAGATGGGCTTGGTTTTCTGCTATTCGGGGAGACGAGTTATTCCTCCTCGAGTGGCGCGCCGCTCTGCCACCAAAATTAATCATAACTGTCTCTTCTGCGCACGGTGACGGGGCGGGGTGCTACATGATCGATCAAGTTAAGACCTAAAAAAGGGCTAGGTCCGAGCAAGGGCCAGGCGATCTAGGCCACCTAGACTCAACCACCATAGGGGTTCGATCTGTCTCACCTCCCTGAAAATGTTTGGATCGAACCCGGGGCCACTGGTGGTCTCTGTGGGGAGAATTGACTCCCCATAGTAGCTCTATAATAGAAGCCTCAGGTGAGTAAGGTCCAGGTGAACCAAACCTTCTCACAAGGGGCTTCGGGTCTCAATCAGTGCATCTTTGCTCAAAAATGGATTTGCAATCGAGCCATGGCCATGGCGTGCCTTATCAATAAAGAATTCTACCAATTAGGTTTCCTTAATCGATCACTGTTTGGTAAGGGTGCATGGGGACGATGGCACTGTGCGGGTTGGGTCAGCCCATAACCTGCACTGTGCGATGGTGGTGGGTTCCTGAGGCCCCAATGGACCCGCAGTGGTTTGAATATCGAGTTGAACCCGTTTTAATAAATCCAATTAATTGGATTTATTTTCCTTAAGGAAAATAATTCAATTTATCGAATCATAGGAATAATTAATTGGAAAAATGCAGAATAAATTATTTGAATAACTTTAAATTGACTGATCCAAACCCTATAATATTATATACCAAATTGATCAAAAAAATATGAGGAATAAGAATATAAAAGAATATTGCACTTTTAATGATTAGATTTTCTAATTTAGTATAATTATTACAGAACTTAATTAGGGTTTATTAGCATGTATACTTAACTAAATTGCATGATTTAGGTGTCATTGTTTTCCTTATACTTTGTAGAATGAATGTATTAGGTGGATTAATTTTTTGATTAATGTATTATTAATTATGCCTAAATCCTGTAAATGCATAATTAGTGAAAATTAGGGTTTCTAGTTAAAGAAATTCAATAAACTTAGTCTCTAATTGTTCATATAGGTAAGTAGATAACTAATGCCAAGTTTCATAAATTTTTTATTATTGAATTTGTAATTAGGTGTTAATCTATTTGTTTTGATTTAGGGTTTGATTAGCACTAATTACTCTCTATTTTCTAAAAATTTATATTAGTATGCTTTCATAATAGTAATATGAATGTAATTAACCTTCACATGTACCTTGAACCCTTGAATTATGTAATTTGACATTAGGTGCTAATTAGTTAAAGCATAATAATATAAAATTGACCTTAAGATCTTTAAGGTTTGGATTTAATTAATTAATACTTGATCTCAACCTGAATCTTGCCATCAATAACACACCAATAATACATTAATTTGTCATTGATCTATAAATCAATAATTAGTCTTAATTGGGTAAGGATAGGGGTTAAACTCTAATCAATTTGATTAAAACTTGAACCATTAATCACTTAATCAATTAAGTTGATTGAAAGGCAATTCAACTGACATGATTTCAATAATGCATATGATTTAGTATTATTCTTAAATCATTGAATTAGAAGTGCTAAAGTTAATAAAGAACCTATGTTATTTAAACATCTGAATCTAAGCTTAAAATCCCTAATTTTCTCTTATATAAGACTCTTAGCATGAGAATAATAATAAAACTGTAATGATTTACAAAATGACCTAATCCTAATAATATCCTTAATTTTATCCTATGATTATAATATAGGATGTGATCAGATGGGTCTAACCATCTGATCTAATCAAATAAATCCAAGCTTAATAAATAAAACTTATGAGTTTAGCATAAATGTTAGAGGTGTGAGATCTTGATGATCTTACTATAGGAGTGTAATGTAATATCTGAAAAGCTTAATAGATATTAACACATTGAGGTAGGGAGATCTTTTGTTGATCCATATGGTAGAAAATCAAATGATTCTCCCTTAGCCTTAGAAGTTGATCTTTAAACCTTGTGATAGAATTCACCTAAGGCATTAGAATGAGATTTCTCCGATGTGATAGTAACCTATATTGAGTGATCTTTTGGTCACATTCTCAGAGCCTTGTGTAGCATTTACCCAATTAGAGTCAGGATTTATATCTTTGATAAATCCTTAAGTGTTAAATAGAATTGCTGAAGACTCAGATTATTAGTTGGTTATGATTATGTATATCCATGGTACTGAGTCACTCCAGTAATATTCATGATTGGTTGATTCACTTCAATGTGGACTTCTAATCAGGGGCTATCCTGAGGGATTAGACGAATATAGTCCCACTAGAGTAAATCATCCAAGCCTAAGAGTGTCATAATCAGTGAACTAGATCCTTAATTTGGGGAAGAATAACTATAATAGGGTTCTGCCTCCTATCTTGGTGTGCCTCAATAAGTGCAGTTATAAACAAACTAAGTTCTAAATTCACCGCTCTTGGAAACTTACAACCATGTGTATACAACATTTCCAACTGATTATTTCAAATAAAATTCTATATTAAATAAATTATTAGAACTAGAACTAGGAGTTAGAATCAACTTAGATAGATTCTATACAATGGAGACATTGATTTATTATCTAATTTTAAAACATTTTTGAGATTTTTAGATTTTAAGACATGTAGTGTAGAGACATAAACATGATCATAAGCATGGGTATATGTATCAGTGATTATGTATGGATAATGGGATGTTGCATACATTAATAGAGGAAATTTAGGGTATTCAGACATCACAACAAATTATAATTTAGTTTCACATCAGTAACACACAGTATGGTGGTATATACAGATGAATGACTTCAGTTGCATACCACATAGTCTTACATGTCATTTATTCAATTTCAGATCATATACTATTCTTACTCATTTTTAATATTCAGTATATAGTCAGTCTTACTCCACTTCAGTTTTGTACAGTTTCTGCTTTTCAGCTATTTTTGCAAATTTTCTACAGCTTTGTTTACTTTATTTAAATATTAATTTAATAATTAGAACTGTTTAGATTAGTTTCAAAGTGTTATACTTATTGCCTAACACATGGTACTTTTGGGATTCGGTAATTTTCTAGATCCTGAGCAACTTGCTGAGCCATGATAGGAGGACTCTCGGGAGATCCAGGAGGAGTTCGTGGAGCCTTAGTGGACCCTCCTTCAGTTTTACTATTTTTTTTATTTTTAGTTCAGTATTTAGACTTTATTTCAGTATTATTTCACTAAACTGTTTGTAATAATTTTTGAATATATTTTCTTTTCTTTTCTGAGATCAATGTTTAATTTAGTTTCTATGATGAATATTTTTGGATGCATGCTTAACTTTTGTACTCTGTTTATATATTACTTATACTTAGTATTGTGATGTGATCACCATACTGGAAATGTTGATATCATTATACATATGTTGGATTCTTCATCTTACTTTCATAATATAATGTATGTTTTAGCCTAATATTTAGGATATGTACTATTCTCATCTTAATTATTAGCTCTCGACCCTTCTCATGGTTGAGTCAATAGTTTTCAGTGGCTTAGTTACAACTATTTGGGGAGATGGGTTATGTCTTCCTGAGTAGCACACCGCTCCACCGCCAAATTGATTAAGTTATCTCTTTTGCACGCAGTGATGGGGTGGGGATGCTACATAGCTGCAGTGTGCCTTGGCACCTGGCTACCCGAGGCTTGGGCGCTATGACGCGTCGTAGCATCTAATAGATTTTAGGTTTAGTTCAGGTTTCGACCCTAAGCTATTTGAGGGGTATTTTGGGCTATTTGGGGCTTAAAATAGAGTTCGGTACTTAAGGGAAACTTAAGGAGAAGTTTCTAGGGTTGACATAAGAGATTGCAAGTGCTTTGGCTGCAGTGAGGAGAAAAGGCTAAGGAGGTAGCAGCTTTGCAAATGAGCTCTTGCATGTAAAGAAATCATTAACTAGGTGGTGGCTGCTTCTTCTCTCCTACATCCTAGAGTAAGAGCTAGTATTTTTAGAGAAAGTTAAGATCTTTGTAACTCTGTATTATTCGAGATTCATAGTGGAAATTTTTGAGTGGTGTGGCTTCATGTTTTTTCTCATTCTTAAGTTTTTCAAGTAAATCTTTGTCTTTAGATGTGCTTGTGGTTTTGATGCATGCATGTGCTGTAATCTTTATTTTGCTGTGTGATTTTGTATACTGCTTAGTAACCTTCAATGCATCCCCGATCCACGATTGAGAGTGCACAAATCTCTTCCACCATGGTGTGCATGGTTTTTCTACATGAAAACACAAAAGTCCAAGCCAACAAAGCCAACAACACCAACAACCAACAATTCCAGTAATTCAATAATGCCAACGCTGCAAATAGAGAAGCTCCAGAAAACCAACAATGTCAACATCTAAACATAGAGAAGCAAACAAAGCCACTTGCTGAGAAGCTTCGACGCCAACAGAGCCAACAATGCCAATAATACCAACAAGGCTAACAATGCCAGCACTTTCAACAATACCACCTATGTAAACAAAAATGCTCTAACAAACCAACAAAATACAAATAAAAGCATAAAGATAAGCACAGGTACAAAGCCAACATAAGGAAAAATAGGAAGACTCCAACACCCCGTAGTACTTTTTAAATACAATAAAATTCAGATTGATAATATAAAAATAGCAAAAAATAAGATCTATTTTCTTAAATAATTATCTTGTAAGAATATCAAGGATATTTTAAATCTTATTTTCCAAAATTCCAAATTTAATTTTATATTTTTAATTTAAATTAACGTATGTATAACATATTGGGAGCTTAACTCTAATAACGAAATCACACAACAAACATGAGAGAATTTCAGTATAATTTTGCTCGTATAACGCAATCAAAACAATAGATTAATGGGCACTTCAGTGTCTGTTCTTAGGATATTTACTTTGGTTTTTTCCTCAGTGCTTGCTTTTTTTTATATGCTGGCTAGATATTACTATTTTGACTTCTAAGAGTTTCTACGATCTTAGTTTGGCCTTTGGGTTGCTACTCTCTTAATTACCCCGAGCTTGTAATTGCATGTTAAATCTGCTAATACCGATTCCAGAGCCCTCACGATTTTTCTAGTTCTCAGATTCTCATAGCAACAAAATTGCTAAACTAACTGTATTATATAGCTATAGTTAGTAGTTAAGAGTTAGTGTATCTATCATTTCAAATAAATAGAATTCAAAATAAGAAAATATTTCTTATAATAAATGTTGAATGGAGATATTTCAAGTTCCACCTTCTGCAATTTTTAAATGGCGTCAGTAGGATGCTTCGTATGAACACCCGGCCTCATAAGAAATTACTCATCAAAGGTCACGTCCTTGCTTATCACAACTTTCCTATCCTCAATATAATATATTTTGCAAACTTTAGCTACTAGTCGCCCAACAGTATGACAGGCATGATTGTTATCCATCATCACAACACCACTCTCCAACACTTAATAAGTCTGGAACTAATTGCATCATGTTACTAGTGAAAAATTGAGACTTTAGAGGATTGATTTTGAGCCCAGAAATTTGTTCCAGAGAAGAAATAAGGTATTTAATTTTATTGACAAATTTTCCACTCACTTTACTAAAAATCAATCATGTCCATAATCCAACATGAGTTTTCTGTGTGCAAGCACTGAGACACCGCCATCAGAGATAATTTGAGTCATCAGCATTGAAGTTCACTTGTGTAACATTCATTGTTGTGACTGATGAATCATTCCCTTTATTATTTAATTTCATACAATCCCTCTTCCAATGGCCATCTCCAAGCAAAAGACGCACTGTTTGCGCCCAAGATTTTGACCCATGAACTTGTCCCTCTTATGGCTACCACCACCATTCTTCTTGTCATATCTTCTGCATCAGAAGATAAGTGCTTCCAAATTTTCTGACTTCAAAAACTTTTTGTCCCTTCTTTGAAGCTCGTTATTCAACAATGTCATCATCACTTCATCATACCTAAAGGCCTTCTTCCCATGAATGAGTGTTATGGTGAAGTTCTTATACTCATCCAGAAGAAAGCTTAATAGAAGAAGTGTCTTATCTTCTTGCTCTACCTTTTCATTCAAATTAAAAAGATCTTCCAATAACTTGATGAACTCATTATGTGTTCATCAATGGAAATTCCATGCCACATCTGAAATCTGTACTAGCGCCGCTTCATGTGGAGGCGATTTTCCACGCTCTTTGTTAATGTAACAGCCCAAGGTTGTCACCCTAGTCAATTAGGACTTAATATAGTCCTGATCTTGGCTCTAACACCCTTAATAAGTCATTAGGATCACACCATAAAGTTTTGGTTCAAATTAGGTGTCAAATGAATCACACCTTAATTCTAGGAATTTCAAGAATCCTGAAAATTGTCTATTTAAATGGACATCAAATCAAAAATTGGACTTCGCCATTGCGCTCATCACCCCCAAATTAGTTAGGGGTGATGTTTGGAGACAATTGGGAGTCATGAAATTTTCGTCGAATATTTTAATATATTTAAAATACTCTGAAAAATAGTAAAATTAAATATTCATTAGAATCGAAATTTGACTTCGTCGTTGCATTTCTCACCCTTCAATTAGCTAGGGATGAATTATTAGAATTTTTAGAAGTCATTTAATTATTTAATTTTAATTAGAAAATTTAAAAAGAATTATTAAATAATCAGTAATTATTTTTCTTAAATAAATTTATAGCCACACAAATATTAAAAAAAATAAAACTTTATGATCAAATTTTTCCCTACACAGATTTTCTCACGAGGTGTTCTATAAATCAATGGAAAGCTCTCATCGAGACCTTTCTATTGATACCAAATATGTCTTCGAGTTTTGCAGATAACCTAATAAATTATAAGCCCTAATTCGAGCTTAAAGAAAATAAAGGGGGTACCTTTATGGTTCGTTTTGGAGCTCAAATGAAGAAGATGAAGTTACTACTCTGCTCTATGATAGATCCAAATGATGTAAACCAGACTTGATAAAAAAATATGATTAAAAATAGAATATTTTTGAGATCCTAAACGGTGACATAGCCACCTAGCCGCGAAGAAGAAAGAAGTAGAATTTTTTTTTTAATAATTAATTATTAAATACATTTTAATTATTCAAAATTAAATAATTAAACAAATTTTGAAAAATCTCAAAATTCACCCCTAGCTAATTTAGGGGTGTGGAACGCAACGGTGAAGTCGAATTTCGATTTCGATGAAATTTTTTTTTTTAAATTTTCAAATTATTTAAATATATTAAAATATTCGCCGAAAATTTGACCACTTCCAAAAATTCTCAAAAATTTACCCTTTGCTAATTTAAGGGTGAGGAATGCAATGATGCAGTTGGATTTTTGTTTCGACGAATATTTAATTTTTCTCATCTTTCGAGTTATTTAAATATTGTTAAAATATTTGACAGATTTTCAACGATTTTCGATTGTCATCAAAACATCACCCCTGGCTAATTTGGGGGCAATGAGTGCAATGACGAAGTCTGATTTTTTATCTGAGTTTAATTTAAATAGGTCAAATTCCAGGGTTTTTGAAATTCCCAAAATTAAAATTTGATCCATTTATTTCCTGATTTGGACTAGGTCTTTGTGGTGAACTTATAATAATTTAATTAGAGTACTAGAATTGACCTAAGTAACAACTTAGATTGTTCCATTTATACATGAAAATAAAACTTTGACAGACGATCCTAGCAGTGAGGGTGGAGGGATGCCCACTGGTTTTTGGTGGAGACTTTAAACTGAGTTCTCTCTCAAGTAAAGAAACACGGTGGGAATGCATTCAAAATGACAAATACTCAAACGGACTTTCGGGAGGTCCTAGATACGTGCCATCTCACGACCCAGGCTTTGTTGGTCCACCATTCATGTGGAACAACAACAGGGAGGGAGCTTCTACTTATTTGGGAGCATTTGGACCAGTTTTTTCTCAACACAATAGCAATGGACCTTCTGTCGGGTGTAGTCATGCACCACCTCCCTTGGGTAACTTTTGGTCATTGCCCAATTATTTGGATAGACATTTCTCTCAAGTTTCAGAGTACCCGGAGCGAGGTACAAGTTCGAAGACACTTGGCTATAGTACCCAGAGGTTTTCTCTATGGTTGAGAGGACTTGGGGGCAAACCGTCACGTGGCTCGCCATCCTCAATCCTCAACCACAAGATGACACATACTCTCCAGGCAGGCCGAGATACACATCCTGATCCGTGGAGAAGGGATAACAATATGTATGCTCCACTCAGTTCTGCAAATAAGCAAGGTGATCAGCGTGGCATACATAATGTATGTCTTGTTTGATGTTTGTAAAGCTACCAAGCATCAATTGAAGACTCTAGACCGAATTTCATAACACTAGGAATTCCAATTTTGACATTTTGATTATGAAATAGCAACGCCTAATTAATTACCTTTCAGCCAACCCTCATGACCGTAAAACAAATGCGGATTTTGTTTCTTATTAGCACTCATTAGACGTGGAATACTTTTATCAAAAAAGTTGGGCTGCTCAAAGAGCAAAATTGCATTGGTAGAAATAGGTGAAAAGAATCATATTTAAAGTTTCTTTATGCCCACATCAACTACTAGAGAAATAAGAATGCAATAGTTTTCTCTCCTCCTGATGGCATCTCTATTGCTGATCATGCAGTGAATTATTTTACAGCCCTTTTAGATAATAATGTCTCTACTTTTAATAATCTTGCTCCATTCTATAAATTGTTGCCAATGATGTTCATTTGACCTTAAGCCTAAGTCCTCTTTTGCTGTGATTAAACAAGCCAATTTCTGCTTCAACAAAAATGCATCCCCTGAGCCTGATGGTTTTAACAACTACTGCTCATAAAACTATTGATAAATTTATTGTAAATCAAAAAAAAAGCTTTTCTTCTTCCAAATCTTATAATTGTGGCTCAATCTAGTTTCATCAAAGCTAGGTCGACAACTGATAATATTTCGTTGCAAACTCTATTTTGCATGGGTGTAACTCTCGAAAGAAAGACTTTAATGTGCAAAAATTGATTTACTCAAAAGCTTTTGAGTCTGCTAACAGAGGTTTTAGTATTAGTAGGTTGCAGAAAATGGGCTTTCCTAGCACTCTTATAAATTAGATCTCAGCTAATGTTTATAATATAGTAATGTTAATGGCAATATTATTGTCCTTTCAGTTATACAAATGGAATAAGGCAAAGTTATCCTCTCTCTCCCTCCTTTTCTCTTTACAATTGCTCTTAATGAGTTATCTAACATAATTGATGAGGGCCAGTGGTAACTCTAGCTTTAAATCATTCAAAATTCAACTTTTCAAGTGCTCACCCCTTCTTTTTGCCGGGTGACATACTTATATTTGGGGAGGCTTTGACCTCCAATCTTAAGTCAATAAAGGCATGTTTGGTAAAATTTACAACCTATTTGGGATGCAAATGAGGATAAATCAACCATATATTTTTTTCTAAAGGTGCTGACAATGCAGCCCAACTGGCTCCTATATTAAATATTTCTAATAGAGATCTTCCCTCTAAGTACTAGGGATTGTCATTGCATCAATCGAAAACCTCTCTAGAGCTTTCTACTCCTCTTTTAGATAAGTTACACGCTCTCCTTGCTTGTTGGTTCATAGGATCCTTAGTTATGCGAGTTGATATCAATTCATCAAATTCTTGATTTGGAACCTCTTTCTTTAATATGGCTCAAAGCTATCCACATTTCTAAGGTTGTGCTCTATAAAATTAAGATTGTTTGCTCCAGATTTCTTAATTCATGTAGTATGGAGAAGAAACTTTTTGTCATGGCTTGGGACAAGTTGGTTGCTCCTAAAAAAAAGGGTGGTTTAGGCCTTTTATTCTCCTATTGTCTTGAAGTCAAACAGTAAAATGACTCTTAATTGGAAAGAATTAACCTCTCAATCCATCTTATTTCAAAGCTATCCACATTTCTCATCTTATGTCAAAAACCTGCATAAAATTGCAAACGTTATGTGGCCTCAGTTTACCCTTGCATGGAAGAACTAATGGTTCTGTTCTTGTCAAATTTCAAAGTCTGGATTCCTTACCCTTGCCATGGTAAAAGGTATTTGCTTCAATTTCTTTGTCAACGCGAGTTGGTATAAGATAATATCATTCAAAGATAACAATCTTTCTTTTTCTATTGCGGATTGGAAAACCATATGTGGTGGTGCCTACAAACTGTTGATGATCTTAATGCTCGAGTTGTGCATCAAATTTTAGAGCTAGTTGATTCAATTGGGAAATGGAAGAAAAAGCTTCTATTGCGATCAATTGGGATCATTATTTATAATATGTGGCATGATCACAATAATAAAAGTTTCAATCATTGATATATATTTGTTGCTGCTCCCGTAAAATTATTGCTTCTCCTGGAAAATGCGGTCAAATAATTCTGATATTGACATAGAACTTATTAAGCGTTTTGATATTCTATATTCATATATTTCTTTATGGCTGGCTTTTGTCAAATTAGTATTACTTGAATTCCACCCTTCAGATACCATCTTATTCAACATCTATCTGCCAGTTTTGGTTCTCAATCGGTTTTCAGTGGAGCATAGTTTTAGGAAGGAATATCTTCTTTAGATATCTCATTCTATTCCGAGTTTCTTTCTATGGTCGAGCATTACAAGTGTTGCTTGTAACTCCGACGAGGAAGAAATGCTTCTGTGCATTCTTGAACGTTGCTGGAAACTTTGGTTTCTATTACATGCTGTGATTTTTCTCGGTTGTTTCTGTATTGTGAATGGCTATGATCATGTATATTGAGACTATAATTTCGTTTTTTCAATGGATGGCTGCATTATTGTTGACGGCATATTTCATTTGAGTTCTTCGAGCACGACTGTTTATGGATGTTTCTATATGGAACTTTTGGCTATTAATGTATTCTGGCTGCCCCAATTGATCGGTTATGCTGGCTTGATGTTGTTGCCTTCGAATAGATTTTGACAGGCGAGGAGGATTTCCAACTGTTGAGTATTCAGGGTCGGATTTGTTTCAAGATTAATATATTGCAGGCAAGAAAAAAATCTTCTTGATTACTTATAAATAATTCATGAGTACTGATTTTCATTTTTCCAAAATGCTCATTCTCTTTCCTTTTTTTCAGTTTCGTATAATTGTAAGATTCTGTCTTATAATAGTCAACACAAGACCTGACGCTCAGGCGCTCTGGTGCTTAGGCGCACCCAGGTGCCCAACAGATAGAAGTCGGACTCCCAAGCGCCCAAGAAGTAGAAGAGAAGATGCTCAGGCACGCCTGGGAGTCCGCAGAAATCCCAAGCCCGAGCGTGACGTGTTCAAGACTGTTTATGGTACTTTGAGAGCAAAATTGGGATCCCATATATATATTCTAACATGTTGAGTTAGAGTTGTAAGGTGTGTGCCATTTTCTGTAAGAGGCTTGAAATCCTAGAGTGAGAACAATGAGAAATTTGAGAGAGAAGAAGAAGAAGAAAAAACTTAGGGCTGTGAATCACTTCTTCATCAAGAAGATTGATAAGTTTTCTGCAATTCTGTAAGCTCTATTTCTATAGCAGATTTTCTTTTCGTGGGTTGTCTCATTCTTGAATTTTTCACGTATATTTTTATGTTCGTATGCTTGTATATTTATGCTACGATTATTCTTTGGTTATATGTTGGAATATCTTTCGTTTTTTCTTCGGCAACTCTCAGTGGTCAAATCTTGATCATAAGAAATTTCTTCGGAGTAGAAGATCTCCCGGTTGTCTCTACAAGTGGTATTCAGAGCATTGTTTCTTGGCATCAGGGTTTGTTAACTTGAGTGGGAGTAATGGTCGACAAAATGAAACACAAGATTGAGAAGTTTAATGGAACAAAACTTTGCATTTAAGTAGATGTAAATGGAGGATTTCTCTACAAAATGAAGTTTTACTTACCATTTGAAGGAGTCAATAAGAAACTTAAAAACTATGGTCGGAAGGAGAACGGAAAGTCCTCCCTAAAACGACACTAGGCTTAATACGCATTTCTTTACCCTCATCGGTTTGCATTTAACATTGTGAATGAGGAGACGATAGTCGATCTCAGGGCGGCCCTTAATTGAATGTACAAGAAGCCCTCAACTTCCAATAAGGTATTCCTGATGAAGAAGCCATTTGATATGAAGATGAGAAATGGCGGCTCAATGATAGAACACCTGAATGGCGGCTCAATGAAGCTCGGTGGAAATCAACTTCAATGATGAAATTAGAGTTTGTTGAATTTTGTCTTTTTGCCAGGTAGCTGGGATGCAATGGTGACTACAGCCAAAAATTCTTTTGGAAATGCCAAGTTAAATTTTGATGACATTGTCGGGCCCGCTGGTAAACGAAGAAGTAAGGAAATGCTTCAACGATGAAATGACTACTTCAGCATTAAATGCATAATTTTAGGAAGAAGTACAACCAAAAACTTAATAGAAGCGGGTCTAAGTCAAGGTAGGGAAAATAAAAGCAGTCTAAGTCAGGGGTAAGGCAGAATATTAGAACTGTGGAAAATCTGGACACTTCAAGAAGGACTACACTGACATGAAGAAGTCAGGAAGAGGAGGTAAAGACAAGAATCCCTCAATGAATATTTCAGCAAATGAAGATCAAGATGTGTTGATTTTATCCCTTATTAGCACTAAGTCCTAAGTGGTGAACTCATGTGCTTCCTTTCATGCAACTCCAAGCAAGAAAGCTTTCAAGAACTACACCAAAAGTGATTTGAGAAAAATTCACATGAGTGATAACAAAACTTGCAGCATTATTGGAAATAAAGATCTAGAAATCTAGTTGTCGAATGGGTCAATGTGAAAGTTGAAGGATGTTAAACATGTTTCCTTTTCTGGGAGAAACATGATTTCTGTCAGCCAGTTGGCTCGTGAATGATACAACACAAGCTTCATAGAAGGTTCTTGGAAGGTGACTAAAGGTGCATTGTGTAACACCCAAGTCATTATTAAGTTAATTAAGACTAAATCGAGCTTAAAAATTAGGATTCCGGGCAACTTCAAAATTAGATCAAATCAAAAATAATATTTGGTAGAGTATATTTTTGTGATCGTAATGCCCAAATTTGAGAGAAATCTAGATAATGAATACTCCTAAATTAATTTTTAAATAATTAAACATCAAAAAATTAGAAAAATTAAATATGAGTCCAAATTCAGTGATTTTATTTACATTACATTACGAATATTAGAATAGGCTATAAAATAAGTTTCATCAAATTCGGAGCTTCAGATTGACCTTAATTAAATTTGAAGTTTTAATCATCAAAAAATAATAAAATAAAATATAGATCAAAATAAAAAAATTAGGTACGAATGTGTTCATCTCGTCGAAATACATCCCTAGGTCAAGTTTCGTTAATTTTGGATATCCAAAGTTGGGAAAACTATGAATAATTTAATTTATTTTATTTTTAATAAGATTTTTAATTTTTCACTCTTCTCTCCCCGAACCTGCATGCCCTATGGCATGCGATGTGCGGCGCTTGCCGCCCCTAATGGCGGCTGGTCGCCCGCAGGCCCTCTCGATTTTTCTATAAATACCCCTAGATCTCTCCTTTTCCTCCACCACCGGCCCAGCCACTTCTCCACCGATGAAGTCATCGTTGCTTCACTCCTCTGCTCCGATCGATTGTCGATGGAGGACTCTCTCCATGTGCACGTAATGGAAGATGATGAAAAAAAAAAAAATTTTTCTTAATTTTTTTTTCTATTTTAAATGAAATTAATATTAATAATAATAATAATAAATTTATTATTATTATTTTTATTTAATTAATATTATTATTTTTGTTGTAATTTCCATTCTTATCAATTTAATTATGTTATTATTATTATTATTTTATTATTATTATTATTATTTTGTAATTTTTGTTTCAATCATTTTAATTATGTCATTTTATTTTCTGTCATTATTATTATTATTATTCTTCAACTTTTATTTATATTATTTTAATTCTATTATTATTGTTATTATTATTACTAATTTTTATAGTTTTCATTTATGTTATTTTAATTCTTTCATTATTATTATAATTATTATTATTATTATATTTCTCTCATTTTAATTCTTTCATCCTTATTTCAGTGAATTATTATTATTACAGTTATTTTATTATCATTATTATTTATAATTTTTTTACTGTTATTTTTTTAATTATTATTATTATTATTATTATTATTATTATTATTATTAATTTTTTTATTATGTGAGAGAAAAATGAGAGATAAAAAAATAAAAGAGAGATAGAGAAAAAAAGAGTGTTAAAGAAAAAGATATAGAAAATAAAAAAAAAAAGAAAGAAAGAAAGAGAAAGTGAAATATAGAGAGAAAGAAATAAAAAGAGAAAAAAAAAAGAAGAGAGAGAAATAATAAATAAATAAATAAAAAGATACATAAGAAGAAGAAAGAAAAGAAAGAAGAGAGTGAAAGAGAGAAAAGAGATATAATAAAAAGAAAAAGAAAAAAGAAGAGAAAGAAAGATCATAAATAAGAGAAAAAAGAGAGAAAAAGAGATGAAAGAAAAGAATATCCTTCTCTTATTATTATAGAATCAACTTATTTTTACTTTTATCATTATCACTATTTTATGATAATTTTCTTATTATAAATATTTTATTATATTTTTATTTTATTAAAATTTACAACAATAAAATTATAACTATTGAAAGGATAACTAATTAATTCTTGATTAATTACTTAATAATTAAATACCAAAATTATGAAGATATATCTGACTTTTGACTTTTGACGATTACCGAGCAAATAACGAAATCACAAATTCACAAGTAATAGATCATAGTACATGCACGTGCAACACAAACACAATTATGCAAACCATCCAAACATAGAAATTTACATGAAAAACTTAAAAATAGGAAAAATCATGGAGCCACACTACATAATAATTTCCCTTATATAAAATGATAGAGTATATAGTTACAAAAAACTTAAACTTCTCAAGGAACACTAGTTCTTACTCTAGGATGAAGGGGAGAAGTAGCAGCCACCAACTAAAGTGTCTTCTCCAATATGTAAGAGCTCCCGTGCACAGCTGCTCTCTCTTAGGATTCCTCCTTGAAAACTCCTCCTTCATCAACCAAAGCCTCTCAATCTAAAATTCAAACTTAGGAAACTCCTCCAACTTGTTCTCTTAATTTTCCAGCTCAATTTTGGATCCCAAAACATTCAAAATGCCCCCCAATTTATTTAGGGTGAAACCTGAACTGGAGAATAATTTTATCATGCGCAATTATGTGTCGTAATCCTTGAGCTCCGGGTAGCCAGGCACTAGAGTGCGATGTAGCGCCCTGGTCTCTATTTTCCTAGGCACTATAGCGCCCTCCTCTCTGGCGTCTACTGCTGCACAAACCCAACGCTTTAGCGCCCGCCTTTCGGGTGTCTATCGCTGCAGCGCACTATAGTACACCATTTCCACTGCGACATGCTGGAGCACCCATTTTCGTTGCGGCGCGTTGTAGCCCCTGCTTCTTGATCTGCAAGTGTTGAGGCACGCGATATCACCTTCTTCTCGGCTAAGGGCGGCAACGACATGCTGCAGTGCATGTGTTGTTGCTGGACTTCATACTTTGTTCCAAATCATCTCAAAACCCCCCGAAAGCTCATCGGAGCACTATTAGCATCTTCTTGATGAACTAAATGCTCTCCACAATATAACATTAGTTAATATAAAACCTTAAAAAAACCTAAGCATAGACCTAATCTAATGAAAAGAATGATATAGGATAATAGATTGGTTAGAATAAGCTAAGCCTTAGAATATAAGTCAAAAAGTGTTATAACTTGGAGTTTGATAACTTGAGCTAGGCAATAGTAAGATTGTACTTAGCATATATAATGGAACTATAGATAAATAGAATTATGAAGCACCCAATTGCATAAATTCCTAAACTTATATATAGCAATGAAAATTGAATCATTATCAACCTCAAGTAAACATAAAATTATTCAATAAATATAGATTTTATCTCATAATTAAGTTAATTATATTTATAAAACTATTTTGCCACTACATGAAAGTTTAAATAACATAATGTTTTCCAAAAGTGATCATTTATATTATTATTTATATATCAATTAACTAAGAGATCTATCATATCTAAGTTAATTAAGGGGCCTCATTATCCCCAAACATGAAGATAAGTAATTAGAAATAGAAAATAAACATATATCATTTAGTTTACAATAATTTGATAATCCTTAAAATATTGTTACACATTGAGATTAAAACCTTGAATTCATTAAACATTGTGCATAAAATATAATAAACATTTAAAATATACTTGAGAGGGGTTTATACTTGGTGGATTATAGTACAACTATCATTAATTCTGGGCAAAGCTATTAGAGTATCTAGAGACCACATAATTCTTATAAGGGGGAATGTGCGTGTTTTTTTGACCCCACTTACTTATAAATGAGTATATGTACTCAACTCTTCACGTGTTCTACACCCACAGTACCAAATACAAGATAAATAAATAACATTTTATATTATAATATCTTATGATTGTATTTTAGTATAATTAGTTCCTGAGACTTTGGTTATTTACTTACTTTGTTGCAGTACCTTACTTTACAGTTTTGTATACTTACAATTTGTATAGTATAGCTTTACTTGTCACCTACATATTTTCTTGCACTATCTTTTACTGTTACCTAGCATTTTCTTTATTGGACATATTCATGTTCCCTTACTTGTTAAGTGCATCTTTATACAAAAGCTTTATTAACCTATTTGATGCAGGATTGAACAGCTGTATTGCATACTTACAGTCTTTGACATTATTTCCTTTATGTTCAATCGTTTGCATTTTGCTCTGCCTTAAATAAATTGTAAATGGCTAATGTTGTGGCGGCCCAACCCCGACGTGGTCCTGTTAACTCTTAAGTTAACGTGATTACGGTGGAGTGGTCACCAAATGACAAGGTCCCTAATTATAATTAGATTAGGTACTAATCCTAATCCATCATAATTAAAGACTTTGTCATTTCCAAAGTATATTTCCACTAAATGAAAAGTACAAGAAAGCAGAGTGCGAAAGCAAAATAGTAAACATCCATTCATTACAATATAAGTAACTAAACATCCAACTCAGAATACGTAAAGCAGCAAAAAAAAAATAAAGTTAACCCCTATATTATTACAACATGATTTTAAAAGTTAAGCAGAAATGGAAAAAAAAAATAAGCCACTCATCCTCACAATGCAGAAAAAAAAAGCTAAGGGTCTTCAACAGCTCGATTCTCTTCCTGAGCCCGGTCTTCAGAAGGCTCCACAACCTCAAATAGCTCAGAGTCTACCATTGTCAGTTTCATAATGATAGTACCCCAGTCAACAAAAGAAAATATAATTAGACAAAATATCTAAGTATATTTTAAGCTACAATTTATTATGTTAATTTAGATACCACCATAAACTTTACACTTAAAATAAGCAATGAATGAGCAGAATGTGTATGAAAAGACAAAGGATAGTTATAAACAATAAGTTTATAACTTAAACAAAAGGAGAAGTAAGCACATACCTCTAAACTATAGCTGCAACAAGGTTATGTATAAAATGAAGAATAAATATTAGAAACTGAAAAAAAACTCAATCCTAAAATATGCTTATGATCAATACAAGTATATGCTAATCGACATAAAATAAAAGAACATGTAAATCAATTAAATAACTGAAAGCAAGACTATCATCCTATGTATATATAAATGAGTAGAAGTGCACCTACAGCTAGTTACTGCCATATCAGATCCTGACTAATAAAGTCATATGGGCGCAAATCGATTTCTCTCCATCCTAGGAAACTAACGCTCAATTAGGCATGGATAGACTTACCAGGACACTAGCCTCCGATGTGCTATGCCAGACCCAACGAATAGAAGAGGCATACTAGCTATGTCACAACCTACTAAAAACTAGAAAACTGAAATACTGATAAAATATGAATGATATTTATGTAAAAATCAAAGTTGACATGAGATACTCATCAAATATCCTATGTCCAATATATGTGACCAAGGTATAAAGCTCTAAAAACAAGGTAAGCAAAAGTATAGATATCAAAGTGAGCAAGACACTCTACTAGGACACATGTGATATCCATTGCTGTGTAATTTATTCATTCTATCTACTTAAGTTACAAAAGTTCAGGATCTCCAATTTCTACTATCGAGTGTAACTTATATTCATGACCTTATAAGTTGAAAATAATTAAGATTAGCTAGGTCATAATTATAAATAAATCAATATTGATTATAAGTCTAACTAAATCAATCAACCTAGTTTGTTTGTTTAAGCAACCTAAACCATCTTGATTTGCTAAATCAAGATGAAAGGATTAAGAATTAAACTCCCAAATATTGGGGTTCAATTACTCAATCCAAATGGTGATCCTAAAGACTAGGTTTACTACCCAATCTCACAGATTAAGATTTAAGGTAAAACTTATTAAATGAAGTCATACTTAATAGGATGGATCTCTATTCTTAATCTAAAGTTTAAAATATTGAATAATCATTAATAAATTATGAAAATCTATAACTATCATCAAGGCTTCACCTATTGAGTAACCCATTTTACTCAATAGATGAATTCTAACATAAGGACTAATCCTAACTCCTAATGAAAATCTTAAGAGACTAAGATGAACACTCAAACTCTAATCCTAACTAATGTTATAAGTAAGATTAAGGATAGATTAAGGAGGTTCATAAAAAAGGTATGATGTGAGATGAATCTCACATCATACAGCTAAATTTACTTATAATTTCTTTAAGGAAGAAAATTAAGGTTTTGATTTAAAACTAAATTAATGGCTTAATTTAAAAGAAGCATAATCAAAATTACTTTATTTATTGATTTTAGTTATTAGAATATTAATTTAAGGCTTAAAAAGCACTTAACCCTAAATGTGGGCAGAATGACCATTTTGCCCCTTCTTGAGGGTCTAAAAACTCTATTTTTTGATTTAAGGCTCTAAATTAGAAATTTTTAATGGAAAATGATTACTTATTATCTAATATGAAGATATACAGTAGATACATCAAATTTGGATAATTATTAAGCCATATGAGATCAAATTAAGAAATTTGACTCATAGGGGCAATTTGGTAATTTTATTTAATGGAATCTAACTTTTTATCAGTTTATTAAAGCTTACTATCTAAGGGTTTCATAGAACACAAAATCACTAAATTATGATAAGTATTGGCTAAGTTATAGCCAAAACAAGATTTATAGCAAATTAAGCAAATTAGGGTTTCCTAAATTGGGTCAAAATCTAACTTTTTCATTTGAAGTCCAAATTCAATAAATTTAGTAGCTATTGCTTCCATATAATACACTAATTACTTTAACCAAGAGTAAACCTAAATTGGACCTCATTTGGGTTAAGTTATAGCTTAATTAGGGTTGATTAAGAGGTCAAACATTGGATCTAAAATATTTTTATAGCTTACTATTAAATAGGTCTTCTTGATTAAAATGGTATAATAGAAAACCTAATTTGGAGTTCAACTGACCAAGTTAGGGTCAATTAAAGATCTAGGATTATTTAGGGTAATTAGGGTTAGTCTTAAAAGTGATTAAGCAATATTAATCCAAACAGAGAAATAAATAATACTAAGTTATTCTGAGGGTCTCCTAATCACTTTAAGACTCATATTGCCTATATTTAGACTAGTGAGTAAGAATTTATAATCTTTACAAGATTAAGGTTTGGGTCCAAAAGTGATTAGTCAAAATATTAATCAAATAGAAAATCTAATACTACTAAACATTCCTGGGAGTTTGTGTGTGGTGCCCCCGTACTAAAACAAGGAAGTACGGTGCTCCAACTGTGGCAAATCCCCAACTTAAGTAAAATTAGGTAAACCCAACCTGCCTTAAGCCAAGGACTTGTCACCAAGTGCAATAACATTCATCAATATATAGATATCAAAGTGGCAGAAGCAATAAATAATAGAGTAACATCCACAGGCATACATAGTAGGAAAAGAGAATACAATATAGTAACTCATCACAATACAGAAATGAAATACATCCAGAAATAATCATTACAAACTGAAGTTTTAAAGAGAACGAAGAAGTCTCTCAATCTCACTGAAAGAAAAATGCAATATCTAACTAACAGCAGCCGCACAGTCCTCCTCCTGAACTGCTCCTCTCTGCGACACTACCACGAATGCGTCTGAATCTGACATTTATTCGGTATCACAAATACCAGGGCCCCAGCCACCAAATAAAAAGGTTACAGTTAGACAATTATCTAAGTATAGTTTAGGCTATTTTAATGAACTGAAATTTTAAAAATATCACATTTTAACTTAACTATACATGCAAGCAGTAAGGTGCAACGAGCTATGAAAGAAATTGGTAACTATAAACTATCCATTTATAGCCATCATACAATGCAAAATAAATAAGGTGAGGCTGAAAGCTAAAGAAATGGTAACTTACAATACAATTCTAATCCTAACATGCTTATGATCATGTTAACATATGCTGAGTATATAAAAGAAACACAAGTATTGAAAACGTTGCAATTCTAGCATCCTAAATATGCCAATATACATAAGTAAGCCATATGAGTATACATACAACATGCTAGTTAAGAATAGGAAAAGAACATAAAGCCACTAAGACATGTGGCAAAAGCAAGCAATCTATGAAACATGAAGCCACTGAGACATGTGGCAAAGCGAGCAAATACTAAAAATAAAGTCACTGAAGCATGTGGCAAAGCAAATCAGAAAAATAATATGACCCAGCTAAAGTAGCAATAAGCCTAAGACATAGTATTGCCATACCAGCCAATAGGCCATACCGGGCCCCCAATATCAATCAATCAATCCCCAGCCTAGCCATCCAAATATGCTAGGTTTGAGTCCAATCTATACAATACTACTACTGAAGAGGCAGACTAAGCTAGGACATATTCTACCAATTGCAAACAAGACAAAACTGAATGACATGCAATTCAAATACTAACTTAGGATGTATCATCAATATCCTAAGTTTTCCTATTATGCTCAAGGAATAAGGCTCAAAATCCAAGGTACACCAAGCAATCTAGTCAAAGTAAGCAATAGACTCAATCTAGACTCATGTGATATCTGATGTTATTTAATTACCAATTCTAGCTACTCTGAGAAGGTACAAGTTTAAGATCTCGAATATCCAGCTATCGAGTAAATCTCAGATTTACGCCCTTAAAGTTAATATTAGAACTTAACAAGTTCTAATCCAAAATCATGTGACGACTATATGGTTTAAGTAAGTAAATCAACGACCTAATTAATTTATATTTTACTCTTTTACCTAAATCTTGATTAAGTAGATCAAGATTTAAGGATTTAGAACCTAAACCCTATGTTGAGTTCAAATCCCAAATCCAAGGTAATGTTCTAACTATGATCTAGGGTTCACACTTATTACCTAAATTAAAGGTAAAAGATCCTATAAGCTGAAAGATTCAGGAACTAAGAACTTAATGAAAGGCTATTCTACTGATTATAAAATAAAATAATCAATTAAGAACTTGAGAATCTAAGATCTATATTCAATCTTTAAGATAATTTCATTATCTTATTGGTTGAATCATCCTATACCCACATGGAAGGTTTCAAAAGATTAAATAATCAATTATTAAAGAGTTTCAATAGGAGATGGTTTAATTTCAAATTGAAGATCTAAGTCTAAGATCTAAGATCTAAAGATCTGAGGTTTGATCACTTTAGATCTCTAAATTAGAGTTTTATCTTATGAGCTTTCATTTGTGATTCTTTTAGAATCTAAGTTCATAGTTAAACTATAAGGAGCTTATTAAGGTTGAAATTGACAATTCTATGCATTAGTTTAACATTAAACTCATATTGACCTTTTTAGGGCTACTTAAGATTTAAGGATCTGAGGTTTAATCACTTTAGACCTTAAGCTAGATTTTAACTTAGACTTTACCAATTACATTTCTTTTAAGTTTTAGCTCTTAGGTTAACCTTACTGAACTTATTAGGGTGATATTAAATCATCTCAATTATTAGATTCAAGGATTAATGTCAAATGACTCTTATAAGATCACTTAAGATATAAGTGTCTTACTTAGGGATTAAGTGGAGATTTCTTGAATTAATGATCATATTAATATTGCTATTAGTCTAAGGGTTCAGAGAACATTTATAATCTACCTTAGGATAGTTTACTGAGATTTCCAAGCTTTAAGGAGCATTTAAACACATTTTGGTCAAAATGACCAAAATGCCCCTCTTAAGGCAAGAATTGGGATGTTAGAGTTTACTTATCCAAATTGATCCCAATCTCTCTTAATGTATTTCCTATTAATTAATAGGGTAGGAGTTTCACTTATCTCAAATTTTTGACCACTTAATTAAACTAATTAACACTAATTACTTAATAAAACCCAATAGGGTGATTAGTAAAATTAGGGCAATCCAACCTTACACTTAGGTTCTAATAGACCTAATATGACATCAGGAACAATCCCCATCCAAATCAAATGCTTAATTAAGGTTAAACTCACTAATCCTTAATTAAGGTGATTAAAGGGTGATTAAGAAAAATTATTATCCAAAACTAAACTTAAGGGTCTGATCTTGTTCCTTATGGTACAAGGAGCAATTAGAGCCCTTAATCTCATTAATTGGATGTTTAAATTATTTTATATGACTTAATTAAGGACAGTAAGAAGATTGGCAAACATTTTTAAATTCAACCATTGGATCTGAGATTTTATTTTATATTCAGATTCCTTGAATTTTTCTGATTCAAATGGTATATTGGATCATACTATTTGGATTTGTATAACTAAAGTTATTAAATTAATTTATTCTGAATGTTTATTTAAATCAAAACTATATGAATCTAATTATAATTTAATTTCCTTAAGGATTTTAATTCCAAAAATTTCGTTTATTAAACTGTCGGCCCTTCCCAAAACGCCCGGGTCGGGGTCGGCCCGGCCCAAAATCATTGTCTTCTTCCTCTCGCACGCGCCCGCAGCCCGAACCCTAGGGCCAGCTTCTAGCACCAAATTCTTCGCGCTTCAGTCACGCCACGCCTCGTTTTCAACGGCTACACAATCCCTGACCCTAGACGCACCGATTAAGCCAAAAAGCCCTAACTGGGAGGTGCTGGATCGCCGAATGACTACTCGGCCGAGACCTTCGAGAAGGCGCACCTGTGAGGAGTGAATTCTCCTCATAGAGTCCCGGGTCGCCGCTATCTTGATCCCAACACATTCAGGGATCGATGAGGGAGCGATAGGTCGACTCGAGAGGGTCTGAGGTGGTCTGGATCGCTGGGGTGCTACTCGGCATATTTTGCCATCTAGACCCACGACTGGATCGATCTATTCCAGTCGAATCAATCGATCTGGTCAAATCTAGCCTTCGATATGGTTTAACAATTATCACCGATAGCTTCTACTACCTATTGGATGGCCAAACGCCTCAAGGGAATGCAGCATTTGGGCGAAAATGGCTCAACTGGCAGTGCACACTCAGACGGCGATTATGCCATCTGGCCCACTGCCTGGCCTCACCAGAAGATCTGAGCGTCTGCTGAGAACTAAGGAGGGGTCCTAACGCAACATCTAGGCCTGAGAGGAGGCGAGTCGAGCTGAAACCACCTCGGCAGAGAGAAGGGACAGAGGCTGTACCTTGGTTCGAAGAAGCTCAGAGACAGACGACAATGCAGCTAGGCTGGGTCGCACCAGAGGGTTGCAGGAGCTCAACAAGGGGGTCTGAACACCAGACCACGCCCTCTATCAGTAGACGCGGTAGGACCAGTCGTCACGTTCACCGAGAGCTCCAATCGCTTCAGCCGGGAGATGAGGGGATCACAGTGAGCAAAGGAGCTCACTGTGAGTCTTGGGAGGTATTTATAGGCCGGAGGAGACCTAGGGAGTGGATGCCAGAGCTCTGGTTTGGAGCTTAGCTCGGTCCGGGGGGTTCACTCGCCATTGCCCATTAGGGAATGGCTCAGCCATCCCTACCCATCCTTGTGGCTCGGCCACAACGGGAAGGACCCTAACGGTCTAGCTGACCTGGCGGGAAGGTGGCAGACAGGACCGACGTGGCTTGATTCGGCGGATTTTCTTCTGTCGGTACAGGATCCTTGGAGATGAAGATCCACAGTGTCGGAGGACTCCAGGACCGTCTGATGGATCGACAGTTGGCGTGGGACAGCTCTGATCACCCGACATCTAACGGTCGCGCGAGCCGTCGGATCAGATCCGTCGATCGAACGGGCGATCGGGGTTACTTAAGGCAGATGGTTTAAGCGCCGTCAGATCGAATCTCAGAACCGCAGAATGGTTGAGATTAAGCAGATCTGATCGAAGGCGCGAGCCTTTGGATCAAATGCGCTGAGATGCGTGCTAGTGATCCCACTGGCTCAAAGCCATGCGCCGTTGTTGGGACCCCGCAGCGGATCTGCCGCGGTCCCGACAGCAAATCCCGGATTAATAAAATTCTTAATTTATTTAATTTAATTAAAATTAAATCTAATTAAATAATATATAATTATTCTTAAATAATTCAAATCCAATTTAGGACCAAATGAGCTCCAAAAATTCTCAAAAATTCACCTTTAGCTAATTTGGGTATGAGGAATTCAAAAATGAAATCAGATTTTAATTTGGAGATCAAAATAATTTAGGTACTTTTCAGAGCTTAAAAATAGCCAAAAATACCAAATTTTTTATTTTAGCTCCAAATGATTCCAAACTTCTAAGGTTAGATTTAAATGACACATTGAATCCAATGGAATCAAAATCAAACCTTAGTTTAGCTTAATTAATCTAAATTTAGCTGAGATAACGACTAGGATTGTTACAGTTTGTTGATTACTTTGAGACCCATATTTAATATTTTTGGATGTGTGGTTACAAAGTTATGTATTTGAAGTTTTATGGCATTTTTGCAATTATTTAACACCTTAATATACCACTAAGTGAAATATAAGTCCTATGGAAAATTGGATAACACCAAAATATTCTCTTAATTTTGCTGATTAAAATGGTGCATTCATTTGTATTATTTGGACTTTTAAAATTTAAAATTTTAGGTTTAAAGTTTGGATATATTAAAATTATATTTAATAATTTAAAAACTAATTAATTATATATATATATATATATATTTTTCAGTCGTGCATGTAGGGCCCACAAGAGATGGCAAACGGCGCGCGTCAGCATCAGGTGCAATTAATGTGTCCCGCTGAAAGACACATGCTAACGCCTGATTGGAGAGGGAAAAGAAGGCGGGTCCCTCAGCATTTACTTGCGAGGGGCCCTTGACAGCAGAAACGCTTGCGGATAGAGCATTGGGTCAAGTCGAGCGTGATGCCCTAAAATTTGTCTCTTGGGAAACTATAATCTCATTCGCGAAATTCAACTCCATTCAACACTTACTGAGCTTAATAATTTGATTTAATAGACAATAATCAATAATATGATAACATGAACAAGGATAATCAGATCAATAGAATTGAAATTAGGAATATTATGGTTAGATGATACCTGGATTTTCGGTGAAGAGCAGATCGATTCGAAATGAAAATCCGTGTGGTCGATTGACTTCATGTGGAAGTAGATTGTGCAAAGGAGGAAATGGAGTCCATTGATGGGTTAAGATGGGAGTTTGAGCGGTCAGAATGAGCGCTAGAGGGCACATGGCGAGCAGAAGGACGAAGTGCAGACGAGCAGCTGCCACGCGCTCTGCACGTGGCGCGATTCGGCAGAGGCGATGCGTGGACCATCTGATCTTTAATAGAACGATCGAGATCCACCGTCAGATTATAATTAAGGAGATGACGGTATGAGTTTTGCTAGACGGTGCGGAATGGATTTAACGGGATCCGTTAAGCAATTTAATATTTAATTTATTGATTTAAATAATTTCAACTGATTTTTAATAATTAAAATTAAATAATTAAATGCATTCATAAAATTTTTGATAAATCACCCCTAGCTAAATGAGGGGTGAGAAACACAATGGCATAATCAAATTCTTTATTCGATGAGTATTTAATTATTCAAATTTTTGGGTATTTAAATAATATTAAAATATTTGCCAAATTTTTGACGACTTCCGATTGATACGAAAACATCACCCCTAGCTAATTTTGGGGCAATGAGGGCAATGGAGAATTCTATTTTTTGATTTGAGGTCAAATTAAATAGGTCAATTTCTAGAGTTTTTGGAAATTCCCAAATCAGGATTTAATCCATTTGATTCCTAAATTGGATTGGATCTTAGAGGTGAGTTTTTAATGACTTAATTAAGGCACTAGAATAATAATTAGGACTTTGATTAGTCCTTATTGACCTAAGTAACAATCTGCCTAAGTTGTTACAAATGTGATATCCACTTAATAATATAATTAGTTTACCCTTAAAATGTATTTAGACTTATAAAAGTCTAACTATTTGTTTCTTTTTATTAGTTGTGCCCTACCATATTATAAACTAAATATAATAGGTTTAAGAGCTCACTATGGATCTAGGACTCAAGGTGTATTTTGTTTAATTGATGTAGCTTGTGCACTCTTTATAAATTTAATCTCTTACATTATTCATTTTAGAGGACATGTGTCTTTTAAAAGCTTTTATAAATGTAATTAAATTCTGTATACTTTACTTTATTATTCTGTGATGCATCTTTTAATTTTAATGAATTATTGGAATGATATGCATGTGTATTTACATTGTTTATACATATGGTTTTTCCTCTTTAGAGATCAATAAACTCCTTGCAGTACTTAATAATGGGATTAGTCTCTATAATCCAGCATTAAGCACTATAGTAACACTTGTTATCGGAATAGATTAATTAATCTAATAACAGGGTGTTATATACACCCTATGGTTTTTTTCCTAGAGGGACTTTCTCTAGCCTCTATACACTGTTCTTATGAAGCGATTCCATCTCTTTTTCATGGCTTTCCCCACAAATCTCTTTTGGACTCTGCACTACCTCATTGTACTAAGAGGGAACCTCTTCCTCTTCTACTAGAAATGCATAAGTGATGTTGTTGCTTAGTCGAGCCAGCCTCTATACTGCCTTCCATCTGGTTTTATTTCTAGCAATAGACTTTGACATACTTAAAATACGTTATCTATATTTGCACATAAGTATACATTGTCTGAAGTAATATAAGATGGTGAGATCCTGAGATTTATCATCTTCTGAGAATGATGTGTGATTTATTACAAGAGTTTATCCACTTTCAATAATATTTAAGTGATCAATTTGCTTGGGTTTTGTTCCTAAGTTACTTTAGTTTGGAATCAATTTAAGAAATTGGGGAGAGTTATGGTTAAACATATAGTTCATCATGGTTTTATGTACGATTACACTTCTTATGATTTCCATGACAAGTAAGTTGAATTAATATATATTTTTTAGCAAGGGATTTAGCATTCTCTGATAGAATCATTAAATGTACTAAATCTTATCTAGTGCTCTGAGATGAACACAGTAAGTTTCAAACTCAACACATTGATATCTATGTGATAATTAGTGAGTAAAATTATCCCTTACGTCTAAGTGATAAATCTACATTTTAAATTAAGGATCACATGATCTTGATTCCATCTATGACTCACACACTTCTACTGTTAATTTAGTTAAGAAAATGAGCTGCAAAACTAGATGAGCTTATGTCGCATTACTCAAAGATTGACATGCTTGAATTCATTGCATAAATCAAGAGTGAACTATGGAGCTCTAAAGGTGTTTTTCGGCTCACATGCATCAAGTTCATATCTTAACTTGGAGTTGGCAATGACCTAGTGAACTTTGTCACTTCATCCATTACCTACCATGCCTCCTCCAAGTGGTATGAAATGAGCTATGGGGCTCAGAGAATTTCTTATATATTCTCATAGCTCAAATGATCAAGTTATTATCCAAGAGTTATGCATGAGCTGTTTTTGCACAACGAATGTTGTCACATTCTTTTGCGCTATTTAATGCTCAAGGTGCACAGCTTGTTGGCAATGTGATCATTAAGCTCTATGAGGTTTTCTTTAAAGACTTTAATCCAAAAGATGTCTATAACATTCATCATTCTTCAACTCATTTCATAAAATAATACATTCATATGCTTTTAGCTTTAAATATCATTTCATTAAAATAGAAGAGTTTTACATGCATTCAACTATGACTTACTACATGTTTTTCCTAACCCTCCCCAAAGGAGGATTTAGGCTACCATTACAAAAGATACAAAAAAAAACAACAAAAGATGTTGAGCTATACATAGCTCTTACAAGAAAATAGAAAAAAAAAAAAAAAAAGGTGAGAATGTTATATGCAGGAACAACCCTTGGTGTTCTCTTCATTTCCTCTTCTCTCCAATCTTCTTCTTCCTCCTTGCTCTTAGTGCTTATCTTTTTTTGAAGTTGTAGCCTTTTCTTCCTCCTTTAGGGTTAGGGTTTCCCCTTTAATGTCTTTCCCAAACTAAAAATCAGAACTTTGATTAAGTTTTTCTTTGTTCCTTTTATAATTTTGTTCTCAACTCTTCTTGTAACAACCCAAGGTTGTTAATTCATATTTAACAGTCCAATTAACTTCAAATCTTTTCTAACAGTCTTAATTAGCCATTAAAAATGAGTTCCGAAGTTCTGATCCAGTCTGGAGACCAAATAAGCAAAATCCTAATTTTAGACAATTATTCAAACCAGGAAAATAACAATATTATTTTGACGTCAGATTAAAAATTGGACTTCGTCATTGCATTCCTCACTCCCAAATTAGCTATGAGTGAAAATTTGGTGAGTTTTGGAGAACGACGAAATTTTATGATTATTTTATTGTATTTTTAAAATCCTAAAAAAAAATAATAATAATTAAGACAACTTCCAATGAAAGTTTTGACTACATTTTTGCGCTCATCATCCTCGATTTAGTAAAAGAGCAAATTTCTTAAAATTTTCTAGAAGCATATAAATACTTAAATTCTAATTAAGTAAAATATCTAATAGCTAATTAATTAATCAAATAAAAGATTATATATATATATATATATATAATTTCATTTTATCCTAAATCTACTCTACGTCTCTGCCCTATTCGCACGTCGCTCGATCAAAGAAATCGCCTTCTCTTTCGAAGCCAGAAGAGCGACGCGCGGCTCGCGTCGTTGCTCTTGCCAATAGGAGGCTTCGGCAAAAATCAAACCATCGCCTCTATTCCAATCAAACCCATACCGCGCCCTCTCTTTATGAATGCTACCCTATCTTCTCAGCACGGGATCATTATTCGAAAGCAAGGCTACGAAGCCTGGTGCCGAACCCTAGCAGCAAGCTCTCGACACCTAAATAAGATACCGGACTCGATTTTCCTTCTTAATATAGTTTACATATAGTCGATGTTAATTTAGAATTTAAAAATATCAAATGAGATATTCATTATGATGTAACGTAATCAGTTTTTAGTGCTTAAAAATAATAGAACTGATTTCATATAGTTCTTAATTACAAGGAGATTATCTAAACAAGGAATTGTATTATTAAGGTTTAATTCTATTCAGATTTGAGAAAATAAATGAACATTTATTCAAATTCATCTATATTTGTATAGTCATCATTGTGATATTGTCTTAAAATCATTGAAGTATGTATTCCAAGTATTCTTCCTTTATTTGATAATCCTTAAAAGTGTGATGATATTACTTAATGCGGTTAAATCAAAATATATTTCATTAAAAGAAATGGAGGGAATTATTTGGTTTTGTTTGTTTGATTTGCTGAAATTGAATTTCTAAGTCAATTACAATTAATATAAATATAGCCTGATTTGAATGCATAAAAATTATTGTATGACGAATGGGCTGATGACTAATATCACAGCATATGAATTTTTAAAAATTATGGAAATTAACATTTCTTTTCTTTAATATTGAAATAAATCGACAGCAAAATTGAAAAATATTCGAATCTCCTACTAAATGGTGCAATTCCCATATCATATACGTATATGTTTAATAAACTTAAATATTACATATATAACATGTAGATTAAGAGTAAATTTTAATGTCAAGAGTTAATTGAGCAAGCGCGTATGGCATGCTGTTACATGAGTTTTGGAATTTCTATCATTCATGTGGCTAGTGCTTATTTTTTAATAGTTCCCAAGTTGTTACATAACTACGTTACTACTGCATATAATTACTTATACGATGAGATCCTATCAAAATCAAGAGGTTTACATTTGATATTTTTAGCTTTTACTGCTATCTCTTAACATTTATATGCAGAACTATATTATTTATCAAGAATTAATGTTCTTGGAAATCACTGTTGGGCTGCTCATCATCATCTTTAATTATATATATATATATATATAATATATATATATATTGCATTAAATTATATTTTTATCAATTTGCTCTGTAGCAATGCTTAGAAATTGTTAGTTGGATATTATTGGTCAATTCGATGTTGTCATCCAACATGATGATTGAGTGGGTATTAGTTGACAGTAGTTCAATATGCAGTACTTTGCATCACTCGATTGCTGTTTAGAGGAGGTAATAAGAACTTTTATGTAAAGAGACTATATGTTGAAGTTATAATAGTTTTGATGGTGTGAAAGACATATAATTACTCTATTCACCGAATTGAGGAATGCGCATTGTTATTGTTATTTGATGATTGAATAAGATTCTACATTTCAGGTTCAGTGTGATTTTTCTTATGTTAGTAGAGATAAGCTTAGTTGTTATAATGGTAAGAGTTATGCTGTTGTTGGAGTATAAAAATCTATATTAGGAGTTGAAATAGTGCATCCATTATGTAGTCATAGTTCAAGCATTTAACTTAAAAATTTTGTTGTTTTGCTGCTATAGTTTCTTTATACCATAAGTTCTCTAATATTTTTCTTTTCTTTGTTATGATACAAAATTTTGAATCGAGCAAGTATAATTGCCTCTCGAATATTACTTTTGTGATGCCAAATAATCTATATGCATATGAAATCTCCTTGCACTATGTATTCTTACATTTGTTGAACCTTGTTGGATCTTAGCATTTAGTAAATGCATGTTGTTTATTGCAAAATGAGGAATGGTAGAATTTGCATACTCTAAACACTCTTGCTAATTGTTGACTTGGTGGTTTTTAATTCTTTAACTTATGAGTTGGCATAACTTCAGGCAGTAATTTATATTTTTACACGGGCTGAAGGAAAATTAATTTTTCCTTAATTGAAGGAAAATTAAAAAAAATTTTTCCTAAATTAAAGGAAATTAAGTTTTCTTAATTAAAGAAAAATAAAAGAAAATTAATTTTCTATATATATAATTAAATCTCTCAAATATGGTATTAAGAATTGCAGCATTAATAGCTTTCATTTCGAGAATTATGGATTTGGAAGTTTTCTTTATGTCCTTAATTGAGAGATTATAATTGTAACTCTTGGGAATTAAGGATGGCTTATAAATAGGCCTTGATATGCAAGAGTTTCATTACACATAACACAAGATATAAGAGAAGATCTCCAAGAGAAAGTTTTGTAAGGGTTCTCTAACCTTAAACCATTTATATTCCTCTCTGATTTTAGTGAAACTTTGCTCTCCTCCCGTGGACGTAGGTGTGATCACCGAACCACGTAATTTCTGTCTTGTGACTATGATTATTTTATGTGCTTATTTTTTCTTGTTTTAATTTTTCGATTTCTCAACGCTCGCTCAAGTTTTTTTTGTTCCGCTTTTGGTTTAAACCCTATTCGATCTCAACAAGTGGTATCAGAGAAATGTTTAGTTTCCCTTATTCATTTTTAAAGGCTGTGGTTTTGCTTGAGCTAATTGTTAATTTGTGATTGAGTTTTATTAAAGCAAGAAGATAAACATGGCTGAAGGAGGAGAAGAGGTGGTTGGACCTTCGTCGTCGTCGGTGGTGGAGAGGACTCTCCACCAAGTTGTGAGACATCTGGTTAAAATAGATGTGGTCAAATTTGATGGGAAGAACAACTTTGGGATGTGGCTGTGTGAGGTGACAGACGCACTGTGTGCCCTAAATCTTGAAGATGCTCTGGATGGCGAAGAAAAATCAGAGAAAATTTTAGAGAGGGACTGGATCAAGATGAACCGTAGTGCATGCGGCTTGATCCAAAATTGACTCAGAAGATCAAGTATGCAGTTATGATGGAGATATCGGTATGGAAATTATGGAAATTTCTAGAGGCTAAGTACCTGACGAAGAGCGTGGAGAATAGACTCTACATGAAAAGACGACTCTACAGATTTTAGATGAGAAGAGGGATTTCCATTGATGAGCACCTGAATGAATTCACAAAGCTATTGGCGGATTTGCTAAATCGAGATGAGACCGTGGAGGATGAAGACAAGGCCCTGTTATTGCTGAACTCATTACTAGACAAGTACAAGCACTTCACCATGATGTTGATCCATGGGAATGAGATTCTGAAGTATGAGGAGGGTGACTAAGCCCTTGTGAATCATGAGTTCAGAAGAAGGGATAAGGAGTCTACCAAATATGATATGGCAGAGGCACTTACACTCCAGAGGGGAAGACTAGAGAAGAAGAAGCAATGGCCAAAGAAGAATGCAGACTTCCAGAAAAGGGGGAAATCTAGAGGCCGAAGTATTGGACGCAATCAGTGCGCATTCTGTTTAGAGATAGAACATTGGAAGAATGACTGTCCAAAGTTGAAAGGCAAGCAGCGGGTGAGTGGATCTTTAGAGGACAATATGATTCAAAATGTGGTGGAGGGTTCAGACTCTGATGTATCTCTTGTAATAGTTTCTATGGGTCTAATAGCAGATAGTTCCAATTGGATCATGGACACCGGTGCAACGTATCATATTTGCTCCCAGAAGGATTGGTTCTGTTCGTCTAGGGAAACGGACAGTAGTGCAGTCACAATGGGAAATGATGCTACTTGCCGAATTATAGGAGTTGGTAGTGAGTTGATAAAGATACATTCAGGAATAGTTCAGGAACTAAAGGAAGTTAGACACATGCTAGAAATCAGAAGAAGATTCTTCTGTCTATTGGGGACTTAGAAGCCAAGGGCTTTAAGATGGTGATTGAGGCAGGAGTTCTGAAGATCAGCAAAGGTGCAATGACTTACTTAAGAGGAGTTAGAAAATAGAACTTTTACTACTTGCATGGAAGTACAGTGACAGGTACAGTGGCTGTGGCTGAAGACTCTGAAGATGCCATGATGTTGTGGCATATGAGACTAGCACATGCAGGGGAACCATCACTGAAGGCATTGGAGAAAGAGGGGCTCATTAAAGGTATAAATTCTTGCAAATTACAATTTTATGAACATTGTATTTTTGACAAGAAAATACGCAAGCCCTTTGGTGTTGGCCTCCACAACACCAAAGGTATATTAGAATATATACACACATATGTATGGGGACCAACGAAGACTACATCATTCGGTGGTCGAAGATATTTTATTTCTTTTATAGATGATTACCCTAGATTTGTATGGGTGTACACATTGAAGAGCAAAGAAAATGTACTGGAGGTATTCATAAACTGGAAGAAGATGTTGGAGAATCAAACGGGCAAAAGAATCAAGAAAATCCGTTCGGACAATGGCGAAGAATTCACATCCGATTCTTTTTGTAAATGAATGTCAAGATTCAGGGATTGAGTGCCACTTCACAGTAAAAGAAACACCACAGCAAAACGGGGTAGCAAGCGAATGAACCGTGCCTTGGTGGAAAAGGTGCGGTGTTGTTGTCCAATGCTGGGTTGGAAAGAGTCTATTGGGCGGAGGCCCTAGACTATGCTTGTTACTTGGTGAACCGTCTGCCATATACCTCACTTAACAAGAAAACTCCAATTGAGTCATGGTCAAGACATCCAGCCACAGATTATGATCAGCTGAAGATCTTTGGCAGCCGATCTTACTACCATGTTAGGAAGGATAAGCTTGAACTGCGGGCTAAAAAAGCAATTTTTGTGGGCTTCAGACGCGGCATGAAGGGCTACAAATTGTATGATCCAATTGACAAGAGGATCATGGTGAGCAGGGATGTCACCTTTGATGAAGATTATTTCTTGAGACAAAGGAGTTCTCATCAGGTTGAGGATACTACTGAGACTCTTACAGGAAGGCAGACAGTGGGGTTTGATGTCACCCCATTTGTTCCACAGGAAACTTCACATCACATTGAAGATACTCCTATAGATGAAGACCACACTGGTGCTGATGAAGAGAAAATTGATATTGATGGTGAGGCTCCAACTCAGGAGTCAATTGCTAGAAATAGACCCAAAAGGAATGCACCTCAACAGCCAGCCTGGCTAGAGACTACATCACATTTGCATTGTCTGTAGTGGAGGAAGATGTTCCCTCTCACTTCAAAGAAGCGGTGACAGGCTTAGAAGAAAATTTATGGAAACAGGCTACGAATGAAGAGATTGAGTCTCTTCATAAAAATAAGGTATGGAGGTTGGAGAAACTCCCTCCATGAAGAAAAGTTATTGGGTGCAAATGAGTGTATGCGAAGAAAGAAGGTTTCTCAGAAGCTGATGTGCGCTATAAAGTTAAACTTGTGGTAAGGGGCTTTGCTCAAAAGGAAGGGGTCAATTATGATTATGTGTTTTCCCCAGTTGTGAAACACTCCTTAATCCGTGTGCTTTTAGCTTTGGTGGCACAGTTCGACTTGCTGCTTGAGCAGCTTGATGTGAAGACAGCGTTCTTGTATGGAGAACTAGAGGAGGAAATCTATATGACGCAGCCCTTAGGGTATAGTGAGCTAGGTAAGGGAGACTTGGTATGTAAACTAAACAAGTCTCTATATGGGCTAAAGCAATCATCGAGGCAAAAGTACATAAAATTTGATCAATTTATACAAAAATAGCAAAAGCCAATTTGACTATTATAAATCTTTGGTGAATCTGGAGAAGCATTAATAGGCTTCTCATTTGGTGGAACTACGGATGACTTGATTCCCATATAAGGGGGATACGTAGGAAACTAACTTGGTGCAGTCGTATTGATCGAGAGTATAAGGTTTCAGTTCTCATGTGAAGCACATGAGACCTGAGGTGGAGAATCGAAGGAAAGTTAATTTTTGCCTAATTAAAGAAAAGTTAAAGGAAATTAATTTTTCCAAAATTAAAGGAAACTAAGTTTCCTTAATTAAAGAAAAATTAATGGAAATTAATTTTTTATATAATAATTAAATCTCTCAAATATGGCATTAATAACTTCTGTTTCGGGAATTATGGATTTGGAAGTTTTCTTTATGTCCTTAATTGAGAGATTGGAATTTGTAACTCTTAGAAATCAAGGATGATTTATAAATAGGCCTTGATATGCAAAAGTTTCATTACACACATAACACAAGATACAAGAGAAGATCTCTAAGAAAAGGTTTTGTAAGGGTTTGATGAACCCATAAATTATATCTAAAATAAAGGAAAATTTTATTTATTTCTGATCTTTAAACTATTCCTAAATCAAATTTTATCTATTTTTTCAGGAAAATGGCTTATCCAAAAGAGTTCTGAGACATTTATGCAAATTTCTAATTTTTTGAAAGGAAAGCGCTGTCGCGCACTGCAGCAGGTCATTTTGCAAAATTATGCGATGATGCGCGCTGCAGCGTGTCCATTTGCGAACCGCAGGCGTGATCGCACGATGCAACTGGTCTGTTTGAAACCGCGGGTTCGATTGCGCGATGCAGCAGGTCCGTTTGCAAACCGCGAGCGCGGTAACGTGCTGCAGCGGGTGACTTTGCAAAATGCGAACGCGACAGCGCGCTGCAGCGGAGCATTTTGCTAAATGAACCGCTACCCCGAACTACGCGCGCTGACTTGGATCGACATTTTGCGAAATGCCCCGCTCGAGCATGCTGCAACGGTATGATTTGCAAAATGCTAGCACAGTAGCGCGTGGCAGCGGGACACTTAGCGAAAATTACTTGTGCCATTGCACGCTGCAGCGCGCTGCAGCGGCCCACCGCTATTTCTTCTGGCAGATGCATTTATTGCGGCTGAGACAAGACCCCCAACCAGCATCTTGTCCTAGCCATCATTCCCTCTACAACTGCTACATTTTTAATTGAAAAGGAGGCTTATGAGGTGATGTTTTGGCTAAATAAATGAAGATATTGGTCATCTCACCATCAATTGGGATTTTTGCCATCATTGCTCAGAATTTTCTAATGGAATGGCTAGTTTGGATCTTAAGTGGAAGAATGCAGCCCCTTTCCTATATATATCACTCCTCTTGACTGGAGGAGGGTTCCCAATTTTTCCCAATTCAGTTAAGTAAAGAAGAGGGGTGCATAGTGGAAGAGAGGAACTCCCCAAAGGTGGAAGAGCTATTTTTGCTAAGGAGAAGAAGAAGGAAGGCAGCACTAGCAACCTAAGAGAGGAACCTCAAGAAGGAGAAGAAATCCGGAGAACTTCCAAGGAACATTCCTAGTATATTCTAAACTCTACTTTTATAATTTCTTTTCTTAGTTGATCATGAAAGGGTCTTAATCAATGTATGTGTTCTTTTTCATTTCTTTTATAATGAGTAGCTAAATCTCCCTTAGAGAGGGTTGGGGTAATCCTATGTGTTTGATAGTTACATTTTTATTGTATGAAATTTTCCTCAAGCATTAATAAAATGTATGAACTCAACGCCTTGCTCAAGAAACATTTTTTATCATTTTAGTCTTGATTATGAATTAAAGGAAAATAAACTTATGAACTCAAGAACTAAAGTGTCTTATGCTCCATAGCTCATTTAGGTGATACTATACTAGATCCATGAGTGCATGAAAGCTTAGAACTATGTGAGAAAATTCTTGAGCTTAGTGCACCGTGATCTAAGCTCAACTAAAAGTGTTGACGAGTGTGATGCTAAGACCCACTAAGTGAGCTCCTTATCTCAACATAATTGAGGGTGGGAAATAATTAGTTGCGTGCTCATGAACGAGGTGAAATAGTCATTGAGCCCAACATATTCATCCCTCATCTCAACTATGTGTGATGCGAGGGATGCTTGTAGTGGAATCAATGCTTATAAGATCTTTAAAAATTTAAATAATCTACATCTCCTTGATCAAGAGATAAGATAAAAACTCAAAAACCTAAAATCTTATAAGAATCTTTGTGCCAAAATAGAACCGATTATGTGTTCATTTTGTGCACAAGATTTGAACTTGTGAAACCTTGAGATAAAACATAAGGAAGAACAATGTGCACTAGATTTAATTTTAAGTAAATGAAGGACAAAGCTTGAGGAATCATCATGCATTAATAACTTATCATGACATGTGGGATGAACCCAATTCTCCTCTTCCTTTATCTGACTTATTTCCACTTAGTGATTATTGTGTTTAATCTTGAACCAATTTAACCAATTACATCATAGCTTAAATATTAGTGATAATAGATAAACCTTAGTAATAAAATAACCAATTCTCTGTGGTTTGATAAATCTCGAAAACTAATACTTTCCACTTATTACTTCAGACCACGTACACTTGCATGCAAATGCAGACGTGTATTTACAGTCTGTCAAGTTTTTGGCGCCGTTGCCGGGGAATTGGAATTTATTTCATATTAAGGATAATCTATAAGCAGCTAGTGATTTAAGTATTTTCTTGCATATACTTTTAGTTTTTGATTTTTGTAATTATAATCATTTACTTTTTTGTTTCTATCCTTTTATTTATTTGTTTGATTCTTTTTTGAACATTATTGTTAAATTTGTTCTTGATAGAGTGAATATTATAGTGTATGAGTAGAAGAGTTTGCACGAATTATCTATTTGACCCCAAAATTGAAAGAATATACTTACAGGCTAGGAGAGAACAAAACCTTTCGAACCAACAAGCCATTATGGATAATGCTAATGACAATCCTGTAGAGCCATTAGGAGAGCCAGTAGGAGTGGCTAGGGGGAGAGCACTAAGAGACTATGCACTTTCCGCTGTTAGGGGAATCCCCCATGCAATTATTAGGCCTAATATTGAAGCCAATAATTTTGAGATCAAACCCTCCACACTGAGTATGGTGCAAAATAATCAGTTTGGGGATTAGCCACTGAAGATCCGAACTCACATATTTCAACTTTTCTTGAAATATGTGACACCTTCAGGTTTAATGACATCTCTGAAGATGCGGTTAAATTACGGCTTTTCCCATTCTCTTTACGAGATAGAGCCAAGAGTTGGCTCAGCTCTCTTCCAATCGATTCCATCCGGACGTGGGATGATTTGGCTAAGAAATTCTTAGCCAAATATTTCTCTCCGGCGAAAACCGCTTAGTTGAGAATTGAGATAATCAACTTTACTCAGTTGGAAGGGGAGACACTCTATGATGGATGGGATCGATTTAAAGAATGCTTAAGGAGTTTCCCTCATCATGGGTTCCCTTTATGGATGCAAGTGCAAATCTTTTACAATAGTTTGAACGCTTCTATAAGGACACTCATTGATGCAGCTGTTGGCGGCTCTATTAGCGGTAAAACCCAAGAGGAAGCTTATGACCTCTTGGAAGAAATGGTAAATAATGCTTACCAATGGCCTCTTCATAAAAATGATCATCGTGATAAAAAAATGTAACTCACTAGGAAATTCACAGCAATTCCTTGAACTGCAAAATTAAATCTCCCAACTTATTAAGAAACTAGAATGTGGGTATGTAAACTCTTATCAAGAGGATGATGGGGAGTTGAGAAATGTCAATATGATCATGAATCATGGAAGGAATAGAGAGAGATTTGAAAACTCGCTTAACGAATTTAGAACTTCCACTGCTGAATTCATGAATAAAACTGACGCCACTTTAAACAGGCATGAGCACACTCCTCTAAGATAAGAGGAGAGAGTTAAAAGAATTAAACAAAATTTAAAAGACATAATGAATCAGTTAGAGCAACATTCTCTAATCGAAGTGATTGGTGAGTATGGAAAGAAGTCAGGAAACGCAATAACCTTAAGAAGTGGAAAGGCTACACAAGAGGTTGTGAGAAAAGAGAATAGTGAAAACATAGCGAAAATAAGAGAGGAAAAGAAAGAGGAATGAGAAATGATCATGGCAGAGAAGAATGTTGCAAGGGATTTAGAAAAGGGAGAACCTAGAGATCAACTTAAGAAAATCCCTCATATACATTATCCTCAGCGATTGGCTAAGGAGAAATTTGATGTCCAATATCAAAAATTCCTAGAAACCTTTAAAACTCTTCATATCAATATCCCTTTTACAAAAGCTCTAGAGCAAATGCCTAGTTATGCTAAGTTCATGAAAGACATCCTCTCCAAGAAAAGAAAGATTAATGAAAAAAGACCGTGGCATTAATAGAAGAATGTAGCGCAATCCTTCAAAGAAAGATTCTCATCAAAAAGAAGGACCCAAGGAGTTTCACTATCCCTTGCACGATTGGATGCCAATCTTTCCAAAAAGCCCTTTGTGATCTTGGATCATCCATTAATTTGATGCCTTTCTACATATTCAAGAAACTAGAAATTGATCATTTAAAATCGACCTCTGTTCTCCTCCAATTTGCCAATAGATCCGTAAAATCCCTCTTAGGAATTGTGAAAAATGTACTTGTGAAGGTTGACATGTTCATCTTCCCTGCGAATTTCATAATCTTGGATATGGAAGATGAAATTCAAAAAATTTCTATTATTCTAGGTAGACCTTTCTCAGCCACAGGAAGAACCTTAATTGATGTAGATAAGGGAAAATTGAAGTTGCATTATGGGGAGGAGGAGATTAAGTTTCATGTGAATGATTCTATAAGATAGTCTTCTAAGCCCAATGAGGATTGTTGTAAAATCAATTTAATAGAAGAATCTTGATTAATAGAAGATGTGGAAGAAGAGGGAATATTAGCAAGTGAGGAAGATGAAGATCCCATTGACACGGAAGTTATTGAAGAATTGATTAAGGAAAGGAAGATAATTCAACTTTCGATCATTTGTCTTCTTAAAACTGAATTAAAACCTCTTCCCTCACACTTAAAATACACCTACTTAGGGGGAAATGAATCTCTTCATATATTAATCTCCTCATTTTTCACTTAATATCAAGAGAGTCTTTTATGTAAGGTTTTAAAAAACACAAGAGAGCAATGGGATGGAGTTTTGCAGATCTGAAGGGGATTAGTCCAACTCTGTATATGCATCATATCCTTTTGAATGATAACTCCAAACCTTCAATTGAGCCTCAGCGGTGATTAAACCCAAACATCAAAGAAGTAGTTCACAAGAAAATCATTAACTCTTAGATGCTGGAATCATCTTCCCCATTTCTAACAGCCCTTGGTTGAGCCCTATACATATGGTTCCCAAAAAGAGTGGGATGATTGTTGTTCTCAACAGCAATAATGTGCTGATCCCCACTAGAACTGTGACTGGATGGAGAGTGTGCATCGATTATAGGATATTAAATAAATCCACTCAAAAAGACCACTATCCCCTTCCCTTTATTGACCAAATGCTTGATAGATTAGCAAAAAATTCTTATTTCTGCTTTCTTGATGGCTATTCAGGATATAATCAAATCCTAATTTCACCTGAAGACCAAGTGAAAATAACTTTCACCTGCCCCTTTGAAACATTCGTCTTTCGAAGAATGCATTTCGGATTGCAATGCTCCAGCTACTTTTTAATGCTGTATAATGGCAATTTTCTCTAACATGATAGGGGAGTTCTTGGAAATCTTTATGGATGATTTTTTTGTTGTTGGAACTTCTTTCGATCATTGCTTAATCAATCTAGGAAAGGTTTTGAAAAGATGTAAAGAGTCAAATTTAATCTTGAATTGGGAAAAATGTTACTTCATGATCGAAGAGGGTATTGTTCTTGGTCATTTAATTTATAAGAGGGATAGAATTTGACAAGGCAAAGATTGAGGTAATTGAGAAACTTCCCCCTCCCATCAATGTAAAAGAAATTAGAAACTTTCTTAGGCATGCAAGGTTTTATCAAAGATTTATCAAGGATTTCTCAAATATATGTATGTCACTTTGAAGACTGCTAGGAAATGATGTCGAGTTCAACTTTGATGAAAATTGTTTAAAAGGATTCAATGCTATAAAATCCGCTTTAATCTCAGCTCCAATAATTTCTACTCCAATTTGGGATTCACCTTTTAAAATTATGTGTGATGCGAGTGACCTTGCAGTTGGAGCAGTCCTTGGGCAACGAAGGGAGCAAACCTTCTATTCAATCTACTATGCTAGTAAGCTCCTAGATGATGCTCAAAGAAATTATGCTACCACGGAAAAAGAGCTTCTAGCCGTCATTTTTGCCTTCAATAAATTTAGGTCGTATCTCATTGGGTCTAAGACTATAGTTTATACTGATCATGCTGCTATTAATTATCTCCTTCAAAAGAAAGAGGCAAAATCGTGCTTGATACATTGGGTGTTGTGTAAAATACCAAAATTTATATTCAAATTTATTTATTAATATTTAAATAATTTTGACCCCAGATTGAAAATCTGACTTCACCATTGCATTCACCACCCCCAAATTAGCTAGAGGTGAAGTTTTGAACGCATTTGGAAGTCATTAAATTTTCAAAGAATATTCTAATATTATTTAAATACCTGAAAATTCGAGTAATTAAATATTCGTCGGATCGAAAATCCGAGTGCACCGTTGTGTTCAGAAGCCTTCAACTAGCTAGGAATGATATTTTAAAAATTTTTGAAACATATTTATTAGAATAAATTTATTTAATTAAAATCTATTAAATTAAATTAATTAATTATATATTTAATTAACTCTTAACGGCGTCGTCCGTTTAAAAGCTCCGTCGTTAGCCATTTAACGTTTGCGCCATTTGTATCGGATGAAGTTTCTGTGCCGCCTGATCACTCGATCAAATGACTGATACTCTTCATCTCCTAGGTCTACACGCGGCACCCGCTCGACACCTCGCACGCCCACGCGTCACCTCTTCGCGCGAAGAGGATAACAACCACCGCTAATGCCTTCCTTTAAGAGCTCGATTAAACCTTAAAAACCAATTTTTCTTCATCTGCAATCAAAGTCAAACCGCAAGGATCCTTGAAGATCATCTTCCCCGAACCCTAATCACCTCCAGCCGTTCATCTTTAGGTAACCTAATCTTTTGATCTACCCGTTTGATTGCTAAGTTTCTTATATGAATTTCAATTTCATAGGATTGATTAAATTTTGATCAGACTTGATCGTATTCACACCTGGTCCGATCGAAGCAATTTAACAAAAGACTACAGTCGATTCCGTTATAAGATTCCCTCGCCGATAGAACTCCCTATGGTAGCTATTGCCGGAGCTGTGGATCTCCTCCGGCCATGATCTAGACACCGATCGAAAGGTTACTTCAAGACCTTTCGATCGGGGTATGAACCAACTCTTGTCGTCGAGGTATGGCCGCGATATTTTGATGCCCTAGACATCGTTGCGCGGTGAAGTTTCGGAAAAAGAAGGAGTCGAAGGGCCGGGCCGGGTTGACCCGGGCCCGACCCGATATCTGGACCGCCACATGTCGAATTTTTTGCGACTGCTGGGTTCCATCCGAGGCGTAATTAAAACAGGCCACGTGTCGGGCTGTTAGACAGCGGTCGTCAATCGCTGGGCCCATTGCGTCTAACCTCATCAAATAACAGAGCGCCACGTGGATCTTCTAGAAACTGTTGATGTCGAGTGGTGGACTCCCACCTGCATAAAAAGAAATAAAAATAATACAGATAAAACATTATAAAAATCAAAATATATATAAATATATACGTGTATATATATTTATTAATTTATAAAAAGCTATATATATATATATTATATATATATATATATATATTATATGAATCTATACTTTAATAATAACAGAATTTTTAATAAACAATATAAAGTAAAATATAGTAATTAATATATTATTATATCTCCTATATCTATTATATCGATAATATTCTCCCGTAATTGATGCTTTATATATAATAATTCCCCCTTAATTAATTTCTTTCCTTATTTTCCCTACTATCCTAGCCCTATTATTTATCCATATTAGATTCTAATATCCTCTTCAATAAATATTTAAACAGAAAAAAATATTTAATAATTTAATCATACTATATATTTAAATATATTATGTATACTAAATAACACAGCAAAAATATATAAGCATAAAATTTAAGACTAGACAGGTTAGTAAATTACGTATATTATCAGTAACATTAATATAAATATATTTTTAAAACACAAGAATCAATTAAATTAAGAAATGAATGTATTAATTAAAACAGTAAAATTAATATATAAGTAATTAATAATAAATAACCAAATTTTGGAAATTCATAACTTACAAATACTTAACAAAATTTAACAAATAATATATCATTTTTACTCAGCAAAAATCAAGGAATTTAATAATGTCATTTAATTTTCAATATGATTTATATTTTGCATAGTAACATTTTAGGGTATTAATTAATTAGAAAAAATGTTGCAAAAGTTCAAAAAAATCATAACTTTATACCCCTTAACCCAAACATACCTAATATGGGTCTTAAAATACTCAAAAAATCCTAATGAATAATTTAGAAGTATTAATTTTGATGTTTGGATTAGAATTAGATTAATCACAATTAGGACCTAATCTTAATTAAGTCATTTAACCCTAAAACTTTGTTTGGCCATAAGTTAGTCTATTAGCTTCAAATAAAGTGATCTAAATATCAATTTAGATCAGAAAAAACCTAATTTACAGTAAATTGCAAAAATATTTAGGATGCAACGATTAGATCTCTTAATTAACCCTAATTAACTCAAAATAATTATTTGTGAATATTTAGCAAATTTAATGACCCAAATTAAGTAAATTCAATTTTAGAGAACTCATAAAGTAAATTAGAACCTAGTTGTATGATTAATTTAATACTTTTGTAATTAATTTCACTAATCATTCACTAAATGATATTAAGCCCTAATTATTGACTCAAAAACTTGTATTAGCTATAACTTAGCCAATACATATCAGAATTAGATAGTTTTAGACTCTATGGAAACCTTAGGACATAATCTACAATAAACTAATAGAAATTTTAGATTTTATTAAAGGTAAAATTATTAATATACCCTTATAAAGTCAAATTCCCAATTTTACCTTATAAGGCATAATAATTAAGTAAATTAATAAATAAATCAAATATTCAAATGTTCATTATTATGTTAAAATCATAAAGCATTAAAAGTAATAAATTAAATTATTTTGGCAAATCCAAGAAATTAAATTGGTTGATATTTTATCAAAAACAGTCAGGTACGTAAATTTACTTATAAGTTTCATTTCAGTATTCTTATTTTTGAGCCATTTTCCATTTGAGTATTATTTACACTACTTACCGCTTTTTAATCTACAAAAGAATGATATCAAATAGCATGTAACAAAAAGAATGAAACATGGCATATATATTTTGTGGTGTTTGTCTTTGGAGAGTGGAACGCAAACATTGAGAATATGTACAAATTGGGCATGCTGGCAGCTCCTAGGAGTTATATGGAGGGATTTAGCCTCTTATAAGAAGTAGGCAAATCCAGAGGAAAGACACATCATCAGTTCCTATTTTGAGTAACCTACTGACGGGTAGCGAGATAAAGCTTCCTACAGGTTATGCCTATGTGTTTACCCATTTGGGCTCAGGAGTCTACGGACTCGACTTATTATTACAAATGCTTTTGATAAAATTTATTTAATGCTGTTCATATATATTGATTTTCACAGCTAACTTGCAAGGCAGAATTTGAATTTACTTTCTATGCAGACTTTCAGTCATTTTCATACTTGATTCATGCTTATTATAGGATGCAAGATTTATTCTTATAAGAACAATTTGCATACTCCTACCTGACTGGTAACTGAATTTTTCAGGTTTTGATAATTAAATATATGTCAAATAAAAGAGAAGAATAAAGAAGCAAGAGAATGTGAATATTTTATCTTTATATTTGCAAAAGATAAACAGTTGTAAAATTTCATAAATATTTTGGCTCTATCTTTAAATGTATAATTGGACTTTGGACTTTTATTATTTTATATCCTTTTTGCTTATAAAAATATATATGTTTATATTTGAGGTGAATTATTCTTTAAAGACTCTCAAACTTCGATCCCCGATCGCCACATATTGCTCTTGCAAGAATTTGATCTTGAAATCTGGGATAAGAAAGGAAGTGAAAATGTGCTTGCAGATCATTTATCTAGATTGACCCACCTTAATAATGATAAGTTGACCAAAATTAGTGTGTCTTTCCCGATGAGAAGCTTTATGGTGTGACTACAAGTAATCCTCCATGGTTTGCTGACATTGCAAACTACCTTGCAGGAGGAGTCATACCAAAAGATATGAGTTACCAACAAAGAAAGAATTTTTCGCTAATATAAAAAATTATTTTTGGTATGATCTTTTTTGTACAAATATTGCAATTATCAACTCCTAGGAAATGTGTTTCATCAGGCTCGGACACGAGAAATATTCTCTATTATTGTCACACATCTCGTTATGGAGGGCACCATGGGATTGAGCGAACGGCTGTAAAGGTGCTTCAATCCAGTTTCTTTTGGCCCCATATGTTCAAAGATGTCGCCGACTTTGTCAAAAGCTGTGACAAGTGCCAAAGAACCAGAAATTTAAGCAAAAGGGACGAGCTCCCTTTAAATGGAATTTTTGAAGTAGAGCTATTCGATGTGTGGGGAATAGACTTCATGGGACCTTTTCCCTCGTCCCAAACCAATATGTATATTCTTGTGGCTGTTGAGTATGTCTCAAAATGGGTGGAGGCATTAGCATGTGTAAGCAATGATGCTAATACTGTTATTAAATTTCTCAAGGAATGCGTGCTAACTAGATTTGGGATGCCCAGATTCTTAATCAATGATGGGGAAAAATATTTCTGTAATAGGCAATTGGAGAATGTATTAAAAAGTTATGGGGTGAACCATAAGGTGGGTACTCCCTACCACCCCTAAACTAGCGGGCAAGTTGAAGTCTCCAACAGAGAATTTAAATAAATTTTAGAGAAAACTGTGAACCAAAATAGAAATGACTGGACTTTAAAACTTCAGGATGCCCTGTGGGCTTATAGAACTGCATTTAAAACCCCTTTAAGAATGTCTCCTTATAAGCTCATTTACGAAAAATCATGCCACCTTCTGGTAAAATTTAAGCACCGAGCCTTTTGGGCAAAAAAAATTTTAAATTTTAATCCCCAAAAGGCAGGTGCACAAAGAATGATGCAATTAAATGAACTTGACGAATTTAGGTTAAACATCTATGAAAGTGCCAAGTTGTATAAAGAGAAAACAAAAAAATAGCACGATAAGCTGATTAAGCCAAAACATTTTCAACATAAAATGAAGGTACTGCTTTTTAACTCAAGATTAAGACTATTTCTAGGAAAAGTGAAGTCAAGATGGACAGGACCATTTACTATAACAAATGTTTTTCCTCATGGAGCAGTTGAGGTTGCCTCCAAAAATGGCACTTTTAAGGTAAATGGAAATCGTTTAAAGTTTTACTTGAATGAAGAAATCTTTCAAGAAAGGGGCGGATGGACCCTTCAGGACCTCCCGGATGAAGGTATCACATAAAGATCTTTCTCGTGTCAGGCTGAGACACTAAAACAAGTGCTTATTGGGAGGCAACCTATAAATAAATAGGTTGTATTTTCTCTTTTTGTACTTTTTCTGTATTTTCCAATGTATTTTTATTGGTATGTTTTATTTTGAGATCGTAATTTATGAATTTTTATTTCCCTTATTTTTTTTGGCATTCTTAAATGACATTTTTTCTGAATTTTTCAAAAAAATAAAAGTCACAAAACATAAATAAGGAATTTGATATAAAGTAAAGAAGTGCTTAACAAAAAGATGAGCAAATGCATTATGAGCATTAAAACATTTTAACTAAAAAATGAATGAAGGATAATCTATCTCCAAAAATTTAAAGTAATGACATGAACTAAGTGTGGGGAAGACATTGGACTAAGACTAGAGATTATGGTGAGTACTCTAAAAGAGTGTGCTAGGCTCCCGTAAGACTTCATGATCATAAAAATGTGTATTGGGGGTGAAGAAAAGTACCTCTCCCTAAGAATGAAAAAAAAAAATATTAAAAAGAGATGATGAAAAATATCTCTCCCAAATGATCAAAATGCTAAAGGATGAAGAAAAATATCTCTCCTTTAATCTTTTCATCTTTGTGATTCATAAGAAGGAGCACATATGGCACAAAACTCTTAAGTCTATCACTACCCTCTCTAGTCCAAGTTTCCCATGGAACTTTACCCATCACCAAATGCCAAGCATAAAAATTAAATACTTGAAGATTAATTGATTAACTTTATTTCATATCCAAGGATAGAACATCTTAGTGCCAAATGATTTGAATCATTTTTGTTACATAAATATCTTGACTTTCGCTTATTCTAAATTGATATCTTTGTTGATTATCATACTTACGAAACAGAAAAAATATCATTTTGAGCTTACTCGAGGATGAGCAAGAATTTAAGTGTGGGGTGTGATGAACTCATAAATTATATCTAAAATAAAAGAAAATTTCATTCATTTCTGATCTTTAAACTACTCATAAATCAAATTTTGTCTATATTTTCAGAAAAATGGTTTATCCAAAGGAGTTTTGAGACATTTATATGCAAATTTCCAATTTTTTTCAAAGGAAATCGCTGCCGCGCGGCGCGCTGCAGCGGGTCATTTTCAAAAATAATGCGCTGACGCGCGCTGCAGCGGGTTCGTTTGTGAACCGCGGGCGTGATCACGCGCTGCAAGCGGATCCGTTTGCAAACCGCAGGCGCGGTAGAGCACTGCGGCGGGTGTCTTTGTGAAATGAACCACTCCCGTGCACTGCAGCAGAGCATTTTGCAAAATGAACCGCTATCGTGCACTGCAGCGGTATGATTTGCAAAATGCTAGCGCAGTAGCGCGTGGCAACGGGACACTTAGCAAAAATTACTTGTGCCATTTCACGCCGCAGCGCGCTGCAGCGGCCCACCGTAATTTCTTCTGGCAGATGCATCTATTGCAGCTGAGACAAGTCCCCCCAACTAGCATCTTGTTCCAACCATCATTCCCTCTATAGCTGCTACATTTTTAATTGAAATGGAGGCTTATGAGGCGATGTTTTGGCTAAATAAATGAAGAAATTGGTCACCTCACCATCAATTGGGATGTTTGCCATCATTGCTCAAAATTTTCTAATGGAATGGCTGGTTTGGATCTTAAGTGAAAGAATGCAGCCCCTCTCCTATATATATCACTCCTCTTGACTAGAGGAGGGTTCACAAAAATTTTCCTAATTCACTTAAGTAAAGAAGAGGGGTGCATAGTGGAAGAGAGGAACTCCCCAAAGGTGGAAGAGCCATTTTTGCTAAGGAGAATAAGAAGGAAGGCAGCCCTAGCGACCTAAGAGAGGAACCTCAAGAAGGAGAAAAAGAATCCGAAGAACTTCCAAGGAATGTTCCTAGTATATTCTAAACTCTTTTTTATAATTTCTTTTCTTAGTTTATCATGAAATGGTCTTTATCCATGTATGTGTCCTTTTTTATTTCTTTTATAATGAGTAGCTAAATCTCCCTTGGGGAGGGTTGGGGTAATCCCATGTGTTTGATAGTTACATTTTTATTGTATGAAGTTTTCCTCAAGCATTAATAAAATGTATGAACTCAATGCCTTGCTCAAGAAATGATTTTTATCATTTTAATCTTGATTGTGAATTAAAAGAAAATGAACTTATGAACTCAAGAACTAAAGTGTCCTGAGCTCCATAGCTCACCTTGGGTTAGATGCTAGATCCATGAGTGCATGAATACTTAGAACTATGTGAGAAAGTTATTGAGCTTAGTGCACCTTGATCTAAGCTCAACTAAAAGATTTGATGTGTGTGATGCTAAAACCCACTAAGTGAGCTCCTTAGCTCAACGTAATTGAGTGTGGGAATGAATTAGTTGCATGCTCATGAACAAGGTGACATAGTCATTGAGCCCAACATATTAATCCCTTATCTCAACTATGTGTTATGCGAGTGACGCTTGTAGTGGAATCAATGCTTATAAGATCTTTAAAAATTTAAATAATCTACATGTAACAATCCAGGTTATTACTTTGCTCAATTAAGACTAATCTAAGTCTTAATTAAGGTTTTAAGTCACTAATTAAGTAATTTAAAACTCGCCTCTAAAACCTAGGTCAAATCTAAAGTCAGCAAAGTCAAACTAGAAATTCTGGAAAAAATCACAAACCCTAGAAAATTGACATTTTATCTAGACCTCAGATTGAAAATCTAACTTTGCCATTGCGTTCAGAATACCCAAATTAGCTAGGGGTGAAGTTTTGGAAGCATTTGGAAGTCGTTGGATTTTCGCAGAATATTTTAATAATAATTAAATACCCCAAATAATCAAATAAATAAATACTCATCAAAACAAAAATCTGAGTGCGCCGTTGCGTTCCTCACCCTTCAATTAGCTAAGGGTGATTTATTGGAAATTTTTAGAATGCATTTAATTAATAAACATTAATTAATGAAATAAGTGGAATTTAATTTAATTATTAATATTATTAAAAATGCATTTAACCGGCGCCGTCACATTTTTATCTAACGCCGTCCTATTTGCCGCTTGCGCCGTCTAAATTGACGGATCGTTCTGATCCGTCTGATCGGGAGAATCAGACGGCTCGGGATCGTCTCCTCCGATGCAGTCTCCGCGTGTCCAGCGCTGCATCGCGCGTCAACCCTAGAGCTCGACAGGTGCGCTCCAACGCTTTCCACCGCTTCCATCCACTGCCGAAGCCTTGTATAAGACCATTAGGTCTCTTGATTCGCTCGATCTAAAGCCTAAAAACCCAGAATCTGGCGATAAAGCTTTGATCGTGTCTTCACCGTTCATCGAGGTACCTCCCGATCCTTCTTATTGCAATATTATTATCAATCGCATGAGTTCGAAATGCTATTTCAATGTATGGATTAATGATTGTGCGGTATCGATTGGGCATAGAATTTGTAAATCATCCTGAAATCACATTTTGTTTATAGTCAATACCGTTAGTTTAGGTTAAACGCCGGGGTAAGGTCATCTAGGGTTAGAGTTTGTGAGCAACTCTGGTCATCTTAGAACTCGTTTCAACCATCGGCGTGAAGGTATCGTCACTGCCGATCCTTTTTTAAGCGGGTTGAGTTCTGTCACCGTCGAAGTTCACCGGAAATGGAAACCCTAAGCGTCGAATCCTCGGGGATCTGGCGGAAGAAGAAAGCGAAGAGACGGGTCAAGCCAGGTCGACCTGGGCACGACCCGAGCCCAACCCGATCATTAGGGATTTCGGTCATCCGAGTGACGCGTGGCGCGCATCCAGCGGCTCCGCGTCTGTGGTGGGACCACAGACAACCAGCCGCGTCAGTCGGACCAGATTCAGGCAGAGGTGGGCCCCACGTTTCTGTCCCCGCCAATCACAGCCTGCCGCGTGTCCTGTAGAATTAAATAAATAATTTATAAATATATATAAATAATCAGATAATCATAAACGAAAAATATAAGTATATATATTAATAATAAACAGAGTTAAAATATAATAAAACAGTATTAATTAATTAATTAAATCCTAACTTTAAACATTAATATCTTAATAAATTTAAGTCCAAAATATACAAAATTATATATCATTGGAATCAAAAAAATATGAGGAATTTATTGATGCCAATAATTTTGCATTTGGACCTGTATTTAGCAAAATGACATTTAGGGTTTAATTAAGTTCAAATTTATGTCACAAATTTTCATTTAACCATAACTTTGTGTAGGTTAATCCAAACATACCCAATATGGGTCTTAAAGTGATCAAAAAACCCTAAAGATTAATTTGATAGTGTTCATTTTGCTGTTTGGATTAGTATTTACCTAATCACTTTTAGGACCTAACCCTAATTAGGCCATTAAACCCTAGAACTTCAATTGACCATTACTTGGTCAATTGAACTCCAAATTGAATGATCCAAATATCAATTTAGATCAGAAGAACCTAATTAACAGTAATCTGTAAAAATATTTTAGATCCAATGGTTAGATATATTAATCTTCCCTAATTACTCTAAAGCTTGATTAGTGAATATTAGTAAATTTAGTAATCCAATTTGAGTAATTTAAGTTTTAGAGAACTCATAGATCCATTTAAAATATATCTGTAAGGTTGGATTAGTGTTTGAGTGATTAATTTTACTAATCACTCACTAATCACCCTAAACCCTAATTAGGTCTTAACTTAGCCAAATTTGGTCCAAATTGAGCCTACCACATGTCATTGTGATCAGTGGACTATTTGTAAACCATAGACACTGATTTTGCTTAATTTGGGCACTAATTGGTAAAGTTCAGATTTTTGTCCTATAATTAAGAATCCGTTAATTAACCTTAAACCCTAGATCTTGTATTGGTCATAACTTGGTCAATACTTATCAGAATTTAGCAAATTTAGATTTTATGGAAAGATTAGACAGTAAAGAATAGTAATCTGAAGGAAAATTTAACTTTCACTTAGTCAAATTACTAATTTGCCCTTATGGGTTAAATTCACTAATTTGATCTCATTTGGCTTAATAATAACTCAAAATTAATTTAGTTGCTGTCTAATCTTACATTAGACAGTAAGAATCAATTTCCAAAAGAAAATTTTAGAATTTAAATCTTAGATCAAAATTTGATCTTTTGAACCCTTAAGTAGGGGCAAAATAGTCATTTTGCCCAAATTTAGGATTTAGCTTTCAAAAGCCCTAAAATCATTTTATAATCCTATTTATCAGTAGTTATAATGATTTAGAACTGAAATTAATCAAATTCAAGTCTAAATTAGATTTTGATTAGAATCTCAAAATTTGCTCCTTAAGAAAATTCCTAAGTAAATTGTGAGTGTTCTTCTTTCCTTAATCACTCTTAGATCATACCTTAGGTCTTATAACATTAGCTAGCATATGTGTCTTGAGATATACTCTTAGAAATTAAGAGCCTTAATTCCTAAGATTAAGAATAGATCTTAAGTTAGAATTCATCTATTGAGTAAATTGGGTTACTCAATAGGTGAAACCTTGAGTTTTCTAGTTTATAGATTTTCTTAGTTTATTAAATGATTATTTGATCTTTAAACCCTAGAACTAGGAATAGAGATCTATCCTAATGAATTAATTTATCATTAGGACTTGCCTTAACTTAATCTGTGAGATTTGAGTTCTAAACTTAGACCCTTAGATTATACCTTTAGATTAAGTGATTAGACCCTATCATCTGGAGCCTAATTCTTAATCTATTCATCTTAATTTGGCTAATCAAGATGAGGTTGGGATGATTTAAATTACAAAATTAGGCCGATGATTTATTCACTTAAACCAGATAGTCGTCTTTTGATTAAGTTATAATTAAGACTTGGCCAGTCCTAATTATCTTCAACTAGTAGGATTCGTGATTCTAAGTTACAGAATGTGTAAGAATTGATGATTCTGAAACTTATGTAACTTAGAGTAGATAGATCGAATAAAGTAGATAACAACGGATATCACCTGTGTTTTTAGATAGAGTTTTCTTGCACTTTGATTTTGATGCTTCGTATTCCTTGATTTTGAGCCTTATACCTTGAACATGTATTATAAACTTAAGATATTTTGATAAATATCTTATGTCAACTTTGAATATTCATAAACAGCATTATGTTTTCTTTTCATAAGTGTTTATAAGGTGTAGCTTGATTAGTATACCTCTTCGATTAACCCGTTCGGGTCGGCAACCTTTCAAGGGTTTAATGTCCGACAGCCTATGGCCATGCCTAGTCTGAGTGATAGGATGGATTGACTCTTGCCATACTGACTATAGAGTCAGGATTCTGATATGGTTATACTAATTCAAGTACACTTACATTCAGTTCTGTCTTAGCTTATCAGGCTAAGAGTTTTTAGTGATGTTCAGTTAAGAGTTTCTTAGCTCATCAGGCTAAGATTTGCTGAGTATGTTTTCAGTTGAGTGACTTAGATGGTCACTGCAATTTTCGTTTTCAGTTACTATTTTACTTATATTTTCTGCATTTTAGCACTGTTTTACTTACAGCTTTCCTGCACGTGTTATATATATATAGGATGCTAGTTTTACTTACTATTTTCATATGCTCACCTAAGATGATAGTTGTTTTCAATTTTATACTGTTCAAATTATGTATGTCGCCTAGCATATTTTGTTTGATCATAAGCATGTTTAGGTTATACTTTTCTTACAGTTTTGTTTAGTCTTTTGCTTACCTGTCCTTGTTGTAGTTGCTTGGAGGAGATATGTATTACTTCCTAGTTGCTTTAGTTATAAACTGTTTGTTTATAACTTATTACTGTTCTTTTGTACATTTTCTGCACCTATTTGCTTCAGTTTCTGGTTGATGGTGATATTCAAGTAACCTAATAAAATTGTTTGCCCTAAAATGTGCTTAGACATATTGTCTAACCAATTTTTCTTTTGTTGACTGGGGCCCTACCATTATGAAACTGATAATGGTAGGCTCTGAGTTTGTTGGAGCAGCATATCCAGTGGAGAGCTTGCCATTGGAGGAGGAGCCCATTCCTGAAGATCTGTAGTTTTAGTTTTCTTTCTTTCAGTGAGATTGAGAGTTTCCTTTCAGTTCTTTTAAACTTATTAATTGTTGCAATAATACAGGTTTATATTTCTCTTTCAGTACTTTACTTATTCTGTAATGTTATATTTATACTGTATTGGATGGATATTATACTTTTTATGCTTCCGCACTCTGAATTCATGTATAGTCATTTAGTGATAGTTCTTATGGATTGAATGGCAAAGTTCTTATTTAAGTTGGGTTAGAACACGTGTCTAATTCAATTCTAAGTGGGGACTTTGTCATTTGGTAACCCCTCCACCGTAATCATGCTAACTTAAGGGTTAATAGGACCACAGCGGGGCAGGGCCCCCACACTACATCTCTTTGATCAAGAGATAAGATAAAAACTCAAAAACCTAAAATCGTATAAGAATCTTTGTGCCGAAATAGAACCGATTGTGTGTTCATTTTGTGCACAGAATTTGAACTTGTGAAACCTTGAGATAAAACTCAAGAAAGAACAATATACGCTTAATTTAATTTTAAGTAAATGAAGGACAAAGCTTGAGGAATCATCATGCATTAATGATTTATCATGACATGTGGGATGAACCCAATTCTCATCTTCTTTTATCTGACTTATTTCTACTTAGTGATTATTGTGCTTAATCTAGAACCAATTCAACCAATTACATCATAGCTTAAACATTATTGATAATAGATAAACCTTAGTAACAAAACAATGAATTCTCTGTGGTTCGATAAATCCCTAAAACTAACACTTTCCACTTATTACTTCAGACCACGTACACTTGCGTGCAAACACAGACGTATGTGTAACTTTGCTCTCTAACCTTAAACCATTTGCATTCCTCTCTGATTTTAGTGAAACTTTGCTCTCTTCCCCGTGGACGTAGGTGTAATCACCGAACCACGTAATTTTTGTCTTGCGGCTGTGATTATTTTGTGTGCTTGTTTTTTCTTGCTTTAATTTTTTGATTTTTCAACACTCGCTTAAGTTTCTTTTTGTTCCGCTTTTGGTTTTAAACCCTATTCGATCTCAACACGGGCCATCTAACTTTTAAGAATTAGTCATTTCATTGTGAAAGAAGTATATGATTTGATCTTTTATTTGTTTGGGAACCCTTAACTCAATTTTTTTTATTTGCTTATTGAAATATATTGATTTAATTTATTATTAAACTTCTATATTATTAAAAGCTTTTGAACTTAAATTTTAATATTAAGTATGAGGAAAGTCCCATTTATCAAGTTTAATGCATTGGATAAAATAGTTCAATGCTTTTTGTTCATTTTCAGTTCCATTTTAGTTTTATTTTAAATTAATTTATGTTTAATATTATTCTCAAAATTCTTATTTTTATTCTTCAATTCATTTCATTTATTAAGATATTTCGACTTTTGTGCCACTTATTATTTTTCAATTTTTATGTGGTAAAAAAAACCTTGAAATTATGACATATATATGAAAGTAATAAGCTAGCTTAGAATAATGATGCAAGTTATACTTTTGTAAAATTTTGTGGGAGAGTTTCCTAAAAATAAAGATGTTTAATGATGGAAGTATATATGAAACTGTTAAAGAGGGGATTTGCTTTAAAGAGTTCTTTAAAACCCATGAATAATGAAAAATGAATGTGATAAAGTAATTTGTTAAAAATCTAATAAAGCATATGTTGTTGACATTATTAGTTTTGGAAATTTTATGAAAGGAGACAAAGTAGCTAGCCAACATTAATAATTAGATCTAAAGATTTCTAAAGTGCATACCACCACTTATATGCTTATAATTAGAAGAATCCTAAGATTGTTGAAATGATAGCTCGTTAATTGTAAATGTTAAAGTTTAGTATTACTTATCATTAAAGCTTGTTAATAGAATCTTGCAAAGAAGAGTGAATAATTCATGGAATATATAAGAGTTTAATCAAATCGTTACTTCTTATTTATATTAATTAACTTATTTAATTATGATAGATAATTAAGAAAAAAAAAAGGCTCTCACATGGTTTATAATAATTTGATAATTCTTGAAATGCTTGCAACGCATTGAGATCAAAGCCTTATATTCATTTCATTGAACATTGTGCATAAAGTAAAACAGAATATTTAAATTATATTTCAGAGGGGTCTTTATATGGTGGATTTTAGTACATCTGTCATTAAGTCTGGGCAGGCTATTGGTGTATCTAGAGATCATATAATTCTATTAAGGGGGAATGTGTGTGGTTATAGTTGACCTCATTTCAGATAAGTTGAGTAGATGTACTCAGCTCTTAATTTGTTCTACACTCATAGAACAAAAATATAAGATAATTAAATAATATTTATAGTTTACATTCTTTTATGATTGTATTTTCCTACATTCAATCATTGAGGATGAGATTATTTATTTGCTTACTTTATTGCAACACTTTACATTACAGCTTTGTATACTTACAATACAGCTTTACTCAATATTTTCATAATCTCTACACAATCTTTTACTTTATTTAGTATTTTCTTATTTGGACATAATCATGCTCCCCTCACTTATTTAAGTGCTTTTATGCCTTATTAACATATTTAATGCAGGATTAAATAGCTTAAAATATTGAGCAAATTTATTTGTGTTGCTTACAATCTTGATACTGTTTTTTGTTTCTATTCAGTCTTTTGCATTTTTGCTCTGCTAAAATAAATTAAAATAAATTATAAATGGCTAATGTGATATCCGCTTAATAATGTATCTAGCCTACTTTTAAATATACTTAAATTTTTTAAAGTCTAATCACTTTTTTCATTTTTTGACTATGCCCTACCGTATTTAAAAGCCAAAATACGATAGGTTCAGGAGCTTATTATGGATCTTAGACTCGAGATGAATCGTGTCCAGTTATGACAGTTTGTGTACTTTCCTAACTCCAGTCTTTTACTATATTTATTTTAGAAGACATACGAATTAAAAGTTTGCATAAATATTATTAATTGTTGTATGTTACTTTATAATTATGTGATGTATTTATTCTTTTATTATATGAATGGCTGGAATGGAATAAATCTTTATTTTTAATAGTTATGCATCCGGTTTATCTCCTTCAGAGACTATTAACTCCCCGTAGTACTTAATAGTGGATTTAGTTTCACTAATCCAATATTAAATCTACAGTAACACTCATTATTAGATTTGATTCCTTAATTTAATAATTGGGCGTTACACTTCTCTTCTAAAGAGCCACCTCCTTGAAACTTGGAGTTAATTAATCTTTATTCTTTATTATTTTAATACCCCCGAATAGGGTTGGCAATTTGACTCGGAACTCGAAATTCAAACTTTATTCGACTCGAACTCGAAATATTTTAACTCGACTCGAACTCGACTCAAAAAATTTTGAGTCGAGTTCGAGTCATACATCTTGACTCGAACCCTATTTAAAATAAGTCGAAATGACTCGAACTCGACAAGAACTCGAATAAAACTCAACTCGAACTCGAACTCGAACTCGAACAAGTTCGAGTTGAGTTCGAGTATGGGATGACTCGACTCGAACTCGACTAGAAGCCAACCCTACCCCAAGCATTCCGCCGGAAAAAAGGTTGAATTTCATTATACTACTTGCTAGTTTCTGCGAGAATAAGAGCACCCTAAAATTCAATTGCATAGAAATATGCCCCAAAAGAACGAAGGTGAGGACTACAATAGCTATGAGTAGAAGCCAAGATAAAATGCTGCATAAGTGGGCTCGAATAATCTCACATATTCTTTTTGAAATTAGGTGATCTTCTTTTTGAAATTAGGTGAGATTTAAATATAAAATAAATGTGTAATATGTAAAATTTAAATAAGACCCGAGAAAATAATTTATGAGCATGAAGTACTGAGCTACAATATCATTAACAAAAGATAAACTCATGAATAAAAAGTATTCTTCGGTGAAAATTCTCAAAATCTGTAGCTGAAATCATGCTAAAATATTACTATATAGCTTTCAAATATTTCCTAAAAAATATGGACAATTAAAATTTAAAAAGTTAAGTAGAATAAAAAAATATTATTAAATTCAATTTATTTATAGGATCATTAAAATATGTTTTTTAAATATTAAATCTTAATCATCTATACTTTTGAAGATATTTGAGAGCTACTTAATATTTTTATATTAATATATAAATAAAGAACTTTGCTACCTACTCATCATCATTTACCTATTATTAATGAATTTTTAAGTTTTTAATCATAAATATCATTTATTATGAATTAATCAATTGTACCATCTTCCATAAATTATATACTTAGATTCATTTGGATCTAGCCATTACTAATCAGCAGAACTATCTTAAGCGAAAACTGAATCAGATCAGCTGCAACTACGCTTACCTAAAACAATGAAATGCCTGATCTAATTCACATGAGGAATATATATATAGATATATAAATATATATATATATATATATATATATATATATACCTGCAACAAAAAATTAAGAAAGCAGCAAAATTTGGTGGACCTCCATCAGCCAGGCCTATGCAATCCTTGATTCAAGGAAAACCAATGGGGGAAATCAAGGTCGAAGACAGCATGTTCCATTGGAAAGTCCATGGGAAGCATTAAAGGCGAGCTGGTCGTTGAAGTCTCTGCAGATATTATCTCTGCGATCTCTGTATCCAGATCCTGAAGGTCCAGCCCGCACGGAGACATAGATCTCGAGAAGTAGTCAGACTCAATCGAAGTAGTGGTCGACACAAAAGTCGGCGAGTAATTCCCCATGAATTGATTCTCGGGATTCGAAGAGGCGGCTGAATGGAAGGCATTATTATCACTGTGAGGCTTTGCAGTGCAGTTTGGGAAGGAGAAGGAAGGGGAAGAGCTCAGCGGACGGTCCTCTGAGAAGAGATCCTCGGTCTTCACTCTAAGGCCGGCTCTTAGTTGCTCGAGAAGGAGCTGCTGATGCAGCGGATGAGTTTGCTGCTCTGGAGTTGGGTCTAGTTTGTCTTCTGCGGATAAGAAGGATGGGTTTTTCAGAAGGCAGTGCTGATTGCAGGTGTGAACACCGCGGTAGGTGACGTCGAAGAGAGAGCCGTCGTCGTCGTTTCGTTGAACTTGCTTTGTGGCCAGGCAGCCATGGCTGTGGCGGTGAGTGCACCTGTAATAGCCCCTGCGCAATTGCACACCAGACCAAATGACTGCTTCTCCTTATATTCTAAAACCGTTGATGCGCATATTTCTTTTTTTAGGCACTTATTATATATAGCACTTAAATAAATCATGTATACCCTACGGTTCAATTAATTAGGAATAAACAAACACAAATAAAAGTTATTTGCCTAATTCCTTGGTGATTGGAGGCTGCTCAAGTGCTTTGACTAAAGGCTCTATTCAGTAAGGATGATAGATAGATAGTTCAACATAAATCCTCTTAAATTAAAAATAATTATCTTGCACATTAATTCCCAAAATACAACATAAATTAAAATCACATTTTACATAAAAAGGGAAAGAAGGGAAAAAACCTGGGAAACTTGGTGTCAAGGATTTGCTTCTGGCCGTACTTCCTCCAGCTATAGCCGTCATCCAGGGGCACGCTCTCCATGGATAAAACCAGAAGAAGCTCTCACTTGGCTGCTCCAACGGGGCAGAGTCTTCCTATTGAGAGCCACACTTGATTCAATTGGGCATCTCAGCGCACTGGCAAATTGGGAAAGGGAGGAGAGAAAAATAACCTCTTTTTGCACATCTCTCTGCGCTCCTGCTCCCTGAACGCCTTATTGGAGCTGTGATTGTTGGGGCTGTTGCTCACAGACAGAGGCGAATCCAGGCCGGTCGTTCTTCTGCGGTTTGGGGTCGATCAATTTGGCCATGGAGAGGGCCGAAGACAGCGCTGAGGTCGCCTCGGTGGCCAGCCTTTTGCATGCTTCGAGAGAAAAGGGCCGGTCTAATTGGGCAAGAAGCTCTCTCATCAGCTCTTCCCCTTGAATAAGCGCGCTTATCAGCATGTTCGTGTCGCAGGAAATCAAACTGCTGCAGCTGCTGCTGTCCATTCTTTTATTTTTGGATAAATGGAGGAAGCAAGCGGTTGCTGGAAGGAGCAGGGGAGTCTAATGAAACTGAAACATTGGAGCGTTGATTGTGAGTTTGGAAGGCTCGCGCTGGACAACTGGATAATTTAATAGAGGGAGTGAGGATTATAGAGCGAGGATGTGGAAACTTTGGGGGAGATGGAAGGTTTGACTAAGAACAGAGTGTTCTTGGTATCTATATGGTCAATCTTTGACTGACTGCCCTGGACTGCGTGGCTTTTCTTCGGTCATAGAGGGGATCAACAATTGAGGTGTCCTTTTTGAAACGAAGACCAATTCGCAGTCTTGCCATCTTTTAAGTGAGAATTATAAGGAGAAGCTTCCTGGAAGTGTGAGCGAGTGTAGATTGATTGACTCTTCAAACTCGTTTCCGCGTGAGCGAAGAGGGAGGCTAGTGAGGAGTGAGGTCAGCTGCTGGCCCGAGGCTCACGTGGATAGATGATAATTTCCCATCCAATATATGTATGAAAAATATTAGACTTACTCCATCTCCTGTATATAATTATATTCATCATTACTATAAAAAAAAAAAAAATTTTTTTTTTTCTAACGCATAAATTCAAATAAAAAATAAATTGTATCAATTATATATTTACATAAATTATTATTATGTCATATTATATATTTTATAAAACATAAGAAATTTCTTTATGATTTACGAACAAATTATATTATACATATCATATTCTTACATATAAAAATATTTTCATTAAGATATTGTTAATTTTAATTGAATATTAATTATTTTTTAAGGAAAATTAAAATGAAATCTATTTGTTGTGGTTTGAAGGATATAATAATTAAAATACTTTTGGTGTGAAGATAGGGTTGATAGGTAGAAAAGTAAATAATGAAGCTTGGGTGTTGGTGAATTGGTTGATGTTGGATCTCTTAAGATGAAGTTTATGAAAATGAGCAAATGAGAGTTTGTAAGAGTGTAATCTAATTTTTATCTTTTAGTTTGATTTAATGTGAATTTTTTTTTTAATTTGGAGAAAATTATGATGGTAAGTCAGTTTAAATATAAGGTCAATTATAGGTTATGATGCCCATTATCAATATTTCAAATGTCAATCTCAAGAAAATATATAGTTCATCTTAAATGAGAAAAATATAAAGCCGCATTAATTTTTTTGGTATGGGGCATATGATGTCTTGCGATCAACATTTTATCTCAAAATGTAACCGGTAACTACTGGGGGATCTCATCAATTGTCATGTACTTTTTTGAAAAGGTTACTAAGGATAGAATCACCAGATGATTTCTTTGCTGAAGAGATTATGAGTACAGATGCTTAAAATATTGCAATAAAAACATTTTTCAAGATAAGAAAACCATATGCATGAGGTTACTAAAGACAAGTCCAAATGTGTATAAATAATGAGGAACTAAATAAGTGCATGAGTAGTTAAGTTTTTTAGCTGGTAAATTTTATAAATGATATTTTCTTAAAAGGGTTCATGATATTTGATGTTAGAAGAAACAATGTGTTGTTTTCAAAAATTGAAGATCAATGTAGATTCCAATTAAAACATTTGCATATGTTTTTTTTAATTTTTTTTTTTATATTTTTCATTTTAGTGTTAGAGTTCTCATATGAGATGATTTCAAAAATCATATTTGCTCTACTTTTAAAATGCATAAATGTATATAAATAATTAACACTAGTATACAACCATTTAATAGGTATCTCAGGGTCATTAAATCCTTGAAGTTATAATAAATCTAATTATTATTCGTTTGCAAGCTACTTTATCATTAAATATGGATTAAAATATGTTGTCTCACCAATCTAAATATAAGTTCTAAAGAGGGTTATGGCTGTCAATTATCAAATTTCAAATTCCATTAAATAAGGAAAATATTAGCTAAACTAAAAGAGAAAAAGCCCAAGCCTTACTACATTAAATTTTCAAATGTCATTACTCGCCATATGTTTTAAATTAAATATGGTAATATGGATTAGCAGTCTTAACTTTCACTCTCTGTTAATCTCAAATAATCTATAGTAAGCTTTTATAGTTTCTATGAATGATAAGGATTGAAATGCCATAAGCTAAGTTACTTTAATTTTAGTTAATCATGTATTTATTTCTAGTTGCTTACGACCCTAAGATTATCAATGAAATTAACATTTAATAGCCATCAGTTAATTAAGCATGCATAAAATAACGACCAATACCTTAGCAATGTTTTTGAAGGAATGGGAGTGTTAAGAGCCTAAGATCGAGAAAAAGGAATGGATAGAGTTTTCTCTTAAGTCCTGAGGATTTGGTAACGAGTTCAACACTCAATATAAGCTTAATTAGACATAGAATTGATTCTTGAAGGTGCAGTAAGGCTTTAGGATATCAATGGGATTGTCCCTAGGTCAGATGGCCCTCTATGTCATCATGTAGGGTCAAAAGTAGGATCAAGTTTACATAGCTTACTGCATAATCATAGATATAGTGCTACTTCTTTACCAAAAGATCCATCGATAAGGATTTCTAAGGGAATCAAAGCATATTACTATTGCGATCGTCTGAGATTCAATTAGAGCCGAGACATTGTTTGTAGTGGTGTAATTAGTAAGACATTTGTAACCCTAAAATTGGGCTTAAACAAAATCAAGCTAACCTTAGATCAGGTTCATTCCGACAAAGTTAGACTATCATGATGGAAATTTAGGTTCTATTTAAGCGCATTGATGGGGTGTTGGTTTAGGGATTAAATCGAGACTCTGACATTAGCTGAAATTTACTTCAAACAAAAAACCCTAGGATTCATCATTGAAGGGATTTTAGCAGAATGGCCATCGAGTCAAACTGAGTTTCACCCATGGGGCTTATGATATTGGTAGATGCATCTTAATGCAAGAATGCTTTAGGATGGAAAGGGAGCTCCAATGTGATATATAAAGCCCTCATCATGTGCCAAAGGATAACCTTAGGTCAATCTGTAGTTGGAGGTCTTCTAGCGAAGGAGATGTATAGTGCCATACCCGATAAATGTTGCAGATTTGATAAAATAGGAGTATCAGATTTGATGGTTTCCACGAATCCCATATGAATTATTTAACATAAGAAAAATAAAAAAGTTATTAAAATTAATACATAATAAATTATTAAAATATTTATGCGAATATAAGCCTAAATTTATTGAAATTTGGACTGTATACTCAAAAATAATAGGAATCATAATACAAAAGTAGTATTTAAATTTTGATAGATAACTTTACTAATCCTATCTAATCAAGTTTGAGAGTAATTAAGAAAATAAAACTTAATTTAGCCCTTTAGATCTCAGGGAAGATATGAATATCCCTCCTTAAGATTTATAAAACTCTAATATGACACATATAGGAAATAGTAATTCAAATAACAAAATGGTTAGTTTTAGAGAGAGAAATAATAAAATAATTATATTATGACTTGATTAAATGACTAAAATAAAAAGTATAAAGTTCTTAAGTTCAATTGAGAACTAAACTACATGTTAACCAAATTAAAGGCCAATATTGAATATAATGCAGATTAAGCTAGTCTCAAGTAAGATCTAAGGCCTAAACTAGATCTATGATCTAAATCTGAGTAGGATCTAGAGTGTAAGCTAAGTGGATGAAAACCTATGGCTTATACTTCAAATGAAAAAAGTAACCAAGTTAATAATTTTTATATGGAATAAGCTCTTATCTCAAGAAAATAGTAAATTTATAAATAATAATAATAAAATAATATTATTTTTAATCCAAATCACATTATGTAGAATTAGCCTAGCAAAAAGGTTCAAAATTCAGCATGTAGCTCAAAACACCTTAGTATGATAAATGTTAAGTTAAAATTGTAGAATTCAAGAGTTAACGCTAGAATTAGAGAAATTTAAGTTTGAGTGCGTCTAAGAGTTGATATCTTAACTTAGAAAAATAAAAAGTAAGCCAACAATTGGATTAGTATTTTAATGGCAAGAAATCATAGCCCATTATGAGATGAACCTAAAATAACAGCACATATGAGATTATTAGATTAACGCCAGTATTTAAGGTAAGATCAAGTATTTTAGTCCTTCATTATAAGATACATTCTAGTGTGTCTCACGAAAATCAAAATCATATTATAAGTAAGAATAGAAGTACATTTTATTTTTAAGAAAAACTTTCGTTTTACTATAAGTAACTCTGTAGAAACTTCAAAACAATTAAGTAGGATTAGTAATTTTATATTTAGCTAAGAAAGACACCTCTTAGTGTGTCTTAAAACTTCAAAATAGAATAATACAATAATAAAATATATCAAAATAATATAACAGAATATTATATCGGAATAAAACATCAAAACACTAAATCTGAATAATACATCAAAATATTGCATCACAATAATACCTCAAAAGACTGAATAAACATTGAATCATAATAACATATTAGAATATTGCATCAAAATAGAAATTCAGAATAATCATAAGCCAAATCAATAATTATAGTATAATATAATATCATATAAAAATAAGGGATACGACTTTTATACTTAATTATTTTGTTCACCATTTGCTGCATCATTATTAAGCATATATTCATTTGACATTCACATAACATTTGAAAATAATATTAAATAACTTAAAATAAAAAATAGAAATAATTCTCATGAGTTTATTGTAACAATCCTAAGTTGTTACCCTGCTCAATCTAGACTAAACCAAGCCCTAATTCTTGTCCCATTAGGTTCTAATTTTATTAGAACATAAACCTGAAAATTTGGGATCCATAAAAACTCGATTAGATGAATTATTTAATGTCATTTTATGACTTAAAAAGTTAGCTAAATTAAATTGATCTCCAAATCAAAATCTAATTTTAATTTTGAATTCCTCACACACAAATTAGTTAGGGGTAAACTTTTGGGAATTTTTTGAGACCATTTAAGGCTAAATTGAATTTAATCTAAATTGGGAAAATTGATAATTATGGTTTGCTAAAATTTGAAATTGCACATACAACCCTCTAATGGTCAACCAATCACCCGAATCTGTTGTGCGGACTGCGGGCGATCCACTGTGGGCCTCTTCCCATATAGCAGATGTTTCCTGAGTGCAATCCAATCATTCAGCTTTTAATATGGATGCACACTTATGTTCATATCAAATTAAATAGGTATGTTCATCTACTCATTATTTAAATTTTTAAATCAATATCAATTCAACTTAATTAAAGACATTTGTGCATTAGATTATAGTATGTGAATAATTTAAATGGTATTTGTACATGCTTCAAATAAACATAAAACTTAGTTGCCCATGTAAAGATCTTATAATAGATCCTTCCACTCCTTTATGAATAAAACCTAACCTATGATGAGGTGATATGTCATGAACTCGTGATAGTCTAATCTTACTATAGGATATCTTAAATTAGTCTTAACTAAACTTTCTCTTGAAACCAACTAGGTTAATGCTCTCTTGGTCTTCATGAGAATAGCGTGGTTAAAAGTTCCTTTACCTTAAATGCAACCTTATTTGATGGTTTGCTCCAAATCCTTGTTGGTGAAATATTACTACACTAAAATTTGATGATGGCATATTAGGCTTGTATTAGGAAAATGGAACCCATATTAAATATAATAATCATATGGCTTAATTAAGACATTAGTAACATATGACCTAACCCTTTAGAATCTTTATGCACTAAATATCACTAATTATAAAATTATTAGAGAGTCTCCCTCATCATATCTTACTTACTAAATGAGTAAATGTGCAAAACTAATAAGCAAATGTATAGTTACGTATACGCATAATGATACATTCATAATCCCAAGGAAGTGATGAGCATAAATGTTAAATAAAATATTACAAAAAGGAAGAATCAAATTTTAAGAATGATTATTAAAGCCTTGTTATCATTTTCAATATTGGCATGCTAGTTATTATATATATATGTGTGTGTGTGTGTGTGTGTGTGTGTGTGTGTGTGTGTTCAAGATTCTATGAATATCTTGCCATGCCTTACAGTTAGGATGGTAGCGATAAATGTAAAATGATTCGAATGATTTTCTTGTCCCTATGCGCATAACAAGTGTAGCTAAATACAAGACAAGTGCCTATTTTTTATTTTGTGACATATGATGCTTTGTGCAATATATATATATATATATATATATATATATATGATGTGATAGGTACAACTATGAAAATACTACGGGCATGTACTTTAGAAAAATACCAAAGAAAAATGCAATAAAAATGCAAATACAATGCAAAAAATGAAAGTTTTACGAGCAAGACTAAATGTTGAAATATGAATATATAAATAAAACTATGTCATATGATTATAAGGAATTGTGTTATAGATATGAGAGTCTTATGAGTGATTCTTTAGTTTTCAAATGTTAAAATATTTTCTTATAAATTTATGTATCTATCTTTCTTACAATGGTTTGTTTTACTTTTGTACTTTATGTAAAATGCATATACATTAAATGTAAATGAGATATTCAAAAACTTTGTGTAATCAAACTAGAATTCCTACCCTAGCACCTTTCATGTGTCAGGTTAAGAGCAATCAAAAGAGCAAGAGTTTCCCTAAATAAAGAAAATAATCCTAAACCTTTAAAAGGAAATTAAGAAATTATAGCTAAAATATTTTTGATTTCATGCATTTCTTATTTATGTTAAAAAAAGTCATATAATAATTCAACTATGGATAATGTGCAAGAAAAAACTATATTATTTATTTTCTTATTTAATTGAACAAACGATTTTATCTAGAAGGCTCATAGATGATTGTCAAGAATATTATATATGTGTTGTTCTACTTAAATTACCCAATAAGGGATCTTGTGGATTTTTTTGTCCTCAAATCTAGCCCAGATCATTATACCCCTACAACAATCAATAAAAATTATAGATTGTAGGTAATTGGTGTTCTTTAAAGAATAACCAAAATTCAACATACAATGGATAGCAAATAAAATAAACAAATCCTTATAACTTGCATCTTGTATAATTTACAAAACCATCAAAAGTGTACAAGATGTAATAAAAGTCAAAGTAAGACTCAAAGAACATAAAGAAGGATGTGGAATTCAAAGCTACTGAGGTGTGATAAAGAGCATTTGAAGTTTCCATTAAAAGTTAGGGTAGAGCACTAAGTGCGATAACATTAAATGTAATTATATTAATGGTTTTAATAGCTATTGGATACAAAATATATGTATACTCTAATTATAGAGTAGTGAAACATAAATAGTTAATGATATTTTTAAACTAGAAAAGTAAAAGCATGTATTAACTTTTTTTTATTTGAGTTGAACTAGAATGAAGGATATAAAATTTTAATAAACTATAATAACATGATTATCACTCACTTCTTTGTGTTGCTTTTTTAATCAATTTTTTTATTCAAGATATGATTTGTAGAATCAAAATAAGATGAGTAAAATAATATAAATAAGACATGGTGAATTCTATAGTATATTTTGTACAAAATTAAAAAGTATTAATCTAATATCTCCCAAATCATCAGTATAAACATTATTCCTTTTACAACAAAAACTAAGCCTCAAAACTTTCACTTTGTCATTCATGTTATATATCTTCAAGTATTATATTTCAACCACATATGTATCTACATATACAAAAATTTCTTTTGCTATGAATGACCATAGCATTATTGTATTTATAAACTACTAACAATATGTTGTGTTAATATCTAAGTCACAAAAGATTAAAATACTTAATAACACCATCTAGAAATTGTTGAAAAATATATTTTTTATCAACTTTGCTTGGTAATTTTATATTGATATTATTAGGTGGCCTTACATTCTTCCATAAAAAAAGACACAAATAAATGGACACTTTTGATCTCTTAAGCTTCTTGCATGGAAAAATTCATTGAACTTGATGTTGGTAAACATTTCTTACACTTAAAAGGGTTGTTTCATTGCCTTGTTAAGCTTCCTAATGATAGCATGCACCTCTCAAACCCCAAGAAGCCACTATCATTTATAACAACATATAACGAGTGATACACTAGGCTTTTTTTCAATTATCATTTATAGCAACATATAACGAGTGATACATTAGGCTTTTTTTCAATTCATAATTGTTGTTGTCCTTTGTTGTATAAATATTTCAACTTCATTAGATATGTTACTAGGATGTGTATGTAACAACCCAAATCCTAACTATAGTAATTGGGGTCAAATTGTCAATTCAATTAGGATAAAATCAGAATCTCGGGCAAGTTCAAAATTAGGTCGAACCAAATATATCGTTAGAGATATTATATTTTTGTGATCGTAATGCCCAAGTTTGGAGGCAATCCGACCAACAAGTATTCTTATATTAATTTTAAAATTTTTAAATATAAAAAATTAGGAAAATAAAATATATGTCTAAATTCAAAAAATTTGTGTCATTGGATTCTTAATAATAAATAAATGATACACAAAATGTCGTCACAAGATGTCATCAAATTTTGAATGCCAGATTGTTCGTAGTTAATTTTTGAAGTTTTTATCTTCAAAAATTAATTAAAAATAAAATATAGCTCCGAATTAAAAAAATTTTGATCGATGACGTTTGTCTCATCAAGACAAATATTCTTAACAATAAATAAATGATACACAAAATGTTGTCACAAAATGTCGTCAAATTTTGAGTGTCGGATTGTTCATAGTTAATTTTTAGAGTTTATACCTTCAATAATTAATTAAAAATAAAATATAGCTCCAAATTGTGAAATTTTTGATCGATGACATACGTCTCATCAAGACAAACATTCCAATCAAGCTTCATCAAATTTAAAAATTGGCCAGCTAAAAAATGTAATTAATATTTTTTTTATTTTTTTTTTCTAATTTTCCTCTCTTCTCTACCCTCATCCCCAAGCCTTCCTCCCCCTTCCCCATCTGCAACACTAAAGCCTTCCTCCTCTTCTTCTTCCTCCCCGACCAACCACCACCCCTCGCCCCGCTACCTCATCGTGCTGACGCCTTACTAGCACCCTGCTAAACTTCTTTCGAGTCATCTCCCATCTCCTCAGCAAGTCACTGCCTTCCCTCGGCAAGCCCTTTTGAACGAGGAGAAAGGCTACAAAGAACACAAAAAATGCGAGTGAGGAAAAGTTTATGGGCTAATTGAAATATTAAAAATTTAAATAAAAAATAAAAAAATTAAAATTTAATTTGATTCCTAACATTATTAACATACTAACCACTAATTTTTATTTTTGCCTATAATATTTATTTTTTCTAATGACTTTTAATTTACAGCTCCTAACATTCTATTTCCACCACTAACTTTTATTTTTCTGCTACTAATATTTATTTATGCAATTTTTGTTCTTTATTTTTCATTTTCTTTATTTAATATTACATATATATATATATATATATATATATATATATATATATATATATACTATAGTAATATTATGTTATGCCATAATAATAATAATAACATTAGTTTGTTATTATTATTATTATTATTATCATAATTATTATTCTTATTATTGAAAGAAATAATAATAATAATTCATAAATATAATTATTATTATCATTAAATAATAATAATAAATAAATAGTTTTATTATTATCATTATAAGATAATAATAAATCCTAATAATAATAATTATATAAATTATTGTAATTATTATTGTGTGTATATTAATAATAATAAAATTATTATTATTATTATCAAATTTATTATATTATATTATTATATTATTCTTTATCTACTATATCCGTTAAATAATAATAATAATAAGTATATAATCTTTATTATTATTATTATTATCATCATATATTAAATATAATAATATTATTATAATATTATTATATATTCTCACCATTTTTTATTTATAATAATAATAATATTATTATTATTATTATTATTATTAATAGTAATAATAAGTATACTATTATACTTATTATTATCAGCACATAAAATAATAATGATAATAGTAAGATAGTAATAATTATTATTATCATCATATTATTATCATAATTTTTTTTCTCTAAGATAAATATATGTGCATAAAATTAACATAAAAATTAACAATATTATTTCCTTCCCATTTTGATATTCTCTCACTATGTTAAATAAAAATTGTACACTTTACATGTAAATTATCATATAAATGATAATAATAATAATATTATTATCATTATTACTTATAATTATTTTCTCTATTTTTTTAAATATGCATATATGTTATTCTCTTACTAAATAAAAATAATATATTTTATTTTATTCTTAACTTATAAATATAAATAATAATAATAATAATAATATCAATGTTATTATTATTATTATTATTATTATTATTATTATTATTATTATTATTATTGTTATTATTATTACTATTATTATTATCATAATCTTTCCTTCCATTCTTAGTATATATGTTTCCTTATTTCTTTCCTATATTTATTTATTCTTCTTACTAATATATAAACACACTTAAAGATAGAGAAGATTATAAAAGTTTATAATTTTATAAAAAAAATTTCATCTCCTTGCTAATCAAAAAATTTTGCACACAGTCTTATAAGAGATTAACTTAACAAAAAACAAAGTACTGAGGATATTATGAAGTATATATATATATATATATATATATATATATATATATATTGATTTAATTACATACTCTTTGTTCTGCTTTGAAACTCGCAAATTTTTATTGATTTAATTACATGCTTATTAGCTTTGTAAATTTTATGATTTAAGTATACTGTCACTATTTGAAATACTATCAAAAATATGTAACATGCTTGACGAATAAAAATGGGGGTTCGCTTGAGTTATTTACAATCTATACATAATGTAATTTTATGCTTAGAATGGGCTAGTTTGTTATCATCATGCTTTTGAAGATATAAATATATTATAACTATGCCTATGAGGGGGCTAGCATAAGTGAATACATAAATATTATGTTAGAACCAAAATTATGATAATCAAGCAGACGTGCTTGATTCCTCAAGATTTGAGAATTGCCCACTCTAACAAAATTATTATTATCATTTATTTAGTTTGAGATAAAATTCAATTTTTAACGTAGTATTACTTACTTGTGACAGATTACTTTTATCACTGCTTCAATTATTATTCAATAATAATTTATAGATAAAGCTACGATAATTGTCTTTTCAATACATATTACTTTATTTCCCTACAAATTACAAAATTAATTCCACATTTTCCACTTATATATAATGTAATTAATGATATCCAAAGTAATTAGAGTTTTTTCTAACAGGTGTTCAACCTGGGCATTTTCATTATAAATGTCAGGTTATGATATTGTTGAAGAACTGAAACAACATTGATCAATCAACTGCTGCACTTTTACTTTCTTAATTTTTTCATGTATTGTTAAATAAAGAAAAAAAAGTCTACTCTTGTAATTGCCACTGCATTAGAATAAAAATATTTTCTTATTTTCAAATTAATTGAGCAATAATCTGTGATGTTTATGTTATTATTCTAAATCCTTACTATAATCTTCAGCAAATTCCTAATGATGCCACCCCAATCCATGCACTACTGCTGGGAACCAGGATTGGGAGACGTCACAGTGTAAGAGACATTTGATGGAAAGAATTGCAAGCAAACATGTAAGAGTTTTAACAACCATTAATGCAAAAAAGCAAGCACTATCATATTTATAATGACATGTCAAAATTTCTCATCTTATTCCATCACTTTCACCATTTATTACTCAACCCATGATACTTTATATATTGTGTAATATTAAATGTAGGTTCAATATTTTCTATGATGTCATTATTAATTTGTGGTTTGCATATCAGTGAACATTGATATTAGTCTTTTCAAACTTTTGTTTAAAAGGAACATTGACATTATCCTTTTCAACTTTTGTTGAGCACCTTTGCTGATATCTTTAAAACTTAAGCACACATTTTATTCATATCCACAAAAATTGACATTATTTGCAACTAAGTTGTGATATCATTTTAAAGCAAGGTGTGTCATTTTGGGTTGATTCGTAGATCACGAGGCTGGCCCCAATAAGAACCATCTCAAGCATGATTGGCCCAGAAAATAATTCATTTATTATACTGGTTTTAATTGTGATGTGAACTTAGCACGATATGAAAATGTACTACCCAAACTTGATCCAAAAATTATACTTAATATAAGTTCATATTCTCTTGATTTAAAATCAAATGAGTTTACTTAAGTCCTATAGGTCAACGGAATTTCATATCAAAATATATTAAATAATCTTGTTAGAAAAGTTTAGCCCAATTTATTTATTATGCAGCTCAACCCAAGTTTGATTTTTTGGATTAAGTTATCGGATGGAGTCATTTATTTGCTTCAGTGTCTTGAGTATTATGTATAATAAAAGATAATATGAATCACTCAACATATTTATATGGAATACTTAAATTTTACATTTTACAAAGCTTTCATCAAATTTCTTATTACATCAAAAATACTATCTAATTTGAGAATTTTCATTCAATATTATCATATAAATTATAAAGTTGGAAATTGCTAACTCTATTTATAGCTTAATATATAATTCAAATTTAATAATGAATAATAAAATTCAAAATAAAATGTTATCAATATACTAAATTAATCATTTATTATTTAATTTAAGTATTAGTAATAAGATGTGAATTATAATTTGATTTTAGAAGAAGTTATATTTTAATGAGATAAATGTATAGTTGACAAAATTTAAATTCTTTAAAGTTTTAAAGAATGTTCAAATGATTTAGCTCAAGCCCTGCTTGAATATTATTGTTTAGATAATCAGTAAATATTACACATATTCTACTTGCAGAATCAGAAATTTTTTTCCCTGCGTTGCTACTTTGCACGATCAAAAAGCCAAAAATTGGCAGAATGCAATTGCAAGAATCACAGTATTGGAATGGCAGTGCTTCTATAGGAATCTCCAGGAATGAGAGAGGTAGATCGCGGGCGCCTGTCTCTCTCCACCACTAAGGACGGGAAATGTCCTACTGTTCTCAGTATTTGCTTCTCTCGTTTTCCTTGCTTTCTGGATGGAAAACGTTGCCTAGGGTTTGGAAGAGCTGTCCGAAGGAGTCTTCAAGAGATATATATGTGGAAAATGCTCGGCATTTCTTGCATTCTCGCTATCGGCCAGTGCCGCAAGAGAGGTGATTCTTTTCGAATTCCCTTTTTCTTTATATTTTACATCATGCCTATCTATTTTCTGAGATTAATCGTTATTTGTTGCAACTTTAAGCAGTATAAAAGTTAGACAGTTTGATTTGGGATCAAAAGTTAATCGTATGCATTTTATCTATGAGTGAATTATAATATTTTTTAATGATTTCCAAGTTTTTGCATCTTAATGGTTTTCATCTCGTTTGTCTTTCACGGTTGATTTAATTTTTATTATCATTAATGTAAGATTTGAATGCTGGTATAACATCAATGAAATGCAATTAGTTGATAAGAAATGTACTATTTTCTACAGATCGTAAGACACTGGCGGACATTTTTATAGATCGTTAGAAGTTTGTATTGGTGTGATTACCTATTTCTAAATTCAGTTAGAGCAATGTCAACATTAAATTCACATTTTTTGTGCCTGAGAATTAGAAATATCATTATCTTTTGTATTGATTTTCGATATAACTAACAATAAATATTACAGTATAGTTTCTTATGTATTTCTTATAGTTGACTTTAATCCTCATAGATACATTGCACCAATCAAAAGGAATGGATCTTATAGTTTGTAAAATATAGATAATTTTGGATATACCTTACAATGGCTGGCACAAGTGAGCATTCAATGATGCATCTTTATAGATCATAATGGTAGAAATCCTCCGAGGCACATCAAAATTTAATTCTAGCTATGGGTCAATTAAAGGGTTCGTGATCATAAGTTGAATTAATTATGGGTACAATTTCAATTTCTGTATTATCAAGGTTTACTTTTATTATATCTGTAAATCATCTTTATCCATTTATCTCTTAATATTCATAAATATTTTAAATGGTCTATTTGTAGGTACATAGCCATATTGGTTAAATGTGCAGCTTATCTAGCCACTGCAATAAAATTACCATGCAAGACTAAGAAAAAAGACTTATTATTTAGCGATTTTATGGTAGTGCAAACGACCGTCTCACTGCTTACTGATATTGAATGATGATAGTGCAAACAAGCGTTTCCACAAATAACAATAGAGCTGCTGGAGATTAAATTCAGCTGTAAAAAAGCTGCGCCAAATATGGTCCTATTGACTAATAAGAACAGCATTTGGCTTTTCTGTTGCTTGTTTTCAATGCATGTACTTTTGTTTTAGGCATTAATATTTTTGGGAAATATACTTCTACAAGAAACAGTCACAACGATAACTATTTTGTTATGTTAATAGTGTTAATTAGAGTAATTATCCTACTGCTCTTTAAGGCTTTTCAATAACAGCTTCCATATAACCTTGACTAGTAAGTATGCTTATTTGCAGGGATTTCATTGCAATATTCAGCCAGCTATGAGCTCCTTGAAACTACAAGGAGAGTTGTTTTCATCATATAGATTTCAACTAACTGCAAATAAGCAGCTTTCCAGTCAAGTGCAGCTTTCAATTAAATCAATAAGAAAATATCCTGTATTACTTGCCAACTTACAAGGGGAAGACGATCATGAATGCAATAGTTGGAAAATCTATGCATTCTATGATACCCTAAATGCAATTAGTCGAACCTTGGCAATAAATTCTGATGAAGGAATTGCTTCCACTAAACCTAATAAATCAAACAGTGGTTCTTTAAAAATTTCCAATCTCGAGCCTTCTCATGTGCACATTCCTGAAATCTCAACTAGTAATATTGTCAGTCTTCTTGAAAAGCTGAAAGCCGTGCACCTGCATTTATTAGCTGCAGAACATTGGAACTCTTCTCATCTCAAGTTATGTCACAGGTACTTGCTTTGTTTCTGCAGTTTATCCAACCTGTTATTCAATACTTTAGTTATCCATACATACTAGCTGTAGTAATTTCTTGTATGCTAACCTTAATAACAGACATTACTTGGCAAGTGCTACCAACTTGACTCATTATTTGGCCATAAAATGTCTTCACCTCCAGCAGCTTCAAGAAGATCTCTCTTCTGCTGGCCTTCTAAATCTGGAATGTATAAAGGCTCATGTTCTTGGAAGCATTTGTGCCAGCATTCAGCTGCTACATCACTTCTCCTCTAATGCTCTTGATAATAGTGATTCTGCAACCTATTTGGATAGGAATGGCTATAGTTCTTCCTACAAGGGTGAAAATGCAGCAAACTTCACCATCAGTACAATGAAGAAAAGATTGTCGGTTTATTCTGCTGCATTATTTGGTGAATGCTTAGGGAAGAGAACTGGACAAATCATGGTTACTGTTGGAAGAGAGGCTGTAAGAAATGAAATGCTTATGAATAATCTTCTCAAAAATGGGGCAAATGTGATACGTATCAACTGTGCACATGATGACCATACTGTGTGGGATGAGATCATTAAGACTGTGAAACACTGCTCACAGCTGCTGGAAAAGCCGTGCCGTGTTCTCATGGACCTGGCGGGGCCAAAGCTCAGAACAGGCTTAGTGAAAATGCATTCCAATATGGTAAAGCTGTCCCCAAGGAAGGATTCTCATGGTAGTATACTCTTCCCTGCCCGAATTTGGCTGTGCATCGAAGGCAGTGATCCTCCTGCCAGGCTTTCTACAGATGCTGTTGTCTGGTTGCCGAAGAGATTCTTCAGCAAGCTCAAAATCGGCGATCACGTGAATTTCATTGATGCTAAATGCAGAAAACGGCTGCTAAAAGTACTGAAGAGGCCTGCTTCTTCTGCTGATCAGGGTTACATAGCAGAGTGCCTGCAAACTTCATACATCAAAATGCACACACAATTCTCATTGAAGAGAAAAAAGACTGAATTTTTTGGGAGGGCGGTAAAGGTTCTAGCTAATGAACAATTTATCAGACTCAAAGTCGGAGACATGATTACTATCCTTAGAGCCTATTCCTCTTATCTTGATGAGCTGGGCAGCGCTGCACTGGGATCGGCGACGATAACATGCACTTCTGATCATTTTTTTGAATCCATCAAACTAGGCGAACCTGTCATCTTCGACAATGGAAAAATTTCGGGGAAGGTATGTGAAACAAATGCTGATCGGACAGTTGTGGTGGTAACTCGTGCCCGTCCCAAGGGCTCTAAGCTTGGCTCAGGAAAATCCATCAACATTCCTGAGAGCAAGGTGCAACTTAAAGGCCTGACCCCGAAAGATATTGCAGACCTTGACTTTATTGGTGCGAATGCTGATATGATAGGCATTTCCTTCATTCGGGATGTTCATGATGTAATTATTGTTCAGCATGAGTTGGAGAAGAGAAATCTTTCAGAATTGGGGATTATACTGAAGATCGAAACCAAGAGCGGTGTACAGAGACTGCCTTCATTGTTGTTTCAGGCAATGCAGGCCTCAAATCCTCTTGGGGTTATGATTGCTAGAGGAGATCTCATGGTGGAATGTGGATGGAAACAGATGGGTGACATTCAGGTGGAGATCGCGTCCATCTGCGGTGCCGCCCACATCCCAGTTATTTGGGCTACTCAGGTCCTTGAATCCCTTGTCAAATCTGGCTTCCCAACCAGAGCTGAAATCACTGATGTCTTCAAAGCAATGGAGTGGCAAGTATTTTTTTATTTTTTTAAATTTATCTGATTTATTTTTATGATAGATAAAGCGCCAGCATATTATAATAAAGATTTTTTGTTTGTAACTTATTATCTGCAGGGCAAGCTGCATTATGTTGAATAAGGGTGACAACATTGTACAAGCTGTTGCAGCTTTAAATTCACTTCTAGGTGATAATAGATCCAATACTGAACAATGTTTTTTAAATGAGACCAATCACTGAACTGAAGAGAAGATGATTCAGGGATCAATGATAGCACAGAGTTTTAGACATTAAAGTTGAAATCTTATATTAATTATATCATCATCAATTAATCATTATATTTGTTGGATCCGCTTGCTGGTGGGTATGCACAAGCGCCCATCAGGACGCACCCAGGCACAGGCTGCATCTTTGGCACATTTGTATCATTTGGAGGCTGCCAAAGGTGGAGAAAACCCCCTAGAGGAAGAAAAAAATTAAGCCATTGTTTGGATATCTTATTGCCTCCGGTGAATCGTAAGGTGATACTGAGACCCAGGATTCGTGGAGTGCGTGCCTTTTCGTGGTGCTCTTCAAGGAGATAATGTGCAAGTTTCCTCATCCTCTTTAAGTTAGGTTTTTCTTTGAAAGTAGAATACAGTGACTTTAGCCCTCAAATGAGGTTTTATCACTGTAATTGATTTGTTCTTGGAAAGGATTGAGTATGTCGAAGTTTTGTTGAATGATTTAGAATATATACTTCATAGTATAGTAATGTAACATTAGGTGTTATCATCTCATTTTGGATCATTTATGTATATAGCATTCCAATCTCTTAATATTATATATTAGTACCCAAAGTTAATTTTTAAAAAATAATTACATGACATCTCATATGTAGTTATAATTAAAAGGATATTGATGTTGAGAGAATGAAAGTACTTTATATGTATAATAAAATTTAGGTGTAAATTGAACCCTAAAATAGCATCAATGGATTATAATTTGACAATAAGTTATGTGATTGGAAAACAATATTGCTTTGAGTGAAATCTAAGCAAATTATACATTAATGTTTGAGGATTTATTTGGTTTATTGTTATTAAGGTGTAATGCAATATTTCTTTGTGAGTATAATCCAAATAACATCATTTGATTTGCTGTTATATCATCTTTACATTGAAAAAAAATGTGAAATTGCCACTTCACAATGTCATTCAAATAACACTTCAAACTGAAGTATATGCAAATAACACTGCATTATGGTATTCTTATATAAAAAATATTATGCTTACACAAAAATATACACTAAAAAATATTCAGGATCAATGTAATTTTTTTTTTTTTTTTTTTTTTGCAAATGGGCCTCACAAAAAATATATTCAACCTATAATTTACTTATACATTGGATTGACATATCATCAATATTTTTTGATGTATATTAGTGTGTAGTATGGCAATACTCTTCTTATCTTTCATGATCTTGACGGTTTCTGACCCTTCATCTTCATAATAGATTTTGTGTAACAAATTGTATAATAATTGAATAATATTATCTAATAATATTCTAACATAATATATAATATAAATAAACATTGAACTAAACACCTATTGAAAACAATAATCTCTTAATATCATGTTATTTGAATAGTATACTATTTAAAAACGTTGCACATAACATCCAGCCAAATATCAAATTTTTTCAATGCAAATTAATGGGAGAGAAGCTTTTCCCTCTGGTGTGAGCACACAAGTGCATTCCAAGGTGTAAACTAATATTTTCTTGGGGAATTAGAGAATACCAGTTTTTGGCATGCGCACTGTATTAATATTTTACGCTACTATAAAAATGACTTGGGTTCGACCAAATTGGCTAACAATGCGCTTTACGCAAAAGAATGCAGCGTGGGTAGAGAGTCTGACGTCGTTCACACCTTTAACGTTCGCCTTGTTATGCCACGCCGAAAGTCTGTGGTGGATAGTCGACATCGAACGTGATTCAAAGATCGCGGGCCATTCTTAATTGTTGTTCGAAATTGAATGATTCCGTTCGAATCAAAAGTAAATCGTTCGATTTTGTTCGAATCAAACGTCAATTGTTTGAAATCGTTCAATTTCATTCGAATCAAATGTAAATGATTCATTAGATTTTGTTTGAATCGAAAAAAATAGATCGAATCGTAAGTGAATAGTTCGAAATCATTCAATTTTGTTCGTATTTAATGAAATATGATTGAATTCGTCTTTAGCAAAAATCCTAAAAAATTTGAAAAAAAAAATTCTTTGGAGTAAATTTACCCCCCATATTTTTAGATTATTTTATTTCAATTAAGAAAACTCAGAATGCTTGATAAACTATTAAACAAGTAAAATAATATGATTATAGTGTAATCAGACTATGTTGAGATCTCTTATGGTATAAATCAATACGGAACAAAAGCTTAAGATGATGAACAAGAATCAAGTAAAGAAAGAAATAATCGCATGCAATCACAAACACGACACAACAAAAGAATTTACGTGGTTCAGTGCTAACACCTACGTCCACGGAGAGGAAAGCAAAATATTTCACTATAGAAAATAGAGTTACAAACAGTTTTAAAATAAAACCTCAATGAGCTTTATCTTCTTTACAATGGAGCAGCCACCACACCCCAAAAAACCCTTAGCAGCCAAAGGTTCACAAAAATGAGAATGCTAACCTTTTTAACAATCACTACCTCAGATCTCATGTGCTCCACATGAGAGCTAACTCTCTTAAGCTCTCTATCAATGTAGCTGCACCAACTTAGTTACCTACGTATCCCCTCCTAAGGGAATTAAACCATTCATAGTTCTAACAAATGAGAAGCCTATAAATTCTTTTCCAAATTCACCAAGGTTTTACAATGGATGAATTTTTGAACTGAGAGCACCTTTATCATCATATCCGTGAGATTATCTTTATTGTCGATCTTCTCCAGTAAGATCTCACATTCTTTAATTATATCTCTAACGAAATTGTGTCAGACATCAATACTCTTTGTACGAGCGCGATAGACCGGATTAGCAATAAAAAATATAGCGCTCTGGCTATCACAGTGAACTACTATCTTCTTTTGCTGCGCACCCAAATCTTTCAGCAAGCATTTCATTCATATAGCTTCCTTGAACGATTCAGTAACTGCCATATATTTTGCTTCTGTCGTAGACAGAGCAACTGTAGACTGAAAGGTTGACGTCCGCCTTACTAGACCTCCTGCTAGAGTGAACACATGTGGCGGCCCAGCCCCGTCGTGGTCCTGTTAACTCTTAAGCTAACATGATTACATTGGAGGGGTCACCAAATGACAAGATCCTTACTTTAGAATAGATTAGACATACATCCAACCCATTATAATTAAGGAGTTTGCCATTTAAGAGCTATTTCACTAAATGAACATTACATGAAAGCAGAGTGCGAAAGCTAAAATAGTAACATCCATTCCATCAAAATATAGTAGTAAGAACATACAACTCAGAGTAATAGCAGTAAAAGAAAATACAATTTAAACTTGTATTATTATAATATTTTTAAAGGTAAAAGTTGAAATGAAAAGAACAACACTCAACCTTACAAGCAATAAAAGAAAAGAACTAAAGGAACTAAGGGTCTTCAACTGCTCGAAACTCCTCTTGAATCCGGTCTTCAAAAGGCTCCACAACCTCAAATAGCTCAGAGTCTACCATTGTCAGTTTCACAATGATAAGGCCCCAGCTAACAAAATAAAAATTTAATTAAACAAAATGTCTAAGTACATTTTAGGCTGTAAATTTATTATGTTAATTTAGATATCACCATAAAAACTTAATACACAAGCAAGTATAGGAGCAGAATGCGTATGAAAAGAAGGGTAGTTATAAACAATAAGTTTATAACTTAAACAAAAGAGGAAGTAAGCACATATATCCAACTATAGCTGTAATAAGATTAGGCATAAAATAAAAAATAAATACTAATATAACTGAAAATAAAACTCAACCTAAACATGCTGACGATCAATATAAACTCATGCTAATCAACATAAAGTAAAGGAACACGTGAATCAATTAAATAACTAAAAGCAAGACTAACATCCTATGTATATATAATCAAGCAAGCAAGACTAACATCCTATAAGAAAATAAAGCTAGTAAATGCAGTAAGACAGTAAGTAAGTAAGTGCTAAAATGCAGAAAAGTAAATTAAAAGCAGTGAACAGAAATTGTCCTGGCTACTCAAACCAATCAAATTGAAAGATAATGTCAATCTCACTTAGCCTGATGGGCTAAGGCAGAAGAACAAAAGTAGAGGTACACTTAAGATTAATACTTCCATATCAGAATAATGACTCCTCGAGTCACAACAAATCCAATATATTCCATTTTTCCAATATACTAGCAAATGAACCACTAAGTGGACTTTACCAACAAGCTAGTGTTCATTCTACTAGGTTGAATCAAATATGTTATCTCTTTTCGACAAACTAGTAAGTGAAACACTAGGTGGACTTCACCGACAAACTAGTGTTCCCACTATTAAGTCGAACCAACACTGCTATATCTTTTTGACAAACTAGTAAGTGAAATACTAGGTGGACTTCACCGATAACTAGTGTTCCCACTACTAGCCTGAACCAAATCTGAAGAAGCAGACTAATTAGGTCACAAAGCACCAATAAAATAAAAATAATATTTATGCAAATTCAATGTTGACACAAGATACTCATCAAATATCATATGTCCAATATATGTGACCAAGATATAAAGCTCAAAGCAAGGTAAGCAAAGCCTCAAATATCAAAGTGAGCTAGAGACTCTACTAGAACACAAGTGATATCCATTGTTGTCTAATTTATTCATTATATATACTCTGAATTACATAAATTCAGGATCTCCATTTCTTACTATTGAGTATAATTCAAATTCTCAACCTTATGAGTTGAAAACAATAGAACTGATCAAGTTCTAATATTATTAAATCAATGTCGACTATATAAGTTAAATAATAAATCAATCAACCTATTTTGATAATTTTAAGAATCCCAAGCTCATCTTGATTAAGCCAAATTAAGATGGAAGGATTAAGAATTAAACTCCAAATATTAATATTCAGTTGCTTAATCCAAAGGTGAACTCATAGGACTATAGTTTTACTACCCAATCTCACATATTAAAATTTAATGCAAATCCTATTAAGTGAAGTTATACTTAATATGATAGATCTCTATTCTTAAATATAAAATTAAAAGATTGAATAATCAATAATAAACTATAAAAATCTATAAACTATCAAAACTAAGATTTCACATATTGAGTAACCCATTTTACTCAATATGTGAACTCTAACTTAAGTGCTAATCATTATTCCTAAGAAAATGAGCTCTTAAATACTAAGATGAACCCTCAGACAAAAAGCCTAACTAATGTTATTAGAAGGATTGGAAAAATGAATAAAAGGTTACAAGAAGAGGTATGATGTGTGATTTATCTCACATCATACAACTAAAATTACTTAAAATTTTCTTAAGGAAGGAAAAATTAAGGATTTTGATTAAAACTTAAGCTATGGTTTAAATTAAAGAAATTTTAATTTAAAATACTTTACTTATTGAGTTTAGCTATTAAAACATGAATACAAAACTTAATAGTACAAAACCCTAAGTTTGGGCAAATTGACCATTTTGCCCCTCATTAAGTGTAACAACCCCAATAATTGGATAGGAGAACAATCAAAACATTGGGATGTTACCTTAGCACTTAATACTCGATTAGAAGAAAATAAATTAAGTATAATTGCTAAGTGGCCAAGTCACTTTATGAGTAGTTATTAAGTTAATATAAAGTTATACAATTGAATGTAATAAAAGATACATGATAAGGAGATACATATAAATACAATATTGTAAGTATTTTCAATACGAGCAATTAGATTAATCCACTCATTTATCTCAAGCAGTTACAAAATAGTAAACACAACACAAATATTTAAGAATATGTAAAAGTAACTTAAGCAAACGCAAGCAATTTATAATTTACTTATTACAAACCTTTTAAAAGTAAGAGTAAAAGACAGTACTACGTATGTCACTCTCTCACTTGTAATAAAATATAAGTAAATAATTCTAAATTAAGGGGAAGTAAAATTATTTATACGCCTTTCAAGCACTTGGACCTGCATTACCTAAATCAAAGGGCTCTTGATCTATCATATTTTAGTATTTAAATATGATAGGGCAAAGCCAAAAAAAAAAGAAAAAGTGTAGTTAGACTAAACAGTCTAAGCACATTTTAAGATTGGCTATACTTTTAATTTAATAAGATATCATAAACATAATTTATAATTTAAAGTAAGCAGCGGAGCTATAAAAGCTGTCAAGTATGGTAAAAGAAATCAAGCATAACTATAAAGGAGACAGTATGAAATAAGTTGAGTAAAAATACTCACTTATATAAGAGTCCTAGCCTGCATCCAAAATTTGTATGGAAAGCATCCTAAAAGGCTAGAAACTACTATGTGCATTAAAGTAAAATGAATTGAAAGTAATATAAGTTCAATGAAATTTGTGCTAAGTAAGCAATATAGTGAAGCATTAAATGAAATTAAGCAACATACACTGTATTTAATTGTAATTGAATACACAATACTGAAAATAAAAAGTGTAAAGCATAAGAAATAAAGAAATATCTTAGACTCTTGATCTAAGACAAACATAACCTAGGACTATAAAAAGTAAGCATAATTAAACTGTTATGAAAAGATCTTACAATCAATAAGATTGTAAGAGAACTCTTATATCATTAATTAAAGTTATATTTAGAAGCTACCTCATTCTGCAGGAGTATTCAACAGAATAGGGCAAGGAGTTAAGCACGTCTGCCTAACTAGATACAGTGGGGAGGTCAAATATTCACATTTACCATCTTTAAAATGTGAAGTCCTATTATAGGCGCTATCTTTCTTATTCAAATTTGCCATAAGGCAATCCCCTTATAATTTTATGAAAATCTTTATTTATGCACAATGATCTTGAGTGAATGTTCAAGGTAAAAGGCTCAAAGCTAAGAAAGCATTCAATAAATTTTAATAATTATAAACTATGTGATATCTTTTTATTATCTAAACTTTAATAATCTACTTAATGAGTGGAGCTAATTGAGCTCCAAATTAACTTATAGATATTGATATTTAAGTCAATTTTGATAAAAAGTAGAAGGAAATTAAGTTTGGAAATTAGTATTTTTATAAAATTGAAGTTCATCTTATACTAGTCCTAAACTAATCAAATCAAATATATTTATGATTAAAGTTTAAGAAAACTAGTAAGGAAGAATAATATTAATAAATTTCTAGGTTAATGAAAGTATAAGCTAAAGGATATTCTAGTAGCTTCACTTATTTAACTTATAAACAAAAAGTATTAACTCAATTTAATCATGAAGTTATCTAAGATTAATTGATATTGAATATTTAAAATTAAAAAAAGAGATAGATTACACCTTATATGAAACAATTCATTTTTAAGATTATCAGGAATTAAAAAATCTAAAAGCTTATCTAAAGTATGAAAGGAATTTATTACTCTCAATCTAATTGATTGAGAACTAATATTCTAAAATAAATAATTGAAGTGAATATTTATAATTAAAGTGAATACTTATAATCCTAGATATAAAATTCTAGATATTTAATAAGTATTTAACTAGTGAATATGTCTGCAATTTTCCATATAATTTCTAAGTTATTAAATTCTTAAAAATTTTGGCAGAGTTTTTGCTATAAATGGCTAAAGAAACACCTGCAAGATAGACATACAAGACTACCATTCCAATGGAAGTTATAATTGAAAGAAAAATAACTCAAAACTAACATGTAATCAATATATATATATATGATTGCTTAGTTCCAGTTCTAGTATAGAGTCAATCCATTATATAGGATTGCTCATTTCCAATTCTAAAGTAAAGTCAATCCGTTACATGGGATTGCTTATTTCCAGTTCTAAAATAAAGTCAATCCATTATATGGGAGTGGCTATTTCCAGTTCTAATAGTTTCAAGTGAGAAAGTTTAATGAAGTAATTTACTAAACTATGGTTCACACCTCTTAAAACATACATTTATGAAAAATAATAAAAGGTGCAGTAATTAAATTAGTATTGAAAAGGGGCAGCATCATATGACTTAATATGCCATAAGTAATGGCATTTGGTTCAGTATTTCTATTGATATAATTTATAACTTAAACTGTAAGGAATAACAGTATTGAAGTTATCATTTATGTATAAAAGAAACAATAATCATTTAAACTAAAATCTATCACAACATTTATTTCTTACAATACATTTAATGAAAAAAGTTAATTTAATTCAAATAATGTAAAATATGGTATTAGATCCCACATGATCCATTGATTCTTTCTTTTATATAATTGGCCACATATGGTTTTAATGAAAGAAGTGACAACATTTGATTTCATTTGATCTTATTGATCTCACTTTAAAAATAAATGGTAACATATGAAAATAATGGCAACATTTGATTTCATTTGATCTTATTGATCTTACTTTAAACATAAATGGCAACATATGAAAAGAATGTATACATGGCAGCATTCGATCATTTGACCTCATATACAAAGATGGCAGCAATATGACAGTATTTATTCTCATATTACATTAATCTCACATTCATATAATGGCAACATATGATTCTGATATATACGTGGCAACATTTGATCATTTGACCTCATATACAAAGATGGTAACATATGATCTTACACATGATAGATGACAGCATTCATTCTCTTATACAATTGATGGAAACTTATGTTCTTACTCACAATTGATAGCAGTACATTTTATCTTACACAATTAATGGTAACATATGATTTTATAAAAGAATGACAGCATTGATTCTCATATAATCCATTGGCAGCATTTGGATCTTATAATATAAACAATGGCAACATTTGACTCATGATAGTATTTGATTCATATTGAAATAAATGGCAGCACATGTTCTCTCATTTTAATTGATAACAACATTGAATCACTTATAATTTCATTGATCTCATTTTAGAAAATACATGACAGCATTGAATCACTTATGATCTCATTGATCTTATTTTAGAAAATACATGGAAGCATTGAATCACATATGATCTCATTGATCTCATTTTAGAAAATACATGGCAGCATGTGATGTTAATAAGAGAAATGACAGTATATATTCTAGTATACAATTGATGGCATCATATGATCTTACTCATAATAGATAACATCATTCATTCTCTTATACAATTGATGGCAATATATGTTCTTACTCATAATTGATTGTAACATATGATCTTACACATGATAGATGGCAGCATCCAATCTCTTATAAATAATTGGCACATATAATTCTAATAAAAGGAATGACCACATTTATTTTCATATTGCATTGATCTCACATTATTAAAATGACAACATATGATTCTATAAAAGAATGACAACATTGATCACATCAAATTAACTAATAGTATTTGATCATTTAGTTTCAACTAATAGCATATGATTTCACTTGAAAGAAATGGCTACTTTTAATTTACATTACCAAGGCCCATAATATTTGGTTCAGCATCCAAAGTTTAACAACATTCCTTCGGTATTATTAAATATTGAAACATTAACTCAGCATTATAAAGTACAACAATTTAAATCTAACGTTATAAAGCATATAACATTTATTTCAGCATATGAAAACTAAGTGTTGTATGAGAAACGTAGTAGACTATATAAATATCATATCAAGATAAGTTAAAGAATTCATGCAATTTTAGTCATAACATTCCTTTATTTAGATATAACAGTGTCAAGAGAAGAGTTCCTAACATTTTAATTTGAACCTTGAATGAAGCATTATCAAAATTCATTGCATTATGAGACAAATCAAGATATTCATTTCAACACTCGAGAGAAACTAGTGCTAATCATAAAGGCTATACAAAATACCAAATTTACACATCAATTGCATTCTTACTCAACTCTCATAACTAATTAAGTGTTGGGTATTTATAAGACTCAATATAATAAAGTTTACAGAGTAGTTGAAAATACCTTAACTGCATATGACTTAAATTGAAATAAAAGCTATTCAAATTTAGCATTTTCACAATGGTTATTGTATAGCAGAGAAAAAAATTAAAAGAAGCATCAAAAATATACCCAAGCAAATGTAAGATATAGCATGAAGCATAAGATTGTGATTATTATAAACTCAAGATACCTTCCGAATCTATAAGAAAAAAAAAGGGGAGGGGGGGGGGGGAGGGGGCAAAGACTCTAATAATATTAAGACTTCGCAAAAGACTACCCACAAAACAACGCCTCATATTTATTATTTTAGTGTAACAATTAAAAGAGGCAAAGCATAAACAAAACTGTGAGATTAAACGCAAACGGAAAGGCATAGATAAACTTTATCACATAATACTTGCTCCTATTTATAAGAAAAAAAAGAATATCATCAACACAAAACTAGATGAAAAATACAAGAAGATACTTTATTTATGAAATATATGAATGGATACCTTTCAAAAAGGTTGTTTATGCTTCTAGATAATTAACCAATAGCATCCACATACAAATTGCAGATATAAAAAAGGAGCATAATGTGAGGATTTCTTCTAATGCATTTAATCATCCTTGAGTTTCAGGATGATTATTATTTGAAAGACTTTATAAATTCAGCATTAATAGAGATTCCTATATATGAATTTGTCTTAAATAATTGACTTAGGATAGTATATAAGTGCATCTTTGGATACCAGCAAGCATAAAAAGGTAGCTCTATATCGCACATGAGCGATTTCATAAGTGCGAGAGATGTCAGGAAGTACCTTAGAGATTTCACCAAGCGAAAAAGAAATAAAAGACTTCATCGAATCAAGGTTCTGCAGACAACTCTCGCACCTTTTGCACCAAAATTTGGAACTAGGGTTCTAATGGTGGTCGACTCTTACAGAGTAAAATCGCCTCTCTTCCTTTTTCTCTAGCAACTTTTGCAGCTCCCCTTAGCCTTTGAATCGAGGGAAAAAGGAAAAAGCCCTCGAATTGGGTAGCTCGAAGGAGGATAAGGACCGTAGGAGGCCGGCTGTTGTATATTCGTACGCCCATTCTTCTCCTTCAGAAATCGTGCGAAAAGAATGGAAGGTGGCATACAGAGGGAGTAGAGTTCAAGAGGGTCGTTCGATCATTTATCCCTTGATCTTACGACTCACTTCATTTATTAACTCTTAACCGTTGGATTTAAAACCTAATGGATTAAAACTTAAAATGAACTGCTCTAATTAAATGGTCTGCTATCTTAATTATTCTTCCTTAATAATATTATATTATTATTTATAAGGAAATAATTAGATAATATATATTTCTTTCTTTATGTAATCAAATTTATTTACTCAAATGCGCTTCTAAAATTCCCAAAATTTCGCTCTTACCTATTTGAGGGGTGCGGAACTCAAAAATGTGATCAAATTTTTGATTGGAGGTATATTTAATTTATCTAATTTTCTGTGCATTAAAATATTCACGAAAAAATTGATGACTCCCAAATGCTTCCAAAATACCACCCCTTGCTAATATGAGTGTGGTGAGTCCAATGGGGGACTCCGTTTTCAATTTTGAAGTCAAAATAAATTAAGTATTTTCATAATTAACAGAAAACTAGGAAATGTTGAAAATTGTCAAACAGTCTCCAAATCGCATAAAATTTGAGGTGGAAACTCCTAACTCTATTATAAGAGTAATTAAAGAGGTTTGGAGCCAATTAGGTCACTAATTAACGTGTAACAACATCCGGGTTATTATGTTAGGGGTCTAAAATTTACTTTTTGATTTAAGGCTCTAAATTAGAAATTTTTAATGGTTAATGATTACTTACTATCTAAAATAAAGATAGACAGTAAGTACATCAATTTTGAGTTATTAATAAGCCTTATGAGATCAAATTAAGGAATTTGACTCATAGGGGCAATTTGATAAATTTTACTTAATGGAATCTAATTTTTCTATCAATTTATTAAAGCTTACTATTTAAGGGTTCCATAGAATCTAAAATCATTAAATTCTGATATGTATTGGCTAAGTTATAGCCAATACAAGTCTTAGGGAAATCAAGTAAATTAGGGTTTCTTAAATGGGGTCAAAAACCTAACTTTTCTATTTGAAGTCCAAATTCAATAAATTCAGTAACTATAGCTTCCATATAATCTACTAATTATTTTAACTGGGAGTATACCCAAATTAAACCTCATTTGGTTAAGTTATGGCTTAATTAGGATTTAGGTGATTAGTGAAATTAATTATAGAATCACTAAACCAATCAGACCACTAGGTTTTACTTTACTTTATGAGTAATCAAAAATTGAAATTAGTCAATTTGGATCATTAATTAAGCTAATATTCACTAATTAAGTTTAAGGAGATTAGGGCTGATTAAGAGATCTAGCCATTGAATCTAAAATATTTTTGTAGTTTACTGTTAATTAGCTCTTCCTGATCAAAATGATATATTGGAAGATTTAATTTGGAGTTCAATTGACCAAGTTATGTCCAATTAAATATTTATGATTAATTAGGGTAATTAGGGATAGGTCTTAAAAGTGATTAGGCAAAAACTAATCCAAGCAGAGAATTGAACACTACTATGTTGTTCTAAAGGTTCTACCGATCACTTTATGACCCATATTACCTATGTTTGAACTAGTGGGTAAAAAGTTATGAGCCTTATATGATTAGGGTTTGGGTCCAAAAGTAATTAGTCAAAATATTAATCAAATAGAGAAATTAACCCTATATGAGTATTCCTGAAGCTTTGATGATTACTTTGAGATCCATATTGGGTATGATTAGGTAAGTGGTTATAAAGTTATGGCTAATGAAGTTTTGTGGTAATTTTGCAATTATTGAAATACCCTAAATATCACTATACAAAATACAAGCCCTACTGGAAATTGAATGATACCATAGCAATCCTCTAATTTTGTTGATTAAAATGGTATATACATTTGCTATATTTGGACATGTAAATTACAAGATATTAACATTTAAAGAATTAGTATAATTAATTAAATTAAATTAAATTAAAATTAATTATACTGCTTTTAAATTACATTAAACCAAACCTGTTTTATAACTGCTTGCAGGCCCCACCAGATGACTACATGGCAAAAATCGGCGCCTGATGGCGACCCTTCAGGACACGCGTCCCTCATCCATATGACGAGGAGACCAGCGCGGGCCCCACAGTCAGTACGTAGTACTGACCCCATCAATTTGACAGGAACACGTGGGCCCCGCCATGTAGAGGTGGCAACTAGGGACACCTTGTGGACCACGGAGAAGCTGACACGCAAGCAGGCGAGAACCCGAGTCACCACGTGGAACGGCAGATCGCTTCAAATGAAATCCAACGGCCTGGATTGAACTATACGAGCAGGATCGATGGATCGAAATCGATGGTTCAGATCAATGAGCCGAAACAAACGATTTAAACAGGTCTAAGAATCTGACCTGATACGATCGGAAGTCGATTCATCTTCTCGAATCCTCCCGGTCCTTAGGGTTTACGACGGTCGCCGAAGAGATCGAAGCTTTCAATCGATGATTGGCGACCACTCCGAGATGATTTAAACATTCCCTAATAAAAGTTAAGATACATACAAGTTGGGGAAAGAGTGAGTACCGGATGATGAAAGGTTTGACAAGATCAAGGTATTTGTTTGATTCCCCCCGCAACTAGGGTTCCCTGGATTCGCCCAAAATCGGACCCAGCGATCACGCCAGGGATTTATTTGATCCCTTAGGCAGAGGCCTATAATGGTGGGCTCTGTGTAAGGTGACACGCTCGGCATTAGCGGACGCAGCCAGCCTTAGGCGACACGCGGGTGACGATCCGGGACGATGGCTCTTAGCCGTCGGATTGAATCAATCCGACGGATGGATTCAGGCACCATCTGATCAGACGATGTCATTTGAAGAATTAACGGCATGGCATATTAAACGGACGGTGCTGGTAGTTTAATAAATAAATATTAATATTTAAATAAATTTACACTAATTTTAATGATTAAAATTATATAATTAAATGCACACAGAAAAATTCCAATAAATCACTCCTTGCTAATTGAGGGGTGAGGAACGCAATGGCGAAATCATATTTTTTATTTGACGAGTATTTATGTATTTGATTTTATGGGGTATTTAAATAATATTAAAATATTTGATGAAAATTCGACAACTTCCAAATGCCTCCAAAACTTCACCCCTAGCTAATTTGGGGGTGATGAATGCAATGGCGAAGTCAGATTTTCAATTTTAGGTCAAAATAAATGGGTCAATTTCTAGGGTTTTAAGAAATTTCCAAAATCAAGTTTTGATTCATTTGATTCCTGATTTGGACTAGATCTTAGAGGTGAGTTCCTAATGACTTAATTAGTGTACTGAAACCCTAATTATGACTTGGATTAGTCATAAATGACCTAAGTAACAACTTAGGTTGTTACAATACATAACCAGTTGTTGATTGCCTTCTATCGAAATCTCTGGCGTAGTCGGAGTCCACGTATCTAAAGCATTAGTCAGCTATTGAGCATTGCTTTTGAAATAATAGGCCAACACTAATTGTACCCTTAGGTACCAAAAAATTCCCATCACTGCTTGCCAATGATCCTTTTCCAAATTGTGCATGTATCAGCTCACAACTCCAACAGCTTGAGCCAAATTTGGTATAGTGCAAACTATAGCATACATTAAGCTCTCAACTGCACTAGCATATGGCACTATGTGCATTTCTTCTTTTTCAAAATTTTTCTTTGGATATTACTCTGCAGATAAGCAAAAATGAGGTGATAGAGGTATACTCATAAACTTTGTAGTGTCTTCAATACTAATCCTCCTCAGCAACTCCAAATACCCTTTTTGGGTAAGCCAAATCTTCCATGTTGTTCTATCCCTATTGATTTTCATTCATAATATTTTCTTTGTCTCTCCCAAGTTCTTCATTTCAAAGTTTTTGATAATTGATCTTTCATGTGATCCATCTCTATCTAATCTGAAGTAGTTATCAACATGTCATCGACATACAATAATAAGTAAATGAAATTACCTTGAGGCAACTTTTTGAAATATATTATAACAACCCAAGTTATTACCGCAGTCAATTAGGACTAATCTCAGTCTTAATCTTGATCCTAAGTATTAATCAAGTTATTTGGAGTCAGCAACTAAGACCCAGTCCAAATCAGGAGTCAAATGGTCCGAATCTTTATTTCTGGAAAATCCAGAAAACCCTAAAATTTGACCTATTTAAATTAACCTCTGATTGAAAAATGGACTCCACCATTGCACTCATTGCCCCCAAATTAGCCAGGGGTGATGTTTTCGTGTTAATCGGGAGTCGTTGAAATTTCGGTGAATATTTTAATAATATTTAAATACCCCAAAAATTGAGAAATTAAAATACTTGTCGGATCAAAAATTCGACCTCATCATTGCGTTCCTCACTCCTCAATTAGCTAGGGGTGTGTAACAACCCGGTGTTGTTACATTCGTGATTAACTCTAAATTTAGGAGGATTAAGTCGAAATTAGAATTTTTAATTTTAGTTAAATAAAAATCAAATAAAAATATTCTCAAATGAAGCTTATTAAGGGGATCCTTCCACCAAAATTTGAGCGCAATCCAAGTTCCAGATCGTCCTAAATAAAATCAAAAAGTTTAAACTTTTGGAGTCGATAAAAGATAAAATAAAAATCTAATTTTAGAAATTTTTGTATATTTGAATTAAGCATAATAAGAGGAATCTATGTTTTAAGTTTCGTAATTTTTTGGGCTCCGGATTAATCGTAGTGAATTTTTAAAGTTTTTCACTTAAAAATTAATATAAAATAAAATATTTGTCTAAATTTAATAATTTTTAAATGCTTGTGTTCGTCTCATCGAGACGGTCGTTTCAATACTAAGTTTGTAATTTTTAAAGTTCAAACGACTTAGATAGAGGTTTGAGAAGTTTCAGCAGTTGTATTTTGATCTAACGGCTGCGATTGGATTTACCTTTTTGCCTCTTAAATATGCCTAACCCTAACCTAGCAGCCCCAAAATCCGAAATTTCCCTTCTCCCTCAGCCGAATACTCCCTCTTTTCCCTTAGGAAAAATCAAAACCCTCATTCCTCTCCTCTCCTTCCCTCCAAGCCAAGAGCCTCCTCTCCTCCTCCTTCTCCATGGCCGACCTCCCTTCTCCTCTTGGCCGGCCGAACAGCAGCTTTTCTCCTCTTGGTTGGCTGAAAAACAGTCCTTCTCCTCTTGGCCGAGCATGAGCAGCAGCCCTCCTTCCATGGCCGAGCATCTCCTCCTCCCATGGCCGAGCATATCTCCTCCTTCCATGGCCGAGCACCTCTCCTCCTTCCCTTGGCCGAATCTTCCCCTCATCATCCATGTTTGGACAGCCCCTATCAATTGATACTTCCTTTGACATTTTGGAGGTACAAACCTACACTTAAGAATAATATTGGTTGTGATGCAAAGTTTAAAGTTCTTGATTTATTTTGATGCTTGAATGAAAAATCTGAATTTATTAGATTCAATTATCTATTGCAATCAATATCAAATGCATGTTTGTATAATTAGTGGATTATTAGCACTTTTGATTGGAACCTATTGGCATGTAACTCATACTTAATGGAGGTTAATTGATTGATCCATATGTATGCAGCCCTATTTTTTTTATTCAGCAAGTGTTATAGTTGAGTTCGGCAAAGTAATAATCCCTATAACTGAATTTTATGAATTTAATTATCATTGTGGTTTTATTTATTCATTGCAAGTTTAGTTAGTTATTAAGTAGGTATCTTAATGTTATAAGATCATAAGCACTATTGATTCACATTTAATTGCATGAATTTATGTCAACGGCAGCATTGGGTAACTCCTCATACTCTCTAATGAATCTAATTTTTTTTTATTGTCTTTTATGTTAAGTTAAGATAAATGAGATGTTTGTATTAGGGCTCCTCACATTGATATGCATATGTATATGTTAGTATAATATAGATCTTGCAAATTATATAGATAGATCTATTTCCATTCAAATTATATAACTTAATCAAATTAAGTTTGCATATCATTACAAATTGCACCATCATTCAATTTCTTTGAAGATTAAATTTATGCATATTATATAATACATATTAAAATTAAATTGACACCACATATTGTAAGACTTATATAATATATAAAAGTTATATTAAAAATATTATAATGCTTCAAAATAGCTCACTAAGAGATTGCAAGATTAGGATTTGCATTTAAAGCAAGTATATGTTAGTAGGTCTTGCACACAAAGAATTAATTAAATGGCTTAGACTAATTGTCATCTTAAGTTTTTTTGAATAATCATATCCTTGATTATTATTAAACTATTATATTTCATCTTGTAGATCCCGTCTCTAGCTTATTGTAGTTTAGTCTTCTTTCTTGTGAATTGGAGGATGATTTGGTTTGGTTCCATATTTGCCTAGGACCAAATAAAGTTATCAAAAGAGAGTATAATTTAGATGTTCATTGCTTAATTATTGCAGATGTGGTAATTGTCGTCTCATTCCAATCAATCTCCAAGCTTCATGTTTGGATCGTTTTTAAAGGTACGTAAGTACTTAGAACTTGTATTAAGTTCTATATATATTAAATTATTTGTTTAGTCCTATGTTAAGTGCATACATCACTTGCATAGTTCTTATTACTATTTTCTTTTGTGCTTTTACTTTTCTTAAGTTATATATTAACCTTATAAGCTATGTTTAAGGATTTAGGTGTCTTGATTATGTCCTAAATGCTAAATTTCCATAAACTCTCATGTATCCTTAATGTAACTTAAGAGATCTTAAGGGATTGATTAAATGATTTACACTTAATCTGGATCTTAGATCGCCATCAATAATTCACCAATAAATCATTTGATTTGTCATTAATTTGTAATGCAACTATTGGTCTTAAATTGATAAAGTTAGGGGTTAACACCTAATCTGTCGGATTTAGACCCAAACTCTTAACCACCTAAATAATTGACTTGATTATAGGATAAGGAACTTGGCATTCTCCAATAATGCATTCGATTTGGTATTGCTTCTAAACATTTGAACTAGACAAATTAAGGTTAATAATAATCCTATGTGACTTCTTGATCTGAATCAAACCTTAAGATCCCTGATTTTCTCTTAAGTAAGAGGACTAGCATAAGAAGATTAATAAAATCATGTTGATTAATCAAGTGATCTAAGTCTTAAAAATATTCCCAATTTAGATCTCATAATCTTAGATTAAGTGTGATCAGATGACTTAATCATCTGATCTAATCATACTAAATCTAATTAGGAGTTAGAACCTAATAGATTAATATGATCCTTTAGAAGAGAGATCTTTATGTTCTCTTCATAAGATCATCCTGAACTATTTAAAAGACCTAAAATTCTTATATCATGAGGTAGGAGGCCTTGTATAACTCCTTGAGATAGAAGTATAGAAGATCCCATCACCTTAGAAATTGACCTACTCTCCTTGTGGTAGTAATCCATTGAGGAACTAGAAGAGATACATCTCCTTGTGGTAGAATCCATAGTAAGTGATCTTTGATCACATTTGATTAGTGAAACCTTATATAGGACTTACCTATTAGTTTAAGACTTGTAGTCTTGATAAATTCTTGTGCTATTAAATAGATTTTATTGAACCATGATTATTGGGTAAGTGTAGTATAGTATACCCATATTACTGGTCCCCAGTAATATTCTAGATTGGTTGAGTCACTCTAAGTAAGATTTATCTTTGTTGCTATCCTGCGGGCTTAGGCGGATATAACCTCGCTTAGAGTAAATCAATCGATCTTAAGAGTGTTTTAAACGGGTGCAATTTCCTTAGTTTTATTGAAGGACAGTTGCCATCGGGCAATGCCTCATAGCGAAGATCGCTTCAATAGGTATGGCTTAAATAAAACTAAGTAAAGGGGAATTACATTCCTTAAGATGCTAAGTATGATTGTGAGTTTAGTGACTAAATGCTTAGTTTGAGATACAAAATCATCATCGGATGGTGCCTCCTAATGAAGATCGCTTTATTAGGGTGGCGTAATCAAACTAAATGTTGAGAGTCCTATTTTTGCAGCATATTTAATATGTGTATACAATCACCCTGCCCAATAATCTTTGAGTAAATAAGCAACTTTAACTAAATATCAACCTAGAGATTTAGAGTCAGAATCCTTTTTAGCAGGATTCTGCACAGTGGAGACTTAGGATTCATTTTTGTTTCTTACTATATTCTTCATGGATTTTGGGATTTTCCATTCATACCATACAATGGCATAAGCATAAGCATAAATATGAGTTGACCTCATTCCTTCTGTTGTGACACATGGTTATCAATGATACAATATGAGATACGGAATGTTATATATACACAGACTGGGGAATTTCATGGTGCATCTACGTCACCATACTGACTTCATAACTATTGTGCTTATATTGGACCGTACTACTCATAAATCCTTCAGTGATAGTTCTGTGATATACTGTGGTATAGCATATTTGTGAGCATTATTTCAGTGGCATATAGTGCAGCTTATAGCATCCTTCTCAGCATTTGACATTCCTTTCACATTGATGTATGAGCATCTGGTATTTTTATTTACTTTTAGTATTTAGTTTTGATATAGTTTTACCTTGCTTAGTCTTTACAGTTTCAGTTATTTAATATCTTTACAGTTTTTCCGCACTTTTACTTTACTTTGCTTCCATTTTGTACAGCTTTATACTTTTCGCTATTTACAATATTTCTGCAGTTTGATTTTTGTCTTTCTCTTATGTTGAATAACATCTTCTTAAATGCAAGTATATGTTATGTTATAGTTTTATTGTGTTTAGACTTTATAAGTCTAATATTATTTTTTCCTTTGTTGGCTTGGTCCTGTCATATATGTACATATGGCAGCCTCAGGTGTTAGCTCAGACCTTGTACTTGGGATGTGCTGGTGATAGAAGGTCAGGTGAGGTTGATACTTTGCACGGAAAGAGATCTGGCTCAGTTAGTAAAAATTGATGTTGTTCTTATTAAATCAAATGTAATAAATAAGTTTATTTCTTGTTATTTTGCATTTTTTATATTGTATATGAATGAATGGATGTGGATACTGTTGAATGTCTTTTTCCTTAGTTTCTGCACTGTTTTACTTATGTTTCTGCCTAATAATGTGCTCTCCTTCAGATTAATACTATGGATAAGTTGTCTATTATCCGTGGTATTAGTGACAGCCACCACTTGATCGTAGTTGAGTTAGTGTTACTCGACGACGATCAAGGAGCGGCCGTTACAGGGTGAATATTTGGAATTCTTGGGAGCTAATTTATAAATTAGAATATATTTAATTTAAATAATTAATTAAGTTATTTAAATTAAATTTTTTATATATTATTTAAATTATAATATTTTATTTTCCCGTGGCGCCGTTAACTTCATAACGCCATCCGCCTCTATTTGCTCGGCCGTTAGATCGTCCATCAGATTTGGCGGATCGATCGGAATCGTCTGATCCGGGATCAGACGGCTCCACGTTCGTCATCTCCCTCGCCGACGTCACCTACGAGCCACACGCAGCACCCCGCCGTTAACTGGCCAATCTGTGCCTCCTCGCACTTCACAGACCCTGCCCAAGGTCCTATAAGGGTCCGACCGAGGTTGGAACCCCACCACATGATCGGATTAACCTTGGGCGAGCTCGAATCTCACTCCGCTAGACCAAAGCCTCGCAGCCGTCGAACTTTAGGTACTCATATTACCTTTGATTTTCATTCGATAGCTGTGATTCAAATTAGTACCGTCATTTCACATGTTTGATTGTCGATTGTGCGGATTCGATCGATTGATCGAAGTCCCGGTCGATCAAATATGGGAAGAGGGCTACACTCGAAACCGTTACCTCTTCATCACCGAGACCTAGACACTAGGGTTACACATTGCCGCCGTCTCCGAACTCCTCAGTGCTCGGCTCGACCGTCTTCGGCAAGCTCTCGGCGCCCTCTATCCAATGCCGTGTGGGTCGAACCCAGGCAGCGACCGGAGGGGCTCGAATTTGGCTACCCTACTGCTTCGTGGCGGGTTCGTCGCGGGAAGGAGACGAGGTTCCTCGTGTCGGGCCGGGTTGGACCCAGCTCGCGCTCTCGCGTGAGGGCCACGTGCGGAGCCTGGACCCGAGGCAGGGGGCCCTGCTTCGTGATGTGGAGGCACTCTGTCTCGCCGCGTGGCATCCACAGCGACGTGGGACCCGCTGTCCCCTTTGTCTGATACTGTGGGCCCCGCTGACAATCCTGGACTCAATCGGGTGGTGCCATGCGTCCTTGGTGGGGCCTGCTTGCTAAAGTCAGTCTCTCGGGTCTCGCCACGTAGCGCTGTGGGGCCCACTGCCTCTGCAGCGCTCAGCCAGATGCTGCCACGTGGCCATGGCGGGTCTTGCTGTCTGTCAACCTACAGTTAGAATAATAATAAAAATTATATTATATATATATATATGTATATATATGTATTATTTTGTATTATATTAAATCAAGTTAATTAGATTAATTAATAATTGTTAAATTAATTAATCTTCTCTGTTAAAATAAAAAATTAAACAATAAGCTAAGAATTAATTAATTAATATCAATAATTAAATAAACAAAAATTAAGATTAATTAATGGTCATTAATTAATCTAAATAAATATTAAGTTGATTTGATTCATTAACAAATAGTACTTAGAATTAAGTGTTAAACAAAAATTAATTATCACTAATTATAATTAGGAATTTTAATTACAATTAGCTAATAGTAAAATTAATTAACAGAATTTATATTAAATAGTGAAATTAAATTAATATTTAAATAGAAAATAAATAATTAATTAAATAGTTAATCTAGTTAAAATAGTAAATTGAAATTACTTAAATTAAAATTAGTAATTGAATTAATTTAATTAAATAATATTTTAACAGTGAGGTTATTATATGTTTTGAAATAGTAAATTAATTCAAATTAAATAAATGAATAACAAAATATATTTAATTTAATTAATTCAAAATTTAAAAGTTTAATAATTTTTTATACAATGATCCAAACATCAAATATAAGTTTTGTGATACCTCTAATCTCCTCAAATATCAAAAGCGTGGGATTATTTCTGCAATGGGCCTAATTATTGAGAGCATATGGTTAGAAAGGAATGCTAGAACTTTCAATAGTTCTCTGGCTAATGCTAGTCGCATCATTAGCAATATCAAATTTAATCTTATTACTATCATTAGTAACTGGAAGAGTTTTTATAAGTTCAATTTTTTGCAATCTTGGAAGGAGGATCTATTATTATGTCATTAACAGGGAAGGCATTACTGCTCCTTATCTTCTTGCTGTTAGTCGTTTTCAATTCCCGAGCTATAAGTCTGTATTTTTCTTGTAGTTTTCGATTTTTGGTCCCAGGTTGGCATTTGAGGCTCTGCCTCTACCCGGTCCCTGCTGGTATTATATTCTTTTCTGCTTCTATGGCTGGCTCTATCGTACTTAGGCTGATAATATGAGCATATTTATTTCTGCCGAAACTTTTCTTTGTTCTGATGAGGCTGTTTCCGTGGATTTCTCTGGAAATGGGATGTATTGAAATTTGGCTCAAGGTTTATTATTTGAATCTTGGCTTTTTGATGACGGTAAGGTTTTGTTGGAGGACAATGAAAACTAATGATACAATTCGAGACCCCATTCGCTGCTGGTGACTCTCTGATTTTGATACTACACGTCACAGATACTTCCTTGATCTTCAAATTGATGCCCAACGAATCATCAGTCTCTTGCTGGCCTCGTAGTGGAGGATCTGAAATTTAAGTCCTATAACGTGGCACCCATCATCCACCGTTAACGGAAGGGAATATTCCCTTTCTGTCAGCTACAGTACCGTTATCGTCAATGGCAACAGTAACTTAACGGAAATCATTAATGGTAACAGAATATTCCGTCAACCCAAAAATATTAAAAAATTCAGAAAATTCCCAAAACTTCAAAAATTCATATCGTTCAAAATAGGAGTCCAAATGTGACGACCGAGTGATCAAGTTTGAGAATTTCTAAATAATAAACTCATCATTTGAAATATAGAAAATAAGGTAATAAAATTATAAGTTATTTATTCATCATAGAGCCAATCTTATAAAATTACATAAGTTTAATTATTATTATAATATATAATAAAGGAAAATATATTCACTCCAATTTCACTTCTTCTTATAAGCTCTTCCTAAGTGAGTATCTTCTTAAGCTTTAGTTTTCAAAATTTGAAATAATCATCAGTAAAGCCAGTCAAGCAGGAATACAAAAATTATCCATTAAGAATTATTTTATAGCATCCTAAAATAGGTGTAAATCAAATGAAATGACAAGAAAATTAAATTTTTATATTAACATGTAATAAAATAAATGTTGCAATTTTACTAAGCTTGTCCTGTATGTTAGATATGAAATTAAACATTTAAAAAATATCAAGTGAAAATTTTTCAATTAAAAGTAAATTGTGACATAAAGTTGAGTCCTGTGACTCATCATTCAATAGGTAAAACCTATTGACCATGGAAGCTTATCACCACCCATTGATAGTGCCTCATTTATAGATGTAAAATGGTGTATCTTTCCTCTGGATCTTATGCCCACTTCCATTAGGGCTAGATCCCTCCTTATTTCATCGTGAGCTACTAATAAGCTCTACCTGTAGAGGTTATATTTTTATTTCTTCCTTCAAAGATAAACACTAGAAAGGAAATTTCTATACTTTTTGTCACACTTTTATATGAAAATATTACAATTTAATAAAGCCGTTTATATGATAAAATGAATAAGTAATATTCAAATGGAAATAATGTCAAAATTTAAGATACTTGAAATAAAACTAAAGAATAATTTCGTACCTAACTTGAAGAATAATTTTATTAAATTCATTAATTTCAATCTGTTAAATCAACATCTAAATTTGTTAATCAACTATCTTAATCCACTTTAAGCTATTCATTTAATAAATTATATAAAAAATTCATAATATTATTATTATGAGAAATTATATTTATAAATATTCCAAAAATCAAATTTATTACTTAAATTATTCATAAATATCAAAATTTATCTTCTTACAGCAATTATAAAGTTTGTAAATTAATTATATATCATTTGAAATCCAAATTTTATTTTTATAAATTTTTTTTAATTTTGGCCAAGTAAGAAATTTAAGTTTTTAGCTGATTTTGTGTCATCCAAAAGATATTTTTAAAGTGCTTATTTTCTATTGATGTCTAAACATAAATTGTTCTTTATATATTAGAGAATATGCATGCCAAAAATCACATTTGGATTCTCTGTATTTTGAAAATTAGATCATTTCAAACATTGGAAAGTTTTTTAAAATTTCAGAAATTTTACTTAAGTTCAAATTTGTGATTATTTTAGCAAACTATAAGCACTTAAATGACCTTCTTAATGACATAATCAACTCAAGTGATTAATAGAAAAATTGCTCACAATATAACCAATATTATGTTTGTCAAAGATAAACATCTAACTGTGCTTGGAATAAAAATTATACTAAGCTAAACATTAATAAAATTTCAGAAAAATCTGTTTTTAAATTTGAAACTTTTTAGAGTTTTTATTAAACTTTAAGCACTTAAAGGTTAACTTTAAAGTGCCCAAAATTTTGAGATGTCTTAAGTGAAGTTTTACCCAATATATAGGGGAATTTACATGCAAGATTATAGCTTTATATTCTTGGTAACTAAAAAGAGATAAAGTTTCAAAGTATTACCAAAATCTTAAAATTTTAAAAAATCCAGAAATATTTCTATATAAGAATTTAGAAATTTCATTATACTTTGGGATTAATTTAAATTAGCATAGAAGCAAAATCTTTAAATAGTTTCTTCTAATAACATACAACAAATATATAGGAGAACATAATAGAAAATATTTTAAGTTCTAAATATGATGAATCTAAAAAATATAGATATGCAAAGTTAATATAAATATACTTCTTAAGCATGATAAATATTTGAATGAAATTAAAACTTTTAGAAATTTACAAGAAAATGATATAATCATGTATTAAACATTTGCTTATCATGAGAAGATCTAAATAAAATTGAAAGATGATTTGCATGCATGCTTTGATCTTATAAATAAAATAAAATAAGAAAAAATGAGAATTACTTTAAGGAGAAATTTGGAAAAATTGATGGAGAGTTCTTCTTTGGATCTCTTCTCTAAGATATTTGAATATCTTAGATAACTTCTTGGATCTCTAGGATAGCCTTGAGAGTATGAGAGATTTAGAAAAAAGAAAGAGATGTGAAGAAGTTCTTGAAAATGAAAGGAGAAGTGTTTGGAAAGAAGAAGAATTTGGAGGTAATGGAAGAATATAAAGGGGAGGTGTTTGCTAAGAGGGGAGAAGTCTAAATTAAGTTACAAATGTTGAACTTTTTCTCTCATCTACAGCCTTTAAATGTATAGAAATATATTGGATAAGAGAGAAATTAAATCAAATAACATAAATAAATCAAAATAAAATGGATGGTTTAGATTAAGAGGTGGATTTTATCTTTGTTTGGAATAAAATTATCTCCAAATAGAATAAGAATATTCATAAGGGTATATTTGCAAAGATAATTTTTAAGAAAAGATAAAAATTACAAATTAGCTCAATTTAAATAAATTAATTAATTAATGAAAATTTAAATTTTTACAATTCAGAAAATCAAAATTTAACGAAAATTAAATTTTAAGATATCAAATGAAAGGTCTTGTGGATACGATTCTAACGATACCAAAAAGTCAAATCTGGACAAACGGATAAGCGACAACTAGCCCCAAAAATTCACAATTTTTTTTTACTATTTTTTTAAAATAGTTTTAAATTTATGAAATTTTCCTCTTTAGCTTATATCGACATCTTGAATCTAAAAATATCAAAAAATTTCAATTCTGACACCTAAATATTTTTAAATAATTATTTTAATTTAAATTCTTATTAAAAAAACCATGATAAATCTTTATGTAAATTAATTTTCAAAATTAATCAAATATTCTCTAAATTAATTTCTAACATTATTATAATAAAATAGTAAAAAGTATATAGTTCAAACTTTATTTAATAATTAAATTTAATTAATTATATTTGAAATAAACGTATATTACACTAAATATAATAAAATTATATATCAAAATGATCAGAAAAATTTAAAGATTTTGAAAATGTAATCAAATTTCAGATTTCGTATCCAAATTTTTAAAGTTATTTTGCCTCATAAAGCGTGTCCATAGTCAAATTTTGGCAAAATTATCATCGTTATGCCCGTAATCACCTGAATAATTTAAATAAACAATAATTAAGAAATAAAACTTGAACACCCCCTTTTTATGCCTCATAAAGCCTGCCAAAACTTAAAATTAAGATAAGTAGCCTTATTTGGAGGATTAATCAACTAATCACTAATATACTAAATACTAAATCGTGCAGTTAGCTTGAGGATCACGCAGGAAAGGTACCAGATATTTTCTTATATTTATTTCTTACTTACTTTCTTTAAAATGCTTAAGCACCGCTTTGAGCCTTAAATTCAATTTTACTTTTCTTTTTAAGTTATCAATTACTGTCACTATAAATACTGAATGAAATGTCTTGAGAATGCTGCAGCGGTCCAACTTGCGAAAATACTGTTAAATTAATTTATTTTTCTAATTTCCTAAAGTTTTCTTAAAATGCCGCTACAGCCCATTACAGCGCGCTGTAGCGGTCCATTTTGCGATTTACTGTTTAATTGGGTAATTAACGGATTTTAATATGATTTTTTCCGAAATGCCACTGAAGCGATCCATTTTGCAACTTTGGGCGCTGCAGCGCCAAATGGCATTTTTCGCCTGAACGAAATCTATGAGGCCTATTTTCGAGCTTAAATACTCTCAATCTAGAGCATTCCATGAGCGGTGCCATATATCAATGGAAAGGTCTTTCTGATGCCTTTCTATACGAAAATCGGCACAAACGGAGCATCCTAACTATACGAGAAATGATGATGAATGCAAGGGTGTACAGATAGATAAAAAACAGAGCAGTTTTCTGTGAAGCTTTTAAGAGCCTTAAGGGCTTCCATACATGCTTATGGACTTCTAAAGATATATTCAAGTATAGTAACAACATGAAGAGACAAGGAGAGTAAACAAAAGGGTACATTTAGCCTTGCGAGAGAATGAGGAATGAGACTTCAAAGGCTTGGAGGAGGAGCTTCTCCTTCTTCTTCTTCAGCCCAAGACCTAGCAATGGAGGGGAAGGGAGAGCTGCAGCTTTGCCAAATAGACATGAAGAAGGAGCTTGAGCTCCTTCTTAAAGGAGAAGTGATGAAAAGCCTAGGGAGAGGGAGGAATAGAGAGCCATCATGAGCCTAGGGAGAACATGGCTAAGGGGAGAGGGGGAGGGATGGCCAGCCGAATTTGCATGGGGGCTATCAGCAATAGAAAATTAGAAGGATAAGGGAAATTGTAAATTAGGGCCTCAATGATTACTTATTTATTTTCTTTAATTTTTCAAAAATTCAGGTTTTTGAAATGCACTCCAAAAATTCCCAAAAAATTCACCCCTAGCTAATTTGGGGGTGAGGAATTCAACGGCGAAATCGGAATTTGATTTTGACGATTATTTAATTATTTCATTTTCCTGTGCATTTAATTATATTAAAATATTTATAAAAATCTGTCGACTTTCAAATGCGTCCAAAACATCACCCATAGCTAATTTGGAGTGACGATAGCAACGGCAAAGTCAGATTTCGATTTTGAGGTCAAAATAAATACCTCAATTTTTTTATTAATTAAATATTAAAATATTCCAAAATAATCGATTGAGCTCCGAATTGCTCCAAACCTTCAGGGTTTGGTTCTAATAACTAGATGAACTTAATGGAATGATAATTATGATACGATTATGCTAAAATTAAGTTGGATAACAAACTTGGGTTGTTACACTCATTGCTTTAAAAAATAAACACAAAATAATAAGCAGCTCAAGCAAAACCCTAGCCCTCAAGAACAAACAAGACAACTTCTCTCTGATATCACTTGTTGGAATCTCTTAGGGTATAAATCAATACGGAACAAAAGCTTGAGATGATGAACAAAAGTAAGTAAAGCAAGAAATAATCGCATGCAATCACAAACACAGCACAACAAAAGAATTTACGTTGTTCGGTGCTAACACCTACATCTACGGTGAGGAGAGTAAAATATTTCATTATAGAGAAGGGAGTTACAAACGGGTTTAAGGATTACAAAACCCTTACAAAATAAAATCTCAAGAAGCTTTATCTTCTTTGTAATGGAACAACCACCACACCCCAAAAAACTTTCAACAGTCAAAGCTTCACAAATTGAGAATGCCAACCTTTTTAATAGATTATACTATAATCATATTACTTTACACTTAAATTTTTCAATTTTGTTCATGTTAGATAATCTTGTTATAATCATATTACTTTGCACTATTATCATATTTACTTTATTTCATTTTCTTTTTCAGAATTAAATTAAAAGAAATTGAATTGCATGTGATTTTAAATCTTATTCTAAACTCTAATCTAATTGCACAAACAGCTAGCTAAATTAAGTGGGACTAAACAGATTCCGGTAACCTCCCCCTCTCAGGCGTAGAAAATAATGGGTCTTTTGCTCCGCCGCCAATTTTAAATCTATCGGCACGATGATAATGACAAGAACCGCGAGCACTCTACTGTCTCATGTGAACCAATCCCTTCGTCCCCTGCATCATCCGTCTCCAAATCACGCCCTCTCGGATCATCGCAACTTTTCCAATGCAGATTCTTCCAGCAATTACCTGGCATACCTCTCTCTCCTTCAGTCGCTAATCTCTCGCAAGGCCTTCGGGCCCGGCAAGCAGCTCCACGCTCGCCTTCTTCTCTCCAATCTCGGCTTCGACACCACTCTCGCCACAAAACTTGTCAATCTCTATTCTGTGTGCAACCATCTCCCGTATGCCCACAACCTGTTCGATAAAATTCCTAAACAGAACATCTTCCTGTGGAACGTTCTTATTCGCGGCTACGCATGGAACGGCCCTTTCGAATCCGCTATCTCGCTCTACAACCAAATGTTGAACCATGGTCTGGTGCCCGATAACTTCACCTTCCCCTTTGTCCTCAAGGCCTGCTCAGCCCTCTCAGACATCGAAACTGGAAGGGGAATTCACAGTCTCGCAGTACTCACGCGATGGGAGTTCGATGTCTTCGTGGCTGCAGGCCTAATCGACATGTATTCCAAGTGCAGCTACGTGGATGATGCCCGAAAATTGTTTGACAGAATCTTCAACAGAGACGTCGTCGTCTGGAACTCCATGATTGCCGCCTACTCGCAAAATGGTCATCCCATAGAAGCTTTGTCTCTGTTCCGCAGCATGGTGCTGGAAGGACTCAGGCCTTCGGTGGCTACCCTCGTGACAGTGATCTCTGCTTCTGCTGATGCGGCGGCATTGCCGAGAGGAAGGGAGATTCACGCCTTCTGCTGCAGAATGAACTTTTCCTCTGTGGACAAGGTGAGCACTGCCCTCGTGGATATGTATGCGAAGAGCGGCCGGGTTCGCCTTGCCCGCTTTCTATTCGATCGGCTTCTCGAAAAAAGGGTTGTTTCCTGGAATGCGATGATCTCTGGCTATGCCATGCACGGCCGTGCCGACGAAGCCCTCGCACTGTTTGATGAGATGAGGCAGGAAGCCTTTTTGCCTGACAGCATCACTTTTGTCGGAGTTTTATCGGCTTGCAGTCATGCCGGCCTGCTGCGGGAGGGGCAAATGTTCTTCGACTCCATGCTGCGGGACTTCTCCATCAAGCCCACAGTGCAGCATTACACTTGCATGATCGACCTCCTCAGCCATGCCGGCAGGCTGGAAGAAGCTCATCGGCTAATCAGAGAGATGCCGATGAAACCTGATTCCGGAGCTTGGGGCGCATTATTGAATGGATGCAAGATTCACGGGGATGTTGAGTTGGGGGAGAAGGCACTCAGGGAGCTGATAGAATTGGAGCCGGATGACGCCGGAAACTATGTCATTCTGTCGAACATATACTGCCAGACTATGAACTGGGTTGACGCGGCTAAGATTAGGAAGAGGATGACGGATAGAGGATTGAAGAAGATCATTGCTTGCAGCTGGATAGAGGTCAAGAACAAGAGCCATGCTTTTCTTGTTGGGGATCAATCTCATCCTCGATCGAATGAAGTGTATGGGGAGCTGGAAAGACTGGAGGGGCTCATGCATCAGGCAGGCTATGTGCCTGATACAATGTCGGTTTTCCATAATGTGAGTGAGGATGAGAAGAGGAACATGGTCAAAAGCCATAGCGAGAGGTTGGCTATTGCGTTTGGGCTGATCAGTACTCCTCCTGGGACGAGGCTTATGGTTAAGAAGAACATTAGAGTCTGCGAAGACTGTCACATTGCTATAAAATTCATATCACAGATTGTGGGGAGGGAGATAATCATAAGAGATGTTAATCGCTACCATCACTTCAGCAGTGGTCGTTGTTCTTGTCAGGATTATTGGTAATTTGGCTGGCTAAAGGGAGGGTTTGGCAGCTGACTTGGAAATGGTGTCAGTGTCAAAGTTGCTGCTATTGAACCATCAGCCATTGCATGTATGTTTCTTTTACTCATCAGTATTGCAATTATGTGCTCCTTTATTATTTTATTTAGCGTGAATGATGTTATGGTGTGGAAACCAATTGGATCGTCAAAGAAAGAGCAAACAGTGTTACGGTGGATTCTGGGACGGATTTATAGTAGCCAACAGCAAGACTGGCGCTCATGCGCCCCCCAAGCGCGCCTCATACACCCAACAGACAGAGAGCCCGACACCCAAGCACGCCTCAAGCGCCCAACAACAGAGATTCTAGTGCGTGGACGTATTTTTTCTTGTGTGTTGTGGCTTCGTGATTTTTTATTCTTGGGTTGTTCACGTATATCTTTATGTTCATATGCTTAAGTGCTTGTGAATATTTGTACAGTAATTTTTTGATTATTTTGTGTTAGTTTATTTTTCATATTTGTTTCGGTGACTATCATCAGTCAAACCCTAACCCTGGGGATTTGTTTTGTCGAAAATGTCTTCCGATTTCTCAACAAGTGGTATCAGTGAGTTGCTTGGTTTCAAGGGTTTCTTAGTTTGAGTGGGAGCTTCAATAAAATGAGACACAAGATTGAGAAGTTCAATGGAATAAACTTTGCATTTTGGAAGATGCAAATTGAGGATTTAGTTTACCAAAATAAGCTATACTTATCATTGGAAGGAGTTAGCAAGAATCAGATATGTTAAAAGAAGATTGGAAAGTTCTTAGCAAAACAGCACCAGGCTTGGTTCGCGTCTCTTTATCCTCATGGTGGCGTTCAATATTGTGAATGAGAAGACTATTGTGGATTTCATGGTATCCATAATAAGAATGTATGAAAAGCCCTCGACTTCCAACAAGATTTTCTTGATGAAGAGACTATTCAATATAAAGATGGTAGACGACGCGGTTCATTGATGGAACATCTAAATAAGTTTAATGCCGTGGCAAAGCAGCTAAGCTCAGTTGACATTAAGTTTAATGACACGAGATGAGAGCTTTGTTAATATTATTTTCATTGCCAGATAACCGAGATAGATTGGTTAATGCAGTCAGCAATTCGTCAAGTAATGCAATTTTGAAGTTTAACGACATTGTTGGGTTGGTGTTGAATGAACAAGTGCTGAGCGATCTAATTGTGAAGCATCAACTTCAACACTTAATGTTGAGATCAAAAAAAGGAGTGCAAACCAGAATCTTAATAGAAACATGTTTAAGTTAAGGCGGGAAAAATCAAAGTTGGGAAAGGGACAAGTAGATTGTTGGAACTATGGGAAGTTTTGACACTTCAAGAAGGACTGTTATGCCTTGAAGAAGCAGGAGGAGGAGGTGTTGACAAGAACCCCTCCGTGAATGTTTCAGCATATGAAGATCAAGATGCGTTGATCTTATCCCTTGTTAGAACCGAGCCCTGAGTGGTGGACATAGGTGCTTCCTTTCATACAACTCCAAGCAAGGAAGCCTTCAAGAACTACACCAAAGGTGATTTGGGAAAAGTTTACTTGGGAGATGACAAAGCTTGTAACATCATTGGAAAGGAAGATGTGGATATCCAGTTGCTGAATGGGTTGGTGTTGAAGTTGATGGATGTCAGACATGTTCCTTGTTTGAGGAGAAATTTGATCTCTATTTGCCAGTTAGCCCACAAGGAATACAACATAAGCTTCACAGGATATTATTGGAAGGTGACAAAAGGTGCATTCGTAGTAGCTCGGGGCAGTATGGATGGGATATTTTACCTAATCAATAAAGTGTTTGACTTTATTGCAGCAACAGAACAAATTGATGCACATATATGGCACCAAATGCTCGATCATTTAAACGTGAAAGGATTAAAGTCTATGCTATATAGAGAAAAGATTCTAGGGCCGAATTTCATGGGCTTAGAATTTTGTGAAGATTGTGTGTATGGCAAGCATAAGAAGTTAGCTTCTCAAGTAGTAGGAGAGACTTAGAGTTTCAAAACCTGGATCTTGTGCACACTGATGTGTGGGGACCAGCTCCCGCATCCTCTCTTTGGTGGAGCTACATACTTCATCACTTTCACTAATGACCATATTGCGAAGGTATGTGTATACTTCTTGAAGCTCAAATATGATGTGTTTGAAGTGTTCAAGAAATGACTAGGCTTATTTGAAAATGAGACATGTTTAAACCTCAAGTGTCTCAGATCAGACAATGGTGGGGAGTACTATGACAAAGTGTTCAAGGAATTTTGTGCTCTGAATGGAATTAGCGAGAGTTCACTGTTCCAGGAACACCTCAACAAAATGGTGTTCCATAGCGCATGAATAGGACTCTTACAGAGAGCCAGGAGCATGAGGCTACATGCCTGATTACCCAAGCAGTTTTGGGCAGAGGCTATGAATACAACCGCATATTTGATCAACGGGTGTCCTTTAGTTCCCTTAAAAGAAGGGATACCTGAGGAGGCGTGAAGCGATAAAGAGATGAAAATGAATCACCTAAAGGTATTTCGTTGTTCATCAGATGTGCACATTGATGCAAGTTCCAGGAGCAAGCTTGATTCAAAGGCAATCAACTGCACATTCATTGGCTATGGAGCATAAAAATTTGATTACATATTATGGGACTATCAGAATCAGAAAATCATCAGAAGTTGGGGCAGCACGTTCAATGAGAATGAGATGTACAATGAGAGAAATGGAGTTCATAACAAATCAGAAAAGCTTCATATGATGTACCAAATTAATTTAAAATGGATGGCATCGTTGAGCAAGATGAGCAGGCACAACCAGGCACTCATGATGGTGGAGAGCGGGTAGTTCCTCAGACAATTGCTGCTGTAATGATAAGATCCATCAGAATATCATGTTCTACACAATGGTGCTCCCTTTCAGTGTATTATATATTGCTAACAGATTGTGATGAACCAGATTATTATGAAGAGGCACTTCAAGTTGATGACTCAATTAAGTGGGAGTTAGTCATGGATGACGAGATGAAATCACTCATGTCAATTAAGGCATGGGAGTTGGCTAGACTATTAAATGGAAATAATGCTCTTCAGAACAAATGGGTTTATATATTGAAGGAAGAACCGAATTGAATCAAACGCTATGAGGCAAGGCTTGTAGTAAAGGGTTTCCTGCAAAAACATGACGTTGATTACTATGAGATCTTTGCACCGGTGGTGAAGATGACTACTTGTCGTGGTTGAGAATATGTATCTGGAGCAGATGGATGTGAATAGTACATTTCTTTATAGTGATATGGAGGAAGAGCTATACTTGAAGCAACTATATGGTTATGAAACCCAAGGAAGAATGAGCTTGTCTACAAGCTCAAGAAACCTGTATGACTTAATGCAAGCGCCGAGTAATGATACAAAAATTTGACATGCTTATGTTAGACATTGGGTACAATATATGCCAGGTGAATCACTATTGCTACATAAAGCAATTTGGCACATCCTATATCATTCTACTTCTATATGTAGATGATATGTTAATAGCATGATCAAACATAGAGGAAATAAAGAGATTGAAAAAACAGTTGTCAAATGGGTGACCTACAAATAGATACTCTTGATGAGAATCAGTAGGGAGAGGAGTTCAATGATACTGAAGCTATCTCAAGCAGAATATGTTAAAAATGTGCTTAAAATATTCAATATGAATGAGGCAAAGCCAATTTGCACCTCATAGCAAGTTAATTTAGTCTATCCAAGAAGCAGATGTTGAGGACTGAAGTGGGACGTGAGAGTATGGAGAAAGTTCCCTATGCTTTAACAGTTGGGAGCTTGATGTATGCTATGATATGCACAAACAAGATATAGCCCATTCAGTGGGAGTGGTCAGCAGATTCATGAACAACCCCGGGAAGCTCCACTGGGAAACAGTGAAGTTGATACTCAAATATCTGAGAGGCACTACAGACAAATCCTTATGCTTTGGGAAGTTCAAGATATACCTACTGGGATATGTAAACTCTGATTTAGTTGGCGACGTCATGAGGAGTACAACCGGATATATGTTTACTTTGGGTAGCGCTTCGATTAGCTGGATATCCAGGTTGCAAAAGGTAGTCATTTTATCTACAACAGAGGCAGAGTATGTTGCCATCACTGAGACGAGCAAGAAAATAATTTAATTAAAGAGTTTTATGGCTGAGTTAGACAAGGAGCAAGGGTATGAAAGACTACATAATGAATGTCATCCACCTAGCTAAGAACGGACAAAGCACATTCAATTGTGGTACCATTTCATTCGATCTTTGTTTGAAGATGGTCAGCTGGTGTTGGAGAAGATTCACATATCAAAGAACAACTGATATGCTCACGAAATTAGTGACTGCGGAAAAATTGAAGTTATGCTCAGCTTCAGCTGACTTCGGAGGATATAAAGAAGACGGAGTGAGCCACACCATGTCATTTGTAAGGATGGAAGTCAAGCTCAATAAAATCCAAGGTTGAAGACAAGTCGGTCGTAATTGATCTTTAAGTGAGATTGTTATGGTGTGTAGACAAATTGGATCATCAAAGGAAGAGCAAACGGTGTTCCGATGGATTATGGGACAGATTTATAGCAGCCAACAACAAAACTGGCACTCATACGCACCCCAAGCACCTAACAGATAGAGAGCTCGACGCTCATACGCCCAATAGGCAGAGAGTAGGCACCCAAGTGTGCCCAAGTACCCAGTAGGCAGAGTCTGTCTCCCAATTGCGCCTCATACACACAAAAAATAGAGTCCCACGCCCAGGTGCGTCCCATACACCCCAGAAACAGCAGGCAGGCGCCCAAGTATGCAAAAATTCCTGTTTGGGTGTGACATGTCCTAAGCTGTTTATGACACTTTGAGGTCTAGTTTGAGATTCCATATAAATGCCAATATGATGAGTTAGGGTTTATAATGTGTCATTTTTGTGTGTGATCTCTTGGAAGCTTAAAACCCTTGAGTGAGAATAAGGAGAAATTTGAGAGAGAAGAAGAAGAAGCTTAAAGACAGTGATCTTCCTCTAAGCGATTGATAAGTGCTCTGTAACTCTATAATCATATCTTCTATAGTGAATTTTTTCTTATGGTGGAATGGCCCTCGTGATTTTTCTTATTCTTGAATTATCCACGTATATCTTTGTGTTAATTTGCTTGTGTGCTTATGATTATTTGTGCTGTTATTTTTTATTATTTTATGTTGGTATATTTTTCATTTGAAAAATCTCATGGTTTCTCAACATATGATGCCTTTCTTTGTATATTCATATATGTTTGAATGTTGGTTTTGATGTGTTTGGCGAGCAGAAATTTGCAGTGTTTTGCTTGCTATATAGTTTTGCCTTTTTATTCTATTTTTCTTTATAATATAATATTTTATATTACGTATATATTAAGTAAATATATATTCTTTATACAGTGTATATAATGTTATATAATGTATGAGTAATATGTTACATAATCAATATTAGATGTATTATATATAATATATGATATTATGCTTATAACTTGGGAGCTGCTGTTTGCAGGTGAAGCTATAGGGATGCTTACCGGAGGAAATAAGCGGTAGAAGATAAAGGTGAATTGCTACGATACTGTCGACTATTAGAAGATTGAGATTAGTTAATTTTTATTACATTTTTTTTTTTAATTTGATGGGTAGAAGATAAAGATCACTCAACATAGGTTGCTACCACAATGAACGAGCCACAATATAAGTACTTTAGGTGATTCCTACCACAAGGTATCAAGTTTAACTTCTAAAGTTATGAAGGAGCAACTAGATTTCTACCTCAATAAATTACAAAAATCCTTCCTACCTCAATGTTTCATTAGTTAAGGTTTTCAATCATTTCAATGACGAATCCTATAGCAAGACCCTTAAGATCTCACTTTTCGACTTCTTAAAGTTTACTTGTTATACTTAAGTTAAGATGATTAGATCAAATGATTAAAATTCATTTGATCCTTTCCTATTCTATAATCATGGGATAAAATCAAAGATCTTATTAGATTTAGATCATTGCATAAATCATTATAATTTTATTTCATCTTATGCTAATTGTCTTATATAAGAGAATATCAAAGATCTAAAGTTTGGATTCAGATAGTTCAATCACACATATTCAATATTATCATTAGCACTTCTAATTTGATGATTTAAAATCAATACTCAATCAAATGCATTATTGGAATAATGTAAATCAGATTCTCTTACAATCAAGTAGATTGATTAAATGATTAAGATTTAGATTTTAATCAAGATAAGTTAGGGTTTAATCCCTAATCCTTCTATCATTAAGACCAATGGTTAATTTAAAGGTCAATGGCAAATCAATGTATTATTAGCATATTATTGATGTCAACTTAGGTTTGGATTAAGTATCATCTACTTAATCAAGTTATAAAGATTCTCATGTTCAAGTGATCACATTTAAGTGTCCAAATAAGTGTTAAGATTCTCTAATATACATTCTAAGTTCATGAACACATATAGATGAAAAGGTAACATAAAATAAAAAGGTGATTGTTACTAATCAAAATCTAAATCAAACAAAAGAAATTAGCACTTAATCACAATTCTAAGAGATATAAGCTTCATGCCATTTAGATTATTAAGATATACCTAATTGATACAAGCAATTAAAACTCCAGTACTTAGCATATGGCGTAACATGTATTTAAGATACATAGGTTTTGCGCACTTAATGAAATTGACAAAATTTCAAATTCAATTTTCAAATAGAATTTTATACAGTATTTAATTTTAACTAAACCCCACTAGCGTCCTAGGGGTCTTAAAACACCAAAACAGTTGAGTTTTGGCCATTTTAGCTAAAACTGGACAGTTTTACAAAATATGGGCAGTTTTCTCAGAATTCTGGAAATTTTGCAAGTTTGGGCGCTGCAGCGCGCTGGAGCGCTTTCCGCGCGGCAGCGCACTGTAGCGCTTTCTGCGCAACAGCGCGCGGTAGCGCCTTTGCGATGCGGCTTGCTGCAATCCGCTGTGACCCGCTGCAGCGCACTATGGCGCGCTGTAGCGGTTCATTTTGCAAAACTACTGTTCAATTAATTTATTTTGTCATTTCTTAAGATCTGAAATATTTCCGCTAAGGTCCACTGCATCACGCTACAGAGCGCTGTAGCGTCCCGTTTTGCAAGTTACTGTTCAATTAATTTTTATGGTCGTTTCCTAAGTTTCGTGAAATGCCGCTGCAGCGCGCTATAGCGCGCTGTAGCGGTTCATTTCGCAATTTTACTGTTCATTTAATTAATGTGCATTTTTCCTAAGTTTTCCTGTCTGCTGCAGCCCGCGGCAATCCGCTGCAGTGCGCTGTTGCGCTACAGCGCGCTGCAGCGGCAGACGGTGATTTCACCAGGTGCGAAACTTGCGAGAGCCATTTTTCGAGCTTAATTACTCTCAATCCAGAGAGTTCCATGAGTGGCATTATATATCAATGGAAAGCTATTTTCGATACCTTTCTATCGACACCAAAGTTAGCACGAACGGAGCATTCTAGCTATACTAAAAATGACGATGAATGACAAGGTATACGAAATAGAGAAAAATAGAGCAGATTTTCATGGAGTTTTTAAGAACTTTAATGGCTTTCATACATGCATATAGACATTCCAAGGTTGCATTCTAATATCATAACATCATAAGAAAGATAAGGAGAGGACCAAGAGGGTACCTTTATGTCCTTGAAGGGAGAGGAAGAAGAGAGCTTTATTTTCTTCTTCTTCTTCTTCTTCTTCTTCTTCTTCTTCTTCTTCTTAGGGTGTAGCAATGGAGAAAGAGGATAGAGTGGAGAAAGTTTCAGCAAGTGGAGAAGATGGCTGAGCTCTCCATTTAAAGGAGAAGGGAAAGGGGTAGGGCTTCATTATTAGCTAGGGGGCTATGGAGCTAGGATGAGGTCAAGGCATGGGAGGGAGGAAATGGGAGGTGTGGTCAGCCGAAATGCAGGAATGGCCAGCCGAAAAACAAGAGATTTGGAAAGAAAAGGGGAAATTGCAAATAAGGGTCTCAATGATTGCCTATTTGCTTATTTATTTCCCGAATTATTTAAAAATTCTAATTTTTGAAATGTGCTCCGAAAATTCCCAAAAATTCACCCCTAACTAATTTGGGGGTGTGGAATTCAACGGCGAAGTCGGAATTTTCGACGATTATTTAATTTTCCTATTTTTCGACGCATTTAATTACGTTAAAATATTCTCGAAAATTCGACGACTTCCAAACGCGTCCAAAACATCACCCCTAGCTAATTTGGGGGTGACGAACGCAACGGCGAAGTTAGATTTTGATTTCGAGGTCAAAATAAATACCTCAATTTTCTACTTAGTGAAATATTAAAAATAATCCAAATTTTTGGATTTAGCTCCGAATTGCTCCAAACCATCAGCGTTTGGTCCCAATGACTAGATGAACTTGATGGAATGATAATCACAATATGATTATACTAAAATTAAGCTGGATAACAACCTTGGGTTGTTACATACCTGGATTATCAAAGAGACTTTGATATTTTTGTTGTATATCAGCCTCTTTTTCTCAAGTAGATTCTTCAACAAAATGATTGCTCCACTGAACCTTTGTCATGAGCATAGAACAATTTCTTAGCTGCCTTTGATCACGAGCTAAGATTCTGATAGGCACTTCCATATAAGAAAGATCTGGCTGAAGAGATACCACTGGGAGTTGGATTAGATGAGAAGGATTACGAAGACATATCTGCAGTGAGGAAATATGGAACACATTATGAACTACAGAGAAATTTTTATGAAGTTTTAATCTATACGCTGTATAACCAATGTTTTCTATTACTTCGAACGGTCTGACATAGCGAGGACTGAGTTTCCCGGCTACACCGAAATGAAATACACCTTTCATTGGGCTAACATTGAGATATGCAAAATCTCCAACATTGAACTCCATAGAATGATGATGGGCATCGTAATATTTACTCTAGCGATCTTGAGCTGCTTTAATCCTCTGCTGGATCAATTGCACCTTCTTATTCATTTCTTCAACTAAATTTGAACCATACAATTGAACACTGCCTATTTCAGACCACGCTAAGGGCGTACTGCATTTTCTATCATACAAGGCTTCATACGGAGCCATGCCGATACTTGATTGGAAACTGTTTTTATAAGCAAATTCAACTAAAGGAATATGATCTTCCTAAAAACATTTGAAATCCAAGATACAGAGACGAAGAAGATCTTCAAGAACTTAGTTAACTTGCTCGGTTTGTCCATCAGTTTGAGGATGAAAAGTGATGCTCATGGCTAGGGTAGTCCCCCAGTCTTAATGCACAGCTTTCCAGAATTTAGAAGTGAATCGACTATCATGATCAGATACGATAGACCTTATAATCCCATGAAGTCTGACAATTTCCTTGATATACAGCTTCGCCAATTTCTCTACAGAATCTGTTTGACGCATTAGAATGAAATGTGTCAATTTGGTCAGTTGATTGATAATGACCCAAATTGAAGCAGCACCAGATCTTGATTTGGGTAAACCCTTTATGAAGTCCATAGAAATATCAAACCACTTCCATTCAGGAATTGCTTGAGAATGGAGAAGTCCTCCAGGCTTCTAATGTTTGGCCTTGACTAGATTATAGGCATGACACTTCGACACGAATTCAGCCATACTTTTCTTCATTTGCGGCCACCAGAATGACTTTTTCAGGTCTTGATACATCTTAGTACTATCAGGATGTACCTAGTAACCAGAATTATGTCCTTTCACTAAAATCTCTTGATGCATGGATTTGGGAATCCATAGGCAATCTTCTTGATAATTATATAACCTCGCAATTGCAGGTCGAATCGACAACCACTTTCGATTTCCCATTTAAACTTCAGATAGTCCTCATCTTTCGTTTGGGAGATGGAGACATCACGGTGAAAGGTTGGTTCAACGGTACTCATAGATATTAGTACGTTTAATATATCACCACGAGTTGGTCTGATATCGAGTTTTCTGATTTCTTCCTCTAAAGGACTTGATGCTATTAAGGAGGAGAGCGTACCATGATGACTGAGCGCATCAGCTACAACATTCACTTTCCCTGGATGATACTAGATTGATAAATCATAATCATTTATTAACTCAAGCCATCTTCGCTGACGGCTATTGGGTTTGTGCTGAGTAAAAAAATACTTTAAGCTCTGATGATCTATAAATATGAAACATTAGACACCATACAAATAATGACGCCAAATCTTCAAAGCAAAGACAACGACAGCGAATTCGAGATCATGAACGGGATAATTCTTTTCATGAGGTTTTAACTGACGAGATACATAAGCAATAACCTTTCCTTTCTGCATTAGCACACAACCCAAGCCTATCCCAGATGCATTGGTATAGACTTGGTAGTTCAAACCTTCTTTAGGTAAGGCAAGAACTAGGGCAAAAGAAAGAGCATCTTTTAATGTTTAAAAAGCATTCTCACATTCTGAACTCCAAACGAATGGCACTACCTTTTGAGTCAACTTTGTGAGAGGAGACGCTATCTGCGAAAAGCCTTTGATTAATTTTTTATAATACATTGCCAGACCCAAAAAGCTTCTGATATCAATCACAGACTTTGACTGCGACCAATCCTGAACGGCGCTAACTTTATTTTGATCTACCTTAATTACTTGCGCATCTATGACATGGCCCAGAAAAGTGATTTACCAAATTCTAAATACTTTATTTACCAATTTTAATAATTAGAATATGATTCTAAGGCTTAAGAATGTTTAACCCTAAATTTGGGCAAAATGACCATTTTGCCCCTACTTAAGGGTCTAAATAACTACTTTTTGATTAGGGCTCCAAATTAGAATTTATCAATGGAAAATGATTACTTACTGTCTAACATGAAAATAGATAGTAAGTTCTCTCAATTTGAATGATTATTAAGCCTTGTGAGATCAAATTAAGAAATTTGAACCATAAGGGCAATTTGATAATTTTACTTAATGAAGTTTAAAAATTGATACAATTTATTAATGCTTACTATTCAAGGATTCCATAGAGTCCAAGAACATTAAATTCTGAGTTCTAATATTTAAGTTATAAGCAAAACAATACTTAGGATTAAATATGTAATTTAGGGTTTTATAAAAAGGGGAGGTCAAAAATCTAACTTTTTTAATTTGAAGTTCAAATTTAACAAACTCAGTGATTATAGCTTCCATATAAAATACTGAGTACTTTAACTGGGAGGAGACCCAATTTGGACTTCATTTGGACAAGATATGACCTAATTAGGGTTAAGGGTAATTAATGGTGATTAGTGAAATTAATTATAGAATCACAAAACCAATCACACCACTGGATTCTAATATACTCTATGAGCTATCAAAAACCTGAATCACCTAATTTAGATCACTAATTATACTAATATTCACTAATCAAGTTTTGGGATGATTAGGGCTAATTAAGGAGACTAATCACTAAAACCTTTTTTTTTGCAGTTTACTATTATCAGGTCTTTTTGATCAAAATGATATATTGAAAGACTTGATTTGGTTATGATCAATTGAAGTTCTAGGGTTTTAGGGTGTAATTAGAGTAGGGTCCTAAAAGTGATTAGGAAAAATATGCTCCAAACAAAAAAATAAACACAACTAGGACATTTCTGAGAATCTCTTGATTAAAATGAGACACATATTGGCTATATTTGGGTGAGTGTGTGCAAAGTTATGATAAATTGAATAATAAGGGCATTTAAGTCAAATTATGGGAGTCCTAAATTTCACTATGTGAAATACACCTCCTACAAAAAATTTGATAGTCATAATGATCCTTTAATTTTACTGATTAAAATGACATTTAAATATGCTATGGTTGGGATTATAAATTGATAGATATTGATGCTTGAATAATTGAAATTAAGTAACTTAATTTATGCAATTAATCAATTAGTTAAACTAATAATTAAATTAATAAAAAATTTTAAATCTGCAGAGCAGACATCGGCGGGCCAGTTGGCGGGTCCCACCATTCGTTCGCGCGGCAGATTTCAGCACAACCAAGAATCCATAAGATCGCCCTCCCTGCAGAAACGCCTGGCAGGGGATTAGGGCATCAGAGTTCTTGTTAACCGCGGAGCTCCAAAGGATGTAACAAATGTCGAATGTCTTAAACTTAGGAACTCTACAATTAGTGTCAATAGATTCAAATAGCTCTTATCCTTGATTAGGGCTTGAAATCAAAGATCAAAAAGATCGGGATCGAATATGATTATACTCTATTATTCACAGAAAAACAATCATTGAATTTGTAATATGATAAAAATGGAGTATTGAATTAGAATGATAGAATATAAATGGGCAGAGGTTAAAATCAGATGGTACGAATGAAGGTTGAGTTTAAAGCATTTGATCAACTGAATCCATTATACAGATGTTACTTTAAAAAATTGAATGACATTAAGCAATATAAGAGTAGTTGAAATACCATTGCTAAATTCAAAATTCGAAGCATGATATAGGAAGTAACTGATTAGGGTTCGCATCGATGATGGAAGAAGGGATTTGCAGATTTTAATGGATTCAAAGCTTGATAGAAGTTTTCAATGTCTACTGCTGGATCGAGATCTTACATCGGCATAAAGGAAAATTGCAGGCGGTAGAGGACAGATGCCCGAGCTTGCTGCGGCGCCGTGTCCCATGAGGTGCCACGTGGTGCCTAGCTTGGAAGGGATGAGCCATGCAATTCAAGAGAATCTATTTGCAGAAGGCTAGAGACAGGCCCTGCTCAGTTCAAACGGTGCTTAGAAGGAAACGAACGGGCCGTTAAGGATATTAAATTAGGAATATTATTAATAAATTAATTTTCCATCTTTTCTTAAAAAAATTTACATTATAAAATGAATTTTAAAATTCACTAATAAATCATCTCTAACTAATTTAGAGGTGTGGAATGCAACGACAAAGACAGATTTTGGTTTCGATGAGCATTTAATTATTTGAATTTTTGGGATGTTTAAAATATATTAAAATATTTACCAAAAATCCAACAACTTCCAAATGCTTTCAAAACATCATCCCTAGCTAATTTGGGGGTAATGAGCATAATGGCGAGGTCAGATTTTTGATTTGAGGTTAATTTAAATAGGTCAATTTCTAGAGTTCCTGGAAATTCCCAAAATTAGGATTTGATCCATTTGACTCATATTTTGGACTAGGTCATTGTTGTGAACTCCTAATGACTTAATTAAAGTGCTAGAATCACAATCAAGGCTTGGTTTAGTCCTGATTGACTGATGTGATAACCTGGGTTATTACAAACTCTCTAACTTAAGAATGATATCATCCTCGATATCACTCAAGTGGAAAGAATAATGCAAAAACTAACATGACGAATTGAAATGAAAAGGAGTTAAGTACCTGGACTAAAAAGGTTCATATATTTTTGGCGAATCTCCACTTCTTTTTCCCAGGGAGTTTCATTTCATGAACGATTCTTCCATTGAATCTTGACCATATCAATAGAACGATTCCTTAGTTATTTTAAATCCTGGGCCAAGATTTGGACTGGCACGTCAGTAAAAGATAAATCAGGCTGAATTTGAACTTTTGGAAATTGAATCAAAGAGAGGGATATCTAAGGCATTTCCTTAATGATGATGTGTGGAATACATTATGAACAAGCTGCAAAGTCATCAGGCAGGGTCAGTATGTAAGTAGAAGATCCTATCTTTTCTGTTATTTTAAATGGCCCGACATAAAAAACCCTAAAATTCATCTTAAGAAAAATGTTAAGTATATTATTTAAGTTTCATGATGTGAGATTCATCTCACATAATGCCTTTCATATGTCTTCAAATTATTCTCTTAAGTTTTAATCAAGATTAGTAAGGGTTAGTACTTGAGTGTTCATCTTAGTTCCTTAAGATATTCTCCTTCAAAAATTAGGAATAGAACTTAGGTTAGATTTCATTCATTGAGTAAATCGGGTTACTCAATGGGTGAAACCTGAGTTTTACTAATTCTTAGATTTTCATAGTTCTTTTATGATTATTTAATCTTTCAACCTTAGACTTAAGAATATAGATTCATCCTATTATGTGTGAATTTACTTGATAGGATATACCTTAATCTTTAATCCGTGAGATTGGGTTTTAAGCTTTAGTCCTTTAAGATCGCCTTTGGATTAAGTATAACAACCCAAGGTTGTTACCCAGCTTAATTTTAACCTAATCGTATCATAATTATCATCTCATTAAGTTCATCTAGTCATTAGAACCAAACCCTAAGAGTTTGGAGCAATTCGGAGCTCAATCGATTATTTTGGAATATTTTAATGTTCAATTAATTAGAAAATTGAGGTATTTATTTTAACCTCGAAATTGAAATCCGACTTCGTCATTGCGATCGTCACCCCCAAATTAGCTATGGGTGATATTTTGGACGCATTTGGAAGTTGTCGAATTTTTGCGACTATTTTAATATAATTAAATGCACCAGAAAATGGAATAATTAAATAATCATCGGAATCGAAATCCGACTTCACCTGTTGAATTCTTCACCCCCAAATTAGTTAGGGGTGAACTTTTGGGAATTTTCGGAATACGTTTCAAAAATCTGAATTTTTAAATAATTGAGGAAAATAATTAAGTAATTATTCAGTCCCCAAATTGTAAATTTCCTTATTATTTTTTTGCACCCTGTCAGCCCCCTCGCCTCATCCGGCGCTCCCATGCCTCTTGGGCAGATTATTGATGACCTCTCCTCCTCCCTTCACGTCCTAGCTCCCTAAGCTTATGATGGCCTATACCCTTCATCATTTCTTCTCCTCTTTAAAGAGAAGCTCAGCCCCTCTTCTTCTTCTTGCTAAAGTTTTCTCATTCTTCCCTCCATTGTTGCACTTGTGCTGAAGGAGAAGGCTCATCTCCAAGCTTAAAGAAAATAAATGTTCCTTCTTCTTCCTTTAAGGTTAAGGTACCCTTTTGTTTACTCCTCTTGTCTCCTTTTTTTGCCTCCTTTATATTGCTATTATGCTTGAATATATTTTTAGAAATTTATAAGCATGTATGGAAGCCATTAAGGCTCTTTAAAGCACCACATTTCTTAAAAGAAAACTGCTCTATTTTTCATTCATTCTGTATACCCCTGCATTTATTACCATTTTTTGTATAGCTAGGATGCTCCGTTTGCACCAATTTTAGTGTCAATGGAAAGGTATTGGAAAGACATTTTCATTGATATATGTCACCGCTCATGAAACGCTCTGGATTGAGAGTATTTGAGCTCAAAATGAGGCTCTTACGGGTTTCGCTCTGGCGAAAATACCGTCTGGCGCTGTAGCGTGCCATAGCGTGATGTAGCGGGCTGCAGCGTCATTTCGGAAAAATCATATAAAATTCGTTAATTAACTAATTAAATAGTAACTCGCAAATGGATCGCTGCAGCGTGCCATAGCACGCTGGAGCGAGTTGTAACGGGTTGTAGCGGTATTTTAAGAAAACTATAGAAAATCATAAAAATAAATTAATTGAACAGTATTTTCGTAAGTTGGACCGTTGCGCGCTACAGCGCCAAAAACGCCACAGCGCGCTACAGGGCCAGAAGCGCCACAGCGTGCTACTGCGCCAGAAACACCACAGTGCACTACAGCACTAGAAGCGCCACAGTGAGCTAATGCGTCAAAAGTGCGACAAAGCGCTCCAGCGCCAGAAGTGCCACAGTGCGCTCCAACGCCAGAAGTGCCATACCGCGCTCCAGCGCCAGAAGCGCCACAGTGTGCTCTAGCGCCAGCAGCACCATAGTGCGCTCCAGCACGCTACAGCGCCCAAAAACTATAAAATTTCCTATATTAGCGCCACAGCGCGATATAGCGCCAAAAGCGCCACAGCGCGCTACAGCACCCATAAACTATTAAATTGCCCATATTTTTCTGAAAATGCCCAGAATTGGCTGAAATTGTCGAAACTTCACCGTTTTGGTATTTTAAGGTCCCTAGAACGATAGTGGAACTGAATTATATCAAATTTGAACCTATTTTAGTTAAAATTGAGCATTGCATAAAATTATATATTGAGATTAAGTTTAAAATATTATCATTCTTATCAAGTGCTCAAAACTTATTATGTACCTTAAATGTATTGTGCCAATTGCTAGATAATAGAATCCTTAAAAGCTTATATTGAATAGATATATCTTAACAACTAAAATGGCATGAAACCTAAGTCTTTTAAATTTGTATTCAAGTGCTAATTCATTTGGTTTGATTTAGAATTTTGATAGCCTTAATTATCTTCCATTTTATGTCAAATTTACATTTCCATGGTCTTATAGTTTTAGGATGTATGTTAAAGAACCTTAACATTTATTTGGACACCTAATTGTGTGTAATTGACATTAAACTAAAATTGAATATAAAAATCTTGATAACTTGATTAAGTAGATGATACTTAATCTAAACTTAAAATTGCCATCAATAATACACTAATAACACATTAATTTGTCATTGTCCTTTAAAATTAACCTTTGATTATAATGGTAGAGGGTTAGGGGTTAAACCCTAACTTCTCTTGATTAAGATCTAAATCTTAATCGATCAATTAACTTGATTGAAAGATAATTTAATTGATATTATTTCAATAATGCATCTGATTTAGTATTAATCTTAAATCATTGAATTAGAAGTGCTAAGGTTAAAATTAAATCTGTGTGATTGAATCATCTAAATCTAAACTTTAGATCTTTGATTTTCTCTTATAAAAGACTATTAGCATAAAATGGATAATAAAATTGTAATGAATTATGAAATGATCTAACTCTAATAAGATCTTTGTTTCATCCCACGATTATAGAATAGACAAGGATCAGATGAACTTTAATCATCTGATCTGATCACTTTAACCTAAGTCTAATAAGTAAACCTTGAATAGTATAAAAGTGAGATCTCAAGGGTCTTGCTATAGGATCATTCTTAAAAGGTTTAAAGACCTTAATTATTGATACATTGAGATAGGAAGAACTTTTGTAACTTATTGAGATAGGAATCTTAGATGATCCTTCATAACTTTAGAGGTTCATCTTAACACCCTATGGTAGGAACTACCTAAAGCATCTAGGATGGAACTCCCCCCTTATGGTAGAAATAATTATTGAATGATCTCTATGATCACACCCTTGGAGCTTTGTGTAGGACTCACCCATTTAGAGTAAGGATTAATAGCTTTAATAAATCCTTGTTGATTAAATAGAGTTGTCTGAACCTAAATTATTGGTTGGTGTAGTATGGTATACTCATAGTACTGATTACTTCAGTAGTATTTAGGATTAGATGATTCACTCTAATGTGGACTTATAAAAAAGTGTTATCTCAAGGGATTAGATAAATACAATCCCGTTAGAGTAAATCTTCCAAGACTAAGAGGGTTATAAACATGGACTCATTCCTTAGTTTGATTAAAATGCAAATTGCCATTGGGTGATGCCTCCTAACAAAGATCGCTTCAATAGGTGTGGCTTAAACAAACTAAGTAATTCAAGTCACCTCCTTTAGGACACTAAGTGTGATTATGAGTTGGGCATCTTAATGATTTAGCTTGAGATACAAATCGCCATCGGGTGATGCCTCCTATCAAAGATCGCTTCGTTAGGATGGCTTAATCAAACTAAGTGTTAAGAACCACCTTTCTTACAAACATGCTAAATATGTGTATACAATCATCCCATATAATGATTTTTAGGTAAACTCTCAACTTTAACCATTTATCAAATTAGAATTTAGGAGTCAGAATCCTTTTAGCAGGATTCTGCACAATAGGGGCCTTGAATTCATTGTCGAATTTCTAAGCATTTGTCTGGATTTGTCTCATGTATATTAGGAGCATGTGCATGAACATAAGCATGATGTTGAGTGTTAGTGAAGACATATGAGTATCAGTGATGATTTATGAGTTACGGAATGTTGTATATATTGACTGGGGAATTTTAGGATGCATTGACATCGCAGTTCCTAACTGAATGTATATAGACATTGGACCGTACGACTCATGGCAGTTCAGTGATATTTTGATTGCATATCAGCAGCATACAGTATTGTGACATATTCAGATGCACAGTTTCAGTGGCATATAACATAGCTTTACATGCTATTACTCAATTTTATATATATATTAGTATTTTGGTTTACTTTCAGTATTCAGTTTACAGTTCAGTTTCACATTACTTTATTTCAGTTTCATACAATTTTATTTAGTTTTGTACTTTCAGTTACCCATATAGTTCTTCTACAGATTTACTTATATTATGTAAATGTTAAATGAATAACTAGAACTGCTTAGATTAGTTTCAATGTGTTAGACAATATGTCTAACACATGATACTTTTAGGATCCAGTAATTTGCTAAATCTTGAGCATTATATTGAGCCAGGTCAGGAGGACACCCAGGAGATTCTGGAGGAGCCCGTGGAGTACTAGTGGACTCTTCTTCAGCCTTACCTTTTTGCTTAGTTTATTTCAGTTCAGTAATTAGCCTTATGTCTGTAATTCAGTAACTGATTGTAATAATTTTAGATGTATTTTTTTTCTTTTCTGAGATGAATATTTTTATACAGCTTCTGTTATGAATGTTTCTGGATATTTGCTTTAGCTTCCGCACTCTGTTTATATACTACTTATACTTAGTATTATAATGTGATCATCATACTGGAAATACTGATATCTTATATATATATATATTGGATTCCTCTTGTGTTTTACATTCAATGTATGTGTTAGTCTAATGCTTAGGATAAGGATACTACTCTTATCTTAAGTATTAGCTCTCAACCCTCCTCGAGGTTGAGTTAGCAGCCCTTCAGATGAGTTTGGTGTTTCAGCTATTTCGAGGAGGCAGGATGTTCCGTCCAGAGTGGCACGTTGCTCCACCGCCAATATGTTTACACTTATCTATTGCGCGCGGCGACGGGGCAGGGCACTACCTTAAGTGAATAAATGATAGACTGTAAATATACGTCTGCGCTCACACGCAAGTGTACGTGGTCTGAAGTAATAAGTGGAAAGTTTGAGTTTCTGGGATTTATCGAACCACAGAGAATTGGATATTTTGTTACTAAGGTGTATCTATTATCACTAATGTTTAAGCTATGGGTGTTTTATTTAATGTTGGTTCCTGAGCAAGCACAATAATCACTTAGTAGAAAATGAGTCAAATAAAAGGAAGAGGAGAGTTGGGTTTCTCCCACATGAACATGACAGATAACTTATGTATGATGATTCCTCAAGTGTTTATCTTTCATTTACTTAGATTTTGATCAAGTGCACATTGTCCTTCTTTGAGTTTTATCTCAAAGATTTATAAGTATCTTGTGCACGAAATGAACACACAGTCGGCTCTATTTCAGCACAAAGATTCGTATAAGATTTTAGGTCTGTAGTTTTTATCTCATTTCTTGATCATGGAGATGAGGTTTGTTAATTTTTAAGATCTTATAAGCATTGATTCCACTAAGAGCGTCATGCGCATCACACATATTTGAGATGAGGGATGGAATTCATTGGGCTCAATGGCTATGTCACCTCATTTATGAGTACACAATTATTCCATTCCCTCCCTCAAGTATACTGAGCAACGGAGCTCAATTAGTGGGTCTCAGCATCACACGCATCAACTCTTTAGTTGAGCTTAGATTAAGATGCACTAAGCTCAAGAACTCTCTCACATAGTCTTAAGCTTTCATGCACTCATAAATCTAGTATCAAAACTAAGGTGAGCTATGGAGCACAAGACAAGTTCGTCCTTAAGTTCAATAGTCCTTGTCCTTTGATCCACATTCAAGTCTACAATATCCTTATACATTACCTTAGCAAGTCATTAAGTTCGCAATTTTTGATAATACTTGAGGAAAATCTCATACATTTTATAACAACTATCAATACATGTGGGATTGCCCCAACCCTCCCCAAGGGAAGTTTTAGCTCTCCATTACAAAAGAGATGAAAAAGAACACATACATGGATAAAGACCCTTTCATGATCAACTAACAAAAGAAATTACAAAGCAAGAGTTTAGAAAATACTAAGAACATTCCTTTGGAAGTTCTCCATACTCTTCTTCTCCTTGCTTGAAGTGCTTCTTTTAGGTTCATAGTCCTGCCTCTCTCCTTCTTCTCCTTAGCAAGATGAGCTCTTCCTCCCTTGGAGAGTTCTTCTTTTCTTCTATGCAACCCTTTCCTTTCTTAGGTGGAAGTGAGCCAATTTTGGAACCCTCCTCTAGTCAAGAGGGGTGGTATTTATGGATGAGGGGTTGCATCTTCATTCCTATGATCAAAACCAGCAAATGCCTTTAAAATTCTGGAGTAATGATGGCAAATTCTAATTGATGGATAAGGTGACCAATATTTTCTATTATTTTAACCTTCTCATCACATCAAAGAGATAATTTTCCATTTAAAAATGGAGCTGCATCAGGAGGAATGATGGCTGGAGACAAGATGCGGTTGGAGGTCTTGTCCCAGCCGCAATTAATACTTCTGTCTGACAAAAAATTCGGCGGCCGCTGCAGCGCGCTATGGCGAAAACATTTTCGCAAAAAGGCCCGATGCGGTGCGCTGGGGCGATCAGGTTTGATAAGTAAAGAGTCACTACAGCGCGCTGTAGCGCGCAGCCGCGCCAGTAGTTTCACAAATTTCCCCACTGCAGCGCGCTGTAGCGCCAGCGGTTGCCAACTGTCCCGCTGCCGCGCGCGATCGCGCCCACATTTCGCAAAGTGTCCCACTGCAACGCACGATGGCACCCGTGTTTCACAAAGTGTCCCACTGTAGCGCGCGATCGCGCCCACGTTTTCGTAATGTGCGCCGCTGCAGTGCGTTGTGGCACCCGATTTTGCAAAATGGCTTGCTGCAGCGCGCTGCAGCGCGCGGCAGCGGTTTTCCTTTAGAAAATTTTGGAAAATTGTCCAAATTGCTTGGAATTTATTGGATAGGTATTTTTCCTAAAATAATAGATAAAATTGGATTAAGGAGCAATTTTATTATGAGAAATGAATAAAAGTTTTTCTTATTTGAGATATAATTTATGGATTCATCAATAAACCCTAATAATTAGAGTTAATTATTAATCCTTCCATCTTGATTTGTCATAATCAAGATGGGTTTGGGTTGCTTAAATCACCAAAATAAGTCAGTTGATTAATTTGTTTAACTTATATAGTTGACATTAATTAAATCAAATTAGGACCTAGCTAGTACTAATTACTTTTAATCTTATAAGGTCGTGAGTCTAAGTTACACTTGATAGTAAGAATTGAAGATTTTGAATTTGTGTAACTTGTGATATATAGAATTGATAACTTAGACAATAATGAATATCACTTATGTTGTAGTTGAGTCTCTTGCTTACTTTGAAATTTGATGCTTTGCTTACTTTGTGTTTGAGCTTATGCCTTGGATATATATGATGAATATAGGATATTGGATGAATATCATATGTCAATTTGTATTTTTAACAACCCTAGTTATTACCCTAATTAAATTCAGATTAATTAAGCTAAACAAAGCCTTAATTTTGATTCCATTAGACTCAATAGGTCATTTAAATCTAACCCTAGATGTTTAAAATTAATTTGAGCTCATTTGAGCACTTTAGTATCTTTGCCTATTTTTAGATCCTGAAAAATAGCTAAATTAATTTGACATATAAATTGAAATCTCATTTCATTTTTAAATTCCTCATACCCTAATTAGCTTAGTGTGAATTTTTGGAGCTCATTTAATCCTAAATTGAATTTAAAAATAATAAAAATTGTTATTTAATTATTAAAGGATTTAAATTATTAATTAAATTAAATATTTAAATATTATTTAAGCCGAGATTTGATGTCGGGATCATGGCAAATTCGCTGCGGGGTCCCGACAGCGGGGCAGCCTATCTATCGAATGGATCAGCTAGCACGCATCTCAGCGCCTTCTATCCTACGACGCGTTCTATCACACACCGTGATCAGATCTTAGCCGATAGATCAAGCCCCCTCATCCGAAGATGGTGATTCCACCCGTGGTTTTGTGATTATAGAACCGCATTAGGACATCCATCTCCAACGGTCTCTCAATCAGATGGTTGCTGATAAACCCCTCCTGTTCATCTTTGTCCCCGCGCAATGCTTAGCCTAAATGAAAATATTTGCCAGTATTCACCCTGGCCAAGCCTAGTATGGTGACCCGGAGGATTGGATCCTCCCATTTGAGGAAGACTGAGTAAAACCCCTCGGCCTGAGCCTAAGGCCATGGCTCCTACCCTAGCCTTCCTCTAAGCCTATAAATACCCCATCGAATTCACTGTGAGCTTTTTTGCTCACTGTGAATCTCCAATTTCTTCTCTCCCTGTTCTCGGTGCTCCCAGCTTGCCCGGCGACTGCCATTGCTGCGTACCGCTGATAGAGGCACGGTCTTGCATTCAGACCCCCTGTGTAGCTGTCGAGACTGATTGAATATATTCTGAGCCAACTAATTCCCCTCTATTATAGCAATTCTTCAACTCCAGGTACAGCTTCTGACCTTCTCTTTGTTGGGCTGGTTTCAGCTAGATTTGCGCCTTCCTTACCATAGATGTTGTGCTAGGATCGCACCTTAGTTCCCCATTAGGAAACTAAGGTAGTGGTGGAGTCTAACAGTGGACCAAACTGTGCGATTATCGTCTGAGAGTGCACTGGTAGTTAGCCTCAGCTGTTGAATCACGGTGATTGCTCGAGCCTTTCAGTCCCCGTTTGAAGCCCAACTCCCTTCTTGAGTGATTGCTGATTCGTAGAAATCATTGGGTTCAATCTGATCGATAGATTTGATTGGAATTGATCGATTCAATTATAGCTCGCATCTGTAAAATGTTGCGAGTAGCACTCTAGTGATCCATCCACTCCCAGGACTTGTCGATTCATCCAAACGCTTCTCCTTCAATCCCAGAATGTGTAGGTTTAAGTCCTAGCTCGTGGCATTGTCTCAGTGAGGAGAATTCACTCCTCATAAATTTCCCCATTTAGATCAATATGATGAGTAGCACCCTAGCAATCTGGCGCATCCTAGAAGGGGGTTCCTTGTTCAATCGATGCATCTAGTGCCACTGATGGTGTGACCACTAAGATCCAGACACAATGTGGCTTGTGCTTGGAGAATTGGGCATCTAAAGCAAACCCTAGGGATCCTAGTGTTAGGTATTCGGCGCGGAGACGACGCACAATGTCGGGCTGGGTCAGGCCAGACCCGCACATTTCTGATTTCGGGCTGACTGTTAAATAAAGGATTTTTTGAATTAATTTCCTTAAGGAAATTATATCAAAAAATCAAATCATATGGGTTAATTTAATTAAAATATTCAAAATAAATTTATGAAATAACTTTGACTATACTTATCCAAATAGTATTATCCAATATACTATTTAAATTAAAAAAATACAATGAATAATAATTTGAAATAATATTTATGATATAATGGCTAGACTTTCCAAAATTGCTTGATCTTTCTATGATCTTATTAATTCATAATTAATTTAATTAATGCCCAAAAATCATGATTTAGGTCTCTAATTATTCATGAGATAGAGTATAATCCATCTATACCATTAGAAATAATTTTAAAGATTTAAATTTATTAATCACCTCTTAAGTATCCTAAATATTGATTAGAGAATTTAGCCTTAAATAATCCTCTAATTTTGGTGATTTAGGTCTCCATCACTTAAGTATAATAGATCTTATATCTATGCTTGAATCATCTCATGGAACCTTAAATTGCTTAATCACTTAACTTAGCCTTAATATGTGATTAGTGTTAATTAGGTTAATATGAAAGTCAAATATTGAGTTAAGTGCTTCATTCATCTCATTATCCAATATTAAGTCCATTAAAACTGATTTGAATCAATTTGAATGCTAAATTCTCAAATTTCCAATCTTAATCTTAAGAAGGGTATTTTGGTCATTTTGACCAAAATGTTATTTAAGCACCCTTAAACCCTAGAATTTCAATAATGTGCTTTTAATTAGTGCATTAGCATCTTTTCTATAACTTTTAAGTCTAATGAATTTAGTCTAAGTGAATAAGTCTTGAATTTCCCTAATTAGATCTTAAGATCTTAATAAAAATTTAAGACTCCCAATTAGAGAATAACTTAATTAATACTAGCATTCAAATTCTAGTTTAAGTGCCTTACTAAGATCATTCATGATCTATAATTTTAAAAGAAGTGTTATGTAAATCATAAGTCTAAATTTCAGTTTAGATCTTAAGTGATCAAACCTTAGATCTTGATTTTAGATCTTTTGATCATCTGATTGAATTACATCATCTCATTTGGAATTCCCCACTTGATTAATTGTCTAATTCCTTTGAAACCTCCTTATGGGTGCAGGATTTTTTCAACCTATAAAATAATGTGATTATTCTTAGATTCTTGTGTTCTTAATTGATTATTTTACATTTTAATAATAGAATAACCTTTCATTAAGATTTAAGCTTCTTGATCTTTCAACTCATAAGATCTTCCATCTTTAGGTTATGGTTGGGTGTGAACAGATCCTTGTTTTCGATAGTACCTTGGATTTAGGATTTGAACCCCAAGTATAGAGTTTAAGTCCAAAATCTCTAATCTTGATTAGTATAATCAAGATTTGGGTTAAGTGAGAAAAATATAATAATTAAGTTATTGAATTATTTACTTTAATCCCTTATAGTCGCCATTTAATTTTAGATTAGAACTTGCTAAGTTCTAATATTAATATTAAGGTAATGAATCTAGGATTTTACTCGATAGTTAGATATTGGAGATCCTAAATTTGTATTTTCTCAGAATAATTAGAGCAATTTAAATTAGACAACAATATATATCACATGAGTCTAGCTGAGTCTCTTGCTTATTTGATTATTGTGGCCCTGCACACCTTGTGTATTGAGCATTTTTCCTTGAACATAATAGATGAACTTATAATACTAATGAGTATTCTAATTTAGTATTTGAAAAGCATAAACATTCATTATTTGGTTTATTTAGTACAATTAGTTCAGTAGAGTGTGTCATAGCTTAGTCTGCCTCTTCAGTTCCAATTTTGTTATAGAATAGACTCGGACCTAGCTCTGTGCTTGGCTAGGAAAAATACATGTCTTATTCTATAAGTTCAACTCAGACTTAGCTCTGATGATATCTAGGATGGATACATGTTGAACTTTCTGTTCAGAGGCCCAGTATGGCGTATTGCTGTTATGGCAGTACTAGGTTTAGGCATGCTTTTACTCTAATTCAATTCTAGTACTTTGGTTTGCTTTGCCACATGCTTCAATGGCTTTTACTTTTTAGCTCTGCATACTTGTATATTTATTCCAGTTCAATATTTATTAAGTATTGGCATGTTTAGGATGCTAGTTTTATATACTCAGTTCAGCACATTTCAGTACAATTTTTCTTTATGTAACCAGCATGTATGTCATGTGATCATAATCATGTTAGGATAAGTTTTACTTTCAGTACTTTGTAGTTAATTATATGTTATAGCCTTATCTTGTTCAGCTTCATGAATGGTATGTCATTTTGCATACTTTTTTGTTTAGTTAAAAATATTATTTTATAACTATCTTATTTTTTGTAGCTTGTTGCACCTTAAACTACTTATATGCTTAAAGTAATAATGCGATATCTTTAAATGTTCAGTTCACTTAATCAGCATAAAGTGTACTTAGATGATTTATCTAATTGTAACCTTTTTTTTTGTTAGCTGGGACCTTGGCATTTTTGATACCAATAAATGTCAGATTTGGAACTGTTCGTTGGTAGTTCTGCTGGAGAAGAGCTTGGACAGGAGGAGGAGCTTCCTGTTGATGTTTAGTTAGATTTTGTTGTCTGCTGTGAGGATGAGACATTTTTTCTTTTCATTTAAATTTGCAATCTGTAAAAATTCTTAAATTTGGATATATTTACTTTCTACACTTTGATCTAAGTTACTATTATAATTACCTTTCTATACTATACTGTGATGTAGATGTTATATTATACTATTTTCTGCTTCCGCTACTTTAATATGTTGATCTATGTTCTCAATTTCAGGTGACGAGTCCTATGCTTAAGGCGGTTTGGGTTATACTGACTCTACTTAAGTTCGGGATTTGCCACAGTTGGAGCACCACACACATTGCGATTATGTTAATATCAGTATTAGCATGGCCATGGAATGGTACGGGGCACCACAGTATTACATGGTCATCATTAGCATTATTATCGGTGTCTTTAGTTTTTTTACTTTCAGTTCAGTAGGTTGTCACTTAATTAGTTTGCCTCTTCATATTTGGTTCGACCTAGTAGTGTGAATGTTAGTTTGTTAGTGAAGTCCACCTAGTAGTACACCTGCTAGTTTGTCGGAAAGATGGTGTGCAAAAGACTTGCTATGACTTGTTTAGTTAGTGTTCTAATATTACAGTTCTAGTTTTAGGTGCACTTTACTCTTCAGTTTAGTTATTTCTGTCTTAGCCCAGCAGTGTATGTGAGATGATGCATATTTTCAGTTTGAGTGGCTTGTTTGGCCATAACAGCTTTTCAGTCTATATTTATAGTTCTCAGTTCACTTTTATTGTATTTTAACACTTGCTTACTTACTATTTACTTGATTTCTAGCTTACTTATATTCTAGGATTTGCTAGCCTTACTCACATATATATATATATATATATATATATATATATATATATATATATATATATATATATATATATATATATATATATATATATATATATATATATGATGTTAGTCTTACTTTTAGTTATTTAAATGTATCATATGTTCTCTTACTTTATATTAATTAGTATGAATTTACTTTAATCATAAGCATGTTTAGGATACATTTTTCTTTCAATTTTTAGTATTTAATCTTTCTTTTATACCTAACCTTATTGCAACTATGGTTAGAAGTATGCGTTTACTTTGTATTTTTTTTATGTTATAAATTTATTATTTATTGCTTTCCATTCATTTTATATGCTTCCTTATACCTATATTATTGCATAGTTGTTAAGTAATGGTGATATCTTAAAAGAAATTAAATAATATTCAGCCTAAAATATACTTAGACAATATGTCTAATAAAATTTTTTTCTCTTTTTGGCTGGGGTCCTATCATTGTGAAACCGACAATGAAAGTTTCTGAGCTATTTGAGATTGTGGAGCCATTTGGGGATCTGCATCAGGAGGAGGAGAGTACTATTGAAGATTCTTAGTTATTTGCTTTGTTTATTTATATTTGAGAGGTCGAGCTCTTTCATTTCTTTCAGTTAAACTATTTAATATTTTATAATAATATATGTTTAATTTGTATTTTCTCTTACTATATTTATGCTGAGTTGTATGTCTCTATTTACTATATTGTGATGAAAGTGATGTTTACATTTGCTTCTGTACTTTGAATATATTTCTGGTATATATCAATTAGTGAAATACTCTTATGAATGACAAATTTCTTAATTATAATGGATTAGGATAAAGGCAAATCTGTTTATAAGTGAGAAACGTGTCATTTGGTGATCACTTCATTGTAATCATGTTAACTTAAGAGTTAACAGGATCACAGTGGATCTGGGGTGCCACAAATACTCTCGAGCTCAATAATACTCCATAATGGAGTGAGCCCGAGTAGGTCCCCAACTATAACTGCCTTATGTTAAGTTAGGTATATTCCAAACCAACACTAAGAGTTATCGTATGTAACAACACTAAGGCTTAATTCTATCATAATTATCATTTCATTAATTTGCTTAATCATTTGAACCAATCCCCAAAGATTTGGAGCGATTCAGAGCTCAATTCAATATTTAGATTATTAATAATATTTTATTAATTAGAAAATTAATATATTTAATTTGACCTCAAAATTGAAATCTAACTTCGTCATTGCACTTGTCACCCTCAAATTAGATAAGCCTGATATTTTGGAAGTTTTTGGAAGTTGTCAAGTTTTCTCGAATATTTTAATATATTTAAATACCCCAAAATATGAAATAATTAAATAATCATCGAAATTAAAATTGACTTCGCCATTACGCTCGTCACCTCAAATTAGCCATGGGTCATATTTTAGAAGTATTTGGAAGTCGTCGGATTTTTTCTAATATTTTAATATATTTAAATACCCTGAAATATGGAATAATTAAATAATCATCGAAATCAAAATCTGACTTCGCCATTACGCTCGTCACCCCCAAATTAGCCAAAGGTGATGTTTTGGAAGTATTTGGAAGTCGTCGAATTTTCCCGAATATTTTAATATATTTAAATACCCAGAAATATGGAATTGTTAAATAATCGTCAAAATCAAAATATTACTTCGCAATTGCGCTTGTGACTCCCAAATTAGCTAGAGGTGATGTTTTGGAAGTATTTGAAAGTCGTCAGATTTTCTCAAATATTTTAATGTATTTAAATAACCCAAAAATTAGGGTAAATAAATTGATCTCCAAATTAAAAACTGACTTTGTCATTGAGTTCGTCACCCCCAAATTAGCTAGAGGTGAATTTTTGAAATTTTTCAGAGCACGTTTATCAAATATGATTTTTAATGAATGAATTAAAAATTAACAAATATTAATTAATCCATTATTTTCCTATTACTTATTTTCCCTCTACACATGGACCCTACTTACCCTCATGTTCAGTCCCGCTTCCTCCCCCCCACCCCCCCATACGCACGCAAAGGGGGCCTCAGCCCCTCTCCTTTTCCTACATGCTGATGGGAAGGCTCGTTGATGGAGCCATCCCCCTCCCTTCCTTTAATATAGAACCTCTCCTCCCCCTCCATTCTCCATTTGTTGTCCACTGAAACTCCCTCATCCCAAGCTAAAAAAGTAGCTCCTTCCTCCCCTAGCTCCGCCTTAAGTTGAAGAAGAAGAAGGTCCTCCTTTCAAGACTTGGAGAAAATAAAGTTTTCTTCTTCCATTCACAAGCTCAAGTACATATTACTGTCACTTTCCTTGTGCTACTTCTTTCTCCATTTTTTTTGCAAGTCAAGGTATCTCTTTGGTACCTCTTCTCTTCAACAATTAGTTGCTACATTTACATTGCACATCTATTTCTTGCTGATAAGAACCTGTAGTTGAGATATCGAGTTCATTAGAGCTCAATAAGATTATAAATTTTAGGGTAGATACAGCGCGCCATAACACCTAAATCTAGGCCAGGAGGCGCTTCTATGCGCCGCAGCACCCACGTTTCGAGTTGACTATGCCGTAGCATGCCACATCGTGCCATCGCACTTGTGTAACAACCCAAGTTGCTACCAAAGTCAATTAGGACTAATCCAAGTCCTAATCTCTATCTTAGTGCTCTAATTAAGTTATTAGGAGTTCACCACTAAGACTTAGTCCAAATAAGAAGTCAAATAGATCAAATCCTAATTTTTAGGAAATCCAAAAATCTTGGAAATTAGCCTACCTAAAATGACCTCAAATCAAAAATCGGACTTTGCCATTGCGCTCATTGCCCTAAATTAGCTAGGGGTGATGTTTTGGTGGCAATTGAAAGTCGTTGAAATTTCGTTAGATATTTTAATAATATCTTAAATACCCCAAAAATTAGGAAAATAAAATAATCATCGAATCAAAAATCCAACATCGCCGTTCCGTTCATCACCCCTCAATTAGCTAGGGGTGAATATTTGGAAATTATTTAAGTCCATTTAAATATTTAATTTTACTTAAGAAAGGTATTAATTAAATAATCAATTAAATTATTATTTAAACCCTTATCGGGTTGGATCCCGCTGCCTACCGAATTTGACCCTTATCCTAATTGGATCCACATCCGCGGATCTGCTTCGTCTGATCCATCAGATCGGATCCGAATCAGACAACCCCGATTGAGTCTTCCTCGTCTGTTCCTCCACCATTCCACATGGCGATCGCCACCCACCTCAACAAACCAGCGTCCCTACCGAGCATCGTAGTCTCTGCCTCAGAGCCTTTAAGACTCAGCTTGATGCTTGGGGATCAAAATTTTGGTAAATCGAGCTCGGGCCGTCAACCTTCGAACTCTAGCAATACTCCAGTCGTCGATCAGGTACTACCCTAAACCTCTTCATTTCCTTATGCAAATTTACAATCTACTTTTCGCAAACCTATTTCACTACCCCGATTATCGATCGAATGGGTCCGATGGTGGTTAGGTCAGTTAAATTGATCGTATTCAATTTATAGTCCACAGTAGAAGTCGTTAGCAACATGCACCCAAACCCTAGCCGCTAGGGTTAGCCTTAGCGGTCGAACCCGTCCATCCCTGGCGTAGAACTAAGTCCCATTGGGTGGGTCTCGATGAGGGCTACCGTCGGCCTTGCGAGTCCGGTCCATCCGCCAGCAGGGTGGCCACTAAATTCGTAGTCCTATATGTTGGTGGCAGGTCTGTCACGGAGAAGATGACCCCGTGGTCCGGGTTGGGTCGAGCCTGAACCACGACGATTACGGGTCAGTGTGTCCTTCATCCGCAAAATGTGGGTCCCACCAGGGGCGTGCTGTCAGCTCCCGGAGCCGACGCATGGCAACCCTGTCAGCGAGCGCAAGTGTGGGGCCCGCGGTCAGCTCCGCTGGCGTCGCGTGGGCCCCGCTATTGACCCTCGTCTAATCACGCATTGACGCATGTCTGTCCGTTGTCATCCGTAATGGCTATGGGTCCCGCTCACAGAGTTTCAGCCTATCTAGTAGCGTCACGTGTCTGGAGTGGGACTCGTGTCCTCTCCGTCATTAGCACATGGGTCCCACGGCTCTATCCGACCAATCAAAGCACGTCGCGTGTCAATTGGAAGGTCCCACCACCGTTTATTAAATAATTTCTATTAATCATATGTTATTTAAATTAATATAGTTAAATTTTATTAATCAGTTAGCATATATTAATTTAAATGGAATTAAATTGATGTAGAACTTTAGATACTCATAACTTTTAATCCATAAGTCTAAACATAGAAAATATATATCTCATATTGCTCAAAAAAATGAGAGAAATAATTTGGTAGTGTCAAATTACCTGTAGGATGAGTATTTAGCATAAAGATAGTTTAGGGCATCCTCTATTTTAAACCAAAACTTCAAACCCTCATACTTTTGTACCTAGTGATCCAAACCTAGCCAATATGGGTCTTAAAGTAATCAGGAGAATCTTAAGAACACTTCGATAGTATTAGTTTTGTTATTGGGTAATTAGTTTGACTAATGACTTTTATGACCCTCACTAATGACCCTAAAAACCTTATAAATTGAAATATATCTTAGTCATTTAGACTCCAAATCAGAAAATTCAAAGTGCTCACTAGCTTAGAAATTTTGTGCCAATAGTAAACTATAATATAATTTAGGTTTTAAACCCTAGAATTTTTAAGTTGACCATAATACTCCTAACCTCAGTTAGGTCATAACTTGGCCAAATGAGGTCCAATTTGAGTCTACTCCTAGTTAAAGTACTTAGTGTGATATAAGAAAGTTACAACCATTGAGTTTGTTGAATTTGAATCTCAAATAAAAAAGTTAGGTTTTTGACTCATCTAAATCTTAGAAAATTACATAATTATCCATAAAATTGAATTGGTCATAACTAATCCAATAGATCTCAGAATTCAGTATTCTTGAACTATATGGAATCCTTGAACAACATGCAATAAGAAACTGTGCAAAAACCTAGATTTCATTAAATAAAAATTACTAAAATACCTCTTAGGTCAAAAACCTTTGTTTGGACCTATAGGACCCCTCTTTCTATTAAATTTGATTATGCTTAATAGATTTTAGCCTTAATCTTAGTTCACTTTTAGACTCAAAAACCTTAGATCTTATGTTTAACTCTTAGATTATGTGATTAACTCCAATCTTGTGGAGATAAAAATTATAATCCACAGTCAGCAGATCTTGATCAGATCTTAGTCTAGAACGTCTAAATTCATCAATTAGGACGTGATGATTTATTACTTAAAAAACTTATAGACGATATTGATTGAATCAGATTAGAACTTGATCAGTTCTAATTGCTTTCAAATTATAAAACTGTACTTTTAATATTACACTATATAGTAGGAATTATAGATCCTAAACTTGTGTAACTTAGAGTAATTAGAAAGGTTAATAGATAATAAGTGATGTCCCCATGTATAGTAGAGTCCCTTGCTCACTATTATTTTACTCGTACTTTCACATTCCTTGTATTTTGTGCCTATTCCTTGAACATATCATTCAAAATAATATTGTTGCATGAAATGAAAATATAGAATATTTAGTATAACAATACTTTTGAGTTTAGTTACTTTGACGACCAGTGTCGTCACTAAATATTACTGTAAAAAGAAAAAAAATCATCATCAAAACTCAGCAACTATAGTTCCCTATATCATACTGAGTACTTTAACCGGGAGTAGACCCAATTTTGGACTCTATTTGATCAATTTATAACCTATTTAGGGTTAGGGGTATTTTGGCCAACTAAGAATTTCTAGGTTTAAAACTTAAATTTTATTGTAGTTTACTGTTGGCACTAAAATTCTAAGCTATGTAACAGCACCTTATATTTCTTGATTTGAAGTTCAATTGACCAAGTTATGGTAAATTGAAGAGTAAGGGCATTTTGGTCATTTTATGAGAGAGTCCAAAATGTCACTTTACAAACTAAGCTCCAAATGGAAAAACTAATACTACAATAGTGATGGGGTTATTCTCTTGAGTATTTTAAGAACTATATTGTCTATATTTGGATAAATAGGTTAAAAGTTATTGGAGTTTGATTAGGACCTAAAATGTTACTAGGTTAAATAATCCCTGAATCGAATTTTTAAATTACATAATTTGAATCTTTTTATTTTCTTGAGTAAAATGAGAACTATATTTGATATGTTTGGATCTATATATTTAAAGTTATGATATCCTAAAGTTTTAATTAAACAAATTAATTAATTAATTAATTAAATATAATTTTTCCATCCCCAAAAAATTTAAAATTATTTTTATTCCTCAGATTCAATTTTTGCCTGAAAATTTAGGTTCAGAATATTGAAATTAGCTAGGAGGGAAATTTTTAATATTTTCGGAGCTCAAACGGACAAAAATGCGCATAATATGTTTAGAATTAAATTTTTCCTAAAGTTTTAATTAAAATTGTATTTTTGGATATTAAATTTAATTAATTAAAAAAGACAAGAAATCCGCTGTTCGGGTCCAAACAGCAGACACCGGATCCAGCCAATCCACGCCGTCGGATCCGCGGGACCATTAGGATCTTGCCACGTGGCAAAACAGGGAACACCGTGCGCCACGTGGCAAAACTTTGAAAATTTGGTGCCAGGTGGCGACATGTGGTAGCGTGCAAAGCTTCGGGCGACACGGGGCAACGCACAGAGCTTCGGGTGCCCCGTGGCAATGCGCGGAGCCTCAGATTGCCACATGGCAGCACCTCTTTGCACCGCATCATCGTGTGCCACATGGCAGCACCCTGTTGTGCCGCGCAACCTTGGATGCCACGTGGCATCACCTTGTTGCGCCTCACAACCGCGGATGCCACGTGGAAGCACCTCATTGAGCCATGTTGTCGGGTGCCACATGGCAGCACCCTGTTGCACCGCGCAATCGTGGATTCCACGTGACAGCTTCATAGAACCCGGTGTGCCATGTGTCAGCCTCGGATTTTACCGCAAACCAGAGGACGCCACGTGGCAGCACCCTGTTGCACCACTCAACCGCGAATACCATGTGGCAGCTTCATAGAACTCTGTGTGCCACGTGTCAGCCTCGAATTTCACCGCAAACCATAGGATGCCACGTGGCAGCATCGCGGCGCGTCTGATCCACGTGGCGACACGTGGCAGCACCGCAGTGTCGACGCAAAGGTGACTGCCACGTGTCACGTCGGGATTCGGCGGCGGCGGTGGCGCGACGATGAAGCCTACGAGGGGGGCGCCCCCGCCTATTTAAAGGCCTCGGTGAGGCCGAGGGAGGGCACCTTCAGATCGCTGGAAGACCGTCGGAGTTCGCCGGAATCTGCGTTCGAAGTTCGCCAGTGGCGGACGTTCCTGACCCAGTACCTCCTCAATCGCTCCTCTTTTTTCCTATTTTCTTTTTCGAAATCCTATTTCATAAGGAGTAGAGCAGGATCGAATGAAAAATTTCCCGAAAAGATGAAGAAATCGCTAGAAAATTGCCGGCGATGAACAGTAGTTCGTCGGAGTTACTGTTCATCGTCGGAGATGAAGCAGATGAAAACATGGCAGGTTTCTGTGCGTCCGCAGCCACGTGTCAGCCACGTGGCACCCGCCATCCACCGTTAACGGATTCCGTTAACTGAAAGGGAATATTCCCTTTCTGTCAACTACAGTACTATTACCGTTAACGGTAACAGTAACTTCACGGAAACCGTTAACAGTAACGGAATATTCCGTCAACCCAAAAATATTAAACAATTCAGAAAATTCCCAAAACTTCAAAAATTCATATTTTTCAAAATAGGAGTTCAAATATAGTAAAATTATATATCAAAATGATCAAAAATATTCAAGGATTCTAAAAATATAATCAGATTTTACTTTTGGTATCCGAATTTTAAATGTTATTTTTGCCACGTAAAGCGTGCCATTTTTAAATTTTGACAAAACCATCACCATTGTGCCCATAATCACCCAGATAACTTAAATAAATAGTGACTAAGAAATAAAACTTACACACCCCTTTCTGTGCCTCATAAAGCGTGCCAAAACTCAAGTTTAAGCCAAGTAGCCTTATTAGGATAATTAATCAAATAACCACTAACTAAACTAAACACTAAATCATGCAGGTAGCTCGAGGATCGCACAAGAAAGGTACCAGGATATTTTCTTACATTTATTTCTTACTAATTTTCTTTTAAACGCGTTAGCACCGCTTTGAGCCTTAAATTCAGTTTTACTTTCCTTTTTAAGTTATCAATTACTATCACTATAAATACTGAATGAAATATCTTGAGAATGCATGCATTATTTTGGGTTCTCAAAATGGTGCCTTGGGTGGGAATTATGACGAGGCTAGCCAAGAGGGGAGATAAGGGAGCATGCTGTAGCCTACGGGGGGCACAGTATGGTATTTTGTTATGATATGTACCAACATTCTATCTGACACCAAGGTTCTGTGTTTGCCCAACAGGACAAATTGTTTACAAATATGCTTACTAATGCAAGACATATCATATTATATTGATTCATGTGATATATTGTGATAAAATTCAGCACTTTTCTATTTTCTTATGAACCTAACAATTTTCCTTGCAGGATAAAATCTCTGCATATTTTCTTGTATTTATCCATTTATTGCTTACAGCTAACATATTTATAAATATATGCTAATATCTTGTACTTAGTCTATGGGACTAATCGGCATTCTAATGCCTGCACTTTTATGTGCTAAGTCAAGAGCTGGTGGAGATTGAGGTAGCTGAGAAGTGAGGAGGATCGGCTTATCACATATATCTTATTTTCTTTTTCTTTTACATTATGTTACTGTAATAAATTAAATTATGTGATGTAATCTTATTTTAAATGAATGGATGATTTTATTTCTGCTTATTTGCTGTACTACTTTAAACTGCTTAATCAGATCCCTCAATGAGAGCCGCTTGTGGGGTTGATCCTTTGTTATCAACCTGGCATGGAGGGTCCCCACAGTTATTTGTTGATCTGGTCCATTTTACCATACTGGACAGGGGTAAGGAGAAATAAGGAGTACTTGGCATTACTCATTGAAGAGTGTTGTGCTAAGTTTAGAACCTGTATAGTCTTGCAGATGTGCTTAACTCCTCAGCTACTTTTGGTTGTATCCACAAAAGTAAATTAAATAACTAAAATATTTCTGCATTTTTTATTACTGCCTTTTCAGTTCAGTTTCTGTTTTGTCATTTCTGGCCTAGCCTTAGATGATGCTAGGAATATTTTATCGCCTTAGCTCCACATTGATACTAAGAATCTTTTTGATATCTGTAGACTAGATTAACCCTCTTCTAATATGATAGTACTTATATACATGTTCAATGTTTACAGTTTACTGTTCGTTGTTTCCTATTTACTGTTGTACTTTACTTCAGTCCGCTTTACTTTACTTGTATTACTTGTATATTACATTATAACCTTTGTTGCTTACTTATATGTACCAGTGTTAGATTAATATCTCTTAATCGGCATATGTCATAAGATTATCAGCATGTTTAGGATTAGACTTTTCTTTCAGTACTTTCTACTAACTGTATTAGACATATATGTATACCCTTGCTTAGTTTGCTTTGAGGTGTACCTTTTCCTAAAATCTTGTTTAGTTATAAATATTGTATTTATAATTTATCATTCTCCGTGTATGAGTACTGCTCTTATGCTAGATAGTTCATTTTGTGTTGTTGAAGAAAAATGGTGATATTAATAACATATGAAAATACTCAGCTTAAAATATACTTAGACAATTATCTAATAAGAATTTTTTTTTATTGGCTGGGGCCCTAGTATTGTGAAACCAACAATGTCAGAATCAGATAGGCTTGAGAAGCTTGGTGCTAAAAAGGAGGAGCCTTATCTTGAGAAGGAGTATCAGGAAAGAGCTGAAGATGTTTAGTCTTTTTTGCTTATTGTGAGAATGAGTGTCTTCCTTTTAGTTTATTTTTTTTAACTTATTTAATTTTATAATAATACAAGTGCCTTTAACTATATTTTTTTTTACTGTACTATTTATTCTGAGTTGTATGTTACATTTTCCCTATTTTATTATGATAAATTGGATGTATGTTTAATTTACCTTGCTTTTGCACTTTGATTATGTGTTTGCTTAGTGATTGTTTATATAGTATGTATGCATTGGCATATCTCTCTCTTATTAGTAGATTGTGGATTATACATAACCCAATGATGAGTGAGTGATCTACCAAAGTGATACACCTCCCCTTAGCTTGATCTTGTGGATTAAGAGGCGGGGCACCACAACCTGGCTCTCAGCTAAAGGGGCGCTCTAGCACCTTAGCACCCATCTCTCAGAAAATCTGGTGTCGTAGAGCGCCACTATAACAACCTAGGTTGTTACCTTAATCAATTAAGGGATAATCATAGTCTTAAGGCTAATCATAAGTGCTAATTAGGTCGATTGGAGTCAACCTCTAAGACCTAGTCCAAATCAGGAGTCAAATGGATCAAGTCCTAAGTTCTAGAAAATCCAGAAACCCTAAAAAATTGACCTATTTAAATCGACTTCCGATCAAAAAACGGACATCGCCATTACGTTCATTGACCCCAAATTAGCTATGTGTGATGTTTTCGTGTCAATCGGAAGTTGTCGAAAATTCGACGAATATTTTAAAAATATTTAAATACACCGGAAATCGAGAAATCGAAATACACGTCGGATCGAAAATCCGACCTCACCGTTGCGTTCCTCACCTCTCAAATAATTAGGAAAAATATATTTGAAATTTTGGAATTAAACAAAAAATTATTATTTAATTAATTACTTAACGACGTCATTAAATATTTAACATTGCCGTCAACTGTAGCTAACGGCGCCGTCTGATCAGACGGCGCCATCGCAACCGTTGGATCTGATCAAGATCCAACGGCTACGGTGTCTTCATCCTCGGCCCCGTTGCCCCGAGCACCACGCGGTGCGCCCGCTGCCCCTCCGGGCCAATCCGTCCCCTCCCCGGCCTCGACGAGGTCGCCATCACCCCCTATAAGGCCCCGGCCGTGCAATGGCCTCTGGGTTAGCGAAACCGGAGCCCAAATCAACCCTGACCTGTGCCGAGCCGTCCAGCGTCCACGAACCGTCGAAATTCCAGGTACCACTCCTCCCTCGATTCTCCTTCAATGATTGCAATCTAAGTTCGATACGCTATTCCATACGCCCGATTGACGATCCATCGGTCCCGATCTGGGTTAACCCAATCGGATCGACGGCGATTAGGATTAGGTCCATAGTAGAAACCGTTAACCCGTAAACCTAGGACCTAGGGTTTGGTTTTGCCGGCGACTCCGGCCACCTTCGGCGAAGGTCCACCCACCGACGTGTAGGCCTCGTCGAGGGCTACCATCGGCCGTGCGGGCCGAGGTGGTCCGGCACCGGGAAGGTCGGCAAAAGCTGTGCCCTAGCCCGGCGCCCTCGGGACGTCTCCGTGTAGGAGACGAAGTCAGGGCCGGGCCGGGTCGACCCGAGCCCGACCCAGTCGCGTCCAAGTCCGCGTAAGCCAAGTGGGGCCCACAGCGCCACATGGCAGCCACCCGGCGCACCACGTGTCAGGTGGGGCCCACAGCATGAGCCCACTGCTCTTCGACTTCGGCCGTGGGGCACACCACGTGTCAGGTGGGGCCCACTGCCCGAGCCTCCGCGACCTTCGACTTCCATCGTGTGGCCCACAGTGCCACGTGGCAGCCTCTGGCAGTGTCACGTGTCAGGAGGGGCCCACTACCCGATCACTTGAGCCTCTTCGGCTTCCCTGTGGGGCCGTAGTGCCATGTGGCAGTCACCGAACGTGCCACGTGTACAGTGGGGCCCACACACAGTGCAGCGCCCAATCAGCAACTTCCACGTGTCATAAGTGGGGCCCACTGTCAGTAATTAAAATAAGTTAATTAATGTTACCCTAATTAATTATAGTTAGTGGTTAATTAATTATGATTAGTATTAATGACTTTTAACACTAATCTTATAATTAATTAGTAATTAGGAGATAATTAAGATTATTTTAATAATAATTAACTATTGACAGTAATTAGAATAATTAATTATAATTAAACAGTAAAACTATAATTAATTACTACTAACTAAATATTAACAAGTAATTAAGATTAATTAACCTATAATTAAACTTAATTACTTTTCTATAGTAAAATAATAATAATATTTATAATTAAATTAATTAATGGATTAATTAATATTAATTAATAATTAAGCTCTAATTAATGATAGATTAATTAATTATCAATAATTTTAGAAATATATATATATATAACTTTAGGAATGAATAATAAATTAATTTAATTTGAATAAATAAATAGTAAATTAATACAAATTATATTTTTGAATAGTAAAACTTAAAAGCTTAATAACTTTTTGTAGGATAATCCAAACATAGCAAATATAAGGTCTCAAAAAACTCAAAAAAATAAATAGAATCAAATGGCATAATGTAAAAATTAATTTCGGGGTACACATAATGAGGTAGCATCTTATGACCTCTTTAGGACCCCATAACTTCTTACTCAATTATCAGAATATAGTCAATATGGGTCTTAAAATGCTCAGGAGAGCGGCCCCATCATTGTATTAGTATTAGTTTTCTCATTTGGATATCAGGACAAAAATTCAATCCTAGAATTCTCAGTTAACTTTAATGAAAAATGATTAAAATGCCCTTAAAATTCAAATGATCATAACTTAGTCAAATCAATTACAAATTCAAAAATTCAAGATGCTAACTAGTTTAGAATTTCAATGTCATCAATAAACTGAAACAATATTTAGGATTTGAACTCTAGAAATTTAGGTAAAAGACCAAATTACCCTTGACCTCATTTTGATCATAACTTGACCATTTGGAGTCCAAATTGGATGTACTTACTGTCTATCTTCAAGTTAGATAGTAAGGAATTAGTTGGGACTAAGAGAATTCAATTTTGACCCATAAGTCAAAAGTTGAATTTTGACCCTTAAAGTAGGGGCAAAATAGTCATTTTTCCCCAAGATTGGATTAAGAACTCTTAACCTCTAATCAACATTTCAAAACACTAAAACCAATGTTTATGATTGTATTAGTGACATCTAAGTGAGTGAAATCAACCATCAGGTCAGATTCTAAAAATTTCTCTAAGTCTTAACACTACACCTTAAGAACCTTTCCCGAGACTAGGACTAGATCATAGGTTAGAGTTCATTCATTGGGTAAATTGGGTTACCCAATGAGTGAAACTTTGGTTTTATTAGTTTTTAGACTTTTCTTTTATTTTACTACTTATTATGATTATGTTATATTTTAACTTTAGTTTTAGAATAGGAGATTCATCCTATTAAATTTGATTACTTAATAGGATTGGCCTTAATAAGTAGATCACTTTTAGAATGAAACATAGAACTTAGGCCTTATCCTATTTTTAGGTTATGTGATTAAATCTAAATCTCACAGTGTTTAATCCATAATCTATAGGTTTAGAAGATCTTGATCAAATCTTAGATAGAACGTCTAAATTCACCAAAATTAGGACGTATGATTTATCGATTCAACTCATAGTCGTCTATCTGATTGACCTATATTAGAACTTGATCAGTTCTAATCCTTTTTAACTTATAAGGATGAATTTCTAAATTACACTCGATAATAAGAAAATGATTATCCTGAACTTGTGTAACTTGGAATAGTTATAATGGTTAAGTAGAAAACAAATCATATCACCATGTTTAGTAGAGTCATTTACTTCTATTTGATATTTTGTGCTATGCATTTCTTTTATTTTTGTGCCTTAACTCCTTGAGCATATCATATAAGATTTTTGATGCATAAATAAAAATGTTAGGAAAATATGGAGACTGCTTAGAATACTTATGAAAATATTAAAGTGATTAATGAAAAGATATTAGTTATATGTAGTTGAGCTGCCTCTCAGATATGTCCTTATTGCCTAGTCTCCTTATGTCACTAGGGGAAGGACTTATTTTGTTATGTGCCTAGTGCCTAGCCTCCTTATATCACTAGGGGTACACCGTTGATGCCTTAGCCGTACTGGTGCTAAGATCATTCAATTACTTTGTGTGCTTAGTTGCTTAGCCTCCTTATGTCGCTAGGGTACACAGTTTTGTGACTTAACCGTGATGGTGCTAAGATCTTTCGATATTCAATGGGCTAAATTAGCTTTGTTCTGTATGGCAGTTGGTACACGAACATTTATATATATGCAGCTATGATGTTTTGTTACTTTTCAGTATTTCTTTTATTCAGTCAGTTAATTCTTTGTACTGCTTATATATTTTAGGATGTTAGAACTTTGCTGCTATTTATATGTATCACTGCTGAGTTATTTTATTTTTATTGGCATATTTCCTTTGATCACCAACATGTTTAGGATGTAGTATTTATCTTACAGTACTTGTTTGATAATGTATATATATATATGCCTTACCTTGCTCAGCTCGCATTTGAGGCATGTTTTAGCCTCTCTTTTTACTTAAGTTATAAATGATTATTTATAGCTTTTTCCTTCTTTATTTTATTGCTAGTTGCTCCCATATTTGTATGGTTATTGCTTAGAAATGATAAAATGGTGATATTATAAAACACATATAAAACTTATCAGCTTAAAATGTACTTAGACAATTATCTAACACAAGATTTTCTTTTTTTGGCTGGGGCCCTATATTGTGAAACCGACAATGGCAGATCCTCTTCAGTTGGACGATCAGGATCTTGGTGCCGGAGGAGGAGCCTGTGGAAGAAGCAGCTATTTAGTTTTTTCTTTATAAGTGAGGATGAGTGCACTTTATTTTCATTACTTAGAACTTAAATTGATGTAATAATATAGGTACTTATGACTATGTATTTGGATTTTATGCTTATATTCTGAGATGTATTTCTTTATACTTATGTTGTGATGCTTGGATGTTTTATATTGTAAATCGCTTCTGCACTCTGTATGTTTACTTAGATAGTGACTAAATGTTTGATTTTATACTCACTCCTTCCCTTATTAGGTGGATTGTGGATTTCATCATAATCCAATTATAAGTGAAGGGTTAGCTAGAGTGACACGCCACCCCTCAGCTTAATCTTGTGGATTAAGGGGTGGGGCATCACAACCACAGCACCTGAAAGCGCTGCTGCACGCCGCATCGCTGAAATCTGTCGCAGCGCCTGAAAATGCTGTAGTGTCCGCGCCTCAGGAAAATTGGCGCCATAGTGCACCGTAGCGCTTGGCTCTCGTCCAGGGGACGCTACCACGCCGTAGCATCTAGAACTGTTCGTAATTGCCCATATTTGAGATTTTTTGCATTTTAATAACTATATAACCCTAATGGGGTAAATAAAAATTAGTTTTATTAAAACCAAGCATTGTGTGAATTTGGAAATGCTTTTCAATTAGTAATCTACCACTTATCTTAAATAGCATGTTCTAAACCTTCTAAAGATTCTCTTGAATATCTTTTGCTAAATGGAAATGTTATAATCCTTGATTTTTTGCATGAATAAGCAGAACTTAATAACTAAGATGTATGAAATTTTGGTGCTTTAAATAATAATCAAGTGCTGATCTCTTTTAGTTTGATTTAAGATTTGATTAGCCTTGATTACTTATTGTTTTAATCAATGTGATGTTTATATGTTTATTAATAGTAGTGTGCATATTAAAGAATTTAAATCGACCTCGGCAGCTTGCTTTTAGCTCGTTCCAATGAATTGAACACTTTAAATGGTTGATTAGATGTTAATGAACTTCAAATCCTAAGAATACTAAAGGATGATTAAGTTAATCAATAATTGATATTGAACTTGAAATAAACACCAATAATGCATTAATAATTCTCTGATTTGTTATTGATCAATAAACTAAATAATTGATCTTGATTTGGTTGAGTTAGGGGTTAAACCCTAACTTGTCTAAATTAAAATCTAAATCTTAATCACCTTAATTAAGCCATCTTGATTTGAAAGATGAATTAATTTGTATGATTCCAATAATACTTATTAATTTGAAATTGATTTTAACCCATAGAACTAGAAATACTAAGATCTTTAATGAATTGTGATTGTCAATCTAGACATATACCTTTAACTCGTTGATTTTCTCTTAAATAAGACCCTTAGCATAAGATAACTTACAATATTGTATTGATTTACAAAATGACCTATTCTTAATAAATTGCATGATTGAATCCCATAATTGTAGCATAAATGATGATCGGATGGGCTTACCCATGTAATTTGCATGATCTAGTCTAGGGATGTAAGAACTATGTAATTAGTATAATTTTTAGATCTTAAATTATTATTTGTATGCTTTAGTTCTAGATCCTTAAGATCCTGATTTAGTGGTAATGGTTTTATAATTGCTAAAGCCTTATTAATAGATGATCTATTAAGGTAGGAAGAACTTATTATTTAATCTTGAGGTAGGAACTTAGAAGCTCCTTCTTAGCTTTAGATACTTAATCCTAGACCCCTTGTGGTAGAATAACCTAAAAGACTTAGAATGATTTTCTCTCATATGGTAGTATCCTAATTTTGAGTGACCCTTAGGTCACATTCTTAGAACCTTGTGTATAATTCATCCCAATGGAGTATATGTTCATTAGTCTGAAAATATTTGGCTATTAAACAGAATTGCTAGAATTAGTAGATTATCATTTGGATGTGATAGTGTATATCCATAGTGCTTAATTATTTCAGTAAAACCTAAGATTAGTTAAGTCACTATAAGTAGGATTGTAGAGTCTCGATCTTATCCTATGTGATTGGATAAGTACAGTCAAGCCTAAAGTAAACTTTCTAAGCCTAAGAGTGTTATAATTAGGGAAATTGAATACTTAGTTTGAGAGGATAAACTATAACTGGGTTATGCCCTTATCTTTATGCATTTTGATAAGTGCAATTAAGCAAACTAAGTATCTCAGGTCACCCTTCTTAGGACACTATAAGTATACTTGTAATTAGGGTATTTAACAACTTAATTTAAGAGAATAAATTGTGATCGGGTTCTGCCCTTTATTGTTGTGCGCTTCGATAAGTGTAATTAAACAAACTAAGTGTTAAATTCACCTTTCTTGAAAATATACCAACTGTGTATATACAATCTCTTCAAATGATAAGCCTAAGTATAATCTTAATTCAGATCATTCCATGAATTAGAACTAAGAGTTAGAATTCATTTAGATGAATTCCGCACAATGGAGACGAATTGAATTGTTACTTGATTTTGAATTGATTTCTAGATTTTGATGATTTAAAGAATACCATCATTAAAGCCTTAGAATATTATAAATGCATAAGTTATGTCAGTATTAGCGAAGCGCTTGGCTCACCTAAGGACTCTATTAGCAGAGCGTTCACTCACCTAGGATCTGTGGGTGTCATGTGACACCAAGTCAGCATATTAGTGGCATACTGTTCTGTGGCATATTCAGATACATAGATATAAATTCAGTGGCATACAGCATAGCTTTAAATTGTTATTTACTCAGTTTCAAATTACTTATTATTTTCCTATATTTCAGTATTTAGTTTGTAGTTTTAGCTATACTATCAGTTCTACACAATTTTATTTTCAATTATTTCAATTACAATTTTGTATTGTTTTATTTTCAGCTATTTTTATATTTTTTGCAGTTCTGTTTAATCACTTAATTGTTAAACATTAGAAAACTATACTATTTAGAATATATTTTAAAGTGTTAGACTCGTTATCTAACATGTGGTACTTTTGGGATTCGATAATTCCAAATCTAGAGTAGTTTGTAAAGCAAGATCAGGAGCTAGTTTAGAAGATCCCAGAAGAGTTTGTGAAGCCTTAGAGTACTCTCTATCAGTATTTACTTTTCTGCACTAGTTTACTTTCAATTCAGTATTTAGATTATTTTTTGTATTTTCATTAAGTAAATAGTTGTAATAATTATGGATGTGTTCTCTTTTCTTTTCTGAGATGAATGCTTTGCTTAGCTTTTATGATAAATATTTTTAGATGTATGCTTCAACTTCTACATTATGTTTTTATTATTACTTTATACTTAGTATTGTGATGTGATCAGCACACTGAAAATGCTATTATAATTATATATATTGAATCTCCTCTTATTCCACTCATGCTCCAATATATGCATTTACCTAATACTTAGGATAAAGACATTACCCTTATCTTGAGTATTTGCACTCAACCCTTCTCGAGGTTGACTATATAGCTCTTCAGTTCTAATTTCAGCTATTCGGAGAAGGTTCAGCAGTCATTCCCGAGTAACACCTTAAACATACTTTAGTTGCGCACGGCGATGGGACGGGGCGCTACACTGCAGTACTTAATATGAATCAATAAAAACTGACTCATTATTAAGCACTATGTGGCCAAGAATCTTGTGAGATAAGGAAAATAAGTAAAAGTGAAAATGCTAAGGAAAAAACTATATCTATCATCCAAACCATCCAAGGGAAAAGAAAAATTATCCATTATAGAAAAGAAAATAAAAACATTCAAAGTTATAAATATTACAAATTGTCTTAAATGGCATAATAGCTCTTGTCCTTATGGGAAATATAAAGTAAAAGTAGAAAGCAAAAGTCTTCAATGTTGCCCTTCAACTCCAACCTCCAACATGCTGTCCAGATCATGGCTAAGCTCCTAATATGCCATATTTGATATTTAATACTATTGGGCATAACCAATAAAAGAAAAACAAGTGGTTAGACTTATAAAGTCTAAGAACATCTTAGGATTAATAATTTTACTTAATTTAGTGAATATCACATTAACCATTTATAATTGTATAAGAAGCGGTGCATAAAGCAAAGAGGAATTATGTACTAAAAGTAAATGGAAGTTTGAAAAATAAATAATAAAGAAGTGTATATACTCACAATGGGCAGCTCTAGCCTACGTAAAACATGTAAGGTAAAAAAGAAACAATAGCAGGTCCACACACACACACACACACACACACACACACACACACACACACACACACACACACACACACACACACACACACACATATATATATATATATATATATATATATATATATACTAGTGTGCATATGGAAAGGAAGGTAACATGAGTATGTCTAACAGGATTATATATTAAGTATGAGTAAAAAATGCAAGTAAAAGTAAAACCAATGTAAGGTAATAAACTAGAGAATTATATAAGGAAATACATTACAAGAAAGTTGTAAATTGAAAAGTAAAGTACTGAAAAATAGGTAAAGTGATTTCAGTTATAAGGACTAAATAAGTTAAAAGGCACAATCATAAGACTAAATAAAGTCATATATAATCAATCAGATTATGTTTATGCATTATTAAGTAATTTATCTTATTTAAATGTTTCTTCTGTGGGCACATTACAGAACAAGCAATGAGTTGGGCACGTCTGCTCAACCATATGTAGCGGGGTCTCCCAAAATATGCACACTCACTCTCTAGGATATGTGTAATCTCTTGATATATCCATAGCTTTCCTTGGCTTAATTATATTTGTACAGAATAATGCACCAAATGTATAATATTTTAATATTTTATTTATGCTCTATGTATGAATGAATATTTAAGGATTTAGTCTCAATATAATGTATCAATCATGAATTTAACAAAATTATTTATAAATTATGTGATATCTAATATTATCTACTTTTTTTATCTACCATAATGATTGAAACTAATCAAACCCCCAATTAGATTAGACATTAACTAATATCTAAGTCAATTTAATATATATATGAATGATGTTGTAGCCCAGTGGTTGAGGCTTAGGATTTGTTATCCCTGATTATGGGTTCAAATCCCACCAGCCATACATAAGAAAAAAAAAAATAAAAAAAAGAATAAATAAATAAATATATATATATATATATATATATATAATGTTGAAAATAATGATTTGAAAGTATTGTTTTAATGAGAGAAATATAAGATGAAATATGATTATGAAGTTCTATTTATAAACTTATTCTACATCTAAGGGCTACAAACTTCTTGATTCCCTTTCCTAAGCTACTAGTCTTAAACTAGCACTAAGGTTCTTATCCTAAGAGATTTACTATAGGTTTATGCCTATTTTATATCTAACTTAATCACTAAGGTTTAAATCTTTCAAACACTACAGTTCACACCATTCAATTCCTACTAGTATTCTACTAAAGGTTCTTAAGATAGAAGGTTTTATTAGTATTTCCTTTCCCTTAGTCCTAAATTTCCCCAAATAAAAACTTGTAGATGACTGACTTAATTAGACTTTAAGGATCTTACTATGATCAGTAACACTCACCTCATAGTTCACTAAATTAGGTTAACTCATTCTTTAATCTAGGGAAGGAAAGGTATTAAACTAAATTTGATCTAACACCTTAAGGTTTCCCTAAGCTAGACATGGGACTAATGAGGCTTGAACATGGTGCACTAGTAGTTCTAACTCTTACTTATTGGTTCATAACTCTCACAAATCAAATGGTATGTCTAGATCAAGTCATGATTTCTTTTAATACTTTCTCTCTCCTAAAGGTTGAGGTTTAAAACAAGTAAGCTAGGGTAAGATAATTATTAGGTCCATATAAGTGTGTTGCTACCAAAATCCTTCTCTATAAATCAGTCCTGACACATTATAGGTCAATCTCTGCTATGCTAGGGTATAGGGAGGTTAAATGGGAAAAACCCTAAATTTTGATTAAAATATTGATTTAATTATGTCCCAAAACTCAAATTCTCTATTTGATGTCCAAATGAAATGACATCTATGGATACAAACTCTCTATAGCATAAGGATTACAATAACAATAAGTAGGATCAGTTTGAACATCAAATGACTTAATTAGGCATCAGTTACACTTATTCAGACGACGGAGACGGGTCTGAACTAGTCCAATAGTGGTCCAGTGGCTTTGAACCGCATAGTGCCGCGGTTCGGGCTGAACTACGAAAAAACTCTAAGAAAGCACACAAAAAAAATTGTTGTTTCAGTTTCATAACATCAGGTTCAACATCCTACTAAAAGTTTTAGCCAATCGGACATTATTTGCCCCACCAAAATCCTTTCTGAAATCTCCGGAGTTAAATCTACAATCATACCACCTTATTTCCATCAATAGGTTCGTTCTGCTCGAGATTTTATCTGAAATCAGCATTTTAGCGGGGTTGCCTTACCTTCCCAAAAGAAATCATGAATTGTTGTTCATCATGTGTTGAAAAATGTGTAAATGATGTGATGTACTGTGATCCTGCATCTGAGTTCATGAATTGTGAGCTTTATGAGTTTTTTTGGATTACAAGCCCAAAAAATTTGTCACTTTTTTTAGCATCTTTAATGCACTTCTAGGACATCAAAATTATTATGTTAATACCCACATCTTTAATAGATCATGAGCTATTTATGTCATCTCATTGAAGTGTTATTATAATATATGAAATGAGCACTTTCCATCATTCTAAGATTGATCATTGTTTAAATTCTTATTTATAATAATTATATTGAATTAATATAAATATATTATCTATTAGGATAGTGACATTTAGAATATTATGTGTTACATAATAATTTAATAATTTTATTTAAAGAATTTTTTTTCATTTTAGTCTGTGTTTTGCTTAAATTTTTTTGGGCAGGGCTATGGTTGGGTGAAACAGGGAATGTGGTTTCCATTCGTGTTGTTGTCTCTTCTGGCAGGTCCAAAGCTATAACCAACTTTGCAAAAGCAAGCCGACTCAATTCCATAGGTCTTTTGAGAAGGCCTTTTCAAGTAAACATGATTTTCTAGGAGCCGATGATGAAGAAATATGCCTGAGTGCCAAATGGTCAAGCTATTTCTTGAGGAATCGAATCGCATATACATGGAAGATGGAATCGAAAATGCGAGTGTTGTTCTTATAGTGAATTATGGAGAGTGCTCAAAAGTTTCTCAAAACAAAGCAAGTGAAAGAAAAAAGATGTAAAAGGACATCCATTGTTGACCGTCTCTGGCCTTTGCCTGCATTGCCGACCCTCAGCCGCACTCAGCGTGCATGCCGATCGGCTCTTTCTCGAGACCTGTAGGAACATAAAAATAGATCTACTTTACTCTGTGGATATGTTTTATCTCGAAGTAGCTGGATTAGGCAACCATGAATACTCCTCTCTATTTGCTCGACTGCTTCTAGTCAACTTTATTCGCACCAAAATGATAAAGCCAAAATGTTGTCCCCCCTCTCTCAGACTCAGAGCCACATACAAACCAGGCCACTCCTTAAAAAAGAATAAAATGCAGATGGGCTCATCTCTCCCACGGCGATGGAGCATTCCCCCTGCTTCTCTTCATCAATCCAGCAGCCACCAAATTGGTCCGACAGTTGGCCAGCCACACATCTTTGCGAGTTCGCCGCACCTACATTTTGATCTGGTACTACAGAGATGGCGTTGATGAGCTAAAATTTGTATCAAAAAGCCAAAAAAGGACGGAATTGCATTACCGCTTCTCCAAATTGGGATTCCCTCCCAAGGCACGATTTCCTTTTCCCGCATGATCAAATTGATAAAATCTTAGAACCTGAATTCGGTCACCGTCGACTTTGAGCTTGAGCCCATTAGTTTCAATCAGGGCGAACAAGGCTTTTTGGACTTGCCTTGCTAATCGCTACCCACAACACATTTATGCTACTCTCTCTGTCTCTCTCTCTCTTTCTCAAATCCTCTGCTTGGATGGAGGTAGGTCGATATACTTATAGTTATACAAACAAAAAGGCAGAAAGAAAAGCAACAGTTTTCGCTGTTTCTCTCTTTCCGTGATCGAGATCTCAGCTTGTAAATCCGACATTTTTTTAGGGCCGGGCTCCAGATTACAGGGACGAGATGATTATTAAGCGGAGCCTTCGCCGGCAAATGCGGAGCTTGAAGCGGTGCAAGGCGGATGGCAGCGCTGAGGGAGACGGAGATGGGGTGACCGGAAACCGACGAAAAAAACGGAGGGTCAATAGCTTCTTTCCGCTCGAGATTTTATCCGAAATCGGCATTTTAGCGGGGCTGCCTTACCTTCCCGAAGAGTTCCTGCGGAGCTGCTGCGAAGAAGCTTCTTCATTCTTCCCAGGCGAAGCGGAACTGGAGGCAGCAGAAGCCCTGCGTTTGGTGCCAGTCCCATCTACGGCAACGCCTTCCCCTTCGATTCCTGTTCTAAGGACGTCCCGTGGACGGACGCTGGTGCTTCCTTCCCGATTCAATGACTCGGTCCTCATTGACCCTTGGAAGAAAGAGAAACCCAAATTCAAGGTCCTGGAACCTGATCCTAGTGTTGCAGCGAAGCCGCCAGAACGTACAAAGGAGGGCTTCGGCTATTATAATAAGGGCAACGGTTTCATCATTCCCATGGAAGCAGATTCGTTCCCATTGACCAGGGAAGAAGAGTGCTACAGGGCTTGCAGGAACTTCAGTGCAAAAAAGCACTCCACCTCTCGAAGCACTCTCACATCCCTCTATGAAGCTTTTGTGTGCTTGGAGGAACAGTTTCCGCTTCCGATCGATTGCGCTGAAGCTCCAGCGAGCTTTTACCCTGTGCCAGCATTTGAGGAGCGCAGTTTCGGAAGGGAAAATAGAGAGGCGAAAAGGGTTGATTACTTTTTCCCGGAGGATTTTGGTCTGGGGGATATTGTTTGGGCCAAGTCGGGGAAGAAGTATCCTGCTTGGCCTGCTATTATCATCAATCCAATGCAGCAAGCCCCTCCTATGGTCCTCAATTACCGCATTCCTGGAGCTCTTTGTGTCATGTTCTTTGGGTTCACCGGCAAAGAAAGGGTATAATATCTCTGCCTCAGTCTGGATCTTTCTCTTGCTATTTCGAATCTAATTCTTGATCACGATGCAATGGAAAAATTGCTGGGAGAAATTCCTTAGCAAAAGGAATCGTGGATTGCCGTTCATCTTGCATTGAATACTGTGTAAATAATGTGATGTGCGATAATCCTCCTTTCTCTTGTGTTCATGAATTGTGAACTTTATGAGGTTACCGGATTACATGCTCAAAAAATTTGTAGCTTTTTTCTAGCATCTTAAATACATTTCCAGAACGTTCGCTTGAAATGAATTTCAAAATTATTATATTAATTACCCATATTTTATACACATCATGCGGTATTTATATAATAACTCATTGAAACTTATTCTAATATCTGAATTGATCACTTCCCATCATTCTTTGAAAATGTCATAAGATATGGACAATTGTTTGATTGCAATAACAGAAGATTGATCATTATTTAAATTCTTATATATAATAAGTATATTGAATTAAAGCAAATATACTATCTAATGGGGCAATAACATTTAGAAGATTACATGTTACAAAGTAATTTAATAATTTTATTAAAAATTTCTTTTTTTTAAGTTTTAGTCCACCGCTTATTCTGCGTTTCACTTAAAATTTTATGGGCAGGACTATGGTTGGGTGAAACATGGGATGCTGTTTCCATTCATGGAATATATAGAAAGGTTTGTTGTTTGAGCTTTTTAAATATTTGCATGATTCTTTTTCTTGTAGTTTTGTTTTAGATCGTCAATCTCTTGTGGCAGGTTCCAAGGGCAAAACCAGCTCTACAAAAGTAAGCCGTCTGAATTCCACAATGCTATTGAGGAGGCTTTTTTAGCCGAACATGGTTTTCTAGGAGCTGATGTCGATGAAATATGCTTGAGTGCCCAATTGGCAAATGGTCAAGCTGTTTCCAGAGGAATCCAAGAAGCTACTGATTCAAACCAGGACTTGGAATGCCAATCACAGGTCAGGCAAATGGTTTAGTTTATCTTGTTTTTTTGTAATAGCATACAAAATAAAAGTCACATCCCTCTGTGGAATGAGAGGGGGCGTGAAAATGAACAGTTATCCATCCACGGTGGTTTCAAAGCTGAATCCAGTCATAATGCTTTGTTGAACATGTTAATCTTTAGGAGTTTCAGCAGCTTTTAATTTTTGGAAGGACTCAAAGTAAAGTTGTAATTTTGTTGTAATGATTGAGATTTGGGTGATAGGTTTGTTAATTTTAATATTGAGTGTTCAATGTGTAAATTTAAAAATTTTAAGTGGTATGCATGAAATTTCCATAAAATAATATGGACGCCTGTTTAGTTTTGGTGTTCACTACCAATTAAATTTTTTATTGTATGATGCTGGCTCTTTCGTGCACCTTTAAGCTGCTTTGTCTCATTCTCCTTGTTGGCTGTTCCACCACAGTAATTTGGCGAACTTCAATGTGCTGGATGCTATCAGTGTTATATCTTCTTAGTGTGCTACTACTAATTCCTTAAAGCCTTCCAAAATTTCTTTTGATGAGTTTGAAAATACAAGTAACAAGAAGGGGTTGGTGCAATGCACTAGAGCTGTGAAACATCTAGTTTATTTTTTATCTTTCACCCTTCTTTCTATTTTTACGGGGCTTTGGGGTTAAGTTGAAGGTAATAACGTTTTTCTTTTTTGGTAGCATCAATTTCCTAAACCTGATGTTGCCTTGCCATGAAAGAATTATAGTATTAATAATTAGGAAATTTTAATTCTCTATGTTGTACTTTTTAATATCATGTCTTTATCCTAGGCCTAATGCTGTATTTTAGTTTTGTCATGGCAGGAGACTGCGCTTACTTTTCATCAAATTGTATGTTAATTAATCAAGTCGTGTATTAACCTTTGCGGAGTATATCATGCTTCTTTGTTTTTAGGCTTGTTCTAGAATTATGAATAGAAGCATGTTAGAAAGATTTGCAGACTTAATTTGAGTTACCTGATTTAGTTTTTAATATCAGTCATGGAGGTGTGAAAGGTGTGGATTGACACTTCCAAACACTAAGAAAATGAAGCAGGCATCAGAAGTATTGCTCTGTTGGCACTGTGCAAAGGATGCTGAAAATAATAACTATTATTTTTCAGAGTGCAAATCCACAATGTCTAACCGAAAGATCTCGCAAGTCAGGTTAATACTTCTTTGTTTCTTTGTTCTCTAAAATGATATGAATTGATATTTGAGTTATTATTTGTAATATATTCAAGTGTGATTTTCCTCTAAGTAGAGATGATAACAGCGCTCGACTGGAGATGCAACCCTTTCAAGTTGCTGTAGTTTGTACAGGTGTGGAAGGGACATATTTCCCAGAGCAGCACATGTAAGAATAAATTACCATGGATCCTGCTTAAAATGTTTTATGTAATATGCTAATATCTTATATTTATTTTTTGTTTTATTTTCTCATCTGGATAGTATTCTTCTTCAAACCATTTTCTTAAGTTTTAAAGTACATAGTCTTCAACTTGTGTTAGCACTTCAAAACCACTTCTAAGATCTATATTTCTTAGAGGATACTCAAATCATAAACTATATAACCTAAAAAGTTGTTAAGATAATTAATGTTTGCTGGTCTAAAATGCCACAAGTTTAGTTCATGCATTTCTGTTACTTCCATTTAAACTGAATTGTACAATTTATGAGATGCGCCTTATAATGTTAAAAGAAGGTTACAACAGTTGAATTCAGATTTGAGGCATCAATCTCAACAGAGCGTGCCAATGAATCCCAGGCTCACTATATTTATTAGACATGATTCAGTTTAAAATGGTTATTATAAATGCATGAATTATACTTACGTTAAGCTTTATGCTAGTTTCTTTTCTGGCTGCTTATTATCATAAAATGCACTTTACTTACGTATGCTGGCATTCTCTTTGGCAGGGTATCATGCCATTGCGGTCCTTGCAAGTCTCAGAAACTAACACTTGTAGAATGGGAGCGGCATACTGGTTGCAAAACAAAAAACTGGAAGAGCAGCGTCAAGGTCAAAAATACGATGCTAACACTTGGAAAATGGGTACTGCCAATCAACTCAACGCTTTCTTATGTGATTTGGATGCTATTCTAATGACTTTTTGGATCAGGAATTCTTCTGTTTCACTGTAATTAATATTGTAATGCAATTAAGGAGAAAATATTTGCAGTTTTTAACCATTATATTGTTGCTTCGCAGTTGGATCAGTACAATGCGCTGTTTCCAAACAATGCGAAGCGTCCATCACCCAAAGTGAGAAAACAGAAACTGATTGCTTTCTTGCAAGGTATATAGATTTGATAAATTTCTTACCAACTTCTTTTGCAGTTTTAGTGATGTTGCTTTATTTTTGCTTTGATAAGTATTGTAAAATCTGTTATTTATTATTTTCTTTTTCTCAACAGAAGAATATGAACCAATATATGCTAAATGGACAACAGAGAGATGTGCTATCTGCAGATGGGTTGAGGACTGGGACTATAATAAAATTATTATTTGTAATAGGTAGTTTTTGGCTATTATATCTTTTCTAAAATATTTTGGTGTGGTTTATTCTTCTATATGTGAACTGCAAAGTTAGTGGTGCAACTCATCGGTACCTTAAAGTTGTATTTAAATGGTTAAAGGCACTTGCAACTCATATGTTTTGATTTTATTTCTAGATGCCAAATAGCTGTCCACCAAGAATGCTATGGAGCAAGAAGTATTCGAGATTTCACATCTTGGGTTTGCAGAGCCTGCGAAACACCTCAATTTGTACGGGAGTGTTGTCTTTGCCCTGTAAAAGGTACTCCCAATATTGAAGCTTTAGATCATATAGAAATAAGGGATCCCTTTTAGTTTTCAATATAAATCAAACCCCATTCTCTTACTTTACCTTTGATTAATATTCTGCATATCCTATTTCATCATGAAGAATATTTTTGCGTAGAGAAGGAAGGTGTGTATTCTTACATTATAATTTGAGGCATACATATATTTATATAAGGGGTGTAAAAAAAGGAAACTAAAATTTAGAGAGAATAGTATCTCGAATAATATGACACAATACTAATCTACTAAAATGATAATCATATCTCCCAATATGCTTACCAACCTAATTTTCCAACACCTCCTATCAAGCTATTACTTTGGATCATATACATTTGTTTTATCTTGGTTGTTACATATATGAAATAGCGCTTGGTGATATAGAGCCTTGTACAGATTTTTTTGTCATTCGTTCTAACTAAAAGTATAAGGAGTAATAATATTCTTAGTTAACAAGACATCCCAAATAAAACTTTAATTTTCTTAAATATGTTTAATATGTTCATTGAAAATAGTATTACTAGCAATATGCATAGGCACCATTATTGCAACACAATATTATGGGTAAAGTAATGGAAAAAACTAAACTCTCCTAAAGGAGTTTTACTAGCACCATTTAGCATAGAACATGAGCCTTAACTTTGTATTATCCTCTGTACTGGATCTGGCCATGATTTCTTTGCTGTTCTAGTGAGTAAGTGTTCCATGCAAAGATGCAATATCTTGAGATTGATTTATTTACAACAGAGCTTTCATAATCTGCATGTATCAATATTTATACTTTTAATCTAGCATACATCATAGGGTTTTGCTAATTTATCTGTGAATGTGAAGAATGAATCCATGCGTTTTTCTTAGAATTTTGCATCTACCACCTAATAACTCTAATAACAAATTAGAAATATGGCTTGTTAATTGCAAGGCAGATCAAATTCCTTATTACTCTTTGATGGCCAGAGTGACCATTAAATACATTTTGCCACCTTTTGTAAATTCAACAAAACTTTAGTTGATTAGTAGTTTAAGTGTCATGTCTTTTTCAAAAATTAGCTGTATATTTCCATGAAATAAGACTGCATTTTATTGTTTTAGACTAAGTTGATCTCTAAAATATTTTAATCATATTAAATCGCTTGTAATTAAAATTTGTAAAATATTTTTTTATTTTAGTGATGCCATTTAATTGCAACTGCTGAGTAAATTTGTTGACATAGATAGTAGGGCTTGATGATGTTCAAGATTACTTATATAGGTCATATTATAATAGAGAAAATATTTTAGAGTAAGCGTGCTGACCTTGTATATATTATTTTTTTGTAATGGTATATAGAGCATAGAAAATATTACATTGCCTTAGTGTTTACTAAAATTTTAACAACTTAGGTAATAGTAGGTTCGTGGCTATTAGAATTTCTAGTGAGACTATATAAGGTTTGTCAATGTGGAATAGGGTTTTGAATCAGAATGAGATGGGAAGATATATTGCTATTGTATGAAAAGGGGCTCATAAATGTTTGTAATAACGTAACTAACTTATAATAAATTTCTGCAATTTGGGTCAACTCAGATACGTAGGCAAACCAATATAGGAGTGCGAGCGATTGAGAGTTAATGTCGTTGTATACTGCATATCAAGCTCGTGGGTAAGCACAAGATGTGCGATCAAGCTGTTTTCTCATAACTAGTTTCCAATTGTTGAGGAATATTGTGTGATCTTATAGGGTGTAGTTGGAGTGAAGGTGCTGGAGAGAAGATCATGTAGACATCAAGTGTAATGTTGGTCTTTGCAAATTCTGGAGCTAGAAATTGTGAGCTGTGCCAAGAAAATACTATTTACTTGGTGCTAACGGTGGAGCAAAAGATGTGTGAAAATTGGGCAATGGGACATATGAAATCAACAAGGTCATACACAATGCAAATAAAATGTTAAGAGGGGTGAAAGGAAATGGAGGTTTGTGTGATGCAATATGAAAGGAGTGGCAACTGCAGAAAAAGGGATGCATGGTGTGATGATGGATTGTGCCTTTAATGACAAGCTAGTGAGAGTGATGGATGAAAAGCTTTGATACTACTAATCTTCCCCTTCAACACACTGCAGATATTTATAAACATGCCTTTTTGTAAAACTTGGGAGTTTTCTAGGGAAGCACCTTTATGACCATGTCATACCCATATTGGCTTGTGTGTATCTTCTCAAGTTGCAACAATTTCTTGACCAACATACCTCTGATCTAATGATATCTTACTTCTATGTATTTTGACCTAGAATATAAAGATGTATTCTTGTACTAGTGTGTAGCACTTAGGCTATAGCTCGTAATATAATTGTTTTGTTTTAGTCCAAGCTTCTCTAAAGGCTGCTTTTTCCACGGGAGGTCTTTGCAATCTTCTGCAATGGCAATGTATTTTTTCTTCAGTGGATGACAATGCAACAAATCGTTGTAGTTTAACTACCAGAACATAGCTCCCCTAACATACATAGTTAAAAAGTTTGAAATAGACTTTCTTTAATCAATGTCGTTGACCATGTTTGAATCTGAATTAGTGAACCCAACTAGCATTGGGACACCCTCTCCATAACAAAGTTCCAAATCAGTAGTGCCCTTTAAGTAGCACAATATCTATTTTACAACTCCCAATGAGCTCAACCTAGGTTTGTACACATGCTATATATTTGGATCCTCCATGAAGATCGCATCCTAACTTGATGAACCTAATAAATATAGTCTGTTTCTAGTTTATAATAAATGTTTTTGTTAATATTGGTTGTAGCTTTAGTGTGTTTTATGCCATTTTCAGTTCTGAACTGATCAAATTATAAAAAAGAAGAGAATTATGTGAGAAGAACGATACAACGTGCTACGATGCAGGCCTGGCCACCGCAGCGCCAGACTTCTCGAGGTTAGGAGCACAACGCGCCATAACTCCATGCTATACGAGCCTTACCTCCTCAACGTGCCACAGTGCCAAAACACACTAATGCGTCAGGCTGTATGAACCTTGCCGCCGCAGTGTGCCTCAGCGCCAGAACGCACTTATGTGTCAGGCGTCACAGCGCGCCATGTCGCTCCACAGCGCGCCATGGCGCTCCACAGCGCCAAGCTGTACGAGCCTTGCTGCTGTAGCGCACCACAATGCTAAAACACACTAACGCGCCAGGCGCCACAGTGCCAGGCTGAACGAGCCTTGCCTCTACAGCTCGCCGCAACGCTTGTTTGCCCAAAACCTCGGCATTACAGCGTGCTGTAGCGCACGCCAGAATCTTGCGTTGAAAACCTGCTTCAAGAATGCATTGGGAAGGCCAAAAGACATTAATTTCTCCGGTTTCCCACACCAAAATTGATTGCAATCAATGAAAACCTCAAGTTCCCATAAGAATAAAAGGATAATATTGATTGAACTCTAATTCTCAAGGGGAAATATTGGTTGCTTGAAGGAGAGAAGGCAGGAGAAGAGATTATAAAAGAGAAGAAAAAATTGAAAAAAAGTTCTAATTTTTATTTTGGGAAAAATATCATTTATGAGGGGAAACCCTAGCCTCGAAGGAGGACCAAAGGGCTGCTATAGCTTCAAGAGAGAACAGCACAGATAGCAAGATTGAAGACAAAGATTGAAGAAAAGAGAAGACGGAGAGAACACCTACGATTGTTCCTGCGTTTTGTACTCTTTACTCAATTTTCTCGTTCATATTTCTTGTAAGAGCAATGAATGTGCTCATCATTTCCTGTAGCTTTCTCTTTGATTTCATTGTAAGGGCAGCCTAGACCCCCTTTTGGGGAGGGTAGGGCAATAACATGTAGTAAATCTTAGAAGGTGTGCATGTAAAATTTTTTTCTTTGTAATGAAATGTCAATTCGAGCTTAAGCATTTTATAAATGATTAAAAGGAATGAGTTGTTGAATGATGCATGTTTAATTTTGAATATCAATTAAACTTAATAACTGAAAAGAAAACCTCATCAAGCCCAATGATCACTATTTCTAAAATATGTGCACCTTTGAGCGTTAACGCTGCGAATGAATGTGACATCATTTGATGAGCGAAAACAGCTCGTGCATAACTTCTAGGCAATAGCTTGATTGTTTGAGCCATACAAAAATTATGGAAAATCTCCGAGCTCCATAGCTCAATCCATAACACTTGAATGATGCATGTTAGGTAGTGGACAAGGTGACATAGTTCATGTAGGCCATTGCCAACTCCAAGATAAGGAATGGATTTGACGCATGTGAGCCGAGACCCATTTATAGAGTTTTATTTCTCACTCTTAATTTATGCGAGGTATTTAGAGCGCGTTAAGTGAGCGAAGTGACATAACCTCATCTAGCTTCGCAGCTCAAATTCTTAGCTAAATTAAGAGTTGAAGCGTGTGAGCCATAGATGAAATCAAGACCTAGTAATCATGGAATTAAAATGTGGATTTTATCACTTAGACATAAGAATAATTCCTCATAAAATGATCACTAAGATATCTATATGTTGAGATTGAATCCAAGTGTGTTCATCCTGAGCACTAGGTATGATATAGCAAAATTAAATAACTAATTTGAGAAGCTAGATCTCTTGATATTGAAATGAAAAGTAAATCAACTCAACTATGACATGGAATTAGAAAGAGAGTAATCATGACACAGCCAAGATGAACTGTATGTTTGATTCCTAATTCTCTCCAATTTTTCCAACTCGATATCAAAACTACTTAATTTAAAACTGTTAACCATAGGAACAAAAACCTCAAGCCGTTAATTACTTGGACATTATTGAGAGTGGATAAACTCTAGTAACAATATACACACTGTTATCAGAGGACGATAAATCTCGGGATCTCACCATCTCATATTACTTCAGATTACGTACACTTACGTGCAAGCGCAGACTATGCAAATTCGGTCTGTTACAATTTCTTATCGCCTTCTTTGAAATTGAATCATAAAACTTGTAATCAAAGCTATCAAAGTTATTCAAGCCATAGTCAGTAAAGACACATTGTCTTATTTTGGGCATCTGGCTTGGATCTCTCATTATTGGGAATGTGCACATAAGATTTGCACTTAAATACCTTTAGATGATTATAGCCAATCTCTTTCTCTAAACACAATTAATCAAGGATATCAAAATTGAGTGAAACAGATGGAGTGAAGCTTAATACATGAACTGTAATGCTCAATATTTGCCTCCAAAAAGACTTAGGCAATTGAGACTGTGACAATAAGCAATGCACCCTCTTCAACAAGGTGTGTGATTCATGTCGCCAAACTATTTACTTACGGAGTCTTTTGTGGGTTCCTTTGTTGAAATATGCTATTTAACATGCAGTAGTCATTGAATTCTCAACAATACGCTCCCTTATTTTCTATTCGAATATATATTAACTTTACCTCAAACGCTCTCTCAGCCTTTACATGAAATTCTTTTAAAATCTTATTGGTCTTTATGTAAACCCAAATCTTCCAACTATAATCATCAGTGAAAGTTATAAACTATATAGAACCACTTAAGATTTTGGTCCTCATAGGACCACAAATATTCGAATGAACTTGCTCAAGTTTCTTAGCCTTTATGGAGTGCCCCACTCTTTTGAATGAGACTTTGTTTTACTTTCCATCCATGTAGTGTTTACATTCTTTAAAGATTTTTTAGTTTCATGTAGCACACTGTTCTTCATCAACATGCTCATCCCCTTTTTGCTCATGTGGCCAAGTTTGGAATGCCACAGTTGTAGATCTTCATTCTTCCTGGCTGCATTTATCATAGGCTTCACCTTCGTACGCACACATATATTGAGGTGTCCTTCCTGTCGCGAGTCATCACCAACGATCATCTCAAAAGCTTCCATTAGTCGCGGCTGAAGGTGTGTGAATACCCTTCATCATCCAACCGACCTGTGGAGATATTGTTGTGGCGGATGTTAAGAATATGCTTTACCTCCCTCAATATTAAGGAGCCACCGCCTTCGGTCTTAAAGTGTATTGTTCCGATTTCGATCTCCTTTGAGGCACCATCATGGGTTATTAATCAATAGAAGTCATCATGACTCATTAATCAAGAAATCGCCGCCTCTAAAAAAAAACTTCCATTATTTACTAATATTGGCATGGCTGTTTTTATCAAGCACTTATCTTGGGTATACTGGACTCGACAAGAGAGTGATGGGGGAGATGAGGAGCGACTAAGGTATTGTAGGGGGTGTTTGAGAAGGAAATAGTTGTTTTAATTAATTTTGACCTATAATATGTATAGATTATAAAGGTATTATATCACATCTACTTGTTGAATGTTTTGAAAGCAATTATGTAAGCGATTACATAAGAGGTTACGTGAACCGTTACATGTGCTGTTACGTGAGCGGTTACATGAGTGATTACATAAATAGTGACATGAGCGGTTATGTGCGGTTTCGTGAATGGTTTTGAAGCGTTTGGATCCTTTTTAAGGAGGCATAATGGCTGAAGAAGGGTGTGTTTTGTTCATCTTCTTGAGAGGGGTTGAGTATCTAGGGTTTTGGAACCCTAAGATTGCGAGTGTTTATTCATATAGTGAAAATCTTCTCATCTTCTCCCGTGAACGTATATATTTACACCTAACCACGTAAATCGCTGTTTTTATGATTGTATGTCTTTTGTTTGAGTGTTTATGTGGATTTTATTGCTTCTTCTTGTGGTCCGAATCCTAACACTACTTGTGTTTTGTATGGCATTGCATAAAATACAGACCGATAAGAACATCTCAATATTGTGGCATAAAAGGCGCATATCCTGAAATAGTACTTATATCTATGCTAACCTACTTAATATACTGACTAATATTTTTTTTTTATCAAATTTCTTGAAGGTGGTGCTTTAAAGCCTACTGATGTTGAAGAACTGTGGGTTCATGTTACGTGTGCCTGGTTTCAACCTGAAGTGTCTTTTTCTAATGGTGAAAAGATGGAGCCTGCTGTTGGTATATTGAACGTTCCACTGCATTCTTTGGCAAAGGTTAACAGACTGAGTAATATCAAGTGATTATATCAGTTTTCTGCAATTCTCTTATGTACGCCTGTATTTTACCAGTCACTAGGGAGTTATATTTGGTTGTGGTTTTTTCTTCTTCAGACATGTTCGATATGCAAGCAAATGCATGGCTCTTGCACACAATGCTACAAATGTTCCACTTATTATCATGCTATGTGTGCATCCAGAGCGGGACATCAAATGGAGGTATGCCAATTAAATTGCAGGAATGCTATGTTTTATGCTATTATTTACTGAGACATTGTGACTTCTGTGAAGCCAAGTGACATTTAGGTAAAATCTTTATTTTTTCTTGTAAATTTATATGTTTTTGTTTCTATTAATCAAGTTATATGGGCCTTTAATTTTTTTTCTTAAAGCTTGTCTCAATTTCTGTACCTTGACTTTATTTACAACATTGAAGTAAAAACAATTTTATGTATTTTTATATTTCCAGTTACACTGTCTAGAGAAAAACAAGAAACAGATAACCAAAATGGTATCATACTGTTTGCAGCACAGGTAAACCTTTTTCTGCTTTTTTCTTTATTTTAAATAATGTTTTTCATATTTTTTTCTAAATTTGCTTGATCCTTTTTTTGAGCTGCAAGCCTACTTTGATATCACTGGCAGCTGCATTACATTTTGAAGCCTAAAATTTAATTTCAGTCTTTTTTGACGTGTAGGCACCCCCTCTGTCAAGGATTTTTAGTTTCATTAACTTCAGCTTGACCGTCATACTAATTGAATCATAATGTTTAAACCTTGCAGCATTGTGCTAATTTTATTATGATTTTTCTTAAAACTACTTTGCATGCAGACCGCCAAATCCAGATAATGTATTAATCATACACACGCCGCATGGAGTCTTCTCTGCCAGAGGCTTGCTCCGAAGTAAGGACAAGAAAAATTGTTCCAGACTGATTAGGAAAGAAATCAATGAAGATGCAGCTGTTTCTCGTTCTCTTATGTCTGAAACTTCTTCTGCTGCAAAGTGCAGGATCTATAAGAAGATTGATTCTAAGGTACATTGCAATGAAAATTTTATTAATCCGTTTTTTCTAATATTTTTGCGTACAGCTAATCATCGATTTTTCTGCGTAAGTCTTTCAATCTTAAAAAAGTGTCAGGAAATAATTTTCTTTTGCCTTTTAATTTTTCTTAGAGGATGCATAGAGAACCCATTGCTCATCGTCTTATGGGACCTTGCTATCATCCCTTGAATGGAATTTATAGTTTGAATGCCCCTAAGGTGAAACTCTATGCGCATTACATGGACATCATGTTTTTTCTGACTTTAATTTTGCTAGCAAAGAAAATGAAGAATGTATTTTTTTCTATGATAAACAGAAGGAGAGGGACCCCAATTCGTTTTCTTCATTCAGAGAGCGCCTTTACTACTTGCAGGCAAGTCTGTCCTTTCTACATTATCACCGTACATTTCCATTTGGGCGATGTTTCTTACTATTACTTTGAATGCTTAGTCCACGGAAAATAGTAGGGTTTGTTTTGGGAGATCTGGAATACATGGATGGGGCTTGCTTGCACGCAGGAATATTCAAGAAGGAGAAATGGTATTTTAGTTTGTTACCTATCCAGAATAATGTCTTTTTCTAAATCTTTTTTTTTTAATGATTAGAAGGAAATGCTTTATTTTTGTATGAACATAATATGAGGCTCGACAAATTTGCCTCGATTTCTTCTAAATGTATGAGAGAATGTGTTAAAAATTGAGAGATGCATAGTGGGGGCCGCAGGGGCTGCAGGCGCTACTTATTTACACTTGAATATGCTACCTCATCAATTGGCTATTTAGCAAAAGCTGTGGTAGCAGCACTCCTTTTTCTATGGTCATTTTTTGAAACGCATTTTCTTTTATCTTATTCAATCGCATCTTTTCCCCTTCTTTTGAAGGGAAACTTGAGCTTTCTTCATTATTACATTTACATTTGACTGTGATTGTTGTCTTGTTTTCTTTAGAGGCATAACTCTTTTTTTCTCTTTCAATGAGGAATTCATATTTTTGGTTTTTAATTTTGTTGTTTTTTCAAAAGCAACCTCGTAGCCATGCTTGCTGCTTTACATTTTAATCAAATTGGTAATGAATATAATGATTGTACTAGCAGCTTTTCCAATTTCGCTTTGGATCAATAGAGTATAAAAGCAACTTTTTGTTATGCACTTATTATATATGTTTATTTTCAGGTTCTTGAGTATCGTGGTGAACAAGTGAGGGGCAGTGTTGCCAATTTGAGAGAGGCTCAGTACCGATTAGAAGGAAAAGATTGCTATGTGAGTCGTCCTGTGCTTTATATTGATTGTTATCATATTTTCTTTGCAAATATCAGCCAGTAACTTTTAAACCTGCAAATTGTAATCCAGCAAAATAGGCTAATTAGCCTCGTTAATTGAGCGTTGACGTTTTTGGAGTGATTAACTGATATTGAACGACTATCGGAAGATCTTTTTTAGATTGATATGAAGAGTGTACTGGTGCCATTACCTCCAAAAAAACCTACTGAAAAAAGCTATAGACTAGTGGTAGAAGACATTAAAAATGTCCACGAAGACCGAAGAGACTTTTGGTAGAGCGCACTAATCTAACGCCTCCCTTCAAGAAACCAACGGGAGATTTGAGACGCCAGTCGAATTTCTGTAATTGATTTGCATACTAAGAATAAAGAATAGAGGTGAGAGCCAAACATCTGAGAATCTAATACATTACTTAGTTATGTGAGCCTACTAGAGAAAGGCGACGAACTTGCAAGTTCGATTCTTGACTCAGACTTTACGGATTTGTTTTTTGAATCAAAGGGAGCTGCTGAAATGAATCTTTCTCTTTTGGGCCGCTTGTACCTAGCCATAGAGTTCTGGTTTGGACGTGGAAGACCTATGAGGCACCAGTATACACAGTCCACGATTACTTCATAAATACTATTTCTTATAGCAATGGAATACCAATACTTTATAATCAAGTAATTTGTGAGATTGGGTCACCATTGGCAATAATAAACGAGTTTCTATATATGAATGTTATTAAACCTATAAACATAAGGGAATTCATATCTGGCTGCAAATGGAGTAGAGAGCTGATAAGCGAATCTCTTCTCTTTGAGCGGTCGGTAAGACTCATTTGGCCACCTTACCTTCAGCTTTTGGTAAAGCTAGATTACAAAATCACCCTTTTCCAGTATGAAAGAAAATCAAATGAAAGGCACTTATCATCAGAGTAACCAAACTAGCTAGAGTAACGTAACCCAGGAGTACTCGTGGTAAGGTCAGTCAAGGCTACAAGGCTAGGCTACTATAGCTTCTTCCTGGAATATGAGGCTAACAAGGCTACCGTTTAGGTAGAGAAGAGTGTTTAGATATCTCTAATGGGTAGGTACTTGTAAGATTTCAGCTTGGGATGCATTTGATTTTGCTTTTTTCTTGTTCCTGGGATGGGTTCGGCGGTTCTTTATTAGTGGCATTGGAAGCTCCAAGACTTGAAGCGGGTCAGACCCTTTTATTTAAACTTTAAACTGGGTAAGAAGCACTGCTTTAGTCAAGTCTAAACGCCCCCTTGGGAGCATAGTGAAAGACAAAGAACTAACGTTTGTTCCTAGCAGAAGTCACTGGGTTTAGGTTGAGCGTTTAAAGCGAGCCTTTGAACAAAGCGAAAAACAAACCTAGGGGTTTACCGAACCTAGGACAAGTACAGGTAGATACCTCACTTCCTTACCAAAGCAAAGGAAGAAGGGGAAAAGAAAGCAGCTTCCTTAGCAAGACCAGCTTCCGGACTTGTCTAGTGTTCTAAGCTGCTTAGTTGACCTTTATTTATGTATTTTTTGCCTTCTTGACAAAACAATCATGTGTTTTGTTTGAATGATAATGATGTTGTTTTACCGCACTAAACTTTAATTTGCACGAATATATGTTTTGTTTGTCCCTTCTCATAGAATTCACTGTGGCAACATTTTACATTTTTTCTCTGCAGTTGTTCAAGATTAGTGAAGAGGTTGTGGTTGATGCTACAGATAAAGGCAATCTAGCACGTTTAATCAACCACTCTGTGAGGCCATATTCTTCTCAAACATCCCTTAATCACACTGCAGGCATCATGCATTACCCTTTACTGATATTGTCTCTCACCATGATTTCTTATGTAGTGCATGCCCAACTGCTATGCACGGATAATGAGTGTGGGAAACGAAGAGAGCAGGATTGTGCTCATTGCTAAGACGAATGTTTCTGCTGGCGATGAGTTAACGTATGGCTGACATTTCGTTTCCTGATCTTTCTATTTTTTTGCTTTTCTATTAATTGATGTCCCATTAATTTTTATGAAATCAATTGGGGCAGGCTCCCTCCCTGTAAACTTTTCCTTTGTTTGATAAAGAGGGCTTCATAGACTGCTGTGAACATTGATATGAAATCCATTTGGCTTGCCTGCTGCAGGTACGATTATCTGTTTGATCCTGATGAAGCTGAGGAATGCAAAGTTCCGTGTCTCTGCAAAGCTCCTAATTGCCGGAAATACATGAATTAGACAGCTTTGATCAACTGACCATTCTTTCATACAACAAGGGTGCAATTCTGCCCTCCGTTGATATATTGAGGCTTCTCCTTCCCACATAATTGATGAGTTTATTTTTTCATTATTCAGATTCTTTTTTTCAATAATTTTCCACTTTTCTTACCCACAAAAGGTTTTAGGCAATCCGATGTTATATATATAATGAAAAACAGGCACACAGAAATTGTGCTGTTGTTGTAAATATGGAAGGTGTTACATTATACATTAATCAAAATGTCTACATTTCTTTTGTATTATGTTTGGCCAGATATCAGCTGAGCTCCAGCCCCACCCACACACATGTTTCTTATTCTCCAGATAGAGGAAAGCTATGGAGCTCAACACGTACTTAAAAGAATATGTTTTCCACCAAAGGAAAGAAAATTGAATTCCCATCCTGCGGTATTTGGTTTTACTATGCTCTTTAAAGAAAGAAACCATAAGGTACACAATAGAAAACTCTTAGTTTTTAGCATCTTCTTCATGCTTCTAATTTTAGTGAAAATGTTATTAAAAGGATTGCAGAAATAAAATTTATCAACATTAATGGATATCCTTGACTACCTTTCAAATATAAAAAGAATTTCCTTAATGTATTTAGAGTTTTAATTTTGTAATTAGCAAATATCATAACATCATTTACATATTCAAAACGAGATATGATAATTCTGCCATCGGGACTCGGGTCACTCAAAGCCATGCATAATAAGTTCTTGAAAAAACTCCCTGACAATAACAACAAGGATAAGAATAAGAGGATTCTTTTGGTTAAACCTCTGGAAGAATGAAAATGCCATGTAAAGCCCCTCACTGAAGATGGTTGAAAATCAAATGTTTTTAATTATGGATTTAATCCATCCATTTGCTTTAGGATGCTTAATAAGAAAGACTAATAAGTTTATCACAGACTTTCAAAATCAAATTTTAACATTAAAATACCAACTATTTTCTTATAATTAAGAAAATGAACCAATTCAAGAGCTGTGAAAGTGTTATCATTGATGTGCCTCTCTAGAATGAAAGGCATTTGAATGGTCAGGGATAATGTTAGGATAGAGCAACTTAAACTTAGCAGTGTAAATTTTAGAGATCTTAGAGAACATAGTGCAAGGACTAATATGCTTAAATTCAGACCATCATGTAGCTTTATTAAGCTTAAGAATAAGAGTAATAAACACACCCAAAAAATTTAGAAAGGTCACCTCCACCAAAAAATTTCTTAATTGCTTTACAAATGGTTAACAAATTGGATAATATCAAGTCTGGTTGGTGGTTATGCCTAATTTCATACTTTTAGAGTTTACTTTAACTTATGATCTTTTGATTACTAAATGAGAAGCATTTTATCACTTATAAGCATTTTATGCCTAACTAAATTTAGATTAGTTATTTTTTTTAATAAAATAGAGTCACTATGCTAAAAGGATGTAAGATTATTCTGGGGTTTGTTTAATGACTCAATATCGATTATTGGTTAAAAATCTTAAATTTAGATTGTGATATTTTAAGGGTAAAATCAAATTTATGTGAATTTGATTACTAGTTGTATTCATTTATAGCTAAGAGTACATTAGCAAAAATAAAAAGGAAGAGCGCCTAATAATAATGATGCTTTATAGTGAAAATAATATTTTCAAGTAAATATTAAAATTAAAGAGACTGTTACAAAGAATGATTTAATATAAGAATAATAAAAATGAAAAGAAATATAAACTATCTTATAAGGAATCTAAAATAACATAAGATTGCAACATTAGTGAATTTATATGATAATTAAATTGTTGATGAAGAGAGACACATTTATAAATTGACAAATTATAGATAATGGAAACAAAAACTTAACTAAATATATAAAAATTTCATTTTAAGATTAAGATATTTAATATAGATGCATAGATTATTTAACTAAGCTTTTTAATGTAGGTTATATCAATGCAAATAATATAAGTGAGTTTAATGATTATAAAAATATCAATTGTACTTTCATTTAACATATTAGTAAAAAGTTGAGATTTAGAATATCAATTGTACTTTTACCTTTGGTTACGTCATGGCTGATTTTTTTTTTTTTTTAATTATGAATGTTCTTACTGATCACACTGAAGAAAAGGTTCTCATGCATGTTATTCGCAGATTTTCAGATGGCATTCTATTGATTATGGAATTAAAGCAGCACTCAAGTTGTTGATGATGTCTTAAAAATTAATAGTTTTTTTTAGTATATCTAAAATAGAATATAATGAGTTTAAGTTTTATCATAATATACTCTATAATCTCAAGGATAATTATTAAGAACCATATGATCAAGTTGACCAAAGGTTAAAATACCTTAATTCAATTATTCAAAAATAGTAATGAAAGAGAGAGTGATGTGACTAAAAAGAATCCAAATTAGTTGGATGAAATGGAATAAAACTTTTGGAGTGTTATGTGATCAAAAAATCCTACTCAAAATTTAAAATAATTTAGTCACATATTACCATACACTTTGAGTATCATATATCTAAGCACATAAATTACACCATTTTTCATTTGATAGTATAAAATATTCTTATACGCTTATACATGTAAGTTATGAATGTATTTAAACATAAGTCAATTTCTCATAAACTACATGTGTATATATACATGCATATCTCAATCTATGCTCATATATTTGTATTTAAATATATATAATAGTTTCATACACATATATTGCCACATCCTCTAGATTATTCTACAAAAAATATAACACATTATACGCATGTACATATATGTATATATATATATATATATGAAAAAAATTTATATATTTAATAAAATGTCATCATAAGAAGATATTGAAGTGTTCTTTATGATAAAAATTATTAAGAAGTGGAGTTTAATACATCACATATATTTTAATCTAAGTTCAAGCTAAGCTAAGAGTATTAAATGCTAAATTTAAGTTGAAGATGAGTTTCTAAAGTCTTAAGGGTGTTAAGTATGAAACTCAAGTTTGACTTTACACTTGAGCCAAAGTAAGGTCTAAAGATACTTAGATGTTAATGGAGAGCATGCTTAGATTTATGTGCTTATTCAAAGTTAAGAGAAAGTAGATAAAGGTAGGGATCCAATCATAATGTTAAATCCTAATTTAACCTTAATATATAACAACCAACAAGCTAGAGATTTATAATCTTAAGTTTCTATGGTGATTAATGGGTAAAGAAGATGTTTAGGGTTAAAGCATTGCCCTCCTTGATGGCATGTTAGTTTATGTAACAACTCAAGTTGTTACCATGATTGATTAAGACTAATCCTAAGTCTTAAACATAATCTTAAGTGCTAATTAGGTCATTTGGAGTCAACTACCAAGATCCGGTCCAAACCAGAGGTCAAAATGATTAAATCTTTATTTTGAGAATTTCAGGAACCTCGGAAATTGACCTATTTAAATTGACCTCCGATCGGAAAACGGACACCATCATTGCGTTCCTTAACCCCAAATTAGCTTGGGGTGAAGTCTTCGTATCAATCGGAAGTTGTCAAATTTCAGCAAATACTTTAATAATAAAAATACCACGGAAATCGAGGTATCAAAATACTCGTCGGATCAAAAATCTGACTGTGTCATTGAATTCCTTGACCCCAAATTAGCTTGGGGTGAAGTTTTCGTGTGAATCGGAAGTCGTCGAAATTTCGACGAATATTTTAATAATAAAAATATCACGGAAATCGAGGTATCAAAATACTCGTCGGATCGAAAATCCGACTGCGTCATTGAATTCCTTGACCCCAACTTAGCTAGGAAAAACATGTTCAAAATTTTTTTTTTTTTCTGAAAATCTTTTAAAAAAAAAAAAAATTAATTAATTAATTAATTAATTAACGGCGCCGTCAGATCGGACGGATCCATCTGGACCGTCCGATCGCGCGCGGATCCCACGGCCATCGGCCACGATCCGCGTCACGCGGTCTGGAGCGATCCGGACCGTCCGCGATCGCACAGATCCGACGGTCCGGAGGCGTCTTCCTCGCCCTCTCCGCCCGCGTGACACGCGGCGGTCCGTCGCATTTTTTGGCCAATCCGGCCACATCCAGACCTCGGCGACGTCGCCGTCCGGTCTATAAGACCTCGGCCTACCCCTAGGCTCCGAGTTTTCACCGATCGGAGCCCGGATCGAGCCGGAATCAAGCCCGGAAGTCAGCCCTATTTTTCCGCCGAAACCTTCGCCGATCCGAACTTCAGGTACCCCGATCTCCCTCGTTTACCGTTCGATCATTACAAAAATTGTAGGATATGTAGATTAGGATGTCATCTTCACATCCACCATTCGATTGGGCTCAAACCCACCCGATCGGGCGCACCAGGTCCCCGAAGCGAACTGGGTTCGGTCCGCCGAACCCCCCCGGAAGGCGAAGCGTCGCTTCCGGGCTGGGCCGGGTTGACCTGCGCCCGCCCCGCTCGGGTCGGGTCCGCATCAGCGCGGGTGGGGCCCACCCAGCCACGTGGCAGCCAATGGGCACGCCACGTGTCACGTGGGGGCCCACTGCCCCGTCACCCGAGCTGTCAGCAGTCCGTGGGACCCACAGCGCCACGTGGCAGCCTCTGGCAGTGCCACGTGTCAGGTGGGACCCACTGCCCGGTCACCCGAGCTGAGTCAGCAGCCCGTGGGACCCACAGTGCCACGTGGCAGCCTCTGGCAGTGCCACGTGTTAGGTGGGCCCACTGTCCAGTCAACTGAGCTGAGTCAGCAGCCTCTGTGGCCACAGTGCAACGTAACAGCCTCTGGAAGTGCCACATGTCAGTGGGGCCCACTGTCAGTTAATTAGAAATTAATTAAATTACTGTTAGTGTTAATTAATTAATGTTATCCCTAATTAATTACAGTTAGTGTTAATTAACCCAAGATTAGTGTTAATTATTTTTGAACAGTAACTTTATTTAACTAAAAATAATTAGAGGATTAATTAATATTAATTAAATGTTAATTTAATCCTAAATAGTAATTAGGATAATTAATTACTTTTAAACAGTAACTTTAATTAAATAATTATAATTAAAGATTAATTAATGATTAATTAACTGTTAATTAAATCTTAAACAGTAATTAGGATAATTAATTACTTTTAAATAGTAAAACATAATTAATTATATTTAATTTAGTATTAACAAATAATTAAGACTAATTAAAAAGTAATTAGTACTAATTACTTTACTACAGTAAAATTAATTAATTATTTAATTAATAATTAAACAGTGATTAATTAAATAAAAACTTTAAGAATGAACAGTAAAATCATTCAATTTGACTAAATGAATAGTAAATTAATTCAAATTGTATTTTTGAATAGTAAATCTTAAAAGTTTAATAACTTTTTGTAGGATGATCCAAACATAGCCAATATGGGTCTTAAAATGCTTAGAAAAATATTTAGAATCAAATGGCGTAATGTAAAATTTTGTTTCGGGGTACGTATAACGAGGTAGCATTTTAGAGCCTCTTTAAGACCCCATAACTTTTTACCCGATTATCGAAACATATTCAATATGGGTCTTAAAATATTCAGGAGAGCGGCCCCATCACCGTGGTAGTATTAGTTTTCCCATTCGGATATCAGGATAAAAAGTCAACCCTAGAATTTAGAGTTGACTTTAGTGAAAAATGACCAAAATGCCCCTAGACTTCAAACAGCCATAACTTAGTCAGATCAACTCCAAATTGGAAAATTCAAGATGCTAACTAGCCTAGAATTTCAATATCATTATTATAATAAAATAATATTTAGGATCTGAACCCTAGAAATTTAGGTAAATGACCAAATTACCCCTAGCCTTATTTTAGCCATAACTTGACTGTTTCTTGCCCGATTTAGGCGTACTTACTATCTATCTTCAAGTTAGATAGTAAGGAACCAATTGGAACTAAAATAATTCAATTTTGACCTGTAAATCAAAAGTTGACTTTTTGACCCTTAAGGTGGGAGCAAAATAGTCATTCTGCCCTAAGTTTGGACTATGTTCCCTTACCCTTTGGATAGCATCCCAGAATGCCAAGAATATTATTATAATCCTCTTAACTAATGTTATAATCAATCAAGCAAGTGAAATCAACCCTTAAGCCAGATTTCAGTAGTCTTTCTGAGTCTTAAGCACTACACCTTAAGGATCTTTCCTGAGACTAGGACTAGATCATAGGTTAGAGTTCACTCATTGGGTAAATGGGTTACTCAATGGGGGAAACCTTAGTTTTATTAGTTTCTAGACTTTCTTTTATTTTACAACTCATTCTGATTATTTTGTCTTTTAACCTTAGATTTAAGGTAGGAGATTCATCCTATTAAGTTTGATTACTTAATAGGATTTGCCATAACTAGTAGATCACTAATAGAATAAAACCTAGAACTTAGGTCTTATCATTTGGATTATGTGATTAAACCTAGTTCTCATAGTGTTTATTCCATAATCTATAGGTTTAGAAGATCTTGATCAGATCTTAGTTAGAACGTCTAAATTTATAAAACTAGGATATATGATTCATTTATTTAACTCGTAGTCGTCTATCTAATTGAGCTAGATTGGAACCTGATCAGTTCCAATCCTTTTTAACTTATAAGAATGAACTTCCGGGTTACACTCGATAGTAGGAAAATGGTGATCCTGAACTTGTGTAACTTGGAATAGCTAGAATGGTTAAGTAGAAAATAAATGATATCACCATGTTTAGTAGAGTCCCTTGCTTACTTTGACGATTGTTGCTTACGCATTTCTTGTACTTTTGTGCCGTACTTCCTTGAGCATATCATATAAGACATTTGATGCATGAATAAACTTTTAGGAAAATATGGAGACTCCTTAGATTTCTTGTGAAAATATTAAAGTGATTTATGAAAAGATAATGATTTTATGAGCTGCCTCTCAGTTATATCCTTATTGCCTAGCCTCCTTATGTCGTTAGGGGAAGGATCTGTTTTGTTGTGTGCCTAGTTTACTAGCCTCCTTATGTCGCTAGGGGTACACCGTTGGTGCCTTAGCCGTACTGGCGTTAAGGTTGCCTTGTATACTTAGTTTACTAGCCTCCGTATGTCGCTAGGGGCATACAGTTGGGCCTTAACCGTACTGGTGCTAAGACCCTTCGCTTGCTTTGTGTGCTTATATGCCTAGCCTCCTTATGTCGTTAGGGGTACACAGTTTATGACTTAGCCGTGATGGTGCTAAGCTTCTTTGGTATTCGATGGGCTTGAGTAGCTCTTTTCTGTATGGCAGTCGATGCACGTGTGACTTTATATGCAGTTGTTGTTACTTACTTTTCAGTATTATTATTCCGTCAGCTATTTTCTTGTACTGCTTGATATACATATTTAGGATGTTAGAATCTTGCTGTTATATGTACTTACCACTGCTGAGTTGTTTATTTATTTTAATTGGCATGTTTTCTGTTGATCACTAGCATGTTTAGGATGTAGAATTTTTCTTACTGCACTTGTTTAGTTACGTATATTATACGCCCTTCCTTGTTTAGTTTGTATGCGAGGCATGTCTCAGCCTCTTTCCTTTTCTTTGCTTAAGTTATAAATGATAATTTATAGCTTCCCTATTTCTTTTGTATTGCTTGCTGCTCCCTTACACATATTATTGCTTAGATGTTGTAGAATGGTGATATTACTTAACACATATAAAAATTTTCAGCTTAAAATGTACTTAGACAATTGTCTAACCAGATTTTTCTTTTTTGGCTGGGGCCCTACATTGTGAAACCGACAATGGCAGACTCCTTTCAGTTAAACGAGCAGGAGTTAGGTGTGGAGCCTTACCCCGAGGAGGAGCCCGTAGAAGAAGCTGTCGTTTAGTCCCTTTATACTTCGAGTGAGAATGAGTGGTTTTCATTCTATTTTTATTTAAATATTTTAAATTATGTAATAATACAGGTACCATTGACTGTATATTAGATTTTATGCTTATATTCTGAGTCTATTATTCTTATTTACACTGTGATGCTTGGATGGTTTACATTTCCTTAAATCGCTTTCGCACTCTGTTTATTTACTTATACAGTGACTGATAGTTTGATTCTGTGTTAATCCTTCCCTAATCAGGTGGATTGTGGAGACTATCATAATCTAATGATAAGTGAGGGGTTAGCCAGAGTGACACCCCACCCTTAACCTAATCCTTTGGCGGATTAAGGGTGGTGGGCCCCACAGTTTAGGCTAAAAAACAAATGTACAAACCCATTTAATTTTGCTTAGACAATTAGGGGGTTAAATAATTCTAGTAATGAACTTAAGGTCTAAGGTCTTCAAACTGATAATAAAAGGAGTAAGGGTTTGGGGGAAATAATTTGAAATTGATTAATCAAATAGAAATGGATGCATTTTTGATCAATCTAAGCTAGAATCCTATATTCCTTTGAACATAACAAGACCTCTAGATCCTCCCAAGTTGCTCTTATAAATTCAAAGGTCACTTGTTAAGGGAGAGAAGATGCCTATTTTAGGTAAGGGTTAATAAACCTAATTATGGGTTGAGAAAGTGTAACGACTCATAGTTGTTATTGAGCTCAATTAACCCAATTTTGTCATCAACAAACTCTAAACATCATTAAGAGTCAATCCTCAAAATTAAAAAGAAAAATAATCAAGAATGAATGAATTGATTATTTTAATAATAATTTAATGCTTAAAAAAATATGAAAAAATATTTTGACATCAACCTCAAATCTGAGTGCGTATTTGGATTCTTCACCTTATATATGCTAGGGATGCAAGTTTCATAATTTTTGAAAATAAAACAGTTAAAATATTTGCAAATTACAATTTTTATTTTTATTTAAATTAAAAACTTTATAAAATTAGTTAAATTAAATTTATAACGGCTAATACCATTTTTATAAAAATAAGACGACATATATTCATTAGTCCGAAGGACCGCAACACGGAGTGGTGAAGATCACATCCGTTCCTTCTTTTTGATCTTAGATCATATGGTGTAAGCTTAATCTCAGGATTGTTTAAATCAAATACATCGAATCCAAGTTTTGATCTGACGACAAAGCTTAATTCATTCACAGTTCTTGGTCCTATTCTTCTCCCCCACAACCACGTGTCCGCAGGTCTAAATCCACGTGTCTAACAACCTCGCGTATTTCTCATAGTGCCAAAAGATACCTAGTGGCATATAGACTGTGCTAGGATCCAAAATATCATGAACTAGACCCTAATTTGACCGCCATGAAGTCAGGTCAGGTTAACATGAAATCTCAAAAGCCAATTTTATAGTGACCCTTTGGCTGTAAAAGCCCCTCAAATTTCTTCAGAACCCCCATTTGATCAATTGCGAACCTCTGAGATTCTTAATTTCTTGTGTGAACCTCATAGTCACCCACATTTCCTCTCTGAAGCCTGACGGATTCCGTCGAGCTTGGGAAGGCATTGCAGATGATTCGGTCAACCTACCAAGGCCTTCGAGAGTTTCATCAAACTTCAGGAAAGAGCTTCAATAGATGCTTGCAGGTCGCGAACCATCGAACAAACCTAGAAATGTACCCTTGTCTGGTTCAATTTGACTTCGTAAATTAAACTACAGTTAGTCAATATCCATATGCTAACTCGATACTTAATCAGGTCATAATTAATGTATGAATGTTTCAAATTGAATTGAGGTAGAATAGGCCATCACTACCTGAGGAAGAGCTGGAGTTTGGTATCGGGATGAGGCGGAGAATGTCTAAAAATAATAATTTTGCTTTACATCTGTAAATCATTAAGTCCATTCAATTTTTATTCAATAAGATTTGGCAATGACTATCGAACTTGTTAGGGCCTAAAATGGATAAGCTAGCTTTTGATACCATCAGCCAAGTAAGCCCCCAACAATCTAAGACTTTAATCAAAGGGCTTTAGGTTCCAGAGTGTTTTTAGTCTAATGAGGAAAAAGTGAATAGTATAATATTGTGTATCTATAAATAATAACAACCTGCAAAAACTATAATCGTATGATATACATATATATGTGCTAAAAGAAAAGAGCAATATACAATATACGATCAATGCAAGCATATATGCCAAATGCTAAAAGTATTGTACAAAAAAAGCTACTAAAAAATAAATAGCATTCAAGCTAACTGAACTAAAAGTAAAGTACAGTACAAAATAGGTAAAATAGAAAATATGTAAAAAAAATTCCAAGAAATCATATTTAAAATATGTAATGTACAATCCACATAATTATACTTGAACTAAAATGTATAATATTATGATATTGTACCTGAATACAAATTATTAATGTATATTTTTATGAAATACTAGATTTTTTTTCAAATTAGTTTTCTAATTTTAAAATTCACAATAAATTGATAAAATAAAATTATAGGATTACTAGGAATATCTTTAGAAAATTTTTGGTAATTTATTTAGAATTTTTCAATTTTCCAACATTTTCAAGTTATTTTAATATTTTATTTGATTAAGAAAAATATGCTAATTATTTTGTCATCATATTGAAAATTTGACTTCACCATTCCGCTAATCACCCAAGAATTAGATAGAGATGATATTTTGGAAAATTTTGAAGTCGTCAAATTTTCTCGAGTATTTTAATATATTTTAATAACAAAAAAATTAGGATAATTAAATTGTTCTAGAAACCAAAATCTGACTTCATCGTTGTGTTCCTCACCCCCAAATTAGCTAAGGATATAATTTTAGGATTTTTAGGAACTCATTCAATTTTGGTTAAAAAAAAAAAGAGAACGTCGTTAACGGCGTCAACGCACGGTCTATCTAAGTGGCGGATACTACGGCTATCGTCTTTTGCTGTTCAAGCGGACGGTGCAGATTGAATCTGCGCCTGATGCGGTTTACGGTGAAAGTGACCGATGTTAACGGCGTTAACGGTTCTGTTAATAGCGTCGTTAATAGACGGGTCAGCTAAAAAATGAAAAAAATATAAAATTTCAAATGCAAATTTTGGTTCAACCACTTATCCAAAATGGGCAATTTTGATATCTATAGAATCCTCTCAATAAGATCCATCTAATAGACACCTCAATTTGAAATTTTGGTAATTTTTATATGATCAATTTTAAGGATGATTAAATTTTCATTTTTAACACTTTTGGGCAAATTAAACAAAAATTTCACAAAAATTTCATCTTGATTCTATCCATAGGAATATACTATTCATATAATAATAGATATTTTCTTCATTAGAAGATGAAATGAGTACCATCCAATTTTAATCATTCAAGTTCTCCAAGATCAAATACTCTCCATTGGATCTATCCTAATACTTTCCTTTAAAATCCACTTAATCATAAAGAGGGCTGGACACTTTCTTATCCCCTTAAGGCTCCATTATTAACTTCAGCAAGCACTCAAATCCCTCTCCATCTCTTTCTCTCATACTTTTTCCTCAAGCTAGAACACTTCACTCTACACCTCTCAAAGACTAAAGGAGCTTTAAAAGGACTTCAAATTCTATCAAGATGATAGGAATTTTAGCAAATCATCATCATCCTTCATTCTTTCTTTAGTCCCAAGGTGAGTATATAAATTGCAAGAAATGCACCTCTCCCAATTTTGTATTAAGCTTAAATTAAACATTAAAATCATGAGTGATGACATATTTAATTTAAATCATCAATCTTATATCATAAGAAAATTGCAAATTATGTTTAAACTTAAGAGAAATAAGGAGTTTTTCTTAAATATTTAAGTTCATGCTAATAATTAGGATGATGATATATATGTAATATGTTCAAATTATTATTTAAATTAATATTTAGATTTAAATTCATTTGCAAAATCATATCTTTCATAATTATAAGTTTCACATATTCAAGTTCTTATATTAGAATGAAAATATATGTATTTGGAAACTTTATATTTGCTTCCATAAGAATGAAAATTGTATATTAAAATTTTATTTAAATTAATGTTTAAATTTGTTGACATCTTATGCTAGGATTAAAATTATTCTATTAGTTCTTTCTATTTGGTGATTAGTTTCACTAATCACATTTTTTGCCTAATTAACCGCTTAACCTCAATATATTGATAATATCATAACTTGTTTAAGTTTCATCTAGATATAGTGATATAATATACTATTTTGATCAACAAATATAGGGAATACTAATCTGTAAGAGAATTTCAATTTCTGTCATTCAATTTCTTAATTTAGCTTAATTACTCTAAAAATAGATTAGTGAATATTAGACTCATTAATTATCCAAAATTCAAATTTAAGTTTTTGATCACTCACAAAATAGAGGAGAGCACATTGGCACAATCAAAATATATTTTTCGATAATTAATTTCACTAATTACTCACTTGTCACTCATTAATAAGCTTAAATCTTAATTTTAAGCTCATTAGCCTCAAAACTTAGCCACATGAAGTCTAAATTAAGTAAACTCAGTTTCATTGTGAACAGCGTGCTATAGAAAACTATAGCCACTGGTTTGCTCAATTTGAACACCAAATGAAGAGATTAGTTTTTTGGCCATTGACAGACTATAAATACACGTTTGCGCTCACACGCAAGTATACGTGGTCTGAAGTAATAAGTGGAAAGTGTTAATTTCAGGGATTTATCGAACCTCAGAGAATTGGTTATTTTGACACTAAGGTCTATCTATTCTCACTAATGTTTACGCTACAATTGATTGGTTGAGTTGGCCCTAGATTTAGCACAATAATCACTATATGAAGATAAGTTAGATAAAAGAGAGAGGAGAGTTGGGTTCATCCCATATGTGATGAGAAGTTTATTAATGCATGTTGAATTCTCAAGCTTTATCTTTTATTCTTTTATATTTAATCAAGTGCACATTGTTCTTCCTTGAGTTTTACCTCAAGGTATCACAAGTTCAAATCTTGTGCTCAAAATGAACACACATTCGGTTCTATTTTGGCACAAAAATTCCTATAAGATTTTAAGTTTAATATTTTTATCTTATCTCTTAATCAAGGAGACATTCAATTTTTAAGTCTTTTAAATCTTATAAGTATTGATTCTACCACGATCATCACTCGCATCACACATAGTTGAGATGAGGGATTAATATGTTGGGCTCAATGACTATGTCACTTAGTTCATGAGCACTCAACTATTTCTTCATCTACCTCAATTATGTTGAGCTATGGAGCTCATTTAGTGGGTCTTGGCATCACATGCATCAACACTTTGGTTGAGCTTAAATTAAGGTGCATTAAGCTCAAGAACTTTGTCACATAGTTCTAAGTTTTCATGCACTCATAAACCTAGCATCCAACCTAAGGTGAGCTATGGAGCATAAGACAAGTTAGTTCTTGAGATTATGAGTTCATTTTCCTTTCATCCACATTCAAGACTAAATAATAAAAGGCATTTCTTAACAAGGCATAGAGTTCTCATATTTTATTTGTGCTTGAAAAGAAAAAAAAAACTTCATACATTAAAATTTACTCATACACATGAGGGTTTTCCCAACCCTCCCCAAGGGAGATTTAGCTACTCATTACAAAAGAAATGAAGAAAAACACATACATAGATAAAGACCCTTTCATGATCAACTAAGAAAAGAAACTACAAAAGTAAAGCTTAGAAGATACTAGGAACGTTCCTTGGAAGTTCTCCGAATTTCTTCTTCTCCTTCTTCAAGCTCCTCTCTTAGGTCGTTAGTGCTGCTTTCTTTCTTCTCTTCCTTAGCATGAACTTGCTTTGCCACCCTTGGGGAGTTCCTCACTTCCACTTATGCACCCCTCCTCCTTACTTAGTGATTTGAGCAAAATTGTGAACCCCCCTCTAGTCAAGAGGAGGTGTATTTATAAGAGAGGGGCTGCATTCATCCCTCATTCACTAAATAACCAGCAATTGCCAAAAAAAAAAATTGAAGTTATGATGGCAAATCTCAAATTAAGGATGAAGTGACCAATATCCTCCTTTGTTTATCCTTTTCATCACATCAAGAGGTAATTTTCCATTAAAAATTGGAGCTGCTGCAGAGAATGATGGCTGGGGACAAGATGTAGGCTGGGGGTCTTGTCCCAGCCGCAATGAATGCTCCTGACTGGCAAAAATTTGCGGTGGTCGCGGCAGCGCACTGCGGCGCGCTGCGGCATGCAATGGTGCGAGCAAAATTAGCCAATTCTTCCGCTGCCACGCGCTACCGCGTCCACATTTCGCAAGGTGACCCGCTGTAGCGCTAGCATTTTGCAAATTGTACCGCTGCAGGGCGTTGGAGCGGGAGAATTTCGCAAAATGCTCCACTGCAGCGTGCGGTAGCGGCTCAATTTGCAAAACGTACCGTTGCAGCGCGCGGTAGAGGCTCAATTTGCGACAAGCCCCGCTACAGCGCGCTCCTGCGCCCTCGGTTCGCAAATGGATCCGCTGCAACACGCTCCCGCACCAGCGGTTCACAAATGGATCCGCTGCAGCGCGCTACCGCGCCCGCGGTTCGCAAATGGACCCGCTGCAGCGCGCTACCGCGTCCGCGGTTCGCAAAAAGATCAGCTGCAGCGCGCTATAGCGTCCCATTTTGCAAAATGACCCGCAGCGCGCGGCAGCAGATTCTTTTGAAAAATTTTGAAATTCTGCATAAATGTCTCAGTATTCCTTTGGATGCCATTTTCCTGAAAAGATAGACAAAATTTGATTTTAGAAGCAGTTTAAAGATCAGAAATAAATGAAATTATCCTTTATTTTAGATATATTTTATGTATTCATCAGCCATATTCATAAATCTCCTAAATTACACTTTTAACCTTAAACTTTGTTTTGGTCATAACTTAGTCAAAGGCCTCAGAATTTAGAAATTTTAGATTCTATGGAATTCTTAGGCCATAAGAAACATTAGTATAGCAAAAAATCCAAATTTTCCTAATTAAAACTATTAATCAACTCTTAATGAGCTTAAATATTAATTTAAGCTCATTAGCCTTAATTCTTAGCCAAATTGGGTATTCTTAGTGCCTAACTTCATATTAGATAGTAAGAAAATATTTGACATTAATAAATTTTAATTTGGAAGCCTAATTCTTAAAATCTTTTTTTGGGCACCTTTAAGAGATGTATTTTAATTATTTTGGCCAAATATTAATTAAATAAAATAAATTTTAATAAATTAAATCTGTTCTTTATATATTAAATTAGTAACTAAATAATTTAAAATCAATTTAAAATATTTAGATTATTTTCTTATTATAAGAACTTAAATTACAAAATTTAGTACTTATAAACCTAATATTACATTAATAAATAATAAATCATATTAAATCATAAAATATTAAAATAATGAATTAAGTCATTATTTGACAGATCAAAGGAATTGATTTGATTGTATTTTTATCAAAATAGTCAGGTACGTAGATCTACTTATAAGTTTTATTTCAGCATATCTACTTTAAGCTATTTTTATTTGAATCTTGCTTATGCTTTTTAATATGCTTACCGCTTATTAATTTACAAAAATTATCATAAGGCATTAATAAAAAGTTGAAATGTATTATATTATTGTGATGTTTATCTTTGGAGGATGGAAAGTAACACTGAGAATCTGTATATGGCCTGCTGGCAGCCCCTGAGAGTCATATGGAGGGATTTAGCCCTTTTTTAAAAAGTTGGCAAATCTAGAGAAAAGATGCACCATCAGTTCCTAATTTTAAATAAGCTACCGACGGGCAGTGAGAAAGCTTCATAAATGTTATGTAATAACCCAGGTTGTTACATATGTTCATTAAAACTAATCTGAGTCTTAATTATGGTTCTATAATATAAACTAAGTCATTTAGAACTCATCTCTAAGATCTAGGTCAAATTAGGAATCAACTGGATCAAATCTTGATTTCTAAAAAATCCTAAAACCTTAGAAATTGACTTTTTATTTTGACCTCAAATTGAAAATATGACTTCGCCATTATGTTCACCACCCCCAAATTAGCTAGGGGTGAAGTTTTAGATGCATTTGGAAGTCGTTGGATTTTCGTCGAATATTTTAATATTATTTAAATACCTAGAAAATTCAAATAATTAAATACTCGTCAAAATAAAAATCTGAGTGCGCCATTGCGTTCCTCACCCCTCAATTAGCTAGGGACGATTTATTGAAAATTTTCTGGATATGTTTAAATGTATAATTATTAATTAATTAATTTAGAATAAGTTAATTAATAATATTAATATTTTAATTCTCATTTAACGGCGTCGTCCCCTTAACCTGACGCCATTGCCTCATTTTATTTTCGGGCTATTTGATTTAACGGAGCGCCCGGACCGTTTAATCGCTCGATCAGACGGCCGAAAAGCCTTCGTCTCCGTGAAAGGCACGCGGCGCAAACCCTCGACGCGCGTCACCCCAAACTCTCGCCACGCGTCCATCGGTAGCATCCACCGCTCCTCTCGACCGCTTAAGGAGACTTTTAAGACCCCAGCATCTCCCTTGTTCTTGGTTTCACCCCTCGAGATTCCAAAGCAGGTTGAGTCTTCCCCGGTTTCACGCTAGTAACCTGCATCCATCCGCTCGAATTAAGGTACTTCCTACCCTATCTTATCTTGTAATATTGTTAATTAGGTTCGCATCATTATTTAAATTCGAGATTTATTTTCCTTATCAAGTCACGACTCGATCGCTTCCATCTTCGACGCAAACCCTAATTCGCAAGGGTTTGCGGGAGACGAAGAGTCCCGTTCCTTCGAACCGGGAGCTAGTTCGACCGGCCTAACGCGCGTCGGTTCGAACCGCTAGCGCTGACGGGGAAAAGCGGGCCCCGCTTATGCGCTGTCGCCTCCTCCATCGTCCACGTGGCTCCGCGCTACTGTCTTAGCGTGTGGGGCCCACCAGTACCGTCAAATTGACGGGGTCAGCGTTGTTCCCTGGTTGTGTGGGGCCCGCTGTGCAATCCTCAGCCAACCGCAGCTTGCCACGTAGATTTTGTGGGGCCCGCCGTTACGTCGGTCGGCTGGTGCGGGTCCCACCTACAGAAATAAAAAAAATAAAATAAATTAGAAATATATATATATATATATATATGTGCAGAATAAAATATTAAACAGAAAGGAGTAATCTAATTAACTGTAATAAAATGTAATAATGAGCAATAATAAATTTAATAATTTATGAATGATTATACAAGTTTAATTAATTTAAATCAAATAAATGACAAACTATAAGCCTTAATATCTCCTAATCTATAAGTCCAAATACCACAAAATTATATATCATTTTAACCAAAAATTTATGAGGAAATTATTGGCATTGTCCAATTTTTCATAGGATCATTATTTAACATAGTGACATTTAGGATCCATAAATTAACCATAAATATCATAAAACTTCAAACTATCATAACTTTGCACACACTCATCTAAACATACCTAATATGGGCTTCAAAGTGATCAGTAGAACCTTTAGACAAACCTAGTAGTCTTCCATTCTCTGTTTAGATTAGTTTGAACTTAATCACTTTTAGGACATAACCCTAATTAGCCCAATTAATCATAGAACTTCAATCGACCATAAGTTGGTCAATTGAACTCCAAATTAGGTGATCCATATATTCATTTTGATCATAAAAACTTAATTAACAGTAAACTGCAAAAATATTTAGGATCCAATGGTTAGATTTCTTAATCAACCCTAATTATCTTAAAACTTGATTAGTAAATATTAGCAAATTTAATGATCCAAATTTAAAAATTCAAGTTTTACAGAGCTCTTAGAGTATATTAAAACCTAATGGTATGATTAGTTTAGTGATTGAGTGATTAATTTTACTAATCACTCACTGATCACCCTAAACCTAATTAGGCCATAGCTTAGCCAATTAGAATCCAAATTGAGCCTACTACTAGTCAATGTAATCAGTGGATCATTTGTGAACTATTGCCACTGATTTTACTCAATTTGGATACCAATTGGGGAAGTTAGAATTTTTGACTCTTAATTAAGAAACCCTAAATTACCCTTTTTACCCCTAAGCTTGTATTGGATATAACTTAGCCAATACTTATTAAAATTCAGTAATTTTAGGTTCTATGAAAACCTTAGATAATAAGAAAAAATAAAGTGAAAGAAAATTTAAATTTCATTAGGTCAAATTACCAAAATGCCCCTATGAGTCAAATTCATTAATTTGATCTCATGAGGCTTAATAATTACCCAAAATTAGTGTAATTACTGTTTAATCTTATATTAGACAGTAAGAAACACTTTACCACTAAAAAAATTTGGAATTGGAACCCTAGATCAAAAGTTGATCTTTTAGACCCTTAAGTAGGGGCAAAATGGTCATTTTGCCCAAATTTAGAGTTTTGTATTTTAAAACCCTAGAATCATATTCTAAACATTATAAACAGTGAGAATAGTAATTTAAATCATAATTTATGTGATTATAAAGGCTTAGTATGAACTTGGATTAAATTCTCATCTTAAATCCTTGAGAAATCTTAAGTAAAATAATGAATCCTTCTTCTTCCTTAAAACTTCTTAGATCTTTTTATAGGTCTTAATAACATTAGTTAGAGTGTGTCTGAGAAATACTCTTAGTAATTAAGAGCCATAACTCCTAGGATTATGAATAGATCTTAAGTTAGAGTTCATCTATTGAGTAAATTGGGTTACTCGATAAGTGAATTTATAGATTTTCTTAGTTTACTTAATGATTATTTGATCTTTAAATCTTAAAAAAAAGTATAGAGATCTATCCTAATGAGTTGATTAATCATTAGGATTTGCCTTAACCTAATATGTAAGACTTGGGTTCTAAACCTTAGACCCTTAGATATACCTTTGGATTAAGTGATTAAACCCAATATTCAGAATTTAAATCTTAATCCTTTCATCTTGATTTGATCAATTAAGATGGATTGGGAGTATGATAAAATATAAAAATAGGTCGATTAATTTATTATTTAACTTATATAGTCGACATTGATTCAATAAGACTAGAACATGATCAGTTCTAATTATTTTCAATTTATAAGGTCGTGAATCTGAGTTACACTCGATAGTAGGACTTAGAAATCCTGAACTTGTGTAACTTAGAGTATATAGAATGGATAATTAGACAATAATGGATATCACCTGTGTTCTAGATGAGTCCGTTGCTCACTTTAATATTGATGCTTTGCTACCTTATAATTGAGTTTTATACATTGAACATATATTGTGTACATATGATATTTGATGAGTATCCCATATCAACTTTAAAAATACGTAAGTAATATTAGCTCTTTTACTCATATTTTTAATAGAATGTAGCTTAATTAATATACCTTTTCACTTCTTTCACTGGGATCGGCTAGACCTTAGAGTTAGTCCAATAATCTATGCGATGCCTAGTCCGATATTAGGATGGGTTGTATGTAGACTCTTGCCCTACTAACTGATTAGTCAGGATTTGATATGATAATACTAATTTAAGTACACTTCTACTTGATGTTTCTTTTTAGCCTATTTGGCTAAGTGATTTCGGTAATATTCAATTCAGTATTCTGCCTTAGCCCATCAAGCTAAGTGAACTTTAGTGCATATAGTTCAGAGTTTCTGTCTTAGCACATCAGGCTAAGTGATACTATGTTTACTTCTAGTTTGAGTGGCTTGAGTAGCCAAGACAGCTTTCAATGTTAGATTTATTATTTCACTTTACTATTTTCTACATTTTAGCACTATATTTACTTACAGTCTTTACCACATTTTATAGCTTTGTTTATATATAGGATGCTAGTCTTACTCATTACTTATGCACTTATAGGATGATAGTCTTACTTGTTGTTTACATTTATAGGATGTTAGTCTCACTTTCAATTACTCAATTATTTCATATGTGTTTTTACATTATGTTAATTAGCATAAATTTATATTGATCATAAGCATATTTAGGATGAGTTTCTTTTCTGTTATATTAGTATTTAGTCTTTCTTTTACTTATCTGACCTTGTTGTAATTATTATGGAGGAGGTATGTGCTTACTTCTTAGTTGTTTAAGTTATAAACTAGTTGTTTATAGCTTTACCTTATCCTTTCTTACGCATTCTTACTCCTACTTATATGCTTTTGTTCTTAATGTTAATGGTGGTATCTAATGAATATAATAAATTGATTACTCTAAAATATACTTAGACATTTTATCTAATTAAAAATTTTCTTTTATTAGCTGGGGCCCTATCATTATGAAACTGATAATGATAAGTTCAGAGTTCTGTGAAGCATTTGATAAAGTGGAAGACTTACCTTTGGAAGAGGAGTGTGCACCTGAAGATCTTTAGGCTTAGTCTCTTTATTTATTGCATTATGAGGCCGGGTATTATTTTTCAGTTTTTATAAACTATTTATATTGTAATAATACAAGTTAAAACTTTATTTTCTGCACTTTACTTATTCTGAGATATTGTATTTATATATGATGGATGGATGTTTGTATTTATGCTTCCGCACTCTGTTCTCTTTGTATTTACATTTAGTAATGAATTCCTTGAATAATGACAAAGTCTTTGATTATAACGGGTTAGTATAGTCACTAGCCTAATCATAAGCAAGGACCTTGTGTGGCGCCCCACCTCTTAATCCACAAGAATTAAGTTAAGGGGTGGTGTGTCACTCTAACTAACCCTTCATTTATAATTGGATTAGGATGAAATCCACAATCTACCTAATAAGGGAAGGAGTGAGCATAGAATCAAACATTCAGTCACTATCTAAGTAAACATACAGAGTGCAGAAGCGATTTGCAATGTAAAACATCCAAGCATCACAACATAAATATAAAGAAATGTATTTCAGAACATAAGTATAGCATCCAAATACGCAGTCATCAGTACCTATATTATTACATCAATTTAAGTTCAAATAATAAAGATAAAAGTGCGCTCATCCTCACTTAAAGAATAGAAGGGCTAAACAGCTGCTTCTTCCACAGGCTCCTCCTCCGGATATGGCTCCACACCAATATACTGATTGTCCAACTGAGAGGATCTGCCATTGTCGGTTTCACAATGTAGGGCCCCAGCCAAAAAAGAGAAAAATCTAGTTAGACAATTATCTAAGTACATTTTAAGCTGATAAGTTTTATATGTGTTATGCAATATCACCATTCTATAACTTCTAAGCAGCAAATATATAAGGGAGCAGCAAGCAATACAACATAAAAGAAAAGTTATAAACCATCATTTATAACTTAAGCAAAAAGAGAGGCTAAGACATACCTCAAATGTAAGCTAAACAAGGTAAGGCATATAAATATACATAATCAAATAAGTGCTGTAAGAAGAATACTACATCCTAAACATGCCGGTGATCAAAAAAAACATGCCAATTAAAATAAAATAACTCTGCAGTGGTACATATAAATAACAACAAGATTCTAACATCCTAATATATATAAAAGCAGTATAAAGAAGTAGCTGACTGAATAAAAACACTGAAAGGTAAATACAACATCATAACTGCATATATAAATATCCGTGCATCGACTGCCATATAGAAAAGAGCTAATCTAGCCTATTGAACATCAAAGGGTCTTAGCACCATTACGGCTAAGTCACAAAACTGTGTACCCCTAGCGACATAAGGAGGCTAGGCAACTAAGCACACAAAAGTAATCGAAGGATCTTAGCACCAGTATGACTAAGGCACCAACTGTGTGCCCCTAACGACATAAGGAGGCTAGTAAACCAAGCACACAAGGTAACCTTAACACCAGCACGGCTAAGGCACCAACGGTATACCCCTAGCGACATAAGGAGGCTAGAAAACTAGGCACACAACAAAATAGGTCCTTCTCCTAGTGACATAAGGAGGCTAGGCAATAAGGACATATCTGAGAGGCAGCTCATATAACCATCATCTTTTTATTAATCACTTTAATATTTTCCCAAGGAATCTATGAGGTCCACATTTTCCTAACATTTTATTCATGCATCAAAAATCTTATATGATATGCTCAAGAAAATATGGCATGAAAGTACAAGGAATGCATAGCAACAAAATATCAAATAGAAGCAAGGGACTCTACTAAACATGGTGATATCATTTGTTTTCTACTTAACCATTCTAACTATTTCAAGTTACACAAGTTCAGGATCACCATTTTCCTACTATCGAGTGTAACTTAAGAATTCGTCCTTACAAGTTAAAAAGGATTAGAACTGATCAGGTTCTAATCTAGTTCAATCGGATAGACGGCTACGAGTTAAATTAATAAATCATATGTCCTAGTTTGATGAATTTAGACGTTCTAACTAAGATCTGATCAAGATCTTCTAAACCTACAAATTATGGATTAAACACTACGAGATTTAGGTTTAATCACATAATCCAAAATGGATAAGACCTAAGTTCTAGGTTTTATTCTATAAGTGATATACTAGTTAAGGCCAATCCTATTAAGTAATCAAGCTTAATATGATGAATCTCCTATCTTAAATCTAAGGTTAAAAGACAAAATAATCAGAATAAATTGTAAAATAAAAGAAAAGTCTATAAACTATTAAAACCAAGGTTTCACCCATTGAGTAACCCATTTACCTAATGAATGAACTCTAACCTATGATCTAGTCCTAGTCTCAGGAAAGGTCCTTAAGGTGTAGTGTTTAAGACTTAGAAGAATCCTCGAATCTGACCTAATGGTTGGTTTCACTCACTTAGATGTCACTAACATAATTATAATATTAGTTTCAATATTTTGGAATGTTAACTAAAGGTTATGGGTACTTAGTCCAATCTTAGGGCAAAATGACCATTTTGGCCCTACTTTAAGGGTCAAAAAGTTAACTTTTTTACTTACATGTCAGAATTGAATTCTCTTAATTTCAACTGATTCCTTACTGTCTAACTTGAAGATAAACAGTAAGTACGTCCAAATTGGACTTCAAACGATCAAGTTATAACCAAAATGAGGCCAGGAGTATTTTGGTCATTTTCCAAATTTCTAGGAGTTAGATCCTAAATATTATTTTAGTTTATTGATGACATTGAAATTTTAAACTAGTTAGCATCTTGAATATTTAAATTTGGAGTTGATTTGGCTAAGTTATGGCTGTTTGAAGTCTAGGGGCATTTTGATCATTTTTCATTGAGAATTCTAGGGTTGACTTTTTATCCTGATGTCCAAATGAGAAAACTAATACTACTACAGTGATGGGGCCGCTCTCCTGAGCATTTTAAGACCCATATTGATTATGTTCTGATAACTGAGTAAGAAGTTATGAGGTTCTAAAGAGGTCCTAAAATATTACCTCGATATGCGTACCCCGAAATTAATTTTTACATTACACCATTTGATTCTTTACATTTTTCTGAGTATTTTAAGACCTATATTGGCTATGTTTGGATCATTCCTACAAAAAGTTATTAAGCTTTTAAGATTTACTATTCAAAAATATAATTTGTATTAATTTACTATTCATTTATTCAAATTAAATTAATTTACTGTTCATTCCTAAAGTTATATATATATTTTTGAAATTATTTATCTTTAGTTAATCTGTGATTAATTAAGCTTAATTATTAATTAATAATAATTAATTCATTAATTAATTAACTAAATTATATAATATGATTATTTTATTGTTGAAAAGTCATTAGCACTAATTACTATTTAATTAACCTTAATCACCTATTAATATCCAATTAAGAATAATTAATTATTGTTTGCTGTTTAATAATCATTAATTATTCTAATTACTGTTAAGGTTTAATTAATATTAAAATAATCCTAATTAATCTCTTAATTATTAATTACAGTTAATTAATTAATGTTACTGTTCAAAGTCATTAACACTAATCCTAATTTAATTAACTACTAACTATAATTAATTAATTTAATTAACTGGCTGACTGGGCAATGGGCTCTACCTATGACACGTGGCAGCACCTGATTGGGTGCTGCTCTGCGTGTGGACCCCACTGTACACGTGGCATGCCCAGAGGCTGCCATGTGGCAATGTGGGCCCCACGGGGATGCCGAAAGGTCGCGGGTGACCGGGCAGTGGGTCCCACTTGACATGTGGCGGGCCCAGAGGCTGCCACGTGGCACTGTGGGCCCCATAGGGAAGCCGAACTGCAGGCGGAGAAGACAACGCACGGATGAGGACCCCGCTGCCACACGGCAGCCTCTGGCAACAGGGCAAGAAACAAAATAAAAGAGGGACGCAGAACAATCGCCCAAGGCCAAAGCAGCGAGGAGGACGAGCGGAGAGGGAACTCTCGTCCGTCGGCCGAGCCGACGAAAGGAGACAATGACGAGAAGGATCGCCCTAGATCCGCCGCACAGCCCTAGCCCGAGAGCCAGAGAAAAAAAAAATCATATTCTCTTCATATATATATATATATATATATAGAAAATAATTAATTTTTTCTGTAGGATAAGACACACGGTAGACCCCTCACGCCCACGTGGCACGATTAAATTGGATTCAAAACAGCGGCGGGTTCCACAAGAGTTGAGTACTGTCGGGGGTGGGACCCACACACTATGTGTCTTCATTAGGATACGACAACGCACGGATGAGGACCCTGCTACCACGCGTCAGCACATGAGTCCGAACCGGCTACACGTAACTCGGGCCGACAACGCGTGACTCGGACCTGTCACTCTCGATCCGGTCCGAGAAGGATTGGGAGACCCTTCACCTCTCGCAAATCGCACGCTTTTAGGGTTAGCGATGGAGGATTAAGCTCGATTCGAGCTTCAATCGAACGATACACACACAATAATTGCATGGTAATGAATAATAGCAGCATACGAAGTTAAAATTAGGTAAGTCATACCTTGGAAGAACGGTTTCAGAAGGATCTAGGGTTTGATTCGAAATCGTTCTGCTTCCTTACTTGTTCAGATTTCATAAACCGGGAAGATGGGTCATTTGAGGATTTAAATGGAGCTTAGAGCGGTCGGGAGAGGTGATGGGAGCTCCATCCAGCGGACCTGGCCCCGCATGCACATCGCGAGGACACGCGGATAACCCTTGCGAGCGAATGGGAGAGACGGTCTCTCGACCGTCTGATCTTGTGATCGGACGGTTCGAGATAACCGTCAGATCAAATGGCGGGAACATAATAAAATGGATGGCGTTAAGAAATATGTGATGGCGCCGTTAAACACATTTAAATAATATTAATATTATTTTAATTTATTTCAATTTTATTAATTAATATTAAATAATTAAACGTATTCCAAAATTTTCCAATATATCACCCTTAGCTAATTGAGGTGTGAGGAATGCAATGGCGCAATCAGATTTTTGTTTCGACGAGTATCTAATTATTTAATTTTTCGGGAGATTTAAATAATATTAAAATAATCGCCAAAATTTTGACAACTTCTAGTTGACACGAAACCATCACCCCTTAGCAAATTTGGGGGCAATTAGCACAAAAGTGAAGTCTATTTTTTGATTTGAGATCAATATAGACATGCCAATTTCTAGGGTTTTTTGGATTTTCCAAAAATCAAGATTTTGATCCATTTAATTCTTGATTTAGACTAGATCTTAGAGATGAGTACTAAATTACTTAATTAAGGTACTAGAATCATAATTATGACTTGAATTAACTGTCTTAAGTAACAACTTAGGTTATTACAAACTCCCCCACTTAAGAATGATGTCGTCCTCGACATCACTCAAGTGAGAATAATAAGACTTTAATGAAAAGGACATATTGAAATGAAAAGAAGTTAAGAAAGTACCTGAATTAAAGAGATTAGGATATTTTTGCTGCATATCCACTTCTTTCTCCCAAGTGGATTCTTCTCGCATATGGTTCTTCCATTGAATTTTAACCATTGGAATGGATCGATTTCTTAACTGCCTCTGATTGCGAGCTAAGATTTTGATTGGTTCTTCAACATAAGATAAATCTGGCTAGATGGATACGGCTGGAAGCTGAACTAAATGCAAAGGATGTCGAAGACATTTTGGCAATGATGAGATATGAAATACATTATGAACAACAAAAAAGTCTTCAGAAAGCTTTAATTTATATGCAGTAGAGCCTATCCTTTTTAATACTTCAAATGGACCAATGTAGTGAGGGCTAAGTTTCCTAGCTACTCCAAATTGAAATACTCCTTTCATAGGACTGACTTTAAGATAAGCAAAGTCTCCAGCATTGAAATTTAAAGGATGATGGTGAGCATCGTGATATTTGCTTTGACAATCTTGTGCAACTTTAACTCTCTGCTAAATTAATGGCACCTTTTATTTGTTTCTGCAACTAAGTCAGATCCAAAAGGCTGTACACTACCAGTCTCAGACCAAGCAAGCGGAGTGCTACATTTTCTTCCATATAATGCTTCATAGGGTGCCATACAAATGCTTGCTTGATAACTATTATTATAGGCAAACTCTATAAGAGGAATGTGGTCTTCCTAGAAACCACCAAAATCTAAAATGCATAGATGTAAAAGATCTTCAAGAATTTGATTAACTCGTTCTGTTTGTCCATCTATTCGTGGATGAAATGCAGTACTCATGGCCAATGTAGTGCCCAAATCTTGATGCACTGTGATCCAGAATTTGGAAGTGAATCTACTACACGATCTGAAACAATTGATCTTGGAATGCCATGGAGTCTGATAATGTCTCTAATATATAGCTTTGCCAGTCTTTCCACGGAATCAGTCTGTCTCATTGGAATAAAATGGGCCAATTTGGTTAATCGATCAACTATGACCCAAAAAGAATCAGCACCCAATCTAGTCTTGGGTAAACCCATAACAAAATCCATGGAAATATCAAGCTATTTCCATTCTGGAATAGATAGAGGATTAAGAAGTCATCCAGGTCTTTGATGTTCTACCTTAACAAGATTACAAGCATGATATTTTGACGCGAATTCAGCCACACCCTTTTTCATGCCGGGCAACCAAAATGATCTCTTCAAGTCATGATACATTTTAGTGCTCCTTGGGTGGACTTGATAACCTCTTGATGCATTGACTTGGGAATCCATATACGATTATCTTGATATATCACTGTACCGTGCAATTGCAAATCATGATGGCGATCACTTTCAATATCCATCTTGAACTTTAAGTATTCATCATCTTTAGTTTGAGAGATAGAAATATCTCTGTGAAAGGTGGTTCTATATTGATGTTAGTTAATATTGAGCTCATCACATCACCACTAATAGGAACACTTTCCATCTTTTGAAATTTTTATGTTAATGAACTTGTAGCAATCATTGCTGATAATGTTGTACAATGACTGAGGGCATCTGCCACCACATTTGCTCTACCAGGGTGGTACTGAATATCTAAATCATAGTCACTAATGAGTTCAAGCTATCTTCTTTGACAACAATTTAATTCATGTTGAGTGAAAATGTACTTTAAACTCTGGTGATAAGTTAAAATAGAGCATTGAACTCCGTATAAATAATGATGCCATATTTGTAATGCAAAAATTACTGCAACAAGTTCTAGATCATGTACAGGATAATTTCTCTCATGTGGCCTCAACTGATGCGAAGCATATGCACTAACTTCCCCTTCTTGCATTAAAACACATCCTAATCCAGTTCTTGAAGTATCAGTATACACTTGATAGTTCAAATATTCTTTTGGTAGCACTAACACTAGAGCGGCAGAAAGTGCATCTTTTAAAGTTTGAAACACATTCTCACATTCAGAACTCCAAATAAATGGGATAGCTTTCTGAGTGAATTTTTTCAATGGAGAAGCAATTTGAGAGAAACCTCCAAAAAGCTTCTTATATCTATTACTGTCTTGGGTTGTACTTTATACTGGATTGCACTAATTTTCTATCGATCTACTCGGATTCCTTGAGCATCCACTACATGGCCCAAAAAAGCTACAGAATTTAGCCAGAATTCACATTTAGAGAATTTTACAAAGGGTTCATGGTTACGTAAAGTTTCTAATACTGTTCTTAAATCGCTCAGGGTCTTTGAATAGATGAGAATATCATCAATGAATACAATAACAAACTTGTTCAAATATAGCTTTAGGACTCGCTACATCAAGTCCATAAAAATTGATGGTGCATTTGTGAGTCCAAAAGATATTACAAGAAACTCATAGTGTCTATACCGTGTATGAAACACCGTTTTCTCCACATCTGAATTCTTTACTTGAAGTTGATGATATCCTGATCTTAAATCAATCTTGGAATATACTACTGCACCAGATAATTGATCAAATAAGTCATCAATTCTAGATAGTGAATATTTGTTTTTAATAATAACTTTGTTCAATTCTCTATAATCTATATACATCCTCATTATACCATCTTTCTTTTTGATAAATAAGATTGGTGCTCCCTAAGGAGACATGCTAGGTTTAATGAAGCCTTTATTTAAGAGTTTTTATAATTTCTCACTAAGTTCTTGTAATTCTTTCGGAGCCATTTTGTAAGGTGCTTTAGAAATTAGTTGTGTATCAGGAATTAGATTTATTGAAAACTCTACTTCTCTTGGTAGAAGTAACCCAGACAAATCTTCTGGAAATACATTGGGAAATTCTTTAACAACTCTAATTTCTGAAAGTGGGATACCTTCTTTACTTCCGCCAATCATGGTGACTAAGAATGCAACACAGCCATTAGTTACCAACTTTTCTACTTGGATTGTATTAATCAACGAACATTGGGTACTAAACCTCCCTGTGAAGGTTTCGGCAGCATCTTGTGATGACAACGTAATTTTCTTTTGTTGACAATTAATCATAGCATTATGTGCGCTAAGCCAATTCATTCCTAATATGATATCAAAATTTGATATAGGTAGAATGATTAACTTGGCCTGGAATGTCTTCTTATTCAAGGGTACTTGGAGATTACATAATTGAGTTGTGCTAAGTTGGGTTCCAGAAGGAAGCCCAACATTTAAGGTTCTAGCCATCTTATAACATGGCAACTTCAAACTTTTAGCAAAGCTTCTAAATATAAATGAACGACTTGCTCCCATATCAAATAGTATTTCTCAAGAATAGTCATTCACACAAATGGTTCCTAAATAAAGCATACTTAACTATGATTAATTCAATTTACTAATGCTTGGAATAAGAATTCAGAATTAAATATATGTACCTAATATGACATTGTTATCTTCAGTAGCCTCTACTATAGTAAGGGTGTAAGCACTAGCAAGTCCTGAAGGCTTCTTGTTAAAGACTTATCATTGAGGAGGCTTGAAGGTACTAGGTTGAGCTGTAATATTTCCAACCCTCCTTTGAGCTGATTTGTATTTAGTCTTGGATCTGGTGCTATCTCATGGCAGTCCAAGAAACAAAAAGGTTATAGCTCTGCCAACTACTGAAGCAGAGTATAATTCTCAAACTATTGCAAGTTGTCAAGCTGTTTGGTTAAGAATGGTGTTGCAAGATTTGTTGAAACCTCAAGGAAAATGTACTATTCTATTTTGTGACAATCAAGCTGCAATAGCACTGACCAAGAATCTGGTCTTTCATGGAAGGATGAAACATATTCGAATAAAATATCATTTCAATTGAGAGCTACTCAATGATAAAGAAATTCAAGTCATATTCTGTAGCACCAAAGGTCAAGCTGTGGACATTTTTACAAAAGCGTTGAAGCCTATAGATTTTGCTAAAATGAATATAAAGATCAGAGTTCTGAAAATTTAACTTAAGGGGGAGTATTAGTATTTTAAGTTAAATTTTCAATTATTATTTTTTTTGCTTTGTGAGTAAAGAGGCGTGTCTCTTCATTAGGGTTTTTTGTTTTTGGTGTGCCCTTTTTATTTGGGATGTATCCTTTCGTTGACACCGCTCAGTCTATTATATTTACTAATGTATCTAATAAATTAGAATAACAAATTTTTTTTTTTTTAAGATTTCCTATAATGACCCCAATATTGAGAATTACTTAACTCAACATTGATACGTCACCACAATACCTAATACTAGATTAAAATAAAACTAATCCAAATCATTAGATATATTGTTTGGCCAAGGATTTAGAAGAGGGTCTTAAGTTAAGATGAAAGGGAAGTTTTGAAATGTGTTATGCAATTTATACATGAAGATGCAATGCGTACTAGGACATGATAGAATATTAATTTAAAAGCAACTGATGTGAATACTTGCAAGTCTAGACATGAGGATTCTTAATTATTTAATAAGTATTTAACATGTGAAAACTTAAGTCTACAATTTTGCCAATTCTAAGTTATAAATTTATTAAATATTTTGGCAGAGTTTTCTTTGTAAATGGTTAAAGAAACACCTGCAAGGTAGACATACAAGACTTCCATTCCAATGGAAGTTATAATTGAAAGAAAAACAAGCTAAAACTAGTATGTAATCAATCCATTACATAGGATTATTTAGTTGTAGTTCTAGTATAGAGTCAATCCATTACATAGGATTACTCATTTCTAATTCTAAAATAAAGTCAATCCGTTATATGAGATTACTTATTTCCAATTCTAAAATAGAGTCAATCCGTTATATGGGATTGCTCATTTACAAATCTAAAAGTTTAAAGGAAGAAAATCACAAGTGTAACAATTATCTACCCTAAGGTATACTCAATTTACAAGCATTCATTATATACATATAGATAAGGAGAACTTCTCAACCTAGACAAAAAACTATTTTTCAATTCTAGAAGTACTATAGTATTTATCTAATTCTAATTAACATTCTAAGTAGATATACAACTAATGACTTAGTTAATAATCATTTTTATACATTTATAATCATCCATTCATTCATTACATCTGTCCATTCATTCATCACAAGCATTTAATTATAAACTAAGCTCCAACACAAGTGTAGTAAAAGTAAGGTAAATGACATTAATTGCAAACCAACAGTAAACTTAAATGAAAAAAACTAAATGAAAGCTCACTTGTAATTTAATTTAAAAGATATATAATTTTATTATATGATAAGTGGAAGCAGCTAGCTTTTAGCACTTGGTCCAGCTCCACTAGCCTCCAAATGCATTTGATCTATCATATTTTGACATTTAAATGTGATAGGGCAAATCCAAGAAATAGAAAATCTGGTTAGACTAAATAGTCTAAGTACATTTTAAGATTAGCTAAGCATGTTATTATTTTAATTGGATATTACTACTAGTTACAAGAAAAGCACAAGCATTGGTGCAATAAGATAAGCATACAAGTGTGAAAAATTAAGTAAGAAAAGATAAAGTGAGTTAGAATACTCACTTAAATATATGTCTTAGCCTGTATATAAAATAAGGGTAAAAGCATCCTAAATAAGCTAGAAAGAAACTAATGTGCATATGAAAGTAAATAAAGTAAAGCATATATATGTTCAAATGAACTTATGCTAAGTAAGAAAAAGAAATAGTGAAGCATTTAAATGTAATTTTAGAAACATTCATTAAAATCTAAGTAGACTATAAACAAGTAAAGTACAGTACTAAATCATTAAAAATGCATAGTAAGGAAATTGAATGAAGATCTTAGATTATTAGTCTAAGATTCACATAGTCTAGAATTATGGAAAGTAACATAGCTAAAAGCTATGATGAGTCTTAACAATCTATAAGATTAAAGAAGATCTCACATATTAATTAATTGAAGTTATTTTAATTTGTACTCATTTTATGGGCATATTCAGAATGAAAAGAGAAGTTAAACACGTCTGTTTAACAACTAAAGAAAAATAGGGTCAAAATCTAAAACACTCACATTCACCCTCTGAGAATGTGAGGTCTCATTATAACTCTTTCTTCAGCCTGCCCTAGACTGATCCACCAATATGAACCCATATTAATTTTAATATGAAATTTTTATTCATGCATAATGTCTTATATGAATGATATAAATGAATATGGCTCAAAGCTAAGCAAGCATTCAAGGGAAATTCAATAATTGTAACTAAGTGATATCCAAAGTTATCTAATTTTAATGAATTACTTAATGATTGGAGCTAATTGAGCTCCCAATTAACTTTGAGATATTGATCTCAAGTTAATTGTAAGTATAGTAGTAGTTGGGGTTTTGAAAACAGTAGTTTCAATTCAATTAGTATGATATGATAAAATAATTTATAAGTATAATTGATACTATTAGGAACTAATTCTTATTCACATCTTAAGCTATAAGATTCAATTAGGCTAACTAAAATTGAGATTTATAAGACTAGTAGGAAAGGTAGATTAAATAAACACTATAATTAAGGAGATTAAGTGTTAAGACTCTATACATAAAACTCATCTCTTTGAATTGAATTCGGAAGGATCTATATAAAAAAAATTAACTATTAATTAACTAGATTTACTCAAAAGGAAAGGTTTAAGGAATTCGAGGAAATGAGTGTATGATTTAAAAACTCTATGTTTCCTATAAGTTGAAGGTTTAAGAAGTCAATAGGATTCCTAAACTATTCTCATGAGTTTCGGACTCCTACTACAATTCTTTAAGAGACTTAATAATTAACATTAAGTGAGCTAAGGTTTAATCTAATAACTTAAGGTTGGTTTTAATAATTTCATCTGCCTTATTTAAAGCACACCATACCCAAAACCTATAATATTAAGCCTTAAATAAACTAGGTCTCCATTTACTCATACTATATCAGATTAAACTTTGAGAGGCTCAATAGATCCTTCATCTGGATCAAGGGTTGAAATCATATGATGATCGAGTACTAACCTAACATCTCCTTATTTTTCTAAATGCATTTGACTTTGATTAAATTATGATTAATTGTTGGCTTTAAATCTAAATAAGATGAATTCAACTGATAATAAAAAAGAAAAGGGCTATCAACTCAAAATTTGAAGTAGAAATGTATCTACTAATACCTATGAGAAGACACCTAAAGTTATAAAGAAATAAAACTAACACCACTTGACCTATTTTATAATTCTACAAAATAATTCCAATTTAAGGTACTCTACAAGCTAATACATTTATATGTATATATAATTCTTAAAATAAAAGATATACATATAATACTTATGAGAGATTTATAAGTATACTTAATAGAGCTAAGACTAAGGATTCTAAAGATACACCCAAATTGGCACTATTATGAGAGTGAAACTCAAGAGGAATAAAAATCTAATTACACTATATAATTAATAAAATAGGTTCACTTAGTATAAATGAAAAAAACTGAGCATCAGTTAAATACAATTGAATAGAACATCAAAAGGGTACAAGGAAAAACTTGCACAAAATTAAATTATGAAATTGGGCAAGTGATTTGCTCCTAAACAGTACAAAAGTAGATTTATTTATCTCTTATATATTGTGCCAGATTACCAATGTTGCAAATGTAATGAGTCCGTTTAAAAAGATCCTAAAATCTGCAACACAAGGAAATATATAGACTTCATTAAAAAGGATATAATACTTGACATATATATATATATATGAGAGTTTATAATTGACAAGTGATCTATATTTAAATATCAGCATTACTAGAAGGTACAATTACGTCGTGAAGAAGTGCGATGCAGAATGCAAAGTCATACTAATTCACAAAGGCAAAATTCCAAACAAAAACAAATTTTAAATTTTTGAGATATTCTAGCTTGAAGGAGTTTAGATTATTTAAAATTAGTTGAACGGATCACATGAGACTTTATTGTGATAAAAGGCAGGTAATGAATATTAATCCAAATCTTATGCAACATGACATTTAAATATGTGATGACCCATGTTAGGTTGGTAAGAACCAAACTAACATCGGATGCATTTTTCTGCAGGATCATATTGGCAGTTAGATAAAATAGTAGTTAACAAACATTCAAGCCATTCACATAAAAGAAACGACATTCATTCAATTTAAAATAAAAACAACATCCATAATTTATTATATGAAATTCAATATACATCAAACTATTAATCCTAGAAGGGGCAGTTATTTTCCTGCGCTACGCCTCTAGATTATATCAACCGCCTCCAACTGTATTTGATCTGGCATTATAAAAATAATGCCTTAGTGCACATTCTAAATACAAATGATATTAAAAATATACTTAAAGTATAGCGGAAGGAAAAGAAAAAATGAGATAATATTTGCAGGGAAATACAGTGTGTTTCAAATAAAAGATGATGATGTTACTAGCAACGATAAATATTTTGTTCACATGCCAAATGTCAAAAGGAAAAGCAATAATAGCATATGTTTATGTCTATGATATCATGAAATAATAATAGCAGTTATGTTTGGCAAAGCCAGAACCATGAGGCTGGGTTCATATGCATTTAAGCATAAACCTTCACCTGGATCCACTTAAGGGTCTCAGATGGCAACGTGCATTTAAGCAACCTTTACCTGTGCCTCCCTCAAAGGCTCCAGATGGCACCCTTATAGCTCCCGAGGACTAGCCCCATCCCTAACCTAATCATGCTCCATTTCGGAACCCTTCTTGCAACATTCACAAGACACATAAACATCATTCAATTTCTCTTACATCATTAGTAGTAAGAATAACATATCAAGTAGTAATAAGCTCAAAGCGATGCATAAGCAGTAATTGAAAGTAAAAGCATATAAAGTAATACCTAGTGTACCTTTTGTGTTTGACTTAACTAGATGAATCACTCACAACGTGTTGTATCTACAAAAATTATAATTGAAAACTTTATTTTAATTATGATTTGCAATAGAATATAGGTTTTATCAAAATGATCTAACCACTCGATAGATCTATATAGGATTTGCATTAGGTTTGATTATGTTTATTCTAAACAGCTACATATTGGTTTAATACATAAGCTCTAAGAATTCAATCTAAACTAAACCTTCACTAGAAAGGGACAAAATAACTTTAATCGAATGATATTCTAAATCAGATCATCGTATAGAAGTAAAAGAATCATTTTTTTTTTTAATCACTAGAGTGATCTAACTAATCAAGATTCAATAAGTGTTTATTAGATAACCATGAGTTAAAATATTAGGCTACATATAAGAAAAATAATTGGACTATAATTGGATCAACAATATTTACATGAAATGTAGATCTATAATTAAATAGATCAAATGATGTACCAAGGTTGTAGGTAAATTATATAATATCCATGCAATTAATTAACTTAGTCTAACACATTCATATAGACATTTAGTTGGACATCTAGCATAACCTCCAATTGATTTATATTTTTAACCTAAGTATGCATGCAAACTTAACAATTATCAATATAAAATTATGTTTCATGATTTCTGATTCTTGATTCCCTTCTTATGAATCTTATTAGGGAATGACTTAATAAATAAACCAAAGCTGAGATTTGATATTTAGGGTTTGATACTATTGCATGCTAATAGATTAACTGAATTATACTACTTACAAAAATTGCAATCTAAAACTTGAAATCAAATCAATTTATTATATTATAATTTTAATATTATTATTATTACGATTATGATTAATATTGTTATTATATATATATATATATATATATATATATATATGTTTTATCCCTGTAAGAGGCTCGATAGAAACTTTACCTTGCAGTCGAGAGGACGAGTCGATTCGCACGGATGCAAAGGATCGAGCGATCTGCGTCGAATGGAGGTGGGAGAGGTCGGCGCTTCGTCAATTCGGTGAGGGCACCGCACGCGAGCAGTGGTCGAGCGCTACGAGCTCAAGGTGTCCGTCTCTTGGCGCATGAGAGGAAGGAGGATCGAGCGCGATCGGCTTTTACGACTGGACTTCGGCTCAGGTGCGCTTCTACGGCTTGAGTGGAAGAGAGGGAGAGGCGAGGGGAGGTTGTGAACGGTGAGGGGTCGTATGCCATACGCTCGGTTATATAGGGTGTGCGTGCGTAACGCACACCCGTTTGAACCGACCGGCCTCTCCTCAAAAACACCCGTAGATTTAGGGATAATGGCGTAACAACCTTAATTTGCTTTTAATGGGGAATTTTATTTAATTTTGTAACTGCCAGTTTTGAAAACTTTCTAATTTAGGTATTAAAACTGAAAAATCTAATTTTCAGCGGGATTTTAACAATAAATTGATAATTGCGGGATATTTAGCGAATCGGGAATTCAAGGTATACCTTATAATGACCTAGGGTCATTACAAAATAGGTTGAGATCAAAACTTCATAAAAGCAAGCTAAGCAATGAAATTATATTCACTCAGTTTGTCTCCTCGGGAGATCAATTTTTTCTTTCTTTTTATGAAATAACTTTCTAATGCTATGCAACATAAGACTGCTTTACAAGCTTGGGCATATGGACGTCCATCCATCAACTTGAGAGGGAGTTGAAATTGGAGTTAGGGTAGTACCTGTGGGGTTCACCGATTGCTCCGATGACGATAAAAGGGGTATGCTCCAAGCCTCCGTTCGCAGCTAAAATCGCCTAAGCAGGAGCTCTCCGAAGAATGAGAACAATTCAATGAATGTCAAGAGCCTCGAAATAATGCTTAGGGCTTGGTTTTGAGTTGAGAAGAAAGGCAGCCGGCACTCATACGGAAACTGCGCCAAAGGCAGGCCACGATCGCCCCTCTGAGGAAGACGTACAGGGCTCCTCTCATCGTTGTTCGATCAACCGCAAACGCTTCATCCACCAAAGGTTCGCGTAGGGAGAGCTTCGCAAAAACTTAGGAAAATCGGTGGGAGTCTGCCGAAGGTTCGGGTTTAGGATTAAGTAAGATTTAAATAGATAAATAATAATGTTAAATATAATATTTTAATATAGAATTAATTAATCAAATTTAAATAAGCAAATGCACTCCAAAAAATATCAAAAATTCATTTTTATCTAATTGAGGTGTGGTGAACTCAAAAATAAAATCAAATTTTTGATTGGAGGTCAATTTAATTATTTTAATTTTCTGGATATTTAAATATTATTAAAATATTTGGGGAAAATTTGACGACTTTCAAACAACTTCAAAATACCACCCATAGCTAATTTGGGTGTGGTGAGTTCAATGATGGACTCTATTTTTTATTCTGAGGTCTAAATAAATTATGCATTCTCAAAATTATCAAAAAACTAGAAAATATTGGAAATATCAAATGATCTCCAAATCATACGAAATTTGAAATGGAGGCTTCTAAAACTATTATAAGACTAATGGAAAAGGATTATATTCAATTATGTCACTAATTGACGGGTAACAACACACATTTCCTAACGCCTTCGTCACCCGCCTAACTCGCTATTCTGGCACCCTCTACTGCAAGGTCGGCTTGCCTTGCTGATCCTTCTGCTGCCATCTGAACAACATTTTTTAATCTTCTTCTTTCTTCTATTGAAAATGTATATAAGGCTATTCATGGTTTATGATGGATGCGCTTTTGAGCTTAATTGAAATCAGCATCAAGTAATGGTGGAGAATTGATCCATGAGTAGTAGGCATCGTTTTGAAGTTTCTTATGCGGCTTTTAACGGTAACTTGCAAAAGAAAGTATAAAAGAATCGTCCACACTTCAAAAAAATTCATTAAAGCAGATTTATTTATTTATATTAAAATAAAATAAATATTAATTTTAAAATTTTTATTGAAATAATGTTCAAATATTTTTAGATGAATTTTTTAGGTATTATATAAGCAAATATAAATAATATTTTACATGATAAAAATAATCTAAATAGGTCGTGGCACCCAAAATAGAAAATTTGAATTTGGGCTGGAAAAGTTCTAAAAACCAATGTGGGCTCCATAGTTGCATAGTTAGCTTAAGTTAAGACCCAAATGATGAATTCATCTAACTCTAGTCCACATTAGGTGGCTGGATGAAGCCCTTTTTAGCCTAGGAGTTCCTTATAGAAGTTGTAAAGGATAAAGAGGATATAGAGGTTGCTAGCCAAATTATAAGATGGGTTCACTGTAGGTTCTAACTGTAGTTTAGCATCGAGCCAAATTGATGGGATTGAGTCAAAGCAAAAAGGATGCATTGTGGGGCCCCGTACCCTTCGTGGCCATGCTAATACTGATATTAGCATAAATATGGGGGTACGGTGTTCCAACTATGGCAAATCCCCAACTCAAGTAGAGTCAGGTAAGACCCAACTCACCTTAAGCCAAGAACTTATCACCTAGAACTGTAAATATACATCAATATATCAAAGTAGCGAAAGCAGGAAACAGTATAGTATAACATCCACATCATAGCATAGTATAAAAGAGTAAAAGAAATAGTAACTCAGCTTAAGTGCAGAAAGTAAATACATTCAGAATTTAATTATTACAAACTGAATTAAAAGAAAGAAAATATCTCTCAAACTCACTACATAAAAAGGAAAAGGCAATCTAACTAAGCGGCAGCAGGAAGATCCTCCTCCTGCACTGGCTCCTCTTCTGCAGAACCATCAACGAACAGCTCCAAATCTGACATTTGTCGGTATCACAAATGCCAGGGCCCCAGCCAACAAAAGAAAAAGGTTACAGTTAGACATATTGTCTAAGTATATTTTAAGCTATTAAGTGAACTAAATATTTAAAGATATCACATTTAATTACTTTAAATATGCAAGCATTATAAGGTGCATCAAGCTACAAAGAGAATAATAGCTATAACTATTCATTTATAACTGAGCAACAAGTATGTATAAGAATATGAAATTAAGTAAGGTAAGGCTAAAGAGCAAAAACAACTGCAAGTACTAAAATAAATTGATCCTAACATGCTTATGATCATATGAAGACATGCTAATTTTATAAAAGTAAACTATACGAAAAGGTGCTGAAATAAACATACAAAACTAGCATCCTAAATATATCAATATTTATTAATTACTTAATAAGAACATATATACAAGCATGCAGATTTAATATGTAAAAGGCCACTGAAGTATGTGGCAAAAACAAGCTAAGAGCATAAATGCTAAAAAAGTAAAGCCACTGAGACATGTGGCAAAGCAACTGAAAGCACCAAAACTGAACTGAAGTAAAAATAAGCCTAAAACATAGTATTGCCATATCAGAGACAAGCCAAATAGGGCCTCTGAACAGAAAGTCCAACATGTGTCCATCTAAGGCACATCAGAGCTAGGTCCGAGTTGAACTTATAAAATAAGACATGTATCCATCCTAGCCAAGCACTGGGCTAAGTCCGAGTCTATTCTACAACAAAACTAAAACTGAGGAGGCAGACTAAGCTAGGACATACCCTACTGAACTAAATGCACTAAAAGAATTGAGTAAATGTTATGCTTTGTAAATACTAACTTAGGATGTACTTTCCATATCCTAAGTTCTCTTATTATGCTCAAGGAACAAGGCTTAATATTCAAGGTGTGCAGAGCAATCAAAGTCAAAGTAAGCAAGAGATTTAATTAGACTTGTATGATATCTGTTGTTATCTAAATTATCCAAATCTAACTATTCTATGAAGATACAAGTTTAGGATCTCTAATATCCAGCTATTGAGTATAATCTCAGATTCAAGACCTTAATGTCAACATTAGAACTTAACAAGTTTTAATTCAAAATCAAGTGACAACTATAAGGGTTTAAAGTAAATAAATCAATGATCTAATTATTATTATTATACTCACTTAACCCAAATCTTGATTATGTAAATCAAGGTTAAGGATTATAGATCCAAACTCCACATATGGGGTTCAATTTTCTGAATCCAAGGTAATAATATCCTAAGGAGGATCTAAAGTTCACACTCAAACATAGTTTAGAGGTGCAAAATCATATAAGCTGAAGGATTTAGAAGCTAAGATCTTAATGAAAGGTTAGGCTAGGATTATAAGATAAAATAATTGCTTAAGAATAAAGAATCTAAGATCTATATTCACTTTTTAGGATAATTACATTATTCTATAGATTGAATAAATCCTACACCCACAAGGAGGTTTGAAAAGGATTAAATAGTTAATCACTTAAGGAATTCTAAAGAAGATGATTCAATTCAATTAGATGATCTAAAGTCTAATATCTAAGATCTAAGATCTAAGATTTGATCATTTTAGATCAAAGTTAAAACTAAACTTAGACTTTTCAAAGAGTATTTACTTAAGAATTATAGCTTATAAATCAACTTAATAAAGTAATTAGACTAAAGATTTAGCATTAAAGCTGTTCAGTTTGCTCCCTTAAGGAAGTGGTTTTGAGTACTATTAAGATCTAAAGATCTTAATTAGATCTTTCTAAGATTTCTTCACTTAACTCTATATTACTAACATAAGATTTCAGAGAGGTGTTAAATGTATTAATTGGAGATATTTTACTAAAATTTTAAGGCTTAAGGGGTGCTTAAACCTATTTTGATAAAAATGACCAAAATACTCCTCTTAAGGCTAAAAATGGGATTTTAAAATTTAATCATCTAAATTGATTCAAGTATGTCCTAATTAGTTTTAAATTGATAAATAAAGTGGAATAAACACTTATCTTAGGACTTTAATATCTTAATTAGATTAATTAGCACTAATCATAATTTAAGGCCAATTTAGGTTATTAAAGAAATTATGGCATACTAGAATGATCCAAATATATTTATAGGCTTTACTATACTTAATAAGGCATTAAGAACTAGACTCACCATAATCAGAAGTTAATCTAAGGCTTAACTCACTAATCTTATTTTAGGGTAATTAAGAGGTGATTAATAATTCTAATATCTTTAATTATTTTTAATGGCTTAAATAGGTTCTCCATAATCTTATGAGCAATCAGTGACCTAAATTAATATTTTTAGATATTAAATAAATTTATTATGATTTAAATAAAAATATAAAAAGATTTGGCAATTATTTTAAATATAACCATTAGATCCTTAATTTTATTTTATATTATTGTTCTTTATATTTTTCTGATTAAAATGGTATAATGGATCATGTCATTTGGATAAGTATAGCTAAAGTCATTTAAATAATTCATTCTGTATTTTTATTTAAATTGAGATCATAGAAAAATCATTTATATGTATTAGTCTAACATTTAATAGAAGGAATATAATTCCTTAAATCCAGAATTAATTGGCGACCTGAGATTGAAACTGTGCGGGTCGGGGTCTGTCCCGGCCGGCTACTGTGTGTCATCCCCGCATCACCTGCCCGATACCAAACCTCTTAGGGTTCGCTTCCGACACGCAATTCTCTACGCACAAGCCATGTCGTGACCTGATCTCGATGGCTACACCATCAGGGACCCAAGACATATTGATTGGACAGGGAACCCCCATCTGGGGCGTGCCGGATCACCGGGGTGCTACTCGACCGAGATGGCTTCTGAAGCCGACCTGTGATGAGTGAATTCTCCTCACAGAGTCAATGCCATGAGCTGAGACCCATTCCTACACGTTCAAGGGTCGGCGAAGAAGCGATTGGATGACTTGACAAGTCTAATAAATGGAGGGGTCACTGGGGTGCTATTCATGGCATTTTACAGACGCGAACTCAACCTGAGTCTATCGATCCCAGTCGAATCGATCGATCGTATCAAGCATAGTGATTGTTATGAGTCTACAATCACTCTAAGAAGGATTTGGAGTTTGAATGGGGACTCTATGGTTTGAGAATCATCGTGATTCAATGACTTAAGAGTCGACTGCCAATGCACACTCAGATAAAATCACACCATCGGATCCACTGCCAACCCCTACCAAATGCCTTAGATGCCTACCAGGAAGCTAAGGTAAAGTCCTATCACATCATCTAGGGTTTAATTGAATGTAAGTCGAGCTGAAACTAGCTCGATGGAGGAATGGGTTAACGGTTGTACCTTGAACTGGGGAATGGCTGCGACTGAGATGAAGGGAGGATCTCAGAACACTCTAGGTAGATATGAGAACTTTGCAAGTGGGTTTGAACGCTAGACCGCACCCTCAATGAGTGGTTCGCAGCTGCGGGGACGCGGGATTCACCGAGGGCTCCAGATGTTTCACCTAGGAATTTAGTGAGTCTCAGTGGGCAAAAGGATTCACTGAGATTCTCTGAATGTTCTTATAGGAGAGAGGGAGGTCCATAGATGGGTGCCATAGCTCAGGCTCGGGCAAGGGCGGAACCTCGAGCCTCCCAATTGGGGGTAGTAGGGCCTCATGACCCGATGAGCTTCACCTTACCAGAACCAGGAAGGTCTAACGGTCTGGAGGACGTGGCGGAGAGAGTGGTAGACCGAGTCGACGTGGCTTGTACGAGCGCATCTTCTCTGTCGTGCCTACGATCGAGTGAAGATGACGATCCACAGCGACGGGGTCCGTCTCCATCGTCTAATCATGAGACCGTTGGCGATAGACGGTCTGATGCAGCTCTCGAATAATAGAAATGCGAATGAGATCTCGAGCGTCGGATGGGAGATGTCGATTGAGCGAACATGATTAGATCACGGCGTTGGTGCTACGAGCTGTTGGATAAATTACTCTAAGATGCGTGCTAGCGTATCCAATGGAAGAAGAAGGTGCTCCGCTGTCGGGACCCCGCAACGGATCTGCCGCGGTCCCGACAGCAAATCCCATATAATTAAGTTTTAATAAAAATTAATTTTAATTAATATAATTCATTTAAATAAATTAATTAAAAATTCTTAAATTCTTAAATCCAATTTAAGCTTAAATGAGCTCCAAAAATTCTCAAAATTTCACCATTAGCTAATTGAGGCACGAGGAATTCAAAAACAAAATCAGATTTTAATTTGGATATCAAATTAATTTAGGTATTTTCTATGGCTCAAAAATATGCAAAAATATCAAAATTCTCAATTTAGCTCCGATTGATCCCAAACTCTAGAGTTAGGTTTAAATGACCAAATGATTCTAATAGAATCAAAATTAGAACTTGATTTAGCTTAATTAATCTGAATTTAACTAGGGTAACAACTAGGGTTGTTACATGCGTTGACAGCCATCAATCCTGTTAAAATAAGATTCAAAGAGGGGAATTCATGTAATTCATCGCTCGTAATTTAATACAATTACCTTTCAATCTAAATTTGCAATGTGTAATTATGGAATTAGGAAGCCCTAATTTTGGCTAATTCTAGGTGTCGCGGGGCCGCTCGTCGAAGAAGAATGAACTATTATTTCGAGAGATAGATAATAGCCAGAGGAGACAAAAACCCCTCCCTTTTTAGCGGCATTGGCGATGGCTGCGGACTCTTCGAGGCCCCCTCCTTCCATTCTGCCCCTCTGTTTTGTAATTGAGGACCTATAAAGGGCCTTTCCCTCGCGAACTCGATCGCATGTCATGTCCGCTGCACTCCAGCGACCTTTTATATCCTTAAAAAAGTAAATAAATAAATACCAAGGAAGAAGATAATGGAGTTGGGACAGAAGAAGAACAGCGTCCTGATCCCTTTTGTTGTCTATCTGCTGCTCAGCGTGGCCATCCGTGCCCACACTGGAGATTTTGATGAGTACTAGAAGACGCGGGAAGAGGAATCCCGCGAAAAGGTCCGCCAGTCATATAACGCCGATCCGCATCGCGTAACCAATGACTTCAACAAAGCCGTCCACATGTAGGTGAAGGCCTTGCCTTCCATGCATTATCATTAGATTAATTTTTATTTTTTTCTTTAAAAGTTTAGATAATTATGTATTTAAAATATATATTTTAGTAGAACTTAATCTTATATATACACTATAATTGGATGGTAATATTATAAGTATTAAAATATGTAAATACACAAATATATAAGTAGATTCTATTTCTTATAGCAAAATAAAATTATAAAAAATTATTATTTAAAATTTTTAAGGGAATACATAGTATTTCTCATATTGATTGAAAGGAATATACTATAATCCATTTCACATATTTTATATTCACATCATTTATTATTCATCAAGATTTGATTTCTTAAAGACTCAATTAATACATCAAAAAATTAAAGATCATATTATATATATATATATATATATATATATATATTTTTTTTTTTTTTTTTTTAACGTAAACCTGCAAGTTTTATTAATAAAAAAGTCTAAGATTACAAAAAGGGTTGGATTGTTACATTTAAAATTTATATCTAAAATTTCAAAAGTCAACCCAAAAAAGAGTGGTCGTAGGAAAGATTCTAAAAGAACTATCCAAAATAGAAAATACAAATAACAAAGTTTGATAGTTGGGACATTAACAAAAAAGAAATCAGCTACCTCAATCCAGCCAAGCCAAGTAGAAGAAGGACCTGCAAATTGGACTCACAGATAATTTTAAAAATTAAAATAAAAGGCATACCTGTTAGCTACCTGAGAGATCCACCTTAAGCCAACCAAGCCAAGAATGGAAAAGGACCTCAAGCAATCAGGATAACACAGCCGCTTGAAAGACGAGATACCAGCAAGATGCCAAAAAACAGGCCCCCAGCAGGCAAAGGCTGCAGCAGACGACCGGGAGGATTGTCACCCACGACATCAAACATCCGCAAGGATAGACCAGCGATATTAAAGGGCAGAAAGGTATGTTGCGATTCCGGGAAAATATGGAAACTTCCTGAAGATAAAGCAGTAGCAGAATACAAATAATGCAGACCGGGATAAAGGAGGGGACACCGAGAGCAAGTAAACGCAGCATCATACTTCAAAGCTATTGTGCCAACTTCAGTAGTATTCAGGAAAGGAGTAAATGCACCCATCAAACACAACCTCTATAAAAAGCTAAAACTCCAAACAACATAGGCGCGAATAATGAAATCTCTTATTAACCAATATCGCAAACCAACAAGAGCAAAAGAGATAATATATCTGGTAGGATTGGGGCAGACAAAATATATTTGAAACAATAAAACTATGGTGACCACGATAGCAGCGCAAATGCCGTCCCAAATTGAGTGCCTGATATCAGCTAAAAGTAAGGACATATAAAAAAACATTTCTCTAATCGAATAAAAGATCACATTAGATTCATGAAGAGAAATGTATTTTTTCATAATATTATGTAAATAATTCAATTTAATCAAGCAGGTCCCAGCCAACAAATCCTTAGCATCAACACTAATAAAACAAAGCACCAAACATAGCTTAACCCTCCCATAATTGACAGCCAGACCCAAGAAACAAACTACGGCTCTACCAACAAACAGCGAATAAACCAGCATTCCTCTTAACAGAGACTGCAGCACACCGACATGATAACAAGCCATAGTATTAATAATAGGATAGACATAAACCAATAAACCAACAGACAGGATAACCCTCTTCACCGTAACCCCACAGCAAAGCATAACATCAAAAACAATTAAAGTGCCGATACCATTATTCAACATAACCGCTTGAATTTTATACCCATCTAGCAACCGCACCCAAAGGAAGATAACCACAATAGTATCCTACTTTATATCAATCTTGAGAACACGATAAGCAGACCGCTTAGAAAGACCCTTAGCTAGGTCGAAGACACAGCCGCCGAGAGGCCGGTCTCCCACCAGCACTCGAATTATGTCATAACATCTCAACGAGAGCTGCGGCTCATCGGACAACTGACGAGCAATATCGACGACGGGCCGACAGGGCAGAGATCCGATGAAAGAGCGAATACAAACCTTCAAATAGTTCATGCGTACAAGCATAATTGAGAAAGAGGGATTGTATAGCTAGATAAAATAACACCCAATCAGTCAAGCCAGTGAAACATAAACTATTAAGGAACTCCAACATTAAATAAATGGGCAAAAACATTTTTATTGATGCTATTCCAGCAGATCGACTTGTTAGGGAAAATTTTAATGATTGTATTGATATCCTTTATAATATTTAGTTTCAATTTAAGGCAATTCCAGTCAACATCGTGATATTTTTTCCGATTACAAGCCACCCAAATGTTCCATAAAATATAAGCATCAATTAAGTTCTAAAACTGCAACTTCTTCAATTTTGCAATACTAGCATTCCAAAGGGAAATAAGGGAAGTATATATATATATATATATATATATATATATATATATATATACCATTTCTCATTCTTAATAACATTTCGATTCAAAAGTGGTTGTTTTTTTTTTTTGCTCCATTTGATTAGTGAATTATAATTGTGCATTAATTTTTTTTCTTTTCTTTCACTCATTCCTTAAGATTTTGATATTATTTTATTGCTATGTTTGGTAAGTTTTAATGATCATCTGTTATTGTATTTTATTATAATTTTCTTATAAAACTTATAATCCAATAAAAAGTATGTTTGATGATACCATAAATTCAATATATAAAATAAGAATTTATGAGATGTTATTTGGCTGAATATTATAGTGAAGAAATGTTATTTCTCAGAAAAAAAAAAATATTGGCTGAATATTATGGTGAAGAGATGAAAGATTAAAGGAATAGAAATGCAGGGCATTGGAGAGGAGCAACAGCAGCAGCGTGCGCAGGTCTCTGGCATCGAGAAAGCGAAGGCCGCACGAGGCATGCATGGCCACAAACCCGATCGACCGCTGCTGGCGCTGCCGCTCGAACTGGGCCAACGACCGCAAGCTCCTCGCGTCTTGCGCCAAAGGCTTCGGCCGCAACGCCGTCGGCGGCGCCCACGGCCGCTTCTACGTCGTTACCGACGCCTCCGACAGCGACCTCGTCAACCCCAAGCCCGGAACCCTCCGCTACGCCGTCATTCAGGTGCCAATCTCCCCCGCCAAGTACAATTAACAACAACTCTTTTATACAATCCAAGCATTTTCATCTCTAACACAGGAGGAGCCGCTGTGGATCGTATTCGCACGTGACATGGTCATCCGGCTGAACGAGGAGCTGATAATGAACAGCTACAAGACCATCGACGGTCGAGGGGCGAACGTGCACATCGCCTTCGGGGCCCAGATCACCGTCCAATTCGTGCACAACGTCATCATCCACAACCTCCACATTCACCACCTGAGCCCAGGGAACGGCGGGATGATCCGCGACTCGCCGACTCACTACGGCCTTCGCACGCGCAGCGACGGCGACGGGATCTCCATCTATGGCTCGTCGAACATCTGGATCGACCACGTATCGATGTCGAACTGCGCGGACGGGCTGATCGATGCCATCATGGGGTCCACGGCCATCACAATATCGAACTCCCACATGACGAACCACGATGACGTGATGCTCTTCGGCGCGAGCGACTCGTACTCGGGGGACGCCCTCATGCAGATAACCGTCGCGTTCAACCACTTCGGCCGCGGGCTCGTGCAGAGGATGCCGCGCTGCAGGTGGGGCTTCGTCCATGTGGTGAACAACGACTACACGCACTGGATGATGTACGCGGTGGGGGGCAGCCAGCACCCAACGGTCATAAGCCAGGGAAACCGCTACACCGCCCCGCTGGACATAAACGCGAAGCAGGTGACGAAGAGGGACTACGCGCCAGAGGCAGTTTGGAAGCAGTGGACGTGGCAGTCGCAGGGAGATCTCATGATGAACCGAGCCTTCTTCGTCGAGTCAGGCGGACCGTTCGTCAGCAAGTACACCAGGCACGACATGATCAATGCCAAGACGGGCACCTTCGTCACCCGCCTAACCCGTTACTCCGGCACCCTCTACTGCAAGGTCGGCTTGCCTTGTTGATCCTTCTGCCTCCATCTGAACAACATTTTTTAATCTTCTTCTTTCTTCTGTTGAAAACGTACGTAAGGCTATTCATGGTTTATGATGGATGCGCTTTTGAGCTTAAATGAAATCAGCATCAAGCAATGGTGGAGAATTGATCCATGAGTAGTAGGCATCGTTTTGAAGTTTCTTATGAGGTTTTTAACGGTAACTGCAAAGAAAAGTATCAAAGAATTGTCCACACTTTAAAGCAGATTTATTTATTTATATTTATATTAAAATAAAATAAATATTAAAAATTCATATTGAAATAATGTTCAAATTTTATTAGATAAATTTTTTATGTATTATATAAATAAATATAAATAACATTTTACATGATAAAAATGATCTAAATTGGACTAGTACCCAAAATAGAAAATTCGAATTTGGGCTGGAGAACTTCTAGAAACCAATGTGAGCTCAATAGTTGCATTTAAGACCCAAATGATGGGTTCATCTAACTCTAGTCCAAATTAGGTGGCTGGATGAAGCCCTTTAAGCCTAGGAGTTCCTTATAGAAGTTGTAGAGGATAAAGAGGATATAGAGGTTGCTAGTCAAACTTTAAGATGGGTCCACTGTAGGTTCTAACTATAGTTTAGCATCCTGTTAAAATAAGATTCAGAGGGGGAATTCACGTAATTCATCGCTCATAATTTTATACAATTACCTTTCAATCTAAATTTGCAATGTTTAATTATGGAATTAGGAGGCCTTAATTTTGGCTAGTCCTAGGTGTCGCGAGGACGCTCGTCGAAGAAGGAGCTGTTATTTTGAGAGAGATATATAATAGCCAGAGTAGTCAAGAACCCCTCCCTAATTTAGCGGCATTGGCAATGGTTGTGCACTCTTCGCGGCCCGCTCCCTCCATTCTTCCCCTCTGTTTCGTAATTGCGGCCCTATAAAGGGCCTTCCCCTCGTGAACTCGACCTCATGTCATGTCGGCTGCACTCCAGCGACCTTTTATATCCTTAAAAAAGCAAATAAATAAATACCAAGGAATAAGAGAATGGAGTTGGGACAGAAGAAGAACAGAGTCATGATCCCTTCTGCGGTCTGTCCGCTGCTCTGCGTGGCCGTCCGCGCCTACATTGGAGACTTCGACGAGTAATGGAAGGCGCAGGAAGAGGAATCCCGCGAAAAGGTCTGCCGGTCATATAACGCCGATCCGCATCAAGTAACCAATGACTTCAACGAAGTCGTCCGCATGCAGGTGAAGGCCTTGCCTTCCATGCATTATCATTAGGTTAATTTTTATTTTTTTCTTAAAAAGTGTAGATTATTATGTATTTAAAATATATATCTTAGTAGAACTTAATCTTACATATACACTATAATTGGATGTTAATATTATAAGTATTAAAATATGTAAATACACAAATATATAGGTAGATTCTATTTTTTATAGCAAAATAAAATTATAAAAAATTATTATTTAAAATTTTTAAAGGAACACAGCATTTCTCATATTGATTGAAAGGAATACTCTATAATCCATTTCTCATATTTTCTATTCACATCATTTAATATTCATCAAGATTTTTTAAAGACTCAATTAATACATCGAAAATTAAATATCATATTTTATATATAGGCTTTCCGTCGGCACAAATATATAAGGGTTCGATCTTTCTTTTCTTAGAGCTCGAGGCGATCTGCGGGGCGATCCTAGGGTTTCCGTCGGCACTCTCCGTCGGCGCTGCCGACGGATCGGAGCTTCCCTCCCCCGGTGACCCTCTTTCTCCCTAAGCTTTTCCTTGGTGTTGCTGATTTTCTTAATATTATTTAGCATGTTCTTTTAATGGAGGCTTCTGTTCGCTCTTTCAAAGATATTGTCGCAAGTCCGTCGGCGGCTCTATCTAAACCTGTAAGCTCTTTTAATGGAGGTCCTACAATTTTTTTTTCTGATGAAGAAGTTCTGGCACTGGCTAGCCCCATTCACTAACCTTGGTAGGCAATTTTTCTAGGGTTAAGCCAAATTTCGGGCTGATCCTAGGTTTCATAGAAGGCCTTAAACTTATTAGCCCTGTTAACATACGTGCCTTTGACTCCCACCGAGTTTTTTTCACCTTCCATTCTGATCTTGATTATGCCCGGGTGTTTTCAAAAGGCACCTATGATCTTAAAGGCAACCCAATTCGGTTTTGCAAATGGGATAAGGCATGATGTCCCGATTGTCCCAATCTGGGTTAATTTCCCTGGACTTCGATTGCATTTTACCTCTAAGGAAATCCTCTTTAACATTGGGAAAGCAATTGGGAAGCCTCTCCAATTAGACAAAAACACGACAACGAACAGAAACATCTCGACACCTAGAATTTTAATTGAAGTTAATATTACTCCCCCCCCCAAACTCGGTCTGGTTGGGATCGATCGAAAAAGGTTATGCTCAAGAAATTTGCTATGAAAAAATTTGCCGCTTTACTGTAACTGGTGTTGTATGCTCGGTCATAATACCGATAATTGTAACTTTAGAAATCAAAACTCCCCAGCTCTCACTAGCAGGGAATTGGAAATTGCCCCGATTTCGATCAACTCGCTATAACCTTTAATCATTGAGGATCCCAATAGCTTGTCCATAGTTGCCCATAATCAAAGGATTGGAGATAGTATCCTCTCCTTAGTCCCAAGGGTATCTGGACCTATTAATAATAATATTATTACAAATCTCACGTTAATTGATGGGAACACCCCACTGCTGGAAAGTGAAGAGGGCCAGGCCTCTTTTACTGTAACTCTTGTTGAGAATTCTATCCTTTGGGAACCGGCTGCTATATCTGGGACAAAGGCTGTTTCAACACCTAATTTAGCCCAAAATGCTGATGCAAATGCTAATACTCAATCTATGTTACCTCTAAATGCGGAAACTACTGGAAACACAACTCTTGCTACTCCCATTTCAAATATTGCTGCTGAGTTAGGTTGTAAAAGTATTATTGATAACATGGTTGAGAAGGGTTCCCAACCCGATGATAATATTATGATTTCACCACAAAAAATTTCGGCCTCTCCCCTTTTGCCCGGTGCCTCCAACTCGGATGTTCTTACAGAATGTGCAAATGAGGAAATTGCGAGCATTAATCTGCAAGAAATTCATGATGCTAGTGCAACTTCTCAAATGAGCAATTCTAAGAAACATGTTTCTACTTATGACTCCTATTTTAAGTATGCAGGACAAATTGAGGCAGGTTCGTCTGCTGGTGTTGGGGATTCGGGGGACCCCCCCGTATCTGAAATAGGGATAACGAATCCAGAATCCTCCCCAAGCAAAGCCACTGGAATATCTGCTGCTCTTTATGCTAACGATGTTTATTTGCAGGACCATCAACAAACAAAAGCTCCTCACCAAGGTATGCAAACTTCGGAAGCTTTTCTAAAACCAAAATCGCCCATGAAAAATAAAAGAGTCCAATTCAGCATATACAAAATGCCAGTCTCTAACAAGTATAAATCCTTATCCTGTTTACAAGAAAATGATAATGTTGCTATGGAAAAAACTACTTCTTATGTTGAACTGAAACCTGATTCCGCGTATGAAACTTGTCAGTTGATCCCAAGTGGATCTTCTAGTGTCCATAAATGAATATCTTGTGCTGGAATATTTGGGACATTGGAAATGTCTCTTCCAAAAATAGATTTAAACATATTATTTATGAAAAAAAAATAAGTATAGCCGCCATTTTTGAACCCAAGATTAGCCAGGAAAAAATTAATGAAGTCTCTCGTTTTGCTAAATTCCCGAATGTTGTTACCTCTTCCTCAAATAAAATCTGGATTATGTGGAGTGACATATGGAAGGCTGAGTTTTTGGCTGAATGCCAACAAGCCACCCATATTCGCTTTTATAATGAAACCCAAAATTTCCTCATAACCTTCGTCCATGCTAATAATCTTAGGTCTGAACGTCTCCCCCTTTGGAGGTTCCTAAAGGACTGCAGCTCCTCCTCCCTTCCTTGGGCAATTGGTGGGGATTTCAACGCTATCCTTAACTCCTTAGAGTATAAAGGCTATACTAGAGATCACTCCATATCCTCAATCGACTTTAATTATGATCTCCTTGATTGTGGCCTTGAAGATGCTAAGTACTCGGGATCCTCCTTCACCTGGAATTCCGGGAGAAAGTTTGCAAAGTTAGATAGATTCCTTATCAGTAATGAATAGTGTAACACCTTCCTCAACTACACTGTCACTTCCTTATACTCCACCGTCTCTGATCATAAACCAATTATTCTCTCCACTTGGCTTACAAATCAAAAAATCCCTAAATCTTTCCATTTCCAACTTTTTTGGTTGAAAAAAGATGACTTTTATGATATTGTTAAAACAAACTGGAATGAACATTGTGGTTCCTTTGGTCTCAACTGCCTTGTGGAGAAATTCAAAAGACTCGGGAAAATAATAAATGCCTGGAACAAAAAAGAGATTGGAAGCATTTTCAATAATGCCTCTTTTCAAGAAAAAAAGGGTTAACTCCTTGGAAACCTTATTTGAATTAGATCCTTCCAATTATAACAGAATGGAGGTCTCAAAGGCCAAAGCCACCCTTATCCAAACCCATAATGACATTGAAACCTTCTGGAGACAAAAATGTAGCATCAACTAGGAAACCCAAGGGAAAATAAATACATCCTTTTATCATAATTGGGTAAATAAAAGAAGGCACCATAATCACATCTCTGAAATTATTTCCCCAAATAATACCAAGTTTAGCGACCTGAATGATATCCAAAACTCTGCAATCTCTCATTTCCAAGACCTTTTTAAAGCCAGGCCTCCCGTTACCCTTCACAATATGACCCCCCCCACTCCCCAAATTCTGAATGATGATAACATCTTCCTAAATTTGTTGCCCACTGATGAAGAAATTTAAGAAATCATTAAAGACTTAAAGAAAAGCTCTTACCCGGGTCCTAACGGTTTCCTTGGTGAGTTTTCTGTAAATTCTGGGAAGTAATTCAAAGAGATGTTTGTGATGGGGTTAAGGAATTTTTTTGTGATGTCCGATTACCCAAATTCTTCTCTCACACAATGATTTCCTTAATCCCAAAAAAAGAAAAAGCTACTTGGTGGTCCAATTTCAGGCCCATCAGTCTGTGCACCACCATAAACAAAATCATCTCAAAAATCATAACTAAAAGACTCCAAAAACTCTTACCATCTCTTATTGAGCCAAACCGATCTGCCTTTGTCCCTGGAAGAAAGATTCAAGATAATATTTTGGCCACCCAAGAACTCTTTAACAATCTCAACAAAAAATGCTGGGGGCATAACTTCATTCTTAAACTTGATCTTGAGAAAGCCTTCGATAGTTTGGATTGGAATTTCTTGATAAAATTGCTGAATAGTTACGGGTTCAACAAGAGTTTCATACAAAAAATCATTAATCTCACCCAACACTACAACTATTCAATTTTGATAAATGGAAAAGCTGGGGGTTTCTTTGGGCTGAAAGAGGTCTCAAGCAAGGAGATCCCCTTTCCCCCATCCTGTTCATACTTGCTTTTAATTACTAGTATATAAGCCTAAATTCCATGTTCAAAAGGGATCCTAATCTTCATTTTCATGCGGGAGGGAAAGTGTTGGTATCTCATCTTGCCTATGCTGATGACTTCATCATTTTTAGTAATGCAAGTAGGATCTCTATAGCCAAAATTAAAAATATGATTGTCTCTTTGGAGAAAATTTCCGGCCTCAAGATAAATCTTGCAAAGTCCCATTTTTTCACTAGCCCTAAAACCCCTTTGAGTCACATTAACAGGATAGCCGACACTTTAAACATAAAACCCAGAAAACTTCCCATCACCTACCTTGGCATTCCGATATCTAGGGGGAACAATAAAAGCTCTAATTTCTCAGACCTCATCAATATTATTTTCAAAAAACTCCAAGGGTGGGAGCATAACTATTTGTCCCAAGGGGGACGTTTAGTGCTTCTCAAATACATCCTAAATACTTTACCCTTGTATTGGTTTGAAGTGACCTCTCCAACGAATCTTATCCTAAAAACCTTGAAGACTATTTTTAACAAAATCCTCTGGATTCACCCCAAAGGAAGTAAAATGATTTGGTGCTCTTGGGACCAAATCACTTTTCCTACAAACGAGGGAGGTTTGGGTTTGAGGTGCTTCTCCTCTATCCTTAAAGCTTTCTCTCTTAAACTTTGATGGAAATTCAGAACTTCAAATTCAATTTGGTCTAGTATCCTCTTAGCCAAATATTGTGCTAGATCTCACCCCTCTAAAACCAAACACAAAATTACTGACTTTACCATTTGGAAAAGAATGCTTGACTCAAGAGACATTATCGAGGAAACTCTTACTTGGGACGCTCTTGACTCCTCCAACTCCTTCTGGTATGATTGCTGGAACGGAAAGGAGACTCTTGGAAACATTTCCAGCCAAGATTTCATCCCAAACCCAAATCTAAGACTTGCTGATTGTTTCAACCTGGAAAAAGGCTGGAATTCCTCTCATTTTAACAACCTTCTCCCTATCGACAAGGTCAAAGACATAGAAAGCTCCTCCCCATCCCTTGCGGCAACAAAAGTAGCCAACTCTATTCTTTGCAAAAATAGTAAAATAAGTTTATCCCTTCTATGGCAAATTTGTAGACCCATTGGCCCTCCAACCCATCCCACCTGGTTTTGGAAAAATTGTATCCCTACTCTCAAAGACTTATTCTTATGGAGACTCTATAATAATTATATTAGCACGGATGATATCATTCAAAGCAAAGGTTACAACCTTGCTTCCAAATACTTATGCTGTGCAGATAATAATGAAACTATCAACCACATTTTCATTGAGAATGACATAAGTCGAAAAATCTGGTCCTCTCTGAACATTCAACACAACACTACTCATGGCTTGCAAAATATACAAGACATTTGGAACCGTTGGCCCAATCACAAAAAGAAACTCCACATTGGCCAACTTGTGGATAGCGTCGTCCTTTGGAATGTATGGAAGGCTATAAACGCTAGGAAATATGCTTCTCATCCTTTCTTGTTTGACAAACTTCTGGAATCAATAAAAAACGATATCTACCAAAATTTAAGCAATTTTGGCACTAAAAACTTTTGTTGGATCAATTTAAATGAAGAACACACAAAAAAGATCATATCCTACTCCTAAGCCTTGGCTGCTCTGGAGGAACCCCGTCTCTTTTATTTGGTCTGGATGTTGGTTTTTAAATTCTGTTGTCCCAAAAGTCAAGCACTTCGGCCCTATGATCTGGTGCGGGATGCCTCTCTGTGGATGGCACTTTTTTTATTATTAGCCTGCCTCTTCCGGCCCCTAATGATGTTCTATGGCATTCTGGTTATAATGGGAATATACATCTCTATAGGCATGTCTATATATATGCCTATATATACACACTTGGAAACTTGTATCTTCATTTACATTTTTTTAGATACTACTGCTATTTATTTCTCTAGCTGCCTCATTCATACTATGTTTAAGCTTTTTTGGCATAATGGTGTTTGGCAGTTTAAGAATTGGCATTTTTTGCGTGAGATTGATATGTGGAATTTTTTATGCACCTTTATGGTATGTTTACGTGTTTATTTGAATTTATGGAAGGATGCTCACAAGACTATGGTTAATGGGTTTATGGTTTGGTTTTGTTGGAGCATGTTTGTCCACGATTTCTTTTCTTATCATAAAAATTTAAAGTGGCTCTTTGATAGTTATTGCTATACCATCTGGATGTGCTGGACGCCCAACACCCTTGCGTCTGTCTCTTCCCGTAGCTGGAACTTTTCCCTATATGCGCTTATAGCCAATCTTTTAACTAATTGCGCACAAATGATCAAAGGCTGGGGCTTATTTGTAAACTTCATGGCTTTAAAGGTTTTTTTTTGTGTTGATTTTGCTTCAACACCGACTAATGGTGGTATTCTCCTCTTTTGGTTTATGCTAACTATCTATGATATTGATTCTGCTTTGGCCAGGGAATACGGTTTGAATATGCTTCTGATGCTTAATGCTGCGGATCACAGCTACCGATTATTTGGTGCTGTGGTCCCTCTGGTTTATGGCTCTGAATTGATTGCCCATTTTATAAGCAACAAAACCGGTCTAAACCCTTACTTCTGCGATGATGTGCCTTACGTTAGCTCTATGAAGGTCTAGGAAATTATTGCTTATCTTCTGCATTTAATGAATATGTGGGGCTTGGCTACTAATACTCCTATTTTATTACGGTTCGCTGATTATTCCTGGAAGCTTTATGGTTGTTGGGCTCTTTCTCGATGTGTCGTTTTTTACTATCCTTGTCTCTCGTCGGATCTTTGCTCCGTCGGCCAGTCTTCGATTTTGCGCGCAAGATGCCCGATGAGCCGCATCTCTCGAACAAGAGTGCTGGTGGGGGAACGGCGTCATGGCGGCAATGTCCTCGACAGGGCCGAGGGCCGGGGTATGTCCGGAATTTGGATTGGTATGATGGTTTGGTTGGATTTGATTTTAGGGTTGGTAGGATGTCTGACGACCTGTCTGAATGGGTCTACCGAGTCTACCGGGTTTCTGGCTCTGGGTGCTGTCCCTGCTGTCCTTCTCTTTTAATTCGAGTTTGGGTCTCAACCCTGATGAAAAAGGCATTTGCTGGAGGGAGGCGGTGGTTTTTGGTTTGGAGTCTCCTGCTTCTGGTTCCGTCTCGGTTGGAGGTTTATTGTGCTGGTTGTTTTGCTCGTTTGTTTGGCGTCCCGTGCTGTTTCTCTTTCTCACTGTTTCTGCTCATGGTCATTGGTAGCGCCTGCCGGGTTTTACTTTATAGCAGGTCTTTCGGTTATCTTTTTCTTTGGGGTGGAGCGGGCCTTTTAGGTTATACCCTAGGTCTCTCCTTTTGGGGGCTGGTTTTAGGATTTTCTGTAACCTCCCAGCCCTAGTCCTGTATCATTTTTTTTTATGAAATAAAATCTGCCGATATGGCTTTTCCTTAAAATATATATATACATCAACTAGGCCTCAACTATTGATAATTTGATCTTTATATATCATATTGTCTCTCATGTATTATTTCAAATAGAATTGGAATGGTAATGAATTCTCGTGTTCTTCTTTGAATACTTTGGTATATGGGTTTTTCTCTTGATTGTTAGTGTGGCTATTAAAGCTAGTGGTGGTTAACCTTTAGATGTTTAGGGCAGTTTAGACTATGGTTGATTGATAATCTTATTCTTTTTCTCTTCCTCTACCTCACCCCCTTCATCTTCATTATATCATCTTGCACCTTTGTTACGTTCAATACATCTGCAACAACAACAACATCTAGTTTGTATTTGTTTTTGCTTCGTCTTTCATTTTTGCATAAAAGCAAGTGTTTTCTCCGTTCATTTGATACTATAGAGTTGATGAGAACTGCTTCATATTTTTCTTCCATGCATTTTTCTCAAAACAACCATTTATTCCCATATATATTACCTTTCCCAAAGTGTGAGATGCATATTCTTAATGAGAAATATTATTTAGACTCTCTGATGTGGCATTCAAGAAAAATTATTCAAAAAAATTTAGAGATTATTTTATTAGTATTTATTTATTTATATTAAAATAATATAAATATTATTTTAAAAGTTTATATTAAAATTATGTCCAAATCTTATTGAACAAGTCTAATTAATATTTCTCATTCTTTTCAAAAGTGGTTGTTATTTTTTGTTGCTTCATTTTCTTAATGAATTATAATTGTGCATAAACAAAAAATAAATAAATAAACAACATTAAGATCTACACTTAGCTATGCATAATTTTTTTTTCTTTTCTTTCACTCATTCCTTTAGATTTTGTATATTTTCTTGCTATGTTTGGTAAGTTTTAATGATCATTTGTTATTGTGTTTTATTATAATTTTTTTATAAAACTTATAATCCAATAATAAGTAGAGAAATGATTGGCAGGCCCGCTCAGGTGTAACCCGTCCTTAACTCACCGACGTGGCCATATACGTGGAAATACTGAGCGAATGACAGTGCTGGACTACTCGGCAGACGAGAGAAATACTTAGGGTTGGAAGGCGTATTCCGTAGATCGTGTAGAGGGATTCGTCGAGCTTTGGCTTCTGCGCGTCTTCCTTCTTCTTCCTTCATCCATCCAAAGAACAGCCCGCCAGCTTCGCCGCTTCGCATCCTTCGCCCCGTTCGTTGGCTGGTTAGGGCTCTGCCCGTTCTTCGGCGCTGAGTAGGGCTCTCCCCGTTCGCCCGACCCTGACGCACAATCGACCCCACACAGATCTGCGTTGACTAGTTAGGGCTCTCGTTCGCTTGACTCAATGAATGCATCCTTTTGTCAAGGCAGCGACGAATCCTGCCTCTCATTTTTTTTTCATTTGAAAGTTTCAGCAAGATCATTCTTATCACTTTTAAGATTAGCATCAGGTGAAAGTTTCAAATTGCATCCGCATGAATCTGTGCTAATGTGTAAAGTTGAGAACTGCACGGCTACTTTATCTTTTTCTTATAATTTTCTTAACATTTCTTTCATCTCCCTTTAATGTTTACTTCATCATATTTCTCAAAAGCTTAATTTTCTTTTAAAATTTTTTCTTGAAATCACATATTTTCCTATAATATATGAGAAGTTGCAATGGAGCCAAATCTTCAAATATGGGGGTGTGAGTGAATAAAATTTTTATTTAAAAGTAATAGATGGATAAATATTAAATTTGAGATATCTATTAAAGATTTTATTTGTTATTTGTTTATTTTAAAGATTGTCTTTAATCAGAATTTTGATTGTTTTCCAATCTCTTGTGTTATTGTATGACTCTTTTGTGTTTATTTTATTCAGCACTTGTATTCGCATCCTTATAATTGATAAAACTAATATTGTAAATGTTTGCATTAGAACTATGACCATAAGTAGGTACATCTTTTGTATTTGAATGACCCATGACTGCAATAAAATCGTTTAGATGCTATTACATAAATGATCTTAAGCATAGCATTTAAGTGTTTTGATGCTAATTTATCTCCTTAGGTGTAGATGCTATTCCATAATTGATTTTGTTCAAAATAGTTCTAACTCCCCAGGTTTATATGCTATTCCATCCAAGCTTTCTTCTTAAAATGAGATCACCATTTTTTAATCCAAAAAACCGATTAAACCAATCCAACTGAAGGCACACCATTACTCATTACAAATTTGGTAGAACCAAACTTATTAAATATTGGAGGAGACAATTTTTTGTATTTTGACGATGGTTAGCACAATCTTTGCCTTGCTATTCGAAGGACCTAAGAAACTACTTTTCATTAATGTTATTTGATCTTTATTTTCCTTTGCCACTTTCATAACATACAATTATTTTTTAATCTTTGGCTCTTCATCTTGTTTTGATGAAATGGCTTATTCATATGTTACCAAAGATCCAGCAGTAAATTATGTAAATATCTATCAATATATTTAGCTTCTATTATTATTTGCATTTCTGAGTTGCAACTGAGAAGAAGATTTCCTAATTTTGTTAATTTTTTCTTTGTTGATAAAATGTTCTTCTAATATCAAATTGTTTCCTGTCAACAGAGCTTGCGTATACAAAAGTCATTTTTGACTTTCAAGAAAGGCCACACAGCTTGCGACAAATGTAAGTTTGAAAACAGTTTGTTATGTAGTTATTGTTCAATAACATCTCAAGGCAAAATTCATTCAAACTCAATTTTTTAAATTGAATTTATATTTATTAATATGTGTCAAATTAATATTAAATCTTTTATACTGTTAAAAATAGTTCATATGGAAAGCGAACAAAATGTTACAGACATTTAGAGAAGTTCTAATGCAGGGAGCAATAATGATCATGAGAAATTTTAACGTACCGAAGACGAGGAAGAAGAGCCGACTGTCGGAATGATATTTGAGTCATATGAAAATTTTTTCTGATTTTACAAGAAATATGTTAGCAAATAGGGCTTTGGAATAGTGGTGATTAAATTTTGGTTTACTAATGAAATTTGTAGGCGAGTCGACCTTGGATGCTGCAAAAGTGATATTGGTTCAATATCATGGCAAACGAGTCTTACTAAACCAACTGCTAAAACTGATTGCCCATACAAAGTTATAGCTAAGTGGTGGCAAAGAAAACATTGAAACTATCAAATGTAGTTATTGGACACAATCACCCGCTCAGTCTATCGAAGGCTAGATATTTCAAATGCAATAGAAGGTTACCATTGCACATTAAACGTCGACTATAATTGAATGATGAAGCAGGAATTCGCTTGCACGACTCATACAGATCTTTTGTTATTGAAGGAGGGGGGCACGACAACATTACATTTGGACAGAAGGATTGTCGCAATTATGTTGAAAAGCAAAGGAGAGTCATTGTAAATGATGGCGATGTTGTAGCACTTTCACAATACTTTATACAAATGCAGAGAAAAGATCCCAATTTTTTTTATTTGATAGACATTAGAGAAAAATGTCAAGATAGAAACATTTTTTGGGCAAATTCATGATGCAAATCTGCATACAAGTTCTTTAGTGATGTCGTTACATTTGATACGACTTATTTGACAAATAAGTACGGTAAGCTATTTGCACCATTTGTAGGTGTAAGCCATCATGGGCAATCTATCTTATTTGGTTGTGGTTTGCTTAATAATGAGATGATTGAAAATTATTTGTGGCTATTTGAAACTTGGCTTGCTTGCATGAAAGGAAAAGCATCTGAGGCAATTATTACTGACCAATGCGCTGCCATTAGGAGTATAATTTTAATTGTTTTTCCAAACAGTAGGCACATATTATGTTTGTGGCATATCATGAGAAAACTTCTAGAAAAATTAGGTAGTCTACAAAGCTATAAATATATCAAGAATGATATCAAATTGCAAATTATGAATTTTTAACCATTGATCATTTTGAGCAATCATGGAGTGACAAACTTATCACTTACAATCTTAAAGATCATAAATGGTTGAACTTCTTATTTGAATTTCATCATTTATGGGTATCGGTATACCTTAAGGACACATTTTGGGCTGACATGTCTACAACATAATGAAGTGAGAGTATGAACTCTTTTTTTAATGGTTATATCAATTCCAAGACATCATTGCACCTATTTGTTAGTAAGTACGAACTAGCTCGAAAGGACAAAATTGAGGAGGAGAATGCTGATTTTGAACCATTCCACAAGAATAGAATATTGATGATAACTTTACCTATGGAAGTGACAGCATTAACTATATACACTTTAAATATTTTTAAAAAATTTCAAGAAGAAATGAAAGGAACATTATATTGTAATGTTGTTTTAATCAATGATGATGGGATAATGGAACTTTTGAGGTTTCTGAATGCAGTTATTATAATTTGGGCAAGCATGCTCACACATCAAGGATGAGAAAATATCATGTTAGTCTTCAAAGGTTCACAAATGAAGTACAATGTGTTTGCAGTAACTTCAATTTCAAGGGTATATTATATCGGCATGCTTTAGCAATTTTAAAATTGAATCAAGTATATGATATTCCTCCAAAATATTTATTGGATTAATGGCAAAAGGACTTCAAACGGCTTTACAGTAGTCATAATCACCATGAGTCTTCTGTAGTCATAACCGAGATGGACAGATTTGATGCATTTAACAGCCTAGCACATGAAGTTGCTGAAATTGTTGTGGGTTCAAAAGAGAAATATGAGTAAGCAATGATCGAGCTACAGAGATTAAAGGATAATTTGTTGTTGAACATTGTGACTGATGTGGTGCAAGAGAAGCTGTAAGATCCTTGCACATCATAACAAAAAGGTAGACCCCCTGAAAACCAAAAAGAATCTCATTGCGAAAAAATAACAAAAAATAAAAGAAAAAAGGAACATATTATATCTTTTCATTAATAATCTAATATATGGTATTCCTAACATTAACTTTTATAATTGCAGGTTTCTGAAGGTACAAGCAAATCACAACTAAGTAGAGCATGTACGGTAGTTGAACAGATGAACACTAGTCAGGTCAACAACCAATCACCCGCATCTAATGTATGGCTTAAACATAAATAATTGGTATATTTAGTTTTTCATTTTTTAGCTTTAATCTGTATACTATGTCAAATGCAGGCGAACTATCCATTCTTGCATACGGGATTGACTGTATGGCATCAGCATGGTCCACCATTCCAGTACATGAATAATATATCATTTGCTTCTCCTAGTTACACCCAGATGATGCAAATAGTCTTACACAACACATCAAAAGGCAAATGCTTTGATAATAGCACACACTACTGGGAAGGGGAAAGAAGTGCTGGATTAGAGTTTTGACTCAACACATACTACTTCAGACTGCACTCTGCTGCATACCCACAAAATCAAGGTTAGGCCAAAAACTAAGACAATCATCATTAATCTACATACTTTAATAAATGTAAAGAATGCTTCACTTTACTAAGTTGTGAGTTTGCTCATAATTATGTGAACCTTACAGTTTCCTGTGGTGCTCATAAGTATGAAAACACGCTAATAATGACTGTGTTTAGGGCTATTTGTATGTATATGATTGCAAATCTATGCTTTAATTAATACCTCTTATATTTTTCACATATACTCTTCCTGGATCATGATCCAAGCCAGAACAACCAGGTGAGCAATATTTATCGACTTTGACAGCAGCAAATACTGAAGTGAAAACCTTATGTTGTATTTATTATGGGGTTGTTTGGTAACTGGGATTGCAGTTAAAAAAAAAATTGTTTTGTAAATTCAACATATTTCATATGCCTTGAAAATACCCAATATGTTCATTCTAATCACCAAAATTAAGATACTAAACTTCTAATTTCAGCATATTTTAAGGTCATGATTCCTTGCTATAAGCTGCAGCAAACCTCTCGGCCCCATTTAATGAATGCATTTTCTGTGAACGTATACTTCCTTGACAAAATCATGATACTTACAACAACATCTTTCGGTGATAATTCAAATTTGTTTGAATATGTACAACTAGCAGGTTGAATGAAAAAAGAGAGATAGAGGCTATTTGGTATGCAATCGACCTTGCTCTTTTTGATTCTCATTATGATTAAATGATTTATAAGAAAAAAAATCATGATCACTGTGTGTATATCATATATCTATGTTTAAATCCAGTTTTCTCTTCACTTGTTTTGTCAATTTAAATTCAGTTTCTTTTGATTGACATTTATATATTTTTTTTGCAGATTTTATATTCTTTGTGGGGCAAAGGAAAGAAAATGAAAGCATCAGCAGCTTTAGTAGAAAGGCTGGGAAAGTCACTTGCTGAAAGAGAAACTATTGATCGAAAATTCTTTATGTTTATTGACGTTGAAATGTAGATTTTATTGGATCTATATGAACACTTGCTTTTTTGTGTATTGAATAAAAGAGATTGTTTTTTGTGTTTTTATTGGATATATGATTTTTGTGGCAGCTTAAAATTTTAGCATTTTGCATATATTTTATAATCTACATTCACATGGCTTAATAAATGTATTTAATTTTGTTAAATCATCTGAACTGAATCTTCCTTAATTAATGAGAATCCTTCAGATTTTTCTGTTTCTGATGCACATATAGCACGGGCATTAAATCACTCTGTTTCTTAAGATAGAAGACCCTTTTGAGCAAGCCGAGAATGCTTCCAAGGGTTGTCAGCTTCAGTGGGTTTAGAATGATAATTGGAACTGTTGTAGTTTGTATGGTTTCTTAATATGTCGTGTCAGTTTTATGCTATGTACAGTTACGATCTAATTGGATTCTTATATACAAATGCTTTGCTGGTTTTAAGAGCTTATTTTTAGGCCTGCATTAGGTAGTGATCATTTGAGCTCAAATTGTCAATGGTTAATCTATATTTTACCTCTTTAAATTTTGTTTATGAATCTAAACCAGACAAATCATCTCAATATGCAAAGTAAAGTGCTTAGTTATACTAATAATAAGGGACAATCAAATCATTTTTTTTCGCATAAATTAATGTATTACTTGGTGATGCAGGGGATCGAACCCTGACCTCTTGCATACAATGCAAGCGCTCCACCATTTAAGCTACATCCCAATGCAGCATGACTCAAATGAATGCAATTACGCTTGAGAAAATACTAGTGCCACACTAATTTTTTCATATCTCCTATACGCTCTATTACACTATCAGTCCTCATACAGTAAACTTTATATGGTTTGGACTTCAGAAATTTAAAAAGTAAAGCATGGAAATTATAATAACCTATCAAGTAAAAATGTACAAGTTAGGATCCTTCAAGAATCTTCTTGAAAACCTTTAAGAAATATAAATTAAATACAAAGATTTGGCACAACCAAAAAACTACATATTAAATTTTTACTGTAAGCCTTCAAGAATCTTCCTAATAATACATTCGCAATAATTTAATGAAATAAGATCACACATTAAGATTTAATTCTTACAGAATTACTTACTTTGGCCGTAAGCTACTTTTGGGAGTTGGTATGGGACAACAACACTAACAAGCAAAAGATAAAACAATTGCTTCTCAGTTAATATAAAAATTGAGCGAAAAGTCACAACTACATTAATCTCCTTTCTTTTTTGAATTCCCATATTACTGCTTTTTAAGCATTTTTGAAATACTAAGGCTTTTTCTTACCAGACTTTGTCCAAGCAAAAAATGAGAGATGCTAGTAAGCAATTTGCATGCCTTTCACCGATGACTGCGATTCCATCTAACAGAACTGTGCGGCGCCACAAGAGAAGAGAAGAAGCCCAGCAAGAAATCAGCAAACGCGTGAAAAAACTAAGTCCCATAAACTAACATTTTGCTTCTATTCCAAATGGCGCAGGAATCGAGTTCCAACCAATACCACCACAACACGTGATTATGCAAATGTATGCAAGACAATGCAAAGCATATATATATATAAGAATAAAATTTACATTCATTTTAATCTTCTGCTTATGCGATAAGAAAGAAAAAAATGAGAGATTACGGTAAAAGCACATGATGCGCTGATGAAACCTTGGGTTTCATAGATGCTAAACAAAGCATTCAATAAGATATCTGTTTGATCAAGAAAAATAGTGCTCACAAAATAGAACATCGTATGACTTATTGGCTAAAAGTGATAGAAAGAAGCTTACAATCTCTTAAACGTAACCCAAATATAGCCCTTCTATTTTGTTTTCTCGTACATGTTAGTAAGCTCATTGAGAAAAGGGTCTGGCTGTAAAAGAACTTGAAATAATAAAAACAAAAAAAAAAAATTTTGTTCACTGCTAGCAGTCTTCATATATAAACATATAAATCTTCACATATAAAACACATACATGTATATATAAAAAAAGAAAAAAAAAAAAAATATCTATATATATATAACTAAATATGACTTTGAAAAAGATTTTGATAAAATTGATTGACAATTCCTAATAAAAATGCTAAAGTTCTATGGCTTCAATGAGAATTTCATCACCAAAATCAAGAACCTCATTCAATATAACTACTTTTCTGTTCTCATTAACGGCAAAGGCTAGCGGGTTTTCAAATCTGAAAGAGGCCTTCGTCAAGGTGATCCCATATCTCCTTTACTTTTCATCCTAGCCTTCAATTATTGGTCCCTCTATATTAATGATGTGTTCAAAAGTGACCCTTCGATGCATTTCTTGATCCGTGAAAAATTTTTGGTCACCCACCTAGCCTATGCGGATGATATCATCATTTTTCTGTAATTCCAATAGTAAAATAATTGAAAAAACTCAAAATCTTATCAACTATTAGAAAACATATACGGGCTTAAAGTTAACACCCAAAAATCTCCTTTTTTGTTAGCCCTAAAGCCTCTACCAAACTGATCAAAAGGCTGTCAGATACTTTGCAAATAAATCAAGGTAAGCTCCCTTTCAAGTATCTGGGCATCCCCATTGCCACCGGCCATAACAAAAACAAAAACTATCTCAACCTCATCGATTCTATCTTTAACAAACTCCAAGGTTGGGATCTAAACTCTCTCTCTTAAGGTGGTCGTTTGACTCTTATTAAATTTGTCCTAAACACCATTCCACTCTATTGGTTGGAAGTCACCTCCCCTGCCAAATTCATCCTATGTAAGCTTTAAAATATTTTTAATAAATTTCTTGGGTGCACCCTACTTGCAGTAAAATGATCTGGTGCTCTTGGGATAATATCTCTTTCCCTACCACTGAAGGAGGCTTAGGAATTCGTTGCTTAAACTCTTACATAAAGCCTTTTCTCTTAAACTTTGGTGGAAATTCAGAACTTCCAATACGATTTGGTCTGAAATCCTTCAAGCCAAGTACTGTGCTCGTACCCATCCTTCTCAAACCACCCCAAAAATTACTGACTCTCCCAATTGGACTAGAATGCTTGATTATAGAGATCTAATTGAAAGAATAACTTGGGATGCCCTCGATAACTCCAATTCATTTTGGTATGATTGTTGGAATAACACTGAAACTTTGGCCAAATCTGTCCATAATATTAAAAATCAAAAGCTAACTATAGCTGATTGCCTCAACAATTCTAGGGAGTGGAATGTTGAGCTGCTGCAATCTTTGTTGAATCCTGAATTACTTGAAAAACATCATTAAAAGGACTCCTACTCTTGAGCAACTGAAACGTGGCTAAACTCAACTTCTACTACAATGGTAAACTCAATCTATCCTCTCTTTGGCAGGTTTGTAGAATGCACAATCTTCCTGTTTTTTCCTTTCTGGATTTGGAATAATTGCATTCCAACCCTACAGGGTCTCTCTCTTTGGAGGATCTATCACAAATTTATCAGTGTTGATGATATTTTACAAGCTAAAGGTTATAATATTGCTTCTAGATGTCATTGTTGTCAGAATAGCAATAAAAATATTAATCATCTCTTCCTCAACAACCTGACAAGTAAAACAGTTTGGTCCTCTTTAAATATTAAGACCAATAAATGTATTATCCTGCTGATATTAACGATTTATTCACTCGCTGGCCTATTAAAAAAAAAAAGATTCATATTGGCCAACTTATAGACTGTCATACTATCTGGCAAATCTGGATTGCTAGGAACAGGGCCAAGCACAACCGGTCGCCTTTTACTGCGGAAAAAATTGTCAAGGCAATTAAAAATGATGTTACTAACTCAATCAATGCTTTCAAAGAATCTACTTTCAGCTGGAAAAATATAAATATTGATTATGTCAAACATGATTTGGTCTTTTAAAAATTGTTGGAGAGCCGTGGAGATTTTATCGTGGCTTATGCTCAAGCTGCGGCTTATTGTTTTAATGAGGCTTTATAAGATGCATCTTACTGATTTTACTTACGGGCTAAAGCTGCGGCACATTCTTTTAACGAGGCTATATAATTTGAATCTTGTGGTTTGCTGGACCCTTTTAAATTTTTATTGCATAAATTTGTCTCTGATTTTTGGCCTACATCCTTTACGGATGTGGATGTCCCTGTGGGTTTGGTCGTCGAAAGCTATCTTGTACATTTGTGATTGGTCCTTGGTTACTAGCAGGTATTGGTGTAATTGGCTCCTCCAATTTTTGGCTTTCGATCGGCCCAGTCTACTGTACTGGGCTTGTATTATTTTGATGTTGGATCAGTTTACACTTTTATTTGCGTTTGATATTCAGTTGGGGCTGCCTCTTTGGCTCCAATGTGACCTTTTGGGTATGGCTTTAGAGATTGTCGTTTGCATTATATCTTACTGTCTGTATCTCGTTATTTGCACTTTGGAAGGTGGTGCTTTGTTTATTATATGGCTGCGAGGTTATATTTGGGCCGGAGTTTGCACTATTCTATTCGCTGTGTTCTGGCTACCTGGGGAGTCGATTTTCGGCTTTCTGTGGATTGGTTGTCCCGGTTTCTTGTTGTTTTTTGGATGAGTGGTTTTGGCTGGTTGCTGATCACGGCTCGCTCTAGGTTGCTCCTTTGTTTGGTTGGCTTCAATTCGTTTGCAGGCACCCGTAGTTGGAGGCATTTTGCTGCTGGGGTAGTGGCGTCCACGGCGGCTGATTGGACCTTTTGCCTATTGGAGTTGGGAGTGCTTACTAATTGGTCTCGTAGGTTTGTTGTAAAACTTAATTCGTGCAATTTTCATTTTGAGTCGAGAGACCTTTTAAGATATACCATGGGTCTCTTTTATTTTGGGACTGGATTCTGGTTTGTAGGTTCTAGGTATATTGTACCCTCCCAATCCCGGTCCTGTATTATCGTTTTTGGTGAAATAAAATCTCCGTCGAGATGGCTTTAACTATATATATATATATATATATATATATATATATAAAACTATGCACCAATCAACGTATCATAGGGGAAAAAAGTGTAGCACAGGGATCATAAACACCAAGGATAGAAATTATTGTTACAATAATCGATCCCTTCTGTAAAAACAGTGAGACTCTAACATCAACAATAGTAGAGAAAATATGAAGGCAGAGAGACACAAGACAGCTACAAAATTCGTGAAACATAATACCTATTCAGCTATTAAAATAACAATAACAATTTTAGACCAAAAAATCAACAAGTTAATTTTGAAAGGAAAAATCCAACTTATGTTGCCAAAATTATCTAATATAGAAAATCAATTACAATAAGCAAATTACACAACTAAACAAGACAGCTATAATTTCAAAATAGATTAATGGAAAAAATGGTTCATTGGTTGGTCATAGGAGGGATGCAAATTTTGATTTAAGATCCAGATTTTGATTTAACAGTCATTAATGTTTCTTGTTTACCATAACTTTGTGGGGTTAATAGAATAGGCTTAAGCTTAATTCAAGCATTCAAGGTTATAAGAGGAAAAGTCTAGAAACAATAGTTGTTGATGCCAAACTCTTGTTTGCAAATGTATTTTTGTAAATAACTAAAAAGATAAAAAGAAAATTGTTGCATAGAGAGCATGGGAGCAAAAAAATAACATTATGCCTATTTTGCTGCGTGATATTATTGAATTTATTAGTACTATAAATATACCTTCAGTATAACCTTTAGATACTTACAATGAGACCTTTTTCTTAAACTAAAATTTTACATTTTCAAGAAATTAGCTTGAAAAAAGCTTTGAAAACAAGTGTCGTCAAGCTTTCCTTCATCCAATAGTTGTGCTATGCGTGATCTAATCTCATAAAATAATTTAAAACACAATCCACCACCTTTTTTAGTTGTGCCATAAACAATCAAGTGATAGAAGAACACCATCTCATGTCTTTGATCCAATGAAAAAATGTGAATTCATGATGAGGACTTCTTCGTCACTATAAATAAATAAAATTGGTTTTGATTTTTAAAGTATTAAAATTAAAACTTCATAATATTATTTGGCTTTCATATGTGGTTACAGATTGAACAATAACATGCCAAACCAATAAGTCATAGATAATGAGTGTCCGAAGTAATTGAAAAAGAACATTATATAAGCATAACTATAAGAAAGAAAATTTGGGATAAGTTAAAGGTTATTTATGAAAAAACCAATAATGTAAGTTAATCTATGATTAACCCTATATCCCACAAGAACAAACTTTTCTCCGTGCAGTAAGAAAATTATAAGAAAAAGATAAAATAGCTAGTTATCTGCAAAATAAGTTTGAAATGAATATCAAATGAACTTACAACAAGATCACCGTGCAGTTCTCAACTTTACATATTAGCACGGATTCATGCGGATGCAATTTGAAACTTTCAAATGATGCTAATCTTAAAAGTGATAAGAATGATCTTGCTGAAACTTTTAAATGCAAATAAAATGAGAAGCAGGATTTCGTCGCTGCCTTGACAAAAGAATGCATTCATTGAGTCAAGCGAACGGGAGCCCTAACCAGTCCGCGCAGATCTTTATTGGGTCGATTGTGCGTCGGGGTCGGGCAAAAGGGGAGAGCCCTACTCTGCGCCGAAGAACGGGGAGAGCCCTAACCAGCCGACGAATGGGGCGAAAGATGCGAAGCGGCGAAGCTGGGGGCGGTTGTTTGGATGGATGGCGGAAGAAGAAGGAAGTCGCTCATGAACGGGGCAAAGGATGCGAAGCGGCGAAGCTGGGGGCGGTTCTTTGGATGGATGGAGGAGGAAGAAGGAAGTCGCTCGCGGAGGCCAGATGCGAGAAGCCAGAGCTCGACGAATCCCTCTACACGATCTGCGGAATACGTCATCCGAACCCTAAGTATTTCTCTCGTCTGCTGAGCAGTCATCCGCTTGGTATTTCTACTTATACGATCACGTGGGTGGGTCAAGAACGGGTTACACCAAAGCAGGCCTGTCAAGTATTTCTCTAAAAAGTATGTTTGATGATACCATAAATTCAATATATAAATAAGAATTGATATGTTATTTGGCTGAATTTTATAGTGAAGAGATGTTATTTCTCATTAAAAAAAAATGTTGGCTGAATATTATGGTTAAGAGTTGAAAGATTAAAGGAATATAAGGGCACATAAGGGCACTGGAGAGGAGCACACAGCAGCAGCGTGCGCAGGTCTCTGGCATCAAGAAAGCGAAGGCCGCACGTCTCTGGCATCGAGAAAGCGAAGGCCGCACGAGGCATGCGTGGCCACAAACCCGATCGACCGCTGCTGGCGCTGCTGCTCGAACTGGGCAACGACTGTTAGGAAATCTAAAAGGAATTTTTTTACTATATTCTATATTGTTAAATACATTAGTACATATAATGAATTAAGGGGTGTCAACGAAAAGACACATCCCTAATAAAAGGACGCATCTCAAAAAAAAATCCCTAATGAAGAGACCCACCTCTTCACTCACAAAACAAACAAAAAAAATAACTGAAAATTTTACTTTAAAAAAAATTAATACTCCCCCTTAAGTTAAATTTTCAGATCTCCGATCTTTGTTTTCATTTTAGCAAAATCTATGGGCTTCAACGCTTTCGTAAAAATGTCCACGGCTTTGATTGAGTAGCTCTCGAATGAAATGATATTTCATTCGAACATGTTTCATCCTTCCAGGAAAGACCGAATTCTTTGTCAGTGCTATTGCAGCTTGATTGTCACAAAATAGAACAGTACATTTTTCTTGAGGTTTCAACAAATCTTGCAACACCATTCTTAACCAAACAGCTTGACAACCTGCAATAGTTAGAGAATTATACTCTGCTTCAGCAGTTGACAGAGCTATAGCCTTTTGTTTCTTGGACTGCCATGAGATAGCACCAGATCCAAGACTAAATATAAATTCGGATGTATTTTTATTGTTGTCAACAAACCACCCCAATCACTACCACAGAATCCCACCAAACAGCAGTCATCTATCTTTATACTGAATACCATGATCAGTAGTACCGACCAGATAACGCAAGATGCGTTTTCCTGCTTCCCAATGACTCTTCTTAGGATTTTTCATAAAGCGACTGATCATACTAACCGAAAACATGATGTCCGGTCTAGTAGCTGTTAAGTACATCAAACTTCCAACCAAGCTTCTGAACAAAGATGAATCAACTGACTCTTCATTGGTCTCCTTTGACAATTTTAATCAGAATTCCATCGGGGTGCTTATGGGAAAACATTCTCCATTATAAATCTTTTGAGAATCTCAGTGGCATACTTCTTTTGAGATAGTGAGATCATTCCATCACTATACTTTACTTCTATATCAGGAAGTAATAAGCCTGACCCAAATCTGTCATCTCAACTCTTTCTTCATAGACTGTCTTGAAGTTCTCACATAATTCTTCACAAATTTCAAATGAAAATAATATCATCAACATAAAGGCAAACAAATAAGAACTTACCTTTATTCTCCTTGATATATAAGGTGTGCTCATACGGGCATCTCCTAAACCCGTTCTTCTCAAAGTAGCCATCGATCCTACCATACCAAGCTCGAGGAGCTTGCTTGAGCACATACAGTGCTTTCTTCAACTTGCAAACTTTTGTTTCTTTTCCCTTCTCTACATAGCCAAGGGGTTGGTCTATGTATACCTCTTCTTCACTACACCATTCAAGAATACTAATTTTACATCCATCTGGTTGACCTTCCAGCCATACTGAGCAGCAAGAGAAAAAAACCAATCTTATGGTTTCTAAATGAACAACAGGAGCATATACTTCGTTGTAGTCATATCCAAACTTCTATTTGTAGCCTTTCACAATAAGACGAGCCTTGTGCTTCTCAACTTTGCCTTCTTCATTTAACTTTGTCTTGAAAATTCACTTTAACCAACCCAATAGACTGATACCCTTTGGAAGTTCAGACACTCCCAAGTTTTATTCTTCAGAATAGAATGAATTTCTTGATCCATGGCCTTTCTCCACTTCTCACTTTGAACAGCTTCACTAATTCAACTGGATCAGCATCAACAAATAAGGCAAAATCAGCCCATTCTTCATTGTGGATTTCCTGAGTTCTGTTGTAAATACCTTGTAAAGTCCTCATTTTCTTTGGAGGAGAATCAGACATTCCACTTGATGACGTTGAAGAAACGCCAGAGAAAAATCTTTTAACATGAGATATGCTCTCCTCTGGAGCCTGCATCTCCTCTTCTTCAGCTTCTGAGCTTTCTTTCTCCCTTTCTTCTCCTTCTACATCTATAAACTTGTTGCACTTTTCTTCTTCTTAGACCAATCCCACTTGAGTCTTCATCAAACACCACATCTCAAATATTATGGTGTTCTTAGTCCATCGGGTTATATAATTTGTAAGCCTTTGACTGCTCACTGTACCCAACGAAGATGCACTTCTTAGACTTCTCATTTAGCTTACCTCTGAACTTCTCAGGCACGTGAGAGTAAGCTACACATCCAAAATACTTTCAAGTGGGCAACACTTGGCTTTTCTCCACCCCAGGCTTCATGTAGAGTCTTCCTTGAACACTTTTTTGTCAATGACCTATTCTGTAGGTAAACGACAATCGCTACAACTTCAGCCCAGTAAATGTCTGGCATCCCCATAACATGGATCATACTTTTGGCTGCTTCCATGATAGTACGATTCTCTGCTTTCCGCCACACCATTTTGTTGTGGCATGTATCTTGCAGTTAGTTGGTGCCAGATTCCATATTTCTTCATATAGTGTAACAACCCAAGTTGTTACCATGATTGATTAAGACTAATCCTAAGTCTTAAACATAATCTTAAGTGCTAATTAGGTCATTTGGAGTCAACTACCAAGATCCGGTCCAAACCAGAGGTCAAACAGATTAAATCTTTATTTTGAAGAATTTCAGGAACCTCGAAAATTGACCTATTTAAAATTGACCTCTGATCGGAAAACGGACACCACCATTACGTTCCTTGACCCCAAATTAGCTTGGGGTGAAAGTCCTTCGTATCAATCAGAAGTTGTCAAATTTCGGCAATTACTTTAATAATAAAAATACCACGGAAACGAAGGTATCAAAATACTCGTCGAATAAAAAAATCTGACTGCGTCATTGAATTCCTTGACCCCAATTAGCTTGGGGTGAAGTTTTCGTGTGTAATCGGAAGTCGTCGAAATTTCGACGAATATTTTAATAATAAAAATATCACAGAAATCGAGGTAATCAAAATACTTGTCGGATCGAAAATCCGACTACGCCATTGAATTCCTTGACCCCAAATTAGCTAGGAAAAATATGTTCAAAATTTTTTTTTCTGAATGTTTCTAAAAAAAAAAAAAATAATAATAATAAATTAATTAATTATTATTAATTAATTAACGGCGACGTACGACGGCGTTAACTCCAGTTAACAGCGCCGTCAGATCGGACGGATCCATCTGGACCGTCCGATCGCGCGCGGATCCCAACGGCTCTCGGCCGCGATCCGCGTCACGCGGTCTGGAGCGATCCGGACCGTCCGATCGCGCGCGGATCCGACAGCCCTCGGACCGCGATCCGCGTCACGTGGTCTGGAGGGATCCGGACCGTCCGCGATCGCACAGATCCGACGGTCCGGAGGCGTGACACACGCGGCGGCCCGTCGCATTTTTTGGCCAATCCGGCCACATCCGGACCTCGGCGAGGTCGCCGTCCGGTCTATAAGACCTCGGCCTACCCCTAGGCTCCGAGTTTTCAACCGATCAGGAGCCCGATCGAGCCGGAATCAAGCCCGGAAGTCAGCCCTATTTTTCCGCCTAAACCTTACGCCGATCCGAACTTCAGGTACCCCACCCGATCTCCCTCGTTTACCGTTCGATCATTACAAAATTGTAGGATAATGTAGATTAGGATGTCATCTACACATCCACCGTTCCGATCGGTGCTTAAACCAACCCGATCGGGCGCACAGCTCCCCGAAGCGGACTGGGTTCGGTCCGCCGAACCCCCCCGGAAGCGAAGCGTCGCGCCTTCGGGCAGGGCTGGGTCGATCCGAGCCCGACCCATCCGGTCGGGTCCGCGTCAGCGCGGGTGGGGGCCACCCGGCCACGTGGCCGCCTATGGCCCGCCACTGTCACGTGGGGCCCACCTGTCCCGTCACCCGAGCTGAGTCAGCAGTCCGTGGGACCCATTGTGCCATGTGGCAGCCTCTGGCAGTGCCACGTGTCAGGTGGGCCCACAGTCTAGTCACCCGAGCTGAGTCAGCAGCCCGTGGGACCCACAGTGCCACGTGTCAGGTGGGCCCACTGTCCAGTCAGCCGAGCTGAGTCAGCAACCTGTGGGGCCACAGTGCCACGTGGCAGCCTCTGGAAGTGCCACGTGTCAGTGGGGCCACTGTCAGTTAATTAGAAATTAATTAAATTACTGTTCGTGTTAATTAATTACTGTTATCCCTAATTAATTACAGTTAGTGTTAATTAACCCAGGATTAGTGTTAATTACTTTTGAACAGTAACTTTATTTAACTAAAAAATAATTAAAGGATTAATTAATATTAATTAAATGTTAATTTAATCCTAAATAGTAATTAGGATAATTAATAATTACTTTTAAACAGTAACTTTAATTAAATAATTATAATTAAAGATTGATTAAGGATTAATTAACTATTAATTAAATCTTAAATAATATTAGGATAATTAATTACTTTTGAAAAGTAAAACCTAATTAATTATATTTAATTTAATATTAACAAATAATTAAGACTAATTAAACAGTAATCAGCACTAATTACTTTGCTATAGTAAAATTAATTAATTATTTAATAAATAATAAAATAGTGATTAATTAAATAAAACTTTAGGAATAAATAGTAAATTTAAATAATTAAATATAATTAGAGATTAATTAAGATTAATTAAATAGTAATTATCACTAATTACTTTGCTACACAGTAAAATTAATTAATTAATTAATTAATAATTAAACAGTGATTAATTAAATAAAAACTTTATGAATGAATAGTAAAATCATTCAATTTGAATAAATGAATAGTAAATTAATTCAAATTGTATTTTTGAATAGTAAATCTTAAAAGTTTAATAACTTTTTGTAGGATGATCCAAACATAGCCAATATGGGTCTTAAAATACTCAAAAAATAATTTAGAATCAAATGGCGTAATGTAAAATTTTGTTCGGGTACGTATAACGAGGTAGCATTTTAGAGCATCTTTAAGATCCCATAACTTTTTACCCGATTATCGAAAATATTCAATATGGGTCTTAAAATGCTCAGGAGAGCGGCCCCATCACCGTGGTAGTATTAGTTTTCTTATTTGGATATCAGGATAAAAAGTCAACCCTAGAATTTAGAGTTGACTTTAGTGAAAAATGACCAAAATGCCCCTAGACTTCAAACAACCATAACTTAGTCAGATCAACTCCAAATTGGAAAATTCAAGATGCTAACTAGCCTAGAATTTCAATTTCATCATTATAATAAAATAATATTTAGGATCTAAACCCTGGAAATTTAGGTAAATGACCAAATTACCCCTAGCCTTATTTTAGCCATAACTTGACCGTTTCTCGCCCGATTTAAGCGTACTTACTGTCTATCTTCAAGTTAGACATTAAGGAACCAATTGAAACTAAAAGAATTCAATTCTAACATATAAATCGAAAGTTGACTTTTTGACCCTTAAGGTACGGGCAAAATAATCATTTTGCCCTAAGTTTGGACTATGTACTCTTAACCTCTAGTTTACATTTCAAAAACTCTTAAAACCAAGGTTATAATCTTCTTAGTATCAATTAAGTGAGTGAAATCAACTCTTAAGTTAGATTCCAATAGTTTCTGTTAAGTCTTAAAAGCACTACAAACAAAACAACCGTAAGGACCTTTCCTGAGACTAGGACTAGATCATAGGTTAGAGTTCATTCATTGGGTAAATTGGGTTACCCTATGGGTGAAACCTTGGTTTATTAGTTTCTAGACCTTCTTTTATTTTACAACTCGTTCTGATTATTTTGTCTTTTAACCTTAGATTTAAGGTAGGAGATTCATCCTATTATGTTTGATTACTTAATAGGATTTACCATAATTAGTAGATCACTTATAGAATAAAACCTAGAACTTAGGTCTTATCCTTTAGATTATGAGATTAAACCTAATTCTCGTAGTGTTTAATCCATAATCTATAGGTATAGAAAGATCTTGATCAGATCTTAGTTAGAACGTCTAAATTTACAAAACTAAGACGTACAATTTATTGATTTAACTCGTAGTCATCTATCTGATTAAACTAGATTAGAACCTGATCAGTTCCAATCCTTTTTTAACTTGTAAGGACAAATTTCTGAGTTACACTCAATAGTAGGAAAATGGTGATCCTGAACTTGTGTAACTTAGAATAGTTAGAATGGTTAAGTAGAAAACAAATAATATCACCATGTTTAGTAGAGTCTCTTGCTTCTATTTGATACTTTGTTGCTTACGCATCCCTTGATTTTGTGCCATATTTCCTTGAGTATATCATATAAGACATTTGATGCATGAATAAAATGTTAGGAAATATGGAGACTCCTTAGATCCTTTGTGAAAATATTAAAGTAATTTATGAAAAGATAATGATTTTATGAGCTGCTTCTCAGTTATATCCTTATTGCCTAGCCTCCTTATGTCATTAAGGGAAGGATCTATTTGTTGTGTGCCTAGTTTACTAGCCTCCTTATGTCGCTAGGGGTACACCATTGGTGCCTTAGCCGTACTGGCGTTAAGGTTGCCTTGTATGCTTAGTTTACTAGCCTCCGTATGTCGCTAGGGGCATACAATTGGGCCTTAACCGTACTGGTGCTAAGACCCTTTGCTTGCTTTGTGTGCTTATATGCCTAGCCTCCTTTTGTCGCTAGGGGTACACAGTTTATGACTTAGCCGTGATGGTGCTAAGCTTTTTTGGTATTCGATGGGCTTGAGTAGCTCTTTTCTGTATGGCAGTCGATGCACGTGTGACTTTATATGCAGTTGTTGTTACTTACTTTTCAGTATTCTTATTCCATCATCTATTTTTTGTACTGCTTGATATACATATTTATGATATTAGAATCTTGCTGCTATATGTACTTACCACTGCTGAGTTGTTTATTTATTTTAATTGATATGTTTTCTGTTGATCACCAGCATGTTTAGGTTGTAGAATTTTTCTTACTGCACTTGTTTAGTTACGTATATTTATACGCCCTTCCTTGTTTAGTTTGTATGCGAGGCATGTCTCAGCCTCTTTCCTTTTCTTTGCTTAAGTTATAAATGATAATTTATAGCTTCCCTATTTCTTTTGTATTTTTTGCTGTTCCCTTACACATATTATTGCTTAGATATTGTAGAATGGTAATATTACTTAACACATATAAAAATTTTCAGCTTAAAATGTACTTAAACAATTGTCTAACTAGATTTTTCTTTTTTGGCTGGGGCCCTACATTGTGAAACCGACAATGGCAGACTCCTTTCAGTTAGACGAGCAGGAGTTAGGTGTGGAGCCTTACCCCGAGGAGGAGCCCGTAGAAGAAGCTGTTGTTTAGTCCCTTTATACTTTCGAGTGAGAATGAGTGGTTTTCATTCTATTTTTATTTAAACATTTTAAATTATGTAATAATATAGGTACCATTGACTGTATATTCGATTTATGCTTATATTCTGAGTCTATTATTCTTATTTACACTATGATGCTTGGATGGTTTACATTTCCTTAAATCGCTTCTGTACTCTGTTATTTACTTATACAGTGACTGATAGTTAATTCTGTGTTAATCCTTCCCTAATCAGGTTGATTGTAGAGACTATCCTAATCCAATGATAAGTGAGGGGTTAGCTAGAGTGACACCCCACCCTTAACCTAATCCTTTGGAGAGGCCTCGAAGCTGTCCTCATTGGCCCGCATATATCAGAATGCACAAGTTGGAGAGGCCTCGAAGCTCTCCATGCTCCTTCTTTTGGAAATGTATTCCTGGAATGCTTCCCAAAGATACAACCTTCGCAAACTTTATCCACCTTCTCAACAACTGGTAAAACCACGTACCAGTTGGTTTTTTTTCATTTCTAACAATGCTCCAAAGTTCAGATGACCAAATCTATGATGCCATAACATAGATTTTTCATTCACAACTGTACTTAAGCAGTTCACCGAATCACCTCCAAACTTGATAGGAAACATCTTGTTGGAGTCATCACCACCTTCCTGAGTAAAATTTGATCTTGTTGCATATCTCGCAAGTATCCTTCTTGAAGTGAACGTTATGTCCCTTCTTCAACAACTGACCTACACTGATCAGGTTGTGCTTCAGTCCGGGCACATAGTAGACATTAGCAATTGTCTCCATGCCCTTCTTAGTCTTCACACTTACTTTTCCGCTACCTTGAACTTGTAGCTTTTTGTCATCACCAGTGCGAACTTCATTCTGAAGAGATTCATCCAGGCTTACAAATAACTCTCTATTACCGGTCATGTTGTTACTACTACTGCAACCACTATCCACATACCAGACTTCATTTACATCGTTCTCTTTCCCATCGCAGGTCAAGAACATATCACTTCCATCTTCATTCACTTTCTCATGCATAAAAGTTGACTCCTTTCCTTCAATGGGCTGCTTCTGTCTACAGAATCTTGCAGTGTGCACATACCTTTGACAACTGTAATACTGAACTTGAGATAGTGGTCTTCCTCTCCCCCTACCTCTACTTGAAACTTCACCTCTGTTATGATAGTTATGCTGCTGTTGTTGTTGTTTATTTCTATCACCATCTGATCGATCACCTCTTCCTCTAAATGACGATCTTCCACTTTCTATATAGTTTCCCCTCATAGATATTTGAGTCTGGAAGGCCTTTTCAACTGGAACAACTTCATACTACTTCATTCTCAAATCGTGAGACTGAAGCGATCCCATCAAACTTTCAAGAGTCAAGGTTGATAAGTCCTTTGACTCTTCTATCGTTACCACAATATTTTCAAACTTACGAGGAAGGCTTCGTAGAATCTTCTCAATCACCTTTTTGTTCTCCACTAATTCTCCATTTACTAGCATCTTGTTCACTAAGGCCACCACTCGATTGAAAAAGTCTTCAATCGATTCCGAATCTTTCATTTTGAGTGTGTCGAACTCACACCTCAAGGTTTGGCAACGCACCAACTTCACTTTATCTTCACCTCGGTAAGTCACATGCAATATATCCCAAGCCTCTTTGGCGGTCATTGCCGATGAAATACGTTCAAAGATAACTTCATCTACCGATTGATAGATGAAGTAAAGTGCCTTCTTATCTTTTTTCTTCATCTCCTTTAGCTCCGTTAGTTGCCTTGCTGATAGTGTGTTCACGTCCACCGGTTCCTCTACGCCATTTTCTATAAGATGTCATAGATCTTGAGACACATACAAGACCTTCATCATGATGCTCCACTTGTGGCAATTCTTCCCATCGAAACGAGGAAGTTGTCGCTTCGTCAAATCTCCTAACGAACCTTCCATCTTCTTCTTCAATTTCCTTTAACCTCAAATTTTACTTAAAAAAAAACTAAAAACGACGGCAAGCTCCTCGCGTCTTGCGCCAAAGGCTTCGGCCGCAACGCCGTCGGCGGTGCCCACGGCCTCTTCTACGTCGTTACAGACGCCTCCGACAGCGACCTCGTCAACCCCAAGCCCGGAACCCTCCGCTACGCCATCATTCAGGTGCCAATCTCCATCACAAGTACAATTAACAACAACTCTTTTATACAATCCAAGCATTTTCATCTCTAACACAGGAGGAGCCGCTGTGGATCGTATTCGCACGTGACATGGTCATCCGGCTGAACGAGGAGCTGATAATGAACAGCTACAAGACCATCGACGGTCGAGGGGCGAACGTGCACCTCGCCTTCGGGGCCCAGATCACCGTCCAATTCGTGCACATCGCCATCATCCACAACCTCCACATTCACCACCTGAGCCCGGGGAACGGCGGGATGATCCGCGACTCGCCGACTCACTACGGCCTTCGCACGCGCAGCGACGGCGATGGGATCTCCATCTATGGCTCGTCGAACATCTGGATCGACCACGTCGACGTCGAACTGCGCGGACGGGCTGATCGATGCCATCATGGGGTCCACGGCCATCACAATATCCAACTCCCACATGACGAACCACGATGACGTGATGCTCTTCGACGCGAGCGACTCGTACTCGGGGGACGCCCTCATGCAGATAACCGTCGCGTTCAACCACTTCGGCCGCGGGCTCGTGCAGACGATGCCGCGCTGCAGGTGGGGCTTCGTCCATGTGGTGAACAACGACTACACGCACTGGATGATGTACGCGGTGGGGGCAGCCAGCACTCGATGGTCATAAGCCAGGAAAACTGCTACACCGCCCCGCCGGACATAAACGCGAAGCAGGTGACGAAGAGGGACTACGCGTCAGAGGCAGATTGGAAGCAGTGGACGTGGCAGTCGCAGGGAGATCTCATGATGAACGGAGCCTTCTTCGTCGAGTCAGGCGGACTGTTGATCAGCAAGTACACCAGGCACGACGTGATCAATGCCAAGCCGGGCACCTTCGTCACCCGCCTAACCCGCTACTTACTCCGGCACCCTCTACTGCAAGGTCGGCTTGCCTTGCTGATCTTTCTGCTGCCTCTGAACAACATTTTTTAATCTTCTTCTTTCTTCTGTTTGCAACGCTATTCATGGTTTAGGACGGATGCACTTTTGAGCTTAAATGAAATCAGCATCAAGCAACGGTGGAGAATTGATCCTTGAGTTAGTAGGCATCCGTACTAAAAAAAAAAAAAGCTCATCCAATTCAATAATATTTGAATATAATTTTAATTTAAACATTAAAAATAATATTTATATTATTTTAATATAAATAAATAAATATTAAAAGAAATAGGCTTAAATTTTATTGGATTGAATTTTTTTAGGTACTACATCATCATCAGCAGATACAAATATCATTTCTCAAAAAAAATTATTAAAATAGATTTATTAATTTATATTAATATAAAATAAATATTATTTTTAAAATTTATATTAAAATAATATTTAAATATTATTAGATGTATTTTTTAGGTATTATATAAGCAAAAATAAATAACATTTTACATAATGAAAACAATCAAAATAGGAAATTTGAATTTGGGCGGAGAAGTTCTAAAAACCGATGTGGGCTCAATAGTTGCATAGTTAGCTTAAGTTAAGACCCAAATGATGGGTTCATCTAACTCTAGTTCACATTAGGTGGCTGGAGGAAGCCCTTTTTAGCCTAGGAGTTCCTTATAGGATAAAAAGAGGATATCGCGGTTGCTTGCCAAATTTTAAGATGGGTTCACTGTAGGTTCTAACTGTAGTTTAGCATCAAGCAAATATGATGTGATTGAGTCAAAGCGAAAAGGATGCGTTGACAGCCAACAATCCTATAAAAATAAGATTCAGAGAGGGCAATTTATGTAATTCATCGCTCGTAATTTTATACAATTACCTTTCAGTCTAAATTTGCAATGTTTAATTATGGAATTAGGAAGCCTTAATTTTGGCTAATCCTAGGTGTCGGGGGGACGCTCGTCGAGAAAGAAGGAACGGTTATTTCGAGAGATAGATAATAGCCAGAGGAGGCAAGAACCCCTCCCTATTTTAGCAGCATTGGCAATGGCTACGCACTCTTCGCGGCCCCCTCCTTCCATTCTTCCCCTCTGTTTCGTAATTGCAGCCCTATAAATGGCCTTCCCCTCGCAAACTTGACCGCATGTCATGTCCACTGCACTCCAGCGACCTTTTATATCCTTAAAAAAGCAAAGAAATAAATACCAAGGAAGAAGAGAATGGAGCTGGGACAGAAGAAGAACAGCGTCCTGATCCCTTTTGCGGTATGTCTGCTGCTCTGCGTGGCCGTCCGCGCCCATATTGGAGACTTCGACGAGTACTGGAAGACGCGGGAAGAGGAATCTCGCGAAAAGGTCCGCCAGTCATATAACGCCGATCCACATCGCATAACCAATGACTTCAACAAAGCCGTCCGCATGTAGGTGAAGGCCTTGCCTTCCATACATTATTATTAGATTAATTTTTATTTTTCTCTTAAGAAGTTTAGAAAATTATGTATTTAAAATATATATGTTAGTAGAACTTAATCTTACATATACACTATAATTGGATGTTAATATTATAAGTATTAAAATATGTAAATACACAAATATATAGGTAGATTCTATTTTGTATAGGAAAATAAATCATAAAAATTTATTATTTAATTTTCTTAAGGAAACGCATAACATTTCTCATATTGATTAAAAGGAATATACTATAATCCATTTCTCATATTTTCTATTCACATCATTTATTATTCATCAATATTTTAAAAAAAACTCAATTAATACATCAAAAAATTAATGATCATATTATATATATATATATATATATATCAACTAGGCCTCAACTATTGATAATTTGATCTTTATATATCATATTGTCTCTTATGTATTATTTCAAATAGAATTGGAATGGTAATGAATTCTCGTGTTCTTCTTTGAATACTTTTGGTATAGGAGTTTTTCTCTTGATTGTTAGTGTGGCTTTTAAAGCTAGTGGTGGTTAACCTTTAGATGTTTAGGGCAGTTTAGACTAAGATGATTGATTATCTTATTCTTTTTCTCTTCCTCTATCTCACCCCCTTCATCTTCATCATACATCTTCAACAACAACAACATCTAGTTTTCGTTTCGTCTTTCATTTTTGCATAAAAGCAAGTGTTTTTTCTATTCTTTTGATAATAAATAAAGAGTGGATGAGAATTGCTTATATTTTTCTTCCATACATTTTTCTAAAAACAACATCAGCGAGTGTGAGATGCCAATTCTTAACGGTACTAAAAAAAAATCATTCAATAAAATTTAGATATTATTTTATTAGTATTTATTTATTTATATTAAAATAATATAAATATTATTTTAAAATTTATATTTAAATTATGTCCAAATTTAATTGGATGAGTTTTTGTTGATACAATATCAATGAGTTTAAATAACATTTCTCATTCGGGATTCAAAAGTAGTGATTTTTTGTTGTTGTTGTTCCATTTGCTTAGTGAATTATAATTGTGCATAATCACCAAAAAAAAAAAAAAAAAAAAAAAAAAAAAAAAAAAAAAAAACAAACAAACAATATTAAGATCTACACTTAGCTATGCATTAATTTTTTTTTCTTTTCTTTCACTCATTCCTTAAGATTTTGAATATTTGATTTTGAATATTTTATTGTTATGTTTGGTAAGTTTTAATGATCATCTGTTATTGTATTTTATTATAATTTTCTTATAAAACTTATAATCCAATAAAAAGTATGTTTGATGATACCATAAATTCAATATATAAAATAAGAATTTATGAGATGTTATTTGGCTGAATATTATAGTGAAGAAATGTTATTTCTCAGAAAAAAAAAAATATTGGCTGAATATTATGGTGAAGAGATGAAAGATTAAAGGAATAGAAATGCAGGGCATTGGAGAGGAGCAACAGCAGCAGCGTGCGCAGGTCTCTGGCATCGAGAAAGCGAAGGCCGCACGAGGCATGCATGGCCACAAACCCGATCGACCGCTGCTGGCGCTGCCGCTCGAACTGGGCCAACGACCGCAAGCTCCTCGCGTCTTGCGCCAAAGGCTTCGGCCGCAACGCCGTCGGCGGCGCCCACGGCCGCTTCTACGTCGTTACCGACGCCTCCGACAGCGACCTCGTCAACCCCAAGCCCGGAACCCTCCGCTACGCCGTCATTCAGGTGCCAATCTCCCCCGCCAAGTACAATTAACAACAACTCTTTTATACAATCCAAGCATTTTCATCTCTAACACAGGAGGAGCCGCTGTGGATCGTATTCGCACGTGACATGGTCATCCGGCTGAACGAGGAGCTGATAATGAACAGCTACAAGACCATCGACGGTCGAGGGGCGAACGTGCACATCGCCTTCGGGGCCCAGATCACCGTCCAATTCGTGCACAACGTCATCATCCACAACCTCCACATTCACCACCTGAGCCCAGGGAACGGCGGGATGATCCGCGACTCGCCGACTCACTACGGCCTTCGCACGCGCAGCGACGGCGACGGGATCTCCATCTATGGCTCGTCAAACATCTGGATCGACCACGTGTCGATGTCGAACTGCGCGGACGGGCTGATCGATGCCATCATGGGGTCCACGGCCATCACAATATCGAACTCCCACATGACGAACCACGATGACGTGATGCTCTTCGGCGCGAGCGACTCGTACTCGGGGGACGCCCTCATGCAGATAACCGTCGCGTTCAACCACTTCGGCCGCGGGCTCGTGCAGAGGATGCCGCGCTGCAGGTGGGGCTTCGTCCATGTGGTGAACAACGACTACACGCACTGGATGATGTACGCGGTGGGGGGCAGCCAGCACCCAACGGTCATAAGCCAGGGAAACCGCTACACCGCCCCGCCGGACATAAACGCGAAGCAGGTGACGAAGAGGGACTACGCGCCAGAGGCAGTTTGGAAGCAGTGGACGTGGCAGTCGCAGGGAGATCTCATGATGAACGGAGCCTTCTTCGTCGAGTCAGGCGGACCATTTGTCAGCAAGTACACCAGGCACGACATGATCAATGCCAAGCCGGGCACCTTCGTCACCCGCCTAACCCGCTACTCCGGCACCCTCTACTGCAAGGCCGGCTTGCCTTGTTGATCCTTCTGCTGTCATCTGAACAACATTTTTTAATCTTCTTCTTTCTTCTGTTGAAAACGTATGTAAGGCTATTCATGGTTTATGACGATTGAGCTTTTGAGCTTAAATGAAATCAGCATCAAGCAATGGTGGAGAATTGATCCATGAGTGGTAGGCAAAAAATTCATTAAAGCACATTTATTTATTTATATTAAAATAAAATAAATATTATTTTTAAATTTATATTAAAATAATGTTTAAATATTATTGGATGAATTTTTTAGGTATTTTATAAACAAATATAAATAATATTTTACATGATAAAAATGATCTAAATAGGACGTGACACCCAAAATCGAAAATTCGAAATTTGGTCTAGAGAAGTTCTAGAAACCAATGTGGGCTCAATAGTTGCATAGTTAGCTTAAGTTAAGACCCAAATGATGGGTTCATCTAACTCTAGTCCACATTAGGTGGCTGGAGGAAGCCCTTTTTAGCCTAGGAGTTCTTTATAGAAGTTGTAGAGGATAAAGAGGATGTAGAGGTTGCTAGCCAAATTTTAAGATGGGTTCACTGTAGGTTCTAACTATAGTTTAGCATCGAGCAAAATTGATGGGGTTGAGTCAAAGCAAAAAGGATGCGTTGACAGCCAGCAATCCTGTTAAAATAAGATTCAAAGAGGGGAATTCACGTAATTCATCGCTCATAATTTTATAGAAGTACCTTTCAATCTATATTTGCAATGTTAATTATGGAATTAGGAAGCCTTAATTTTGGCTAATACCTAGGTGTCGGGAGGACGCTCATTGAAGAAGAAGGAACTGTTACTTCGAGAGATAGTTAATAGCTAGAGGAGGTGTGATGGCCCAACCCGTCATGGTCCTATTAATTTTTGAGTTAACATGATTACGGTGGAGAGGTCATCTAAATGACAAGGCTCATGCTTATGAATAGGTTAATGACTAATACTAATCCATCATAATCAGAGACTTTATCATTTCTCAAAGATATTATCACTAAATAAAAATAAAAGACTAGCAGAGTGTGGAAGCATACATACAACATCCATCCATCATATAATCACAATAATACATAATAAGTAAAGTGCTGAAAGTAAAGTTTATTTTTAAATAGTTTAAAAGAACTAAAAAGAAGCACTTGTCCTCACAAATACAAAAAGGAAACTAAGAATCTTTAGGAACACGCTCCTCCTCCACAGGCAGATCTCCTGAATGCTTTATCACACCAAATAGCTCAGAATCTACCATTGTCGGTTTTACAATGATAGGGCCCCAGCCAACAAAAGAAAATTCTTAAGTTAGACAAATTATTTAAGTACATTTTAGAGTAATCAATTCATTAAGTTCATAAAATATTACCATAAACAAGTAAACACAAAAGCATATAAATGAGTGCAAGAATGCGTAAGAAAGAACAAGACAAAGTTATAAACAAACAGTTTATAATTGAAACAATTAGGAAGTAAGCACATACCTTTTTCAAGCAACTGCAACAAGGTTAGGTAAATATAAAATAAGACTAGAAAGAAAAATATATCCTAAACATGCTTATGATCAATCCAAGACTAAGCTAATTGACATATAAGTAACTGAACATGTAAAACGATTAAATGACTAAAGTGAAACTAGCATCCTATAAATATAAACAAAAAGCACAACTAGCATCTTATAAGCAGAAGTAAAGCTAGCAAATGCTGAAGAACAGTAAGTAAGAAAGTACTGAAATATAAATTGAAATAGTAAGTATGAACTAAAATAAGATAATCAATTTAAGTTAGAAATGTACCTAAATTAGTAATGCCAACAAAGATATAAAAGGATGCAAGGCATGAAGTTTATAGTCTAACATATACCATCTTAGATAATTTTTAGGCCTAGGCTTGGTTAGACTTACTTTAGACAGACATATACCACCCTAGCCTTACATAGGTTTAGGTTTGGCCTGTACTAAAGTCTAGGTACAGGAAAAAGACATACTAATTAGGCTACATTCTAATAATCAAATATTAAATGACAATGATGATGATATATACAAATATTATTATGTAAAACAAGGTTGACATAAAACACTTATCAAATGTTCTATGCCTAATATATATGAATAAGGTACAAAGGTTCAAAACAAGGTAAGTATAAGCATCAAAATCAAAGTGAGCAAGAGACTCTGCTAGGATACATGTGATATCTATTTGTTATCTAATTTAATCGTTCTATCTACTCTAAGTTACACAAGTTCAGGATCTCCAGGTCCTACTATCGAGTGTAACTCAGATTCACAACCTTATAAATTGGAAAATAATTAGAATTGATCAAGTTCCAATCTTATTAAATCAATGTCGATTATACAAGTTAAATAATAAATCAAACATCCTATTTTAGTGTTTTATCATAACCTCAACCCATCTTGATTGATCAAATCAAGATGAAAGGATTAAGAATTAAACTCTAAATATGAGGTTTAATCACTTAATCCAAATGGTACAACTAAGGATCTAAGGTTTAAAACCCAAATCTCACATATTAGGTTAAGGCAAGTCCTAATGAGAAATCAACTCATTAGGATAAATCTCTATCCTAAATTCATTTAAAGATCAAATAATCATTAAATAAATTAAGAAAAATCTACAAACTAGTAAACTCAAGGTTTTACCTATTAAGTAACCCAATTTACTCAATAGATGAATTCTAACCTAAGATCTATTCCTAATCTTAGGAAATAAAGCTCTTAATCACTAAGAGTATCTCTCAGACACACATTTTAACTAATGTTATAAGACCCATAAAAGGATCTAAGAAGGATTAAGGAAGGGAGAAACACTCAAATTTTTACTTAAGATTTTCCTTAAGAGTTTAAGATTAAAATTTGATCAAAATCAAATTAAGACTTAAACTCACCTAATTTCTATCCTAAATCATTTTATTTACTGTTTGTAATACTTAGAATGTGGTTTTATGGTTTCAAAATGTTAAATCCTAATTTTGGGCAAAATGACCATTTTGCCACTACTTATGGGTTTAAAAGATCAAATTTTGATCTAGGGTTCCAAATCTAAATTTTTTAGTGGAAAAGTATTTCTTACTATCTAATATAAGTTTAGACAGCAATTACACAAAATTTGGGTAATTATTAAACCGTATGAGATCAAATTAATAAATTCGACTCATAGGGGCATTTTGGTAATTTAGTTTAACATAATCTAAATTAGGGTTTTGGGTGATTAGTGAGTGATTAGTGAACTTAATCACAAAATTACTAAACTAACCACACCACTAGGTTCTAATCTACTTTAAGAGTTCTCTGAAACTTAAATTGTCCAATTAGATCATTAAATTTGTTATTTTTACTAATTAAATTCTAGGGTAATTAGGATTGTTAAGGAGATCTAACCATTGGATCTTAAATATTTTTATAGATTACTATAAATTAGGTTTTTCTGATCTAAATTAATGTTTGGATCATCTAATTTAGAGTTCAATTGACAAAGTTATGGTCAATTGAAGTTATAGGGTTAAATGGCTTAGTTAGGGTTAGATCCTAAATGTGAATAGTTTAAATCTAATCCAAACAGCAAAGTTAACCATACTAAAATATTTCTTAGGGTTTTTTGAGTATTTTAAGACTCATATTGGATATATTTGGATTAGTGATTACAAAGTTATGATTAATTGAATATTTGAATAATTTATGTCACATCAAAAGGACCCTAAATGTCACAATCTCAAATATAGCTCTACATGGAAATCTGATAGTTCCAATAAATTCTTTGTATTTTTCTGATGAATTTAATATATTTGATTGCATAATTTGGATAAGTATTTTTTGAATTGTGAATGTCTAAAGTTTGATAATTAATTAAATTAATTATCTTAATATAAATATATTTAAATGTTTCTATTTTAGATTTAACTCTATACTAATTATAGTTGTCTAATATAATCAGCATATTGATTTATGTTATCAATTGATTATATGTATTTTTCTGTGTATGAATTTATATATATACATATATGTATAATTATAGACACAAATATATAACATATAAGTTAAATATTATATAAGTTTATATAATAATTATATATATTTTTATTATAATTATTTCTTTTCTGCAGGGGGGACTCGGCTGACGGACGCGACAGAAAGAGGCCATGTGGCGCTGAGACATTGGCTGGCAGGACCTGTGCGGGCCCCACACTTGCCAGCCGAAGAGACTGCGGGGCCTGCAGTCTGAATGGCAGCCAAAAATGCGGCAGCCAAAACGCGGCAGCCAAAACGCGGGCCATCGCACGCTGGCGGGCCCGGCTTCCTGGCAACGTGCGCTCGAACTGGAACGCGGGTCGGGTCGACCTGGCCCGAACCTGAAGGGTTCCTTCTTCCTCGCTTCGAATCCAACACTACTAGGGCTTCCGATTTACGGTTCCTCCGGCGACGGTAAGGCTCATCCCGCACAGTGACGTGAAGAGGTGATCAAGACCTAGCTAATGACATAAGTTTCGACAACTGGTGTGACCTACCTCGCACGCAATCTCTAACCCTAGGAGGACATGCCGAAGGGATTTATAGCTAACGGTATATACAGTGGATGTTTTGCAAAATTTGAAAACTCGAACCGTCTATCGTTCGATCAGATAAGGTTAACAAGTAATCGAAGCGTTGAAATAGCATTTCAATATTGAGATTGATAATCACGTAAGAAAATAAGAAGATCAGTGAGGTTCCTCAAGTTGGACGGTCCAGAGATTGCGAAAGTTTGATTGGGGTCAATTGACTTCCAGAACTCAGCTTCTGCGAAAAATAATGCGCTCCAACAGTCTAGGGACCTAAATGGGGGAAGGATATGGTCCTTCAGCGGTGCTCGACGTGTGGACAGAGGTCGGCATGACGCGCACTGCCCTTCGCGACACGCGGAAGACGAAGGCCTTCGACCGTTCGATTGTTTCAATCGAATAATCGATGCTTACCATTGGATGAAATGGCGCGGAAGAAAAATAGGCAACAGCATAATTTAATTTGGACGGCGCCGTTAAGTACTTAATTAAAATATTAATATTATTAATTAATTTATACTAATTTTATTAACTAAAATTATATATTTAAACATATATAGAAAATTTCCAATAAATCACCCCTAGCTAATTGAGAGGTGAGGAACGCAATGGCATGATCAGATTTTTATTTGATGAGTATTTATTTATTCGATTTTTTATGGTATTTAAATAATATTAAAATATTTGATGAAAATTCAACGACTTCCAAATGCATCCAAAACTTCACCCCTAGCTAATTTGGGGGTGGTGCACGCAATGACGAAGTCAGATTTTTAATTTGAGGTTTAAATAAAAAGTCAATTTCTAGGATTTTAGGATTTTCTAGAAATTCATATTTGATCCAATTGATTCCTAAATTGATCTAGATTTTAGAGATGAGCTTTAAATAACTTATTTAGTATACTAGTACCATAATTAAAACTTAAATTAATCTTAGTTAACCTAAGTAACAACCTGGGTTGTTACAGGAGGCAACAACCCCTCCCTATTTTAGCGGCATTGGCGATGGCTGGGCACTCTTCGCAGCCCCCTCCCTCCATTCTTCTCCTCTGTTTCGTAATTGCGACCCTATAAAGGGCCTTCCGCTCGCGAACTTGACCACATGTCATGTACGCTGCACTCCGGCGACCTTTTATATGCTTAAAAAAGCAAATAAATAAATATCAAGGAAGAAGAGAATGGAGTTGGGACAGAAGAAGAACATCGTTCTGATCCTTTTAGCGGTCTGTCTGCTGCTCTGCATGGCCGTCCGCGCCCACATTGGAGACTTCGACGAGTACTAGAAGACGCGGGAAGAGGAATCCCGCGTAAAGGTCCGCCAATCATATAACTCTGATCCGCATCGCGTAACCAATGACTTCAACAAAGCCGTCCGCATGTAGGTGAAGGCCTTGCCTTCCATGCATTATCATTAGATTAATTGTTATTTTTTTCTTAAAAAGTTTAGATAATTATGTATTTAAAATATATATTTTAGTTGAACTTAATCTTACATATACACTATAATTGGATGTTAGTATTATAAGTATTAAAATATGTAAATACACAATTATATAAGTAGATTCTATTTTTTATAGCAAAATAAAATTATGAAAAATTATTATTTAAATTTTTTAAGGGAACACATAGCATTTCTCATATTGATTGAAAGGAATAGACTATAATCCATTTCTCATATTTTATATTCACATCATTTATTATTCATCAAGATTTTTTAAAGACTCAATTAATACATCAAAAAAATTAAAGATCATATTATATATATATATATATATATATATATATATTGGATATATAACATCATCAGCTCTCATTTTAGGGTTTTCTATTGGCGATTCTGTTGCGATCCTGAGGACTCTCCCTCGGCTGGCCGTCGGGCCTAGGCTCCGGCCCGTTTCATGAGGGGTGACATTCTACCCTTCTTTTTCTCTCAACTTTTCTCATGTTTTTGTTGTGTATATGGTGTTTTGATGGTGGTTCCGATATCGGCAACTGTACGATCCTTTAGGGATGTGGTTGAATCATCCTCCCAATTTTCCGCAAAGCCGATCGAAAGGTTTAATGGAGTTTCTGCATTATTCTTCTCGAATGCCGAGGTTCATAACCTTGCTTCCCCTCTGGTTCTCACTTTGGTTGGTAAGTTTGCTCGTCCTAAACCTAAATTTGGGTTAATAGATGGTTTTATTAAAGGTATAAAGTTAGTGGCCCCGGTTAACATTAGATCCTTAGATTCGCACCGTGTCTTTTTTACATTTGAATCGAATTTGGATTATGCTAGGCTGTTTTCGAAAGGTTCCTTCGATCTTAAAGGTTATACGTTGCAGTTTTATAAATGGGATCCCTTTTCCGACGTCTCTCACGACGTTCCTATTGCCCTAATCTGGATTAATCTTTCCGGGCTTAGATTACACTTTATAAGTAAAGATATTCTTCTAAATATTGGAAATGCAATTGGTAGACCTCTGCAATTGGATAAAAATACGGCTCTTCTAAGGAATGTGGCTGCTCCTAGAATGCTTTTAGAATTAAATATTGAATCCCCTCCCCCCTGCTCCATTTGGTTGGGCTCAAAGGAAAAGGGGTATCTCCAAGAAATTATTTATGAAAACTTACCTTTCTTTTGCAATTGGTGTAGCACCTTTAGCCATAATACTGATAACTATTCCTTCCATCAAAATATCCCCATGCCTCAAAGGGCTTCGGCTCACATTGGCTCCGCCATTATTGGGGGTTCCCCTGTGGATTTAAATTTTAACGATAATCATGTGTCCCAAGATGTAATTACAAATGCGATTTCTGCTGGGCCTCCTAATGGTCAGCCTGAGAACTTGATCAATCACAACTTATATCACTTAAGGGATTCCAAAGAAGATAACTCAATTCAATTAGATGATCTAAAGTCTAAGATCTATGGTCTAAGATTTGATCACTTTTAGACTTAAGCTAAGATTTAGACTTAAAGATTTTACAAGAGTATTTTTTTTAGGATTCAAGCTTAAAGATCAACTTAATTAAGCTATTAGACTATGGGTCTAGCACTTAAAGGTAATTAGGCCTAACTCTTAAGAAAGAGGGTTTTAAGGACACTTAAGGTCTTAAGATCTTAATAAGACTAACTTGAGATTTCTTCACTTAACATCAATATTATTAACATAAGATATCAGAAAGGTGCTAATAATTTAACTAGAGATAATTTATTGAATTTTTAAGGTTTAAGGGGTGCTTAAACACATCTTGATCAAAATGATCAAAATACTCCTCTTAAGGCTAAAAATATGATTTTAGTATTTAATTATCCAAATTGATTCAAATCTATTTTAATGAGTTCCATCTTGGTTAATGAGGTAGAATACACACTTATCTTAGGTTTTGGTAACCTAATTAGCCTAATTAGCACTAATCATATTTTAAAGCCAATTAAGGTGATTAAGGAAATTTGGGCATACTAGAATGATCCAAACCTATTTAAAGGTTCTACTATACTTAATGAAGCATTAGGAACTAGATTTACCAAAATCAGAGGTTATTCTAAAGCTTAATTCATTAATATCAAATTATGGTAGTTAAGGGTAATTTGTAAAATTAAATATCTTAAATTACTTTTAATGGTCTATATAGGTTTTATATGGTCTCATGAGCAATCAGAGATCTTAACTATTATTTTTGGATAATTAATGAATTTAATATGATTTAAATACAAACATAGAATGATTAAGCAATTATTTAAAATCTAACCATTGGATCTTTGATTTTATTTTATATTATTATTCCTTACATTTTTTTGATTAAAATGATATATTGGATCATACTATTTAGATAAGTATATCCAAAATTATTTAAATAATTTATTCTAAATATTTATTTAAATTAAAACTATAGGGAATGCATTTATCAAATATTTAACTTAAGAAATATAATTCCAATATTTCTTAATTAATTGCGGCCCAAAATCAAAACCCCGCAGGTCAGGAGAGGCCCGACCCAATGCGCCAGTCATCGTCCTCGATACCCCCCTTACGCAGATAGCCGTGGGGAGGGCACCTTGGACCGCCAAATTCCCCACCGATAGGCTATGACACGACCAACATTTAATCGCCACACCTTCAGGAGGTCAAGGCGCGTCAATTGAACCTGGAAACCCTAAATAGGACGGACCAGAACACAGGATGGCTACTCCACCGAGGCTTCCATTTTTAGACGATTAGGGTTTATTGTGAAAGGATAATTCTCCTCACAAAAGCCACTAAACAGGTGGGGTTCGATTCCTACACCATCAGTGAGGTGAGGCAAGTCGAACCCCCAAGTTTCATAACCTGGGGTGCAGCCGATTGCTGGGTCCTTACTTGGACTCAGCCATGGCTCGGCCGCTAGCTCGATCAATTGATACGATCGATCAGAGCTAGCTCAAACTCTGGCAACAATCACAACTAGTTTCCTAAGTGGCTAAGGCTAGTTAGATGACATCCAGAGGCTCAATCCAGAGGTAAGAATGGAAACTGAACTTATGAAATTCAGTGGAAAAGCTGGACCTCAATCTGGGGTTGCACGCACGATCGAGAGGATTTGAGAAGTTTGGGAGCTTGCTAAGCGATCATTGAACCTTTCCAGGGGGTTTGAACGCTAGACCGCACCCACTATCAGCGGTTCGCACCAGCATAAATCGTCGGGAATACCGAGAGCTCCAAGGACTTCAGCTGGACAATTCAGGATTCACAGTGAGCAAAAGGCTAACTGTGATAACCCAGGGGTATTTATAGGCTGAGCGAAGGTCTGGGGATGGATTTCAGAGCTCGGGCATGGAGAAAGGCTCTGGCCGAATGGTAGGCTTTGTTCTAACGGTCATGGGCAAATTGGGGAGACTACTACTGGCAGACGATCGCGTCGAGGGCAGAAGAGGAAGATTGGGTAAATTCTTATACTGCCACGGGGGCTGGAGCTTACCTGGTTGTTGAGGGGGGGGGGGGGACCAGACGCAAACGAGCGAGGCAAGGGAGATGATCCACAGTGCTTGGACTCTTGCCTGCTGTCTGATGGATCGACGGTTGCGATTGGAAGGCTCTGATGGATTACTTAAGCAGGAATGATGATAGCCATCAGATGCGTGTGATGGATCCGATGCCTAGGATTAGATCCTAACCCGGAGGAGATCCCGTCATTGGATGGATTGTGCTAGGATGCGTGCTAACGCATCCATTGGTTGGATTGCACGCACCGCTGTCGAGACCCCGCAGCGGATCTGTTGCGGTCCCGACAGCAAATCCCATATATTAAAAATATATATATATATATATATATATATTTAATTTAATTAATATTAAATCATTTAATAATGAACTTAAACCCTAATTAATTCTATAAATCCAATTTAGAATTAAATGATCTCCAAAAATTCCCAAAAATTCACCCTTAGTTAATTAGGGCATAAGAAATTCAAAAATGAAATCAGATTTTAATTTGGATATCAAATTAATTTAGGTATTTTTCAGGGCTCAAAAATAGGTAAAAATACCAAAATTCTCAATTTAGCTCCGATTGATCCCAAACTTCTAGGGTTAGGTTTAAATGACCCATTGAGTCTAATATAATCAAAATTAAGACTTGGTTAAACTTAATTAGTCTGAATTTAGTTAGGGTAACAACTAGGATTGTTACAACTTGTGATACCAATAAATGTCAGATTTGAAGCTGTTCGTTAGGTGGATCTACAAGGGGAAGAGCTTGGACAATAGGAGGATATTCCTGTTGCCACTTAGTTAGACTTTATTTTCTGCTGTGAGATTGAGAGATCTTTTCTTTCTTTTAAAATTTAGTTTGTAAAAATTTTATTTTTAGATGCATTTACTTTCTGCTCTTTGAGTTGAGTTACTGTTGCATTTACTTTTTTATACTATGCTGTGATGTGGATGTTATGTTATACTATTTTCTGCTTTCATTACTTTGATATGTTGATGTATATTCACAGTTCTCAGGTGACAAGTCTTCTGCTTAAGATGGGTTGGGTTCCACCTGACTCTAGTTATGTTGGGGATTTGCCACAGTTGGAGCACTGTACTCCTTGTGATTTTACTAATATCAGTATTAGCATGGCTATGGAGGGTACGGGGCCCCATAGTTTATCTCTGGGAGACACATTCAACATAATAGCCTTGCCACTCAAGAATTGTTCCATTGCCTTAATAAAAAAAGCAGAGGGCATAACCTTATTCTCAAGTTGGACCTTGAAAAAGCATTTGATAAACTTGATTGGGGCTTTCTTCTCAAAATGTTACAAGCCTATGGTTTTAATGCCTCTTTCATCTTCAAAATCAAAAACCTGATCTCGAATGTTTGGTTCTCAATCTTAATCAACGGTGCTCTTGTCAGTTTCTTCAGGTCTTCTAGAGTGCTTAGGCAGGGTGATCATTTATCTCCCATCTTGTTTAATCTTACTATCAATTATAGGTCCATAAACCTTTATAAGACTTTTTGGATGGATAATAATCTTCACTTCAAAATTGGAAGTAACTTCCTTGTCTCTCACCTGGCTTATGCTGATGATTTCATTATTTTCTCTAATATTGATAAAAGAAATATTACAAAGATCAAATCCTTACTTAATACTCTTGAGATGGATTCTGGGATTAAAATAAATTGCCTCAAATCTAACTTCTATATCAATAACAAAGCCAATTCTAATCTAAAAGATTTTATCACTAATAAACTTGGTTTTAAAGAGGGCAAACTTCCTTGCAACTATCTTGCAATTCCTATCTTTAAAGGCCCTAATAATAGTATATACTATCATGGCCTAATTGATTAAATTCTTAAGAGAATCCGTAGTTGGGAAAACATTTATCTTTCTCAAGGTGGTAGGCTCACCTTAGTCAATTATATCCTTAACACGTTTCCGCTTTATTGGCTTGAAGTCACCTCTCCTACCAAGTCGACTATGTCTAAAATCAATATCATCTTCAACAAATTTCTTTGGGTGCACAACAAGGGTACCAAATTAATTTGGACCAAATGGGAAAATCTAACTTTCCCCCTTAAGGAAGGTGGTCTTGGCATGAGGAATCTTGAGGCTCTTCACAATGCTTATTCTTCCAAACTTTGGTGGAACTTTAGAACCAAAAATAATATTTGGGTGGATATCCTTAAAGCTAAATATTATGCCTCCACGCATCCTGTCATTGTGCCCAGAAAAATCACGGACTCTATAATCTGGAAGAGAATGTTGGAGACTAGAAATCGTATGGAACAAATAATTGATTGGAACAAACTTGACTCTTCTTCTTCCTTCTATTGTGATTCCTGGAGTGATCTCGGCCCCCTCCATATGATTTGTAACCCGATCCTCCCTAAGCTTACTCTTGATGACTGCTTTAATATTGACAATTCTTGGAACATCAATCTTATTACTTCCATCACTGATCCTAGTATTCATAAAACTATAATGAATTCCACCCCCAATATGTTTTTCGAGAAGCATGCCAATTCTGATCTTATCATCAATGAGAAATTTAATCTTCATATTGCTTGGAACATTCATAGAAAGCATAAGAGTATTAATTTTAAACCTCGGTTTTGGCATAATAACATCCCCACCCTCATAAGCTTATTCATTTGGTGGCTCCACCTAAACTTCATCAGTGTTGATGATGAGCTTAACTCAAAAGGCTTTAATCTTCCCTCTAAATGTCACTGCTACAATTTGCTTAATGTGAGCACTGAAAGCATAAATCACTTATTTTTCAACAACACCTTTGCTCATTCCCTGTGGAATACTTTCAATAACATCAAAACCCACAGTCAGGTTGCTGCGGATTTCCCTTCCATCATTACCCATTAGAAGGCTAACCCTTCTAATCTGAAGAAGCTGCTCATTGATAACATGATTGATGCTTTTATTATTTGGAACATTTGGTATGCCCGTAACTTTAAAAAATATCAAGATGTGGACATGAATTTTCACAAATCCAAATTGAATATTATTAACGATGTCAATTTAATTATTAATATTTTTCCTAAGAAGTCTTTTTGTTTGAAAAACATCAACAAAAAAGCCTTTGCAGATTTTCTTAATGTTGGGAAACATTAATGGGTTTCTGGTTTGCTGCTTGATGGGTTGCTATTTTTTGGTTTGGGTCCCTGGTCTTTCTGTTTCTATGTTGATGGTTTTGTTGGTTAGCCTGATGGTTTGCTTGATGGTTTGTTTCTGGTCTATCTCCTGTTTTGCTGTCGAGCTCCCTGCTTGCATGCTGACCGGTGTGCTGCAAAACCCGCTGGTATGCCTTCCTGATGGAGTGCTGCGATGCCGGCTGCCAGGCTTGTAGGGTCGTCGGTGGGACCAGGTGTAACAACCCAGGTTGTTATTTTGCTCAATTAAGACTAATTTAAGTCTTAATTAAGGTTCTAAGTCACTAATTAAGTAATTTATAACTCGCCTCGGAAACCTAGGTCAAACCAGAAGTCAACAAAGTCAAATCTGGAATTTTTTAGAAAATCCCAAACCCTAGAAATTGACTTTTTATCTAGATCTCAAATTGAAAATCTGATTTCGCCATTGCGTTCAGAACACCCAAATTAGCTAGGGTGAAATTTTGGAAGTATTTGGAAGTCGTTGGATTTTCGTCGAATATTTTAATAATATTTAAATACCCCAAATAATCAAATAAATAAATACTCGTCGAAACAAAAATCCAAGTGCGCCGTTGCGTTCCTCACCCCTCAATTAGCTAGGGGTGATTTATTGAAATTTTTAAAATATGTTTGCTTATTATATTTTAATAAATGAATTAAGTAAATTAATTTGAATTAATATTTCAATTAATTAACATTTGGACTTAACGACGTCATTGCATTACCTTGCGCCGTATCCCCTGAGCCGTGAAGATCAAACAACTCTTTCGAGTCGTCCGATCATTTGATCAGACGGTGGCCATCCGTCTTCTCCATTGACACTGCGTGTGTCGCAGGAGCAGGCGCGTGGCGCATGTCCCGGCTCGCGACGCTTCTCCGCTTGCCAGTTGCCTCCCACCGCTCGATCCTAAGGTGGGAAGCTCCCTTAAGAGCCTCTGACCCTTCCTCTATCACGATTTGGGGCACCTTTTTGAATACCTAAGGTGATCTGAGGTCTCGCCGATCGGGCATTAATCCTTCTTTACCAATCACTTAAGGTACTCTACAACCCATTCTTCTTCGCATACTCAATCTGCTCATTTCTGACTGCGATCTTATTATAAAATCAAGGTTATGTTATGCATTTTTTTCCGATTTGGTTGTTCGCAACTTCACCTAGCTTTTGCCTAATCAATCCATATATATTCGATATTTCAGAATCAATCACTTCAATCCCTACCCGTATATTGCATGTTGTAATGAATATAGATTTAAATTGAAAATAGAAATGATAATTATCAATACGCCAATTTTGTATCACAGAATGCAAGACTTCCAGTTACTCGCCTCTGTTCCGGCACACCTAGGGCAGCGATTTACTCTCAGTCTAGCTTACCTCCGTTCTTGATCAGTATGTTCATAGATAGTGTTTTGAATCCTCTTCGTTTTAGCGTATGGGTCGAGCTCTTCCAGCGCCTGCATCCCCCTCAATCCCCAGCCCTAATTTTTCCCTCGTGTCGACCCCGTCGGGACGAAGGCATGCCTTCGATCCCAGTATCCATGTGTCGACGCTGGAATCATCAAGTGGACCCCACGCCAGTCGGTCTCCTCTATTACAGTCAGTGGGGCCCAGTCCAAATGCCTCGACCAATATCTCTGCGCCACGTGGATGGAGGGGATCCCGTCAGACGTCTCCTGCAGACAAAAGAAAATAATAATTATATTATTAAATAAATCATTAACAGATAATTAAATTAAGTTTAATTTAAATAATTAAATACTAATACTTAAAAACATTAATATTTTCATAAATACAAATCCAAAAATAACAAATTTATATACCATTAAATTCAGAAAAATATAAAGAATAATTTGGCAGTGACAAATTTCTATTTTAATAAATATTTAGTATAATGATATTTAGGGTTATTAATTTAACTTAATTAAAAAAAATCACAAACATTCAATTGGCTATAACTTTGCAACCACGAATCCAAATATACCTAATATGGGTCTTAAAATACTCACAAAACCCTAAGGATCATTTGAGTAGGGTTAGCTTTGCTGTTTGGATTAGTTTGAGCCTAATCACATTTAGGACCTAATCCTAATTACCCTAATTAATCCTAAAACTTCAATTGACCATAACTTGGTCAATTGAGCTCCAAATTTAATGATCCAAATATCAATTTAGATCAGAAGAACTTAATTAACAGTAGTATGTAAAAATATTTTAAATCCAACGGTTAGATTTGTTAATCACCCTTAATTACTTCAAATCTTGATTAGTGAATATTAGCAAAACTAGTAATCCAAATTGAGTAATTTAAGTTTTAGAGGACTCATAGAGTCATTTAAAACCTAGCTGTGAGGTTGAATTAATGTTTGAGTGATTAATTTTGTTAATCACTCACTAATCACCCTAAACTCTAATTAGGTCTTAACTTAGTCAAATTAGGTCCAAATTGAGCCTACCACATGTCATTATAATCAGTGGGCTATTTATAAACCATAGCCACTAATTTTGCTTAATTTGGACACTAATTGCCAAAGTTAGGATTTTTGACCTATAATTAAGAATCCCTTAATTAACCTTAAACCCTAGATCTTGTATTGGCCATAACTTGGCCAATACTTATCAGAATTTAGCAAATTAAGATTCTATGGAAAGCTTAAGCAGTAAAGAACAATAATCTGAAAGAAAATTTAACTTTCACTTAGTCAAATTACTAATTTGCCCTTATGAGTCAAATTCACTAATTTGATCTCATATAGCTTAATAATCACCCAAAATTAATTTAGTTGCTGTCTAATCTTACATTAGATAGTAAGAAACTCTTTCCAAAAGAAAATTTTAGAATTTAAGCCATAGATCAAAATTTGATCGTTTGAACCCTTAAATAGGGGCAAAATGGTTATTTTGCCCAAATTTAGGGTTTAGCCTTTAAAAGCCCTAAATTCAGTTTATAATCACTAAAATTAGTAAATAGAATGATTTAGAACTGAAATTAATCAAATCTAAGTCAAAATTAGATTTTGATTAAAAATCTCAAAATTTGCTCCTTAAGGAAAATTTCCTAAGTCTTAAGTGAGTGTTTCTTCTTCCTAAATCATTCTTAGATCTTTTCTTAGGTTCTTATAACATTAGTTAGGATGTGTGTCTTGAGAGATACTCTTAGCAATTAAGAGCCTTGATTCTTAAGATTAGGGATAGATCTTAAGTTAGAATTCATCTATTGAGTAAATTGGGTTACTCAATAGGTGAAACCTTGAGTTTTCTAGTTTATAGATTTTCTTAGTTTATTAAATGATTATTTGATCTTTAAACTCTAGAATTAAGAATAGAGATCTATCCTAATGAATTGATTTATCATTAGGACTTGTCTTAACTTAATCTGTGAGATTTGGGTTCTAAACTTAGACCCTTAGATTATACCTTTAGATTAAGTGATTAGACCCCATCATCTGGAGTCTAATTCTTAATCTTTTCATCTTGATTTGGCTAATCAAGATGAGGTTGGGATGAATTAAATTACAAAATTAGGTCGATGATTTATTCACTTAAACCAAATAGTAGTCTTTTAATTAAGTTATAATTAGGACTTGGCCAGACCTAATTATTTTCAACTAGTAGGATTCGTGATTCTAAGTTACAGAATGTGTAAGAATTGATGATTCTGAAACTTATGTAACTTAGAGTAGATAGAACTTATAAAGTAGATAACAACGGATATCACTTGTGTTTTAGATAGAGTTTCTTGCACTTTGATTTTGATGCTTCGCATTTCTTGATTTTGGTCCTTATACTTTGAGCATATATTATGTACTTAAGATATTTGATAAATATCTTATGATAATTTGGAACATTCATAAGCAGCATTATGTTTTCATTTCACAAGTGGTTTGTAAGGTGTAGCTTGATTAGTATACCTCTTCGATCAACTCGTTCGGGGTCGGCAACCTTTCGAGGGTTTAATGTCCGACAGTCTATTGGCCATGCCTAGTCCGAGTGATAGGATGGATAGACTCTCGCTCTACTGATTATAGAGTCAGGATTCTGATATGGATATACTAATTCAAGTACACTTACATTCAGTTCTGTCTTAGCTCATCAGGCTAAGAGTTTTCAGTAATGTTCAGTTCAGAGTTTCTTAGCTCATCAGGCTAAGATTTGCTGAGTTCGTGTTCAGTTCAAGTGACTTATATAGTCATTGTAGTTTCAGTTTACAGTTACTGTTTTACTTGTATATTCTGCATTTCAGCACTATTTTTACTTACAGTTTTCCTACACTTGTTTCTATATAGGATGTTAATTTTACTTACTATTTTCATATACTCACATAGGATGTTAGTTGTTTTCAGTTTCATACTGTTATGTATGTCACCTAGCATATTTTATTTGATCATATGCATGTTTAGGTTGTACCTTTTATTACAGTTTTGTTTAGTCTGTTGCTTACCAGTCTTTATTGCAGTTGCTTGGAGGAGGTATGTATTATTTCCTAGTTGCTTTAGTTATAAACTGTTTGTTTATAACTCATTACTGTTCTTTTTGTATACTTTTCTGCACCTATTTGCTTCAGTTTCTGGTTGATGGTGATATTCAAGTAACTTAATAAAATTGTTTACCCTAAAATGTGCTTAGACATATTATCTAACCAGTTTTTCTTTTGTTGGCTGGGGCCCTACCATTATGAAACTGATAATGGTAGGTTCTGAGTTTGTTGGAGCAGTAGATCCAGTGGAGAGCTTACTATTGGAGGAGGAGCCCATTCCTGAAGATCTGTAGCTTTAATTTTCTTTCTTTCAGTGAGATTGAGAGTTCCTTTCAGTTCTTTTAAACTTATTAAATGTTGTAATAATACAGGTTTATATTTCTCTTTCAGTACTTTACTTATTCTGTATTGTTGTATTTATACTATATTGGATGGATGATATGTTTTATACTTCTGCACTCTGAGTTAATGTATGCTCATTTAGTGATAGTATTTTTGTATGAATGGCAAAGTCCTTATTTAAATTGGATTAGAATGTGTGTCTAATCCAATCTTAAGTGGGGACCTTGTCATTTGGTGACCCCTCCACCGTAATCATGTTAACTTAAGAGTTAACAGGACCACGGCGGGGCAGGGCCGCCACACCAGGGGATATGCCTTCTAGCTTTTTTAGGGTTGCCATTACTGTGGCTGATCTTCTTGGCATCTCTTCGGGTCCTGCGTTGATGGCCGGGGTTGTTGTCCCGGTTGACGTGTTTACTGTTTACTTATTTCCAATTAATCCTTATCGAGCTTATTTTAATACTGGTGCCATGGGCTTTAATTCCACTATTTTTTAGTCCATTATGTTAGTTTCATCTCTAACATTTTTGAGAGCTCTAATTGGATAAGGGAGGTCTTCCCAGATATTATTATTTTTACCATGGCTGTTGCTACTGCTACGAATGGGGTCATTCTCTATGTTGGATTTCTTAATTTCCTCGATATTATGCTTAATGGAGGTAATATCCAAACCGATATTGTTGGCTCTACAGGTTCTTTTGTCCCCAGTAGTTTTTGCTCTTTGAATGTACAGGTTCTACTGTCTCTTCCATCTCCTGTCTTGAGCCTGATTTTGGGGTTACTGATGATTTCATTTGGTTCTAATGCAACTTTGATGGCTTTTACTAGTGATTGCCCCTATGTCTGCAAGTTTGCTTTTGCCTTTGTTTTTTCAGGTGGGTCGTTCCTTTTACTCCGGCTGAAGCTGTGCGATCCCTCATGCAACTTTTCTGGTATGCATTCACCTGACTTCCAATCTTTAATTTTCTCTTGAAACCTTTTTGTAGGACCTCCTCTTCGTTTAGCATGGGACAATTACAGTTGTTGGCTGCTCTTTTGTTTATTTTTTTTCCTTTTTCCTATCTATGTTCTGTTTCTTATTTTCCTTTTTTGGTATGGACTTTTTAGGATATTCCTTAGGTCTATCTTTTTGGGTTGGTTTTTGGGGTTTTAGACTTAAGATATCGTTGTAACTGCCTAACCCTGCTCTGTATCTTTGTTTTAGATGAAATAAGACTTTTAGGTTTCTGTTAAAAAAAATAATAATAAATAAATAACTAAATATATATATATATATATATTAACAGAAACTTGTAATTTTTATTAATCTAAAAGCAAATGATACAAAACAAGTTAGGTGGTTACAAATCACCTAAATCTAAAATCCAAAAGCCAACCCAAAAAAGGGGATCCCAGAGTATATCCTAAAAAGACCACCCAAAAAGAAATTACAAAATCCAAAACTTGTAAAAAAGGAACCACTCCAAGTGTGCAAACAGCATCCTCCGGCCAGTCACACCAAAAATGAAATCGAGCCTTCAAAATGGTCTCAAAAATAGTTTTGCAAATATTAATTAGAGGCGTACCTGATTGCTGCATATTATGACTCATGGGAAAAGCCCATTTTATGGCCCAAAAAAAAACTGGTTACCACCACATCAAATAAGGAAAACTCGGTAGGTGACTGTAGGTTTCCAGCAAATATATTTATAATAGCAAATACAGAAATACACCCATGAAAGGTTAAGAGCCATCTCACACAATGATACACAAACGGAATAAAACCTTCAGACCACTTCCAATTAAGTGAACAAATATAAACCTTCCGACCATAAGTCCAACTATAAGATCTACTTCTCCAGCCCACAAAAGGAATAAAATTCAAAATATGTGTCCTCCAGTTAACTGAAGAACCCTCCCACAAAGCAACCCCAGATGAAATAAGAGAATGATCAGAAGAATGTAAAGCCTCACTGACCAGAAATATAAAGACAGTAATGACAGTGATCTTAATAGACAACACATTCTCTTCCTACGAGATCTCAGCCACCCCATAAAGCAAACCCAATAACAACAAAGCACATAAACCACAAACCACTGGCAACCGAGGGCACCACCTCAAGACATAACCTATCAGAATAGCAATCACAGGCCAAACGCAGTCCACGCAGATACAACAGCTCTTCTCTGTGAAAAAATTGATAAAGATGATAAAAGGATAGACCCTAATCACATAGCCATCATATAAGTTAAAACTCTTTAGCTTTGAACCATAATGCACCATATTGCAAAACATGAATATATATATATATATATATATATATATATATATATATATATATATATATATATATATATATATATATATATATATATATATATATATGAATATGGCGATACAGCAAAAGGAAATCAAACCCCAAAAGCCAAAACCACCATTGAGCCACACTCTTCCAGTAAGCAAAGACAGAAATAAAACATCGTCTACCAGTAAGCAAGGACACTAGCTTTGCCCACAAAGTGCCACCCAAATCAATCAATAGATAGACCCATGAAAGAACATTCAAAAAAATAGAGTAAACAATATTGTTTACCGTCTCGATTGACTGCATAATCAAACCCAAAACAAAAACCACCCACCATATCACAAAAACCACATCACTGATAATGGTACACTGGTTCGAGAAACTGGACAAACCCTTGACAGCCATCCGCAACAAGATCCGAAAATTCTGATAATTTACGTTTTGAGCAAAGTAGAAATTCACCTCAATACAACTGTGATACAAGCTACCATTGATATTAATATTAAAGGGGGACCCAGCCCACCAAAGGAGTCAAAACAAAAATAACCAGCCAGTGCTGGGATAGCAGATAGGCAGCCCTAAAAAGAGACCAGGCCTAACTTCCAGATCCCAAGCAACCATGTGGATAACAGCCACTGTAGAATTACTCCAAGTTAAATAATCTTTTGGTATAATCTGCATTAAGGCCTTTCCAACTAAAATGATTTTTATCATTTATATTGATAAAAGAGTTCACCTTTTCAATAATTTGTCGAGTGTAAACCTCAACATTGCAATTAATATTACTATACTTTGCTTGATTTCTAGCTCCCCAAATAGTCCAAAGAGTGAGAGCGTCTGATAGATTACCAATATGAATCCTGCCCTATTTCGTTTTAGGCCAATGGAGGAAAATTCCTTCAATATTTTCAACAGTCGCAACCGGGGCCAAAGAAATGTTTTTCCAAATTGCTTTGCTGAATGGGCTTTCAATGAACACATGGTTTAGCGTTTCCGATTCATTGCAACAATGGCACTTAGAAGTTAGGGATAAGCCTAAGCTTTACATTTTATTATCAACACTAATGAAATTGTTGTAAAATCTCCAAAGGAACATGCTTATGAGATTTGGAATGCATCTATGCTAAATCCAGACAGGGAAGTAGGAGGACACATGAGATCTACAACAGTTCCAAAGGATTGAAAGATTTATTTTGCTGTTTGTGCAGAAGACAGAGGTTGCAGATTTTGAAGTTTCAAACTTATGATGAAAGTCTATAATGTTGTTTATCACTTCGTTTGAACATATTTCTTGCAGAAGGGACATATTCCACCCACTTTCTTGAGAGTAAAGATCAGCCACCTTTAATTTTGGATAAGTGATGAGAGTTTGATTTGTGAACAAGGCCTTATTATTAAACCAGCAGTCATACCAAAAGGAAATGGATGAATAGAGAGCATCCCAAATAATAGTTTCCTTAACCGTATATCTATATGTGAGCATTCTTTTCCAATTGATCGAGTCGGTGATTTTGTTTTTCACCACCACCGGGTGAGAGTTGGCACAATACTTTGCATTCAATATTTTGGACCAAAGGGAGGAGGAGGTTCTAAACTTCCACCACAACTTTAAGGAGAGAGCCTTCTGAATGTCATCGAGGTTTCTTATTCCCAAACCTCCCTTGGCAAAAGGTTTAGTTACCTAGTTCCACGAGCACCAAATTATTTTACTTCCCTTGGGATGAAACCATAAAAATTTATTGAAGATTGTGGAAAGTTTCTTCATAACAAGAGTCATTGGAGAACAGACTTCAAGCCAGAAAGGAGGGATCGCATTTAGGACATGCTTGATTAAAATAAGCCTACCACCTTATGAGAGATACTTGTTTTCCCAGCCTTGGAGTCTTTTGAAAATGTTATCAATGAGACCTTTATAAATCTCGTGTTTGTTGAGCCCTCTCTGAATGGAAATGTCAAGATAATAAAAAGGAAATTTTCCTTTCTTAAACTTAAGTATATTTTCAATCTTGGAGCTTATTCTTTGGGAGTGATTGGGGTGCATAAAATAGTTTGATTTGCTTATATTAATGTTTAGCCCCGATTTTGCTTCAAGGTTTGAGAGTAAGTCCGAAAGCTTTTTGAGAGCATAGGTGCTACAGTTTGAGAAGATTATCAAATCATCTGTGTATGCCAGATGGGAGATAGACATTTTGCCCCCAAAACTGAATTGCAACTTTGGATTTTGTTGGAAAAGAGTGTTAATATTTTGAGACCAAATGTTCAAAGCCAAAATGAACAGGAGGGATGAAAGAGGGTCTCCTTGTCTTAACCCTCTCTCAGCAGGGAAGAAACCAGTAGGGCTGCCATTAACCATAATGGAGAACCACTTATGTTGAGTAAGGATTTTTATTTTTGAGATGAACCTATCATTGAAACCATAGGCTTTGAGAGAACGAATGAGGAAATTCCAATTTAATTTGTCAAAAGCCTTTTCTAGGTCAATCTTAAGGATAAGATTTTGCCCCTAGCACTTTTTTTTCAGACTATGGAAGAGCTCCTGAGTAGCAAGGATTGTATCTTGAATGTGTCTACCTTGAACAAAAGTAGTTTGGTTAAGGTCTATAATCTTTGGAAGGATATTTTGAAGGCGTTTGGCAATAATTTTTGAGAGGATTTTGTTCATGGTGGTGCATAGGCTAATCGGTCTAAAATTATTTCACCAGGAAGTTTTGTCAGATTTTGGGATAAGAGTTAATATAGTATGAGTAAAAATTTTTGGAATTCTTGCCTCACAAAAATTTTTTTTATCCCATTACAAACGTCCAATTTTATGATCTCCCAAAAATTTTTAAGAAATTCACCTAGGAATCCTCCCGGACCAAGGCAGGTGTTGTCTTTGAGATTCTTTATTGTATCCCAAATTTCTTCATCACTCGGTAATTGATTTAACATATTTTTTATGTCAGAATTAATTTGGGGCTCAGGGTAAACAATCTTGTTACTGAGAATGTCAGGAGTAGGGAGCTTGAAGATTTCTTGGAAATAGTTGTTTGCAGATCTTTGGATCTCCTGGAGAGAAGAGAAGCAGGTGCCATTCGGGGAGCTAATTTTATCAATGTGATTTATGCGCCTCCTCTTCCTAACCCAATTGTGGTAAAAAGCGGTATTCCGCTCACCTTCTAAATTCCACCTAATCAAATATTTTTGTTTTCAGAAAGACTCAACGTCATTATGGCTGGAGATAAGCTTTGCTTTAGCTTTATTTACCTCCAACCTATTTTGGTCAAAAGGGTGGGCTTCAAAGATGGATTCAAGATTGGTTACTAAATTTTTCTGACGGGACAAATTCGAAAAGATGTTCCCTATGGAGGATTTATTCCAAACTCCCAACGCTTTCTTAAGGGCTTTGAATTTTTCCACCAGTCTATACATTCCATAGGATTGACAAGGTTGCTTCCATATAGACTTAATAATGTCCATACACTCCTCTTTTTGGAGCCAAAAAATTTGAAAACGGAAAGATTTCGGGACTTGATTTTTACTATTCCAGGAAGAAAGAATGATCGATTTATGATCTGAAACTGTGGGGTTGAGAGAGGAGTTTAGGTAATTTGAAAAGGCATTACACCACACATTATTAATAAGGAAACGATCCAAACGAGCGAATTTCCTGCCGATATTCCAAGTGAAAGGAGCACCCGTATACTTGAAATCATCCAAACCACAATCTATCATTGCCGAGTTGAAATCAAAGGTGGATGATAATTTGATCTTTATACATCAACTAGGCCTCAACTATTGATAATTTGATCTTTATATATCATATTGTCTCTCATGTATTATTTCAAATAGAATTAGGATGATAATGAATTCTCGTGTTCTTCTTTGAATACTTTGGTATATGAGTTTTTCTCTTGATTGTTAGTGTGGCTATTAATGCTAGTGGTGGTTAACCTTTAGATGTTTATGGCAGTTTTGATTAAGATGATTGATTATCTTATTCTTTTTCTCTTCCTCTATCTCACCCCCTTCATCTTCATCATATCATCTTGCACCTTTGTTATGTTCAATACATTTGCAACAACAACAACATCTAGTTTGTATTTGTTTTCGCTTCGTTTCAGGGAGATCTCATGATGAACAGAGCCTTCTTCGTTGAGTCAGGTGGACCGTTCGTCAGCAAGTACACCAGGCACGACATGATCAATGTCAAGTCGGGCATCTTCGTCACCCGCCTAACCTGCTACTCCGGCACCCTCTACTGCAAGGCCGGCTTGCCTTGCTGATCCTTCTGCTGCCATCTGAACAACATTTTTTAATCTTCTTCTTTCTTCTGTTGAAAATGTATGTAAGGCTATTCACGGTTTATAACGGATACACTTTTGAGCTTAAATGAATTCAGCATCAAGCAATGGTGGAGAATTGATCCATGAGTAGTAGTTGATGTTTCTTATGCGGCTTTTAACGGTAACTTGCAAAGGAAAGTATCAAAGAATCGTCTGCACTTCAAAAAAATTCATTAAAGCAGATTTATTTATTTTTTTATATTAAAATAAAATAAATATTAAAAATTCATATTGAAATAATGTTTAAATTTTATTGAAATATGAATAATTTAATTGAAATTATTTTTGTTTAGTCGAGATACACCTTCAACTCAAGTTTTGCTCGCCGAGTTCGCCAACCACTTCTCCATTGACAAAGTCGCCACCACCTCGCTCCTCCCCTGCTTCGCTTGGCGCCTGACAAAGGATTTTCTTCCTGTGCAAGTAAAGGAATAAGGAGAAATAAGTTTTGTATGGAGAAATTGTAAAGCTCTTTATTTTCTATTAAATTAATTATTTTGCTTATTATTTAAGAATTATAAAAATTATTATCCATCAGTACTTAGTTTCAAAATGCTGATCCAACGGTCAGGAGGGCTTTGTCGTGTCCCTCCACGCACCCACGAACACAATTGTGGCGCAGAGGTCGTGCCACAGCCTCTGTTATTGATCTCCATTCCTGATATTTAAGTTCTGCTCTCGACTCCATTTCCTCCCTTTCTGCGAACCCGAGCGTGAGGAAGCCTAAGAAAGCGCCATCGACCCCTTTGTGCGAAGAATTGGCCCAGTGAACTCGGCGATCAAAGGATGTTAGTGTTGAGATGTGGAGACCATTTAGATCATTATGGATATGACAATGAAGCTCAAATGGGATTTCAAAAGGTCTCGGGGTGTTTCAGAACAATTTGGGGGAAATTTGGGCACTCCAGCGCTCTCCGACGCGCTCTGCAGTCATTGCAGTCGAGGGCCATGCCTGATGACGCAGTGTGGTGCCCGACAAAATCCAATTACGAGTTTTGGTGGACCCCTAAGTATATTTTGGAGCATTTCGGGCCTTTTAGGGTTCATGCGAAGCCTAATTATATAATGAAACATATGGGAATGTTTCTTTAAGGTGAAATCAACCCTAATTTAGCATTGTAATTATTATTGGCCTCCTTCAACATCTAGTGAGAGCTGGAGTTTTTTGGAGGAGAAGTTGATTGAGAAGCTTTTTAAGTTGTAGATACTTCTTATTCTTATGAAAATGTAGCTCTTTGAAAGTCTGTAATATTCTTATTTATAGTGAATTTTTTCTATGTGGTGTGGATCCATGGTTTTCCCATTTTTGAATTTTTGACGTAAAATTTCATGTGTTTGGATTCTTGTATGGTTTATACTGTGATTCATGTGCTATGATTTTACTCTTTTGTGCTTGGATAATTTTGTTTATTGCTTGGTAACCACCAATGATATCATGTCCGATATCATTTCCATGTGCACTAACAATTAGTATCAGAGAGATTATTCTAAGGGCTTACTGTTTGAGTGGGAGCAGTGACCGACAAAATTAGACACAAAATAAAAAAGTTTAATTGCACAAATTTTGCTTTCTAGAAGATGCAAATGGAAAATCTGCTCTACTAAAAGAAGTTGTATTTCTCACTCAGTGGAGTTGATAAGAAATCGACCACTATGTTTGATGAGGATTGGGAGGTTCTTAATAGAATTGGGCTGGGTTTGATTCATCTTTCATTGTCTTTTTCTGGTGCATTTAACATTGTAAAATGAGAAAATGATTGTATATCTCATTGATGCTTTGACAAGGATGCATGAGAAGCCTTCGTCTTCTAACCATTTTTTTTTATGAAACGACTGTTCAATATGAAGGTGATGGACGACTGCTCAGTGAAAAAATGATTGAATGGGTCAACAATGTGCTAAATTAGTTGAGTTCAGTGGGCATCAAGCTTGATGATGATGTTTGAGCTCTATTGTTCCTCTCTTCACTACCGGATAGTTGGGATGGGATGGTGACAACCATTAATAACTCATCAGGATATGCGTCATTGAAGTTTGACGATATTATTGGGCTGGTGCTTAATAAAGAGGCGCAAAATAGATCCTATGGGAAGGCATCCACTTCAGCATTGAATGCAGAGAGTCGATGAAGAAGTTTAGACTGGAGACACAACATAAATATGTCTAAGCTAAGGCAAGGAAAATTAAGACCCATAAAGTAAAGCTTGATTGATGGAATTCTGAAAAGATAAGGCACTTCAAGAAGGGTTATCCTATTGTCAAGTGGATGGAGCAAGGATATGAGGTTCATTATAAATCTTTCAACAGAAGAGGATTAGGACACACTGATCATGTCACTTGTAAGTACGGAATTTTAGGAGGTGGACTCAGATGCATCTTATCATACTACTCCTATGAAAGGTACATTTAAGAATTACACCAAGGGTGACTTGGGGAAGGTATATCTCAGAGATAATATGTGACATCCCGCCCCCAATCCAGCACGAGATTAGAGATTAGATCAAGGGCAGTGTGCCATACTGGAAAATCCCTCACTTATTATTATATTAAGGTAAGATCCTCAATCCACTAATAAGGGAAGGATGTACATTACGAATGAGCTTCATGCTACATCTCCATGAATGAAAGAGTACAATTGTGAAGATTTATGCTGTGAAAACTCTACTATTGTCATCTTTTGGTTGCATAATAAGATATTCAAAATCTTCATAATAGCAAATGCGCTTGCTTAGGAGGCCCAAGTTAGCAAGACAATTCGCAATGGCAATTGTAAAGGTGCATCTACAAACAAAATGCTCAATATTTTCTATTATGTTGTAGCCCCAAATGCAAAGATGATTTTTGCCACGCCAAAAAAGTCATTATTTTGTAGGAAGAGCATTACGAAAGAGCTTCAAAAAGAAAATAGCTTCACAAGGATCAAGATTCCATCTTCATATGTTCCCAAACTGTCATGCTTCATGTTGAACTTCTAGTTCATAAACTTAACGAGAGTATGATATGTTTTTACCGTTTGCTTTGCAAGTGGCATAATCATCATTATTGGGATTAAAGCACACAAATCAATTGATCAAATCGGCCAAAGGTCTGCCAAAGCAATTGGCCATCGCGGGCAAAGAAAGCCGGTTCCCCTCCATAAGAATTTGTCACCCTACAAAACCTTCAAGCACATTAAACTTAAAGCAAAGAGCGAGACAATTTAGTGGAGCCAAGCTAGACCAGTTATCCTCAAGCGACGATTTCTAATGCTCCACCAAGTGTGGGTTTGCACAAAGTCTCAATCCCTCGCAAGTATGCGTCAAACAAGGGGTCATTTCATTTTAAAAAAAAACTTGAGTTGAAACTACAACTTGTAATTTTCTCTATTTAAGAAAGTTGATAGACTACTATTTACAAGATGAAAATTGAGAGTAATTCCTGAATAAATTTCAAGAAAATAAAAAAAATGTCATAAGAAAATAAGAATTAATTATAATTTTGTATAATATATATATATATATATATATATATATATATATATTAAATCTAAATTCTATTAGTAAGAATATTCCCTTCAGGCTGACGAGGAAATAAGTTGTCGCATTGCCTCTTATTTTATTTCACCGTTTTTATTGTTATCCGGCCGCCCAACTATCGCCGGAAGCAGACGCGTTCACATGATTTCGCCTTTCTTCGCCACGCGCACGCTTCATGGATGCCTAGCGTGTATGCGCACGCCGCTCTTCCTTCTCCTTCCGTCCACGCCAAGTCATAGATGCCTTGCGCTATCTTTTGTTTTTTAAAATGTCTCGAGCTCATGCAAACCACTAAAACAAGCAAAGGGTGGAAGAAGGTGGAGAAATTTTGACAAGGGGCAAAAAGTGCACGGCAATGGAGGTTTGCTGCTCCTCCTCCTCCTCCATTTTGACCGTCCGTGCGATGGATGTCTCCCGCCTGTCTCCACTCCGTTGCTCCAACCTCAGTCTTTTCCAGCCAGCTGCTTTTCGTTCCGGATTCCTGCACATCAGCTCGAATCACTTTTTCAATCGTCGCGCAAGCCCTTGCAGCAGTTTTCGCCAAAGGTGGAAGCCATCGGTTTTTGCAGTCTTCGAGAGATTCACTGAAAGAGCGATTAGGGCTGTGGTGCTCGCCCAGCGGGAGGCACGGGGCCTTGGAAAGGAGTTGGTCTTTCCGCAGCATCTACTCCTAGGCTTGATCGCAGAGGATCGATCTATGGATGGGTTTCTTGGATCTGGAATCACAGTTGGGCGTGCCCGTGATATCGTGCGGGGAATTTGGAGCGACGAGCCGACGGCTGATGAAGGTCGTCCATCCGGATCGGGGACGACGAACATCCCCTTCTCCGTTAGCAGCAAGCGAGTTTTTGAGGCTGCTGTGGAATTCTCTAGGTCAACGGCTTGCAATTTCATTGCTCCGGAGCATATCGCTGTTGGGTTATTCACCACTGATGATGGCAGCTCCGGGCTCGTTCTTAAGAGGCACGTTGGTCGTTTCCCTTTTATCTGCTCGTTCTCAATCCCTAACGATGTGATAGTTGTACTACTTGTCTTTTCTGCTACTATGACTGTGTAATTTAATTAAGGTAACATGGTTGGGGATAGTAACACTGATAAAGTTGCCTTATTTGTTTGACATGAGGAAACTATCTCTATTCTTGGAAATTCTAATCCCCTTTTTTACTCTGTATTCAAGGGTTTCTGATGCACTAACTCACATTCATCAGCTCACTGTGTTGCATTGGAAGATTTGACTATATTATGGAATGATTATTAGTAGCACAGAAGCTGAAATTGTGGTAGCTGTTATTACACATTTTATTTTCCAGCAAAGTTTTCTGCACTTACAATGATGCATATCCCCACACATAACCTTCTAACAGCCCCAAAATTGAAAAATAAAAATTAGGGAAAATAGGAATCTGCAATGGGCCTCATGCGCAAAGTGCATTTCAGGTTTTTTTGTCTATTTTTGGTGCTATTTTGGGTTTGTGTAGCAATACGCACCATGTTGGAACACTGTCTTTGTGATCTAGAAAGCTGTCCTGTCCTTTTGGAGTATGGTGGTTTATATCCACCCCTTTCCTAATCATGCATTGGCTTGATCTTCATGTAGGGGCACCTTTTCTTTCATGGAATTGAATAATATTATAATCATTTACTTGATGTTTATATTGTAGGATCTGGATTGATCTCCATCTGAAAGAGCTTTAGTTTTGTCTGTTTTCATGATAGTAGAACTCCCGGCTATTTTACATGAAGATCTTTCTATTTAGCTTCACTACAAGTTTGAGCGATTCTAATAGATGGGATGCATTTTCATGAATTTTGGATATTATTACTATTTTTGTATGTGAAATTTTATTCTTTAATTGCAACATTTTCTTATTAAAATCAGAGTCTCTGTTCATACAATGCTGGTTTTAGGATTATCTGCTGGGACTAAAATCACTTCTCTAAATTTTAAGTAGGTAGTCACTTGATATAGTGCTATATTTGGATTGACTAGTCCAAGGGGAGGCTAATTTAGCCTGAAGTGAGCTGCCCAAAAAGGTTATGGTCTGTTGCATGGAGGAGGTTGTTGAGTTTTTCTAGCAACCAAAATAAAATAAGTAAAAAAATATTTTGGATTGATTTGGGTTGAACCGGTGTTTTCTGTTAATTTTCCTTTCAAAAATTCTCTTTAGCACTTCTCCATTATGTAATTTTTTACATTTGCATAACTATGGCTGGATGGTTACTGTAGATTGGGAGCAGATGCCAATAAATTGACATCAGCTGCACTTTTGCGACTTCAAGGTGAACTTGCTAAAGATGGCAGAGAAACATCAAAAGTAGCATCAAAGATGTGGCAAAAATCTCCGACTGGTAAAGCTGCACGGGCACAATCTTCAGAGAAATCAATAGGCTAGCCTCTTGTTCTTATTGCTGCAATTTTTCTGAAACCTCTAATATCACAGATTAAATTATTGTTTTTTCTCATTTCCAGATAAGAGCTCGATGTTTCAGTTCTGTGTTGATGTAACTTCTCTAGCAAATGAAGGCCGTATAGATCCTGTAATTGGTAGAGATATTGAGATTCAAAGGGTTGTTCAAATCCTTTGCAGAAGAACTAAGAACAATCCTATTCTTCTGGGTGATCCTGGTGTTGGTAAAACAGCCATTGCTGAAGGCTTGGCACTGCGAATATCCTGTGGCAACATTCCGCTCTTTCTTGTTGTATGTTTCCTATATTTCATTGTTTCTATTCATTTATTTTCTTATATTAGTTTTTACTAATCAATGTTTCGCTTAACCTACCATGTTGTATAGGGAAAGCGCATAATGTCACTGGATGTAGGTTTGCTGATGGCCGGGTCAAAGGAAAGAGGAGAATTAGAAGCTCGTGTTAAAGGGTTAATTGCTGAAGTGAAGAAAGCAGGTTATCTCTGACCATTTTTTTTATTCTGGATATCCTTATTAATGTTTTTGTTAAATTGATTTGTTATTGTTAAATACAGGTGATGTGATACTCTTCATTGATGAAGTTCATACACTTGTATTGTCTGGTACAGCTGGGAAGGGTAACAAGGGTTCAGGCCTTGATATTTCAAACATGTTGAAACCAACCCTTGGAAGAGGGGAATTGCAGGTAGCGTTTTAACTTTCAGTTACAGCTATTGAATGGTCATTTGCGATACTTTCTTTTTCTTGATATTGTTTTAGTTGGTTGTTCACTAGGAAAACATACTTTAGTAAAGTTTTGTATTTTCTAGGCAAGCTTTGTGACTTTCCGTGTTTCTTACATCAGACATACTTATCAGTAGTAAAATTTTGTATTTTCTAGGCATTTTTTGTGACTTGCCGTGTTTTTTCCAGCAGCCAACAATTTGTCATGTTTCAAGTAATTTCCTGTATGTGAATTGTTTTGTAATTAATCTCACATATGTTCAATCACTATGATTTATTTGACTTTCAATGCAACATATTAGCGTATTCATGAACTCTTTGCTTATTGAACATGCATAACAATCATCATTTTTATGATTCTTGCCTTTCGAGGATTCTTTGCAATGATTCTTGAAGTGTCCTTTTTTGTTGCGGTTCCAATAAATGTCCTGTGAATTTGCGCTGATTCTTTCTCTTGACTTAGATTTACTACTTGTCTGTGCTTTTTAGAGAGAGTTAGTTCTTCCTCTGTCATTAGTATTTAGAGCTAAGAGATTCTCATATCTCTTCTCAAATTTTCATCGCTATAATTTATGTTTCGTTATCATCAATCTTAATATGGCGCTCCTCAATGTGCATTGCACTACAGAGTACAGAATAATGTTTACTAGATATTCAGTGGGAAGGATAACATACATATTAAGTGTTTTATCTTCAAACACGATTTTGTTGAATCTCAGTTTATTTGTGATAATGTACACGAGTGCTATTATATCTTCAAAAGACCATTTATGAAAGGATCCTGCACTGGAATGCTTTAATGTATTGAATTCTATGTGCATTATTTTATATAGTAGTGTTTTCTGCAACTTATATGATCTTTACCGTGCTTTTTGTCTGATTATATCCAGTGCATTGCATCCACAACACTAGATGAGTATAGGGCTCACTTTGAAAAGGATAAAGCTTTGGCACGTCGATTCCAGCCCGTTTTTATTAATGAACCAAGCCAGGTATCTCTGGGGTGCTTTTGCATTTTTTTAAAATTAAGATGTTGTGTTTTCTGCTAGGTGTAACTTGTCCTTTAACATTTCATAGGAGGATGCTGTGAGGATTTTGATGGGGCTTCGAGAGAAGTACGAAAGCCATCATAAATGCAGATACACTTTAGAAGCCATTAATGCAGCAGTGTACTTCTCAGCAAGATATATTCCTGATAGACATCTTCCTGACAAAGCTATAGATTTGATAGATGAAGCTGGTAGTAGGGCCCGGATGAATGTATTTAGGAGGATGAAGGAAGAACAGACTTCTATCTTATCCAAGTCACCCGAAGAATACTGGCAAGAAATAGAAGCTGTACAGTCAATGCATCAAGTGGTAAAATTTTCTTATGCGGTAGATTCTTGGATATACTTGTATGGTAGCTTCAGCTACCTTGCTTTATGTTTTTTAGGTGCTGGAAAATAAGCAGAACTTCACCTCTACTAGGAGCAACTCAGACATTAATGAGTTGACGAGAAGTATCAATGACGCTCGGGAATCAATTGCTCCTTCGGTGTCAGATGAAGTGTATGGAACTTAGCTACGAACTCTTTTTGATTGAAAGTGAGGCGAGAGCAATGAAAAACTTAATTTCATGATTTGAACGGCTTTGAATTGTTATGAAGTCCCTATTTTGCATTTTGTTTCGCCTTGGCTCACTTCCTATTAATATGTTGCTTTCTCGTTTTACTATTTTTAGCGTTAATTAATCTTTGACTTACCTTCTATTGAAAATCTGCTCGTTCAGGCCTACCATTGTTGGACCTGAAGAGATTGCCTCAGTTGCCTCATTATGGTCTGGTATTCCTCTCAAGCAGCTATCTGCTGATGAGATGAAACTTCTTTTTGGTCTTGATGAGGAACTAAGAAAACGTGTTCTTGGCCAAGATGATGCTATCAATGCACTCTCTAGAGCAGTGAAAAGATCACGTCTTGGTCTCAAGGATCCTGACAGGCCCATTGCTGCAATGCTTTTCTGTGGCCCAACTGGTGTTGGTAAAACAGAGCTTACAAAAGCTTTAGCAGCCAGCTATTTTGGATCGGTAATATATATCCTCTTTGCTCTTTGGAGCTGTTAATTTAATTAGAAATTCTAAAATTGTTCGAAATTAACTTGAATTTTGAGTTGAATTGATGTTGACTTGAAATTTTCAAGTTGATCAGATTGATGAACTTAATTCGAATTGAATTGGGTTCAAATTAGTCACTCAAAATATATGAAAAATACTTACGTCACCTGGCAGAAGTACTTCCACTCCATTGACCCAGACAGCCAAAAATTAGATGTTTTATAAAAAAAAAAAATTTATAAAAAGAATATAATTTTGGCACACAAGGATCGAACTCTAGGATCCTAGCGTTAAATTTGAGACCGTTTCCAGCGGACCTTTTTTCTGAAAATGGTGTGTTTTTATTTTTGAGTTCGTACTCAATTTGAAAATTTTGAGTTCAGTTAATTTGATCAAATTCAAATTGAATTAAACCCTAATTTTTTTTGTATTTTTGTTTAGTTTCACCCTTATGTTTATGCTCTGGGAGCTTTTCATTGTGGGATAAACCTACACCATTGCGCAATTCTGACGGAGTCTGAAATGCTGACAATTGAATGCGCAGGAGTCTGAAATGCTGCGGCTGGACATGAGCGAATACATGGAGCGGCATAGCGTGAGCAAGCTGATAGGATCCCCTCCGGGATACCTTGGATACGGCGAGGGCGGTACCCTGACGGAGGCCGTGAGGCGGCGGCCTTTTACGGTGATCTTGCTCGACGAAATCGAGAAGGCTCACCCTGACATTTTCAACATCCTCCTCCAAGTCTTCGAAGATGGTCGCCTAACTGATTCGCAGGGGCGGAGGGTATCGTTCAAGAACACTCTGATAATCATGACTTCCAATGCGGGATCCGCGTCCATATCCAGGGGCGGCAGATGCGCACCAGGCTTCATGCTCGCTGACACTAACTCTTCTTACTCCGCCTTGAAATCCCTTGTCATGGAGGAGCTCCGGGCGTACTTCCGTCCCGAGCTGCTCAACAGGATCGACGAGGTGGTCGTCTTCCGCCCTCTGGAGAAGGACCAGGTTACCAACCCTCCCTCCTCCTTTTCCTCTTCTTCTTTTTGGTTGTTTTAGCTGACTATTTTATCAGATGAGGGAGATTCTGAACGTGATGCTGAAGGAGGTGAAGCGCAGGATGGTGTCTTTGGGGATGGCTCTGGAAGTCAGCGAGTCGGTGAAGGAATTGGTCTGCCAGCAGGGGTTTGAGAGGAGCTACGGCGCCCGCCCTTTGAGAAGGGCTCTCACCCGCCTTGTAGAAGATGTCGTCAGCGAAGCCATTCTGGCGGGGGATTACAAGCCAGGCGACACCATTTTTATGGATCTCAGCGCTTCGGGTGAGCCCGTCGTCCTCAGCCGCCTCGCTGATACTGCCACCACACCAACGCCCATCTAGGAATTAATTCTTATTGTTTATTAATTGTACATAACGTTCAATCGATTTTATTTTAAAAAAATGTTATTTGACTCAAATATCTTAAAAAAAAATATATGAATAATTAGAATTTAATAATAATATTTTATTAATTTTTTAAATTTTAATCATTCATATTTTTTTATAAAATATATAAAAACTATATAGTAAAACTTATATCTGTATCATTCAAAAAAAAAATATAATAGTAGGTACATGTAATTATTTATTAATGCAATATAATTTTTAATATTTAGATTTATATTAAAGTTGAGATGAATGTTTTTTATTTCATTTTGTTAGAAATATGTATTAATTTTATATTTGTTATGTGGATCTGTGTGAGTTTTGTGTTGTGTTCATGTTTCAAATCTCAATTTACAAAAAATTTGAGATGTTTATTGTGTTGTGTTCACGTTTCAAATCTGTGTGAGTTTTGTGTTGTGTTGTGTTCATGTATACAAACAAAAAAATTGAAAAAATCAAAACACCGGTATTAACAAACATACATGCACAAAATATGCGTGAAATAAATTTAAGATAAAAATTGAGTCACACAAGCAAAACAAATTTACTATAGAATATATAAATATAAAGTTACAAAAAATTTATCACTTTAAGGAAGAAGAGATTCACCGTCCAATATTTTTTCTTTTTTTTCTCTCACAAATTTCTACTTGTTCTCACTTTAGTGTTTCCAGATTCCAAGAGCTCTAATAGAAAAATAACACACCCATAAACCTAACCTATAATGTTAGCTATTAATGATGTCCCAAAATAGTCAAAATTCCTAAACAGTTCTGGATATATCACATCCGAGTTGGAATTTTCACGGGTGCCAGCATAGCTGATTATGGGGCGCCAGACTTTCTGTCTGCTGGAGTGCTTGAGCACACCCGGGCACCAGACTTTCTATTTGTTGCGCGCCTGGGTGCCAATCTTGATGTTGCCTTAATGCTTGTCAAGTTATTCTCCACTAATTTCAGCCAATAGATGGTGTTTATGGGGTTCATAGCCCCATTAAAGGTAGGTGCCCTCAACTAAGAAAGCTATGGAGAATGCCATCTGCCAAGAAGTTCGAGACAGATGGGGCTGCAACGTTGATAACAGGAGGATATTGAGCCGCAATGATTCTACGAATTTCTTGAGCTTGTTGAGCTTTGATTTTAATCAAAGCCTTCACCAATCCAACAAGAGAGTTCACATCTTCATACCATCTTGAAGAAGAAATGGTGTTTTTTATAGGAGTTTTCATCGACAGAGAACCAGGATTCATGACTAGAAATTAAGAATACAAAATTCAGAAGACAAATTAAAAGTTCACTACGCATTAAATACATTTAAATGAGTTAAATAAGATAGATGAACTGAAGAGTAGAAGAAATGCAAGCAGTGATCATAGTTAGAATAGGAAGGACATCAAAATTAACTACAGAATTTTGCTACAAAAGAGGTACAAAAGTCAGTGTAAGTGATTGCACATGATCCTGTCTTGTGCTTCCTCTCTAACCTTCGATACGTTATGACCCACAATTCTTCAGCCTTTCCACAGAGTAAAATTCTCAAAATCTGGAGGTGGTAATCATCGGGACATGTCGTATCTCGGAAAGTGGTGGTCACACGACTAAGCCACTCCTTAGCAAGAACTGAGAGACTAGACCCTCTAAATGTGGGGTAGAATAAAATCTTGTCGAGTACTCCACTAATGGTTCTACCATAGATCTTGCCGTCTTGAAAATTGTCCATTCATTAGTCATTGAACAGTCTAAGGTAATAAGTAAATCCACGAGGATAGTTATTCCAGTTCTACGAATTTTATTAAATCATATTTTCAGATTTTGCTTTAACTTTTAAGTTCGTTGAAGTCCTAAGGTGTCATTTTCTAGATGCCTTTATTTTCATTTCAAAGATGCAACTTGATGAATTATGGATGATGCATTCTTATACTTAGTGATTGTGATCATAATTGCTCTAGAGAACAAATCATTAGGTAGATAAGAACACTCTCCTAATCTGGCATCTTATGAATTTCTCTGATACCAACTATAGTGCCTTGCCCCGACGCTATGCGCAATAGAATAGTATTAACGATGGAACGAGCCATTACTTGAAAGAGTAATCCATCTAGACTCATTATCAATCCATCGTGTTATATTGTGAAGACCATTTAGATTATCATGGAGATGCTAATGGTGCTCCTGTGAGCTTCTGGAAGGCTCCGAAACAATTCAAAACAACGTTGAAAATTTCAGCTACATTATAGGCACCACAGTGCGCTGGGGCGCGCTATGGTGCCCAGCACCTGAGAAGATGGCGCCGCAGTGCGCCATGGTGGCCAGCAGACTGAGAAGTATCCATGCAAAAAATAGAAAAAAAGGTTTCCCGCTAACCTGTCAAGTATTTGATCTATGAATGCCAATGGGTAATGATCCTTCCCGGTGGCTTTGTTCAGTTTCCTATAATCTATGCACACTCTCCACCCAATTACTTTTCTAGTTGGAATTAATTCATTGTTATCGTTTAAGACCACATTCATCCCTCTTTTTTTTTGCACAACATGTATAGGACTTACCCAATGACTATCCGAAATTGGGAAAATAATTCCAGCATCAAGAAGTTTAATGATTTCCTTATGCGCTACCTCCTTAATGTTTGGGTTCAAATGCCTTTGAAGTTCAATTGATGGTTTGGAGTTATCTTCCATTAAAATTATGTGCATACATAGGGTTGGGCTGATTCCCTTCAAGGAAACTACACTCTAATCAATTGCTCTTTTGTGATCTTTTAAAATGCTACACAACTAATTTTCTTATTTTTGGTTGAGTAAGGCTGAAATTATCACAGGTATGAGGTTCCTTCCCCTAAATACACATATTTCAAATGGGTTGGAAGAGGTTTTAATTCTAATTCAGGAGGTTCATTGATTGATTGCTAAATTTTCTTCTTTTCTTGAATCAATTCCTCTCTCATTCTCTCCTTCAAATTCCTCAAACCTTTCATTTATTGCAAAATCTTGTTCCTTCACATCTCTTGACATCATTAACTCTTCAATTAAGTCTAATCTCCAACATCCTTCATTAGACTCTCCCAGGTGCTTCATGGTGTCGTGAATGTTAAATTTCACTTCTTTCCCTTCATAATGTAAAACTCTCCCTTATCCTCATCAATCATTATTTTTCCAGTGACCAGAACAGGTCTACCAAGAATTATGGGTATTTCTTGGTGTTCGTCCTTCATGTCTAAGATAATGAAATCGGCTAGAAATATGAATTTATCGGCCTTGACTAAAATATTTTCAAGAATTTCCATAGGAGTTTTAACTAATCGATCGGTAAGTTGTAGAAGGATAGAGGTAGGTTTCAATTTCTTAATCCCCAATTTCTTAAAAATGTAGTAGGGCATTAAATTTATGGAAGCCCTAAGATCACAAAGAGCCCTTCAGAAAGAGTGGTTCCCAATAGTACAGGGGATTGTAAAACTTCCTGGGTATTTTTTTAAAGGGAATTTCTGTTACAGAATGGCACTACATTCTTTAGTTAAAGAAACTATTTCCTTTTCATCTATCCTCCTTTTCTTAGATAATATGTCCTTCATGACTAGGCATCTGCTCTAGTGCTTCGGCAAAGGGGATGTTTATGTGAAGGGTTTTGAAAGTCTCTAGAAATTTATGAAATTGGACATCCAGTTTTTCTCTAGCTATGCATTGAGGGTAAGGTATATGCTGACTAATACTGAACTGGTCAATTTGGGGTATTTGTCCTGATAATTCTACTTCCCTTTCCTTATCCCTATTGTTGTTTGTTTCCCCATTTTATTCTTCCCTTATGGTGTGGGAAGCAGTTTAAATTTTCTTAGGTGCTATAGGTTCCGTGATCTTCTCGCTTCTCAGAGTTATAGAGTTTCCTACTCAATCTCACATCCTCTTATGGCTCCCACTAGTACAAGTTTCTTTAATTGGTTTATGATATCTTTTAATTGTTGTTCGATTCTTTTCATAGTTTCTTCTTGTCTTATTAGAGTGTTTTCATGTTTCTTAAGTGTTGCATCAATTTTGTTCATGAATTCAGTTGTAGAGGCATTGAACTCTCTCAAAAGAATGTTCAAAGTTCCTCTATTCCCATTGAGATTATTGCCATAGTTATCGATTGCATTTATATTCCCTATTTCGTACTCCTCCCCTTGGATTGTGTTGGCTTTCATACTCTCTACTGTTCTGTTAAGTTGGGAGATTTTATTTTGGAGTTCAACAATTTTTTGTGAATAAAATAGAAAATTGCATTCATTCTTAGTTATGTTAAGCTTCTTAGTAGGCCATTGGTATGCATTTTCAGCCATCTCTTCTAACAAGTCATAGGCCTCCTCTTGGGTTTTGCTACTAAGTGGCTCTCCAGCAGCTGCATCAATTAGGGTCCTTGTGGGTGCATTCAGTCCATTATATAATGTCTGAACTTGCATCCATTGTGGAAACCCGTAATGAGGACAGCACCTAAGGGACTCCTTAAAATGTTCCTAGCTATCATAAAGAGTCTCCCCCTCATACTGGCAAAAAATGGTTATTTCTATTCTCAACCTAGCAGTCTTCACTGGTGGGAAATATTTGACTAACAATTTCTTAGCCAAATTGTCTCGCGTGCGAATAGAATCGTTTGGTAGATAACTGAGCCAACTTTTTGCTCGGTCTCTCAGTGAGAATGAGAATAGCCTAAGTCTAATGGTGTCATCAATAACACCATTGTACCTAAATGTGTCACATATCTCCAAGAAGTTGGAGATGTGTGAGTTCAGATTCTCGATGGCAAACCCTCCAAACTAACTATTTTGAACCATACTTAGGGTTGACGACTTAATCTCAAAGCTATTGGCCTTTATATATGGTCTCACAATGGCATGTGGGATTCCCCTCACTATTGGTAACACATAATTTGTAAGATCTCTACCGCATTGTTCTCATACCGCATTTCCATTTAAATTGTCCATTTCTAATTGAGCACGATTTAAAATTAAATGGTCTCTCCTAGCTCTTAAATATGTTCTTTCTATTTTAAGGTCGAAGATAATATTTGAGTTATCTCTTTTACTTATACAATTCAAATTTATATTAGTAAGAGCACAGTTGATAGCAATCAAATAAAAATAAAGAAAATCTAATTTAATAAGAACTAAGCTAAGAAAATAATAATAACAAGTGCAATTACAAAAATAAAAAAAATTTGTTCAATAATAAAAATACAAAAACACCAATTACTAACAAATTATCTTTAATACAAAATTATTCACCGTTCCATGGCAATGACACCAAAAATTTGATAGACTGAAAATACATGTTTGCGCTCACACGTAAGTCCACGTGGTCTGAAGTAATAAGGGATTTGAAGTCTCGATAATTATCGTCCACTTAGATCAGAGTGTTTCATTACTAAAGTATATTTATTTTTACTGATGTTTGAACAATGGTTTAATCTGTGTTATTGGTTCCAATTTAGCAATCAAAGTTTCATTGATTAGAAATTATAAGTTGAGAGAGTAGGGAGAGTTGGGTTTAACATGCATTTCATTGAAGGATTTTGTGTAAGTAGTCTTCTTTGTCAATTTTTAATATTAAATTACCTAAATGTTTTAATTATAGTCAAGCAACAATAGTCTTCCTTAGAGTGTCCCCTAATTCAAACTAAGTTATGCTTAGTGCTCAAAGATGAACTCAAGAAGGTTCAATCCTAGCACATAGACCCTCACGTGATCAATATTAGTTAAATCTAATACTTACGTCTAAGTTTTCAAATCTATTATTTTAATTGTACGATCACATAAGCTTAATTCCACCAAATAGCATCACATGTGTCAGTTCTCAGTTTAGCTAAGGAAGAGAGCCACTGGGTTAAGCAGGTTATGTCACATCACCCACAAGTACTCAACACTTCATCTTCCCCATTAACTGAAACAAGCTATGGAGCACGCTTGGTGGCTCTTGGCCATACACATCAACTGCTCAGCTTAGATAGATGAACAAGGGTACAATGCTCAAAAGATTATCACTGGGCTCTTGGTAGTTATGCATATGTTCCTAGCTTAAGTTAATGGTGAACAGTAGAGCTCTAAGATCATTTAATTTTCCATCATTCTGCTCATCATTTCAAACCCTAAGGATTTGCATTGATCATCCTCGCACAATGAATATTATCACATATATCCGTGATGATGATGCTCTATGTGCATATCCTTAGTTCCAAAAGGATAAGCTAGTTTGATAGTTTTCCTAGTTTTAAAACATTAACTTCAAAAGATACATTCATGACACATCATTCATCCGATCAATTCTTCATATCAATAATAAAAAAATGACTATAGAAATTTATTTATTATCAAAATTGAGTACAAGCATTTTTAATTCCCTCAAATTATTACATGCTTATGTCAAACCCTTCCCAAGGAAGGTTTAGGATTCCATTACAAAAGAAGTACAAGAAAAGAAATTCAGGACATTGAACCCTTACATGGTTCTTTGCAAAAAAGAAATTAAGATAGAGTTAGAGATACAATACTAGAAATTGATGTCGCGTTCACTGGATCTTTTCTTAATCACCAATATTTTCCCCTTTTCTGTTTCCTGAGCTCGATTTCTTTTTCCTTTTGTGATAGCCTATTCCTTCTTTAGGCAGGACTTCTCTCCTTCCTTCAGCTTTTGCACTTTCAAATATTTAGAATCTTGAATGTCAAAATGGGGAACCCTTTCTTAGTTTTTTCTCTCAACTTTTATAGATCATGAATAATTCATTTAGCATTAGTGTAGCCACCCTTTTTTCTCCTCAGGAATTAAATGACTTTAATTGCATGTTCTTTTGTTCTCTTGAGATAGAGGAGAATTAAATGCATTTTGGTTTAATGGCTGCTGTTGGAAGATATAGAATTTGAGATTTTTGGCCTTCCCTATACTGCTTTTAATGTTCTTTCCTAGTAGAAATTCCGGTGGGGCTACAGCGCGCTGTAGCACGTTTGAGTGCGTTGCAGCAGTTTTGCTTTCGAATTTTTGCTAAGCGAATATTCGCTTAAGTGCGCGATAGCGCCGAGCTCTCTATCTTGGGTCCGCTGCAATGCGATAACGCTGTGCTCTCTGTCTTGGGTCCGCTGCGGCGCACGATAGCGCGGAGTTCTCTATCTTGTGCCAGCTGTAGTGCACAATAGTGCCGAGCTCTCTATCTTGTGTCCACTTTGGCGCGCTATGGCGCGCCGTAGCAGTTTTCTTATAGAAATTTTTATTTATGCCAAATTTTAATTTGCTCATCTTCTATCCTGAAAAAGTGTCAAAGTATATATTTATAACAGAAAAGTGTTTGTTTTTGTTAACTTATTTTACTAAAATTCTTAGATTTATCAGTGGGCAAACCATGGGCTAAATACAAATATTGGAGTTTCTTTGAGCTATTGGCTAGCTTTTGGGGACTCTGTAACGACCCCAATATTGGATAGAAGATTAATCCAACATTGGGATGTTACCTTAGCACCTAATACTCAATTAAAAGAAAACTAATCAAATATAGATGCTAAGTGACCAAGTCTCTTTATGAGAAAATGTTAAGTTAAAGTAAATTTGCAATAAAATGCAATAGAATATACATGTTAAGAAGATAAGTGAAAACACAATATTGCAAGTATAAATAATACAAGCAATTATTATAATCCACTCATTCATTTCAAGCAATTACAAAATAGGTAATCACAACACAGAAATATAAGAGTAGGTAAAAATAACTCAAATAATTTATAGTTTAATTATTAAAAATCCATTTAAAATGAAAGAGCTAAAGAAAGTAAGTCACTCTCTCACTTGTAATAAAATGCATGTAAATTTAACATTAATAAGCGGAAGCAGTTTCATTTAAGCTCTTCGTGTACTATAACCTGCATTGCTTGAATCAAAGGCTAATATTAAGTTTATTTGGATATCTCTTGCATAATTTACAATTTAAAAATAAGCAGTGACTCATTAAAAGCATTCAAGTAGGGGAAGAAAATAAACAAAATTATAAAGAAGAACTGTTTAAAAGAAGATAAACAAAAGTACTCACTTGTATTACTATTCTAGCCTGCAACCAAAAATGATAAGGGAAAATGCATCCTAAATAAGGCTAGAAGCTACTAAATGCATTTGAAAGTAAATGAAAGAAAATATGTATATATTCAAATGAAATTATACTAAGATAACAAAAAAGTAAGGTAAAAATTAACACTATAACAAAGAATAGTTGGAATTGAAGTGAACATAATTGTAATGAAGAACAATTGGAATTAAAATAAATATAACTGTAATAAAGAATAGTTGGAATTGAAGTGAACATAACTGTAATGAAGAATAATTAGAATTGAAATGAATATAACTATAATAAAGAATAGTTGGAATTGAAGTGAACATAACTTTAATGAAGAACAATTAGAATTGAAATGAATATAACTGTAATAAAGAATAATTAAAATTGAAGTGAACATAACTGTAATGAAGAACAATTAGAATTGAAATGAATATAACTGTAATAAAGAACAGTTGGAATTAGTTGAGCAAGAATGCTCACTTGAATGTAAGCCCTAGCCTGCAGCTAAAAATGATAAGGGAAAAGCATCCTATAAGGATAGAATTACCATGTGCATTTAAAGGAATTTAAATGAAAGTATTACATGTTTAAGAGAATTTATGTTAAGTAAGCAATTAAAATATAGTAAAGCATTAAATAACATTTAAGCAACATACACTGTATTCAAAATGAATTATAAATATGTAGAACATAATACTGAAGATAGAGAGTGTAAGGCATAGAAAGTAAATATCTTGGTTTAAGATATTCATAGCCTAGGATTATGGAAAGGAAGCATAACTAAACAGTTATGAAGAGATCTTATGATCAACAAGATTGTAAGAGAGCTCTTATCATTTTAGTTACATATTACATTAATAACTACTCATTTTGGAAGAATTCAATAGAATGTGGTAAGGAGTTAAGCACATCTATCTAACTAGATCAGTGGGATATTTTAGACATTCACATTCACCCTCTCAAAAATGTGAAGGATTTTAATAAGCATTTTTAGCTTTATTCAATTTGTCACAAGGCATTCCCCATAAAGTTTTTATAAAACTTTCATTTATGTGCAATGTCTTGTATATTATTTTCCAAAGAAAATAAACTCAAAGCCATGCAAACATCCAAGATAATATAAGGAAATTGAAAGATTCTTAAGTTAATCTAACATGCACTTAAAGGAGAAGTAGAAACATGTAGAGGCATACAAATCTAATTCCAATTCTAATAATTTTGATATGAACTCTATTGTACCACTTAAAAGAAATAATTACTATATAAACATGCAATTCTTCCATTCATTTGGAAGATTCATTTTGAAAGATCAATATTAGAGAACTTACATTAAGTTAATTTAATACATAGAACTTTATTCCAAATTAATATATAACATGACAAAAGTAATTAAAATTACATTCCATAATCATGATATAACACTCACTAAAGGAAATAGAGCATGAGATGATTTTATAATTTCTCAATTTATTAGGAGATGAAATGAAAGAACAATTCATTAAATTCACTTATTGAAATAAGCAATTCATTTATAGTATATTCATGCAATTAGAATCTATCCAATATTAATCCTAAACAAATCAATTCATTTTGATTTATGAATGAAGTTTAGGAAAGTAGTAGGGAAAAGTAAAATTAAGTATTTACTAAGTTAAAAGAAGTAGAGGTTAAGGTAATAACCTATTAACTTCATCATTAAAGCTTATGAGATGAAATGTTTCATATCAAACAAATCACAAACCTAATTAGGATCAGTTGATAGAGAATGCTTGAATGGAATAAAGAAGTGAGATTAGTAATCTACCACTCTAGTTTTACTAAAGTTCATAGATTTGAAGAATCCTTATAAGATGTCTTAAATCTTGATAAATAACTAAGGAGATTCTCAATTCAAATATTAGAGAACTTAAAGAAATATAAAGAAGTTGAGGAGAAGGAGAACTAGTGATTCGAATCTAAAAAAATTGGACATTAGTTCTATTAAACTCTTTAATTGAAGTTAGATGTAAAGTTAACATACTATTTCTCAACTTACTAGTAGATAAGGTGAAAGGACTAGTATTAAAGAACTAATACTATGGTCAAGTAAATCATATGATGATAGTTCAATTTGAAATTAATACATGCCAAGGAAAACATGCAATTTGTAAATAACATTATGAATTAAATTGATAAAGATATAGACTGACAATTTAATTAAACAAATAATTTATTTTCCATGATATAAAATCAATACATAAACATTAAATTCAGAAGGATATTATGAATTAATATTAATAGCTTTCATAACAATTCTATTATATGCTTGCAAGTTCCATTATGATCAACTTGGAATTAACAGTCTTAAAGACCTCAAACATTAAATACTTTTCATTTGAAAGCAACATTTGATTCAAAATTACAAAGAATGACTGAAATTCAAATAACATTATAAGGAACTGCAATACTTAACATATTATGCAAGAAGCAATTGCATTTGGTTCAGCTTTATAAGGGATATTAGTATGTAGTTTAGCAACTAAAACGTACAGCATTATATAACTTATTATACAGAAAATAGTAGCATATACTTCAACATTTGTAAGAGACAGCTAGAACTTACAATAGCATTGTAAGGAACAAGAATATATGAATCAAGTTTGTAAGATACAATAATATAAATTCAGCATAATAACATACAGTAACATTTCATTCAGCATGTAAGGTATAGTAATATAGATTCAGCATTCATAAAAGACAATAGTTATTTTGGATTAACTTTACAAAGGATAGCAATATATAACTTAACATGTAAAGAACAATTATGTCTAGTTCAACAATTATAAATGACAGTAGTAATTTATATTTATAATGTAAGGAATGGCATTATGTAACTTAACATACAAAGAATAATTGCATTTGATTTCATGCTATAATAAATGGTAGCATTTGATCTCACATTATAATAAATGGCAGCATTTGATCTCATTATAATAGATGGCAACATTTTATCTCACTTATAATAGATTGCAACATTTGATTCCATTATAATAAATGGCAACATTTGATCTCACTTATAATAAATGGTAGCATTTGATCTAATTATAATAGATGGCAACATTTGATCTCACTTATAATAAATGACAGCATTTGATCTCACTTATAACAAATGGCAGCATTAGTTAAGAACAAAGTTTTATGATCATTTATAGTTATGACTTGCAAGGGATATAAAGTTCATTGATCATTGATATTATTGACTTGCAAAGAATACAAAGTTCATTGAGAAGAGTCAATTCTATTTATATAAACATATAGAATACAGTGAGAGCATTTCAAGAGCTTCTTTAAGTAAATCTAATGGCAATGAAATTGTTTACCTTATGGTAATAAAGACAAAGCAGATGCTGAAAAAAATAAAAAAATTAGAATTTTAAATGAATAATTTCAAAATCCCAAGAAAAACTGCATTAAGTGGATAGCTCTTAGTATTAGAGTTAAAATCATGATTGTGTAAGTTTAGATGTTAATATTCTATTGGAAGCATTAATAGAGGTATTATGGAAAAATTGCAGTAATACTATAGCATTCATCTTGTTTCATATATAGGACAACTTCTAGGTTTCTTAAATACACCAAAAATTTGCACAAAACATTTCCTTTGGATGAGAAGTGTAAAATCAACAAATACTTGTGCATAACCTTGAACTAAAAGTCAAGAGTTTGATTTGATTAATTGGTAATAGAGTTGAGTTTTATTTCAAGTGCATGTTTTGTTCATTTGGGTTTCTTCGCTGACTAAATACACATGTGAGACTATGCCTTGCTCTATCAAGGGAAAATAGTAATATTATGACATAACCATATGCTTAAGTTCAACCAATACAAAATATTCTACAACCAAATATCTGACAAAATAGTAATGACCAAGGGAAAACAACAATGTCAAAACTTCAAAAGCCAAAGTTTAGTCTAAACAAAAATATAAATCTGACAAACTAAGTTATTCAGTAATCAATTTTGTTGTTTGAACTTAAATTAACTTTTCTTTTACTAAACCTGAAAGATATGCAATCAAGAACATTAGTCACAATCCAAGCATTTCGTATCAATTAAAAGGTTCACAATATGTGCAAAACTGTATCACCATCAAGGCACAAGGTAAGCATTCAATTTGAAATCGACATTAATTATGTGATTCAATTAAATTCATTATAAGGCATTTGAACTTTTCAAATCGTTGGAAGCAACTTCTTATAACAAATATTTTATGCAATTTAAATTTATGTGATCTTAAATGTATATCTCACGAATCATGAAACCTTTTAGCACATACTGCAGAACATCAAGCAAAAAGCCTTTTCATAATATTGAATTTTTATCTCATAAAACAAAATTAGAGATTAAAGTTTGAATGGCTAACAGATATCCTATATATGAAAAAAAAAAGAGAAAGAATGAAAGTAATGTTTGATTTCCTTTTTCTTCACCTAATCGCCATAGAGATGAGAGTAGAAGAGACATATGGAAAATCTTAGAGTACAAGAGGAAGATAAGAAACTAGACATTTAATTCATCAAACAATATACTTATTGAAACAAATATGCTATGCAATAACTAGGTTTTAAATGAAAAGAAGAATACATGGAAACATATCTATATAGTGCTTATTTTGCATCCTATTATACTAAATAGATCATTTGAGAATTTGCAATCCATCTGTATCGATGGTTAAGAAGTCAAAAAATAGAGAAGAGTTAAGAAGGAGGATTGAAGAAATCACTAGTTCAGTATATAAAACTTCAAAGTTTAACTAGTCAAATTGAATTAGACTGAATATTTCTTATTCAATATTCAGATCGATTGATCCAGAAATTATCATACAAAAGGAGTTATATGCATAAGTTATCAATTGTAACGGAGGTACCTTGCTCTGTCATTCTTGCAACCTAGTGTTAGGGAAGGGACTTGCCAAGCCCCATTCGACTCTAATGGCAGCCGATTCTCTCCTTCCCAGCCTCTTCTTTTTACCTTTGCAGTCCTTTGCAAAGAGGATCCATCTACCCCCTCTCCCTCCATTTGGCGAGAGGGGAATAAGGTTGAGGAGAAAGAGAAGGAAGTTGCCCTTCGTACGCACGATCGACCGGCTTTTCTGAGCGCGATCGTGCCTTTAGCAGAGTAGGTGTACTAATAAAATCTGGCTATTCGTTTAATGAGACGATCGAATGGTTAGATCATCAGATAAGAATCGGATTGATTTTGGATCGTTTGATCTGTCCTTTAATAGGCGGAACAACCCAAATTGAATTCAATGGCCATTCCATATTTTAAGGGAAACTGCGGATCCACGCTGTTCTTAATTAATGTCATTTGAATTATTTAAATTGGTTTATTATATTTTATAATTTTACTTATTTAAAAACAATATTTAAATATTATTGTTGTCTTTCTATTTAATTAAAATTAAATATTCAAACGTACTCCAAAAAATCTCAAATATTCACCCTTACCTAATTGAGGGGTGAGGAACTCAAAATGAAATTAGATTTTCGATCAAAGGTGTATTTAATTTACCTAATCTTCTGAATATTTAAATAATATTAAAATATTTGCAAAATTCTAAACGACTTCCAAACACTTCCAAAATACCACTCCTAGCTAATATAGATCTGGTGAGTCCAATTGCGAACTTCATTTTTGATTCTGAGGTATATATAAATTAGGTATTTTCAGAATTATCAAAAAATTAGGAAATATTGGAAATTGTCAAACGGTCTCCAAATCGCATGAAATTTGGGGTGGAGACTCTTTACGCTATTATAAAAGTAATGGAAGATGTTTATAGTCAATTAAGCCACTAACTGATTGGTAACAACATTAAGGTTGTTACAGGCTCGAACCCTAAATTACACCCACTATAGCTGGGAATTGGGACTATAACTTTGTCTGGTCATCGGATTGAAACATGGAGGAGAAGCTGGGAAAAGGGGGTAGTTTGAGTCTCTTATTGTGAGCAAAGGAGCTCACTGGCTACAACTCTGGAAATTTATAGCCAGAAGGAGGCGGGGAGTGGTCGGGCTGGGGCCAATTGGCTCGAGCCTAAGGTTGGCGCATAAATGGCTTGAACGATGGAGGTCAGGTCATTTAGATTGTTGAGAGATCCTTCCATTAGAGAAAATGGTGAGTAACGATCTTGCTGACATTGACAAAGGAGTGGAGGATAGGTCTAATGTGGCTGGGTACAGAAGATTTCCACTGTCGTGGATGGTTGGCTTCGAGACAACGATGAACGGGGATAGGTCAAAGAAGTGCCATATGATTGATCAACCCAAAAAGTGGAACAACTTTGATACATTTTAGTGTAACAGCCGATCGCGAGAGCGGTTGACCTAAATATGCTAGATAAGGGTGTCACGCGGTCTACACACAGATCCGGACAATCTGCCGATCGTTCGAGGTTTAAAATGCAATCATTTGAAATTTCATACTCTTTTGTATAATTTCCCCAATTTAATTTAAGTTAAATTAAGGCCTAAATGACCTCCAAAAAATTCCAAAATTTCACCCCTATCTAATTTGGGGGTGAGGAATTCAGAAATACAATCAAATTTAGATTTGGAGATCAATTTGTGTTAGTTAATTTTCTAGGTTACTAAATTGGCTATTGTTAATTGCTACAAATTGAATCTAATGAATCCCAAACTTTTAGAATTTGATCCTAATGAGATTTAGAACTTAATGGCATGGGACTTAAAACTTAATTAAGCATAAATTAAGTGAGGTCACAACTTAGAGTTGTTGTAGACTTCCTGTAACAACCCTAGGTCATTACCTTGCTTAATTTGTATTTAATCAAGTCTTAAGCATAGTACCATTTAGTTATATTGATAAGCCATCATTTATACATATGAATTATTAGTCCTAATGGTAGGTTATCGTTTATGGAATGTTTTGGTATACTCATCGAAGATTGGATCGATTAAGGTGCATGGAATTTGGAGGAACTAGATTCCTCATGGTGTGCGTGTGGGCTTCCTTAAGAACACTGAAATGCATTAATTAAATTAATGAAATTTTATTTCAATTTTTTTTTATCCACTTATTCAAATATAGCCAAATTATATGTCATTTTGATTAGAAAAATGAGAGGAGTATTAATATGTAATTTTATTTTAGTTTGGACTATTATTTTTTATTTATCACTTTTATAATGTCATTAGGGTACTTAAACCCAAATTAAGCCAAATGAAGTTCAAAATGACCTTACTTACCATCCTTTTAATCCTCATTCTATAAAAATCACATATTTATTGATTTGGTGTCATTTGGACATCATTTGGTAAAAATAGGATTTTGACATCCTCTTATGTATTAATGGAAATCATATGCATTTAATAAATTGTATTATTTGCTATGTAGACCATAGGACAGCAAGGTTTAGTTTAGTTTGACATTTAACTAAACTCTAAAAGCATTCCAATGGAAGAGATTAAGTAATTATGGAAGTATTTGATTTGCTTAGAGTAAACCTCAAACTTTAAAAATGAATCTAAGAACTTTAAGAATTGAACTTAGGAATGGAACCTTGTGATCAAATTCAACCTATCATATAGAATTAGAGTAGAATATAACCCTTGCCTAACTTTCATTAAACTCAAATATAGAATATTGAGACTTTAGGTAGTTAACCTATTATGTCATATCTACCCTTTAAATTATTTATTCTTTTGTTCATTACATTGCAAAATGCTCCACTTTTATTAAATTATAAACGGCTAATGTGATATCTGCTTAACAATAAAATAATACCTATAATTACTCATAAGTTGTACTTAGACTTTTTAAATTCTAATTACTTATTTTTCAGTTTGTTGGTTGTGACCTACCATATTATAGATCAAACACGATAGATCAAATATTGTACCTAAGGAAGAACCCGAGCTATAGTAGTGTACTTGAAGATTTCAACTACTTACTTTTACTTTATGTGAGGATGAGAGACTTTATTTTATATTTAGTTTGAATAATTAAACCTTTTTGTGATGTCTTCTTTGATGACTTAAATTGTTGTTTCATATTGTATGCTTTTATATGTTTATGGATGATGAATTCTTATTTGGATAGTTGAGTTTCTTTCTACCTATTGATCCACTAAAATAAAGATAGTATTTAATAGTGCATTATAATGCACTAATTCAGTATTAAGTACTACTGTAACACTCATTATTAGGTTAAATTGTCTAATCTAATAATGGGGAGTTACAATTCATATTAGAGAAGTTTATGAAGTTTATGAGGAATAAAAAGGAGTTAAGAATTTGACTAAATATCCATAATTTAATTTACAATGAAAGATTAAGTTAAAGCATCCTCATAGATAACATAACATAGCTCAATCTAACCTAATACCATGCTAGATGGCAAGCGAAGGTTCCAACCTAGATTACTATACTAGACTTATTTCTATTGGAGTAATAACCATGAGAATGGACTTTATTTTGGGAAACTCTACTTAGGAGTATCTCCATCCGGAGGTGACATACTTAATAAGATTTATAAATACCCAATCTTTAGAGGAGATCACTTTCCTCAATTAGTTAAGGAATGGCTTGTGGAGCCCCGCCCCTTAATCCACAAGTATTAAGCCAAGGATGGAGTGTCACTCTAGTTAACCCCTCACTTATCATTGGATTATAATGGAATCCACAATCCACCTGATTAGGGAGGGAATAACACAGAATCAACTAACAGCCACTATCTACTAAATCATACAGAGTGCAGAAGCAAATTAAGTGAATAAATATTAATTAGTATAGTTTAATTAAATTAGGTTAATTAAATTGTAAATTAATTGCATGAATATTAAATATTAAACTGTAACCATCATTAATTAACCAATTAGTTAATTAACTATAGTAATTATTAAACTAACTATAATTAAATTATTTGAGTTAAATAATATATTAGCCCTTAATTAATAATAATATTAATTAAATACAAGTTAAGAATAATTAATACAAATTGAATAAATGAATAGTGAAATAATACAAATTGTATTTTTAAATAGTAAAATTTAAAAGTTTAATAACTTTTTGTAGGATGATCCAAACATAGCCAATATAGGTCTCAAAATACTCAGAAAAATAAAATGAATCAAATGACGTAATGCAGAATTTAGTTTCGAAGTACGCATAATGAAGTAGTATTTTAGGACCTCTTTAGGATCCCATAACTTTTGACCTAGTTGACCAAACATAGTCAATATGAGTCTTTAAATACTTAGGAGGGCAGCCCTATCACTGTAGTAGTACTAGTTTTCTCATTTGGGCATCAGGATAAAAAGTCATTGTGATGACCCACTTAAGTAGTAATAAGTGAAACTCTTAAACATCGAGACGCCTTTTCAGATGACGATGGAGTTCCTGATAAGAACTCCAAAGCTAAGCGTGCTCAGGTGGGAACACTCCTATAATGGGTGACCTGCTGGGAAGTTATCTTCTGAGGGCAAAACTGTGAGGCCTTTCACTCCAAAGCAGGCAATACCTTGATGCTTAAGAGTTTGAGCTGTTACAAATGATATCAGAGAAAACCATAAGGTGTCAGATAGGAGCTAAGTGCCATACAGGGCAAAGTACCACTTCATGTGAGTAGCCTCTTGAACTCATGATAATTAAGGTGCTATATGGTTATGGGTACCTCTTGCACCTGTAGGGGTCACCTGTAGTCCTATCTACCCAATGGATGGTTCTTGGATCTGTGTGTGGATACTAACGATGACGTTAGTTACTTAAGTTGGGGAGATTGTGATGACCCACTTAAGTAGTAATAAGTGAAACTCTTAAATATCGAGGCATCTGTTCAGATAATGGTGGAGTTCCTAATAAGAACTCCAAAGTTAAGCGTGCTCAGGTGGGAGCTCTCCCAGGATGGGTGACCTACTGGGAAGTTATCTTCTAAGGGCAAAACTGTGAGGCCTTTCAGGCCAAAGCGGACAATACCTTGGTATTAAGAGTTTGGGTCGTTAACCCACAGGTCCGAGGATCGAAACCTTGCTCTGATACCAATTGTGGCGACCCACACCTTTAATCTACCAAAGGATTAAGCCAAGGGTGGAGTGTCACTCTGGTTAACCCCTCACTTATCATTGGATTAGGATAGAATCCACAATCCACCTGATTAGGGAAGGATTAACACAGAATCAATCTAATAGTTACTATATAAGTAAATGTACAGAGTGCGGAAGCAATAAATGACATCCAAGCATCACAATATAATATAAGTGCAAAATATGGCTAAGCATATAAATCCAAATACACAGTCAAGGGTACCTGTATTATTATAATATTTAAAGTTTAAATAAAATGGAAATGCAAATACACTCATTCTCACATATAAATCTAAAGACTAGATATGCTCTAGTCCGAGCTACTGCTCCTCCTCTACGTATAGCTTAAGTGATTTATTTATTACATAATTAGGTTAAATTTATATAAATGGTGAACTCTGTAGCATTTTATTTGACATTGGGGCTAGTCATTCTTTTGTATCTGAGGGATGGGCAAAGTCACTAAACCTCAATATGTATCGCTTAGCCAATTCCCTTAAAGTTGGGTTACCTTCTGAAGCCCAATTGCTAGCTCGCCAGTTTTGCAAGATGAAGATTCCAATTTCAACCAGGGACTACGAGGCTAAGCTAGTAGTTCTTCCAATAGCTAACTTTGATATAATACTAGGCATGAACTGGCTAAGCCAACACAATGCCACTATCTACTGTACCTATGACTGCGTGTTTGGATTATTTTATGCTTATATTCTAAGTTATGTCCCATATTTATTATATCGTGATGCGTGGATGTCATTCCTTAATTTGCTTCCACACTCTGTATGATTTAGTAGATAGTGACTGTTAGTTGATTCTGTGTTATTTCTTCCCTAATCAGGTGAATTGTGGATTACATCCTAATCCAATGTTAAGTGAGGGGTTAACCAGAGTAACACTCCACCCTTGGCTTAATCCTTATGGATTAAGGGGCAGGGCACCACACCAATCCTCCCCAATGAGAGTTTAGCCTTCTATTACAGCAAAAATACAAAGAGAAACATATAAAGATAAGAACCTTTTCATTATTTGACTAAACTAGAATCAAGAATAAGTTATAAGGAGAGTACTAGGAGCAACCCTTTTGGGGGTTCTCTAAATTTTCATTGGCCTTCCTCTCTTCTTCCCTTCTAGCTCCTTAGTAGTAATCTTTCTTTCTTTCCTCTAGCAATGGAACTCTTTCCCCTTCCTTGGAGAGGTCTCATTCCTTTTCTCTTACAGCACGTTTGATTTTAGAACTGTAAATGTCAAAGAGGGAAACCCTCTCTAAGTATTTTTCTCTTGCATTTATAGCATAGCCTTCAGCCCCCCTTAGAATCCAAGTTGTCAAAATCCTTCAACTCCCTCTCCTTAATAGCTTACACTTAAATTATTCTAATATTATGCAAGAATAAATGTATTTGGAGTTAAAGCAGTAGTTGGGAAGGCAAAATAATTAAATTTGCGGCTTCCCCTATGCTGAATTTATTGCTTGTTCCTGGCGAAAAATTACAGCGACCGTTGGCATGCAGCAGCGGTTATGCGACAAGCTAATTTTTAAATGAATGTTCGCTGCAGTGCGTGGCAGCATCGGGCTCTCTGGTTTGGACCCGCTGCGGCGAGCGACAGTGCTGGGCTCTCGAGTTTGGACCCGCTGTGGCGCGCAATAGCGCCGAGCTCTCAGGTTTGGACACGCTACAGCATGTGGTAGCATACATGCTAATCAACCCTAATCATGATCTGAGATAATTAGGCAAAATTATAAAATCTAACCATTAAAAATGCAATATTATTTTATATTCTTATTTCTTTTGATTTTTTGATCAATTTGATGTATAATATCATAGGGTTTTGATTAGTTGATTAAAAGTTATTCAATTCATTTATTCTATATATTTTCAATTAAATTTCCCTAAGATTTGATTAATTGAATTTTTTTCCATAAGGAAAATAATTCCAATTAATATTCTTATAAATCCACGGGCTCGGCCCGTTTCCAAAACACGCAAGTTGACCAGGGCCCGAGAGACTCGGGATTGTCACACCACGCGGGTCACGGGTCGGCTTGGCCCGCATAGTGGTGTCGTCCTCGCTCTCTTGTCCCGACTGAAATCCTGATCATCCAATTCTCGTGCATCCAGACCATGGCACGACCAACTGAAGGTCGCTACACCTTCACCATGACCAGACGCACCGGTAAAGATGCAAAGCCTCAAGTGAGGTGGTCTGGATCGACCAGACTTTACATTGTAAAGATATATGGAATACATTGTGCACTGCATAGAAATTATTAAGCAATTCAAGCTTATAGGCTGACGATCCAATTTGGGATTAGATCGTGAAAGGTCCAACATATCATGGGCTGAGCTTGCTAGCTACGCCAAAATGGTAGACACCTTTCATCAGACTTACTTTAAGATATACATAATCACCTTCCTAGAATTCAAGCCAACGATGATGAGAAACATGGATTTACTCTATCGATCCTAAGCTGTTTAAATTCTCTATTGAATAAGTTTGACTTTCTTATTAGTTTTTCTAACAGTCCAAACTCTTAAGAACCAATGTACTGTCTGCTTTGGCCTAAAAGGCCTCATGGTTTTGCCTTCAGAAGATAACTTCCTAGCTGGTAACCAATCCTGGAAGTGCTCCCACATGAGCATGCTTAACTTTAGAGTTCTTATTAGGAACTCCACCGTTTTCCAAAAAGTGCTTTGATATTTAAAAATCTTACATATTACTACTTAAGTGGGTCTTTACAATCTCCCCAACTTAAGTAATTGATGTCCTCATCAGTATTCACACACAGATCTAAGAACCATTCATTGGGTAGATAGGAATAGAGGTGACTCTTACAGGTGCAAGAGGTACCAATAACCATGTAGCACTTTAACCATCATGGGTTCAAGAGACTACTCACATGAAGTAATACTTTACCCTATATTATACTTAGCTCCTAGCTGAGACCCTATAGCCTGCTTTGATACCATTTAAAATAGCACAAACTCTTAAGCACCAAGGTATTGTCTGCTTTGGCCTGAAAGTCTCACATTAAGTGGGCCTTTACAGTTTTTTCAAGAAACTTCGACCCATACAACTGAATACCTCCAATTCAGACCAAAACAACAGAGTACTACACTTTCTCCCAAACAACTCCTTATACAAATCCATCTTGATGCTAGCCTAAAAGCTATTATTGTAAGAAAGTTCAACCAGTGACATATTCTTTTCCTAGCTTCCATTAAAATTTAGAATAGAAAGTATGAGCAGATCTTTGAGAATCTAATTAACTCTTTCTGCTTGGCCATTAGCTTAAGGATGAAAGGTTGTGCTCATAGCTAGGGTAGTTCCTAGAGCCTAATGCACTGCCTGCCAAAATTTTGAAGTGAACCTGCTACCTATGTCAGATACGATTGACTTAGAAATGTGGTGCAGTATAATAATTTATTTTATGTAGAGCTTTGCAAGCTTCTCAACAAAGTTATTATGATGGTGTTATATTATGGAGACCATTCAGATCATCGTGGAGATGCTAATGGAGCTCCTGTGAGATTTTGGGAGGTTCCGAGGTGATATATAACAATTTGGAAAAATCTCAGCAGCAATAGGTGCCATAGAATGTCGTGACATGCCATAGCTCATTATGGCGGCCATTAGAAAAAGACCAGGGTGCCACAACGTGCCCTGGCGGACAGAGTTTAAGGGCTGGGGCACTAGTGCGCCCCCAGCGAAAAGTAAACAGGGACAAGAGTGCTACAGCGCACCCCAGCATCAGATGTCTAAAGACTGGGGTGCTATGGCACACCGTGGCACACATTAGAGCCAGAGCACTCGAGAGCAAGGCACAACAGCTCACCCTGGCACCCGTCTACCTAAGGCCAAGGTGCTATGGTGTGCCATAGCGCTTTGCAAATTTTTGCTACTGTTTAAGTTTATCCCTAAGCAATTTGGGGGGTGTGGGACCCTGTACTTTCCTGTGGTCACGCTAGTACTAATATTAGCATAATCATGGAGAGTGCAGTTGTTCCACTTTGTGGCAAATCCCCAACTTAAGTAGAGTTAGGTAAGACCCAGCTCACCTTTAGCCAAGGACTTATCAACTAGCTGAACTATAAACTGTGGGGCCCCCGTACTGACAACAAGGAAGTACGGTGCTCCAACTATGACAAATCTCTAACTTAAGTAAAATTAGGTAAACCCAACCTGCCTTAAGCCAAGCACTTGTCACCAAGTACTATAATATCCATCAATATATACACATATATCAAAGTGGCAGAAGTAATAGGCAAGTAGTAACATCCACAAGCACAACATAGTAGAAAAGAAAAGAAGACAATATAGTAACTCATCACAATGCAGAAATAAAATACATCCAAAATTAATTATTACAAACTAAATTTAAAAAGGAAATGAAAATGTCTCTCAATCTCACTGAAATAAAAAGCAAGATCTATCTAAACAGCAACAGCAAGGTCCTCCTCCTGAACGGGATCCTCTCCTGTAGCACTGCCCACGAATAAGTCTGAATCTGACATTTGTCGGTATCACAAATGCCAGGGCCCCAGCCAACAAAATAAAATGGTTACAATTAGAGCAATTATCTAAGTACATTTTAGGCTATTTTAATGAACTGATTATTTTAAAGATATCACATTTAAATTATCTACACATACGAGCAATAATGGGTGCAACAAGCTATGAAAGAAACTGATAACTATAAACTATCCATTTATAGCCAATCAATGCAAAATAAGTAATATGAGGTTAAAAGCTAAAACAAACAACAGCTATGATACAAATTCTGATCCTAACATGCATATGATCATATCAATACATGCTGAGTACATAAAGCATACAATAATGAATAAAACATGTAATTCTAGCATCCTGAACATGCCAATACATATAAGTAACAATATGAGTATACATACAATATGCTAATTAATACAAAAGAAAAGAAAGTAAGGAAAGCCACTGAGACATGTGGCAAAAGCAAGCAAATACTGAAAATAGGGCCACTGAAGTATGTGGCAAAGTAAGAAGAAAACAATACTAAATAATCTAGCTAAAGTAGTAATAAGCCTAAGACATAGTACTGTCATACCAGCCAATAGGCCATATAGGGCCTCCACAATCTGAGATCAATCAATCAGTCCCCAGCCTAGCTATCCAAATCTACTAGGTCTGAGTCCATTCTATACAATATTATTACTGAAGAGGCAGATTATGCTAGGACATATTTTACCAACTGCAAGCAAGGCAAGAACTAAATGATATACAATTCAAGTACTAACTTAGGATGTATTATCCATATTTTAAGTTCTCTTATTATGCTCAAGGAATAAGGCTCAATAACCAAGGTATGCAAAGAAATCTAGTCAAAGTAGGCAAGAGACTCAATCTAAACTATGTGATATCTGTTGTTGTCTAATTACCAAATCTAACTACTCTGAGAAGGTACAAGTTTAGGATCTCCAATATCCAGCTATCGAGTAGAATCTCAGATTTACAGCCTTATAGTTAATATTAGAACTTAACAAGTTCTAATCCAAAACCATGTGATGACTATATGATTTAAGTAAATAAATCAATGACCTAATTTATTAGTATTTTACTTTCTTACTCAAATCTTGATTAAGTAATTCAAGATTTAAGGATTTAGGACTTAAACTCCACTTTGGTGTCCCAATCCTAAATTCAAGGTAAAACGTCCTATTAAGGATCTTGGGTTCACAATTACTACCCAAATTAAAGGTAAAGAATCCTATGAGCTGAAAGATCCAGGAACGAAGAACTTAGTAAAAGGCTATTCTACTGATCATGAGATAAAATAATAAATTAAGAACTTGAGAATCTAAGATCTACATTCAATCTTTAAGATAATTTTATTATCTTATAGATTAAATCATCCTATACCCACATGGAAGGTTTCAAGAGATTAAACAATCAATCATATAAAGAATTCTAAAGGAGATGGTTTAATTCAAGTAGAAGATCTAAAGTCTAAGGTCTAAGATCTAAAATCTGATTATTTGATCACTTTAGACTTAAGCTAGGTTTTCAACTTAGACTTTACCAATTGCATTTCTTTTGGCATTTTAGATCATAGTTTAGCTAAATTGAACTTATTAATGTGAGGTTTAACAGTTGCAATTATTAAATTCAAGAATTAAGGCTAAGTGACTTCTTTATGATCACTTAAGAGCTAAGTGTCTTAATTAAGGCTAATTGAAGACTTCTTAAATAAACTTCCATATGATCAACATTATCAGTCTAAGAGTTCAGTAGAACATTAATAATCTAATCAAATGTATTTTATTGAGTTTTCCAAGGTTTAAGGGGCACTTAAGCACACTTTGGTCAAAATTACCAAAATGCCCCTCTTAAGGCAAAAATTTGGATTTTAGGGTTTAGTTATCCAAATTAAATCTAATCTATTTTAATGTGTTTCATATTGCTTACTGAAGTGGAAAATATACTTATTTCAGGTTTTAATAACCTAATTTTGCTTAGTTAGCACTAATCATTTATTTAAGCCCATTAAAGTAATTAGTGATATTAAGGCATCCTAGGGCAATCCAACATTACACCTAGGTTCTACTAGACTTAATACGACATTAGGAACTGATTTACCCAAAATCAGAGACTAAATTAGGGTTTAATTCACTAATCCTTAATTAGAGTGATTAAGGAGTGATTAAGAAATTTAAACATATAAATTTAGTTTTAGGGGTCTGAAATTATTCTTTAGGGTTTAATGAGCAATTAGAGCCCTAAATCATTAATTTGGTTATTAAATGAATTTATAATGATTTAATTAAAAACAAAAAAGGTTCAATTAGCTATTTTAAATCCAACTATTGGATCTGTGATTTTATTTTGTATTTAGATTCCTTGTATTTTTCTGATTCAAATACTATATTGGATCATACCATTTGGATCAGTATAGTTAAAGTTATTTAAATAATTTATTTTGTATGTTTATTTAAATTAAAACTATAGGATTTAATTAATTAATTACATAACCATTAAAAATGCATTCCTATAATTAATTAAATAGATGCGGCCCAAAATCGAAACCGCGCGGGTAGGGGTCGGCCCGACCCTAAAGGGTCGTCTTCTTCCTCTCGACGGGTTCGTCCCAAGCAAACTTCCGTGCTGAAATTCTCGGCGCTCAGACAACGGCGACGGCTCAGCTTGATCCCTACACGTTCCTAGGGTCGAGACACATCGATTGGACTAAAAACCCCCATCTGGATCCCTCTGGATCGATGGGGTGCTACTCACCCGAGACGCCTTCGATAGGGGCATTTTAGGCTTACTGTGAGGAGACAATTCTCCTCACAGAGGCCATTAATCGGCCGGGGTTCGATACCTACACCTTCAGGGAGGTGAGGCGAGTTGAACCCCTAAGGTTTCATAACCTGGGGCGTAGCCGATCGCTGGTTCCTTACTCGGACTCAGCCATGGCTCAGCCGCTAGCTCAATCGATCGATACGATTGATTAGAGCTAGCCTAGCCCCGGGCGACAATCACGATGGGTTCCCTAAGTGGCTACGGCTAATTAGGTGACATCCAGAGGCTCATCCAGCAAGCAGAATGAAGACTGACCTTAAGGAATTTCAATGGGGAAGGCTGAACCTGAGGACGGGTTGCAGGCTTGGTCGAGGAGAATTGAAGTGTGCTGGAGCTTCCTAACCAGCAGACGAAGGTTCACAGGGGGTCTGAACACTAGATGGGCCCTCTATCAGCGGTTCAAGGCTTCAGGAACACCAGAAATTCGCCGAAGAAGACGGGAGCTCTAGAGGCTTCAGCTGGGGAAATTGAGGAGTCTGAGTGAGCAAAGGGACTCACTGAGAGGTCCTAGGGGTATTTATAGGTAGCTGGGAGCTCTGGGGATGGTTTCCAGAGCTTGGAAATGGGGGGAAGCTCAGGCCAAAGGGAGAGGCTCGGGCCAACGGCATTGGGCAATTTGGGAAGAAGGCAACCGACAGGCAATTGCGCCGAGGGAAGAAGGGGAAGAATGGATCATTTTCCCTTACTGCCACGGGGCTGAGGGGATCCTAGCTATCAAGGGGGACCAGACACAGATGGGTCGAGAGGTAAACGAAGATCCACAGTGCTCGGGACGCTCCGGACCGTCTGATTGGTAGTCCATTGAGGCGGAATGGCCCTAATCTCCCGACACTTAACGAATAACTGCGAATGAGAGATGGGCCGTTGGATCAGATCATATGGTTTAATGGCGGATCGATGATACTTACGACGGGTGGATTAGATGTCATTGGATTAAATCTCAGAGCCGCGGAACGGTCGAGATTAGACGGATCCGATCGAACGCGCAGGCCGTTGGATCAAATTTCGCAGAACGGACGGCCCGGATGGTGCCCGTAGTTTGGAAACCCACCGACAGTTGGAAAAGGTATAATTGTAATTAAGGATTGTTTAAAACCCTAAAATGCAATTGAACTAATTTAAATTAAATCTAAAAAGTTCCTAAATAACCTCCAAAAATTCCCAAAATTTCACCCTTAGGTAATTTGGGGGTGGGGAATCCAAAAATAAACTTAGATTTTGATTTGAAGATCAAAATATTTTAGGTATTTTCTAGATTTCAAAAATAGACAAAAATACCAAATTTTCCAATTAAGCTCTCATTGATTCCAAACTTCTAGGGTTAGGTTTAAATGACCCACTGAGTCCAATGGAGTCAAAATCAAAGGTTAGTTTGTCTTAAATAATCCCAATTTAGCTATGGTAATAACTAGGGTTGTATAAACTCCCTCACTTAAGAATAATGTCGTCCCTGACATCATCTAAGTGAAGAAAGATTCTACTAGGACAATACAAGTTTTAAATACGATTGATAGAAAAGAGAAGAACAATACCTGAGTTTGCAAAGAGCTGGGGATATTTATCGCGCATATCCACCTCTTTCTCCCAAGTAGATTCTTCTAACGATCGATTCTTCCACTGAATTTTAATCATAGGAATTGAACGATTCCTTAGCTGTTTCTGATCATGAGCTAAGATTCTGATAGGTTCTTCGGCATACGAAAGATCAAGTTGAATCTCTACTGCTGGAAGTTGAACAAGATGAGAAGGGTCTCGAAGACATCTTCTCAATGATGATACATGAAATACATTGTGAACAACTGCAAAGCCATCAGGAAGGCTTAACTGGTAGGCAAAGGATCCTACTTTAGCCAAAACTTTGAAAGGTCCAACATAGCATGGACTAAGTTTCCCAGCTACGCCAAATCTGAAGACACCTTTCATTGGACTGACCTTTAGATAAGCAGAATCTCCCACATTAAATTCTAGGAGACGGTGATGAGAATCATGATATTTGCTCTGATGATCTTGGGCTGAATGAATTCTCTACTAAATTAATTTGATCTTATTACTGGTTTCTTCAACTAATTCTAAACCAAAGAGCTGAACGCTTTCTATTTCTGACCAAGCTAGCGGAATATTGCATTTTCTACCATACAGCGCTTCATAAGGAGCCATCTTAATACTGGCTTGAAAACTATCATTATAGGCAAACTCCATTAATGGGATGTGATCTTCCCAGAAACCAGCAAAATCAAGAATACATAGCCTAAGCAAATCTTCCAAAACTTGGTTCACTCTTTCAGTTTGGTTATCCGTTTGAGGATGAAAAACTATACTCATGTCTAGAGTCGTACCCAGATCTTAATGCACAGCTTGCCAAAACTTGGAAGTAAATCTGTTATCTCTATCTGATACGATTGATTTTGGAATCCTGTGCAATCTGACAATTTCTTTGATGTAGAGTTGTGCTAACTTCTCTACAGAGTCAGTTTGACGGATGGGAAGAAAATACAATGATTTAGTTAAACGGTCCACTATCACCCAGATCGCATCGGTACCTATTTTACATGAGGCAATCCCATGACAAAATCCATAGATATATTGAACCATTTCCATTCAGGGATATCTAATGGACGCAGAAGACCACCGGGTCTTTGGTGTTTGGCCTTCACTAAATTACAGGCATGACATTTGGCCACAAAGTCAGCTATATCTTTCTTCATACCTGGCCGCCAAAATAATTGTTTTAGGTCCTGGTACATCTTAGTACTTACTGGATGGATATGGTATCCAGAATTATGGCCCTCAACTAACACTTCTTGATGCATGGACTTAGAAATCCACAATCAATTACCTTGATAAATTACACCATTCCGCAACTGCAGATCATGATGAAGACCACCTTCGATATCTGCTTTAAGCTTCAGATACTCAACATCTTTTGTTTGCGAGATAGATACATCTCAGTGGAAAGTGGGTTCCACATTCATATTTGCTAATAGCGAACTCAGCATATCACCACTGACTGGAGAAATCTTGAGCTTACGAAATTAAAGTTCTAAAGAACTAGATGCAATCATAGAGGTTAAAGTAGCACGATGACTAAGAGCATCGCCCACTACATTCACATTTCCTGGATAATATTGGATACTGAGGTCATAATCGCTGATGAGCTCCAACCATCTTCTCTGGTGACAATTCAACTCTCTATGGGTGAAGATATACTTCAAACTTTGATGATCAGTGAAAATTGAACACTGCACTTTGTATAGACAGTGGCGCTATATTTTCAAGGCAAATACCAGGGCTGCAAGTTTAAGATCATGGACTGGATAATTTTGCTCATGGGGTTTTAACTGATGAGAGGCATAGGCAATTACCTTACCCTCTTGCATTAAAACACAACCTAGACCGATTCCAGAGATATCGGTATATACTTAATAGTTCAAACCTTCTTTAGGTAAAACAAGAACTGGAGCGGTAGAAAGTGTATCTTTTAGAGTTTGAAATGCTTCCTCACATTCTGGACTCCAGATGAATGGAACGGCCTTTTGAGTCAATTTAGTCAACGACGAAGTAATCTGGAAAAAGTCTTTAACAAACTTTCTGTAGGATCCCGCTAATTCCAGGAAACTTCCAATGTCGGTGATAGACTTAGGTTGAGCCCAATCCTGAATGGCACTTACTTTACTCTGATTTACCCGAATACCCTGAGCATCGACTACGTGCCCCAAGAATGCAATGGAATGGAGCCAGAACTCGCATTTGAAGAACTTGGCATACAGTTGATGCTCACGCAAAGTTCCCAACACTAACCTCAAATGTTCTTCATGATTTCTCAGAGTTTTGGAATAAATGAGGATATCGTCAATGAAGACGATCACAAACTTGTCCAAATACGATTTTAGCACTCGTTGCATCAAATCCATAAAGATTGATGGTGCATTGGTGAGTCCGAATGACATCACCAAAAACTCAAAGTGGCCATAATGGGTACGGAAAGCAGTCTTCCCTACATCATCTTCTTTTACTCGTAGTTGATGGTATCGAGACCTTAAATCGATCTTGGAAAATATAACAGCTCTGGATAACTGGTCGAACAAGTCATCAATTTTAGGCAGTGGGTATTTGTTCTTTATGGTGACCTTATTCAGTTCACGATAATCTATACACATACGCATAGATCCATCCTTATTTTTCACAAATAAGACTGGCGCTCCCCAAGGAGACATACTTAGCCTGATGAAGCTTTAATTCAAGAGCTCTTGCAATTGCTCGTTGAGCTCTTGAAGCTCCTTAGGTGCCATTCTATAAGGTGCTTTGGATATCGGATGGGTATCAGGGATCAATTCAATAGAGAATTCTACTTCTCTGAAAGGAGGTACACCGGGCAAATCTTCTGGAAATACATCGGTGAATTCTTTGACTACCTTACAATCAGCAAGAGAGATACTCTCTTTTATTTTGCCCATCATGGTAACTAGGTACGTATTACAACCCTTAACAATCAACTGTTCAGCTTTAATTGCATTTATTAAGGATAGCTGCGTACTGGTTTTTCCTACAAATATTTTAGGCTTGCCCTGAGAATGGAGAGTGTCTTTCTTTTTATGACAGTTTATTACAGTATTATTGTCACTGAGCATATTCATCCCAAGGATGATATCAAAGTTAGCTATTGGTAGGACAATTAGTTTGGCCTAAAATTCTTGATCATTTATCAGGACTTTGATATTATAAAATTTATGGGCACTTGTTAGGTTCCAGATGGAAGCCCAACACTCAACGTTTGTGTTAGGTTGCATGTGTGAAGTTTAAGGCTATTGGCAAATCGTTCAGAGATAAACGAGTGACTGGCACTGGTATCGAACAATATATTACAAGGTTGGTTGTTGAATTAAAGTGTGCCTAAATTTATACAGTTTTGCATCAATAACTTGAAAAGATTTAAAATATAGAAATGTAATTTAGCAGGAGAGAGGTTTATGAGTGTGTACCTGAAACCACATTGTTATCTTCAGCGGCCTCGTGCAGGACCAGCAAGATGATTGTTAGGCTGCCATCGCTGATAGTTCTGAGAATTGGGAGCTGGTGGCTACGTGTGAGCAACTTCAAAAGCAGGGGCTGGCATTATAGCCAGATTTGGTACTCTCCGGTTTAATGGAGTTGCTCAGAACACTTGCTTCTTCTAATAAGGCTTCATTGGAACTCCGTCTACTATTTTCGTGTGGTCGCACTGATAGAACTGGTGGACTGTACGCCCACAATTGAAACACCTCTGGCCAAAGTGGTAACACTTGCCATACGGATGTGGCTTATTATAGTTCTGAATTTATTCGGCGGTAGGTGCAGCTTCTAGCTGATATACTTTTGCAGGGTTAGATCTATGTCTCTTGAAGATTCCCCGCAGGTTTAGAGTTGTTTGTGTTTTTCACTTAAGATCCTCTTCAGATTGGTGATGCTCAATCACCTTAGCCGTTTCCACTAGTTTGAAGAAGCTAGTTAGACAGAGCGGCACGATCTGGTTCTTCAGTAAACCTCGGAGTCCACAAAGAAAGCGGTGGCACTTAGCTGACTCAGAATGAGTTACTTCTGGTGTGAAACGAATTAATCTACAAAATTCCCTTTCGTATTCAGCTATTGAACGACTCCCTTGAGTCAACCTCATGATTGTGTATGCAATAATATTTTGTGCGAATGGGGAAATGAATTTAGTCTTGAAGGCCTCGACGAACTCATCCCAGAGGATGTCCTCTGACTCGTAGTCAGCAAACTTGGTATTTCGGATCTCTTCCCACCAATATTCTATTTCCGCATGAAACAGATGGGTGGCAAGACGGACAGCTTCCGAGTTCTGGACCTTCAGACTAATGAGATCCCTTTCCACAGCCTTCAGCCAATCGGTTGTATCCATTGGTGACAGGTTCCTACCAAAGGTTGGAGGCCTTAACCTCAAAAAATTGTGAAGGAAATTATCCGCCAAATGATGTGAAGAAGGAGCAGCTTATGGAGCATATACTATTGGAGCAGTGACAGTGACTGGAGTTGCACGATCATTTAATAATTTCTGCATAACGAACACTTGTTGAGCTTGATTTTCCAACAGAGTTGCCACCATGGCTCGTAGATGAGCCACCTCATCATTAGAACTACTAGAGGCAATAGTGTTCTTGATAGGAGTAACGGTAGGTGGTGATTCGGAATCCATTCTAGTTTAATTTTTAAAAAAAAGACAAACTCAAAATTTACTCTAAGGAAGGGAAATCAAAATCTTTCATTAATTATAGAAATAAGGGATTACAATGCCAAAACTGTAAATCTAATAGGGTTGCTTGAGAATGAGATAACAATTATCCTAACTATCACTCAAACATTATCAATATACTCTGCCCTAAAGACTACACAAAAGTCCTTAAAAGTGACTTCCCAACGCTTCCTGTTATGCTTCTTCTCGAGCCTCGCCATGGTCTCATACCACCAAACTCCGGCGTAATCTAACATTAGGCCTGTCACAATATCTACATAAAGTGACTCAGGACACTCTATATGTATCAGAATGGACTCCACTCGACTCAACCATTCTTATACATATATGGGAAAGTTGAGCCCTCGATATACAGCTTGCTGTAGAAGCTTCTTCAGGGCCAAGATCCTTTTTGCTGAAACTCTTTCAATCTGCCAGTTGCTTTCCTGCCTCCACTTGAAGCTACAGCTCCAAACTGTCTTGAAAGCATACAGATAATAGTCTATATCAGACTCTCCAGAATTCATTTGACTATGAGGATAGAATTTTATTACATTTGTGTTAGACTCAATATGATTAAATTATTAGGATGGGAGTATTCTACTTCTACATTTTGCATAGAGTTACTGACACTACTATGTTATGGATGTTACCTATATTGATGGTTGTATTTCAGAAGAACGGTCCATTAGGTAGAAAGGAATCATAGATCCCATTCTGACACCTTATGGTGTTCTCTGATACCAACTGTGGGGCCCCCTACTGACAACAAGGAAGTACGGTGCTCCAACTATGAAAATTCCCCAACTTAAGTAAATTTAGGTAAACCCAACTTGCCTTAAGCCAATGACTTGTCACCAAGTACTATAATATACATCAATATATACACAGATATCAAAGTGGCGAAAGTAATAGGCGAGTAGTAACATCCACAAGCATAATATAGTAGAAAAGAAAAGAAGACAATATAGTAACTCATCACAATGCAGAAATGAAATACATCCAGAATTAATTATTACAAATTGAATTTAAAAAGGAAATGAAAATGTCCATCAATCTCACTGAAATAAAAAGCAAGATCTATCTAAACAGCAACAGCAAGGTCCTCCTCCTGAACGGGCTCCTCTCCTGCAGCACTGCCCACGAACAAGTCTGAATTTGACATTTGTCGGTATCACAAATGCCAGGGCCCCAGTCAACAAAACAAAAATGTTACAGTTAGATAATTATCTAAGTACATTTTAGGCTATTTTAATAAACTGATTATTTTAAAGATATCAAATTTAAATTATCTACACATGAGAGAAATAATGGGTGCAACAAGCTATGAAAAAAATGAGTAACTATAAACTATCCATTTATAGCCAATCAACTAGTATGAAAAATAACATACAATGCAAAATAAGCAAGGTGAGGTTAAAAGCTAAAATAAATAGTAACTATGATACAAATTCTGATCCTAACATGCTTATGATCATATTAATATATACTGAGTACATAAAGCATACAATACTGAATAAAACATGCAATTCTAGCATCCTGAACATGCCAATATATATAAGTAACAATATTAGTATACATAGAACATGCTAATTAATGCAAAAAAAAAGAAAGTAAAGAAAGCCACTGAGACGTGTGGCAAAAGCAAGGCAATCATGCAAAATCCACTGAGATATATGGCAAAAGCGAGTAAATATTGAAAATAGGGCCACTGAAGCATGTGGCAAAGTAAGAAGAAAATAATACTAAACAATCCAGCTAAAGTAGCAATAAGCCTAAGACATGGTACTGCCATACCAGCCAATAGGCTATACATGGCCACCATAATCTGAGATCAATCAATCAATCCCCAGCCTAGCCATCCAAATCTGCTAGGTTTGAGTCCATTCTATACAATACTATTACTGAAGAGGCAGACTATGCTATGATATATTCTACCAACTTCAAGCAAGGCAAGAACTGAATGATATGCAATTCAAGTACTAACTTAGGATGTATCATCCATATCCTAAGTTCTCCTATTATGCTCAAGGAATAAGGCTCAATAATTAAGGTATGCAAAGCAATCTAGTCAAAGTAGGCAAAAGACTCAATCTAGACTATGTGATATCTATTGTTGCCTAATTACCAAATCTAACTACTCTGAGAAGGTACAAGTTTAGGATCTCCAATATCTAACTATCGAGCAGAATCTCAGATTTACGTCCTTATAGTTAATATTAGAACTTAACAAGTTCTAATTGAAAATCATGTGATGACTATATGGTTTAAATAAATAAATCAATGACCTAATTGATTAATATTTTACTTTCTTACCCAATTATTGATTAAGTAATTCAAGATTTAAGGATTTAGGACTTAAACTCCACTTTGGTGTCCCAATCCAAAATTTAAGGTAAAAGGTCCTATTAAGGATCTTGGGTTCACAATTACTACCCAAATTAAAGGTAAAGAATCCTATGAGCTGAAAGATCTAGGAACTAAGAACTTAGTAAAAGATTATTCTACTAATTATAAGATAAAATAATAAATTAAGAACTTGAGAATCTAAGTTCTACATTCAATCTTTAAGATAATTTCATTATCTTATAGATTAAATCATCATATACCCACATGGAAGGTTTCAAAAGATGAAACAATCAATCATTTAAAGAATTCCAAAGGAGATGGTTTAATTTAAGTAGAAGATCTAAAGTCTAAGATCTAAGATCTAAGATCTAAGATCTAAGATTTGATTATTTGATCACTTTAGACTTAAGCTAGGTTTTTAACTTAGACTTTACCAATTGTATCTCTTTTGGCATTTCAGATCATAGTTTAGCTAAATTAAACTTATTAATCTGAGGTTTAAAAGTTGCAATTATTAGATTCAAGTATTAAGGCTAAGTGACTTCTTTATGATCACTTAAGAGCTAAGTGTCTTAATTAAGGCTAATTGAAGACTTCTTAAATAAACTTCCATATGTCAACATTATCAGTCTAAGAGTTCAGTAGAATATTAATAATCTAATCAAATATATTTTACTAAATTTTCCAAAGTTTAAGGGGCACTTAAGCACACTTTGGTCAAAATAACCAAAATACCCCTCTTAAGGCTAAAATTGGGATTTTATGGTTTAGATATTCAAATTAAATCTAATCTATTTTAATGTGTTTCATATTACTTATACTTATTTCAGGTTTTTATAACCTAATTAAGCTTAGTTAGTATTAATCACTTATTTAGGCCCATTAAAGTAATTATTAAAATTATGGCATCATAGGGTAATCCAACCTTACACTTAGGTTCTACTAGACTTACTATGACATTAGGAATTGATTTACCCAAAATTAGAAACTAAATTAGGGTTTAATTCATTAATCCTTAATTTGGGTGACTAAGGAGTGATTAAGAAATTTAAACATTCAAATTTAGTTTTAGGGGTCTGAAATTGTTCTTTAGGGTTTAATAAACAATCAGAGCCCTAAATCATTAAATTTGGTTATTAAATGAAGTTATTATGATTTAATTAAAAATGAAAAGATTTAATCAATTATTTTAAATCCAACCATTGGATCTGTGATTTTATTTTGTATTTAGATTCCTTGTATTTTTTGATTCAAATGATATATTGGATCATATAATTTGGATCAGTATAGCTAAAGTTATTTAAATAATTTATTATGTATGTTTATTTAAATTTAAAATATAGGATTTAATTAATTAATTACATAACCATTAAAAATGCATTCCTATAATTAATTAAATAGACACTGCCCTAAATCGAAACCGCGCGGGTCGGGGTCGGCCCGGCCCAAAAGGGTCGTCTTCTTCCTCTCGAAGGGTCCTTCCCAGGCGAACTTCCGCGCTGAAATTCTCGACGCTCAGACGACGGTGGCAGCTCAGCTTGATCCCTACACGTTCCTAGGGTCGAGATGCGTTGATTGGACTAAGAACCACCATTTGGATCCCTCTGGATCGATGGGGTGCTACTCACCCGAGACGCCTTCGATAGGGGCGCTTCAGCTTACTGTAAGGAGACAATTCTCCTCAAAAAGGCCATTAATTGGCCGGGGTTCGATACTTATACCTTCAGGGAGGTGAGGCAAGTCGAACCCCTAAGGTTTCATAACTTGGGGCGTAGCTGATTGCTGGGTCCTTACTCGGACTCAGCCATGGCTCGGCCGCTAGCTCAATCGATCGATATGATTGATTCAAGCTAGACTAGCCCCGGGCGACAATCACGACGGGTTCCCTAAGTGACTACGGCTAATTAGGCGACATCCAGAGGCTCATCCAGCAAGCAGAATGAATACTGAGCTTAAGGAATTTCAAGGGGAAAGGCTGTACCTGAGGACGGGTTGTAGGCTTGGCCGAGGAGAATTGAAGTGTGCTGGAGCTTCCTAACCAGTAGACGAAGGTTCACAGGGGTTCTGAACACCAGACGGGCCCTCTATTAGCAGTTCGAGGCTTCGGGAATGCCAGAAATTTGCCGAGGAAGACGGGAGCTCCAGAGGCTTCAGCTGGGAAAATTGAGGAGTATAAGTGAGCAAAGGGACTCACTGAGAGGTGCTGGGGATATTTATAGGCAGTTGGGAGATCTGGGGGTGGTTTCCAGAGCTTGGCAATGGGACGAAGCGTGGGCTGAAGGAAAAGGCTCGGGCCAATGGCCTTGGGCAATTTGGGAAGAAGGCAATTGATAGGCAATCGCGCCGAGGGCAGAAGGGGAAGAATGGATCATTTTCCCGTACTGTGATGGGGCTGAGGGGATCTTGGCTATCAGGGGGGACCAGACGCAGATGGGTCGAGAGGTGAATGAAGATCCACAGTGCTCGAGACGCTCCGGACCGTCTGATTGATCATCCATCGAGGCGGAATGGCCCTGATCTCCCGATACTTAACGAATAACCACGGATGAGAGATGGGTCGTTGGATCAGATCGGATGATCGAACGGCGGATCAGGGATACTTACGGCGGGTGGATTAGATGTCGTTGGATTAAATCTCAGAACCGCGGAACGGTCGAGATTAGACGGATCCGATCGAAGGCGCGGGCTGTTGGATCAAATTCCGCAGAACGGACGGCCCAGATGACGCTCGCGGTTTGGAAACTCGTCGACCGTTGGAAATGGTATAATTGTAATTAAGGATTGCTTAAAACCCTAAAATGTAATTGAACCAATTTAAATTAAATCTAAAAAGTGCCTAAATGACCTCCAAAAATTCTCAAAATTTCACCCTTAGCTAATTTGGGGGTGGGGAATCCAAAAATGAACTTAGATTTTAATTTAGAGATCAAAATATTTTAGGTATTTTCTAGGTTCAAAAATAGACAAAAATACCAAATTTTTCAATTAAGCTCTAATTGATTCCAAACTTCTAGGGTTATGTTTAAATGACCCACTAAGTCCAATGGAGTCAAAATTAAAGGTTAGTTTGGCTTAAATAATCCCAATTTAGCTATGGTAATAACTAGGGTTATTACATAAACATACATCAATACATATTAAAGTAGTGGAAGCACAAAAAAGAATGTAACATTCATAGGCATAACATAGTATAAAAGAAGAAAAGAACGCAGTAACTTAGCTCAAGTGTAGAAAGTAAATACATCCAGAGTTTAATTATTACAACCGAATTAAATAAAAGTAAAGATCTCTCAATCTCACTGCAAAAAGAGAAAATCTATCTAAGCAGCAATAGGAAGATCCTCCTCCTGCACCAGCTCCTCTCTTGCAGTACTGCCAACGAACAACTCTGAATCTGACATTTGTCGGTATCACAAATGCCAGAGCCCTAGCCAATAAAAGAAAAATATTACAGTTAGACAATTGTCTAAGTATATTTTAGGCTATTTAAGTGAACTGAAGATTTAAGATATCACATTTAAAGGTTTCAAACATGCAAGCATTATAAGGTGCAACAAGCTACAAAGGATGGGATAACTATAAACTAATCATATATAAATAAGTAACAAGTATATAAAAATAATATACAGAAATAGCAACTAAACATGGTGAGGCTAAAAGAAAAAGTAACTGCAAGTACTGAAATAAATCTGATCATAACATGCTTATGATCACATGGAGACATGCTGAGTGTATAAAGAACACAAGTGCTGAAATAGACATATAATTATAGCATCCTAAACATGCCAATATTTAATATTAATTAGTAAGATCATATATACATGTATGCAGATTGACATGTAAAATGCCACTAAGACATGTGGCAAAAGTAAACTAAGTACATGCATGAGCAAAAGTAAAACCACTGAGACATGTAGCAAAGAAAGTCAAGCATTAAAAAAAAGGCCACTGAAGTATGTGGCAAAGCAAAATAAATTCTAAAAATTGAAGTAGAAGTAAGCCTAAGACATAGTACTGCCATAATAGAAACATGCCATATAGGACCTCTGAACTGAAAGTTAAACATGTATCCATCCTAGGCATCCGCAAAGCTAGGTCCGAGTTGAACTTACAGAACAACACATGTATCCATCCTAGGCATCCACAGAGCTAGGTCCGAGTCTATTCTATAACAAAACTAAAACTGAAGAGGCATACTACGCTAGGACATACTCTACTAACTGAAAGCACTGAATGAACTGAATGAATGCTATGCTTTTCAAAAACTAACTTATGATGTACATTCCATATCTTAAATTTACCTATTATGCTCAAGGAACAAGGCTCAATATTCAAGGTGTGTAAAGTAATCAAAGCCAAAGTAAGCAAGATACTCAATTTAGACTCATGGGATATCCGTTGTTGTCTACTTTATCTAAATCTACCTATTTTGAGGAGATACAAGTTTAGGATCTCCAATATCCAGCTATCGAGTAAGATCTCAGATTTATGATCTTAATGTTAATATTAGAACTTAATAAGTTATAATTCATAATCATATGATGACTATAAGAAGTTAAAGTAAATAAATTAATGACCTAGTTATTCTTTTTTCTTCTCTTAACCCAAATCTTGATTAAATAAATCAAGACTTAAGGATTTTTGGATCCAAACTCCACTTGGTATTCAAATCCTGAATCCCAGCTAGTATACTTGAAGGGATCTAAGGTTCACACTTTAAAACCCAAATTAAAGATAAATAATCTTATGAGCTGAATAATTCAGAAACTAAGATCTTAGTGAAAGGTTATTATACTAATTATAAGATAAAATAATCAATCAAGAACTAAGAATTTAAGATCTATATTAAATCATTAGGATAATTATATCATCCTATAGATTTAATCAACCTACACCCACATGGAAGGTTTCAAAAGATCTAATCAATTAAATCAAGTAAGAGAATTCTAAAGGAGAGTAATTCAGTTCAATTAGAAGATCTAAAGTCTAAGATCTAAAATCTAAAATCTATTACTTGATCACTTTAGACTTAAGCTAAGCTTAAACTTAGAATTTTATAAGACTATTTCTTTTAGAACTCAAGCTGATGGATCAACTTAATTAAGCTATTAAACCAATGATCTAGTACTTTAAGATAATTAGGCTTAGCTCTTAAGAAAGAGGGTTTTAAGGACACTTAAGGTCTTAAGATCTTAATAAGACTAATTTAAGATTCCCTTACTTAATATCAATATTAATAACATAAGACTTCAGAAAGGTGCAAATAATCTATCTAGATGTATTTTACTAAATTTTCAAGGTTCAAGGGGTGCTTAAACACATTTTGATCAAAATGACCAAAATACCCCTCTTAAGGCTAAAAATAGGATTTTAAGATTTAACCATCTAAATTGATTCAAATCTATTTTAATGAGTTCTATATTGGTTCATGAAGTAGGATACACACTTATCTTGGATTTTGGTAACCTAATTAGCCTAATTAGTACTAATCACCTTTTTAAGCCAATTAAAATAATTAAGGAAACTAAGGCACTCTAGAGTGATCCATTTATATTTATAGGATCTAATACACTTAATGAGACATTAGGAACTTAGTTCACCAAAATTAGAGGATAAATTATGATTTAATTCATTAATCCCTAATTAGAGTAATTAAGAGATGATTAATAAAATTAAAGTGCCTAAATTACTTTTAATGGTCTACATAGATTTCTTATGGTCTCATGAGAAATCAAAGACCTTAAATAACATTTTTGAATATTAATTGAATTTATTATGATTTAATTAAAAATATAAAAGGATTAGGCAATAATTTAAAATCTAACCATTAGATTTTTTATTTTATTTTATATTAATTTCTTTATATTTTTTTGATTAAAATGATATATTAGATCATACCATTTGGATAAGTATAGTCAAAGTTATTTAAATAATTTAATCTGCACTTTTATTTAAATAAAAATCATAGGAAATTAATTCAGAAATCCTTTTAATATTAACAACCGACCAAAATTCAAAAGGCACGGGTCACGGGTCAGCCCGACCCATGACTTCATCTTCTACCTCACGATGGGCTCCGCCCTGATGAAACTCCTACACCGAAATTCTTGATACTAGGCGATGACGGCTGCTCAACTAAATCCCTACACGTTCCTAGAGTCGAGACGCAACGAATGGAATATGAACCCCCATCTGGGATGCACCGAATCGTCAGGGTGCTACTCGACCGAGGTGTCACTTATAGTGCATCTGTGAGGATCGAATTCTCCTCACAGAGCTGACCATACGAGTTAAGCTCTATACATACATGATCAGAAGCCAAGGGGGAATCGATTGCACAAGATGCGAGATCCTAGGGAGGTCTGGGTCACTAGGAGGTTACTCATGGTGGAACGTATATAGGAATCAAGGTCAGGTCGATCGATTTTAGTCGAGATGATCGATCTGGTCGAGCCCACCTTTGATATGGGTGTACAATTATTGATGAAAGCTCCTAGCATCAATTAGTTGGCTAAACTCCTAAGGGAAATGTAGGATTCGGTAAGCTAGAAACTGACTGGCAGTGCACACTCAGATGGTGAATTCGTCATCTGGTCCACTGCCAAGTCTTGCCAGAGGGCTAGGAGCTTGCTATGGAGTCAAGGAGAGGTCCTAACACAGCATCTAGGGCCAGATTGGAAGCAATCTGAATTGAAACCAGCTCGACAGAGGAATTGGGATCGAAGGCTGTACCTGAGGATGATAGAGATGATAGAGGCAATGCTGATAGCTAATATCACTCCAGATGGTTGCAAGAGCTTGGCAAGGGGGTCTGAACTCTAGACCTTGTCCTTTATCAATTGTACGCAGTATGTCTAGTCACTGGGGGTTGCCGAGAGCTTCAGGGTAAGTAGCAAAAAGAATGAGGGGATCACAGTGAGTAAAGGGACTCACTGTGACTTCCGGGAGGTACTTATAGGTCTAGGGAGGCATAGGGGTAGAATCTGAGGCTTGGGCGCCAGCGTGAGGTTCGGCCCAAGGGACAGTATGGGTCTAACCGTCTGAGGGTAGAATAGGGAGAGCATTGCCGACAAACTATTACACCAGAGGGCAAATGAGGAAGAATGGTGTGATTTCCAATACTACCATGGGGCGGGGAGGATCTGGCTATCAGGGGACCAGTGCTTGTGGGAAGATCGGAAGGTGGACAAAGATCCACAGTGTTTGGGGATTTCAGAGCCGTCGGATAGATCGACCGTCGGCTCTGGACGATCCCGATGGATTACTTATGCGGGTTAGATAATAGTTGTTAGATATGTGCGATGAATCCGACGCTTGCGATTAGATCCTAGCGTGTGGTATATCGTGTCGTAGGATTAGATATGCTACAATTCGTGCTATCACATCGGGTGGCTCAAACCTATGCTCCGCTGTCGGGACCCCACAGCGAATCTGCCGCGGTCCCGACAGCAAATCCCGAAATTAAAAAAATTAATTATATATTTAATTTAATTCATATTAACCTATTTAATAATTAAATTAATTCTATTAATTTCAATAATCTAATTTAGGACCAAATAAGCTCTAAAAATTCTCAATAATTTACTCTTAACTAATTAGGGTATGAGAAATTCAAAAATGAAATCTAAATTTAATTTGGATATCAATTTAATTTAGGTATTTTATAAGGCTCAAAAATAGGGAAAAATACCAAAATTCTTAATTTAGCTTCGATTAATTTAAAACTTCTAAAGTTGGGTTTAAATGACCCATTGAGTCTAATGGAATTAAAGTTAGAATTTGGTTTAGCTTAATAAATTTAAATTTAGCTATAGTAATAAATAGGGTTGTTATAGGGGATCCTTTGGACCATTTGGGGTCTAAATATGAGCTGGGTAATTAAGGGAAACATAAAGAGGGGTTTTCTAATGTTGGCTAAGTGATTGCAAAAGGCTTTGGCTATTGTTGGAGGAGTTTCTAAAGAAGAACCCTAAGATAGAGCTGTTGTGCAAGAAAGCTTTGCATGTTGGAGAAAACCCTCCAAATGATCGCTGCTTCTTCTCTCCTTCTTCCTATGGTAAGAGTTAGTGTTCCTTATTAAGGTGAAGCTATTTGTAACTTTATATTCTTTGAGATTTATAGTGGAAATTTATGTGTGGTGTGGCTCCGTGGTTTTTCCATTCTTGGGTTTTCCACGTAAATATTTGTCTTTGGATGTGCTTATGGTTTTGACGCATGTGCTTGCATTATGATCTTTATCTTATTGTATTCAAGATTTCATTATTTGCTTGGTAACTGTCAACGCATCCTCGATCTTCGAGTGCAAATAACTTCTAATTCGATGCTCTCAATGGTAGACTAGATCTACAATAATGGATATGAATTAAATGAGCAGATTTGGTAATTAAAGATCTTTTAAGATATTTTGTAATGTTTTAATTTTTTTGCTATAATACCTCTAGTTATTAAAAAGCAATTCTGCGACACACTCTTCGATACATGTGCTAGTCACTCTTTATATCCGAGAGTTGTGCTGCCTCTCTTAACCTAAAAACCAATCATCTCTTAACCTAAATTTCACAAATTAGATAAAACCAAACTAAATCTTATATGTTCACTTTTGTTTAAATGATGATTTTAGTTTTGTTGATAATTTGGTCCAAATCTTAGCAAGCAAAGTTTCTTTTATCAAAAATTATTTTTAGAGAAAATAGGGAGAGTTAGGTTTCAGCATGCAACTTATCAAAAACTCATGTAAGTACTCTCTCAATATCGATTTAGTATTAAATAAAATGAACTGTCCATTCTAATTGAGAGATATAATCTTCTCTGGGGTGTCCCCTAAATTAACTAGGACTAACCTAGTGCGCAAAGATGAGCATGTAAATGCTCAATTACGGCACTTAGATTTTCATATGATCTTTAGTGATTTAATTCAACACTTACGTCTAAGTTATTAAATTTACAATAGAGTTTTTCAATCACATGAACTCGATTCCACTATTGGCTCATATGTAATCAATTTTAGATTTAGCCAAAGAGATGATTCATTAGGCTACACGGGCTATGTCACTTCACCTTGAGCACAGAATACATCTTACTCTTCGCTTAAACCTAAAATGAGCTATGGAGCTCAACTAGTGGCTCTCAGCATTATATGCATCAACTTCTCAGCTCAGCAGGACATCGTGCAGTAATTGTCATTATGCACCAACTTCTCGCATAAGCAGATGGTGAGCTATTGTAACAACCCAGGTTGTTACTTTGCTCAATTAAGACTAATCTAAGTCTTAATTAAGGTTCTAAGTGACTAATTAAGTGATTTGAAGCAAATCTCTGAAACCTAGGTCAAACCAAGAAGTCAACAAAGTCAAAACAGGAATTCTGGAAAATCCCAAAACATGGAAATTTGACTTTTTATTTAGACCTCAGATTGAAAATCTGATTTTGCCATTGCATTCAGAACACCCAAATTAGCTAGGGGTGAAATTTTGGAGGCATTTGGAAGTCGCTGATTTTTCGTCAAATATTTTATTATTATTTAAATACTTTAAATAATCAAATAATTAAATACTCGTCGAAACAAAAATCCGAGTGCGCCGTTGCGTTCCTCACCCTTCAATTAGCTAAGGGTGAATTATTGGAAATTTTTGGGATTTATTTAATAGGCTAAATTTAATTAATTAAAACTGAATAATATAATTTAAATAATATTATTAAATCATATTATTTAACGGCGCTGTCATCATCCAGTTGACGCTGTCGCTCCCTAATCTAAATAGCCATTTGATCTAACGTGCCTTCCGCGCCGTCTGATCAATTGATCAGACGGCTGTGGCTCGTCGTCTTCACGAGACAGGCGCGTGGAGTCGAGCTCGACACGCGGAAGAAGGCGCCGGTCGATAGAGGCATCCAGCACACCAGTCACCGCCTTCGAAACCATCTTAAACTCCATTTTCTCGTGTCTATCGTTTATCATCGTTTAAGTTCAAGAGGAAGCATCGATCGAGTCCAGAATAAGAAGCCCTAATTTTTCTCTGCAAACCCTAAGGTACTATTCGATCCATCCTATTTCCTATGTGATTGTTCATCTGAGTATTCGAAACTCTATTTCAAGTCTTCGATTGATTGTTAATAATGCCTGATTAAACAATGGATGGTTTGATCTCTCTAATGTTGCAGCATATCCACAGTACATACCGTTATAAAACCGCGGCTAGAGCGATTAGGGTTTAGGTTTGCGCTCCAGCTCGATCACGTCAGTTGTTGAACCATATGCCATTAGAAAGGTCTCATCTTCCTCTTCGCGTCGCCGTATTAGTTAAGCCCTACCGTCGCCGGAGACCGCCGGAAAATCAAACCCTAGATTTCGAGCGTCGGGGCAATCGCGCGAGGAAGAAGACCTTCGGGCCAGTCGGGTCGGCCCGGGCCCGGCCCGTGGCCCGAATCCGCGTCGCTTCAGCTGCCGCAGCGGGACCCACTGCGCGGCGCGGAGCCAACCGCGGAGCGACGCGTGGCCCGCGCGTCAGCGAGCTGACTCATGGGGCCCGCCGCTGTCTGCTCAGCCAATGAGCAGCCGCCACGTGTACCTGCAGAAATAAAATTAATTATATATATAAAGATATAACAGATAGTTATATATTAAATATATTTATATAAAAAAAACTATATAACAGTTGTATTAAAATAAATAAAACAGAATTAAATAATTAATTTAAATCCAAACTTTAACCCTAATTAATTCCTAAAATACACATCCAATTTATACAAATAAATATATCAAATTAATCAGAAAAATATAAGGAATTTATTGATATCATTCAATTTTCTGTAGGATCAATATTTAATAAAGTGATCATTTAGGGTTTAATTAAGTTCAAATTTATGTCTTAAATATTCAATTAACCATAACTTTGTACCCAATGATCCAAACATACCCAATATGGGTCTTAAAGTGATCAGAAAACCCTAAGGATTAATTTGATAGTATTTATTTTATTATTTGGATTAATTTGAGCCTAATCACATTTAAGTCCTAACCCTAATTATCCTAATTAGACCTAGAACTTCAATTGACCATAACTTGGTCAATTGAGCTCTAAATTTAATGATCCATAGGTCCATTTAGATCAGAAGAACTTAATTTTCATTAATATGTAAAAATATTTTAGATCTAACGGTTAGATTTGCTAATCACCCTTAATTGCTCTAAATCTTGATTAGTGAATAATAGCAAATCTAGTAACCCAATTTGAGAGTTTTAAATTTCAGAGGACTCATAGAACCATTTAGAATCAATCTATAAGATTGGATTTTAGTTTGAGTGATTAATTTTGTTAATCACTCACTAATCACCCTAAACCCTAATTAGGTCTTAACTTAGCCAAATTAAGTCCAAATTGAGCCTACCACATGTCATTAAAATCAGTGAGCTATTTGTAAACCATAACCATTGATTTTGCTTAATTTGGACACTAATTGGCAAAGTTATGATTTTTGACTCTTATTTAAGCATTCGTTAATCACCTTAAAACCCTAGATCTTGTATTGGCCATAACTTGGCCAATACTTATCAGAATTTAGCAAATTTAGGTTCTATGAAAAGCTTAGACAGTAAAGAACATTAAACTGAAAGAAAATTTAACTTTCACTTAGTAAAATTACTAATTTTTCCTATTGAGTCAAATTCACTAATTTGATCTCTAATGGCTTAATAATCACCCAAAATTAACTTAGTTGCTGTCTAATCTTATATTAGATAGTAAGAAACACTTTCCAAAAGAAAATTTCAGAAATTAAGCCCTAGATCAAAATTTGATCTTTTGAACTCTTAAAGTAGGGGCAAAATGGTCATTTTGCCCAAATTTAGGGTTTAGCCTTTAAAAGCCCTAAATTCAAATTCAAATCACTAAAATCAGTAAATACAATGATTTAGAACTGAAATTATTTAAACTTAAGTCTAAATTAGGTTTTTATTAAAATCTTAAAATATACTCTTTAAGAAAATTCCTAAGTCTTAAGAAGAGTTCTCTTTCCTTAATTATTCTTAGATCCATCCTTAGGTCTTATAACATTAGTTAGGATGTGTGTCTTGAGAGATACTCTTAGTAATTAAGAGCCTTAATTCTTAAGATTAGGAATAGATCTTAAGTTAGTATTCATCTATTGAGTAAATTGGGTTACTCAATTAGGTGAAACCTTGAGTTTTCTAGTTTATAGATTTTCTTAGTTTATTTAATGATTATTTGATCTTTAAACTCTAGAATTAAGAATACAGATCTATCCTAATGAATTGATTTATCATTAGGACTTGCCTTAACTTAATTTGTGAGATTTGGGTTCTGAACTTAGACTATTAGATTATACCTTTAGATTAAGTGATTAGACCCCATCATCTGGAGTCTAATTCTTAATCTTTTCATCTTGATTTGGCTAATCAAGATGAAGTTGGGATGAATTAAATTACAAAATTAGGTCGCTGATTTATTCATTTTAACTAAATAGTTGTCTTTTGATTAAGTTATAATTAGGACTTGGCCAGTCCTAATTATCTTCAATAAGTAGGATTCGTGATTCTAAGTTACAGAATGTGTAAGAGTTGTTGATTCTGAAACTTATGTAACTTAGAGTAGATAGAACGAATAAAGTAGACAACAAAGGATATCACCTGTGTTTTAGATAGAGTTTTCTTGCACTTTGATTTTGATGCTTCGCATTCCTTGATTTTGAGCCTTATACCTTGAACATATAATATGTACTTAAGATATTTGATGAATATCTTATATCAATTTTGAACATTCATGAAAAAGCATTGTGTTCGTTTCACAAGTAGTTTGTAAGGTGTAGCTTGATTAGTATACCTCTTCGATCAACCCGTTCGGGGTCGGCAACCTTTCGAGGGTTTAATGTCCGACAGTCTATTGGCCATGCCTAGTCCGAGTGATAGGATGGATAGACTCTTGCCCTACTGACTACAGAGTCAGGATTCTGATATGGATATACTAATTCAAGTACACTTACATTCAGTTCTGTCTTAGCTCATCAGGCTAAGAGTTTCAGTGACGTTCAGTTCAGAGTTTCTTAGCTCATCCAGTGGTTTATAACTTATTACAGCTCTTTTGTACGCTTTTCTGCACCTATTTTTGCTCAGTTCTGTAATGGTGATATTCAGTTAACTTAATTTAAACTTCTGCCCTAAAATGTACTTAGACTTATTGTCTAACCAGTTTTTCTTTTGTTGGTTGGGGCCCTACCATTATGAAACTGATAATGGTAGGTTCTGAGTTTGTTGGTTTAGCAGATCCAGTGGAGAGTTTGCCATTGGAGGAGGAGCCCGTTCTTGAAGATCCTTAGCTTTAGTTTTTCTTCCAGTGAGATTGAGAGTTTTCTTTCAGTTCTTTTAATCTCATTAAATGTTGTAATAATACAGGATTATATTTCTTTTTCAGTACTTTACTTATTCTGTATTGTTGTATTTATACTGTATTTGATGGATGTTATGTTTTATGCTTCCGCACTCTGAGTTCATGTATGATCATTTAGTGATAGTATTTCTGAATTGAATGGCAAAGTCCTTATTTAAATTGGATTAGAATGTGTGACTAATCCAATCTTAAGTGGGGACCTTGTCATCTGGTGACCCCTCCACCGTAATCATGTTAACTTTAGGGTTAACAGGACCACGGCGGGGCAGGGCCGCCACAGCTATGGAGCTCAGAGATTATTTAATATTCATAGCTCGAATATTCCAATTAGAACTAAGGGGTTGCACTGGCCATTATCGCACAACTAATGTTGTTACTGATATTAGCAGTGATGACACTCAACATGCAAACCCTTAGCTCTTAATGAATTATGAGCTCAATGATTTTCACATATCTAAATCCAGTCATTTATCAAGATATTTTCATATTAATAATTGTTAACCCAATTCATTCATCACAACATTTAAATCAAAGATAAAAATACATTCATTGATAATTTGAAAGTACAACACTTTCTATTTCTTGAATCATCACATGCCTACACCCAACCCTCCCCAAGGAGGGTTTTGGCTGTCATTAAATAGAAACTACATAAAAGTATACAAGTGCTAGAAAGCCTTTGTATGGCTTTTACAAGAAGAGAAAGATAAGTTAGAAAGTAATACGATACAAGGAACTGCTATCATGTTCACTGGCTTGTCTTTCCTTCTCATAGCTCTTCTACCTTGCATTTAGTACTGTGTCTTCTCTCTTTCAAAGCACAACCTTCTCCTTCCTTGGGGGAGGGTAAAACTCTCTTTCTATTTCTCTTGCAGGAGCTGGTGGTAGAGTATTTCTTTTCTTAACCAAAATTAAAAATATTTTCTTAATCTTCACTTTTCCTTTTTATAGACTCCTTGCAGCTATTTCAAAATTAATTTAGCAAATAACTCTCCATTTAGAAAGTTGTGTTTTCTTTAAATTATTATTCCTTTATTTCCTTGGTAATGAAGAGTTTTTAGCTGTTGGTATTTATGTATTAATGTTGGGAAGAGAATTAAATCAGGCCTTTTCTCTCCCCTGTGCTGCCGTGAATGTTGTTGTCTCTATTTTAAGACCGCTACGGCACGCGATAGGTGTAAGCTTCAAATTCTGTAGCGCTGCAGCACGCAGTAGCACCAGAGTCTCTATCTTGAGACCACTGCAGTGCGCGGTAGCGTCAGTGTTTTTAGAATTACGTTAAGTTCTGGCAACATGCAGTTCCGCTGTGGCACACAGTAGCGTTGGAGCCTCTGTTTGATTTCACTATGGCGCATGGTAGCACCAGAGCCTCTGTTTGGTTTTGCTACGGCACACGGTAGTGTGGCCTATGGATCCTGTTAAAGTGTGGCTAAGTTGAATTTCCGCTATGGCGCGCGGTAGCACTAGAGTCTCTGCCTTGAGACCGCTATGGCGCACGATAGCGCTAGAGTCTCTGACTTGAGACCGCTGCGGCACGCGATAGCGTGATGCTCTCTGTCATTGGCCTGCTATAGCGCGCTGGGGTGTGCTGCAACAGTTTTCTTCAAGATTTTCAATTCTTAGCCCAAAATTATATTTAGCTCTTTTGTGCTCTCAAATCATAAAAACACATCAAAGTACATATGTATTGAAGAAATGTTTGTTTTTATCAACCTTTTTTACTATAAATCTTAGATTTATCAGTAGCAATATTGATTTTGTTTTCCTTAATTATATGTTAAATTTTATTCCTAAAAGAGGCATTACCAATGCCTCTAGTATTCAAACATAAAATATTCATAGTTAAACTATAGATGAACCCCGTGGGGACATCTGAAGCGTATCATTAGATAAATTTAAATCTTGATTTGGAGCCATCAGCGTATTAAACTTATTTTGATTTGTGACATTTTCACTATAAATTTGTTTATTGGTGTGGAAGCTACGTAACTTTTCCTTATAAGGACTACTATATTTCCTAAAAGATCTAAGCTTTAGTTTTTCAAATTTGGAATTGCCGGAGACCACCTCATCAAATTTTAAAAAATTAGAGCTTGTTTCTATGTTAATACTATCAAGGTTGGTTGCATTTGTTATTTCATGATCAGTAACAAACTCAACATTGTTAGAAGTAGTAATATCGACCAGTAAGATTCAGAAGTAACATTACAATTAGATATAATGCTATAATTATTACAAATGTGTGTAGCATCAGAATCATTAGGAACATAAACATTAGAATCGGCATTTTTCGGAGTTTATTACATTTATTACAATTTTTTACATAATCACATTTATTACAATTTTGACAATTCCAGAGGCATCTTTCACTTCAAAATTGTATAACATATTCTTTATGTATGCTTTCATATTTGTCATGCAGAATTTATCACTTAATATTATTTATAAATTGTAATATCTTACAAACCTTACTTAGATCACTATGACTAATTAGATATTTTATTTTATTTTATTTTTTCTTTTTTTTGGTTCGCCCTATTGTGTGTGTGTGTATATATATATATGATAGATCATGAACAATCTCTCAATCAAGTATTTGAGGATAAACTGATGCAAGATGGAGTAAATTAATAAAAGCTTAATATTTATTTTTCTTAAGTTTTAAATTTATGCTTAATGTGTAATATATATTTTGTAAAATAGTTATTATTTATGTTATAAATATATTTTATTTATTATTTTGGTACTTCTAAATGATGTAATGAAAGTGGAAAGGCGTATATTTTATACTGCTTCTACTACATTGTTATACTGAGCCCCGATATGATCATGGGATGTGAGCATTTAATGCTAGATTAGCTATGCTAACCCAGTAATAGATCACCACAGGAGGTGCAAAAGGTCTAAGTCTATGCTATGGAAAAGGTGACCCAATACTAGTTGGGTTCACAGACTCAAATATAATATGAAATAATAATACTAAAAAGTTTATTTCTAGCTTTTTAACTACTTTTGTAGGTGAGTTTTTCATAGTAGTTAAGATCACAAGTGCATAGTACTATAGTCTATAAAAGCTAAATATGATGTAATAACTAAATTTTATAAAGACTTACTCTAGATGAAGAGGTTTCTGGAAGAGTTGGGTGTAAAGCAAAAGGAATAGTTGATGTATAGTGAGAGCTAATGCGTTATACATTTGTTGAAAAGCACTAATTTTCATTTGAAATCAAAACATATTGAGGTTTGATACTTTTGGATCCTAAAAATTTTGAAAAAATAGTTGCCATAACTCAAAAATGTGCATACAAGTGAGAATATGTTGAATATATTGATAAAAAGCTTGCCAACTGAGAGGTTTGAAACTTGTAAATAGAGGACATATTTATTAATATTTATTAGGTGCCGAGGAAGGGAATGTAAATTCTTATCCACCCATAATTGAGCTTGGAATGTCTTTCTCATTATGCCAAGGCACACTTAAACATGTCAAGATGCGTCTAAACGTGCTCAGACGCTCGTCACGCTAAGACACTTGTCGAATGTTTTTTATAGCCATTTTTTGTAATTGTTTGGGAATCACTGCCACTTTTTTTTTGAACTACCAGGTGAGCCAAAGAGCACGCCAAAAGTGCATGAACCAATTTTGGAGTTGATGGTTTTTTTGCCATTATCTTTGGAAGTGATTCGATTTTAACTGGAGAGCAAATCCTAAAAAGAAGGAAGTGCAAGGCAAGATCCTAACAAGGATTCATGAATAACATCTCTCATTGAAAATTTAGCAATTTTGTTGTTGTTGATTGTTTATTTATGAAATAATTTGAGGGTATGAAAAATTCATGTTAAAATGTTTATGAATTTTTATAAATTTTATGGTATTTCTTTTTCTGTAGTATGTAATTATCTTGGTGAACAATAATATTGGTGTTTATGTGATCGATTGTACTTTTTCTATCACCAACAAAACATTGTAGTCTAGTGATGAAGGCGATGGAGTTGAGTTGTAGATGATGAGTGCAATACCGACGACAAGGATAAGAAGCAGTACCTACAGATTTTATAGAGTAGTTGGAATAGTTGCACTGACAAAAGTTGCAATTTGGTGAAGATGCGATGACGATAAGGGGAGCTTCAGAAGGTAACCATGGATGTAATCTGCTAACAGACATGTGAGTTGAAATATTGCCAACAAACAAATTTGGGTGTTAAGAATTATATGGTATTTCTCATCGTGCATAAACCCAAATCTTGTAATCCTAGGCTATAGTCTATATTGTAATTTGGATTGCATGATTCACATTTAATTGGAATCATGAATTCCCATAATATTAATTTTCATCGAGATTACAATATTTCACATATCTTCGTTTAACATTTGAAATTCTGAGCTTTGCACTGCTCAATGGAGAACAATATAACAATCTGACAATGGTGCTAAATTGAGTTTGGTAAATTATAGAACCCTTGTTAGTTAAATGCTATAATCTTGCTAATAAACTTCTATCTTAAGTGAATGAAATTGTAACATCGTGAGGATTCCGATTTTCTTAAATCTCAGAATTTAACTTAAATTCTGGCTAAATCCTACAACGAAATAGCCCCTCTTAATATATGCTAGATGGAGGGGGGTCCTGCTAAATTCTCCATATCTGCAATCGAATGGCAAACTCCTACCAACCCGCCGCAACCGGAAGATTACATCTTCCGCAATGGTAGACTCCCTTCTAATTATGTGTAATACAGAATCCGTTCCTTTTAAATTCTGATTGAAATTTCTCTGAAGGCAAGCGGTTTGTCCGACCTTATTACTTCGAGTTCATCTCCCATGTAAGCTGCACCCTCATTTAGCATTCACTAGCCTAATGTTTCATTCTAAAATTTGTATAAATACTACCACTTATCTCATATCTTTGATATTTAGGTTAAAAATAGATGGACAGGGAAGACAATTGTTGATCTTTTCACTGAGGAATTTAGAGGAAGAACTTATGAATATTATGTACGTTTTTTATTTGTTCCATGTTTTTGTAATTACGCGGATTTGCAGTACTTGCTTACGTTAAGTATGATAAGGTATCATTAGCAGTCAATGGGATCGTAGCATGGGGTCTTGTGTATGCACGCTTGATCGCCGGCTGCATATTTATCTTTTAAAAAGGCTCAACTTTATTTCGAAAATAAAATAGCATGAGTAGCAAATGAAAATAATAGCAGAGAACAATGTTTAACAGAGGATAAAACATTTTATTCATTAAGATTACATCAGTTCATATTAATATTAGGTGTCATCATGAAGGATTGTACCAATTGAAGGATTATATATTGATGGATTGGATTGAATTGAATTGGTTTGTTCTTAGTAACTAGGTGTCTTTAGAGTTTTCAAGTGGTGATTTATTCTTATATTGCTGAACACACCCCCATAAGCATAACTCATGTGAGGCCAAGAAAAACATAGAAGTTATTAACTTATGATAACATTTTGTTAGGTGGTTTGATAAGAGTGTCATGGAGCTGAGTTATTGTTCGGATATAATTGAATTGGATCTTCTTATAAAGTTTAAGGTCCCAATTAAAGTTATAATCAATGGTAATGTGTTTCATATGCATATAGAGTGTAAAGTTGTGGGTCAAGTAAGTATTACCAAGGTTATCATATCCTACTTACGGAAGCTATTGTGGCAACATTTGTAAATTTTGGTTAAAATAGGGATCCATAGTGCTTTGCTTACTCCATTAGAGATAACCTGCTTCGGTGTTAGAGAAAGCAACAATTTGTTGCCTTTTGGAGGGCCATAAGATGGGGTTTGGGTCAAGAATGATGATGTAGCGTGTAGTTATTTTTCTGTTGTAGATGCAGCTTGCCCAGTAAGCATCTTAGAAAGCTTGAATTTGGAGAGTAAGTACAGGTTTGGGAATGATTTTGTGCGAGAGCATACTCAAGATAACATAATACTATTTTTACTCTAGTGCATAATTTTTTTACAGGTTTGTGCTTAAATTGATTGAATTTATTAAAAAACATCGAACAAAATAATGGATCAACTAATGGATAATTATTGGAGGGCTTTGATTAGGTGACAGAAAAGGGTTGGATCGGTTAGAGGGGAGTTGGTTTGAGTGGATAGTTTGATGTGGGCTTGCATGCAATGAAGGTCATGGTCAGTGTGATCTTGAAGGAGTTATTTGCTTGTGTAATTATCTTTTGTGAGGAAATAAGCTGGATGAAACTCAACACATTACCATCCTTAGTTAATTTTCAAATATGAAGAAGTTATATTGTAATTGGGGGAACATGAAGGATGTTTTGCAAGAGGAAAACTTTAATTGAATACAAAAGAGTAGAGGAATAAATGGGTTAAATCTATAACTTGATTCTTTGCTAATGTACTCTTTATTAGTGCCTTTAAATAATTTTTGAATTTGAAAGTTTTGAGGGTAAGAACGATGTGATGAGTGACATTAGAGTCAAGGAATTATAGGTCATAATTATTTTGGAGGTTTGGTGTAGGTGGTGCAACTTTATACTTTGCTTTTGTTGTTTTTGAAAATGGACAAGTTTTGAAAATTGTTCTAGTGATATCAATTAAATGCACTATGGCTAGCTTCATGGCAAAGTTGGCAACCGGTGATAAAGAGACAAGTTCCTTCAAACTGAGTTTGACATACTCCACACTACAAGCATTAACATTGGGTTGTTGAAGGTTTTGGATGTTTGCATTGCGGTTGCTTTGTAAATTGCAAGTTGTTGAGATAATGCCTTTGATGGTTTTGGTGATGTGGGAGAATTGGTTGGAGGTAGGGGGTGCTAACTGGCTTCGCCTCATATATCTTGAATCTTTTCAACATACTTTGCCTGAGATAACTTTAGTATACCTGCACTTTTTCCTTCTGATTCTCATTCTGAGTATCTGCTTTGATGGTTCCAAGTCCTTCATATCAAACTCCTTTGCCAGCTATTTCTTTAGTCTCTTTATCTCCATGTCTGATCTCGCTATCAACATATCATCTATGTACAAAAATAGAATGATATGGGAGGACTCAACTTGCTTTATGAAGCAGTAGTGATCTTCCTAGCATTTCTTGTACCCCATGTCTGACATGAACTTGTCAAATCTCCTGTACCATTGTTTTGGCACCTGCTTCAAACTGTACATACTTTAATTGAGCTTGAGACCAGCTCTTCCTTTCTTGTAGTTGCATACCTCTGTGGCTAAATCATATATTGTTCCTCCAAATCACTGTGTAGAAACACAATCTTCACATCCATTTATTATAAATGTAGATTTTCCACTGCTATAATGCTCAGCACTACTCTAATAGTAGTCTTCATCACTACTGGAGCGAAAATCTCACTGCAATCCATGCCGTGTTTATGCTGGAATCCCTTATCACAAGCTTTGCCTTGTAGTGCTTGCTGCCATCCGGTTTTCTTCAATCTGTAAACCCATTTATTGTGAAGAGTCTTCTTCCCATTTGGCAGTTTAGCCAACTCCCATGTCTCATTTAACATGAGTGATTTCATCTCATCATCCATGGCTATCTCCCACTTGCTTGAGTCATCAATTTGAAGTGCCTCTTTATAGTATTCTGGTTCATCACTATCCGTTAGTAACATATAATCTAAAGAAGGAGAGTATCTTTGTGTAGGCTGTGAAATTCTTGGGGATCCTTAGCTCAGTAGTAGGTGTCTGAGGAACTATTTGTTCTCCACCATTATGAACACCTTGTTGTACCTGTTCATTGTTGTCATCTATCTCAATATATATAACTCCATCATCTGAAGCTCATTTTGAATCGCTCCATTCCTGCCCTTGCACATCTCATTCTTATTGAATGTAATGTCCTTGCTTCTAATGATTTTTTGATTTTAATAGTTCCATAATCTATAACCAAACTTTTATGTTCCATAATCTATAAAGGGGCACTTGATTGCCTTTGAATCAAATTTGCTTCTAGAAACTACATCAACATGTACATAAGATGAAAAACCAAATACCTTTAGGTGAGATAATTTCACCTTTTAAGCCCTCCAGGCCTCCTCGATATTCCTTCTTTCAACGGAACTACCCATATTGATCAAATACACTGCTTTATTTACAGCCTCTGCCCAGAATTATTTTGGCAACCCTGCATGTAGCCTTATGATTCTGGCATGCTTTGGATAGTCCTGTTCATATGCTCTGCAACACCATTCTGCTGAGGTGTTCTAGGAACAATGAACGACCTCTTGATCCCATTCAAAGCACATAATTTTTTGAACTCCTTATCATAATATTCTTCACCATTGTTAGATCTAAGACACTTGAGCCTTAGACCAATTTCATTTTCAACCAAAACTAACCATTTTTTGAACATACTGAATACATTAGATTTGTGTTTCAAGAAATACACCTATACCTTTCTGGTATGATCATCTATGAAGGTAATAAAATAAGTGGCTCCACCAATTGAAGAGATAGGGGGTGAACCCCCACATATGTGTGTACTAACTCTAGCTTCTGAAACTTTAGATCTCTTTTACTCTTTGAGAAACTGGCTTCCTTTTGCTTGCCATAAACACAGTCTTCACAAAATTCAAGGTTCACTGATTTCAGCCTTGAAATCTTTTCTCTAGAATAGTGATTTCAACCCATTCTCTCTCATATGGTTATGCTTTTGGTGCCAAAGATGTGCATTAGTCTTACAGTCTGCTGTTGCAATAGAGTCTGACACTTTATTTGTTAGGTAAAGTGTCCCATCAATACAACCTCAAGCTACTACTAATGCTTCTTTCGTCACTTTCCAAGAGTCTCCTGTGAAGCTTGTATTGTAGTCTTCCAGGGCTAACTAGCTGACATAAATTAAATTTCTTTTCAGACAAGAAAGATGTCTGACATTCTTTAACTTCCATATTGACCATTCAGTAGCATATATCCACATCACCCTTATCAATAATGTTGTAGGATTTGTCATCCCCTAGTTAAACTTTACCCAAATCATATTTGATATATATTTTGAATGCATCCTTACTAGGAGTTGCATGAAAAGAAGCACCTGAATCCATTTCTCAGGATTCAGTGCTAACCAATGACAAGATCATTGCATCTTAATCTTCTGCTGATGAAACATTCACAGAGGAGTTCTTATCCTTATTATCCACCTCTTGACTTCTTCGAGGCAAAATAATCCTTCTTGAAGTGTCCAGATTTTCAACAGTTCCAATATCTTGCTTTTCCTTTTCCCAATCTTGATTTTCCATGCATTGACTTATGCCTATTTATGTTGGACTTTCAATAAATGCTTCTTCCTCTACTTTCAACATTTAGGACTGAACTAGAGGCTTCAATGTTAGATTTTGTTCTAACTCTTCATTCAACATGAGCCCAACAATATCATCATATTTCAAAGTTGAATTTCTTGATGAATTGCTTATTGTGGTAACCAAACCATCCCAGGTATTTAGAAATTAAGATAGAAGTAACAAAGCTCTCACCTCATCATCGAACTTGATGTCAACGGAGGTTAGCTAACTTGTCACAATATTGATCTCAGTCAGATGTTTAGTCACTGAACTGTCGTCTACTATCTTCATGTTAAATAATCTTTTCATCAAAAAAACCTTGTTGGGCTTCTCATATATTCTTATCAGGGTTGCCATGAGATCTACCGTTGTTTTCTCATTCACAATATTGATTGTCACAGACGAGGATAGAGAAAGGCGAATCAATTCAAACATTGTTCTATCAAGAACTTCCCAAACATTATTAGACATAGAAGTAGGTTTCTTATCGGCTCCTTATAGTGGAAAGTACAAGTTTTCTGGTAGAGCAAATCCTCAATTTGCATCTTCCAGAAAGCAAAGTTCATGCCGTTGAACTTCTTAATATTGTGTCTTATTTTGTCAACCATTGCCCCCACTCAAACTAAACAAACTTTAGAACCAACCTCTCTGATACCACTTGTAGGGGATGACGATCGCGGGATTGATTTGAGACTCATCGAGACAATTTACAAAAATAAATCAACACAGGAAATCCCAAAAGAACAAGCACAACATAAGCATACAAACACAAAAGATTTTACAAGGAAAACCTAAGAATAGAAAAATCACGGAGCCACACTACCACAAGGAAAATTCACTATAATGAATTGATTACAGAGTTACAGAGAATTTTTCAATCGTAAGAGCAAGAAGGAATCACCGCCTTTAGGTCTCCCAATCTTCTTCTCCTCACATATTTCTCTCAAGCTCTCACTTTAGGGCTTCAAGATAGCAGCCACCACAAAGTATGCAAAAGCATTATTCAGCCCTCGCATAATGTTAGCTTAAATACTAACTCTCAAAGGGCTCAAAAAATGGCCTAAAAATATCCCAAACGTTGCCTATTTCGCACCGAAAACGCGCCAATCCGTGAGGGCGTTTTCGTAGGCGCTTGGGCGCCCAAGCCTCGAGTTAGACATGCTTCACGGGCACACCCGGGCGACCGCTTCTCAGTGGCTGACAGCAGCATTGGCGCCTGGGCGCGCTTGGGCCCCCTTGCTCGGGCTGTAAGCCCTGTTGGGTGCCCGGGGAGCACGTGGGCGCCTGGTTATCTGCTGACTCAGTGACGCCTTTCCCCGTAACCTGCCGGGACCCCGTCAGCATCTCCTTGGCTGTTCCAATTGGTCTCCACATCCTAACATAGGGTTGTGCATCGTGCTCAGATTATTAAGAATCTCCAATGCAGTGCAGATTGTATTGTCCTTTTGTTAGATGATCCTATCTCTTCTCATGAGCAAGTGAATTGTGTTCATGAATGCAATCAAGTTATTTCAACAAGTTTAGGGTGTAAAAGAGATAGAGGTAAATGAAAACTTGCATTTTAAAGATATGTTAAAAATTAGCCAAGCTATTCAAAATAGCAAAATAATTTTATTGAATAATACCAAATAACTCGTTGATTTTTAGTGATGATCTATTTTATAGTTTTGCCGGCATTGAGTTTGGCAGTGATGTTTGATTTGAGAAATAACATTGGCGAGCGATGACTGGGGAGGCCTCTGGCATAAGGGTAGGCTGATGATCATTATAGAGGCTGCGATTTGCTTACGGGAGGTGCAATAACAATTGGAAATGAAGTTGATGCTAGCGGCTTAAGGATGGCAGCTCTAGGGAGGTGTTGCAGTAGTCGGAGAGGAGATTTCCTTGGCGCGCTCCTATCTTACCTCAGGGGAATGGTTGCCTTTGAGTGAGGTGCAAATGTTGCATAAGCGTGGTCCTTTAATATTCTTGTAGTAAAATCATTAGAAGGAATTTGTTGGAATCTTAAACCACAGGTACCAAATTTATTGACTTACTCTAGTTGGATCATTTGCATTAAGTCTTTTCGTGAGGTTTGGGTATAAACTTGTTTTATTAAATGTGCTAGTCTAAAACCTAGACTATACGAAATTCACATGTCAAACACGCTTATACTTGGTTATCACCAGTATTATTGAGTATTATTGAGCTGCTGTCGCTAATATCAAATTGTATGCGTTCGTATGAATTTTGTAACAAGCATCTTTTGCTTTTAGTATTATCTATGGTGCCTATTTGTTTTGCTTTTTATATAATATTTGTGTTGTATTTAGAATTTAAAGTCGTATATATAGGAAAATGCTGTCAAATCTGGAAGGATCCAAGTTGATGATAAAATTGTTACATCGTCATATATTGTTCAATCAACTCAGAAGATAAGCCATTTTGTGCACAGGTAGGAAAAATGTCTATCGTAGTCAGCTTTATAAATTATAATACGTTATATACTTTTCTTTGAAACATGAATTTTTGCTTTGCAGTGCATCTTTTTGGCAGAGTATGAATAGTAGTAGTATCGCTTTGTGCTTATGTTATAGCTATTGATTTAGAGGATACAAAATTTGCTTCCTAACTTTAGTTGAGCAATGTTAGTCTTGAACTAACACATCCTTATGATATCCATGCTATCTTTTCAGAATTATGAACCTTCTTTATGATTTTTTCATTTTTATATCTGAATTTGCCCCGGTTAAGATAAGCATATTTATACAATGCATGAACTTCAGTCTGTCCACCAATTCAAATTTCCCAACTCACTAGTACCTTTCTGTACTCGTCTTTAACATGTTTTAAGCCATCTCAATCTATTTGCTCCAGTTTTATTCAAAGAATTCAAGATTAATATCAGTGATTTGTCTTGCATTTTTATCTTTTTCCAGGAATGAGAGTTTATTCTAAGGAGGTTTCACCCTCCTTTTCATTTGCGAAAAATTATTTCTAAAATCAGGAATATAGAATGAAATTCACGCAACAATATCTTATGTTTATTAGATATACATGCCTATCATTTTGATTCTCATGTATATGCAAATCTCTGCCATGAAGAGTTAAGAGCCATTCTTAGGTACCCTTATTTTTCTCCTCTACAATTGTCCAATCAATTAGAATATGCTACTATTTACATTGAAGCCCACAATAGTTGTAAGTTGCCTACATTGGGATGGGTTAGAAAATACCTATCCATATCATTAATGGCTTGTAACCAATAATGAATCCTCTCTAACATTCTTTAAAACACATCAATAGTTTATCAAAGGAGTTGGAGAGAATGAATACACGAGGAGCCTCTAGTTCAAATTCCTTTTTTATTTTAGTAATAACAAATTGTAAAAAATTTATTTGCATTAAAACTGAATAAATGCAAATACAACATTCAATTATTTATTCAAGAGTCTATAAAAGAAATAAATGTATATACAATACTTCATAATTTACACATTAAACACAAAATAAAAATAATAATTTAAGACATGCTTATTTAATTTTTTTTCAATTTTTTATATTAATAATTTTAAAAGTTCTATGCATTTAAAAATATAACTGAGTTTAAAACAAAATAATTATATATGTAATACTAAAATCTTCATAATTTATATATTAACTATCAAATAAAAATAAATTAAAGTACCTTTTATTTTTGAATTTGAATATTATTAAATTAAAAAAATTGTTTGTCTTCAAAAGCACACACAAGTATAAAATGGAATAATTACGGAAGCAACTCTCAAATCTTCATAGTTTACATGTTAAGCACAAAATAAAAGTATTTAAAAATGAATAAAAAACTAACGGGGAGTATAGGGCGGGCAGGGACGTAAGGTAGGTGGCAGCACGAGGTGAGTGGCGACAGGTGGCATCGCTGGAAGTGGCGTGGAGGATACAAGGCCTGTGGAGCTGGATAGGGCTACTTATAATGCAGTTCATTTATTGTTTTTTTGTTACATTGTATCCTGTATATTTGTGTGAGACTACGCTTGTAGCCTAAACAAAAGAGTTTCAACCATCCAAGTTTGAATTCCTTGAAGTTTGCATTGAAATGTTGAACTGGCTCAGCTTGGCTTGGTTTTTCTTAACTCTAAACAATAATCCAAAGTTTATTTTATTTAATTAGCCTATTTAAGGTGCAACAAAATGCAATACCTTCTATATGGCAGTCCTCACTTGTGTTTTTGATACATTCATCTTTAGTTAATCTATCACTTGTCTGAAAAACATTGAATTTCATTTCAGGATTAACTTTGCCCTGTTAATTTGCAATGTATTAGGCGTTTTATGTTTTGTTATGAAAATCTATGAGCATATGCGCTTCTCCAATGACCTAATTTGCCATGAATCACTATGCTTCTGGTTTGAATATTACACTAAGTATAGGCAATTGGGTATTCTAGATATTACAGCACGCCTCTTTACAAATTTGAATAACTTACTCTTTTAGTATAGACCAATTTTTATTGTGTTATTAAAATTTTCTTTCATGTCAAGGAGTACCTTCCTGTGTGATAGTACCATATGCTTTTATGGTTAATGGAAGGCCAATTCATTACATCTTCTTCTTCATTATAGTTAACTCTTGCATCATCACTAGAATCCAGACGATACATTCAATTATTTCTTTTTGTAGTCAATAATCAGTGCAATCAACCATGTCAAGCATTAATTCTTTGTCATCATCTTAAGTATTGAAAAGCTTAAATGAAATGTTTGCTTTCTCATCAACACTGACTTCTTTTATTTCCATCTCAAAGTCCATCAACAAAAGGGCTTTAAACACTTCTTTCAAAATTATCAGATATATCCAATTTGTTCAGTTTCATTATTGCCATCACCATTAATTTTAAGTTGAATTTCCATTTTATCACGATCATTATCAATCACTTACACTTGATGAGAATCACTTAATATACCCAATAATTCCGTAAGCTGCATATCTAATAGTTTTGGAACTTTTCATGCATTGTTTTACGCATCATTCAACTCGCAAATTGTTTGCCAATATTATTTGAGGATCAGAAACATTTTTGTTCAAGTACTGCAAGTAAAAGAATTGTGTAAGTTTATATGAATGTTTCTTAAAGATTATATGGTTGCATATATTTATGTTCATTGAATTAAAAAAACAATAGTAATATTTGAGAACAATAGCACGAAATAGAATATAATGATTTGATAACTTAGATGCTACCAATAAATAACACTGGTAAATGCAAAACACATTGATATCAAAAATCATAGGTTTTACATAAGACAATACAATCTTCCCATGATTTGGGATATAATACCAACATTAGATGATCCTAATTATAAGAACTTTAATATCAAAAGAAACTTTACTCTCGTCGATAGATCACACTCAACTTTCATTGATTGTTCATAGATTGTGGCAAATGATTAAAGTTTTAAACAATCAATTTTGCATATAAATTACAAAAATATAGTTGTATAAGTGTCTTAACAAGTTTGTTATTCATATAAGAGACATGACTCTACAAGTTTGCTATACATATCTTATGGTCAAATAACGTGGTCATGACAGACATAATGCAAACTCACATTGTTAAAACAGATTGTTGTGCTAAATAAAACATCTATGTTAAACATGACAAGCTTATATTGTGACTTTGCAAATAGAGGAAAGAATGTTAAATAGATTAAACTTAATAGGATAAAAAAAATAAAATCTACATGGTATAGTTGGAACATTAAGAAATATTTTGAACAGATAAAACCTTACATGCTTACAATAGTGGTCAAGGAAAGCAAAAAACAAATGTTGTAGACTTTTTCATGCAAGGTTGTGTTTAGAGGAACAACACACCTGGTTGTGGTTGAAGCATCAAAGTTGGTTGTTACGGTGGTTGAGGTTTGCAATAATAAGAGAAAATTAATGATTATGCTATAGAAGGCTTTGATGCACTTCTTCAATCGGCATGATTTAAGACTTGAATTTGCTTAATTCTTTAAGTTTTTAATAAATACTTATTAATGACTTCATGATTATTCTGCGTAAGGCCTGTACAAAAGTACTAATAATGTATTACTTATAAAAATAATGCTATTTTAAACTATTGCATGAAACTATTAAATTGATCTTAGTTATATCTTAATTAACCTTGATTAGGCATTACATTATTGCTTCATGATCCATCATTTAGTCTATATCATCAACTAAAGGTATCATGGAATGCTTACTTTATGAGTTTAGGTGATAATTAGTTTTAAAAAGGACTTTGTGATTGTTGGGGCATGAAGACTTGGACAAAGTGCAACTCGAATAACTTAGGATTTTTTACATAGAAATAGGAAATGCTAGATAATATACCTTCTTAAATAACAATAGGGTTTAGGAACTTTAAAGTTTAGTGTGCTCACAATAGAGCACATTCATGATGGGTGGTTATTTGCGAACTTGTGAGGTTTGGCTAGGCATTGGACTAATTGGGTTAAAATAGACATTATCTTACTTGGTATTAAATGACGTGCTACAATTGGCATTACAACATAATTTTATGTATAGCGTGTGGCTCAAGGACGAATTGATTAAATGCTAGTGCGCTTGTGATAACTCAAATTTGAAGAGGGCGAGGAGTATCATTGGAGTGGTGATTGCTGAGGCATGCCTTGAAGATGGTTCGAATAAGAAGCAGTTGTTGGCAGGTTTTTAAGAGAGAATAATTGCAGTAATGAATAGAACCACATCAGAAGTTGAGGAAAAGACTTAAAACTATATATTATAAATAAAAAAAATATTAAGGTGCCTTTTGGATAACTAAATTTTCAATATGAACTTTGAAGTAGAGTATGATCGTTGTGGGGCACTCACATGACCATTTGAGAAGGCATTATATAAGGACAATATTGTGAAATCCGGACTAATATGGATGGGTTAAGCTAACTCAAACAAATATATATCATTGAGACATTTTGTTTTAGGATTAACTTGGCTTAACTTATTTTAGCTCAATTGTTTCCAACTTCTAAACAACTTAGCAGCTTAAATTAGTTTGTCTATCTTAAACTATACACAATATCTAAAATCGACATACCAATTGAAGAACTTAGCAATTTTAGCTTAGCATAATTCACCATTTAAAACCTTAAGCTAATCTAGAAAAGAACAATCTCTTAGTATGCCCTAGAATGTTATACTGTAATATGTTTGTTTCACTGGTAGAAAACAAGGTGACTTTGTTCATGTATTAATAATTCTTCATATTGCATAATGTGCCACTTTTAAACATTGGAAACCTAACAATAATTTTATGCATTTAATATTATTCTCACTTTGATATTGGCAAATGATCTAACAATCCCCTTAACTTTTGTTATTCTGCTTTACCATGTGATAAGTGTAAATAAAAATTTGGCTATACTTTCTTTCAATGATACCATTAAACTACGCTTAAGTTGTGACTATACCTACTCACTGGGCAAGCTAGATTGGGCCTTGGGCATTTTATATTTATGTAGGGTTCGTGTTTGGCTTGGGCCTATAATTTAGGCTTAAAACATGATATGTGCGCATCTTAATACAATTTTTATTTCTTTTGCTCTTCCAAGTTTTTCCTTTCTTTGGCTTAATGGATCCTTTCTTTGCCAACTCTGCGATCGAGTCTCTAGTGATCCCTCTATCTCCTTTGGTCCAACTTTTTTTACCTTTCAAAACTTTGTGATATTCTATACTGCGATCCTCTTCCTCTTATTCAGCTTAATTTTTATTTATTTTCAAATTATTAAATTCTCTTTAATGGAATCTAGCAATGATTTGTGTGATTTAACCCTTTTTTTCTTAACATTAACATGCTTTGACAATTTGTGCAATCTAATTTTGAGCCAGAAAGATACTAGATTTGGTCTGTGCTTGGCTGAAGTATGTTTGTACTTGGCTTGATTTTTAGCTGGTCATGGCCCAAAAAGCCTGCTAATAGCTAGTGGGTAAAAGAAAATGCCCATATTCACTTATTTAGATACTAGGACCGACAAGCCTGTTAGACCTCTAGTTTAATGAACAGGTCTTGTTGTTAAATATTTTGTTGTATTCTAGATGGTAATGTAATCCAAATAATGCATTTTATGCAATACATTGTTACTCAATTCTTTAAACATTTAGAACATATATTTTATCTTTGTATGTTAGTGACTCGTCATCAACTTTTAGTGCTTGATTTGCAAATCTTGATGAGGTTTCTAACACTTTTAAATTCAGCATTCCTAAGCAAAGTTTCTTGAATTCTATCTTTCAAGTGTGACTACATTGACCTTTGTTCTTAATAGCAGCCACCAAGACTGCAAACATGCAACAATCAGATCGGATTGCTAATATCTCAGCCCACCCACCCCGTGGGTCTGCTCCTGCCCACGTCTGTCGCTGGACAGGCCTCCCAGGCCAAACCCGATGTTGGGCCAGACTCCTCGGCCCAGGCACCTTCGGCTACGAGACCCGCCACTAGCCTGGCTCAGCCACTACTTTGCGGCCTGCAGCAACCCAAGGACAAACCCACCCGCCTTCTTGTCCAGCTTTCCTAGCGGCTCCTGAACGCAGCTCGAGCCCACCTCCACGCAGCCCAGCCCACTTTCTTGCTCAGCCCACTCCCACCGAACCTGCAGCTTTGGGCCCGACCCGCACCTCTCAGATGCTGCTCCGGCCTAGCGTCTTAGACCGGCTATTAGTCCACCTGTAATTCCTGCAATATCCAAACCCACCATCGAAGTACCTCAAAGAAGCTTGAGGTTCAGAATTAGGGAGCACCCGCCGACTCCCCAATGAATGACATCATGTATTGGAATTGTTGCGGTGTGCGGAAGTCGAAGACTCGACACAACCTTTCGCCGCATCTCAGAGCGCAAGCCGGGACTCATTGCTTTGTTGGAGACGCATGTGGAGGAGTCTTTCACTCGTCGAGATGCTGACCGCCTTTTTGAGCGGCACTGGAGCTTCACTGTCCAGCATTTTGCAGGGCGCTTGGGAGGTATTATTCTTGCCTGGCAGGCAGACTTTTTGCAGTGCGAGGTTCACTTCTCTTGCAGCCAGGTGATCTTGACCACCATCACCTTGCGCTCGGGGACCTGCTTCCAGTTTGGCGCCGTCTACACGTCTACTTATCTGTATACAAGGAGAGAGTTGTGGCGGATGATCCTTGCTATGCGGGTGGAGGAGTGCCATCTTGTACTTGGCGGAGACTTCAACTACGTTCTCTCTCGGGAGGATAAGCGCGGAGGGAAGCCGTTCAGAGTCATCACTGCTTAGACTGACTTCCAGGAGGTTCTGGATGCGAGCCACTTTCACGACCAGGATTTGTTGGTCCATCTTACACATGGATCAACAACAGGAGTGGAGGTCGCCGCATTTGGGAGCGCTTGGACCGGTTCCTTCTCAGTACGGAGGCAATGTACCTTATGCCGGGTGCAGTTGTGCACCACCTCCCCCAAATAGCTTCTGATCATTGCTCGATTTTCTTGATGGATGCTTGTCTCAGGTTCTAGAGTACCGGTGCACGGTAAAAGTTCGAGGACATGTGGCTACAGTACCCGAAGGCCTTCTATGTTGTGGAGAGGACTTGGGGGTGGTCATCTCGCGGCTCGCCGTCTTCAATTCTTAACCACAAGTTGGCTCACACTTTCCAGGGCGCTATGGAGGGGACGGGGCACGCTCTCGAACTTGAGGAGGGAGACGGAGCTCATGTCGACTTTGATGCAGCTCCAGGCGGAGGACATGGTCACGGACAGGGGCCGTGACCCGGAGCTTGTTCAGCTGCTTTGGGCCACAATGCAGGAGCTCTTTTAGGTGGAGGTGAGGTTGGAGATTTGGTGGTAGCAGCGAGCCAAGGCACGGTGGGACTCAGGGTGATCGGTGCACTTCGGTGTTTCAGCGGCTTGCGACACAACGTCGTAAGTTGAACACCGTGCTTATGCTACAAGAGAAGTCCGGGGAGTTCACTTCTGACCCGCTGTGGATTTGCCAGGTATTTTTTGAGTTTTTTCGTGGGAAGTGGGGCACCTCTTGTCCCGTAGGGGATTGCCCAGATGATCTGATTCCAGATCGTACACTTGCTGACGCAGACTCTGCTTCTCTCCAATGTGCGGTTACGGACGCAGAAATCTGGGTAGCCTTGAAGGACATTGGCTCTAACCGTTCCCTTGGAATTAATGGCATCACCCCTCTTTCCTTATGGGCTACTGGAGGAGGTTGATACTTTGGCAGTCATTTACCATTTCCTTGATGGTGGCTGGATGCCACAGCACTGTCATGATACTCTAGTAGTCCTCATTCTGAAGGTGGAGGGAGCCTCCACTTCGAGGCAGTTCCTCCCTATTAGCCTGTGCAACATTGTCTATAAGGTGATGACCAAGATCATGATCATACACATTAAGACAGTGGTACCTCCTTTGATCTCCAGAGAACAGGGTCCCTTTATTCCTGGGAGAGATATTAGCGAGAACTGTCTCACAGTCTAGGAGATCCTCGCCGTCTCTCATATTCTACTTCGACGACCAATCATATGGCCATCAAGGTGGATATGAAGCATGCTTACGATCGGATGGAGTGGGGGTGCTTATGTTTGGTTATACAGAGATTTGACTTTTTGCAGCGTTGGAAGGATTGGGCCATGCAGTGCTTGGAGTCCCCCAGGTTCTCAGTCTTGGTTGGCGAGCACCTACTTCCCTGGATAGTGGGGTGGAGAGGCTTCAGGCAAGGATGCCCCCTCCCCCTTACCTATTCATTTTGTGATCGGAGCTCTTCTCCCTCCTAGTCAGGCGACAGCAATAGATTGGTCGCCCAATCGACATTTAGTTGGATAGAGGTGGGCCTACCTTCTCTCACCTCATGTACGCTGACAACTTGATTTTGTTTGCACCGGATTCAATGGAAGCAGTCGTGAGGTCAAGCGGATACTAACAGAGCATGGGAGTTGAACTGGGCAGTCTGTGAACTTGCGTAAGTCATAGATCGTTTTTAACCAACAAACCCCAGCTTACAGGCAGCTCAGGGTAGTGATCCAGTTGGGTTTCCAGAGAGGAGTGTCCCTCATATACCTTGGGGTTATAGTTACTAGTAGACCCCTCGTGGAGAGCAGATTTTTCAGCTATCGCAGAGCGAGTTCGTGGCAGCTTGAGCTCTTGGAGCAGTCGCCACCTCTCCCTTACTGGCAGATTGTGCTTGATCAGGTCATTACTTGCTATGATTCCCAGCTACTCGATGCCGATGACGCTAATATCGAACTCCTGCCTCTTCTACATTGAGGCTATTCTTCGTAAGTTCATTTGGAAGGAGTGGGGGGTAGCGGTTTACACTATGTGAGGTGGCAGGAGGTCTGTCGAACGCTCGAGTCTGGTGAATTCGGGATTAGAGACCTGCGACTTTGGAGGACCGTCATGGCTGCCCGCCGCGCCTTCTGTTTTGTCAGTGGAGCCGACCTTCTTTGGGTGAGAGCTATGGACTTTCGCTATCGCCGCAGGGGTGAGGACTTTGCAGTACAGCGGGCTGACTTTGCAGTTTGGAGACTATTGGGTTATAGTTGGCTAGTCGTCCAGAGACACTCAGCTAGAGGGGGGAGCCTGCAGTGGCAGGTTGATGACTTTACTGAGAGCCGAGTCAATCAGATTTATTGTATGGAGAGAGGAGGTTAGCCTTGGCAGTACGCAGTCATGTGGGAGATGGCTTTGGGCCCAGGGAGGCCTGTTTTCTATGGAGACTGCTCAGAGATGCTATCCCGACAGTCTGTTGGTTATTCAGGAGAGGGGCTCGCTCAGTCTGCAGCTTGTGTTTGGGGCTGTGACTCGGAGGAGGACAGAGAGCACTTGGTGATCCATTGCAGATACACGAGGGACGTCATGAAGACCTTTGTGCGTTGGGGCTTGCTTTCGGCTATACTTTCCTCCTGAGACTAGTTTACTGCATTGTTCTTGACTGCTTCTGCGCCTCGCCGTCGTCGCTTCAGCTGCCAGATTGTTGCCTACACGCTCTACCAGTCTTGGAGGAGCAGGACTCTCATGGTCGCCCACACTCTACTTTGCGGGTCTGCGTGGGCTCGATTCTCTCTGTCATGGTTAGTGCTGAACTACATGATGGGTCCGACTCCTGGGGTTCCATGGCCTACTAGGGCCCTTTCACCTACTACAGATGGTGCCATCTCCCCCCCCCCTCCCCGACCTGTTGGCTGAAGGTTAATATAGATGCTTCCTATAGCTACGGAGAGTCTACTACCTTTGGGGTTGTTGTGGACCGGGACTCAGACAGATTGTTACTGGTAGCTTATAGGCCCAGTCTCCTCTCCAGGATGAGATTCAGGTGGTGACTATACTGTTGTAGGTCTTTATGGCTACAAAGGTGGATATGGATGGCATCATCATTGAGGGTGACTGCCTAGGAGCGGTTCAGAGACTTAGGCGTCTCTGGGAGAGGACTCTCCTCCGTTCACGAGGCAGAGAGCGGCATGCTGATCATCTTGTCTTTTTGCTTATTTTTCATCGTGTTATCTTTTCCCACCGATCACGCGATGCGAATCGGGTGGCGAACTTTTGGGCTCTGTATGTCTGTAAGGGTGATTTTTTTTTTGCTAGGGGAGATGTGCTCCCGAGGAGGCTTTTGGACCTCCCTGCGCAGGATATCATGGATTTTGATCCTGGTTGAGTTTTTGTACTGTTGATATTATTTATATATGCATAGGTTACGATCGTATTTCATAAAAAGCTCTCAAACCAAAGGTCTCCCCTCCTTTCCAGGAAACCCATCCTTCTCTCCAGTTTTCCCCACTCTTAACTCCATAAACCAATCTTCCAAGAAAATATCAAGAAACTCCACATCCTTCTTCTCCCTCCCAAGAATCATTCTCTAGCTAAATTCAAGACTCTCGTTCTTTCCCTTCTCAAGAATTATCATGGAATCAGCTCATACAAGCTCTCAATCCAGCTGCAACCATTGAAGCCATAGTCCAAACTGCAATCCTACCAAAGCACCCGATGTCAAGAACCTCAAATTCTTGATCTCAAATATCAAGAATCTTGTCCAAAATACCCTCACCACCGATAACTCTCACATATGGATTAGACGACTTGTACTCTCTTCTCTGTAGCGAGGAAGGAAACATCCAACAAGAAACACAGAGATATATCTATCAGAGAACAACAAATCCTCGAATCTTACCTTATACTCTGGACATCAAAGGGGGCGTGGACACATCAATCCACCAAAAAACAAAGGAAGGGGAATGAATCCTACATATTAGTAGCACCGAAGACCTCATTGGCCACTGCAAGCCAACTAGATTCAATTTAACATGATCAATTTCTTAGTGGTATCTTAATTATGAGTAAGTTCAAAAGTCAAGTGGATATAATTCAAAAATTGAAGAAAAGGATAATTGAAGTATCAATCCTAGGAATGCTAAGGCTCAATTTAGAAGCCATTTGAAATGGTGGACGAAGGTAGGCTAATTTCTTCTTTAATTCATTATAAGGATCATTATAGGGATTGCAACAAGACATCTCGTCTATGACAATGAGCTATTTGCTTAACACAAAGTCATCAATCATTGGTGATATTATCTTCTTGCGCAAAAATTGATGAATATTTACTATCATTTAATTTATTTCCACCAAACACAATCAAAGTTACAACAAGCTTGGAAAATGAAATATATGCCCTATCAATTACAATATAATCTAGTGGCCAAGTATAAGAAACATGTTTATAACAAAATGGTGGATATGTCATTCCAACACTAATGACACCGATGTTCCTCTCAAAGGTTGTCATCTTTCGACTAAAGGAATTTGAAGAAACATATGAAGAAAACAATACTTCTAGAGATTTGTATGAAATACTGAGAAGAGTCCAAGGAGCTAATAGTTAGGATTTTTAGTGTAGTTAGATGGTACTATATCAAAAATGGAATTTATGTATCCCATGCAAAGTTAATTATTTGAGGTAGATTAGAGAAACCCATAATCTGAAGGTTGTTGGATCCTTTGGGGTTAGGAAGACACCTCTCATTCTACAATAATATGTTTATAAGCAAATTTAGTTAATTATCATGGTAGGCAATCATCATATCTTTTGAACTATCGAAACGGGAAGAAAAAAAATAAATAAAGTTTTATGCTCATTGGATGAGATTTTTATATGATGAAATGAGTGATGAAAAAAGAAGAGTTATTATAGGCCATGCAACCAATTTACTGGAAAGGAATAAGAGTAAGAGGAACCACTTAGAAAAGCTTCAAGTATGCTTAACAATGGAAAGACACTTTTCCATGTCTATAACTTGATCTATATAAATGGCTCACTTCTTAAAAATATGTTGCCATTAGGTAATTTTAAAATTAAAATGCACTAAAATTATATTGCCATATGGTAATTTTTAAAATGTTTTATTTTGTCATGAAAAATCTAATGATAATAAAAAAACAAATTTATAATGAAATGCTTAGAATATAAAGAATAAAGCTAATTTTTTAAAGTTGATAAATCTAGTATTTCTCTCTCAAACCCTCTTCCACCAACTCAAAAAATAGTTCAATCTAATTGGAGAAGCTGTAATAAACATCCAAATGAGCAGAGAAGTAACATGGGTCGGTCCGCATGACTTGAGAGTTTCCTGGAGGAAATCAAAACGAGTATAGAGGTCTAATAACAAGGAAACATAAACTTCTCATCCGACAAACAAAAGAATTATCACTAAAAAAATCGTCAAACCTATTAAGAAAAGCCACAAAATACCGTTAAATCATTGATAAAAATTAAGTTTTATAATCATCAAATTACTAAGAAAATGGGATAACTAATTAATACAATAGTTTCAACTGATAATAGATTACTGCAAAACAAGTAAAACACATAACAAAGGTGCCACTTGGGAGGTATGGGATATAATTTATTGGTTTGGTCTATCAATCTATCACCCATCTAATTATAAATATGATTTGAAAAATGTTTACTAAAAGAATATTATAATGGATAGTCATAATTTAAAGATGTAGAACAAATATAAGATGTCAGTATGCATGATTCTTGGACTAAAAAGTGAATTGAAAGAACAACTGTTCATAAATTTGAATAAGATTATAAATATATAATAGTAGCAATATTAATACTATCTGTAAATTGAGCATAGTCAAAATAGTATAAGTTGTAATTTTGTATTACTGTAAGAGTTATTCATGTGAAGACAAATGCTCAAATAATAATTTTTTATTTATTATTAATTTAGTAAATTATTTAATTTTTATAAAATATTCTCAATTTTTCTAGGTTCTTTGAGCATCTCACTACTTATAGTCCAAAGTGAGACCCTCTCACCAGGTAAGGTTTTTTTTTCTATGGAAAATTCATCAAAATATCCTCATTAGTTTTAAAAACATGCCCCAGGCCTAAAGAGTGTTAGTCCTCCCACCTTGAAAATTTCCTGCCATCGCACACATGTGAAGTATATTCATAGAATTTGTGTCCATTTTCCTGGGCTCTTTTCCTTATTTAATTCTTTCATTGGATTTGCACAAATATGATTTCATGGGGGTGTAATAAAATCTGGTAAGGAAGGATTTGTAGCAATAGTTTACATGAAATCAATATGTTTAACATGTGATTTCTCAATTCTATTTTGATTATGGTTAGCAAATAATTTTTGTGCATATTCTAACATTCAACATCTAGAGTTCTTATGAAGAATATTGATATTCTAAGGGATTCTTTAGGCTGTTAATTGAATTTTATTTATATCTTAGAATTCATTGGAGTTTATAGGTGTAGTTCAATTAAAGGTATTTTAGCATAATGAGTACAAAATTAATAAAAATCAAAGAAAAAAAATGCCGGTGCTTAAAATTATGATTGCTCACTTTGGAATGTTCAAACGCTAGCAAGGTACCCTAAACTTCGCAAGTTCAGCACTCTGAAAAGGGTTTGTAAAGCGTACCTCTAGATAGTTTTAAAAGGGATGTCCTTGCTTTTGGAAGAGGAAAAATGAGCTCATCCGTTTTTCATTCTCAGTAGTTTCTAAATATTAAAGGCTTAATTTTAAACATGAAATTGTCAATATTTATTGCAAAAAAAAGTATACTTTACTCAAAATTGATTTATTAGAAATGAATTTGTCATCTTACAGTTTTCTAAATGAATACAACCTAAATTAGGATGTATTTACTTAAAAAATAAAAATTAATTCTAGTTCAGATCAATGAAAGTGGAAAACATGACTTTACCGTAGAAAGAATGTTTTATTTGTAATTTAAGCCTGCTATTTTTGTAAATAAAATTGAGAAAAACCATTGAATATTTCTCTAGTTTTGAATCAGAAGTGTAAGAGACAAAACTAATCCAATTCAACATCATTTTTCGCTAAAATAGAGAAGTATGCATTTAGTTTTATACATAGTATTCTGATTGAATGAAAATTAATATATAAGGGAGGAGGCTTAAGTCTAAAATTGACTTAAAGGTTGTAGGAGATGAAGTTGATTATGTCATCATTGAAATAACCTAATTCAATGAAAAAAAAGTTAGGTTTTCATTGTCTTGATGAATAAATAGAGAATTACAAAATGCCTCATCTTAGGATTGACATTGAGGATGAAGAAGATAATTTGAGTTGGTATAGTCATCATTAGAAACTTTATTTCCCGCCTTTAGATTTTATAGGACAAGAAAAGACGAGGGAGGAAAAGAGGAGGGTTGATTTGAAGGAGTAGAGGTAAAGAAGGAGATGAGAAGCAGAAAGTAAGAGTAGGGGACAAAATGAAGAGAATAGGAGGACATAGGAGATGTAGGAGTGGGCATGGAGGAGCCTATGTGAAGCAATTTCTTTAGCTCATAAAGTGCAAAGCAAATATGCTTTAGCGAACCAAGCACTATTCTAACAATAATGATTGACTATCTCTAGTCTTAATATAACGTCTGATAAAAATAATCCACTCATTAAAATTTCTTGTGGCTTTTTCATTGATAAAATTTAAAACTATTTATAGTTTAATAGCTTTGTTGAGGAGAACACAACACTTTATCATTAATTTAATCTTATTTGTTGATCATCTGACAAGTTTAGTATCATTGAATACTCTAATCTATCCAATTGTATTAAAGAATCTTGGTTGGTATTATGTATCTAAGAGTTGTGAGGGCACTTTGCAAAATAGTAGTTTTTTCATGTGATTTGTAAGGACCTCATTATGATTTTCAAGCAAAGTGCACTTTTAACAACATTGGCCACATACTAGTGGCAGTAGCAGTTTAAGTTTTGACAAATATCTTAAGTTATTTTCTTTTTTTGGATATAAAGTATCTTCAGTTATTCTAGGATTAAAGGTTAACATGCTTCTCAAGGACTATCTTAACAAAGGATTGTTTGCAAGAAGTAGAGTAGATTTTTAATGAAATGTCCCTAGAATGAAGAGTGCTTTTGGCCATATTTAGTCTCATTGACAAAGCTAATAATAGATGGTGACATCCAACAGGTTAAGCTTTGAGGTTAGTTGAAGTATCAATGAAAAACTTCAAGAATGTTTTCGGAGATTAATTTGTGCCTTCTTAAACACAAAATTGTGTAGTAAATTTATACAATTGCTAAAGGAATACCACAATATTTCAATATGATGATTAAATATTATGCAATCTCATGATGTTTCCAAATGAGGTAGAGAATTATAATAGATTTTTTAGTAATTGAAGGATGTGTTTGGGGTGTAATCAAGTCGAGCTCGAGCTCGAAAAATGGCTTATAAGCTAGCTTGATAAGCCAATAATATGAGCTTTTAAATGTGATTTATATTTAGTTTAACTTTATAATGTTAACAATTTAATTTACTTTAATTAAGATTAATATAAAATATTATAAATTTGTTGTAATATTACATATAGATGAACCTGACTCGAAGAGCTAACGAGTTGAGCCGACCCGAGCTTGAGCTCATTTAATGACTCAAGCTTGACTTGGTGATTGATTGAGCCTTGAGCTTGAGTTGGGCTCGTGAGCTCGATAAGTTTGGCTCACGAGCCAATTAAGGAGCAGAGCTCGAGACAGCTCAGTTACACCCATAGGATGCATTTAGAAAACCTCCCTATTAGTTTGAGATTTTGTAGTTTTTGTTAACAAAGTCTTGAAGATGGAGATAGATTTGCAGGATGTGCACAAATGGAGAAAACTTTCATAAGAAGAATGGTATTTGAGAGGTTTCTTACTATGTGAGCTCAAGCTGGAAGAAGTTTTTGACTTGTGGATTTAGTGGTAGCTTCTCTATCAATGACTCTCAACTTTATGAGAAGTGTAGTGTAAAGCAAAAGGAAGAGTGTTTGCACGGATTTGAAATTTTAAAAAAAATGCAAACAACCTATGTATTTATCATATTATTTTCTCAAATATAATCAGGAAGAGAAGTTTGCTAAAATAGTCCTTCATTATTTTAATTTGATAAATTTAGCTTTAGACAATTTAATTTGTTCAATTTAGACCTCCACAATTTAACATGTTCAATGTAGCCCTTCAACTATTCCTTGAATCCAAATAATCCCAATAAATAAAACTTGTGGACTAAATTGGTCCAAAAGTGAATAGTTGAAGAAGACTGCTAGCCATATTGAAAACGATGATTAAATTGGACAAACTGAATAGTCAAGAGTTAAATTCGAAAATCAAAATGTGCTTAGGATTGTTTTAATAAATTACTTTATTAAAAATAATCTTAATAGGTGCAAAGATCTCAAAGACCATCATTACAGTAGTTTTTTGATTGTTTAGGGGGTGTTGAGCAAACAAACAATAGATTGGAGAATCGTATGCTTTTATGTAGAATCATAATTAGGCTAGACTACATATATCAGTACAGATACATATGCTCTATTCAAACTAGAATTGAGGAAATTTGCTGCCATTGTATGAGGTAAAATTTTTCATGAAACAATCTTAGATAAATTTTATGTGATAATGAGTTTTTCATTCTTTCGTTTATGAAAAATTGTTATATTATGATGCTTAGTTTTCATTGTATATGCATTTTGCACTATTGGTTATTTTTTATAACATGTCAAATGTTGAACTAAAATTAGTATGCCATGCAAAATTTAAATCAGTGACAAATTCTTTCGTATAATTTTAAACTTCTTTTTTATTGAGCTAATTTAATCTTAAATATGAGTTGACTATGTAGCTATTTTGTGTCAATAAATTGTTAGAAAAAATGGTTATAAGTTTTGTACTTAGTGAAGTAGATTTCAGGCTCTATGGATATTTAAGAATACATTCCGTGATATTCTCTCACTTAAAGGCCTTTAATTTCTTATGATGTTTGTATTAAATTATATAGTTTAGGTGAGGAATTTTTTTAGTGATCAAATTAAAATATGTTTTTGCTGTCAAATAGTATTTAGAAGCCTATCCAATGGAGTTGCCAACAGTGCCTCCAGTACAAGAGAGGCTTTACAATTGATTTTTTGTTAGGCTGCACTCTAGTGGAAAAGATTCCTTATCAATTGACAATTAAGGGAGTGCTATTTTGAAAGCCTAGTTACAAGATTATTAAGAAGGACTTTCTCAGATCTAGTACTTTTTGGGAAGCTAGTGCTTTTTGTAAGAAAGATAGTATTTTGAGATTATGTATTGATTATACAAAATTTAATAAGCTCACAATTAAAAATAACAAACCTCACTAAGAATTTATTTGATCAGCTTGTGAGCATCAATATTTTTTATGAATGATTTGAGTTTTAGCTAATTCCAGTTGTGTGGGTTCAAGAGGAGCACTTATCAACATTTAATACTAAAGATGGGAAGTATAGGTTTGTAATGATTCTCTTGGTTTGATAAATACTTCACCTGAATTTATGGGTGTCTTAACTGTTCTTCGCGCCATATGATGATTCCTTCGTCTTTGTCTCCATTTACTATCTTATTTATTTATGAGTAGAGGGTATAATTGTTGATCATTTACATATGGTGTTGCAAACACTTGAAAGAAACGAGTTATTAATATCTCAATGTAAGATTTATTAAAGAATATAGCTTTTTTTTGGTCATGTAACAACAATAAAAAACATTTTCATGAACTAAAAAGGTGGAAGCTATTAAAGATTACTAAGATAGATGAACCAAAGCCAAAAATTTCTTTGTAAGGAAATATAGCCGTAGCATATGCATATATAAATAATATCAATAGTATAAAAACTCAACCGGGATCAAACTCCACGGTATCCTGCGCAAAGATGTCCAAAAGCCTCCCGAGAGCATATCTCCCCTAGCAAAAGAAAAATCACCCTGACGGACATACAAAGCACAAAAGTCCGCCACTCGATTCGCACCACGCGATTTGTGGAAAAGATAACACGATAAAAAACCAACAAAAAGGCAAGGTGATCGGCTTGACGCTCTCCGCCTCCTGAACGGAGAGTCCTCTCCCAGAGATGCCTAAGTCTTCGAATCGCTCCCAGGTAGTTACCCTCGATGATGATGCCATCTGTATACACCTCTATAGCCACACGGGCCTGCCGCAGTATAGTCACTGCCTAAATCTCAGCCTGAAGAGGAGACTGGGCCTGTAAGCTAGCTCTTGCGGCAACTAGTAACTATCCGTCTGAGTCCCGAACCACAACAGCCCCAAAGCCAGTAGACTCTCTGTAGCTATAGGAAGCATCTATGTTAGCCTTTAGCCAACGGGCCGGGGAGGCACCATCTGTAGAAAGTGGAAGGGACCTGGTGGGCCGTGGAACCCCAGGAGTCAGACCCGTCATGCAGTCCAGCACTGACCCATGGAGTAGGGTGCGGTCAACCGTGAAAACGCTCAGTCCTGCTCCTCCAAGACTAGTAGAGCGAGTAGGCAACAATCTGGCAGGCCGTGGAACCCCAGGAGTTGGACCCGTTGTGCAGTCCAGCACTGACCATAGCAGAGAGAATCGAGCCCGCGCAGACCCGTGGAGTAGGGTGTGGTCAACCTTGAGAATGCTTAGTCCTGCTCCTCCAAGACTAGTAGAGCGAGTAGGCAACAATCTGGTAGTTGAAGCGACGTCGGCGAGACGCGGAAGCAGTCAAGAACAATGCAGTAAACTGGTCCCAGGAGGTAAGTGTGGCCGGAAGCTAGGCCCAACGCACAAAGGTCTCCATGATGTCTCTCGTGTATCTACAATGGATCACCAAGTGCTCTCTGTCCTCCTCCGAGTCACAGCCCCAAGCACAACTTGCTGACTGAGCGAGCCCTCTCCTGAGTAACCAACAGCCTGTTGGGATAGCATCTTTGAGTAGTATCCACAAGAAACAGGTCTTCCTGGGGCCCAAGGTCATCTCCCACATGGTCGCGTACTGCCAAGGCTGACCTTGTCTCTCCATACGGTAGATTTGACTGGCTCGGCTCTCTAATAGAGTCATCAACCTGCCATTGCAGGCTCCTCTCCTCTTGCTGAGTGTCTCTGGACGACTGGCCAACCATAACCCAAGAGTCTCCAAACTGCAGAGTTAGCCCGTTGCACTGTAAAGTCCTCATCCCTGCAGCAATAGCGATACTCCATTGCTCTCACCCAAAGGAGGTCGACTCTGCTAACAAAACTGAAGGTGTGGCGGGTAGCTAGGACAGTCCTCCAAAGCCGCATGTCTCTGATCCTGAGTCCACCAAACTCGAGCAGTTGACAGACCTCTTGCCTTCTCACATAGTGTACACCGCTACCCCTTGATTCTTTCCAAAACAACTTACGGAGGATAGCCTCAATGTCAGAGAGGAAGGAGTCAGGTATCGGCTCCACCAGCATCTGGTCGCTGGGAATCATAGCAAGTACTGACTTGATCAAGCACAATCTGCCAGTAAGGGAATGGTGACGATTGCTCCAGGAGCCTAACCTGCTACGAATTTGCTGTGTTAGCTAAAAAATATGCTCTCCGTGGGGGTTTACCAGTAACTGTAACCTCAAGGTATCTGAGGGACACTCCTCTCTGGAAACCCTGCTGGATCACTATTCTGCACTGCCTGTAAACTGGGGTCTGTCAGCTAAAGACGATCTGTGACTTACGAGAGTTTACAATCTGCCCGATCTAACACCTATACTATGCCAGAATGCGCTGAACCTCACAATCTACTGCTACTAAAGCCGGTGCAAATAAAATCAAGTCGTCGGCGTACATGAGGTGAGAGAAGGTAGGCCCACCTCTATCCAATTGAATGCCGATCGGGCAGCCGATCTGCTGCTGTCGCCTGACCAGGAGGGAGAATAACTATGAGCACAAAATGAATAGGTAAAGGGAGAGGGGGCATCCCTGCCTGAAGCCTCTCCGCCCCACTATCTAGGGATGTCGGTGCTCGCCAATCAGGACTGAGAACCTGGGGGACTCCAAGCACTGCATGGCCCAATCCGTCCAACGCTGCAGAAAGCCAAATCTCTGTATAACCAAACGTAAGCACCCCCCTCCATCCGGTTGTAAGCCTGCTCCATATCCACTTTGATGGCCACATGATCGATCGTCGAAGTGGAGTATAAGAGACGAGTGAGGATCTCCTGAACCGTGAGACAATTTCACTAATATCTCTCCCGAGAACAAAGACACCCTGTTCTTGGGAGATCAAAGGAGGCAACATTGTCTTAAGGAGCATGACTAAGATTTTGGCCACCACCATATAAACATTGTTGCACAGACTAATATGACGGAACTGTCTCAAAGTGGAGGCCCCTCCTCCTTCGGAATGAGGACTACTAGGGTATCATTTCAGCGCTGTGGCATCCGGCCACCATCAAATAAATGGTGAACGACTGCCAGAGTATCAGCCTGGGTAATTATGATGACCCATGTTAGGTTGGTAAGAACCAAACTAACATCGGATACATCTTTCCGCAGGATCATATTGGTAGTTAGATAAAATAGTAGTTAACGAACATTCAAGCCATTCACATAAAAGCAACGACATTCATTCAATTTAAAATAAAAATAACATCTAGAAATTATTACATAAAATTCCATATACATCAAACTATTAATCCTGGAAGGGGCAGTTATTTTCCTGCGCTACGCCTCTAGACTATATCAACCGCCTCCAACTGTATCTGATCTGGCATTATAAAAATAATGCCTTAGTGCACATTCTAAATACAAAGGATATTAAAAATATACTTAAAGCATAGTGGAAGGCAAAGAAGAAAAATGAGATAACATTTACAGGTAAATATAGTGTGTTTCAAATAAAAGATAATCAGATCACTCGCAAGATAAATGTTTTGTTCACATGTCAAATGTCAAAAGAAAAAATAATAATTGCTTAAAAATCTATGTTTATGTTTATGTCTATGATATCATGAAGCAATAATAGCAGTTCTGTTGAGCAAAGTCAGAACCATGAGGTTGGTTCATATGCATTTAAGCATAAACCTTCACCTAGACCTACTTAAGGGTCTCAGATGGCAACGTGCATTTAAGCAACCTTCACCTGTGCCTCCCTCAAAGGCTCCAGATGGCACCCTTATAGCTCTCGAGGACTAGCCCCGTCCCTAACCTAATCATGCTCCGTTTCAGAACCCTTCTTGCAATATTCACAAGACACATAAACATCATTCAATTTCTCTTACATCATTAGTAGTAAGAATAACATATCAAGTAGTAATAAGCTCAAAACGATGCATAAGCAGCAATTGAAAGTAAAATCATATAAAGTAATATCCAGTGTACCTTTGTGTTTGACTTAACTAGACGTTTCACTCATAATTTCGATGGATCTGCGAAAGTTATGATTGAGAATTCTATTAAACTTTTGAAAGTGATGTTATATTTCAACAGATCTTATTTACTCGATATACTACCAATCTTCTTATTTTCATATCTCTTTCCAAACCTTAACTTAAAACTTTATAATTTAAAAGGTACATTACTATAATTCCTCTTAAGAGTCCTAAAATTGTCTTAGAAGTTTTAAAACATTACTAATATTATGTCAAGTATTTCAATTGTCATTAATTACAAATCATACTTAACTCATCCAAATCCTATTATAGCACATGAATATATAGAATGTTATAGTAATGAGTTATATTAAAATTTAGCTTAAAATCTTAAAATAATACTCCAATTAATCGGAACATAATTTGATACCTAAGCTAGATTTAGACATCTAGGATTTGATACTAAAGCATGCTAATAGATTAATTAAATTATACTACTCACAAAAATTACTACCTAAAACTTGAAATCAAATCAATTTATTATATTCTAATTTCATTACTAATATTATTATTATGATTATTATTGTTATTATACCTATACTAATATATATACATATATATATATAGTGTTTATATATATATATATTTAAGCTTATATAATCAAATTTGTATATATTACTATATATAAATTATAGTATAACACGCACGGTTTTTTTTAGACATTATAAAATCAAATTTGTGATATATATGTATATTACTATATATAAAACACGCACGGTTATTATTTCCCTAAGAGACTCGACAGAGTGCTCTTACCTTACGGGCGCGGGTCGAACGGAAGATCCTGGCAGGCGAGTCGAGCGGCACGCAGAGTCGGCGCGACATGTAGAGAGAAGTCGGCCGCTGGAGGAGGTCGACGCTTGCTGAGCGAGCGGAAGAAGGTTCGAGGGCTGCTACGAGTGTTACGAGCTCCTGATGTACGTCTCTTAATGCCACAGAGGGAGGAGAGTCGACGCAGAGGGCAGAGCGGCAAGGATCGACGCGCCTTTGCTTGCTCGCTTGCGGCGCACTTTGGTCGGCTCAGGTACGCACGTCGAGAGAAAGAGGCGAGTGGGATTTGAGCGTGGTGAGGTCTTCCGTTTCCTCTCCGAATAAATAGGACGTGCGTATGTAACGCACGTCCGATTTATTCGGCGCATTGCCGTAAGTTACGGTGATATTCTTTATTTTCTTCATAAAACAACGGGTATACCCTTAATTACCATAAGCAATCCTTCCTAAAATGATGATGATTTATTTGTTTTCAGTTTTAGCTGATTTTATTTTCGTTGAATATGATCTTAAATGAAGAGTTACGTTTTACCAATTCAAATATGTGTTAATGAAAGTTTAAATCTCAATTTCAGTTTGAAACGGTCTTTAAAACTTTCTAAATTAGGTATTAAAACTGAAAAAATAGAATTTTCAGCGGGAGTTTAAACGAAAAATTGAAATTTGCGTGAGATTTAACAAATCGGAAATTCAATGTTTGTTTTATTAATGACATAGGGTCATTACAGTAATCCTCGAGTAGCCCATAAAAGAAGGGGTGATGCCATCAATCCCAGGGCAACGGTTGAGGCCATGGTCCCTCAGGGCTGCCCAGATTTTTGCGTCGGTGACCGCACATTGGAGAGAGGCAGAGTCTGCGTCACCAAGTGTACGATCTAGAATTAGATCATTTGGGCAATTCCCTACGAGACAAGAGGTGCTCCACTTCCTCTGAAAAAACTCAAAAAACACATGGCGAATTCGCAGCAGGTAAGAAGTGAACTCCCCGAACTCCTGTAGCGCGAGCACAGTGTTACTTACGACGCTACATCGCATGCCACTGAAATGCCGTAGTGCAATTGTCACCCTGAGTGAGCCACCGTGCCTTGGCTCATTGCTGCCACCAGCTCGCCAATCTCGCCTCCACCTGGGAGAGCTCTTGCGTGGTGGCCCGAAGCAACTGAACAAGCTTCGGGTCTCTGCCCCTGTCCGTAACCATGTCCTTCACCTGGAGCTGCGTCAAAGTAGATGTGAGCTCCGTCTCCCTCCTCCTCAGGTTCGGGAGCGTGTTACATCCCCATCTCCACAGCGCTTGGAGAGTGCGAGCCAACTTGTGGTTGAGAACTGAGGACGGCGAGCCACGAGGCGGCCACCACAGAGAAGGCCTTCGGGTACTGTAGCCACATGTCCTTGAATTTGTACCGTGCATAGGTACTCTGGAACCTGAGACAAGCATCAGTTAAGAAAGTTTGGCAGTAATCTGAAGCTACCCGAGGAGGTGTTGCACAACTGCACCTGGCAGAAGATCCATCATCTCCGTGTTGAGAAGGAACCGGTCCAAGCGCTCCCAAATGCTATGGCCTCCGCTCCTGTAGTCGTTCCATGTGTAAGGTGGACCAACAAACCCTGGGTCGTGAAAGTGGCCCGCATTTAGAACCTCCTGGAAGTCTGTCTAAGCAGTGGTGACTCTAAACTGGTTCCTACTGCGTTTCTCCCCTTGAGAGAGAACGCAGTTGAAGTCTCTGCCAAGTATAAGCGGGCACCCCTTCACCCGTACAGCAAGGATCATCCGCCACAACTTTCTCCTTGTATACAGATCAGTAAATGCGTATATGGTGCCAAACTGGAAGCAGGTCCCCGAGTGCAAGGTGATGGTGGTCAATATCACCTGGCTGCAAGAGAAGTAAACCTCGCACTGCAAAAAATCCGCATGCCACACAAGAATAATACCTCTCGAGCGCCCTGCAGAAGACTAGATAGTGAAGCTCCAGCGCCGCCCAAAAAGGCGATCTGCATCGCTGTGAGTGAAGGATTCCACTCGCGTCTCCAACAAAGCAATGAGTTCCAACTTGCGCTCCGAGATGAGCGGTGAAAGTTGGTGCCGAGTCGTCGACTTCCGCACACCGCGACAATTCCAAGTCATGATGTCGTTCATTGGGGAGTCGGCGGGTGCTCCCTACTTCTGGACCTCAAGCTTCTGGGTGGGGGTACCTCCACCGTGGTTCTTCCTGAAGGAATAGCCTGCATCAAGGCATGTGGCGGGCTGTTGGATCGGGATGGTGGGCTTTCTGCTAGACGAGCAGCGGCTAGACCCAAGGAGTGGGTTGGCTAAGCATGTGGCGTGGGCTGAGCATGTGGCGAGAGCTCAGGCTGCTGCGCTGGGACTGGGTCCAAGGGAGCTGAGCCAATAGATGGTGTTGCATTAGCCGAGTCCGAGGCGGGGTGGACCTGACCCATGGGCTGGGCCAGGCCTAGAGCAGGACGTGGAGCAGGGGTTGCAGCAATGAGGGTTGAGCCTGTAGCAGGCAGCTGGGGCGGGCCACTACAGGGGGCAGGCAAGCGTGAGGCTGGGCTGAGCCTAGGAGGTGCTGGGACATGGGCTTGGGGGCTAAATTGCAAGCCAGGCCTGGTAGGGCGTTCAAACTGGTGGACCGGGCCAGGCGTGGGCTGCCCTGATCCGGGCTTAGAGGAGTGCGGGTGCAACTGGTTGAGAACGTGCTGCATGGCACTAGGTTTGGTCGACGCCAAATGCCGGAACTGCTGGGCGTGCATGCCGGGACTCTCCCGGCATGAGCGACCTTACGGTGGCCCAAAGCAGGACCCTTCCGTCGTTGAACTAAAACCCAATTATCTTCCTTGGAAGCCATTGCTGGATGGGTGTAGGCTAATGGTGTTTGCATTTGTTGAGTCTTGCTTACTTGTATTTGTTGTGTATTGTTGGCCGAGCAATCCTTGTGTCCAGCTTTGCCACAAGTTTTGCAATAAAATGAAATATCTTCATAGAAATGCGCTGCATGAAGACCCCATCAACTCCACGAATCTAAACAGAAGTGATAAGTTTATTTAGGAGATTGACTTCAACGCAAAGGCGCGCGAATTCAGTTTTTTCCCCGTTGGTGGTGGTCGCATCCAAGCAAATTGACTTGCCGATAGCAGCAACAATATGGGTGAGATTCACATTACTCCATAAATCAAGAGGCAAACCTTGCAATCGCACCCAAATCGGCGTCGCTTCCACCCTAGGTTCATGCTTGGCTTAAAGCCTGTCACCCAATTGGCCAAATCAAGAACTTGGCCACCAATGAACCAAGGTCCTCCAGACAGCCCCTTATCATTTGCTTGCTTATCCTCAAATTGCACCAGGAGACAGTTCGCCTCAAGCATGAAAACCGTGAATTTGCTGAATTTGTTCCACCTTAGTTTTAACTCATTCACTATTACATGATAGGGGATGAGCCGGCCAAATAGACGCACAATTAAAGAGCCTGCAAACTTAGTTCTCAACTGAATCTGAGCATCGAAATCCATTATGATTTCACAATTCTCTTCTCTAAAGCTATCCTTAGCACCAATTTGGATGCACTGAATGGTTTTTCGCTGAGTCCATATGTTTTTCCCTAAATTCTGCAGCTAATTTCTGTTAAGACATTCTTTCGAGCACCTTTCGGGCATTCTTCAAAATTTTTTTCCATGGTTTCTCTTTGAAGGGAGGAGCTATTAGGTAGCAACCCATCCATAGACTCATTTACTTCTACAACATTCAACATATCACCATAATTAGAATCAGGAAGAATGACATGCAAACCTTGGGGGTTCGGGGTCAGCAATTTTTTTTAAGCTGAATTTTTTTCTGCAGTAATTTGTTCTGCAGCTTTCAAGGAAGAAGATGCTGCCATGAACTTCAATAGATCTCCCCATTGAGTGATGGCAGGTAGACCAGCCATGGGCCGGGATCCATTCGATGAACTTGCCAGAGAGGATGGAGACGAGATTGGACCCAAGCGGGCAGGGTCCGAGCTCACCAAGGTCTAGATGTGATCATTATGCAATGATAGATTGACTAAACTCATTTTATGCTTTGCCTAGACAAACATTTATTTAAAATTTGGCTAGAATTCTTGTGAGATCGTTCAATTGTATGAAGTGCCAAAATCTATAGATTTTTATTTTGAAGGCAAGCTTATATTAAAATTGTGCAAAAATGTTCAAGGAGATTTTGATATTTTCTTTTTAAACATTGATAGTTATTCTTCAAGGTGTTCTTTATTTTGCTCAGATTTAAACTTTCTCCATCGTATAGACAATTTAGACGGCTTTTATTCTTAATTTTATATGTTTTTTATCGTGCAAAATGATTTGCACAATGTAGAGATTACACCTCATGTAACATTTAGTATAAATGAATAGATATTGATCTATAAATCTGGTTGAATAGAAGAAATAAGGCCAACGACTTGATAAGAGCCATAAGAATATTGACTGTTCAGTCTTTTTATCTTATAGTGATTAAATATCAATACAGTTTAAAATTAGAATTTATGCCAACTTGCAGTATGATTTTAATATTGAACTTGACTAGTATAGTCATCAAAGGTTGTTTCTGTTTTAAGGTTTTAACTGCAGTATATATTAGATAACTGAATATGTACAAGCATGAGAAAGACTTTTTTTATTATACTAACTGATTGGCACCCTTAAAATAGTCATGAGTTGAGTGGAACGCTATCTTAAGATTACTTAATTGTTTATTTGTGTTTTAAATCTCTTCATCTTTTTTGATTTAAGAATATACTATCTTATGCATTTCCATTTATAGACAGGACAATGTGGCTTAATCTTCATAAGTTTTATTTATAAATTTTCTTATCAGAACAATACATTTTGTTTAACTTGAATTTACCTTGAAAAAATGTAATATTAACTTAGGCACTGAAAATGGAATACCAGATGTGGCTTTCATTTGTATTTTTGTTTATTCTCATATGCTTACATTGACAGATATATCATGAACATGTACACTTTTTTTTGGTACTTTAAACTGGATTTTATAGAAAAAATGCTCTTTTCATCTTGTCACACTTGAGGTCCAGAAGGCAGTACACAAAAGGTAATGAAACGGGTTATGAAAAAAACCATTTTATATACACAAAAGGTTAAAAAAATTCAGTATACGATCAAAAGATTTCGTTACCGTGACTAAGCTACAAAAGTTTGAGTTGAATACTTAGATAATTAAATAAAGTAAATAACTTATAAAGTTTTATTGACAAAAATTTTACTACCACAAGAAAGAAACTATTCCCAACCTACAAACACAACAATAAAGAAAGAAACATATTATAAATACTAATTCATTTTTATTAATGTAAATTAATGTGTGTCTAAGATAAAGGTTTATCAATTATCTTGGAAGATTCTATTAAAATATATGCAATCAATCTGCAAAGGAAATGTAGTAGGTAGCATCTATTTCTAAAGGCATAAATGATAAGGTTTCAGGTAAGCATTATGAACAATAAGAAGTGTCAGAGTCAAAGTTGGTACTATAATAACAACGTAAAACATAGCATTAGAAAAAAAAACAAATAGACTATATCATGATTTATTAATTTGTTAATTTCCCTTAATTATACGGTAATTCTATTTTTTAAATATTCATTTTAATATTACTATTTTATATAATAATGATCAATGCCATATAAAAGGGCTATTTACCTCCAGATGTAAAAAATGAAAGCCTTAATTACACCAAAGGACAATCTTGCATGAAAAATGGTAAGGTTATAATTAATGACTTATGTTAATCCTAATAAATTTAAACTTAGCTAAAACAAAAATGAAAAGGAAAAAATTATCCAAATGAGTTCTGACATTGGATGTGGGCAATTCTTACAAGCAATTGAAAGAATTAGGGTGAACATGCTACATTTCAACAACAACAATTTATGGATGACAGAAGAGGCATAAAACTTGCTTTTTAAAAATGAAAGAGGAAATTGAAAATGAGAGAAGAAGAAGAAAAGAAGGGGGGATAAGGAGAGTGACTTAGTTCTTCCTTGGCTTTTTGTTTATTTATACAATCTATTTTATAAAACTAGTTCGCAATGATCTCATTGTTGTTCAACTGATTTTAACTATGCCCTAATTTAATAGGTTCTTTGGTTTAGTTTTTGACTCAGTCTGGATGCTGCATAATTTAGTTTTAAATCATGCTCTCAAATGGTTTTCTCTAACATTATAAAGTACGAGTTTATGGACTGCCTTGTCAAAAGATTCCATCTTCAAACACAATGTTTAAATTTGTTTGTCACTATAGGCATGAACCTCCCGTGATAGCTGGAAATGTTTCAATCCTTCACAGTGAGCTTGATGTCATAACAGTATGCAAGCCAGCTTCTATTCCGGTACATAAATTAGTAAATGAATTTATTTGTATTCTTATAGTTTCTGTAATACCATGAGTATTATTTCTTAAACTTACTTTTTTCAGTTTTATTGAATATTGTAGATATGCTTATTAGGTGCCTAGTTGTCGAGTAACATCAACATTTTCAACATGAGATAATTCATCATGGGGGCCATGGATAACTATTGTCATACGTTGATTTTCTTGTATATAGATCTCCGACTAGGATGCTCTTTTATCTAGAGATCTAATTCTTTTGATGTAGAAAGAGGCGTTAGAATATCAGATTAATTTTCTTGGACAGCAATGGGCCTGTGATAGCTTCTCAAAAGGGATCCTTGCATTCGGACTGTATGAGGAATGACAAAGTTGCTATGGAACAGTAAATTTCTAATCAGCAGATAGACTTGGCCACCAAGAAAGAAAAATTCTAGCAGGGGCCTTGGACAGAGGCTTGTGTTGGATTGAAGAAGCCTGTGGAAGTTGGAACGCAGAGATTGTTACCAGCAAAAGAAAGATGCTGGTAGAATTGCGGTAGTGGTAAAGAAAGAAAATACAAGATATGGAAAGAGGGGGTGGGGGGTGGACGCTTATAAGAAAATGAGGTTTGGCGATTAAGAAAGGGAGGAGAGTAAAGCAGGAGGAGATGTGGAGGGGCCTTGGAGATGATTATAGAGGGAAACCAAATGAAACATTTCTTATTCTCAAATATGAATTCAAATTAAAAGATGCAACTTTAAATAGTCTACTTAATCTAATTCAAAATGCCATTTGGAAGGAGATTTAAAGGAAAATTTAGAACTCTTAATTAAATAATAAAAATTGGGGATTTCTATGGAGTCAGCTGCTTCTTTTTAGAGGGAATTTGATTTAGAAAAATATTTTTTAATTCTGTTCAATTACAATATATTTTTCAAATTCATTTCCCTCAAGAATTCAAATTTTAAATTTGAATATTAGTGGAGAATATATAAATATTAAATTCTCGGAAAATTTTTACTTCTCTACTTATTCTTATTATTTTTCATGTTGTTGTTTTAGCAATAGTCAATTGATGTTGTACTGTATTAATTTCTCTTAGGCACAAGGAACTTTTGCTTTGACAAAGCATTTCTCCAAATATTGCTTTTGACGGTGAAACCCACCATTGAGAAGAGTCTCAAACTGCTATCAGTTTGGATTTTGCATTGAACATTCAAAATAAGAACGTTGTGCTTGCTTAAAATTGTAAGTCTTTGGAAGAACCGATATTCTAATATTTTGAAGAAATTCTAATAAACCCGCCCTATCCATTGTAAGGAATAGTAGGACAAATTCATATTAATGTCAAAGTACAACAGGTGGGGAAACTTTGATTCAGGGGCAAGTTGCTTTTTGGTATAATAGTAGGTAAATTATTAAGGGAATGAGGCGAATCAAATACAACTTGAATTTTATGATCCTCGATGAAAAGTGAATGACTTTGCACATCTATGTTGTCTATATTTCTATGGGTCGGTCACTAATATGCTCAATTATCACTTGTGGATTAGGAAATGAGTTGAAACTAGTAACTTTGAGAGAAAACTAAGATGTTTGATCGATATCTAATATAAAATTTCCATCCTTAGTATGCCAACCATTTGCTGATGGCATAAATTTAGATCAGGGAGATGGCTCCACAACAGAGAACACATTTTAAAAAACATCACAACCGCAAGCATTAGCATGGATGGAAAAAAACTAGCTGACCACCATAGAATCGTAAGTTATTATAAGTCAAATTATTCTTCATCCTCACCAATTCACATGCAGACTCACAGCCTCTCAATTCTCCCACAGCACAACTCGCATAGCTTGCAACATACCCTTAAACACTCTCCTCTCTAATCTGAAAATCAATCTATATGCATTAATTAAACTGTCCCTCTACACTTTTCACTTCATCATCATTTATTTTAATTCCAACCATAATAGTATGTTCTTGGTTACATTCATTTTCATCTTGGAGTTTTCAAAACTTAACAGGTCTCGCATAGTTCTCTTCTTTCTAGTACATCTCTTGTTTTTTCCAATTGCTCAACAATTGCCTTAAAAACATGTTAAACAAGAATCGGTGAGCTAAAGCCTAACAGATTTGAATGCTCACCAAATCTCTAACCCATGGCATGCTGAAACTGAAAGTAAACAAAATGTAAACTTAAACACCAAATAATAATTAAAAGTTCTAAGTTGTACTAATGATTTTCTTTGCTTAAATACTAAATTCATGACAGAAAATTGAGCATTTTAAAGCTATTCTTGCGCAAAATTGCAGCATTGGTTTTTAGTGCTCTTTTACTCTATTCAAAAGCATCTTCATTATACTTAGTATTATCTTATGCCCTTTAAATTTTCACATTGTAATGGGTTGAATTGTGAATTCACTTTATTATTTAAATGTTTTTCTAAATTTTGGCCCAATCTTGATGAGATTTAAATGGGTCTTTGGCGATTTTGGGAAGAGTATTCTAATTTATACTATTCTTAACAGCCCCTAAGGGCCTTTTAAAGATCAGCTGACCCCTCCCTTCTCCCACTCAATTTTTATGCACGATTCCGCCTTCTAGCTATAAGGATTCGCACGAGTCTTTGCCTTATCCTCGAAAATCTGGTAAGCCTCTCTCTCTTTCTCTCTCTCTCTCTTTAAAGATCAGCAGACCCTGTCTTCTCCTGCTCAATTTTTATGCACGACCTCCTCTTCCTTTTTTTGTCTTTTCTCTATTATTCCTTTTATTTTTAAACTTTCTCATAATTCTACAATTTGAATTATTACAAAAATACTGCCCTTATTTTGAAGAAGGTTTTCACTTCAATTTTGCATTCTTATGGTGCTTCCAATGTTGACAAGGCTTAATACTCTCGAGCGGTCTTCTTCGATTTTGTAATTATTTGAAATATTAAGTCATAAATAGAAAAGTAAACCTATAATAAAAAATTATAAAATTACCACCGTCTAGTCAGGAGGTTTCTCACTTTCAATTTAGTGCTTTAAGAAGGTATTTAATACAAACATTGAGTCCAATCTCTCCCAATGATCTTTCTGTAACCTCTTAAGATCATAATTTTGTAGTTATCAAATTTTGACATTATTATCAGAAAGTTATATACAAAATCCTAATTCTCCAGCTCTTCTTACAATGAATCAGCATAGAGGATAATTGTATCTTTCTTTCATGTACTCAATTATATAAGGTTTTATTTATGTAATTCTCATTAATTAAAATGTAGGCAGCTATATGATTGCATCAACCTTAAATGTTTGCTTTCTAATTAGGTCTTTATTGATGCCTAGCATGACCAACATCAACCTTATGCGGTCTATCAAAACCTTAAGGTTTATTGCCATAATTTTGATTCCACTTAGTAGGTATACTTGGTTCGTTTTGTTTCTTTATAGTTTTGTTTGATGTTACTCTCTTATTATAAAATACTTGCTGAAAGTTTAATGGCTCTTTTCTTGCTTTGTTGGATTATAATTGATCTAATAATAAATTTGAAATAGAAATGTGAAGTCTATATTTTTGGTGCACGATCTCCATTTTCCTACGCTTATCAAGTTGGATCACTGTGATATGAATATGTTTGATTCACAACAAAAAGTTGTCATTGTGGAATATAAAATGAAATTCACAGCACATATTCCAAAATATAAAACATAATGGGTTATTAATAACAATTAGCACGAATTGGCACCATACCATAATGTATTTACTAAAGCTTACAATCATATGAGTGTAAACAATTCAGAAATAGGCCAATAACATCCTAAGGAACCTATCAATGCCTTTCTTGTGTAAGAATCACAATTGAACTAAAATTATTACGTGTTCTCATATCAATTTATCTTGGGTATCTTCATCATTGAATAAAGGGAAGAGGGGCACAAGCATAGGACCATGCACAAATTTCAATTTCAAAATGCATCATAAGAATAAAATTAGACAATTTCTTGATAGTGGGTTGTCACAATTTTCCTTACCTAAAGAATAACATCATTTTTGTCATTATCACTCTAATTAAAAAGAGTTGCGATGGCATAACACATATCAGAGAACATAATATTGAATCAATTTATAAATTAGAGCTCAGAAAGCAATGAAGGGTATTTTAATCAATATGACTTTCGATTTTCTAATTACAGCTAAACTCGTACAAACCTTTACCCCTCCTGTTAATGTGATTTGTACTTTCGTTGCACATGGATCATTAAAATCTTGTTATGCAGACTGTTGATAAAAGAAGTGGGTAACATTTTAGATCTTCCACATGTGTGAGGTTTGATTAAACCACCAATTCTTCTTTGTAGACCCAACCAAAGTGAACAAAATTGAATTGGTGATGTTGAGATATATGGAATACAACATCAAAAGGGTCTGTATAATGGGGATGAAGCTTGTACTCATGTTTGAATATAAACATTCCTTTCCATGGAACTCACAGCATAACTCAATTGAGCAATTCTTTTCTTCAAATTATATTTATCAGGGACCCTAAACAACACAGTTTTGGTCTTGAACCATTTGAATCATGGAAGTTGCATCATTCACAATAGTAGAGCCGAATACATGTCGCTCACAAACTTAAATCCACACCAATGGAGTTCAACATTTTTTTGATCATTAGCGTTTTCAAAGCACAGTGTTCATTGCGAAGTGCAAAGGTTTTTCTTAGCTTTAGTTCATTATGCGCAAAGGGAAGCGTGCTTTTGTAAACCAAACACTCTTCTTATAACAATGATTTTGATTAGCCTTAAGTTTTGATGTAATTTTAATAGTCTCACAAAATTAGCTTACCCAATAATATTTCTTGAGGCTTTACATTGATAACACCTAAAATTCATTAGTTTACAAATGTTGCATTTTTTGAGATCACGTCACTTTGTCATTGATTGTAACTTGAACTTCTATATCTATAATTTAGCAAGCATGACTAGGCTTTATTTACATTAACTAAACCAAGAATAACTATGAATTGCACTTGGTTTTGTGCCTCAAAGTGTTTTGGCACTGCTTTACAAAATAGCAGTTTATTTTGATGCAATTCATTTAGCCCTCGCTATGCTTCACGAACGAAGCAAAGCATTCTTTAAAGTGTGCTTTTAATAACATTGATGACCGTATAGGGCTTTGTAAGAAGCCATCCTTATGCCAGTATGGATTGTTGTTATTGGCGAGATCGATCAACGAAATATGATTCTCTTGAACCATTGAAATTGGAGCACAAAGGTAAAACAAATCTCTTAGAAAATGATTGGTTTGATTGGAATTTCTATTTATTTGAAATGGAAAGTTATGTTGGGGTGCATATGGGTACTAATGCCACTGTAAATCTTCTTTTGCAATTCATCGTGAATTATTTATCTTGATTTGAAACTATCACTTTTAGAATGGCATTCAGATGAATGGTCTCTCAAACATATCTGTCACTACGCTTTGCATTGAGTTTGAAACTTTGATGAGCAAGAAATAAGAAAGTATGGTTAATTGATCCACGACAACCTAGTCTTGCTGCGATTTCAAAATAATTTGTAACCAATTCTTTTGCAACTCCTCTTATTTGCATTCAGTAATCAGCAATGGTTGGAGAACTCCATGCTTTTTGGTCTTCAACTTTCACCTGCTAAAATACTGATGTTTGTTAGACAAACTCCACAATCTTCCTCATTTTGCTGACCTATCAAAATGTTAGGACTGGTTGATGCATTTTGGTTGAACTTGTCCTAAGAACATATCTCAAAAGACGTGCCTCAAATGATTAGATTTCAAATATCGCAACTAGAGGGGACTCATAAGCAATTCTCTTGCGAGATCACCCAGAGTCTTCAATATGGAGAGTTGATACACTCCCTAGAGTCAATCAACTGAATCAAATCAATATAGTTTGAGTTGCAAGATTGAGCCAACACAATTTGGTCATGAAGAGAAGGTTTAATTGATGGATTTATTATTCAAAATGAATCAAACTTAGGCATAATGATCTTGACTTTAAGCCTCTTGAAGTTATAATAGAGCAAAACATGATTGGAAGTGAAGAATGTGGAACCTAAAGTTTTATGGCTTAGAGCATTGGAAACAGTATTTGTTTTTCCAGGTTGAAAATATCGCAAATGCACATCATGGTCCTTTTCAAATTGTGAATAAATTAGAATATTGTCAATGAATATTATTATGAACAAATTAAGAAAATGCTAAAACATATAGTACATTAAATTCATAAGCATTGAAAGTGCGTTGATAATATCAAGCAACATCACTAGAAATACAAGTTGACCATAATTTAATCAACATTGTATCAACTTCTCTAGGGTGTAAAGAATTTGACTTCAAACAATTAAGATATATGATGCCATCCAATAGTTTAGGGGCTTGATTTCTTCCTAGTCATTTGCTCATCCTTTGAAGGAAACCTCTCTTTTACTACATAACCACAAGTTTATGTTTATCATTTTCCAAGTATCTCTTTATTTAAATTTGTACTTTCGACATTTGAATTTGTAACAAAAACACGAATGATGACTTTTGTGGAAACAACAATTGCATTAGAAGTCCATCCTTTTGAATAATCAACATGAAATTTTAAAGATTTAAGTGGTTGTTGTTAACTCAATCTATACATGGAGGCAAGTTTAAATATAAAGATTAGAAGTTTTTTTCTATTTATTTTAAAAGAGTTACAGCCCTGGCATGCAAATATTTAGATTTTGTTTGTGCGAAGTCTTAGGAATTCATGAGGCATGTGAATCTTAACTAAATCACCTTGATTGTGTTTTCTCAGGCAATTCTCCTTCACAAGATCAAAATATTACTAATAGTACAATTAAAATTGCCTTGTTATTTCATCGCGTACATCACTTGTATGTTTTACAAATGATGCAACCAACTTTTAATATTCATTTAGCGATAAAGGAACAAAAGGTTTAGGCTTTATAGTGTTTGTTCTTAAATACTTTTAAACAAATATATGAAGGCAATGTCTGATCATTTTTGAAAAGCTTTTCAAAATACAAAATAAATATCAGTATAATTCATCATGGAGGCGCTTAGTCTAATTCAATAGGGCTACTTGGTACAATTTTGAGCAAAGAAGCAGATTTGTACTGATCCATGAGAAATGTGCTATGTAGCTATAGCAATGCGGAAAGCTTATTAACTAGTCCAAGTAATTAGTCAGGATAGTTAAATGCAGTACACGAAGAAAAGAAAGTTTTTTCTTAGCATCTTTTCAAGGTAATCTAATATTTGGTCAGAAAGGTCAAGTTGGCGACTCGAAGCGGAGAAGCAAGAGCGATTTGGAATTCCAAACTGCTCAACTCTCCATTTGAGTGGACAATATGCTGTTAGGCAGGGAATATCTTGGATCAGAGTGCTGTTTGACAGAAGGTTGTTTTGTAATTTTAGTAAGTAGGTAGGTTGGGGTTGTGTAGAAAGGCATCCAATTCAAAATCATAGATCTAAGGAATTGTACTTCCCCCAAGACAAAGGAGTAGCGACAAACCACTCGATCTTAGATTACCCGAGATAGCATTGAATTCATATCAAGTGCTATTGCTTTGGCTAAAATTGTAATTTACTGATTTTCTTTAATAAAAGTTTCTCTACATAGATGCATATGCAATCTTAGAATGTGAAATGAGATGATTACCAATGGTAAGACCAGGTATTTAAGCCCAATTCCACTTCTAAGTAAACCCAATGAATTTATTTTTAAATCTTTTCTTTTCTAAAATAAGGTAACATAATAAAAAATTCAAATTAAAAAATTAAAGAATTAAACCAGAAATGAAAATGGTCGTAAGGACTTGAGATGTTGAGATTTGATTTTGCCTGTTTGAAATCTTGTGCTGCGTCAAAAAAAATAATGCTATTGGTTTTCCAAGTGCAGTAATTCTTTATTTTTTTACTTGTGCCTGAACGTGTCTTTAATTTTCATAGATTTGAATGTATTTGAACATGATCCTATGGTCAATATGATTATGGTTAATCTTCTCCCTACTATTTTGGGCTGGTAAATTATGAAAAATGCACTGCTCAGTTTTGCATGAAGTTTTAACTCAAATTTAAGAACATCTAATCAAAGCCCATTATATTACCTTTAGTGTCCTTACTTTATTCTAAAAACATAAATTGTGCGTCTCTTTGTTGGAATGGGATGTTGAGCTAATTTTTATACAGGTTCATCCGTGTGGTCAATATCGTAAAAATACTGTTGTTGGGATTCTCCAGGCTGAACAAGGCCTTGCTCCTTTATATCGTATCCTACCTTTTTCCAATACCCACTTCTGTATAAAGCTGTATTCATTTATCTGTGTTGAGATGCTTTATTATGGCTTTGATGTATTTGGTCATGTTGATTGCCAAACTTTATTTAATATACTGTTTTTCTTTCCATGCATGCTTTGTGCTCTTCATTTTCCTTAATTTTTCTCACTAGCTGTTCATCGGCTTGATCGTCTTGTTTCTGGTCTGCTTATTTTTGCTCGAAATGCTGCCAAAGCAGAGAAGTTTCGGCAACAGGTAACATGGCATGGAGTGTGAAAATACGTCATGTGATGTTAGTGTATTTATTGACATGAGATATGATACTATTACCGACAATAAAAGATGGAAACATCCGCAACCAGATTGCAAAGAAAAGGGTATACTTTGGAGTATGAAACATATGCTTCACGAGTACAAATTCAACTACTACAGTTCTCATGCACAAAACGCATGTATTTTGTTTGGGCTACTTTGAAAGGCATCATTCAAATAAGTAAAAACATCTCTCAAATTTGAAAATTCTTTAGGCAACAATGGACCAACTACTGCTAATGGTTATAATTTGCTTTAAATAAGAAAAATGCAATAAATATTATAAATATTTTATGCTGAATTAAATTTTATTTATTTATTGTTGACTAAGTTTAAAATTTGTTGCTTGCTGCTACAATTTTGATTTCAATCGTTTTCGGTGCTAACACAATTTCTAGTTGTAATTTATCATTGACCTGAATATAAATTAAATAAGGCTATTTTTTTTATGCGTATGAGGAATTTCAATATGCATTGTTTCTTGAATTGTGGATTAATGATTAATTTTGAAGATATGTGGTTTATTGTTAATAAAGTGGCTAAGATCTTACATTGCAAAATCTCAAATACTTCTGTAATTTCTGCTAGAATAGTTAGTATTCTAATGATCTATGTATTTCTTAATTTTAAATTTATATTTTTAAAACATCTAAATGCGTAACATCAAAACCTTATAAAATATTTTGATCTTATTTTGTAGGATTCCGCATGCTTTTTCTCTAGTTTTATTTGCAGTAATACCAGATACTAAACTCTTAACTAAAGCTTAATTTTACTAAAGTCTTGCTTGGTAGCTGCTCAAATTAAGCTTATTTAGTAATTTATAAATATATTCTGAAGGAGGGCAGATTACCATGGGATGCAAAACTGGCCTCAAGCAACTCAACAGCAAAAATTATAAGCGGCTTTGAATGCTTGCCTAAACTTCAAATCTTATTCTTAGTTTTAAAAGAAATTGACGTGCAATGACCTTCAGTCGTTTGAAAAAGCAAATCTGTCTCTTTAAATAAATTTCAGAAAAAATTGATGTTTGCACCAGTTGGAAACAAAGGCAAGAGAATTATTTTAGGAATGATTTTAATATGTTAAATTTACTTGTGTATTGCATAAATCTCACTTAATATTCATTTATAAATTTATCGACACATCAAAATTTCTTAGCATCTGACTTTTTGGGCATTATATATAAATTAGTAAAATAAGCATATTAATCATTGGTATTTAATTACTTTCATCTTATTTAACATTCTTAGTATATCTATTATTAGAATATAAATTAATTATTTTAATCAATTATTGTTTTTATAACTAGTATAAATTGTATAGTTAGTATATTTATACCTCGTATGAATTAGTGTATTAGTATAAATTTTAAATTTATTGATATAAATTAGTATATAAGATAAATTAATGTAATTTCACATATTATTAATATATGCTAATATATTTATTTAGTTTGTATAAATTAATAATTATGAAAATTTTAAAGTGCTAATTTATATGTAATCAACTAATAATTAATACAATAAGGTAATCCTAAAATAATATTTTATTGACAACAAAATAATATTTAAGCATAGCCCATCTTAAATTTTTTTCCAACCCGACTACTTAGCTCATTTATCTAGTTTAGCTTTGATTAACTTAATTTGCTTAGCTAATCTTAATCATCAGTTTAACAAGGCCAATTCTAGGATAATGCCTAAGAGTAGAGGAAATCAATAAAACAAGTTATATGATGTAATGACCTTAGGTCATTTGGACAAAAGATGTTAAATTCCCTACTATGTTTAGTTTCTATTAATTGCCTTTATGATAGCTATGCGCTAATTTCTATTTATTACCTGTAAATTTTTGTTTTCTTTTATAATTTCCCGCTAAAAAAATTCGTTTTCGTCAACTCTAGCTTTATTCTGTTATAACTAGTTAAATTAGTTTAGGAAGCCTTAAGAATTCATAGAAGTTTCATTAATTCATTTTGAATTTAAATACAAAACATTCCAAGCATCATTTCAGGCAAAATTATGTTACTAAGAAAGGTTCCTTTTTCATTTAAAACGGGAGCCTCTTACACAAATCCTTCCTCTCCTGTAGCTGAGCAACTTCCGATTTTCTCCACTCCCGTAATCAACACAAGGATTATGCCTTCTTGTGGAAACGGTTGACAATTAAGACTATCATTTTCTATGTAGGTGTCATCGTAAGATATGCACGGCAAGTCCTGTAAGTTCCTTTCTTTTTCCTTTGCTGAAAATGCAAGCGAATCGCGTCTCTCCCGCAAGAAATTCTTGTTCTTTCCCTTGCTAAGATGGTCGAACTCCTGAAACCGTCGTAAGGGCTCGACGAATCCAGAGCTAGTGCCGACAGTGCCATTACCGCTGGATGATCATTGTTCCTCTTCTGAAACCGCCAAAATTAAGGCGTCGTTTTCTAGGAAAGCCTTTTAAGGCCGTCGAGCACCAACGACACCCTCACCTCACCTCAGCTCCCTTTCTTGGTTTCCTCGACCCTCACCGACTCACTTGAAGCCACGAGTGACTCTCAGAAAGGGAGAGTCTCAACATCTCAGCGCTTTCAGCGCTTACCGATCTTTTCTTTGATTGATTCTTGGGCTTACGGCAAGAAACTTTGCCCGATTTCCTTCGTTGATCACTGCATCTGCGCCATCTGAAGATCGATCGAGGCAAGAACTTCCTTGTCAAATATCTGCCGTTCTGATATTTTTATTACGTATACGTGCACTCTAAGGTCTTAAATTAATAATCTGTAATGGATTAATTCTTAGTAGTTTTCTACACCTAATGAACAATTCATATTAATATGATCAAGAATCACTGCATTTGTCAAAATGATATATATTATTTCTGAAGGCTGACAACTGCAGATAGGAGTTAACTATATTCCAAAACTATTGTGCTAATTTCTTTTGGTGAACATTCTCATATTCTAAAATGGGAGGTAAAATGGAATACAAATCAGTTCTAAATAGGAATCTGTAAATTTTGGTAGTGCAGTTAGATTTTAGTAGATGTAATGATGAAAGTTTTATCAAGATAAAGTAAAATTAAAATCTTACGGGAAGAAGTACATAGTTTCATGTAGAATGATTTTATTAACTCAATCATGGTGGCATAGAGCAGTGTTAGGTGTCGTCCCAATTACTGCTTCAGCCTTAATATGTTAACTTTAAGTAATCTGTCAATAGGATGTTCACCGCATAAGTTGGATGGCATAAAGTGAGTGGGATGATCTAAAACAACCAAATCTTGTTGTTTAAACCAAAAAGCCTTAGTGAAGTCTTAAATCTATAATTTCTAACACTTTATTAAATAGATACATTGGGCCTGCTGTAAATTCATAAAGAATGACATTGATATCTTAAACATGGTAAGTAATCAGTAGGGAATTTGAGGACAGCAGTTGGCCAATAAAAAGAGAGAAAACAACTCAGCATTTAGAAAATTTCAAAACAAATTCAATTGAAGGATAAACCACTTAAGAATGAGTGATAATAATACTTTGACCAATAGAAGATGAGAGGCAGAGTAAGTTTAGGTGACTGGCAGAGCAAGTTTAGGTGACTACTAAAGAACAGGAGTGGTGAAGCATATTAATACAAATTCTTAGAACATCGCATAACCTAGAATAGAGTTATTCATGTAGGGAATTTAAAGCAGCAATCTTTTTAACAAGTACCGATTTTGACTTTGAAAAACCAAGTATAGGGCAGGCCTGATTTTATTCTTACAAACCTGCTGTGTGATTTGAGTTTTTTTTCGGAACGGTAGTAAATTAATAATAACGTTAAGCTGAGTATAAAATCGGGAGGGAATCAGGTTTAGCAATACTCTGAATACTGCAACAAATTTGATCTCATACCATGTCTTCCTAAAACTAGATTAAGGAACACATGGGTTTAATAAAGGGAGCTAGTTCAAGTGGTAACAGCGGATTGCTAAACGGGTTCTAATTTATAAGCAGCTTGGAACTTATTAATGAAGTTAGAAGCTTAGAAATTGTTTTAAAAGCACTAAGATGACCTAATATATTTGGCTTCTGGTTAAGTATCCTGCAGTTTTTTCTTATAACAATGCTAATGCAAATCCAAAGATACGGTAGAAATCCTAGTGAAGATTAATTTAATTTCAAGCATTGATATTAGTGAAATGATAAGTTCTTGATTTCAATTTGTGTGGAATAAGGTGAGTAATGTCAAGTCCAAACCTTAAGGAAAGCTGAATTCAAAAATTTAAATAGAGATTTGTGAAATGATAAGATCATTTTGATAAAACTTTCATTTTATTGTAAATCATAAAATTAGGGAAACTAAGAAGAGAAGGGAAGTTGTGTAGCGGTTAATTGGATTGAGAGTTCTAGGTAGACTGAGCTGAGGAGTGGGGAAAGTATTTGGGCTGCCCTTTATGAAAGACGACCGTAGCCTATACATATATATATCAAATATAAATCAACAGTACAACTACTCAACCGGGATTAAACTCCACAGTGTTCTGCGCCAGGAGGTTCAAGAGCCTCCCGGGGAGCACATCTCCCCTAACAAAAGAAAAAGTACCCTGACGGGCGTACATAGCACAAAAATCCGCCTCCCGATTCACATTAAGCTATCGGTGGGAAAAAATAACACGAGGAAAGTCGAGCAAGAAAGCAAGGTGATCTGCATGATGCTCTCCGCCTCGTGAACAGAGAGTCCTCTCTCAAAGACGTTGGAGCCTTTGGACAGCTCCCAAGCAGTCACCCTCTATGATGACTCCATCAGCATTTACCTTCGTAGCTAGGAGGGCATGTCGAAGAATGGTCAATACCTATATCTCTGCCTGAAGAGGAGATTGTGCTTGTAAGCTATCTCATGCAGCAACCAGTAGTTGTCCGTCAGAGTCACGGACGACAGCTTCCCCAAAAGCAGTATACTCTCTGTAGCTATAGGACGCGTCAATGTTGGCCTTCAACCAACGGGTCGGGGGGGTATACCCTTTGTAGAAGGTAGAGGGGCCTGATGGGCTGTGGGACCCCAAGAGTCAGACCCGTTGTGCAGTCCAGCACTAACCATGGTAGAAAGTATCGAACTTGCGCAGGCCATCGGTGTAGGGTGCGGGCAATCATAAGAATGCCCAGTCTTGCTCCATGACTGATAGAGCAAGTATGCAACAAGATGGCAACTAAAGCGGCGGGGTCGAGATGCTGAAACGGTTGAGAATAGCGCAGTGAACTGATCCTAGGAGGTGAGTGTGGCCGGGAGCAAGCCCCAACGAATAAAAATCTTTATGATGGCCCTCGTGTAGCTGTCTTTTCACTGGACCAAAAAGTGCTTCCTGTCCTCCTCCGAGTCACAACCTCACGCACACGCTGCTGACTTAGAGTGCCCTCGTCTGAGTAACCAATATATCGTCGGTATAGCGTCACTGAGCAGTCTCCAAAGAAAACAGGCCTCCCTCGGGCCCAGGGCCATCTCCCACTTGGCCGCAAATTGCCAAGGCTGACCTCCTCTCTCCAACTGGTAAATCTGGCTGACTCTGCTCGGTAAAATCTTTCACCTGCCACTGCAGGGTCCCTTCCTCAAGCTGGGTGTGTCTCTGGACGACTGGCCAGCCGTAGTCCAAAAGTCTCCAAACAGCAAAGTCTGCCCGTTGAACCGTAAAGTCCTCACCTCTGCGGCTGTAGCGAAACTCTATGGCTCTCACCCGAAGGAGGTCCTCTCTATAACAAAGCTGTAGGTATGACAAGCTGCAAACACAGTGCTCTAGAGTCGCAGATCTCTGATCCCGAGTCCACCAGACTCAAGCGGTCGACAGACCTCCTGCCATCTTACGTAGTGTAGAATTCTTTCTACCCCTCGCTCCTTCCCAAAGGAACTTACGAAGGATAGTCTTAACGTCGGAGAGGCAGGAGTCCAGTATTGGCGCCACCAGCATCTGGTAGGTGGGGATCATAGCAAGATTTGACCTAATCAAGCACAATCCGCCAGCAAGGGAGAGTGACGACTGATCCAGGAGCTCAACCTGCCTGCTCAGTGATGGCTAAGAAGTCTGCTCTTCGCGGGGGTCTGCCCGTGACTGTAACCTCGAGGTATGTGAGGGGCCCTCCTCTCTGGAAACCTGGTTGGATATCTACCTTTTGCTGTCGGTAAGCTGGGGTCTGTCGACTAAAAATAATCTGTGACTTTTGCTAATTCATAGATTGCTCTGTCCAACTCTTATACTCAGCCAGAATCCGTTGGACCTCATGACCCGCTGCCACTGAAGCCGATGCAAACATGATCAAATCATCAGCGTACATAAGATGGTAAAAGGTAGGCCCACCTCTATTCAACTGTATACCGATCAGTCGACCTATCTGCTGCTGCCGCCTGACTAGAAGGGAGAAGAGCTCCGAGCACAAAATGAATAGGTAAGGGGAGAGGGGGCACCCCTTCCTGAAGCCTCTCTGCCCCACTATCCATGGAAGTCGATGCTCACCAACCAGGACTGAGAACCTGAGGGAGTCCACGCACTGCATAGCCCAATCCGTCCATCACTGCGAAAAGCCAAATCTCTGAAAAATCATGCATAAGCACCCCAACTCCATCGGGTCGTCAGCCTGCTCCATATCCACCTTGATGGCCATATGATCGACTGTCGAGGTGGAGTATGAGAGATGAGTGAATGAGGTGAGTAGAACGTACAGAAAGGTTGCCCTTTGAAGGAAGGGAATGGTGACGGATTGTTGCTGGGTTGAGAAGATGGAGGACTAGCCGTTTGAATGAGCTGAGTAGAAGGGGAAATATAATGCCAAGGTGCATAATTGCTTTCTTTACGAAAAGACAGAAGAGAGTAGAGGAAAGAGGATACCTTGGGGAAGTAAAGATGTTGGCAATCCCTTCTTCACCGAATGTTTGACATGCACAAGCTCTACCAAAACTTATGTTTGCATAAAAAAATGAAAATGAAAAGTGATGAATGAATGGACATGAAGATGTAGAATGATGGCTTCAAGATCCTTGCATGTCTGCTTATCCCAGCACTAATCCATAGCTTAAGATCACATGGATTCAATGGTTCCTCCACAACCTTTACTACCCTCTTCTTCTTTTGCTTGCGTACTTTAGTTTTGCGTGCAAAGGAATTTGTCACATCCGTGGACTGAGCAATTTGTGTCACCGCGATTCACAATCCATCCGCACTGTCCTAGAACATTCAATCTGACTGCATCCCTAGAGAACGTGCAAGCTCCCCATGACCACTTCAATTGTCCCCCATGCACATAATCTATTGGGTGCTGCCCTGCACAATCCTCAATCATCATCCCCATGCCTCACACACAATTTAATGTTTGCTTACAATGGATCCTCCTACAATTGTTGGAGAAAAAATTCTAATCTCTGCGATGCTTTGAAAATTCCAATTGTTTGATTACTTCAATCGAAGGGTTCATCTGTGTACGCTTATTGAGCAAAGGTTTTTTTATACCTGAAATATAGCAAAACTTAGAATGTGAAATGGTCCATATAATTGAAACATGACTGCTGCTCTCCCACCCTGCCTATAAATAACAAACATTCTCTTGCTCTTAACTTATTCTGGTGAAATCATCGTAAGTTCAACACTTTGATTCCTAGTTGATCTAACTAATCCTTGACAAATCATATTAAGTTATTTAGATTCTTTGTTGATCAAATTTATCCTATTTGAATTATCTTAAGCTAACAATTTGGTTCCTAATTGATTTAATTGATCTTAGTTAAAGTATACTAAATTAGTATTTTGATCGATAGTAAATCTATGTAATTCTAGTGGATTTGTATACGCTTAAAGGATCAGGTTATTAAATTATTTTATCAATCCTAGTAGTTTAATATTGATAAATATGATAATTCTAATAATATTCAACATATATTATACAAGTAAATCAATCCTTCTAAAAAAGGCTAAAGTTACATCATTAATTTCTTCAAGATCTAAAAGTTCACAAAAATACATATTTTGAGCCACTTCATTTGAATAGCCAGGCCGTAAGATCTATCACCCCAGGCATTCTATGTTGATGCACGCATCACTCTAAATCAAACATCTAGCTTTCCAATGGATGTAAGCTTTTATACAAAAAAACTAAACAAGGCTAGCAAGAATGCTAATAAGCTCTCTAAATCACATTAAGCTAAAATAAAAATCAAAACAAATACATAAATTCAATGTTTTAGACTAACATCTTTTAGTACATTTGAGAATCTATAGTAGATTCTCTAGTTTTGCATGCCTCAAAATCTCTAACAATCGTGTATATAATCTTTGAATCATAATGGCCATACTGTAAAGACTCACTTAAGTAGAATAAGTGAAATTCTTAAACATCGAGGCGCCTTTTCAGATAATGGTAGAGTTCCTGATAAGAATTCCAAAGTTAAGCATGCACAGGTGGGAGCACTTCCAGGATGAGTGATTTGCTGGGAAGTTATCTTCTAAGGGCAAAACCGTGAAGCTTTCAGGCCAAAATGGACAATACCGTGGTGCTTAAGAACTTGGGCCATTACAAATAGTATCAGAGTAGGCCATAAGGTGTCAGATAGGAACTAAGTGTCATACTGGGTAAAGTACCACTTTATGTGAGCAGCCTCTTGAATTCATGATGGTTAAGGTGCTACATGGTTGTGGGTACCTCTTGAGCCTGTAGGGGTCACCTCTAGTCCTATCTACCCAATGGGTGGTTCTTGGATCTGTGTGTGTATACTAACAAGGATGTCAGTTACTTAAGTTGGGGAGATTATAAAAACTCACTTAAGGAGTAATAAATGAAATTCTTAAACATCGAAGCACCTTTTCAGATAATGGTGGAGTTCCTGATAAGAACTCCAAAGTTAAGCGTGCTCAGGTGGGAGCACTCTCAAGATGTGTGACCTGCTGGGAGGTTATCTTCTGAGGGCAAAACTGTGAGACTTTCAGGCCAAAGCGGATAATACCTTGGTGCTTAAAGTTTGAGCTATTACAACGGGTATCAGAGTAGGCCAAAGGGTGTCAAATAGGAGCTAAGTGCCATACAGGGCAAAGTATCACTTCATGTGAGCAGTCTCTTGAACCCATGATGGTTAAGGTGCTACATTGTTGTGGGTACCTCTTGAGCCTATAGGGGTCACCTCTAGTCCTATCTACCCAATGGGTGGTTCTTGGATCTGTGTGTGGATACTAATAAGAATGTAAGTTACTTAAGATGGGGAGATTGTAAAAACTCACTTAAGGAGTAATAAATGAAACTTAAACATCGAGGCACCTTTTCAGATAATGGTGGAGTTCCTGATAAGAACTCCAAAGTTAAGCATGCTCAGGTGGGAGCACTCCAAGGATGGTGACTTGCTGGGAAGTTATTTGTTGAGGGCAAAACTGTGAGGCTTTCAGGCCAAAATAGATAATACCTTGGTGCTTAAGAGTTTGAGCAATTACAAATGGTATCAGAGCAGGCTATAAGGTGTCAGATAGGAGCTAAGTGTCATAAAGGCAAAGTACCACTTCATGTGAGCAGCCTCTTGAACTCATGATGGTTAAGGTGCTACATGATTGTGGGTACCTTTTGAGCATGTAGGGGTCACCTCTAGCCCTATCTACCCAATGGGTGGTTCTTGGATCTGTGTGTGGATACTGACGAGGACGTCTGTGATGTCCCAACATCGGTTCAGTGAGAACTGTCCCAACATCGGTTCAGCGAGAACTGTCCTGACATCGGGTACTCACATACTGTAGGATCATATTGAGCAATTTGAGAAGGAAAATGAACACATATAAAAATCAAAAGATATTTCTCATTTAATAATTTTTTTAATTTTACAATGTAGCCCACAAACTTTTGACAAAGTTCAACTTCTAGAACACAAGATGAACTTTGAAAAAGTAAATAAAATATAAGTAAAAGTTGCACCGAAGATTCTTCCGCCAGTATAAATTTTCAAGGTTCTTGTTTAAGCTCTCCTGACCTGGTATTGTACATAAAATAATATCGAGATTGGAATTCCCAGTAATTAAAGAATACTGTAAGTACCATAGTAAACAAAGGAGTATTACATTTTATAACAGCAGAGATGCGATTTACGAAAATAAGGATGCATGAAAAATAATAAGGTAAAAACGCAAATGAAGTAATTAATTTTCTGCAAAAGATATTAGCTCAAAGTGTAGGTTATTGATGTTATTTTTCCAGTAACCCCACGAATATTGTTACTGATGTCATTTTTCCAGTAACAACCCACGAATGTTGTTACTGATGTCATTTTTCCAGTAACTAGCCATGAATATCGTTACTGATGTCATTTTTTTATTAACTAGCTACGAATGCTATTATAGATGTTATTTTTCTAGTAATTAGCCACGAATGCTGTTACTGATATCATTTTTCCAGTAACTAGCCACGATTGTCGTTACTGATGTCATTTTTCCAATAACTAGTCACAAATGTTGGTTCCGAACAACTAACCAAGCTTCAATATGAATTTGGCTCAAAAGCAAAGTTAATCAGCAGTAAAAGCACAAAATGTAATACATATTATATATTAGGTACCTTTGTTCTTTAAGATCTAAGTTTGACAGTTCAACTTTTAGATCTGCATTTAGATTTGGTTACCTTTAGATTAGTCTTTTAGTTTATGATATATTTTTATAAGTATTTATTATATCTTTCTTCATTGTCTTATTTTTTTGATGAAATTTGATTTTTTTAAGCTACTATGATAGTAGAAATATGTTATTATTATGATAAGAATAATGTAAGAAAGAAAAAAAATGACAGAATGAAAATGACTGAATTGAAATTGACAAATTGAAAATAATAGTCATTTTTTTAACATTTGTATTATTCCCATTATTAATTAATGAGAATAATAATAATGTGAATGACTAATTTATTAATTTTATAGAAATAATTTATTAAGTATAGAGTAAAAAGAATGAAGCAAATTTTACCAAAATTTTCCCCTCATTTTCCTATTTTCCATCTCCTCTTACATTTAGGATTAGGATTGCCGAAAAACGGAGGGAGGCCGGAGCGGGGTGGCTGGAGGCTGGCAATTGGTTGGCCGACGAGATGAGGACTGGCGGGGCTGCTGCTGGCCGGCCGTAGGAGGCAGCTGGCCGGCAGGGTGGCTGGGTTGGCTGCTACTGGCTGGCCGGAGGAGGGAGCTGACCGGTGGGGTGGTTGGCTGGCAGAGCTGAGGAGGAGGGGCTGGCAAGTTGAGGGCTGGCTGGGAGAGAAGGGAGAGGGGAGGCTGCTGTTGTGAGGGTGAGAGGGAGGGAAGGGGAAGGTTTAAATAGAAGAGAGGGGCAGCCAACCTACGCCAAAAACGGCGCAGGGCTTGTCTTTCCACGCCAGAATCGGCCTGGGATCGCAGACGGGGAGGAAAGAAGGAAATTAAAAAAAATACTTAAAAGTTAAAATTTTCGCATTTTTCCGCCGTTTGGGGTCCAAAAATAACGAAACTTGACACCAAGGTGTGTTATGACATAACGAACACCTTCGTGCCGAAATTTTTTGATTCGGAGCAATATTTTATTTTTTTGTAATTTCTGAAGTATTTAATTTCGAAAATTAATTGAGATCAAACCTACGCTCAGAATTTGATGAAATTTTTCGAGCAGTCTTTAAATTATATGCTTAACACAACGACACTGAAAATGATGAATTCAAACATGTATTTCAATGTTCTTGATTTAAAAAATTTAATAAGCTCAGAAAATAAAGCGGGAGCTTCCGTTATTCGGATTTATCTCAAACTATAGCACTTTGATCTAAAAATTATTCTCATTTAAGGATATTTTTGTTTGCCCTAATTTGAAATTCCCTTGGGTCCTGATTTCTGAGGTGAGATTTAACCTAATTCACAAAGTAACGACTTTGGGTCGTTACAACATCAGTTACTTAAGCTGGGGAGATTATAAAGACTCACTTAAATAGTAATAAGTGAAACTCTTAAATATCGAGGAGCATTTTCAGATAATGGTGGAGTTTTTGATAAGAACTTCAAAGTTAAGCGTACTCAGGTAAGAGCACTCCCAGGATGGGTGATCTGCTGGGAAGTTATCTTCTGAGGGCAAAACCGTGAGACTTTCAGGTCAAAGTGGATAATACCTTGATGCTTAAGAGTTTGGGCTGTTACACTTGCTCTGAACAATTCTAAATTATTGAGCAAATGGTATAGCTAGACTTATTTAATATTTTAGTCAAAGATGAACCTATCAATCAAGTATTTAATATATTCACTCAGGTACGCTTAGGATATGTGAGATATCAAAATATATGAATTTTGCGTATAAAATTTGTTTACTGTTGGCAAATCGGATTAACGTTGATCTAGGATGAACCATGGGATTTTGATCGGGTCTATTTCAATCAATTTTTAATTGTACATTGCCTTTTGCTTGTGATCAATATGGAAACACTTGTTAACCAAGAGCTCTTTCTTATGATTAGGAGGGATTATTAACTATAGGAGCTTGCCTCCATAGGAAACATAATGCCTGTGGTTAAAAACTTTAATCGACTTCAAATAAATTTTACATTAAAAAACCTATTATAGATGGTAGTGACTAGTGCACTTTCCAGAGGTATCTACTTTTACCCTAAAAAGAGAGGGACAAGAGCACCTAAGAGACGGTCAAAATTTATATTTTTTCAAGCATCATCATAAGCTAATGACAAGTTTTTGTTTATTTATAAACCGATGACATAAAATAGAGGGGAAAAGAGGGAAAATTTTAAAGAAATATGAATAATGTAATGTGCCTTTAATTATAAGGGGTTAAATTAATTAAAATAAATCACCTTTTAAATTTAAATTTATCAAATTTTATAATAAATTTAAATAATTTGACTAAAAATTATGTTGGTTTATTCTGCCAAAAACTTGTTGAACCCTGCTAGTGCTGATGCTAATGGGGATGACACCTCTAAAGGTTCACTTATAGTAGATCCAAGTTTAGTAGGTTATGGAACTGCTGATTAATATTTTAAGGAGGCTATCTACATAACAAAACTTTAATGTTGTGCTGCATCAATTAATGTGCATTTATGAACTGAGAAAACCATGAGAACACAAGTAAATTTAATCAGTATAGGGTCAAAAAGGCCTGCTTGGTTTGCATGCATTGATGTTTAGGCCCTTAAAATTTTGAATGAAATGGGAAGCATTGCTTCAGACTATTCAAACTTATTCTTACTGCATTTATGTTTTATTAAACTGAAATGATATTCTAACAAGCGATATTTGAAGCAAGAATTCGGTATTTTGCAAAGTATGATACAACATTTATATTTTAGAATAGTTATCTTTATATCACGTAGATTTTATTTTGATATCTTGCAGTTGAATCTCTTGGTTACTTTATAACATTTAGAGCATTGTATTTACCAAATAGAAAAAAAAAACTAGCACCCCACCTAAGTTAAAATGGAATGAGATTATTTATAGGTGAATTATAGTGTTAAACAAATATCAAAATTTAGATGCTAAATATTTAAATTAGGAAGAATTCAGTGTTATACATATTACTATATCTCATGTTTATTGTCTCTTTGGTTCATTTTCAACATGTGTAGTGCTTTAACACATCCTGAACAATTCCTTTGACACAGATCAGTGCTGGCTTACTCCATAAAGAATACATTGCCAGGGTTGTTGGGGTTTTCCCTGATGAAGAGGTATTTTAATGTTTAACTCTAAAACCATCAATATCTTTATCAGATTATTATGATGTACTTTGTTATCAGCCTTCTCGTTTGAGCTTTTTACTCGTATACAAACTTTCAGTGTTATGATGTTCAACAATATATATGTTCTCTCTTGAGGCATCCATTCTTGTTGTATGAGGAGGGGAAATAACTAGACTTCTGTTGACTTTATATTGTATAAACCTTACTAAAGGTATTTGATCGGAACTCTAAGTCTGTGAAGATAAACAGTCATGAGCATATCAACGTCTCTGTTTAAAGCTTTAAGAAATGTCCCTTATAATAAGATTATTTCTAAATGATGATTACTAGACTTAAGCTTATCCTTCCTGATTTAATTGATCCCAACCAAAGTTCCTTTGTACCAAATAGGAACATTAAGGATAACATCTTGGCTATGCAAGAATTATTTCGTAGTTTAGAAAAGAAGCAGATTGAGATAAAATAAATTCAACTTAAAAGATAAAGCCCCAAAGCCGTTAAAATTAAAAGCATTGCAGTAAATTTTACCTTGTATTAAATAAAAATTGCATAAATTGGGCTTTTCTTAAATGAAAGAAATGACATAATTCAAAAAGTAATCTGTCCTAATTATGTAAGCTCTCTTATTTTACAGTATTCTTAACATGTTACACTTATAGAGAGGCTTTACATGCTTGAATAATTTTCTAACTTCAACATTTGATCCATTTTATCATCTATTATATATTCTCTTTGTATGATTTATGATGAATACACGGAATTTTGCGAGATGTAGCAATAATGAAGAGGATTGCTTAACAAATATGGTATACCTGGGTGTTGAATAATTGAATTGGAATCAAGAGACAATTATAAGAGTAAAGAGACAATACTAAACAAGTTTCTTAACTTGATTCTTGGCATAAAAATAGAGTGTCAAATGGCTGGGTAGCTATTTACCCTAAGCCTAATTCTTTAAATTCTCTGATGGGCTAGTTCAAATAGGAATTCGATTGATTAGGCTCGTCTTAATGTATTCATATTTCTAGCATCAATCCTTCTATAAATACGCTTCATCTTCTCCAATGTGATGTTTTTTAATTTGTTGCTTGATGTATATAATGCTCATGAATGTGATATTAGTAAATGGGATTTATAGTTTTAATGGGCATAAGAGGACCCAATGTCGGGTCAGCGGAAGATAATCCAACAGCGGTTTTGGAGTAAGTTCCCTAATCGCAGGATCATATTGAGTGGTTTAAAAGACAAATATATAGACAACAAACATAACTCATTTATTCATTAATTCACAAGTTTTGATTACAAAGATCAAAATAAAACAAAAGTTACAAATTTTTTTAAAAAGAGTCAAAAAGAGCGATAAATCAGCAGGAAGCAGTATCAACACTGCTTGGTTCTTAGCACCTTTCATCTATGATGAACTTCTGATCTGGGCATGTTTCAAAAGAGCAGGCTTTGCATGCTAGTTAGTTGTGAAACAAAGTACTTATAGATGTCAACTTTACAATTATTAAATAATATGCAAAATAAGTAATAATTTGACAAGAAATAAAAGGCTGTATAAATTTATCCCTACAAAATCTTTTTCGATTGCACTGAAATTTTAGCATAAAAATAATTATTATCACAAAAATAAATATAAAATTTTAGCATTTGATATCTATTGCAAAATATAATTTTGTTGGGCAAGTATAAAATTGAGGAAAAGGGGGTTCATTTTGTGTTATATATTCTAACTTCCCTCTATTCTTGCCCCCTCAAAGGCTTATCAATATAGGCTCCTTATGACTCCTGATATCGGACAGCCCTGTCTCAGCAGTTGTTTGATCAGACTAAAAATATATGAACATGGAACCCTTGCTACTCACTTATCCAAACTTTTTCATATATCATTTTATGTGACTTTTAAAAGCATTTTTATCAATTTGTGCGATGTTGAGCAGAAAAATATATTTAAACAAGAGTAATAAAAGACATATGGTACATTTTTCTTTAAGTTCAAAAGTGCAACAGTTTGATCGAATCTGCATTTAGATTTGATATTTAAATTAGTTTTTTAGCCAATATTTATAGGAGTAAATATTATCTTCGATTCTATTATGTTTTTCTTTCTCTTTCTCATTTTGATAGAAGTGCGAATTTTTAAGTTACTGAGATAGCAATAATATTTATTATAGCATTATTATTATCATTATTTAATAATAATAATAATAATAGTAATGTACAAAAGAAAAAAACAAAATGGAATAGACTGAATTGAAATTGACAGAATGGAAATAATAGTTATTTTATAATATTTTAATTATTTTCATTATTAATTAATGAGAACAATAATAATGTTAATGATGTAATAGAGGTAGTATAATTATTAATAAGAAAATAAAAAGAAATAAAAATAATATAAAAAAATGCAAAATTTCTCCTCATTTTTCTCATCTTTTTCTTCTCCCCTAACTTAAGGTTAGGGTTGTCGGGAGCTGAAGGGAGGCCAGACGTAGATGAAGGAGAGGGCCGAAGGAGGTTGCTAGAGTGGGGTAGTCGGAGGGCTCGCTGGCTGGAGGAGGGAGCTGGGTGGCTGGCTGCAGCAGGAGGGAGTTGGGAAGGTTGGATGGCAGGGTTTGACTGAGAGAATTGGCTATGGGGAAGGAGGGGAGTGGAGGGGTATATAAAGAGAAGGATAGAGAAGGAGGGGTGTGTGGTCGGCCAGGTGGGCCGACCAACCTACGCCAAAATGGCGCAGGGGGCTTTGCGAGTGGGATCGCATGCGCAATTTGCTCTGTCTGTAGGTTTTGTCGAGCGACAGAGCCTGCGCTCGATCACGGGGCAGGGGGAACATAGGAAGCTTCTAGGAAAATTTAAATAAATATTTAAAGTTAAATTTTTCGAATTTTTCCGCCGTTTGACCTCTAAAATAACAAAACTTGACACAGAGATGTATTATGATGTGACGAACACCCTCACACCAAAATTTTTTGATTCGGAGCAAAATTTTTATTTTATTTAAATTTCTGAAGTTTGAAATTTCAAAAATTAATTGAAATCGAACTAGCACTCAAAAATCAATGAAACTCTTAACATAGCCTTTAAAATAATATACTTAACATAATGATATGAAAATTGATGAATTTGGACACATTTAATTTTTCTCAATTTATTGAATTTAAAAAAAAATTAGAAATTGAAGTGGGAGTTTTTGTTATTCGAATTTCTCCCAAACTTTGATCTAAAAATTATTTCTAACAAATAATATTTTTGATTTGCCCTAATTTGAAGTTTTTGATATCCTGATTTCTGAGTCGGGATTTGACCTAATTTTACAAAGTAATGACATTGGGTCATTACAGGACATCCCACCAAAATCCATCATAACCGAATTGTCACTTAGTTTACTCTAAAATAAAATACTGCAATGATGACCTCTTCTAGCAATATGGTAGTTATGTTTGTAAGTGTTGATTTCATTGTTTTCCGTAGAATAGGATGGGAATCTCTTAGCAGTTTGAATACCAAGATATTTTCCCTACTTCAATATTACCTAGATCATCTGGTCTATCATTACCCATCTGAAAAGAAAAGGTAATAGCTCAACATTTTGGTATTGGAAATTTTTTATGATGATTTCAGCTTTAAAAGTTCATTATTAGTTTAATAATAATCTTTTTGATGATATTTCTAACTTGAGCTATAGTGATATTGGAATTCCGTTTTGATGCTCAATCTAGCATCATAACATTATTTTCTCTTTGCATGGGAATCAGTGAACTAGTATAGTAATGTGTAGATCTTGTTTGCTACATGGCCATGTAGCCGTCAGATATGTTGACCAAGTAATTTCACATCAAAATGGCGGATTCCATCTCTCTGACCGTCTTAGTATCATTCCCTGCCTTTGCCTTGTTGCCTGATGATGTGTGATCACCCTATTGGAGGAAACAATTAACTGACTGACATAATCTATCAATAGCACTTGAATTTTCTTATGATACTTTGTGTTATTGGTGGTTTTTATCACTATTTTTTATTGTTGGATGATATTTTGATGGCTATTTATTAATTACTGTTAAATTAAGATTTACTAATTAATCTGATGATACCTGCATATAACAAGAATCTAAAATAAAGTTTCCTAGTTCTTTCAATTCTTACCTTTGTTCCCCTTTCATATGCCCTTGCTGCTCCTCAAGTTAGTTGTTACCACCCTTGTCTTTGAGCTAACATCCCTCAATATCTCTCTTTCGAGCATTTAAAATGTAATTCTCAACTCACCTCGAATTGCTAAAATTTATTTTTATTTTAGAAAAAACCATGTTTAATTTTGCTAAAAATGCTCCCTAAATTGTAGGGGAAGAAAACACCAAATTTCTCTCCCGCAATGCATGATCATTTTTCTGCTAATAATTCCATAATTTTGTGTGGAATACAATTTTATTTATCTCACTGAATACATTTTAGTATATTTAATAAATTAAATTTATAATCCTCCATGTGCAATGCATGATCATTTTATGTGATACAATGGAACCAATGCTAGCAGTAATAAGCATGGTTAATTTTGAACTTAAGGAGAAAATAAGGAATATTGGGAAAAACAGTAAAGGGAAAATTCATTCAAAATGTTGAGAAATTACTATGTTCCCTCAGATACATAATGCAACTTCAAGAATCTGTCATTCATATGCTCATCGACTTACCATGTATTATTTTTCCATCTATAACCTGTAAAATTTGCTTACATTTCCTATGTTTTCTGACACATGGTTACTTTTGAGATGCAATCAGAACTTGATGGTCAGAAAGTGTATCATTTATTTGTGGTTCAGGGGAATCTAACTATGTATGCAATTTCTTTTTGAGGTCAAGTAATTTCTTATTGAAAATTAACCAAGATTTAATTTCCAGCTAGTTGTTGATGCAAATATAAATTATGATGCACGAGAGGGAAGGAGCACAGTGGAGGTATATCTATACCCTTAAATCTGAATTTGATGATTAAAAACTATGATTCCATGTTAAAATTATCAACTCAAGTATTTAAGCTTATAGATTTGCTACATGTTCTTGAAAAGTTGGCTTTGACTAACTTTAGCCTTAGCTGAATATTTAGATTTGGCTCGGTCTTCCTCTGTCTAGCCTTTAAGTTAAGTCTTACTTTCTACATTGCAATTTTCATTATAATTGCTTGTGTTCATGCATAAATTATCTCTGGGTTAGGATGATTTACTTCAACCAAAATGATTCAGAAATAATGTCCGTATGTGGCTAAAAGGATGACTTGTTTGTTGGAGTTTTCGTATCACAGGCTAAGAAATGCACTAGACTTGCTTTCTTAAATGTAGTAAATATGAGAATTAGAATTATCAACTCAAGTATTTATGTATAGATCAGCCACACATTCTTGAAAAGTTGGCTTTGTCTAATTATTGCTTTTAACCGAATCATTAGATTTGGCTTGGCATTCCTGTCTAGCCTTTAAATCAAGTTTTACTATCTACAATGCATGGTTCATTATACTTGTTGGTGTTCATGCATAAACTCTCTGTGTTAGGATGTTCTACTTGAACTAAAATGGTGTAAGGCCTAATGTAGCTACATTAATGAATGTTTGTAGATCATTCTATGGAACTTAGATTTTTGTTTCAGTTATTGAATGCACAACACTTGCTTTTTTAGATCTGAATTAGAACTCAAACAGTATTGCTATGAATAATTCTATCAAAATCATGAGGGTTTTAGACATTCATGATAAAATTTGGATCACAATGGTATCAAATTTTAACAAAATAGTGTTAGTAAGCTGATATTAAAATAAAGGTTCACCAAAGCACGAAAATTAGCTTAACACTAATACAAGGTAATTTTGCTTATACTAACTCTCAAAATAATTTCATTTCCAATTTGTTTTTGGAGGATCAAAACTGAAATAAAAAATTCATTAAATCAAAGTTGTTCAACTATATCATTGGCCATCTATTTATAGACTTGCTACTTATGGGTTATTAGTTTTATTGGCACATGAATAACTCAAGTAGCTATCGTATTCATTATGATATTTACTTTCACAGTGTAGACCGCTACCCCCCACTCTATCCCAAAAGAACTTACGGAGGATAGCCTCAATGTCGGAGAGGCAGGAGTTCGGTATCGACTCCACCAGCATCTGGTAGCTGGGAATTATAACAAGTACTGACCTGATCAAACACAATCTGCCAGCAAGGGTGAGGTAATGACTGCTCTAGGAGTTCAACCTGCCATGAACTCGCTCTGTGACAGCTTAAAAATTTGCTCTCCGCTGGGGTCTGCCAGTAACTATAACCCCAAGGTATTTGAGGGACCCTCCTCTCTGGAAACCCAGCTAGATCGCTATACTACGTTGTCTGTAAGCTGGGGTATGTCTGCTAAAGACGATTTATGACTTATGAGAGTTCACAGACTATCCGGTTCAACTCCAGTACTCTGCCAAGATTCTCTTGGCCTCACGACTTCCTGCCATTGAAGCCGATGCAAACAAAATCAAGTCGTCGGCGTACATGAGGTGAGAGAAGGTAGACCCACCTCTATCCATCTGAATGCCGATCAGGTGACCAATTTGCTACTGCCGCCTGACTAGGAGGGAGAAGAGCTCCGAGCACAAAATGAATAGGTAAGGGGAGAGGGGACATCCTTGCCTGAAGCCTCTCCGCCCCACTATCCAGGGAAGTTGGTGCTCGCGAACCAGAACTGAGAATCTGGGGGACTCCGCGCACTGCATGGCCCAATATGTCAACACTGTAGAAAGCCAAATCTCTGTAGAGCCAAACGTAAGCACCCCCACTCCATTCGGCCGTAAGCCTGCTTCATATCCACCTTGATGTCCATATGACCGGCCGTCGAAGTATAATATGAGATACGAGTGAGGATCTTCTGGACCGTGAGACAGTTATCGCTAATATCTCTCTCGGGAATAAAGGCACCCTGTTCTCGGGAGATCAAAGGATGCAGCACTATCTTAAGGCGCATGACCAAAATCTTGGCCACCACTTTATAGACAGTGTTGCACAGACTAATGTGGCGGAACTGCCTCGGAGTGGAGGCCCCCCCTCCTTCGGAATGAAAACTACTAGAATATCTTGCCAGCGCTTTGGCATCCGGTCATCATCAAAGAAATGGTGAACGGTTTCCAGAGTATCTAATCCTAAAAAGTGAACAAATCATCAATTCCGAAGGTCTTAACCAAGAAAACCCTCATGACATTTGCTTTTAGTCTCCTACTGTGAGGACCCGGTGCCAGGTCAGCAGGAGCTAATCTAGCACTAGTTACTTGTGGGATTGCAATAGCAACAACAACAAGTCCTTTAGCCATAATTGAGTGATTTAAGAGACAGATATATAGACATCAAACATAACTTATCTATTCATTAATTTATAAGTCTTGATACAAAAGATCAAAATAAAAGATAAGTTACAAACTCTTAAAAATAGAAAGTGTCAGAAAGAAAGCGGTGGATTAGCAGGTAGCAGTATTAGCACTGTTTAGTTCTTAGCACCTTTCCTCGAGGATGAACTCCTGATCTGGGCATGTTTTCAAAGTGCGGGCATCCGAATACCAATTAGTTGTGAAACTAAGTACTGATAGATGTCATCTTTACAAATGTTAAATAATAAGCAAAATAATTAATATTTGATAAGAAATAAAAGTTGTACAAACTTATCCCTACAAACCTATTTCAATTGCACTTGAAATATAGCATAAAAATAATTGCAGTCACAACATTAAATACATAATTTTAGCGCTTGATATTTAAGGCAAAATATGATTTTGTTGGGAAAGTACAAAATCGAGGAAAAGGGGAGTTCATTTTTTGTTACATATCTCAATTTCACTCTATATCTGCCCTCTCAAAGGTTTATCAGTATAGGCTCCTTATGACTCCCGATGTAGGACAGTCCTATCGTAGCGGTTGTCTGATTAGACAAAAAGTATAAAGCAACATGGAACCCTTGCTTCTCGCTTATCCAAACTTGTTCATATATCATTTTATGTGACTTTAAAAAGCATTTTTATCAAATTTGTGTGATGCTGAGCAGAAAAGCATATTTAAACAAGAGTAATAAAAAACATCTGATACCTTGTTCCATAAGTTCAAAAGTTCAACAGTTCAGACGAGTGACAGTTCGCTCAATCTGCATTTAGGTTTTGGACATATTTTTAAATTAGCTCTTAGCCAATGTTTTTAGGAGTAATATTTAATTTCATTTCGATGATGATCTTCTTTTGCTTTCTCATTATGATTGAATTATTATTTTTAAGATACTGCGATGGCAGTAATATTTATAGCATTTATTAAGTCGCTGAGGATAGAATCATATTGATATAATATTATTATTATCATTATTTAATGATAATAATAATATAAGAATGAAAGAATATAACAGAAATAACTATAAAAAAGAAAATGCTTGAACTGAAATTATAGTCATTTTATAACATATGTATAGTTTTCATTATTAATTAATGAGAACTATATTAATATGAATGACGATATTTTGTCATTATTATTTTCATAATAATGATTATTAAGTAGGTATAAATTAAAAGAACGTTGAAATTTCTCCTCATTCTCTTCCCTTTTTCTTTCTCTTATACTTTTCTTCTTACCTTAGGATTAGGATTGCCGGAAAGCGGAGGGAGGTCGGAGTGGGGCTGCTGGCCGGAATGGGGTGGTCGGACGGCTGCTCGCTGGCTGTTGGCCGGCTGAGGGAGGTTTGCGGTAGGAGGGAGCTAGCTGCTAGGTGGTCGCTGCAGGAGGCTGGCTGGCAAGGGCTGGCTTGAAGGGGGCTGCAGCAGGCTTAGGGCGGCTTCCAGGTTTTGGCTGGCTAGGGTTTGGAGGAGGAGGGGGCTGTGGGGGAATAAGGAAGGGAGGGGGAGGGTTTATGTAGAGGGGGAGGAGAGGAGAGGGGGGCTGGCCAGGTGGGCCGACCAGCCTGCTCCAAAAATGGCGTAGGCGGCCCCTTCTTGGCGCGGAAGGTTCCGCGCCAGTCGCATGTCGGGCGGGTCGCAGGTGGGTAGCAGGTTAGGGGGGGAGAAGAAGGAATTAGGAATTAAAAAAAAATTATATAATTACTTAATATTAAATTATTCGCATTTTTCCACCATTTGACGTCCAAAAATAACGAAACTTGACACCGAGGTGTGTTATGACATAACGTACACCCTCACGCCAAAATTTTTTTGATTCGGATAAATATTTTATTCTTAATTAATTTCTGAATTTTAAAACTTCAAAAATTAATTTCTGAATTTTAAAACTTCAGAATTTGATGAAATTTTTCGAGCAGCATTTAAATAATATACTTAACATAACGACACTGAAATTGATGAATTCTGACACGTATTTCAATATTATTGATTTTTAGAAATTAAATAATTCAGAAAATAAAACGAGAGCTTCCGTTATTCGGATTTCTCCAAAACTAGAGCACTCTGATCTTAAAATTATTTATCTCATGGAAATTTTGTTTCCCGTAATTTGAAATTCCTGAAGGTTCTGATGTCTGAAGCGGGCTCTGACCTAATTTGAAAAATAACGATATTAGTTCGTTGCACCTACTAGCATATGGAAGGTGACCAAATGTTTTTATTCCTAATAAACCATGAAACAGAACAAAAATGCTGCTCTTGAAAGCATGGAGGTTCTTAAAATAAACTCTGCACTTTCAAGTCTATCCATTCAAATAACGAAGCAAAGAGTGCTTTTGGAGAAGGTCTCTGATGTCAAGAAGACTAATGGTCTTGACACTGATGATGTTGTTTTCCCAGCATTAAAGTTGTTCGTCAGGGTAAACAGTGCTGCAATTTCTAGTTCTTAAATGTATGGAAGAGTTCGAAGAAAGGCCAACATCTGGCTATGAGCTGATCAGCCTGAAATTACTCCAATGGTGCCAGGATATGGACCACTAGCTAAAGCTGCAATCCCTATTTGAAACCAATTTGTACTTTAAGATGTGTATCAGATGATGAATCTGATTTTGTTATCTAACAACAATTTTTGGAGTCACATTGACAAGCACTCCCATTGGAGAAGGATAAGTCTTTCTCCTAAGATCTATAAGTTTTGAACGCGGTTAAGGAAACTACATAAAAGACTAATGGAATATCCACTAATTCAGGAAATCGTATAAATTTCTAGAATGGTCAGAAGCATGCCCAAAATATGCAGCAACTAAAGAATCAAGAATCCATTGAACAAAGTTCATTGAGTAAGAGACTAATCAGTGAATGCCCTATCTTAACATCCAAACATTAATGTTTGGAGATCCAATGTGGGAAGGCCCTGATCAGAAGTTTGACACCCAAGTCAAAACATCATTAGAGTCATGAAAATCTAATTTGCAATGAAACTCTTGGGTTATCCTAAATTACACTGCATAATCAACTCAACAAACATAATAAACTCAACAAAAACAAGATTAAATAGCAGAATCAAGTTTCATGTCCCCATAATACATTGGAAGCGACAATTTGCTATTGGATAGATGAATGACAACAAAGTGTCATATTTTGATGAACAAAGGTATGGTGAAGAATGAAACAGAAAGCCACCTAGTGGTCGAAATAGTTTGCATGGCTGAGCATGCTTGTAATACTCTTGCTTAATGAGTATATGAGGGAACGAGTAGTAGAAAGCATATGTCTACCTCAAAACCAGGAGAAAATCTTAATGGAGAAGAAGATGAACAAGAGGAAGATTCCCTGCATGATGAAGAGTAGATGATGTTGGAAGAACTTGGGAAAGTTTGTCGCATTTTCTCCAAGAAAAAATGTTGTATTGGGGGACATTTGCGATAAGGAGATCAATCGGGACGATCCCATTCATCCTTCATCAATGCATGGATTATAGTAGAAACAGGTAAAAGCATTTAATAAACAGTGATGTGCAACCATTCACTATTTACAAGGTGGAGTTATATTGGAAGAAAGAAGTAGGAGAGACAAAGCACTCAACCAGCAAATACACATACAGGGTCCTCAGGATCCAAGGTAAGAACCAATAGCTACAAAAGATGGGCAATTCAATGAATTACCTGCAGTGTAGAAGAAAGAAGTCCCTCAATTGGGAAGTGATACTGAAGATATGAGGTTAAATAATTCATTTTCCAGTTTAAAGAACGCTTCCATTGTTAAAAATAAAATGAGCTTATTCTTGAATGTTTAATAAAAGATAAATAAAGCCTATTTTCTTATTAATAGGGTGATTTTAATGCCATCTTTAATGCTACTGAGAAGAGAAGTAGGAGAGACCCAAATGTTAATATGATGGATGAATTTGCTAGTTTTATATTTGATTGCAGTTTAGCTGATGTTGGTTTTTAATGGTTTGTTTTTCACTCAGACTAATGATCCATTTGGAAATGGTTGAATAGGGTGTTACTGTCTAATCTTCGGATCAACTTTTTATTCCACTTCCAAGGCTTCCCATTTTAATAAAAGATTCAGATCATTCTCTTCTCATAGTTACAACTTCTTTAATTTCTCCCCTTAAAATTGCAAATTATGTGGACGGTCATAATATTATACTCGTTGATGTGTCTGAAATCCGGAAACAATCTATTCATGGTATCACTTTTACATAGTGGCAAAAACTGAAAGCTCCACAAACACCTTAGTAATTGGAATGAAAATGTTTTTGAAATTATTTTGAAAATGTTAATAAAGCTGAAAGAAAACTAATGAAAAGGAAGTTTGGTTACTCTCATATGGCCTCCTTAAAGATAGAATTGCTTGGAAAAAGGCTTCTGCCAACTTAGCTCATCTTCTGCATCTTGAAGAAATTTACTAGAGCGAGTAAACTTCCCTTAAAAATTTTAGAGGGGAAAGGATTATGAAATATTTCCATACTCTAGTTAAACATAAAAGAACTAATAATTATATTCATAGTATTAAGGATGGAAATATTTGGCTCTCTAATCACGATGACATTCATAATTCTACAATATGTTATTTTTTTGAAGCTCTCAGGGAAGTAAATTTTTCGGCCTTAAACTTTGATGAAAGTATTATCCTTAGCCTTATTTCTTTTGAGGACAACACTAACTTAAACAAACATCCTACTGTTGTGAAAGACGGTCATAGTGTAAGCATAAATAAATAAAAACATCTATAAATTATCAACAGGGATCAAACTTCACGGTGTCATCAACGAGGAGGTCTAAGAGCCTCCCGGGGAGCACATCTCCCCTAACAAAAGAAAAATCGCCTTGTCAGGCTAACATAGAACAAAAATTTGCCACGCGATTCGCATCACACGAACGGTGAACAAAAATCACACAAGGAAAGTACAGCAAGAAAGCAAGGTGATCAATCATTCCTTTGGGTAGGCGCCGCTGTTGTTGCAACTTGTCTAGGAGCAGCTCCTCTCCGTTGATTGTTGGCGAGGGGGGGACTGCTGGTGCTGAGCTCTGGTTTGGGACAGATCTTGCCCCAAGAATAATATCTCTGTCAATTGTCTTCTTGGCAATACAGAAATGAAAACCATGATCGGAGCGCCCACAGGTAAAACAACGGTTCTGCCTGTGATGACACCTCCCAATCGGGTGAGGTTGATTACAAGCTAAACTTTCGTTGGTCTTGGGAGCTTCCGCAAACATTTTGTATGCCTTGGCTGGTGGAGGGTAACGAGGACGCTTGAACGCCTCTTGGTCCCTAGCGGAAGTGATTGGCCTTTTTCCTTGTCTTTCCGCGATCACTTGCTCGTTATGTTCAAGCATTGTTGCACAATCTAAAAGCTTAGCAAACTTTGTATTCTTAAGCGAAATCAGATTAGTGTGAATGCTGCTCTTTAATCATTCCAGGAACTTATTGCTCCTTGTTGCTTCACAATCAACTAACTTAGGTGCATAACGAGAGATTTTTGTGAACTCTGTCTCGTAGGTTGCCACCGATCAATTATCCTGAGTTACTTTTATAAATTGGCTCTCGAGTATCCTCTGCACTGACTCAGGAATGTAGCGGCATCTGAACGCTGCCGTGAATTCCGCCCATGGTATATCCTCCAAACAGATACCCTCAAAGCTGATTTCATAGGTTATTTTCCACCACCTTTCAGCTTCATCTTCTAGCAAATATTTTGCTAGTCTAACTATTTCGTTTGCAGGACACTTTAAGCTGTCCAACTTGCTTTCAACTACTTGGATCCAATCCTCGGCTTCCATGGGTCGGGCTGAGTCGTTGAAGGTAGGAGGATTTAGTTTAAGGCTTGCAAGGCATCATCTACTAGCAGTCTTTAACCATGTGGGGGATCTGGTGCGAGCAGGAAGGTAGAGGTTCTCCCCTGGTTCGAAAGGGCTAGCAATATAGCTTCCAATAGTATGTCCGTTCTATTGTCTGTTGTTGCTGAAAAAATTGTTGTTTTAACTGGGATTGCGGAGGGTACTGCGAGGAAGGCTTCGTCGGAATCCATCGGTTGGAAATGATTAATAAAAACTTGTAGCTAGAAAAGGTTGCGTCTAATTGAATACATAAACAATTATTTGCAACAATAAATAAAGTTTACAATTTTTTTATTCAAAAATTTTCCATTATTAAAAGATTCATATACAAAAAAGAGGTGCATTAACAGTAGAACTAATTATTTACTGAATGCATATCCTCTAAGGATATTCATGGGATACAAGGTCCGATTTCAATTTTTTTTTCTACACATATGAGGAATCAGAACTACTTGATCCTTTTTGACAAGGACTCCTAGTGGTTCCCAACTTTCCTCTTTCCTTTAGAAGTAGAAGCTGTCGTGCTGTTGGTTTTGATAAACTTTTTTCAGGTTATGAATTTCATTTTGTAGTTGAACAACTTGCTGTTTTTGTATGTCATCTTTTCTTTTTACTTTTCATTCTGAAGTAAACATTTATCATGTAAGGCACCCTTCAGTTTCTGAACTTTCCATTTCTAATTCTCTAATCCTTTTACTGGATACTGATGCCCACCAGGCTAGGGTACTCTCCACCTCATTTGTGCTAAGCTTAGTAACTTCGGAATGCGAGGAGTCACCATCACTACCTTCATCCTCGAAGTACTCATTCATTTCGTTTTTGAGATCCATATAGATTTATAAAGATAAGATGAATAATAACATCAGATATATTGTACTAGCATTTCTAAGTTCTACTTATAACAATGAATGGAAAGTTATTTAATATTTTTAAAGTTCTCAATCCCTCTTAACTTCTCACAGAACTGATTTATCTTACTAAATGATAATTCTATTATTTTTAGAATGGATATATCTTTGTATTTATATGTATATTCTTTTCTTTCAAATGTGCTCAATCTTGTTCTGATACCAACTGTAATGGCCCGATGCCGGTTCAGCGAGAACTATCTCGACATTAGGTATTCACAAACTGCAAAATTCTATTAAGCAATTTAAAAGAGAAGGGATACATATATAAAGGCCAAATGATATTTCTCATTCAATAAAATTCCATATTAAAAAAATAGCCAACGTACATCTCGTACAATGTTCATCATTTTGAAACAAAAGATAAACTGAAATAAAAATAAATTAAATTAAAAATAAAGTAGCACCGCAGATCCATCAACAATTTGAAAATTTATGAATTAAAGTTCTCGTTCGAATTCTCCCAGAAGTACCTGACCTGGTATTATAAAGAAAATAATACCGAGATTGGAATTCCCAGTAATTAGAGAATACTGTAAGTACCGCAGTAAATAATAAAATATTATCTTTTATAATTGCAGAGATGCGATTAGCAGAAAAAGTATGTGATAAAATGTAGGAAAAATAAGGCAATAGCGCAAAAAGTATTATCACAAAGATGTATGTTACTGATATTATTTTTTCAATAACCAACTATATATTTCTGATGCCATTTTTCAGTAACCAACCACGTACGTTACCAATGTCATTTTTTCAGTAACGAACCACGTACGTTACTGATGTCATTTTTCAGTAACTAACCACGTGCGTTATTTATGTCATTTTTTCAGTAACCAATCACGTTATAAAAGGATGTTGGTTTCAAACAATTAACCAAGCATAAATATGAATTTGGTTCAAAGCGAAGCTAAGTAGCTGTAAAGTGCAAAATGTAATACATGTATAATATACTGGGTATCTTTTTCTTTAAGTTCAAAATGCAAGTTGATTTAATATGCATAAGTTTTGATATTTGAATTAGCCTTTTTTAGCCAACAAAGTAATATGATATGCTTAGGAATATTATTATCTTCTTTCTATTTTGTTTTTGTTTCACTCTCTTCTTGATAGAAGACATAATTTTAAGTTACTGAGGATATCAATAATATTTATAATAGCATTATTATTATATTATTTAATAATAATAATGATAATAATAATATATGAAAGAAAATACAGAATAGAAATGACTAAATTAAAATTGACAGAATGAAAATAACAGTTATAATATAATATTTTTACTATTATTGTTATTAATCAATGACAACAATAATAATGCAAATGACATATTAGAGATAGTATAATTATTATTATCATGAAAAGAAAATAAAGAAAAAAAGAAAAAAAAAATTCTCCTATTTCTTCGGATTTTTCTTTTCTCCTCTCATATAGGGTTAGGGTTGCTGGGAGTCAGATGTAGCTAAAGGGGGTTGGAGGGGTCACCGGAGTGGGGAGGCCGGATGGTTGGCTGAGGGCTGAGGGTGGGTTGAAGGAGAGCTGGCTGAAGGAGTTTTAGGTTTAGTGAGGGATATGGGGTATATATAGGAGGAGGAATGAGAGGAAGAGGGGACGGCCGGCCAGCTGGGGCCGCCGATCTGTTGTCGATCAGTCGCCGACCAGGGTGGCGCGCGTGCGGCTCTGTCCGCGTACGTCTGCGTCCGACTAGTAGGCTTCGTCGAGCGACAGAGCTTGCGCCTTGGCGTCGGGAGGATAGAGGAAGAAAGGAAAAAAACTTAAATAATTATTTAATTAAATTTTTTTGCATTTTTTCATCATTCGACTTCCAAAAATAATGAAATGGACATAGAGTTGTACAATGAGACAAACTTTCTCGTGCCAAATTTTTTGATTCGGAGGAAATATTTTATTTTAAAATAATTTCTGGAGTTTGAAACTTCAAAAATTATCATGATCGAATCGGAGCTCCAAATTTGATGAAACTTTTAGCGTAACCTTTAAATAATATACTTTACCTAATGACATAAAATCGATAAATTTGGACTTATATTTAATTTTCTCAAAATATTGAATTTAAAAAATTCAGAAATTAAAAGCATTGAGTTTTCGTTATCCCGGATTTCTCCCAAACTAGGGCAATTTGATCTAAAATTAATTCTTACTAATGGTATTTTTGGTTTGCCATAATTTGATCCCCAGGATCCTGATTTCTGAGTTGGGATTTGACATAATTTGCAAAGTAACGACACTGGGTCGTTACAGGCAGAGTCTGAGTCACCATGGGTACAGTCTAGAATCAGATTATCTAGGCAATCTCTTATGGGACTAGAGGTGCCCCCACTTCCTTTAAAAGAATTAAAAAATACTTGACGAATCTGCTCTGGGTCAGACGAGAACTCCCGGAATTCCTTCTGAAGCGCAAGCATGGTGTTCGATTTCCTACATGTGCCTGCAGGCCGCTGAAATACCACCGCGGTGTACGTGGTCACCATTAGAGAGCCACCGCGCCTTGGTACGCTGCTGCCACTAGCTCCACCATCCCTCGCCTCCACTAGCTCGGTCACTCGGAGAGCGCTGTCACCAGCTCGCCATCCTATTGTTGAGGAGATTAAGGCTGCTCTTATCTCTTTGGATGATGATAAGTTGCGTTTGGACTTGATGGCTTCTCGGTTCTTTTTTTTTTTTTCAAAATTGCCTAGGACATACTGATATCCTGAATGCTATTTGTCATTGCTTTAATGATTTTCATTTACCTAAGCTCTTTACTTCTACGACTATTATTTTTATACCTAGAGTAACTCTTGCACTTCATGGAAAGCCTTTAGGCCTACAAGTCTTTATAACTTTTTACAATAAATTATCTCCAAAATTTAAATAATAGATTGGCCCGTTCTCTTACCAAACACTATTTCTTCTAACCAATTGGGCTTCATTCAAGGTAGATATATTATAGTGATAATATCTTATTAGCACAAGAGGTTCTCCCAAAACATTAATAAAAAGATTGTGGTTTGTAATATGCTTATCAAGCTTGATACTCTAAAGCCTATGATTCTATTAAATGGAACTTTCCTTGAAAAATCCTTGAAGCCTTTTGTTTTTTTTGAGGATTTCATTAAAATGGTTCAAAATTGTTTTAACAATTGCTAGTTTTCTATCCTCACTAATGGTGTTAAAATTGGTTTTTTCAAAAAGTATTAAGTTCCTCTGACAGGGAGACCCCATAATCTCCATCCATGTTTATCAAAGTGGTTGATTACTTCTTTAGGAATATGACTCATTTGTTTGCTAATTATCCCTCTATGTACTTTAAAACAAAGTCTCTTTGGGGTGTCACATTTTGCATTTGCTGTGACTTGCCCTTACTTGTGAATGGGAATAAAGCCCCTTTGAGAAGACTGATGGGTCTATTACTCCACGTTATGATTGTCTCTAAGTTGAGTATTAATAAAACTAAAAATTTTTGTCCCTAAAATGTTTAATGAAGTTATATGTAGATGAATCTCAAATTTCACTAGTTTTACTCAAAAGATTTTGCCTATAACTTATCTGGGTATGCTTCCTTTTAGAGGTGCTAACAAGGCCATATATTATGCTTATGATTTAATCTCTAAAATAAATAATAAATTCAAAAGTTGGGAGCATAAAGTCCTTACTCTTGGTAGTAAAGCCACTTTACTCAACAACATTCTTTGTTCTATACCTTTACATCTTATTCAAATTTAAACCCCCTAGAGCAGTTGTGAATTGAATTAAAAGAATTATTAATAAATTTATTTGGGGTTCTAATTAGAATTAGAAAATTCTTTGGGTAAATGCAAGGACCTCTGTCTTTTTATTGAAGGTGGTATGAGCTTTAGAACTCTTAATGGTCTTATTAAAACTTTCATCATAAAATTTTGGTGATATTTAACAAAATAGAAGTCTTTGGTCTAGCTTCATTAAAGATAAATACTATAAAGACTCTCACCCTCTTAGTATTAAACCTAACACGTTCATTCTCCTTTGTTTGAAAGAATCAATAAATTTAAACATTTGTTTGAAGACCACATAGTTTGGATCATTGGTGTTGGTAATATTTTCTTTTGGCATGAAGGTTTGGTAAACAATGCCTTGCCATTCAGTTCCCAAATTTAACTTGTATTTTCTCTAAAGTGAATGAATTCTACTTGGGCACTAAACCGTGATAAAATCAGAGAAGTCCTTAATGGCAACACTTATATTTTAGAGGAAATTGTTTCTAGTCCATTCAATATTAATGATAATAACACTGATTTGGAAAGGCTTGTCTCCTCCTCACATTGTTTTTTCAAGCATGCTTATAATACTATTCGAAATGTGTGTGTAACTATTTTATTATGAGTGATATTATTTAACATAAAGCCATTAGACCTTCCATATCTTTCTTCTGTTGGAGAATGCTTCACAAGTAGGCTACTGTTGATGAAATTCTTATCCAAAAGGTTCTCATATTACATCTAGATGCTTTGTTGTCTATCTACCTGTGAAACTTGCGACCACATCTTTATCATGGTGAAAAGGCTAAAGATATTACAAGGAGATATGCTCCTCAGGAGGCTTTTAGACCTTCTTGTGTAGGATACTGTAGAGTTTGATCCCGGTTGAGTTTTGTATGTTGATATTATTTATATATGCATAAGCTACGGCTGTATTCATGATAAGGCTAAAGATATTTGAACTTATTTTGCTAATATGTTTGGTTTTAAGCTTAAATTCAATCTTAGTTTTGGTGTCTTTTTGCTTGCTTGGAGGGGAGCGTCTAAGATAACTGTGTTACTTGAGGTCACAACAGGTTGATTCTTCTTGCTTTTATCATTTGGCACATTGGGGACAAAGAAATATAGTCAACACAAGAATTTCAAATTTAATATTAGTAGAGGTATTTAGAAAATATTCATTCCATTGAACTAATCTCTTTAACTATAGAAATTTTAGAGATGGTGTAAAAGGTTGTTTAACATCTATAATACTACTAATGAATATAAGTGTTGTATTGTTAAGTGGTTTAAAAGTCTTCTTTTGGTGACTTCAAGTTAAATGCTGATTGGTGCTATAAAATGAGTATTGGACTTCAACTAGTGGTGGTCTTATTTAAAACCATACTGGTAAAGTTATCCTCATTGCTTACAAAAAAATATTGCCAACTCTTCCTTTTTGGCCTAAAATAAATACTGTCTTTGTGGGGCTTACCTAGTGTAATGAGATTGGCCTCACAATATATGGGTTGAATGTAATGCTTTAAGTCTAGTTCAAATCATCAAAACTGGTGCTTTGGGTGATTGGAATTTATGCTATTATATGAAAAGAATTTATTTGCTCAATCATATTTATTATAGTGTCACACATGTTTGGAGAGAATGTAACTATGTAGCTGATTGATTAGCCAATAGAGGCACTTAAAGTAAGATTCTGACTATTACATGATTGCCATCTTCCATCCCTTTTAAAAATCCATATGTATGTTGGATCATTTGCAATTACTGTGTAAAGGAAAGTATTTTTTAGGTGTGTTTGTCTAACCCTTATTGGGCTCTTTGAGCCCCAGGCTGGTATGGGTTTTATTACAGGTAATCTTGGTTAGTATACACTACCCATTGCTGCTGAGCTTAGATACATACCTATGGTTTGGTTTTAAGTCAGTGGTAGCAGTGGGAGTTTTCACTAGACTATCTGGCTAGTTTTAAAGCCCTTTTGCAATTCTATTTAATTCACACTTATTTGACTTTTAATGGAATTCATATTTCTTAATCAAAGTTAGCGAGTTCTCAAGCTTTTGCAGGTTTGCAAATTGTGGAGAACCTACTGGGTTACATAGAGCCTAAAATATGGCCTAAAGCTACTTAATTTTAAATTATTTCACCCTTTTGTTTTTTCATTGTTTTATCGTTTCCCTTTTATTTGTTTCTTCTTTTTCATTTGAGCTTCACCTCTGCAGCTTCGCTTGCTTTTGATTTTTAGATATATAAGTAGTTTGATCCTCTTTGATTGGGGGTATGTTGCCACTTTGAATAGGTAAAAGTCCTACATTTATATTTGAGCTTGTTTCTGATCGTAATAAGGTATCTAGTTTGTGGGAGACTTTGAAACAATCCCTACCCCTTGTAGGCTTTTTTGGTATTCTTTTATCTACTAAGTTCCTTAAAGCAACCTCTAGTGATAAAAAATGACCCGGCTTTTTTCTATGGATATTGATTTACTTTCTCCCCAAACAGTTTGCCTAAATATAAAATTTTGAAGACTTTGATTTGGACGGCACAACTGATAAAAAGCTTTCAAAATTTTGATGACATCTATCTCCAGCTTATATCAAGACGTTAACTTCTTTGTTGATTCCTATGAGATCAAAAACCTTTTATTTCCCTCAACGGAGAAATTACAAGGAAAATATGATCACTATGTCTAACAATTTCTTCGAAAATTTAAGTCAATCAAGTATAAATCAGAATGGGAAAATGATGTAGATGATAAAGAAATCTTGTTGATAATTCCAAGATACTTTTCATTGACTCTAGATAGGATTGTTGAAAAGCAAATCCCCATGTGGTAGAGTCAGTTATGAGCTCGACATTTTAGTAAGCTATGGAGTACAGATAATACTCAAATAGCTAACCTAAATGGAATCTTCACTGATAGTATTGGTTATGATCAAATTGTTGGTTCATCCAAAGGTTCTTGCTATACAATAACAAAAGGTAAACCAACTCATCTAAAAATGAGGATACTTGAGGAGTTTATAATGTATGTTAAAAATGCCTTGAAGAAACTTGAAGAAGATGACCAAGCCATGATAGAAGACCTTCAAGAAGTTAATCTTGCCATAGAGAAGAGTTGAGATTGATATATATCAGCATGCTATCCCATGTGAAAAGGCTGAGGAGTTGAAGATCTTGCTCAAAGAATTCTGAGATTTTTTTTCTTGAAATTATATTGAACTGCCATAATTATCTCTAGATGTGATTGTTCATAAACTATTCATAGGGCTGGCTTCGAGTTGAGTTTAATTTGAGTTAGGCTCAACTCGAACTTGAAAGTTTTTGAGTTTAGCTTTACTTGAAATTGACTCAAACTAATTCATTTTGAGTCGAGCCGGTTTAACTCAATGATTTGATTTCAAGTTCAAATTTGAGCCAACTCAAAAAACTAAATAAAGTTAAATGGAAGGGATTCAAATCCATGATCTCTTCTTTACAAATTATGGCACAAACCATCTCAGTTAGGTACTGGCTTAGTAAAAGAAGAGTATGCAAAATATATTTATTGATTTTGGGCCCAACTCAAAAATAACATAAAAATAAATTAGAAAGGAGAACTGATTCAAACCCATAACCTTTATTTCACATATCCAGCCTCAAGCTAGCTACTCTAAAGTTACAATTTGATTATGAATGCTTATTAAATATATTTATTATTAATTTCGAGTATACTTTAATGATAAATCTCGAGAATCGATCTAGGTTTGAAATCAACTTGAAAAAATTTCGAGTCTAAAACTTGACTCATGACTCGACTCGAAATTTCGAGTCAGTTTTGAGTCGAGTCTAAATTTGAGCGGTTTTGATTCGTTCTGGAGGGAATGAAAACTTCTATCTTCCGGAGTTCCTCCTAGCATGAGGTGGAAGGAGGTGACCATTAATAGCATGGCACTCCTTCCCCTGGTAGTTCTTTCGACCCATGCCAAAATATTGTCCTAACTTTGAAGAAGCATCAACTTGAAGTGTAGGTTGTCTCAGCAATATTGACAGGTAGAGGCCTGTCTACTCTGTCTAAGGGTGACTTGTTGCTATCCATTTAGCCTAAAACTGAATTACAGCACTATATTGTATGATTATAGAAATAAGTGACCTTAAGCATATATAAACTTCTCAACTTAAAGAAAAAGACCATACCCACTCTCAAAATATACTTATTGACTATATTTTGATTATTACTCTAAATTTCTCAACCACCTCTTATACCGTTATAACATCTAGCTGGATCAGAATGATGAAAATACTTCAAGTAATGAATAATCAAGTAAGCATTCACATAAGGCTTATTAATAAATAAATAAAGTTCAACATAGAAAAAAAATGTCCAAAATTAAGTCTAAGAATATAATACTAAAAAATCTTTTATGGATCAATCTGGATTATCTGATGATGCTATTAAAGAGCTCTCTCAAACCAAAAGTAGCTACTTTCACTCCTACAAGTTGGGAGCTTGATGTATGTCATGGTTTGCACTAGACTAGATTTTTGCTCAAGTTGTTGGAGTTTGTAAGCTGATTGTAACGACCCAATGTCGTTATTTTCAAATTTGTCGAGCCCGCTTCAGACATCAAAACTCCCGGGAATTTCAAACTAGGGCAAACAAAAATACCCTTAGATAAGAATAATTTTTAAGATCAAAGTGCCATAGTTTGGGAGAAATCCGAATAACGGAAGTTCCCGCTTTATTTTTGAATTAATTAAATCCTAAAAATCAAACATTGAAATACGTTGTCGGAATTCATCTATTTCAGTGTCATTGTGTAAGTATATTATTTAAAGGCTGCTCGAGAAGGTTTCATCAAATTCTGAGCCCCGGATTTATCATGGTTAATTTCTGAAGTTTTAAACTTCAGAAATTAATTAAAAATAAATATTTGTCAGAACCGAAAATTTTCGGCGCGAGGGTGTTCGTCATGTCATAACATACCTCGGTGCCAAGTTTCGTTGTATTCGGACGCCGAACTGCGGAAAAAGTATTATTTAAATTTTTTTTTTTTTTTATTTACCTTCTTCCCCCTCTGTTCCCCCCCCCCCCCCGCCTGTTCCACGACCTGCTCTCCCGACAGCATCTGGCGCGGAAGCTTCCGCGCTAGAAAGGGGTTGCCTGCGCCGTTTTTGGCGCAGGCTGGTCGGCCCACCTGGCGGACCCCCCTCCTCTCCTCTTTATAAGCCCTCCCCTTCCTTCCATTTCCCCCCACAGCCCTCTCCTCTTCCAAACCCTAAACCTACAACCTCTCCTCCCCTCTTGCAGCCCCTCCTCCCCCTCACAGCAGCCCCTTCCACGGCAGTTGCCCCTCAGCTTGCTGCCAGCCCAGCCCTCTCCTGCCAGCCAACCGCAAGCAAGCCGGGCCTCCAGCAGCCCCCGGCCAGCCCTCCAAGCGGCAGCCGGCCAACCCGGCAGCCCTCTCCGGCCGCTGCCAGCTTGCTGCAGCCCCCGGCCAGCCGTCCGGCCACCCCGCTCCGGCCTCCCCTCCGTTTTCCGGCAATCCTAATCCTAAAGGTAAGTTGATAAATTTAAAAGATAGAAAAAGAGGAGAGAAAAGAGGAGAATTTTTCTATGTTCCTTTAATTATTATACCTACTTAATACTTATTATTATGATAATAATGAGGATATAATATGTCATTCACATTAATATGATTCTCATTAATTAATAATGAAAAATATACATATGTTATAAATGATTTTTAATTCAGTTTAAGTGTTTTCATTTTTAATAGTCATTTTTAGTATTGTTCTTTCATTCTTATATTATGATTATCATTAAAATAATGATAATAATAATATTGTATCAAATATAATTCATATCATCAGCAAATAAGAACGCTATAATAAATATTACTGTCATCGCCAGTACCTTAAAAATCAGACTTCAATCATATTTGAGAAAGTGCAAAGAAAGGACAATCGAAATGGAAATAAATGTTACGAGCCTAAAAATATTGTCTAAGAACTAATTTAAAAATATCCAAAATCTAAATGCAGATTGAGCGAACTATCACTCATCAAAACTGTCGAACTGTTGAAACCTTTGAACTTAAAAGAATAAGGTACCAGATTGTCTTTATTACTCTGTTTAAATATATTTTTCTGCTCAGCATTGCCACAAATTTGATAAAATCGTTTTTTAAAGTCACATAAACTGATATATGAATAAGTTTGGATATGTGAGAAGGGGTTACATGTTGCTTATACTTTTTGTCTGATCAGACAACCGTTAGGACGGAGCTGTCCGACTTCGGGAGTCTAAGAGTCTATACTGATAAGTCTTTGAGGGGGCAGGTATAGTAGGGAAGTTGAGATATGTAACATAAAAAAATGAACCCCCTTTTCCTTGATTTTGTACTTGCCCAACAAAATCATATTTTTGCCTCAGATATCAAGCGCTAAAATTATGTATTTATTTTTGTGACTGCAATTATTTTTATGCTAAGTTTCAAGTGCAATTGAAACATGTTTTGCAGGGATAAGTTTGTACAACTTTTATTTCTTGTCAAATATTGATTATTTTGCTTATTATTTAACATTTGTAAAGATGACATCTATCTGTACTTAGTTTCACAACTAATTGGTATTCGAATGCCCGCACTTTTGAAACGTGCCCAGATCAGGATTTCGTCCTTGAAGAAAGATGCCAAGAACCAAGCAGAGTTGATACTGCTTCCTACTGATCTTCCGCTTTCCTTTTTGACTCTATATTTTTAAAAGTTTGTAATTTTTCTTTATTTTAATCTATGTATCCAAGACTCATGAATTAATGAATAAATGAGTTATGTTTGATATTTATATATTTGTCTCTTAAATCACTCATAATGATCCTGCGGCCTAGAGGACTGGTTGTTGCTTGTTGTGTATTGTTACTTTTTCCACACAGCAAACCGGTGCTGGATAGCTCCCGCTGACCCGGCATCGGGTCCTCACACTGATCTATGCACAATCTGGGAAGGATCACTGGCAAGCAGTGCATGGGGAGTTTTTTTGGGTACCTGAAAGGACCAATTGGTTGTTGGCCTATATTTTTAGAAAGCGTTGTGATACGTGATTCTGGGACTCCGACTACGCCGGAGGATTTGGATCGAAGGCGATCAACAACTGGTTATGTATTCACTATACACAGGTGGTCCAATAGGTAGAGGTCAACTCTTGCAGTTCTACAGTTGCTCTGTCTATAATAGAAGCTGAATATATGGCAGTTACTGAAACGTTCAAGGAAGGCTTATTTGGATGAAATATTTGCTAGAAGACTTGGGTGCGAAGCAAAAAGAGGTATTAGTACTTGTGATAGCCAGAGCGCTATATATTTGGCTACTAATTGGTTTGTCACGCTTGCACAAAGCATATTGACGTCCGACACCATTTCGTTCGAGATGTAATTAAAGAAGGTGAGATCTTACTGGAGAAGATCGACACTAAAGATAATCCCACGGATATGATGACAAAGGTGCTCACTGTTCAAAGATTACCCCATTGTAAAACCATGGTGAATTTGGAGAAGCATTTATAGGCTTCTCATTTGTTGGAAACTACGAACGGCTTGATTCCTTTGGGAGGGGGATATGTAGACAACCAAGTTTGTGTAGCTACATTGATAGAGAGCTTAAAGGAGTCAGCTCTCATGTGGAGCACATGAGATCTGAGGTGGAGATTGTTAAAAAAAAAGGGGGAGTTGTTTGGAGGCAGACGCTACGATGCGCTGCAGCGGATTTGACATTGTAACGCACTGCAGCGGATTAGGCGTTATGGCGCGCTGCAATGGCAGGCTACTCGAAACCCAGGCGCTATGGTGCGCTGGAGCGCCTGGCGAAAATTTGCTTCAGTTCGGATTACACTCTAAGTAATTTGGAGGGCTTTTTGGACCTTTTAGGGTCTGAAAATGAGCTGGGTACTTAAGGAAATATATTGGAGGAGTTTTTTATACTTCCATTCTCATTTTGCAGAGACATTAGCTGTCGTGAAATTTTTGGGTGGCTGCTCTATTAAGGCAAGAAGAGAAAGCTCCTTGAGGTTTTGTAAGGGTTTGTAAACCCTAAACTCATTGTAACTTCTCTCTACATAGTGAAATCTTTGCACTCCTCCTCGTGGACGTAGGTGTTAGCACCGAATCACGTAAATTTTTTGTCTTGTGGCTGTGATTATTTGCATGCAATTATTTCTTGCTGTATTATATTTTTCTCAACATCTCAAGTATTGTTCCGCATTGATTTATACCTTAAAAAATCCCAACACATGTTTCATGCTATATGATTTACTTTAGCCGATGTATTCATTTTATTTGTTAGTCTTTTTTTAATTTTAGCTTTTACTGCTCTTAACATGTCATTTGAATCACTTGAACATGTTCTCATTATTATTATTAAGTAGAAATTGTATTTATCTATTATAAGCAATTTTTATTAATATTTCTCAGTTCAAGATTAGTAACACATAAATTCACTAATTTGATCTAGCCCTTGGCAAATTCAGTACATGTTTTTTTTTTTTTTTTTTGATATTATGGTTCACCTTTTCATTGTGTCTGAATTCTTTCTTATTTTGTGCAATACAAAAACTTTGTTATCAAATTTTTTAATTAAATTTGTGAATTTTTAGCTATCTCTTATTATTTGGATGACATGACTTCAGCGTTAAATGCTATGTCATAATTTTCATTGTCCGACCTTTATTTCTCGGTGTTTTTCAGGACGGGATGTGACAAAATTGATATAAGAGTCATGGTTGAATTGAATTTAAGTTAATGAAGAGCTAATAAGGTTAATCAATTTCTTTATCCTTCTTAAGAACTTAATCCCCTTCAAACAGTGCCCTAAAGTTTAAAACCTCTAATTTTTGGATAAAAGGATATTATACTGTTTTAATAATAGGTCCCTAAAGTTCTAACAGAATAAAAACTGAATCTTTAAACAATGACACTGTTTCTTACACAGCAGTTTTAAACTAATGCTTCCCGTGCAATAACTTCATGACAATAATTACCTCAAACCAACTCTCGGTCTACCAAATTGTTAAGAGTGCTTGTGTTTGTTTTTAACAGTTCCCTTTCACACACCCTTCCCAGACGTTGCCCAAAATTTTCTAGTAACTTAAATGTATTATTTTATTTGTCTAAGCGTGGTACTATGACAAGGTGAGCAGAGGACCAATACAATTAATCTAATGTTTGTCTAGAAATTGTTTTTATGGTTCTAATTCTGTACATATGCATCGCATTTAGTTTAACCTACCACATTACATTACCAATGCATTAAGATAGTTCTGATTTTGTTTTCGTATGTTTCATTGAATCACTCTGATTTAAGATAGTTCTGATTTTGTTTTTGTATGTTTCATTGAATCACTCTGATTTTTTGTATCTGATACATTCTGCATAAAGTTGAATACCTTGTGCCGGTCATTCTTATCAAATTACCGTACATTCGATTTTTATTAAACCAGGTCTTAGTTAAGTTCATTCTTACATATGTTGTTTAAGTCTTCTTGAATTACAAAATTCAATTAGCCGTTGTAGGAGAATTAACTCTCTTTTGCAGGTTGGAGACTGTACGAGTAATGCTTTGGAGGGAAAGACTGCATGCACAAGATTCTTAAGAATTAGTACTAATGGAACTCATAGTGTGGTTATCTGTAAACCTGTTACTGGTCGTACTCATCAGGTAATATTTTTCTTATAGTTCTCAAGAAGTTATTCATAGAATAAGTTATTGTAGGTTCCCTTTTGTGGAATTTGATAAAATTCTCTTAGTTTAACCTTTGAAATTACTACTTTGAAAACCATTAGGATTAGGAGGACATTCAAACAATAGCTGTGTCCTTCGTTTAGGAATCGTGCAACTGAACATTTACATATGATTTGTATATGAACAATGCTTAAAACTAATATAACATTTTTAGAGCAACTATAGCCTTAACCTTCATCAATTTCATCCACCAACAAATCAAATTATGCACTCTTCAATGTCTGATGATTTCTAAAGTCAACATTGCATTTGGCTTATTTCATAAACTCCAACTGCATACTGTGAATGGAAGTCAGGAGACTAAGCCTTGTTTCTCAAACTTGGACAACTATTGCCTTTAAATTTATATTAAAAAAACATGGGCTTAGGAACAAACCCATAAGCAAACTTACTCTCAGAACTGTAGTTTATGTTTTTGTGAGGCACATAGAGTACAAATCCTTTGTGAGCATGTTGTTCACAGGACTGCTATAAATGTATAGTTGGTCCCAAAAGTCGAGCTCAGTAACTTGCATATCTGATAGCATGCATGAAACTAAAATTTTTGGATAACTATATCAGTCACGTAGCTTATGGCCAAAAACACATTGTTGTATGGAGGTGTCCAGTAAATTAAAATGCCAAAACACTATGAATCAATATTTATGGAAATTAATGGTAGAATTAATGTGGTTATCATAATTGAAGTTGAAAGCTTAATGCATTGATAATGATAGCCATGGTTGAATAAAAGGAAACCACTCTAATAGAGTTTAATTGACTAAAAAAATGAGAATGAGAGCATGCTATATCTTGATTAGTGATAGGACTAGGAAAGACAACATGGTACAAAGAAACTTTTTGGGAAACAGGCTAGTTTTTAGTTAATTTGGTTTAGTATAGATGGGGAAAGTTTGGGAGTGCTGGAAAAATTTATGAAATGTTATAAAGGGTTTTCAAGTGCTTGGGAAAGGATGATAAACAATGAAGAGAAGAAATATCAGTCATCATGGCTACCGAAGCCAAGAATAGAAGCTACCAAGTAGCACTAGGAGGAGGTTTAATAAATGGCATAACCTTGTTTTTATTAATCATCATTAGCTTATTCATTTAGTTAATTGTAGATGACATTGTATTAGTTTGTAAAACTAGGGATGGAGTTAATGCAAAACTTGAGTTGTGGAGGACTACTTTAGAATATAAAGGTTTTATATATAAAAAATAGAATATTTGGAGTGTAAGACCTAACCTCGATGACATATCTACTGAGGGCCATATGATTAATAAGAGCGAAAGGTTTAAATATTTTGGTTCAATTATTCAAAATAGTGGTGAAATAGAGAGTGATGTGATTAATAGGATCTAAGCTAAGCTGGTTAGATGGTGGAGCACCTCTGGAGTATTGTGCGATTGGAAAACCCCACACATAATTAAATTAAAATTTTATAGAGTAGCTATGTAACTGGCTATGCTACAAGGGATGATTGTTGGCCAACAAAAAAGAAACTTATTGATGAAGTTAAGGGTTATAGAGATGAGAATGCCAAGGTGGATGAGTGGGTATACTTGTGAGTATATAATGAGAAATGAGTTCATTCATAGCATGGTTGAAGTAGCTCCTATTGTGGATAAAATTAGAGAATATCGTCTTTTAGATAATTCAAGCTATTAAGTGTAGACCATCCAATTCCCCAGCTAGAAAAATTGTGCACAAATTTTACTTTTAAAAAGTGGAAGAGGAAGAACTAAAAAGGCATGGGAAGGGATCGCTAGAAAGGATCTTCTTTATTAGGAACTTAAGGAGGGGATTTTATAAGATCATGACAATGAAAACAAATGATTCATGTAATCGACCTCATCTAGTGAAATTAAAGCATGGTGGTGTGGTGTTGTTGTAGCTTATTCATTTAGTAATCACATATAATTGTATAGAATTTGTATTTAAAATTCAATATATAAAAGGATAGGGAAATAATATTTGATTTTTCAATTCAAATATTCCATCGCACAAAATTCTTAAAACCTTGAGTGGAATGGCCAAAAACATGATTGGAGAGAGAAAATGCATTAATATTTTAATTTTTTTTAGTCATGAGGGAGGTGCTTCAACATAAAAGGAGACCTAAACTTTGTTTTAGTATATTTTATTGTATTCATAATGTATTTTCTTGCTTTTGAATTATGTGAAAATGGAAATTGATAGCTTAACATTTTAAGTCCCGAGAGGATAGTTAGAGAGGATTTCCCAAGTGCCCACACATATTTTGTTTAGCATAGGATTTTGGTCTGTTTATCTCTCTTAATTTGAATTAGTGGATCATAATGTATAATTTATTTTTGTTAAAAATAATGATTGTTTATGTTATATATGTTCAAGAGTCTAAGTGCTTAAAGTTTTAAATTTGGATAAGATGATCTAGATGTCCGTTGAGACTTAATCCAAATTCTTAGAACATATAAGAAGCATAGTTTAGTTGCTTGATCCAAAGAGACTTTAAGTAGTGTTAGGAAGATTAAGTGGGTTCAGCTTTAGTATCTCAGCACAAGTGATGGGTTGTGACAAATTTATCTAATTTAATGGAGTCTATTCTTTCTCATTAACTTTATTACATCATACTAGTATTATTATCTTATATAAGAGTTATAGAGCTGAGTCTAGCTATAGTTTGAGAGGGATCAGAGCAATTCTGAAGGCTTTAGGCTATTGCTTAGTTTTAGCTATAGGTTAGGTGTGAGGATTCGATGAGCGGGAGCTAATTTAGCACCGATTCTTAGGGTAAATCCTCTAGTCGTAGGATCATATTGAGTGGTTTAAAAGACAAATATATAGACATCAAACATAGCTCATTTATTCATTAATTCACAAGTTTGGATTACAAAGATCAAATAAAACAAAAGTTACAAACTTTTAAAAGAGTCAAAAAAAGTGCGATAAATCAGCAGGGAGCAGTATCAGCACTACTTGGTTCATAGTACCCTTCCTCTAGGACGAACTCCTGATCTTGGCACATTTCAAAAATGCAGGCATTTGCATACCAATTAGTTGTGAAATTAAGTACTGATAGATGTCAACTTTACAATTGTTAAATAATAAACAAAATAAGCAATAATTTGACAGGAAATAAAAGCTGTATAATTTTATCCCTGTAAATCTGTTTCAATTGCACTGAAAATTTAGTATAAAAAAAAATTGTTGTCACAAAAATAAATATATAGTTTTAGCATTTGATATCTAGCGCAAAACATGATTTTGTTGGGCAAGTACAAAATCGAGAAAAACGGGGGATTCATTTTTGTGTTACATATCCCAACTTTTATCTATACCTACCCTCTCAAAGGCTTATTAGTATAGGCTCCTTATGACTCCTAATATCAGATAGCATCGTCCTAGCAGTTGTTTGACCAGACTACAAAATAGATCAACATGGAACCCATGCTACTCAGTTATCCAAATTTATTTATATATCATTTATTTGACTTTTTAAAAGCATTTTTATCAAGTTTATGTGATGCTGAGTGCAAAAGCATATCAAACAAGAGTAAGGAAAGACATCTGGTACTTTGTTCTTTAAGTTCAAAAGTGCGACTATTTGTCCGAATCTACATTTAGATTTGATAATATCCTTAGGAATAATTATTATTTTTATTTCTATTCTATTTTTCGTTTGTTTTCTCATTTTGATAGAAGTCCAAATTTTAAGTTACTGAGATAACAATAACATTTATTATAGCGTTATTATTATCATTATTTAATAATGATAATAATAGTTTACAAAAGAAAAAGACAATAAAAATGATTGAATTGAAATTGACAGAATTGAAATAGTCATTTTATAATATTTGTACTATTTTCATTATTTAATTAATGAGAACAATAATAATGTGAATGACTAATTATGATTATTAAGTATATGTAATAATAATAAAAAAAATAAATAAATAATAAAAATAGCAAAATATCTCCTCAATTTTCTCCTCTTTTCATACTCCTCTTACCAAAGGTTGGGGTTGCCGAAAGCCGGAGGGAGGCCGGGCGTGGCTGAAGGGGCCGGAGAGGATCACTGGAGTGGTGGCCGGAGCAAAGGGTGGCTGGCTGGCTGTGGCTAGCAGAAGGGCTGGGAGCTGCTGGCAGGAGGCAGGGAGCAAAGAGGAAGAGGAGGGTTGTTGGGAGAGGTGAGGAAGTGGGGGGCGTTTAAATAGAGGGAGAGGGCTGGCCAGCCAGGTGCCGACCAACTTGCGCCAAAACGGCGCAAGGGCCCTTTCTTGGTGCGGAAGGTTCCGCGCCAGGCTCTGGACAAAGCCTGTCGATCACAAGGGGGATAGAAGGAATTTTTTTTAAGGAAAATTAAATAATTTCCTAAAGTTAAATTTTTTGCATTTTTCTACCGTTTGACATCCAAAAATAACGAAACTTGACACCAAGGTGTATTATGATGTAACGAACATTTTCGCGTCAAAAATTTTTAATTCAGACAAATATTTTATTTTTAATTAATTTCTGAAATTTGAAACTTCAAAAATTAACTGAGATCGAACCAATGCTCCGAATTTGATGAATTAGTGTTGCCTTTAAATAATATACTTAACACAATGACATGAAAATTGATAAATTTGGACACGTATTTAATTTTTTCTATTAATTGAATTAAAAAAAATTAATAATTAAACCGGGAGTTTCTGTTATCCGGATTTCTCCCAAGGTAGGGCATTTTGATCTAAAAATTATTTCTATATAAAGGCATTTTTGTTTGCCCTAATTTGAAGTTCCCCAGAGTCTTGATTTCTGAGGCGAGATCTTTCTAATTTTGCGAAGTAACGGCGTTGGGTCGTTACATTAGACACCTCGATTCACTGATGACCCAATTTGGACGCATAATGCATATGCTCATTTGGCAGGTTTCGATTTTTGGTTCCATTTGAGTGCATAGACAGGTTCTTGACTAATGCCCAGGCTGGCCCTTAGGAAAGGGCTGACCCACATATCATGGGTCAAGTGCTAAACCTCGTCTCACCCCAAGCCGAGGCATGTTTAGTCGCTTGAAAATCCTAGCCTTAATTTTTTGCTTCTCTTCTATCCTTTAATAAGCTGATTTCCCGTGCTCTCATATGTCCTTAGTAGCTAAGCATTCAATGGGCTCTTAAACCTAGTCTTAAGGTGCTTGAAGGTATTTTAAATTCTCTTATAGTTTAGGTGCTCTTGATCTTGGAGATTTCACCTCAATATTATGAGTTTTATTTTCATTATTACTTTTTTCTTCTTAAACCTATTCTAGTGGGTCATGCAAAAGAATAATCTTGGTAGCTATACTACTAAAATTTGCAAAAGAGGGATCTTGATGCTCAGCCTAGGCACAACTTCAGGAAAGCTGGTCATCTCGAAAGCTCTTTTGCCAAAGCATGTGAAGGGAGAATCTTGGTACTATGCCAAGTCTCAACCTTGTGAATGAAGATTTTGTTCAGTGGATCTGTTGTGAAAGTTTGCGAAGTGGAATTTATGACCTTCTCAGCCTGTTTGTGGGTGACCAAAGGTGTGACCTTATTTGATTGAAATCTCGAGGGCGATGAATATTTAAAAAGTGGACATATGATCCTGGGTTGATCTGAACCACTATAATCTGTGCTTTTTTACTCTATTTTTATTTTGTATTTTATTATTTTTATTTTTAGTTTTCTTTAGTCAAAGGTCTAGTTCACCACCCTCTTGGATAAAATCATTTGGGCCTCCTTGAACCCATTAAGTGGTAGAGATAATTTCTCTTACTGGATTTTAACAATTTATAGAGTAAAGATTTCATTCCAAAGCACTATGCAAAGACGGGATTGTTCGGGCATTGGAGGGATTTCCTACACCCAACCACCATTGTTCTATGGGTTTGATGCCTTTCGAGAAATATAAGTGAGAAATTTTGTTTAGTCTTTTAATTATTGTATATGGATGTTGATAGAGCTTGGTTTTTTCAAACCCACCATCTCATATAAAGAATGGACAAATGGAGATTTTAAAAACTCACGATTCAATGAAAAAAACAATCACTTGATTTTGGTGTGCTCTAAAATAAGAAAATTATATGCATATTTTTCGGTGCACAACTGGTAAGAAGATCTGGGTACTTTAATAACGATATATGAATGAACAATGATGTTAGGTGATTTTGTATCAATACTTTAATGAGTGGATATGAACTCTTTTGGATGAAACCAGAAGAAATTTTGTCCGAGATATGTACAAGTATGACTAAATTCATTACAATACTTTATTGACCAGAAAGACATTTACTAGCAAAGAGAAGATGGATAAAGTTCTAATGAGTTTATCAACTTATTTGGGCTTTAAGGTCAAAGTTATAGTAAAAATCAAGGATCTTAAGAATTACCCTTTTAAATCACATATTGGGCTCTCTTTTAGCTTTTAAACAGATAATTATAAGCCACTTAAAAGCAATTTCATTTTAAATGTTTGCCATTAAAATAAAGGTGGTAGCAAATGACTTTCCAAGTGGTGAAGAAAGTCTAAATAATTAACAAATAAGGTTCATGACAAAGAAGTATTAGAAATTTTTGAACAAGGATGAAAATCATTGCAATGAAAATGTAAGAACTCTAACTCACCATTTGAGTTTAATTCTATAACTCATAGATGTTATGAATGTAAAGAGAAAAAGCACAACATCAGTGTCCAAAGTCAGAAGAGCAAAGGAATAAGGAGAATACAATAGTGTTTGTTATAACTTTTTTTCTTGCACTAAGCTAGGGGAGCTTATTTCTGTTTAGCTATGATAATTAATTATATTTTACTTTTATTTAGTATCTTTACTTTTTATAAATTGCAATGGAGGAAAGAAGTTAAAATTCTTGCAATATTTAATCTCATTATAGTTTATTTTTGTAGCAAAAATAAAATCATGTGTTAAAATCATAAAAAAGAAGAGATAGTTAGAACCTAGGTTTCTGATTAGTTTATTTCTTGCAGCTTAATTTTGATGATTAAAAAGAATAATTTTATTTTTATATAGATTTAATAATTATTTGTTTTGTATATATTTCAAAAATTTTATTTTAATATAATCAAAATGATTAAAAATTTAGATTTAGCTTAGATAATCTATATATATATATATATATGGAAATTTTATCTGGTCTAGACGAGCCAGTTAGGAAAGGGCTAGCAAACAAATTATTGGTCATGCGCCCACGCATAGCCTAAAAATCTCAACTTTCAATTTTGAGGGCTCCTTTTCGCTCTTACAAGTTGAAGTTTATTCTCATGCTCTTATTTCTCCATAACAAAGTTAAGTTGTACAGTGTTATTCAAGGTATTCAAGCTTCTTTTTAGATTTAAGTGGTCTTGAACTTAAAGACTAAAGGATGGAAGTTTTTTTTATTATTATTTTTCTTTTTTTTCTTACTTTTGTGTGCTATGTGAGAGTTTCAAGCAAGCCTAAGCCATGCAAAGTTTGGGAAGAATGATCTTGACAGCTAGCCTTCAAAGTTTGCAAAGAAAGGATTTTACTGCTCTACCAAGGATATAGCTTTAGAAAGGATAGTGATCTTAGTAGCTCCACTACCAAAATGTGTGACGGAGCTTGATGCTTTGCTAAAGCATAATCTTGAGAATAATGATTTTTGTTTAATGGCTCCACTATGAGTGTGCGAAGAAATTGTTGTGGGTCTGTTGAGTAGAATTTCAAATATGGCGAGCCTTGAAAAAGTGAATGTAGAATCTCATGTTAATTTAAACTACAATAATTGTGTGTTTTTTTACTCTGTTTTCTTACTTCATCTTAATGTTTTTATTTCTTAGTTTAATTAAAATATCTCAATCTCCTTGAAATTTTTAAAGATTTATGAGTTCAATTTTCATTATGTCAAAAGATCCATAATTAAATCTCATCTTGAATGGTGCCCCCCCGACCCATTGGCTGAAGGCCAACATTGATGCTTCGTATAGATTTGGTGAGCAGTTTGCCTTTGGAGGAGTTGTGATCTGGGATGATTGTGGTCAGTTGATTTCTGCATGTGGGGCTCGCATACAGGTTACCTCCCCTCTACAAGCAGAGATTCAGGCTTCCATGTACTGCAATAGGCCATTCAGTTATGCGAGTCAAACTTGGAGGGCTTACTTGTTGAGAGTGACTGCCTCAGGGCAGTCCGCAGATGCCAGCACTAGGAGAGGACTCTCCATTCACGAGACAGAGAGCTTCATGCATATCACCCTGCTTTCATGTTAGATTTCCCTCGTGTTATTTTTGTTCATCACTCGCGGGATGCAAATCGCGTAGCGAATTTTTGCTTTTGTTTAGCTCGTTAATGCGATATTTCTTTTGTTATGGGAGATGTACTTCCTTGGGAGACTTTTAGACCTTCTGCGTGATGACACCGTGGAGTTTGATCACAGTTGAGCTGTACTATTGACCTATATATATATATATATGTATGTATGTGTGTGTGTGCATAGACTACAACCGTACTTTCGAGAACCTAATAGGTTTTACCAAATGACCCTTAAGGGTATTTAAAATTTTTGTTCTAGCTGCCTAGTAAAAAGAATTCCATTAAGAAATGAAGCTAGCCAGTTATGTCTAACGCAAATAGCTATTTTTTACAATGTAAGATAATCATTTTTATACTTTATTAATAGCTAGTCCACATAACTTTAATAATTTGATCTCATTGGTGATAATACTATTTTTTTAGATGATTAAATGTAGGCTTTTTAATTTTGCTTAATGAAATTTTATAATATTTTCTTTGGATGATTTGTTTCTAATATTTTTTTTACTCTACTTTGTGGTCCAATTGAGATGATCTAGTTATCTTAACTCTAATAAAACATTTCAAACATGATGATCAAAAAGTTGGCCTTAGAAATAAAACTACTTCTTATAAATGGATGATTATTATAATAAATATTTAATTAAAGGTTGTACCAGCATAATTAATTTGGGTGAGTTTAATGGTTATAAAACTAATACCAATTGCACTTTCATTTGACGGGATGTAAGACAGATTTGAATATCAATCAAACCATTATTTAAAATATTTAATTTAAGTATATTTGATATTAAATTGATTATTAATAATGATTTAGGAAATAAAAGCTTAATGAATAGATAGATAAAATCTTAAATCTTCTGTTTACAAATAGTTTAGTTTGATTTTAAGATTTAACAATATTTCCATTTCAAATTTTTTAGAATTTAACATCATCATAATTTATTAAACCTTAATTTCAATGCTTAGTTAGTATTCTACTGGTTGCCAAACATCACATAAAATTTTCCTGTATTCCTAATTGAATACTTTATGCTTCGTAGTAGTTCTCCCATATTTAATATTGCGCGCTATCACCCCTCTGCAGGAATGAGCATTATTATATATTTTCTTGGATTTCTTATTGCATTCTATTTCAAACGTAGATATTGATACTCTGTCTGGGTAGTAAAAACTATTTTATGCTAACGGCCTCAATTCAAATCATGCAGATACGTGTTCATCTCCAACATTGCGGGCATCCAATAGCTAATGATGATCTGTACCTCACCAAGACTGTCTCTCCTTGTTCTGCTCAGGGAATTGGTGCTTATAGAACTGCCTCTTTTTGCATGAATGAACCATTACTTTCTGATACTACCGTGAGTGCTAGTCATATTACAGATGATGATTGTGTAGATTTTAGCATTGATCCCCTGTGTACTAATTGCCCATGCCTTCCTCCTGACGGGTAAGTCATCACTTTCAGTTCGATAATTAGTTTTTAATCATTATGCTCTGCAGTAGTTTGTTAGCTGCTTGCAATACTTTTCAGCATTGCATATTATATGCTACGGCTCTTATGAATTTGTCCATCCCTTGCCGCAAAATTAATGTGATTGGTGGTGTGGCTAGTAGTTGTGTGACTAGGATTTAAATTTTGACCTTTTTTTTTCTGAACATGGAGCCTGTTTTATTAGGAAAAACATAACAAGAATCTTCACCATTTGCATATCTAGCACCCAAATCTTCGTGCAGCCATTAAAGGTGCCCGCCCTAGTTTTACATGTATGGCAGGTGCTGAATGTTTTGTTCTATAACGAATCATTGTATTAGGCGTACCACACTAAGAAATGATACCGACTACAACAAAATGCTTAATTGAATGAAATCACTGGAGGCCCTACATTAACTCGAAACACTATAGCTGACTGAAAATCGAATGAATCAAAAGTCTGTTTACCAACTCAGCGGTTTGGGAGTTGGATACGTCAAAATGGCTCCTTGACTCTTGTAAAATATTCAAAATTGTCCTTAACTTTTGTAAATATTTTTTTTTGTCCTTTAACTTTTGTTTAAGTATTTTTTTTATCCCTGTTATTAATTCCCCTCCCATTTCGTTAAATTTGTGTGTTTTCAACCATAATCAGCTGATTGCGGCTGAAAAGTGCAAATTTAATGGAAGTGAACTGGGAGTTAACGATATAAAACAAAACACATACAAAAATCAAGTTACAAGATTTAATAACTATTTTAAATATTTTGCAAGAGAATAAATCATTTTGATAATTTTTTTGATACGTAAATAACAAAGACTTCAATATTATTCAAGTGAATCTCCCTTCTATAAATGTAGTCATAAGAAGACAAAGCACTGGAGAGTGGTTGTGGCGGCCCGATGCCGGTTCAGCGGAAACCGTTCTGGCATCGGGTGCCTACTTACCGCAGGATCATATCGAGCAATTTGAGAGAAAAAGAATGGCCATATAAAAGTAAAAGATATTTTCATTTATCAAAATTCTTATTACAAGATCATTCATTATACAAAACAAAAGAAACAAAATAAATAATTCAGCACCGTCGTCGATGGTTGGAAAAATTAGGGTTCTTGCTTAACCTCTTCCAGGAGCACCTGACCTGGTATTGTACAGAAAAATAATACTGGGATTGAAATTCCCAGTAATTAGAGAATACTCTAAGTACAGCAGTACACAATACAAATTACTTTATAAAGATGCGATTAGCGAAAGTAAGGTGAAAATAAAATGCAGGATAGGTAAGGCAACCGCACAAATTAAGCAAGCAAATTACTGCAACAAGTATTTATCACAAAATAAAGGTTACTGATGCCATTTTCCAATAACTAACCCCGAATGTTGCTAATATCATTTTTCCAGTATCAACCTTGAATGTTATTGATGTCATTTTCCAATAACAATCCCGAATGTTGCTGATGTCATTTTTCCAGCAACAGCGCTGAATGTTACTGATGTCATTTTCAATCCCGTATGATACTGATGTCATTTTCCAATAACAACCCCTGAATGATATTATGTTGGTTCCGGACAACCAACCAAGCTTCAAATGGATTTGGCTCAAAGCAAATACGCGAAGCATAGCAGTAATAGAAAAATGCAATATGTAATGCAAGTCATATACTGGGTACCTTTGATCCTTAAGTTCAGAAGTTCAACAGCTTGAATGAGTGACAGTTCGCTCAATCTGCATTTGGGTTTGGATATTCTTAAGTTAGCTTTTTAATCAAATGATTTAGGAGTTTAATTTCTTTATTTTTACTTTCATTATGTTCTTCTTCCACTTTTGAAGTTCGATTGATTTAAGCTGCTATTAAAGCAGTTATAATTATTAAAGTGTCTTAAGATTATGATTATAATATTGTATGGTGAAAAAGTCAGAATAAAAAATGACTGAATTGGTAATTAGGAAATAATAGTCATTTATAACAATTGAATCATTCTCATTATTAATTGATGAGAATAATTTTATTGTGAATGACTAATTATAAATTTGATAGTTATAGAGAGAGTAATAAGATTTAGAGAATACAAATGTGTTCTTCAATTTCCTCTTACTTTAGAATTAGGATAGAAAACGAAGAGAGGCCGAAAGGGGTTGGCCGAAGGCTGGCCATGGTGGCAACGGCAAGGGGCTGGCTAGCAGCGGCTACTAAGTGGTATGGCGGCTTGATAGCTGGCTGTCGGAGGCTGTCGGGAGCTGCTGGAGGCTGATAGAGCTGCTGTGGGGACTGCTGGGGGCTGCCGGAAGGAGGCTGGAGCGGTTGAGGAGGGGCTGGCAGGCTATTGGAAGGTGATGGAGGCTGCTGGAAGGGCTGGCCGGCTGCAGAAAGGGAGGGAGCTGGCTGAGAGGGGCTGGCCGTTTGTGAAGAGGAGAGGGGGAGGGGAAGGCCTTCTTATAGAGGAGAGGGCTGGGGGTTTGATAGTAGGCTGGGGGGTTCGGCAGCAGGTTGGGGGAGTTCGGCTGAGGGGGCCGACCGCACCCTGCGCCAAAAATGGCTCATGCAGGCCCCCTCCTGGCAGGCGGAAGTTCCGCGTGCAGGCTCTGTTGCAAGACAGAGCCTGCGTATCACAGACGGGTCGGCTGAGGGTCGGGCGAATGGAGAAGAGAAGGAGAATGAGAAGAAGAAAAATAATAATAATAATAATAATAATAAAATACTTAAAGTTAAATTTTTCGCATTTTTTCGTTGTTCAGCGTCTGAATACAACGAAACTTGGCACCGAGGTGTGTAACGACATGTCGAATACCCTCGCGCTGAATATTTTTGATTCGGAGCAATATTTTATATTATTTTAATATTTTTGAGGTTTAAACTTTGAAAATTTGCTACGATCAAATCGGCGCTCAAAATTAGATGAAACTTCTCGAACAGCTTTTAAATAATATACTTAACACCACGACACTGGAAATGATAAATTCGGACACGTATTTCAATATTTTTGATTTTTTATAATTTAAATAATTCTGGGAATAGGGCGGGAGCTTCCGTCTTTCGGATTTTACCCAAACTAGGGCACTTTGATCTTTAAAATTGCCTCTAGCTATAGGTAATTTTGTTTGCCCTAAAATAAAATTCCCCGGGATCCTGATTCCTAAGGCGGGATTTTGACCTAATTTGCAAAATAACGACTTTGGGTCGTTACGAACTCCCCTACTTAAAAACGATGTCGTTGTCAATATCAAAAGAACTAAAAGAAGATTTAAGAGAAGTTCTGGGTTACCTCAATTAGGAAATAACTCTGGATATTTTCTTCGCATAACATCCTCTTTTTCTCACTAGCTTCTTTTACGATATGATTGTGCCACTGTACTTTAACCATCGGGATTATTCTGCTTCTTAATTTTCGGCTATCTTTTTCAATGATTTGAAGTGGCTTTTCGACATAAGTCAGATCAGGTTGAATTTCAACTATTGAATCAGAAATTTGTTGAGAGGGTTCTTGGAGGCATTTGCGAAGTGTAGAAACATGGAAAACATTGTGTATGGCAGAAAATCTTTCAGGAAGTTTAAGTCTGTAAGCCGAGCTTCCAATTCTTGCGGTTACTTCGAATGGTCCAACATATCTGGGGCTCAACTTACCTGTAACTCCAAAACGATGAATACCTTTCATCGGGCTAACCTTTAGATAGACACGATCACCAACGTGAAATTCTAGCATCCGATGTATAGCGTCGTGATACTTCTTTTGTCGGTCCTGGGCTGTTGCAATTTGACTCTTGATTTGCTTTATCTTTTCATTTGTTTCTTCAATCAATTCCGAACAGTAGATTTAAATGTCTCCAACTTATGTCCAGGCTAGTGGAGTGCTGCACTTTCTTCCATACTGGGCTTCATAAGGGGCCATCCCAATACTTGCTTGGTGGCTATTATTATATGCGAATTCGATTAATGGTATATGCTTTTCCCAACTACCACCAAAATCAAGAATACTCAACCACAGTAGATTTTCGAGTATTTGATTAACTCTTTCGGTTTGCCCGTCTGTTTGAGGGTGGAAGGCGATGCTTAGAGCTAGAACGGTTCCTAGATCGCGATGTACCGCTTGCCAAAATCGGGATGTAAATCTGCTATCTTGATCCGAGACTGACTTTTGGAATCCCGTGAAGTATGATTATTTCCTTAATATAAAGTTTGGCTAATCTTTTAACAGTGTCAGTTTGCTTGATAGGAATAAAATGGGCTTATTTGGTCAATCGGTCTACTATTACCCAAATTGTATATGCTCCTGGACAATTTTTGGGTAACCTCATGACAAAGTCCATAGAAATGTCTGACATTTCCATTCTGGAATTTCTAAAGGTCACAAAAGTCCACTTGGCTTCTGATGCTCAGCTTTTACTAAGCAGCATACATGACATTTAGCAATAAACTCAGCCACACTTCTTTTAAGTCCTAGCCACCAGAATTCTCCATTTAAATCTTGATACATTTTATTATTTTCGGGATGAACTGAATATCCTGAATTGTGAGCTTCACTTAGTATCTGGCTTCGAATGGATGCGATATTAGGGACCCACACTATTTTTTCGTGGTAAATATAATTCTCTTGGTGAAGTTGCAAGTTTGATCGACGTCTATTTTCTATGTCCCTTTTTAGCTTTGAATACATCGGGTCTTGATCTTGAGCGATAAATATCTGTTGTAGTAGCGTAGGTTCGGTGGTACATATATAAAGTAGATCGTTTAATTACTTGCTGGAAGTGGGCATTATCTCAAGCTTTTGAAATTCTTCCATCAAGGGAATTTTTATGATTAATTCATTTAGGGATACCTTTCTGCTGAGGGCATTAGCAACAACGTTGGCTTTATCGGGGTGATATGAGATACTAAGATCATAATCGCAAATTAATTTAAGTCATCTTCTTTGCTTACAGTTTAGTTGTTTCTGGGTAAAAATATACTTTAGGCTTGGTGGTCGGTAAAGATTTTGCATTTTACCCCATACAAGTAGTGTCTCCAGATTTTTAAGGTAAAAACAACTGATGCTAACTCCAGATCGTAAACTGGGTAATTCTTTTCATGCTTCTTTAATTGCATTGAGGCGTAGGCAATCATTTTCCTTCTTGCATTAGGACGCATCCTAAGCCAACGTTGGACGCATCAGTGAATACTTGAAAATTAATCCCTTCTTGAGGTAAGATCAGGATTGGTGTGGCGGTCAACAATTCTTTCAACTTCTGGAATGCCTGCTCGCAATCTTGACTCCACACAAAAGGTAACGCATTTTGAGTTAACCTTGAAAGAGGTGAGGCTAATAGCGAAAATTCCTTAATAAATTTTTGATAATAGCCGGCTAGACCCAAAAAGTTACGAATCTCAGTTACCGAGGGTTGCGGCCAATCCTGAATGGAATTATCTTATTTTGATCAACTTGTATCCCTTCAGCATTGATCACATGGCCAAGAAAGGCAACAGATTTAAGCCAAAATTCACATTTTGCATATTTTACAAACAATTGATACTCCCTTAATGTGCTCAACATAAGTCTTAAGTGATTTTTGTGGTCTTCTTCACTTTTCTAGTAAATAAGAATGTCGTCGATAAATACGATCACGAATTTGTCTAGGAATGGCCTGAGAACTCGCTGCATTAGGTCCATGAAAACTGAGGGAGCATTGGTTAATCCAAACAACATTACCATAAACTCGAAATGCCCGTAACGAGTTCTAAATGCAGTTTTCGGAATATCTTCCTCTCTTATTCGAACTTGATGATAACCTGATCGCAAATCTATTTTTGAGAAGACTTCTGCCCCGGCGAGTTGATCTAATAGATCGTCTATTCGAGGCAACGGATACTTATTTTTTATGGTTATCTTGTTCAATTCCCGGTAGTCAATACACATGCGCATTGATCCATCCTTTTTCTTTACAAAAAGAATTGGAGCTCCCCATGGTGACGTGCTGGGCTTAATAAAACCTATTTTAATTAGGTCCTGCAATTGCTCGTGAAGTTCTTGTAGTTCTTTTGGGGCTAGACGGTAAGGTGCTTTAGACAGAGGCTGTGACCCAGGTACTAATTCAATAGGAAAATCTATTTCCCTTATTGGAGGTAGACCAGGGAGTTCATCGGGGAAGACATCAGGAAAATCCATTACAACATTGGTTTCTGATAAAGAGATGTCTTCTTTTGGTTTATTTATCAAAGAGACTAGGTAGGCCTTGCATCCCTTGTGGATCAACTTCTCGGTCTTGAGTGCGCTGATTAGAGAAGCATTAACACTTAATCTGCCCATGAATACTTCTGATTTCCTTTCTTTCTTAAAAGTAATTTTTTTCTTCTGACAATCAATGACTGCTTCATGCATACTTAACCAATCAATCCCCAAAATGATATCGAAGTTCTTTATAGGGAGGACTTGTAGAGTAGCATCATTAACTACATTATTAATAAGGAATGCCAGTAAGCACGATGGTACATCATTCTCTAGTCACTAAATTTTAATGGGGCAGTGCATCACATCAAATTGTACCTCAAGTCATTCTTCAAAAGAGATTCTTATGGGTTAACTTATTTTCCTAATTACTGTGGAGAATCACTATCCCAAGGAATTAACTGCTAGTTCTGTTGCATTTTATCTGCTCACACGGAATTGTTCACTGTCCTTGAAGGTAACTTTCTTTGCAAGCAGAGAGCTTTCTTACAATTTGGATCAAAACAGATTCCATACTGGCCATAAAGTTCATCCAAAATACTTGCAGCAAGTCAATTACTATATATTCAAGTATTTAAATTAGAAGGGCTATTTGATTTGGCAACTCCGGGCCACATAAACATCAGAAGAATTGACAACAAAATGATTAATCTCTTGTTCAATTGTAATTCAAAGCCTTCAAGGAACGCATAAACATCCAAAGGATAAAACTGAATTTTTCCTGTGCTATGCAGCTTTTTCATATTGAAAAAATCGTTCTTTACAATCGGATGCCTATTTTCTAATATGAGATCCTGATGTTTGCAGCTACGGGGGAAAAGACGAAGAAGGCCTCTGGCTGCATTGTGTTCGATATTCAGGACCTGATTGGAGCTATGAATGTCCCACGCCTGACTGGGCTGTTCTAAGCTAACAACTTCCTGTTTTTCCTTGTTTCTTTTTATTTTATGCTTCTATTTGGCCAAATGCCTTTTCCAACATAATCACAGATGCCCAGATGGCTTCTCTCAAGCCCTTCTGCAGATGCCCAAATGATCTTTCTCCTACTATGTGATGTTTTCTCTTAAAAGAGATGATATAGAAAATTAAGTCATCAATCTGTGCTTTATTTTTTTTATTTTTCTAGTTTCGGAGGTCCTCAATGTAACATTCTATTTTTGTTTATTTCGAAACTAGGATTAACAGCATTAAAACCTCTTTGTTTTGTAAAGATGGGATCCATGCTATGTGAAAGAATGATTATCTTTTATGAGAGCCATAATAACTTGCAAATTGAAGTATGATACCCTTATGAAAATTATGCATGTCGACTTGTATTTATGATCATTAACTAAGCCTACGTTCTGTTTCGGCTTAATCTTAATTTGTCGGTCTAATCCTTCCTCATTGCCAATTCATATTCCTGAAGCTTTCTAAACTAATGTGAGATCAAAACCCAAAGGTAGCATTCGGCTACCTTTATTTTTCAAACAAAATTATGTTAAAGTAGTCTAGCTGATCACTCAAGTATTATTAAGCAAAATGCTTAAACATTGAGGTGATTAACAATAAAGTTCCTGATAATAATTTTAAACGTGCTCAGGTGGGTGACTTTATCACTTTTTAATGTTTTTAGGGTTTTGTTTGAATGAATCGAATGGTCCAACGAAAATAAATCGAACGTTTGTTGGAATGAATGATTTACAAATGAAATTATTTGAACGATTCATTCGTTTAAATGATTGGATGTCAAATCGATTTCAAATTCTATTAGGATTTGTTAAAACGAAATGAACAAACAAATCGTCCGTTCGAACGTATCGATCATTTGAATCCTTGTTCGAACAAAGGATTTGTTGAAATGGTTCATTCGGTGGGGAAGTGGCAAATTCATTTGCCTGTTAGTTGGCTCGTTGGTTCAGTTGCTCTGCATATTCTCTTAATATGTTTGTTCGATTCATGTGTAATTTTTTTACCCTAGTTTTTATATATATATATTAACATAAAATTGAATTACAGTGTAAAATTTTTTTACTTGTCACGTCAAATGCTGCTAGTTTACCCAAAAAATATTTTACTTGATTATTTTTACTTCAATCCAAATAGACTAAATCATCTCTTATTTCTTCTAAATCTACCTTAGAAATGTGGGTCCCATAATTAAATGCATCAAAACAATCGTTTATTTATATTTGACTTTAATGTTCACTATTTTAGCAATGGTTTGGCACTTAAAAAAATCCTTGTAATAAGGTGTGAATAGTATTGGTTGTTAAGTCAACAAAAAAAATAAATATCTAATAAATTAAATATTTAATAATAATATAATATAATGCTATTTATATTTTATTGGACAAACATTACTATTTAGGGATTCTATTTCTTTTATATATTTATATCCTCCTGTGCGACATCCAAGAGCCGCTCTTCTCCATTGAGCTGTCTACGCTTTGCTCTGGGATACGCCGATGGCTCTGTTGCCATCCACTATTCGGGCTTCCCTTCTTCTTCCTCCTGCTCACGCTCGCACGATGGCTCTGTTGATGTCGTGCGGGGGATTTTAAAGGCGTCGGATGTTCAATCTGCGGCCATTAAGGCCGGCAACGTCAGCATCCGTGGGTTCACGGTAGAGAATCGGCTGATCCTTTCCCTGCAATACCTCTATGACGAGAATTGTGGAGGGGAAGCTGCAGTACCTCTATGACGAGAATGGGAAGCGCTATCTCGATGCATTTGCCGGAATCGTGATGGTTTCCTGCGTCCATTTCCATCCCGACATTGTCAATGCCTTGGTGGAACAAACCAGGCTCCTTCAGCACACCACCACCATCTATCTGCACCACGCCAATGTTGAGTTCTACGAAGCTCTGGCTTCGAAAATGCCAGGAAATCTGAGGGTTTTATCTCTGGTTTCCTGTTCAAGATTAGCCATGGAATAACAATTTTGATGCTGTAAGAATTGGATTCAGACCTTATATTGTATTTTTAAAATTAGCAGATTCAGAAGTTGTGATGATAAAGTTGTAATGCCAGTTTAGCTTGGATCAAACTCATGAACAATGTCCACATTTTAGATAAGTTTAGTGAAAATGGGATCTCATTAACCAATTCTAATTGCATATAAAACAGGAGTAAATTTGGAAATAACAGTAAAGTTCTAGGGATGTATGCTGGTACTTTATGTCTGTCTGTTAGTGCTGCATGTCCAAACGATGAATGCATTAAAATTTTTATCATTCTGTTCTTGGAATTTAAGTGTATTTAAATGATATTGTATAAAGAATGGGAGAAGGCCTGAGTGTTTAATAGCTAAAGAATGCTTCTTATATGAAGCTAGACTACATTTATTCAAAAGTGACTTGTTAAGGGGGGTGCTAACAGGTTTCACCTTGTTCTTGTTGAATATTTTTAAGAACTTTTTAATATATTCATACTAAGACAACTTCAGTATACTCATACTGAGTATCTATTTTACTAGACCCAAGTCCTTCATATCAAATTCTTTTGATAGTTACTTCTTAAATAACATGATATTCTCCATATTTGATTCATCAATCAATGTCTCATCTACATATAGCAGAAGAATAATGTAGCTGGTGTTACTTTATTTAATAAATCTAAAGTGATATGCTTAACAACTTTTATACCCATTATCTGACATGAACTTGTCAAACCTTCGATACCACTGTCTTTGTTTTTATTTCGAACCATATAAACTTTTCTTAAGCTTACATATTAATTCTTCTTTACCTAAGATCATGTATCCCTATGGTTGCAGCATATGCAACTCCTCTTGATCACCATGGAGAGAAGAAGTTTTTATTTCTATTTATTCTAAATATAAATCCTCCACTGCTACTATATTCAGTACCACTTTGATTATTGTCAACTTCACTGCTGGAGATAATATTTCTCTATAATCAACTCCTTCATTTTGCTGAAAGCCTTTAACCATTAATCTCTCCTTATAGCGCTTATTATCATTAGATTATTTTTTCAGCTTGCAGATTTATTTGTTATGGAGGATCTTCTTTCCATTTGGAAGATTATCTAATTCCCATATTTGATTTAACATAAGTAAATGCAGCTCATCATCCATAGCCCACTCCCACTTCTTTAAATCATCGACTTGTAAAGTATCCTCATAACATTGAGGTTCACCACCATATATAAGCAATAAATAGTATAACGAATAGGATTATCTATGTGTAGGTTGACATATTCTAGTGAATCTTCTAACTTTAGTATAAATTTTGAGGAACTACCTACCCTTCATCTTCATAAACACATTCTTAGCCTGCTCATTCTACTCATTGATGTCCTTTATTTCAACATACTTGAATGAATCATCTGAAATTTCTTTTACATCATTTTGAGTCACATTCATATCCTTGTATATCTTATTTCCATTGAATGTGACATACCTACTTCTGATAATCTTAGAATCTATAGCCAAGCTCATTCGAACTATATCAAAGGAAGATACACCTAATAGCCTTTGGATCAATCTTACTCTAAGATCCTTCATTAATATGAACATAAGAGGAACAACCAAATATTTTCAGGTAAGAAAATTTTACCTCTTTATGGCACCAAGCTTCCTCATGTATTCCTTCATTCAAAGGAGTTGATGGTCCACGCTTGAATAAATAAACATTAGTATTCACTGCATCTGCCCAAAATTATTTTGGCATAGAAGCATATAGTCACATACTCTTAGCACGTTCTCTGGTAATTCTATTTATTTGCTATGCAATACCATTTTTTGTGGGGTTATTAGAATAGTAAGCTCGTATCTAATTCCATTCAAATCATAATATTCTTTGAACTTTGTCATGAAATTTACAACCATTATCAGATCTTATACATTTTAGCTTCACACTCATCTCATTTTCAACCATAACTAACCTAACTTTTTTCATACAAACACATAAGACTCTGTTTCAAAAAATATACACATACTTTTTGATATGATCATCAATAAAGGTGATAAAGTAGGAGGATTCTTTAAGAAAAGAGATGGGAGCATGACCCCATACATCTATATGCCCTAACTCTAGTTTTTGTGACTTTAGCTGTAAATAACCCAAGGTTGTTACCCAATTTAATTTTAGCTTAATCATATATTAATTATCATTCCATTAAGTTTGTCTAGCTATTAGAACCAAACCCTGAAGATTTGGAGCAATTCGAAGCTCAATCAATTATTTTGGATTATTTTAATACTTAATTAATTAGAAAATTGAGGTATTTAATTTGACCTAGAAATTGAAATCCGACTTTGTCGTTCCGATCGTCACCCCCCAAATTAGCTATGGGTGATGTTTTGGACGCATTTGGAAGTCGTCGGATTTTTGCGAATATTTTAATATAATTAAATACCTCTGAAAAATATGATAATTAAATAATCATCGGAATCAAAATCAAACTTCGTTGTTGAATTTCTCACCCCCAAAATAGCTAGGGGTGAATTTTTAGAATTTTTCAGAGTGCGTTTATTTAATCGGGATTTTTTTAATAAATTAATATTATGAATAAATAATTATTTATTCCTTAAATTGCAATTTTCTCTTTCCTTCTTTTTCCTAATTTCCTTTTCGACTGGCCATCCCCCTGCATTCGGCACCCCATATCCTTTGCACGCAAGCAGCAAGGCAGATGACCTCCCCCCTCACCCTTTAGCTTCTTTTAGCTTATGATGGCCCCCCCTTCCTTCTCCTCCTATAAATGGAGCTCAGCCCCCTTCCTCTCCATTTTTGTTGCCAAGATAAAGCTGAAGCTCTCTCTCTCCTTCCTCCATTGCTGCCCTTATGTTGAAGAAGGAGCTCCCCTCTCCAAGGTTCTTGAAGAAAACTAAGTTTCTTCTTCCTCTCCTAGAGGCTAAGGTACCCAATTGTTCCTCTTTCTTGCCTACTTCATGTTGCTATTATGCTTGATTGTAGCTTTAGAAATCCATGATCATATATGGGAGCCATTAAGATTCTTTAAAGCATCACATTTCCTTGAAAGAAAACTCCTCTATTTTTCATCCATTCTACATACCCTGGCCTTTATCACCATTGTTCGTATAGTTAGGATGATTTGTTCATGCCGATTTTGGTGTCAATGGGAAGGTATCGGAAAGACCTTTCCATTGATATATGGCACCGCTCATGAAATGCTCTAGATTGAGAGTATTTGAGCTCGAAATGTGACCCATCACCGTTTTCGCACAAGCGAAATCACCGTCAGGCGCTACAGCGCGCCATAGCGCCCCAGTTTAGAACTGAATCCACCGTCACAGTGCTTTTGGAGCTAAAATAAAGGTCTGGAAGCAAACCGCTGCCATGCGCTACAGTGCACCGCAACGGGCTGCAGCATCATTTCGGGAAAAATTATAGAAAATCAAGAGAAAATTTAATTGAACATTCACACGAAAGTTAAACCGCTGCAGCAAGCCACAATGGGCTGCAGTGTCATTTTTGAAAAATAATATGTAACCAAAAAATAAATTAATTGAACAGTGATTTTGAAAGTTAGACCACTACAGCGCATCGTAGCGCTTGCAAAGACCTCTTATGTGCCTTAAGTATTTTTGTGTCAAATGATAAATAATAGAATCTTTGAATATTTGTATTAATTAGGTATATCTTAATAACCAAATTACATGAAACATAAGTCTTTTAGAGTTATAATTAAGTGCTAACCCCTTTGGTTTAATTTAGAATTTGATTAGCCTTAATTACATTCTATTTTAGCTTGAGATACAAATCGCCATTGGGTGATGCCTCCTATCGAAGATCGCTTCGTTAGGGTGGCTTAATCAAACTAAGTGTTAAGAACCACCTTTCATGCAAACATATTAAATAGGTGTATACAACCTTCCTATCTAATAATTTTTAAGTAAACTCTCAACTTTAACTAGTCATCAAAATTAGAATCTATGAGTCAGAATCCTTTTAGCAGGAGTCTGCACAATGGAGGCCTTTAATTCATTATCATATTTCAAAATATTTTCTAGATTTCTGGATTTATCTCATGTAGCTTAGAAGAATAAGCATGAGCATAAGCATAATATTTGAGTATCAGTAATGATGTATGAGTATTAGTGATGATTTATGGGTTACAGAATATTGCATACATTGACTGAGGAATTTCAGGATGCATCAGCATCGCAGTTCCCAACTGGATGTATGTATGCATTGGACCATACGACTCATAGATGTTCAATGATATTTTGATTGTATATCAGTAGCATACAGTATTGTAGAATATTCAGATGCATTATTTAGTGGCACACAGCAAAGTTTTACATGCTATTACTCAGTTTTAGATCCATTATTATTTTTGTTTACTTTCAGTATTCAGTTATAGTACAACTTTAGCTTACCTTACTTCATTTTCATACAGTTTTATACAATTTTATATTTTCAATTATCTTTATAGTATTTCTGTAAATTTATTTACATTATGTAAATATTAAATGATTAACTAGAACTATTTAGATTAGTTTCGATGTGTTAGACTTATTGTCTAATACGGAGTACTTTTGGGATCTGGCAATTTGCTATCTCTTGAGCAGTATATTGAGCTAGGTTATGAGGACACCTAGGAGAATCAAGAGGAGCCCGTGGAGCACTAGTGGACTCTTCTTCAGCTTTACTTTTCTGCTTAATTTATTTCAATTCAGTACTTAACTTTTATGTCTATATTTCAGTAAACTGTTTGTAATAATTCTGGATGTATTTCTTTTCTTTTCTAAGACGAATATTTTATACAGTTTTTGTGATGAATATTTTTAGATGTTTGCCTTAGCTTATGCACTCTATTTATATACTACTTATACTTAGTATTGTAATGTGATCAGTATACTGAAAATGCTGATATCTTATACTTATATTGGATTTCTCATGTGTTTTACATCCAATGTATATATTGGTCTAATACTTAGGATAAGAATATTATTCTTATCTTAAGTATCAGCTCTCAACTCTCTTTAAGGTTGAGTCAACAGCCCTTCAGATGGGTTTAGTTTGAGCTATTTTTGGGAGATGGGATATTCCTCCCCGAGTGGCGCGCTGCTCCGCCGCCGAATCGATTACGATTACCCCTCGTTTGCACGCGGCGATGGAGCGGGGTGCTACATTAGCTCTCTCCCACTCTTTGAGAAGCTTAATTTTCTTTGTTTTCCATAGTCATAATCTTCACAAAATTTAAAGGTCATAGATTTTAAATCTAGAAGCTTTTCTTTAGAGAATATTGACTTTATAATTTTCACTCATATATGGTTGAGCCTTCGATGCTAGAGACATACATTAATCTCAATATTTGTTGCTACAATAGAATCAACAATTTTATTGTTCAGATAGTGAATGCCTTCCATATTGCCACAAGCTACGAGTCTCATGTGAAGGATGTTACATAATCTGAGCAAGCGAGCTACTTTACATAAATCATATTTCTCTTCAATTACAAAACATGTCTAACATTTTTAGTTGCCACATAGAACCATTCAGTAATTTGATATCAACATCAATCAACCTTTCCTACAATACTACATACCCAATCATCTCTCAAATAAGTCTTTTCGAGATCACATAGAGTGTAATTTATGAATGCACCTTTATTTGGAGCGGTATGAAAGGATGCACCTAAATTTATAACTCAATATTTAATACTATTTAAAGATAATATCAATACATATTGGATATCTTCTGCAAAGACATTTACAGAGCAAGTTATATTGATATCAGCTACCTGACTTCTTCAGAGTTAAACTGTCCTTTTTGAAGTGCCTTTTCTTGCCACAATTCTAGCACTCAAGTTTTTATTTTCCTAACTTCGACTTCTCTCACCTAGGTTTAGACCTACCTCTATTAAAGTTTGTCTAAACCCTTTTCTCGCTTTCAACATTTACGGTTGAATTGAAGTTTCACCACTAGCTATATTCCGAACTTCTTCACCACTAGCCCTACAATATCATCGAATTTTAAATTTTCATTTCATGATAAGTCTAACACATTGAAACTAATATAAATAATTCTAATTATGAAGACAAAAATAATAATGCCCTAAGCTTATTATTGAACTTGATGTAGATAGAGCTTAATTAGTTGATCACAGTGTTGAAGTCATTCATATGTTCATCCACATAAATCAATAATGAAGAAAGCTTGTATTCCCACTTAGAAGAAGATGTCGATCACCAGAAAAATAGACACAGAAAACATTAGCTCGACCAATCAACGAAAACTCTTTTAACGTATTTATAGAACTTTATGACATAATGTTTGAGAGCAGTAACCAGATTTCAAATAAAAATGATGATAAAAAAAACAGAAATATAACAATTTTATCCACTGAAAGAGACATTAATTTTTGTAATTTTCACGGAATAAATACTGTCAGGGGGCTGAGCGCTGCATCATAAAATTAAAAAAAAATTGACATAATTTTGCTCATGTTGCTCATCCCTCTGCAGTCTAACGTAATAACGATCCTTAGACCATTCCTTAAAAGAGCAGTCTCAGTGCTGCTGTATGCCATTAAGATCAAGCGTTCTGTATATATATATATATATATACTTTCTTAAATAAAAATTCTTAGCGTCAGCATTTCATTCTTTATTATGTGATTTACGATGCGAGAATTTTTGTTTTTCAATTTTGCTTGCATTTTAATACAAAAAAAAAAAAAAAAAAAAAAAAAATCAGATGCAATCAATTCAGATTCTTTTAATCTCATAAACTGAATTTCATGAAAAACATAATGAAATTTCAGATGTTAAGGAAAAATTAAATGTAAGAAATAAATAAGAAAGCAACCAATCTTGCAATCACCACTAAAATTTTTCCCCAAATCCCAGAATATCAACCACTTTCTTTCTGTACAGATCCAAATTACATTTCTGTCTCACACTAAAAAAACCCTAACAATACAAATCCCTCAAACCAAAGAAGAAGAAGAAGAAGAAGTAATCATACCAGCTGTTGATAAAGATTTTCCTCTCGCCCTCTTCTGAAACCAAAACGAAGAGTTGAAGGGAATAACATAAGCAGCAAGGGAAACAAAGCCAATGAAAACAGACGACCAGATCCCTCTCTTCACCCACGCGGCCTGATGATTGAACGAACCAACAGATCAAGCAATTTAAAGGGAAAAAGAAGACAGCAATATCGATCTATATATATATATATGGTAAATATATAATCCTTCAGAGCCAGAGAGCGCCGGCTTCTTTGAGGAGGGGGACGAGTGTTCCATTAATGTGGGAAGCCATGACGCGATCCATGGCGCCGACAAGCTTCCCGCCGACGAAAACGACGGGAACGGAAGCAGATCCAAGGAGGCGGGTTAGGGCTCGCTCTATCTCCTTGCCACGCGGGTCCTCGTCTAGCTCGTAGACAGTGGGGTTCACCCCCATTCCGCAGAAGAGGCTCTTGACTGCGTGGCACATGCAGCAGCTGCTCAGGCTGAAGATCACCACAGCACTCTCTGCGGCAAGCCGCTCAACCCTCTCTATGGCCGGATCCCACATCCCTGCAGATCCTGCTCCTCCATTGCCTCCTCTTCCCGCAGCCGCAGCTGCAGCCATATAGGCCGCGGCCCATGCCTCCTCGTACTGCATTTTCTCTCTCTCTCTCTCCTCTCTCTCTCTCTCTCTCTCTCTCTCGGAAAAGGAAAGTATCTGATTGTGGAATCGGCGATGGGGGAAGGAAAGAGGTGGAAGGGAGTATTTATAGTAAGGCGCGGAGGGCATTATGGGCAGATCAGAGAGGGTGCGGTGAGGGGGAGGGGGTGTGTAAGCGCATGCAAAAGGGGAGGTGGAAAAAGGCAGAAAGCTCGGCTTTGCTTTGCGCTGCTTTGGCCTCTGCTTTTTCCCGCAACACTCCCACGCCACCAACAAACTCTGACGTTCTTGCAACCGTTTTTTCGTATTTCGTTTCCCGCCTTTCTCGCTGCCGAGAATTGCGACTACATATTAAAATTGCAAAATTAAAAATAGAATAGGAGGAGGTCATCATCACCAGGGTGCTTCCTTCGCAGGCTTTTTCAGGCGGCTGATGCTGTGCGAATGCGGCTGCCTACGTCCTTGCAAGCTTTGGTCGCTCACCCGTGCGGTCACCCGATCCGCCACGCCACTCTAAAACCTTTTTTTTTTTTTTTTTTTCTCTTTTATTACCAAGAATTATTTTAGAGAAATGCACTCTTACCTAATAAAATTTTAACATTATATCAAAATAATACAAATATTAATTTTAAAATTTATATTAAAATAATATCAAATTCTCATTGGATGGGTTTTTTTTTAACTAGTGTTAATAGTAAGTCTCTTATTTTTAAGACTCATCACCTAAAAAACTACTCAAATAAAATTTGGACATTATTATTTATTTATTTATATTAAAATAATATAAATATTATTCTTAAAATTTATATTTAAATTTCTTGGGCTAACAAATTTAAATAATATTTTTCTATAAAATATTAAGTCATTATTTTGGGAATTTTTTTTTTGTTTATTAAAAGCTATTTGGAGTAAGTAATTGATTTTTTTCAAGAAAAAATAATAAAAAAGGAATTCTAAGAACTTATTTGATAAAATAAAAATGTTAGAATTGAAGTAAATTTATATTACTTAAAGTTTATTATAAATGAATACATAGCTATGATAATAACCATAAATAAAAAGAACGAAGAGTGCCGACAATGTAAAGCAGACATAAGCCCTTGGAATGAACAGCAACAAAAATAGCATATGGAAGATTGTCTATTGAAAACAATTTTAACATGAGTTCGGCATTATTGCACAGAAGAAAAATATTTGAAATAATCACTTTACTCTTAAACGCAATAGAGCCACAAACCAGCTCTAGACTTGAACACGATAGACCAATTTTAATATTGAAAAACCAAGCCATTCTAGAAGAAGGCATATAAAAGCAAGCCATATCTTAAGTCATCGAAAATGCCTAAGACAGTTTTGCCATGAATCATCACGCCAGTAGTGAAGATATACACAATAATAACTGTAATAACCCGAACATATTGCTCAACATGATGCACCAAGTGCTGCTTTGAGATGCCTTTTCAAATAACGGTGGAATTCCTGATAAGAACTCCAAAGTTAAGCGTGTTCAGGTGGGAGCACTCTTAACTAATCTTGTTGATAATGCCTAAACAGTTGATTTATGATTTGGTTTTAAGCTAAGTTAATCTATGCTGCAAATAAATTAAATCTAAGATTAAGTGAGGATCTTAACAATCTTAGGAAATTGGAGAACATTAGGCCGATCAATTATGATTCATTATTTTAGTGCATGCTGAACATAATTTAAATTACTTGTTTGAATCAGAATTTATGTTTCAAGGGGACTACAAAATTATAAACCTACTAGTGATGTCTCACACGCATGGGTCGCTCACAGCTGAACCTTAAGGTCATCTTTAGCCAATCTCCATAAAGATCCATTGACTTTAGACCTTCATGTCCTAACGATATTTTCTTAATGAGTTAACAAAATTCTTTATCTAGTGCAAATAGAACTAGATTTCCATCTCTATTCTCACATGCACAAAGACAGACTCATGTTCAAAGGGTAATGTGTATATGTCTCTAATCTGGCAACCCTGTATTCAATATAGCCTTATATCTAAGTGAAAGATTGCGTTTAACTAGAACATGAAAGAACAAGAAACATTCAAGTGCACATAAACCCTCAATCAGAACTTTTCCTTCGATCAAGGCTTTAGTGCAACATGAACAACAAACATTCATGCGCACATAAGCCTTTTGATCATAACTTTTGATTCGATAAAAGTTAAAGTGTGACATGAATGATGTCAAGCAAATATAATGAATTTGTAAGAGCATAAATTTAATGATTTAATAATAAAAATAGAATGAATCCATCAAAATATTTTCACAAAACTAATATCAACATTGCACATGAAACACAACTATATATGTCTAGCCTAACCCTCTCCATAAGGGGGGTGTAAATACCCACTTAAGTAGTAATAAGTTGAAACTCTTAAATATTGAGGCGCCTTTTCAAATAACAATGGAGTTCCTGATAATAGCTCTAAAGTTAAGTGTGCTCATATGGGAGCACTCTCAGGATGTGTGACTTGCTGGAAAGTATCTTCTGAGGGCAAAACTATTAGATTTTAGGTCAAAGTAGATAATACCTTGGTGCTTAAGAGTTTAAGCTATTACACTGGTATTAGAGTAGACCATAGGGTGTCAAATAAGAGCTAAGTGTCATACAGGACAAAGTACCACTTCATGTGAGCAGCCTCTTGAACCCATGATAGTTAAGGTGCTACATAATTGTGGGTACCTCTTGCGTCTATAGGGGTCATCTCTGGTCATATCTACCTAATGGGTGGTTCTTAGATCTCTGTGTGGATACTGACGAGGACGTCAGTAATTAAGTTGGGGATATTGTAAAGGCTTACTTAAATTATAATAAATAAAACTCTTAAACATTGAGACACCTTTTCAGATAACGGTGGAGTTCCTAATAAGAACTCCAAAGTAAGCATGCTCATAAGGGAGCACTCCCATGATGGGTGATCTGCTGAGAAGTTATCTTCTGAGGCAAAATTGTGAAGCCTTTCAGGCCAAAGCAAAAAAATATCTTGGTGCTTAAGAGTTTGAGTTGTTACAAATGGTATCAGTTGCATGTCATAGAGTGTCAAATATGAGCTAAGTGCCATATAAGGCAAAGTACCACTTCATGTGAACAACTTCTTGAACACATGATGATTAAGGTACTATATGGTTGTGGGTATCTCTTGAGCCTGAAAAGGTCACCTCTAGTTCCATCTACCCAATGGATGGTTCTTGGATTTGTGTGTGGATACTGACGAGGACATCAGTTACTTAAGTTGAGGAAATTGTAAAGATCCACTTAAATAGTAATAAGAGAAACTCTTAAACATCGATGCGCTTTTTCAAATAATGATGGAGTTCTTAATAAGAGCTCCAAAGTTAAGCGTGCTCATGTGGGAACACACCCAAGATGTGTAACCTGCTGGGAGGTTATCTTTTGAGGGCAAAATTGTGAGGCTTTCAGGCCAAAGTGGATAATACTTTGGTGCTTAAAAGTTTGGGCTATTACAACTAGTTTTAGAGTAGGCCAAAGGGGTGTCAAATAAGATCTAAGTGTCATACAGGGCAAAGTACCACTCATATGAGCAGCCTCTTGAACCCATAATGATTAAGGCCCTTTCACAAATAATCATGATTATTTAATTTTTTTTTTACTGTACTACTTTGCTTTTCAAATTTATGATGTTATATTTCTATGGTTGTATTACTTTGGCTACTGCTACTTAGGTTGATGTTGCTTGGGCTACTACGCCTAGGTTATTATTATCTTAGCTACTGCTACCTAGGCTATTGTTGTCTCTATTATTGCTGCCTCTACTGCTACTACCTCTGAATAATTTTATATTATATGTTATTTGAATTATGTGATATTTATAACCTTTCATAAATAATCATGATTATTTAATTTTTTTTTGTTATGCTACTTTTCTTTTCAAATTTATGATGTTATATTATTGTGGTTGTTATTTCCTTAGTTGTTGTTGCTTGGGTTGTTGCTACTTGGGTGCTTCTTCTTGGGCTACTGATGCTTGGGCTACTGCTACTTAGGCTATTGTTGCCTGGGCTATTATTGCTTGGGCTGCTGCTGCTTAGGCTGATGCTCCCTCTACTGCTGCTGCTTGGGTTTCTAATGCATGGGCTACTACTGTCTAAGCTCCTGCTGCTACCGCTTGGGCTGTTGTTATTTGGGCGGCTGCTGCCTAGACTACTGCTGCTTTAGTTTACTATATTTCTAAAAACTCTAAAATTAAACATAAGTATAGAATGTAAATAGAATTATAGCATCAACTTGTAGTTCGAACCCTAAAATATGCAAATAACTTATTACAAGATTGAAAATTATAAAAATACAAAAATAATATGACAAAATATTAAATAAATAGTTAGATTGTAAGTCTGTAACTATAAAAGCACAATTCTAATTCACAACTTAACTCTAAAAATAGAGTTACAGTTTCATAAATTATTACTATTATATATATTTGGGTTGCTGCTACCTCTGTTGTTATTTGGGTTATTGTTGTCAGTGTTGATGCTTGGGCTGCTGCTGCTTCTGTTGATACTTGGGTTGTTGCTGACTTGCTACTGCTTGGGCTGCTATTGCCTCTATTATATTTTTGAAAAGTGTAGACAAAATATACCTAGTAACATATTGTAAAAAGGCTCACAATTTACTGCATGTCTAAAAATCTTAAAATACATATATCATACTCTATTATTATACATTGCTAGTATAATGTCATTGACTCATTGCTGCAGCATTTGTAATAGCTTTTTTATTTTATAAAGTATTTGAACTTCATTTTTTTATTTTTTATTTAATTTGAATTTGAGCAATTATTTGAGATGACTATATTGAGTATATAGTAAAAGATTACTATTGAGTAATGACTACTTTGCTAAGCTTGTTAGGCTATAGCTTTAAGAGTGATATTAATTTGAGTCATCTTAAAGTAAAGCAAGTGAGCTACAATCAGAATCAATCAATCAATTTTAATGTTAATTCAGATAAATATTATTTACAATCTTATTTTTATTTGCAATTTATTATATTTTTCATTTGAGTTATTGTATTATTATTTATGCAGATTTACATATTGCATGCTTAAGATTGTGGAGATGTGGCTAAATATGTAGGTTGCGTACTTGCATTGGCTTAAAGTGCTTTGGCTTTGGCTTGGGCTATTTTTGCCTTGCTACAATGCTGAGAGTTGGTCGTTGGGGATACACGTGTAGTTATAGTCTTGCACATATATTAAATGATTGTTGCTTTTGGTTATATTAAATTAATGTATACTTTTCTTATATTTAGTTTGCAAATTGTGATAAATGTGTATGAACGCATTTTAGTCCTAAATTAATTTGTTGAATTTTGAAAGCTTATATAATATATATATATTATTTACTGTATTTTTTATTTCTGAAATTCATAGACTTATAAGAAAATATATTCTTATTTCTTCGAGTTGACTTGAACTCGAAAATTTTGAATTGAAATGAAATTTTGAGATCACTCGAATCAAGTTCGAGTCAGCTCGAACTCTAATTTGAATGTGTTGAATTCGACTAGATCGAGTTCAAGTTGAGTTCGAGTCGAGCTAAACTTGAAATTTTCGAGTTCGAGTTAAGTCTGACTCGCTCGAACTCAAAACGAAGCTTAAAATAGGTTCTCATCGGGGCTCGCAATTTGACCAAAAATTTGAAATTCGAACTCGAAAATTTTTGACTCGACTCAAAATTTTTGAGTCTAGCTCGAACCGAATAGCTTGACTAGAACCCTATTTGACTAGACTTGAAATTATTCGTTCGAGTCGAGCCCAACTCGAAAATTTCGTGTTTGAGTCTTGACTGACTCGACTCGAATTTGATTTAAAACCAGCCTTGTTCAAACTATTAATCCTAAGGCATTTACAATACATAATGATAATTAGCAATATTTAATTCTCATACAAAGTAATATCTTGCTTGAATAAATAAGAAAAATGTTTTGGTGTCCCTATCATAGTTTAAGCTACGATTATGATTTTGATTAGTAAATTTTAATTATTATCAATTTAGCACTTAACTTAGTGTATTAATCGTGCGATGGAATTAGGTTAGGCCGAACCTGGCTTCATAGGGCACTAAGTTGTTTGATGAACGGCCATGATTACGCAAATGGCATTTAGGGTTGAGCATGGCCTAAACTGCAACTGGTCGATCATTCCCACAAATTATGTCTGCCTGTATGCCAAGGAACATAATCAACACGACAGTGATAATTCATGCAGCCCGTATGGGTCCTTGATTTTGAATCAGGCGGTGATGGTCGTTAGCCAAAATAGAAAGCTACGGAGTCCACCATTATTGAGCGATCATGGAAGGGAGGCCAAGCATGAGGAACTGCTGACCCGTTAGGAGACACGATCAGTAGGCCGCTCGAACTCCGCGCCTCCTGTCCGGACGCGAGCATGCATTATATATATATTGTTTCCTTTAAAGTAAGATTTTATTTGAAAGAACAAAAAGGACAAACGGAAGCTCATCCAAAAATCTAAAGAAATATTTACAGCTTCTTTTGGATTTTGCATCCACAGTAATAAGATGGGTCTCGGCCTGCATTCTCAAGGCTTACCACTCCTTCATTATTTAATCAAATCTTTTAAGTGCTCTCATCTACTCTTTGCTAATGATATTCTGGTCTTTGAAGAGGCAACTCAAACAAACATATTGGCACTCAAATCTTGCCTATATGACTTCTCAATTACTTTGGGAATGAGAGAATAGAAATAACGGCTAATGCAAGAGTTTAAGTGGAAAACATCACATTCATAAATCCAGAATTATCCCAAAACATAAAACACAACGAAATGCCTCCGATGTTCATTTAAATCACATGATTTCTAAAAAATAAGATCAATTATAAGTAAAAGGAGAGTATTGAAAAAGATATTGGTAGATCAACTGTGACTCCAAATCCCCCAGCAAACCCGTCAAACCTCACCACTCGACTCATCCTTTAAAACTCGACTTGGCATTATAAAGAAAATGACGAGACTGGAATTCCTGATAATTGGATATTACTCTAAGTATCTCAATAGATATTTCACATTTCACTTATAGTATTAACAACTAGTAAGCATAAATAATGGCATAAAATTATTACAGGAAATATGGTTTTAGCACAAAGAAAATATTATTCTCAATTCATGCTACATAAATAATGGCATAAAATTCAATGAGTCTAGAATACATTTTACGCTACAATATTTCTTTATTATTGTTTAAAGGATTTTACTTAACATTCGATAAAACAAAAATATGCTACAGAAAACCGAAGTAAATTGAACCAAAATCAAGTACTAAACACTGAAAGTAAAGTAAAATTGTAATCGAGTAAAAGACCTGAAAGTAAATCAATTATAAAATAACTATAAACTGAACAAGGTAATAAAAATAAAATTGTGCTAAATGCCTGAGTGTCACTATAGTACATAATATCACTAAATAGTTTATGTTGTGTACTTATGCAAGAAGGGCGGGTTATAGCTTTTGCTTTCACGCCTAAAAACACATGAAAAGAATTGGCCAATTCATGATTTAGAATTAGCAGCTATACTTTTTGCACTAAAAATTTGGATGCATTACTTATATGGAGCAAAGTGTAAAATCTTTAATGATCATCAAAGTTTAAAGTAAATCTTTGTTCAAAAGGAACAAAGCTCAAGACAACGAAAATGGTTGGAGTTAATTAAAGATTATGATCTATTAATGTATTACCACCCAGAAAATGCTAATTTTTTAACAGCTCTAAGCCAAAAAATATTTTAAAAATTAAATATGTTAACTATAACTACTATTGTTCATATTAGATGTCCTGACCCAACACTGAGTGTCACTATAGTACATAATACCACTAAGCACTAATGGAGGTAAAGGACGGGTAAAGGACCTATAAGTTAGGAAACTTAGTTGCATTTTATATAAGAGTATGAAACATTCATTACTAATACAATCATTCAAAAAAAAAAAATTCATCTCAAAATAAATAAATAGTAGAGTCAAAACAACATTTAAGTTTTACAACATTTTTAAATAAATAAAATTATCATCCTCACATAACTGAAAATAAAAGCAAATAACTCTACTAAGCCTTCAGGCATACTTCTAATTCTCTAGCACCTCTCCCGGTTCACCTACCAGCTCCACTACATGCTCTTGATCTACTGTACTAATTTTAAAAATGATAGGGCACAATCAATAAAATAAAAATAAGTGAGACTTATAAAGTCTAAGAACATTTTAGAGTGTCTAATTATTTTATATTAAAGGATCACATTCTAATAAATAATAAAGGAAGCACAATGTAGTATAAGTAAGGAAAAATTGAAAATATAAATAAATAAAATTAAAATTAAAGGCAAATAAATCTGCTATAGCACACTAAGTACTCATACAAAAGAGAAGTTAAGCAATAAAGTCTTTATATAAGAGCTCTATAAGATATTTTCTAGCAACCTAAATATAAGTATGATGTTGAAAGTAAGACTAAACTATAATAAGTAGAAATGAATTGTAAGACAATATATGTGCAAATTATTATTATTTTATGTGGTACTATGTTCTATAGGCTCATGCATAACGAAAGAGGAGTTAGGTACGTCTATCCAATTATCTGTATCGAGGTTTCCTGTATGACCACACATTCCCCCTCAAGGATATCTATGGTCTCCTGATCACTCCATAGCCAGCTCTGGCTTAATGTCTATACAGACTAATCCATTCTAAGTGAAACCCCTTCTTAATTTAATTTATCATTATTATTAGGTAATGAATTATGATCAATTGAATAAGGTTTCAAAGTGTAGCAACATTTCAAAATAATTGTAAAATATTACAAACTAAGCAAGTGATATCCATTTATTATCTAATTTTAGTTATCTAGCTTAATGATTGGGGTTAACTGAACCCCTAATTTACTCAAGACACAAGTCTTTAATCAATTGATTAGTATACATGTACACAAAAATTAGGTGTTATATTTTGAAAATAAAGTTTATAAATTTTATAGTTATATACAACCTTTATGATTTTCACTCTACCCTATTCTAAGGTTATTTTTCTCAATGTTCACTAATTAATCATTAACTAAGATCTTAAGATGAAATGATCTAACATAGGAATATAGCTTAAGTTCTAAGGTTCAATCTAACTCATGGAACTTCTAAGATCTAAAATCTCATATTTTATTCGTCTACCCTATGACTAACTCATGGAACTTCTAAGGTTCAATCTAAAATCCTCTAAGGCCTAACGGTCGATTGGGGAAATGATTTGGGCTGTCTAATCAGCGGGAACGGGCGGCTTGGATGCGTTGAATCTAGCTGTCGCGTGGGCAGGGCATCACAGCGGATCGCCCGCGATCCACACAATGGATTCGAGCTATCAACCAGCTGTTGGTGGGTTTAACTTGCAAATTATTTGAATTTAGGAACCATTTTATGCAAGTTCTCAAATATAATTTTAATTGGATTAAGGCCTAAATGACTTCCAAAAAATTTCAAAATTTTACCCTTAGTTAATTTAGGTGTGAGATATTCAAAATGTAATCAGAATTTGATTTGGAGATTAATTTAATTTAACATTGATAAATAAGCTATTTACTTCTCAAATAGCGTCTCTAATGTGAATGAGCTAACCTAAATCTTGGGTCTCAAAATCAATCTTCTTCCTTAGAATATTTGGGATTTGATCTCAAATCTTAATATCTAAATTGCCCAGTGTGCTCATTGCATTGGCAAAATTTGTCTCTAGACTAACAATTGGGAACAAAATTTCCTTTCCTTGACAAGTAGATTGTAGCTTATCAAATACTTTTTCTGGCCTCTTCTCTTGTGCTAGCTCAGATCTCTTCATAACCTTACCACAGTTATTAAATTATTAATTCCATGTGCTCTAGATTTATGGACCATGGTATTCGGGTGAAAAAGTTCCATACACTCTCATAAGATTTTTATTGTCACCCCAAAAATAAAAGGTGTTTTGGAATTTGTTGAACCAAGTAAATTATTTGTGTTGTAAACTCTCCATATGTTGATATATTCTTTATAATAAGTGCCTTCCTATGGGATGGTGGTAAACCCACAATCTAGAATTTTCTTCTTTTATTTCTCCTTCTTTATGTCTAGAGGTGGCTTCCCTACTATCTTTTGAAGAAGGTTGAAAGTGGCTGCAACTCTTCTACTTTATTGTTCAAAGGTAGGAAGATGTTTGCTTCTAAGATTTATCTTCTTCTAGCTAATCAGCCTAATGTGTGTGGTGGGCGAACCATGTTTGGTTCAAAAGCAATAAGCTTAAATATGCTTGCACTTTGTGGAAAGCTGTGTGACCAAAGTTCAAAACGATTAATGACTTATTAGCGTGTGGTTTTGTTTGTGACATCTGTTCTTTAAAACTATGAAACTAAATCACCTGTGACATGTTTCATCACACTATGGCCAACGTTGGTTTTAATGTATTACCATCTAACAATAGTCGCTTTAGTTTATGTGGATTTCTTACTGACAAATTGCTGAAACAAGCATTCTTGCTAGCCGCAGGCATTTTAATCAGCCATATTTGGGAGGAGTATAATGCTCGTCAATTCTATAGTAAACTCGTTACCATTATGCTTCTTAGGCGTCAAAAATGGATTATTTCCATGATAACATTAGCACAAATTATCTCTGAGGGAGCAGGTTTTTGTTGCGGCTTTTTGCCCTCCCCTTTTGAAGGTATCAAAATTTTTGTGGCTTCAATGAAAATCATTACTGTTGGCCTTTCGCATGTACTGATTTGATTTATCCTACATGAAGGGATGATACTCTCCATGTCGTAGTTCATATTAGCTGCAATTGCAGTTGTTTTTTACGATCTTGTTTATGATTCGTCATCGATTAAGAATTTTGCACGCTTGGATCACTCCTCTTGGTCTATAATTCAGGACAGACTGCTCCACCTATGCTTCGGCTATGCTGTGGCCTTGGGTATTTTTGCTCTTATTTCTTTGTTTTCTGGTCACTGCACTTTGGCTTTTGATGTTGGGATTTTCTCTATGGATATTTTTATGTAAGCATCGGCTTGATTATCTTTTTTTCTATAAAATTTGAACCCCGAACCTGCCAAAGTTCAGACTGAAGAGCTCAACTACCGAACCACAACATTAACATATACATATACATATTTTTATATACATAAACATACACACACACATTCAAGGAGCCAAAGCCTCCTGCATGGAGGCACGCTGCTTGTCCCTCCAATTTGAGCCCCATAACATAGCCTCGGCCACGGCCCGCTCCCTAACAGAATCCTTGATTATGATGCCAGGAGTCTCCTTGGGTGTCACAGCACCACAAATATCATCCCACGTAAGCCCGTCTTCTTGGTTTTCTGGCCCGAAGCCCTCTTTGGCCGACCCGTGGCTCCCTAGATTCGCAAGTGCCACCTTCGAATTGTAGAATTGCGATTCCATAATGTATGACAGTGCAGTGACAACATGAGCAATAAGCGGGCGCGCGGCAGCCTCTTCCTGGATGCACATGGAGGCTATAGCAATTGCTTGGTAGAGACCGCGCATCGGGTACTGGCCACCGAGTTTTGGGTCCACCAGCTTTGAAAGCTTCCTGTGGTCATTCAGCATTGGTCGTGCCTGCAAGAGCAACGATGATGTTACATTATCAGGATTACTTACATAGCACTCAAATCTTTCAATATTACATTTGGCTCATCGTTTACACTTTGGAATATACAATCGCCACCATTATTGAAGAACAAGACGTTTGATACTTGCGTTGCGGTTTGCATAACCTCCAACCAAAATTAACCTGGAGTATGGAGAGTAATTCCACACTTTGGAATTTCATCACAAATGCATTTCAAGCAACTTGTTTCAATATACTTTGCGAGACACTGCTTTCATCTTGAATTTTCAAGAACAGTTCAAAAAACCAAAGCCTTTTCTATATAAAATCTTTTCAAAATACTGTATAAGGGAAAGATTCCCAGATCTACTCGTACAAGAAAAAAACCGCTTGGCATGAAAAGTCAGTGGGTGGGCTGCAAATAACCCTAGTGTCAGAGTAATTATGGGCTTTTTAAGTCCTACACCAAAAATTGAAGAGTCGTCACTAAGTCAGTAATGATTTCAAACTAAAAGCACACCCGTCAAGACCCACATGGGGCGGGTTAGCCTTGTTTTGACCTCTAAAAGTGTTGCCTGACTTTTGATCGCCTCATGCCATAGGTTGTTTTAGATTTTGATCTTCTGAGCATTGCTTTACATACTAAAGCAGGCACCACACATCTAATACTCTTACCACTTAAAAACTCCATCCAAACAATGATTTTTCAACTCTTTCCTTCCACTGCTATGGAATGAAGATTAGCCAAAGATAATTATTAATGTGGTTTAAAATAACTTTTATTGACCTTTAAATCTACCCACCTAAACAAATTTTAATTTTAAACTGTCTATTTTATTCATAAAGACACCGGTATCTCAGTTTACCCAGTGTCCCACAAAATCATAAATGAAATAAAAAAATCTCATTATAGATATTTGGTGTACATGCAGTTCTTATTTTCATTTCTCAACCCTAATTAGTGGAGGTCGACGTCAAGTTTCTTCTCCTTTTCTTTGTGTTGCAGTTGCACATGCATATTCTTCTAGTCCTTCACTTCGTTCAATCTTAATTTAAGCAGCAGGATCTCTATTTCTCTCAAACCTATTATAGGCGTCGAGTACTCATCCCCTTCTTTGTGTTTGCAATTGCCCATCCTCTTGAAGTTCTTCACCTTTTTTGAACAACTCTAGCAAGGGAAATTAGATCTTGATTTCTCCCAGCTTTAGGGGAGGTTTCCACATTGTTTTTGTGTTCACAACAGTTCATCCTCAATCTTCAGGAGCTTACCATCTTCGGTCGGCCCTGATTTCATCTTCCACAGTTAGATCCCACCTTACTCAATCTTCAGATTCGTCACCATCTTCACTATCATCGCAATTGCTAGAGCTACTTAACTTTTCTCCACACTACATTATTTGGTACGTGTTGAAATCATAATATTATTTTCTTTGCTTATAGGCATCCCAACTTTCAACATTTGTAGTGATTCTACATGCAATAAACTTGAGACGTGTTTCTTTCCATCAAGTTTTTTGACATGGATGTCAAGAAAACATCTATTAAATCAAACTAATTGCAATATATTATTTTAATCTTACTTGTATTTTTACTTGTAAATTGAAGTGAGCATACAGCAGACTTCATGCAACATTATGAAATTGTGGATCATTAATGAATGGTTAAAAATAGTTGATCTTTCAAGATATAATAAGTTAATACATTCAATAAATTTGGTTTGATCACACAATAAGCATGCTTTAATTATAGATATCATATGCCATTAAGTAAATACGATTTGTTCATGGATGGCAAAAGATTACAAAACATCCAAAGTGATAAGGTTAATGTTTTCATTAAACTTGTGTTTTATTAGGTTAATGTTTTCATTACAAAACACGTTACATTGATAATAAGTTTAAATGCTCATGTGTATGATGTGGTAATAACAAACTACTTGGAATTTCTATAGTTAAGATGCTCATATTTATAATCATTTTGTTTGTTGTTTTGTGGGTGTTAGATAAGATTAGTATCTATTTTTAAGTTATTTTTATGTGTTTTTATATTTTTGTAGCACCGATGAGAAAATTCAGCAAAAAAAAAACTGCAAATCCAAAGAAATAAAAGTCAGGCGCTACGGATAGCCCTGGCGCTCATTCTTGAGGGTCAAGCATTACGGCGCACCCTGGCGCTCATTTTAGAGGGTTAGGCACTATGACGCGCCCTGACGCTCATTCCAAAGGGTCAGGCGCTACGGTGCGCCCTAGCGCTGATTCCAGAGGCTGATTAAAGGGGGAAGATATTTAAAAGGACTAGATATTTTGGAGAATTTTAGAGGAGAGAAAACCCTAGCCACCAAAGAAACATTCCTGGAGTTTTCTCAGAGGAGGCAGCGACAAAAAGAAGGGAGAAGTCTAAGGATACGGAAGAGGGAACTTCAGAATAAAGTAAAGAGAGAAAGAACGTAGTTGAGAACGCAAAGTGCAGCCTTGTTGTATTGTATTTCTGTCCTACATCTTGATTAACTCCTACAAGGAAAGAATGTATTTCCTGTGTGTTATTTTCATCTCTTTGTGCTTTTTATTTGTAATAGCAGCCTAAACCCCCCTTGTTGGGGAGGGTTAGGCTCAGAACTATGATTTTATAATTCTTTTTGTGGAATGAAAACAATATTTTCATTTAATAAATTGTGAGAGTTAATCTATGCTCAAAAGATATATCTATTTGAATAAAAAAAAAAATATGATTTACATAAAAAAATATTCAATAAAGAAATTATCAGTGAGCTTCATTTGCTCATTCCTAGACCTCAGTCCAGAAACTAGATGCATGTTAGCCGTGAATGATTCATGTTTTCGTAATCTAAACTAACTAGTAAATATATTGCTTAGACATAAGAATAGGTTTAATAAGAGGAGTCTTTAGCAGACCCATCTGCACAACTCTTCTTAATAATGAAAATGCCTATGTTATGCATGAACCACATTGAGTTCAGAATACAACTGGGTAAGGCATCACAGCAAACACAACGCCATCACAATTAAAACTCAGATCTAAAATTAAGAGATCTCGTAGGAGACCGGCTAACGATGATCTCAAGGTTGAATGTGATGAGAGATTCATGTGCGTGAGACATCACTAATGGATCTACATAACTGCATCTCTATGAAAAGAAAACATAAAAATAATCTCTCACATCGAACTGGATTAAGAAGTAGCATGCACTAAATTTTATATATCACAATCTGACCTAACACCCCCTAATCAACTCCAACTGATCACAACCAATTTAGTGTAATCTTAGATAGCTAATAGATCAAATCATCATTTCAGATGTGCGAACAAACTAAGACAGAGAGTAACTAGTAAATAATACACACTATTCACTGAGGACGATAATCTGAACTATGTCCTATATTACTTCAGTCCGCACGCACCTGCGTGTTTACACAGACACACATATTTTAAGTTTGTCACTAAGTTGTAAGGAGGCAACATGCATTCAAAATTGAGTTGCTCAAGTTTGATTTTTCACAATGCCTTGGTGACTAGAAGCAATCTTCGATGTCGCATTTGAGCACTCACCGGCCTTGTGCCCAAGCAAACAATAGTTAATCCTTCATAGCGAGCGAGTTGGTTGATTAAGCCATGCTAGCATCTAAGCTTAACAGAGGGGATAAGTGGTTGTATTAGATAAACCTTAACACAAACACAATCAAAGGTGCCACTCTCCAGTTCGATAGTGGCACTATCAATCCAAAGTCATGTTCGTTGCAACAATTCTGGCAAAGTTGTGCTTGCACCAAAGCTATAGTGGGCGTGGGGTCGAGAAATAAATCCCCATTGGCATTGTGAATGTTACTTTGATAGAGGGAACAAATCTGGACACCCATCATCAATATCCAGAACTTGATCGTCAGTGAACCTAGGTCCCCTCATCTGGACCTTATGTTTAGCTTCAAGGTTCTCAAACTTTAGGAGATAGTTGTACTTAAGAGTCATCATACTAAATGTTTTAAAAGCGTTCCAAAGGCATTTAAGCCTATTTGTACGGATGTGAAACAAAACCCTATGACCAAATTGTTGGTGAAATAAACCTTCCAGCACTGAGAACACTCTCCGCAGCGAAAGCGGTTTGAGTTAGCGTGCTCGATTGAGGACCGGGATTGCGTTGATGGTTATCAAGCAAATCGAAATCACAAATCCACAAACAAGAAATCACAGCACATACATGCAAAATAAACTCAAGCACACAAACATTCAAAAAATTATGTGGAAAACTCAAGAATGAGAAAAACTACAGAGCCACACTACAGAAAATATCCACTAAGAATCTTGAAGAGTACAGAGTTACAAAGAGCTTAACCTTTGACAAAAAATATAAGCTCTTACTCTAAGATGAAAAGGAGAGACAACATCCACCACCAGGAGTATCTTCTCCAACATGCAAAAACTCTCATGCACTGCAGTTTCCTTAGAACTTCACCTTAGGATCTCCTCCTCGCATCAACTAGTCTCTCAATCTGAAAATGCCCACTTAGGAAACTCCTCTCAACTTGTTTCCTTAAGTACTCAGCTCATTTGGGATCTCAAAAAGTCCAAAATGCCCTCCAAATTACTTAGGGCATAACCTGAACCGGAGCAGAATTCCACCAGGCACTGTGGCGCATCGTAGCACCTGGGTCTCGAGAAGCCAGACGATGCGGCGCGCTGTAGCGCCCGCCTCTTGGGTTACCAAACGCTGCGGCCCGCGGTAGCGCCCACCTCTCGGGTTGCTTGCCGCTACGACGCGCTGTAGCGCCCAATTCTGCTGCGGTGCGCTGTAGCGCCCACTTCTCTATTTGCTGACTATTGAGTTGCGCGATAGCGCCTCCGTCTCGAGTGAGAGAGCGCCAAGGCGCACCACGACGCATTGCAGTGCCTATTTTGTTCTTGGACTTCACACGTTATTTCGAATTGCCTCAGAACCTCCTGGAAGCTCACCGGAGCACCATTAGCATCTCTATGATGGATTAAGTGGTCTCCACAGCACAACAATATCCCACTTGGAGACCTTTAGGTAATCACCCCCTTCAACCCTTGATCCTTCATTATCTTCTTCTATTTTTGTCAAAAAACATGGTGTGGCTTACATACCGAGGCCAGCTGAAGCTGCACATAGCTTTAGTTTCTCCACTCATACTGTTTTTATATGCATATAAGCTGGATTCTTAGAAGTTTGGATCTTTACCGATCCGAATTGCCCTTCTTCTAACAATGTCCAGATGAAATGGTAACTGAGTTGAATGTGCTTTGTCCTGGCATGAAATGATACATACATTCTTCGCTAGGTGAATAACGCTCATACTATCACTGTAAAGCTTCACTTCCTCCTGCTCCTTGCCCAATTCTGTCATAAAACTCAACTAGATCATTTTCTTACTTGCCTTTGTAATGGCAACGTATTCCGCCTCTATGGCAGATAGCGTCACAATGTTTTGTAGGCTGGAGATCCAGCTCACTGCTGCATTTCCAAATGTATACACATACCCTGTAGTGCTTCTCCTACTATTACAATCTCCTGCAAGATCTAAGTTTACATAGCCTTGTAAAACAATGTCAGATCTTTCAAAGCATAAAACTTGCCCGCTGTACCTTTCAGATACCTTAGGATCCACTTGACAGCATCCTAATGGTGCTTCCCTGAGTTTCCCATGAATCTGCTGACCATTTCCACTGCATGGGCAATATCCAATCTTCCCAACTGGTAGAGGTGCCAACTCCCATGTCCCATTTGACATGAGTGATGTCATTTCATCGTTCATGGTAACCTCTCACTTGATTGAATCTTCAACCTGGAGTGCCTCTTCCAAACTTTCTGATTCACCACCATCCATTAGTAACAGGTAAAATAAGGAAGGAGAGTACCTTTGTGGCGGTCTTGTGACACTTGTGGAGCTTCTCAACATGGGTGTTTATGGTTCAACATTGACACCCTCCTGAGCTTCTTCATGTACTCCAACATCTGGCTCAACACTGTCATCAATTTTTGTGTCGGGACTCACCATCTGAAGCATCCTTGGAATCAGTCTTGACTCCAATACAGTCCTTATACATTTCACTTTTATTGAAAGTGACATCCCCGCTTCTGATAACCTTCTGGTTCCGATTGTCCCAGAATCTGTAACCGAACTCGCCCATGCCAATGTGCACTTGATCGCATTCAAACTTGCTCTTGGATCCTCTATCAATGTGCATATATGATGAGCAGTCATATACCTTGAGGTGGTTCACTTTCACCTCATTTTTGCTCCAAATTTCCTCAGGAATCCCTTCATTCAAAGGTCCGAAAGGTTCCCGATTTATCAAATAAACAGTCGTGTTAATAGCTTCAGCCCAGAACTGCTTTGGGAGACCCGCATGCAATCTCATGCTCCTGACTCTTTCTGTGATTGTCTTGTTCATCCGTTCTGCAACACCATTTAATTATGGTGCTCTTGGAACTGTAAACTCCCTCTTGAGGCCTCTCAAGGCATAGAACTCCTTGAACTCCATATCACAGGACTCGCCGCCATTATCGGCCCTTAAGCACAAGCTTCAATCCTGTTTTGTTTTCCACCAAAGCTAACCACTTTTCAAACGCATCAAACATATCAATTTTATGTTTTAGAAAGTAAACCCATACCTTCCTCGTATGGTCATCAATGAAGCTGACGAAATATGTGGCTCCGTTTATGGAAAAAGTAGGAGCTGGCCCCCATACATCTGTATGCACCAATTCAAGCTTCCTACTTTTCAACTCTCTTCCAACTTTGGAGAACAAAATATTATTCTGTTTGCCCAGCACACAATCTTCACAAAAATCCAAGTCTACTGACTTTAGTCCTTGAAGCTTCCCGTTTGACTATAGGAATTTTAATCCCCTCTCGCTCATATGGCCAAGCCTTCGGTGCCATAGATCACAATCTATCTCTTGCGCAGCTGCAATAGAATTAGACACTTTATTGATCAGGTAAAGTGTACCTTCCATATTGCCTCGTGCAACAATGAGTGCACCCTTTGTGACCTTCCACGAGTCTCCAGTGAAACAAGTGTTGTAGCCTTCTCTGATTAACTGGCTCACAGAAATCATATTTCTCTTTAGACATGGCACATGTCTAACATCTTTTAGCTTCCAAATTGCATCTCTTGATAGTTGAACATCCACATTACCTCTGCCAATGATATCACAAGCCTTGTCATCTCCAAGATATACTTTCCCCAAGTCACCCTTGGTGCAGCTCTTGAAGGCACTCCTCGACGGAGTCGCATGAAAGGATGTGCCGAGTCCACTACCCAGGACTCCGTGTTGACAAGTGGAGGTTTAACACATCCTGATCCTCCTTAGCTGAAACATTCACAATGAGAGTTCATCATCTTACATCCACCACTTGATTTCTTCAATGTAGGGCAGTCCTTCTTGAAGTGATCTGCCTTCCCACAGTTCCAGCAATCCGGCTTTGCTTTTCCGGGTCTTGATTTTTCTCGTCGAGACATTGACCTATTTCTATTATGTCTTCTTTCAGTATATCTTCCCCTGCTTTTAGCATTCAATGTTGAAGTGGATGCCTCCCCATGGGATTTCTTCTACACCTCATTCAGCACAAGCCCGACAATATCGTCGAATCTCAACGATGCATTTCCTGATGAGTTACTGACGGCTGTAACCAGCCCATCCCAACTGTCCGGCAATGAAGAGAGGAACAACAAAGCTCCAAACTCGTCATCAAAACTGATGCCCATTGAACTTAACTGACTCGTCACCGTGTTAAACCCATTGAGGTGTTCAGTCACTGAATAGCCATCCATCATATTCATGTTAAACAATCTCTTCATCAAGAAAATTTTATTTGAAGCCAAGGGCTTCTCATACATTCTCTGCAGGTCATCCATGAGATCTATAATAGTTTTATCATTAACAATGTTAAATGCAACAAAAGAAGACAATGATAAACGAATCAAACCCAGTGCAGTTCTATCGAGAACTTCCCAATCTTTGTCAGTCATAGTTGCAGATTTTCTGTCGGCTCCTTTCAATGGAAGATATAACTTCTTCTGATAAAGCAGATTCTCCATCTGCATTTTCTAGAACGCAAAGTTCGTTCCACTGAATTTCTCTATCTTGTGTCACATCTCGTCGACCATTGCTCCCACTTAAACAGCAAACCCTAGGACCAACAAGATAGCCTCTCTCTGATACCACTTGTTGGTGAAATAAATCTTCCAGCACCGAGAACACTCTCCACAGCGGAAGCGGTTTTAGTAGCACGCTCAATTGAGGACCGATGTTGCATTGACGGTTACCAAGCAAATTGAAATCACAAATCCACAAATAAAATCACAGCACATGCATGCAAAACAAACTCAAGCACACAAACATCCAAACACAAAATTACGTGGAAAACCCAAGAATAGGAAAAACTACGGAGCCACACCACTGAAAATATCTACTAAGAATCTTATAGAGTACAGAGTTATAAAGAGCTTAACCTTTGACAAGAAACACAAGCTCATACTCTAAGATGAAAAGGAGAGAAAGCAGGCACCACCATTAATATCTTCTCCAATATTCAAGAACTCTCTTGCACTGCAGCTTCCTTAGAGCTTCACCTTGAGATCTCCTCCTCACAGCAGCCAAAGCCTCTCAAGCTAAAAATGTCAACTTAGGAAACTCCTCCTAACTTATTTTCTTAAGTACCCAACTCATTTTCGGACCCGAAAGGTTAAAAATGCCTTACAATTTACTTATGGCGTAACCTGAACTGGAGCAGAATTCAGACATGCACTACGGCGCACCGTAACGCCTAGGTCTCCGGTAGCCAGATGCTGCGCGCGCTGTAGTGCTCACCTCTCGGGTTGCCTGCCGCTTCAGCACGCTGTAACGCCCACCGCTCGGGTTGCCTGCCGCTGCGGCGTTTGTAGCGCTCGCCTCTCGAGTTGCCTGCCACTGCGGCGCACTGTAGTGCCAAATTCCGTTGCGGTGCGGTGTAGCACCCGCTTTTCTGTCTGCTGACTGCTGAGGCACGGATTGCGCCTCTATCTCGGGTGAGGGAGCGCCAAGGTGCGCGACAGCGCCTGTGTTGTTCCTGAACTTCCACCTTGTTCCCAATTTTCTCAGAAGCTCATTGGAGCACATTAGCATCTCCATATTGAATTAAGTGGTCTCCAACAACACACAAATAGCCTCACAAAAAATAGATCCTTTAAATTTGCTTTGATATATAGCTTCATCCTCCATATTAATGGTAACTATCATCTTCATCACACTAGAAATGAATCCATAAGGGGGGTAAGGGGACCTTATGCTTAGTTCAGCATCCTCAAGTTTTAGAAGATAGTTATACTCAAGAGCCATCATACTAAATTTCTAAAAGCATCCCAAGGTGGTGAAGCTAATTCGTAAGGTTGTGTGTGATAACCCAAGTTAGGTTGGTAACAACCAACCAAACATCGGATGCATCTTTCCGCAGGATCATACTGACAGTTAGGTAAAATAACAATTTAACACATCCAGATTCATTCAAGTGTAAGAAATAGCATTAATTCATATAAAGTAAAATATATCCAGAATTTATAAGTCTTTCATTATACAAACACAATTATCCCTTGAAGGGGCAGTTAGAATCCGTTAATTTATCGCGCCATGTCTTTAAACTATATCATCTTCCTCCGTGTATCTGATCGGCATTATAAAAATAAGTCTTAGTGCACATTATAAATACAAATGATATTAAAAATATACTTTAAGCAAAAGCGAAAGGCAAAAATGATATTAATTTGTAGGGAAATATAATTTATAGTAAAAAGATAATCAAACTCCTACAAAATAAATATTCTCTTGTCACATGCCAAATTTCAAACGAAAAAAACATAATCGCATAAAAGTTCATGTTTATGTTGATGTCTATGATATTATGAAGCAATGATAGCAGTTCTGATGGGCAAAGCCAGAATCATGAGGCTGTGTTCATATGCATTTAAGCATAAACTTTCACCTGGGCCCCCTTAAGGGCTCCAAATGGCAATAAACATGCATTTAAGCATAACTTCACCTGGGCTCCCTCACATGGCACCCTTATAGCTCCCAAGGACTAGCCCCGTCCCTAACCTATTCATGCTCCGTTTCGGAACCCTTCTTGCAAACATTCACAAGACATAAATTATTATTCATTTCTCTTACATCATTAGTAGTAAGAATAACGCATTAAGTAACAACGCAAAACAGGCTCAAAGCGTTGTTTTAAGCAGCAATGAAAGTAAAGCTATAAAGTAATATCCAGTGTACCTTTGAGTTTGACTTAAGAAGATGAATCACTCACAAAGTTTGTATCTGTAGAAGCTGTATTTATAATCATTATTAGACTCTAATGAATAAAATTAGTCTCTTATACGAATACATGCACAACTAAGCATCTAGTTTAATCTTATAAGTCCTTATAATTCATTTAATACATAGTGAATAGGATAAAGACTAACGAATCCAATTGTGACTATAATGATTTCATAATTCCTCATTCGATATGCGTCAGAAGCCTAAGTAACTTAGCGTGGGCCTAATTCATTATGTAGGGATTCCAATTTGCAATGAGATTAGTTTGCCAATATTCTATTATAATGCTTTAAAATACTAAGAAGTAGAGGAACATTTTCCAAGCATAGGATATTAGATGTAATCAACATGAATGAAAAGAGTTTCATAAACACCCCCACGCATTTTTGGGCGGGAATATAAATGGTGGGCGAAAGAGCGGGAGCAAGAAGGGGGAGAAACGGGAGGAGGTAAGGGCAACAGCGAAGAAAGGGGAAAGGCACGAGAAAGGACCAAGGGGGGAAGCCGAAAGGAGCAGGAGGAGAAGGAGGAGAGGATGAGAGAGAACAGAGACAAGAAAAGATAGATACAGATATATATATACATATATATAACATTTATATATATATATACATTTATATATATATATATATTTATATATATACAAATATATTTTATCCTTTTAAGAGACTCGACAGAGGAGCTCTCACCTTATGCTGAGCGCAGAGTCGATTCGCACGGACGCAGAGGATTGAGCGATCGGCGTCGAAATGGAGGTGGGAGAAGTCGGCGCAGCGTCGATTCAGTGAAGGCAACCGCATGCAAGCAGAGGTTGATCGCTACGAGCTCCTAACGTCCGCCTCTCGGCGCACGAGCGGAAGGAGGATCGAGCGCAGGGGGGAAACGATCGGCTCTTACTGCTGGACTTTGGTTCACGTGCGCTTCTACGGCTTGAGTGGAAGAGAGGGAGAGGCGAGAGGAGGTAGTGAATAATCGAGGGGTATGCGCTCGATTAAATAGGGTGTGCGTGCGTAACGCACACCCGATTTCTTCGGCTGTTTTGCGCGGATTACGGTAAATCAGCGAACATTTAAGGAAATGACGCGTTTTGAAGGAATTGAGCGGTTAACGTTTATTTTCTGATAAAATCGTCGGTCTTAAATGCCGGCGGTTTCTAAACTTTCGTTTCCTTTCTTATCTTCTTCTAATTTAATTCAATTTAGCATTAATTAGATTTGAAAAGACAGATTTTAACGGGAGGTTTTAACGGAATGAAAACTGAAATTTTGCGGAAGATTTCAACGGAATGGAAATTGCAATTTGCGGGACATTAATCAATTTCCTTATCAATGACCTAGGGTCATTACATTGTGAAATAGAACCCTATGACCGAATAGCCTCACGAAAAAAGAGCCTTCAAATTTGCTTAGACATATAGCTTCTTCCACTGTATTAATGGTGAGATTACCATCCTTCAATTTTGCTTCGACATATAGCTTCTTCCTCCAAATTAAAGGTGAGATTATCAACTTCATCACACTAGATGTTTAATTCATCCTTATTAGGTCATTTCTCAATTAAAATTTATTCAAACAGTTGACGTGCTATCAATTACAGGACCTGGAATCGTTGGGAAATTTTGTCAAATAGTTTGTGCGTGAGACATTGCATTGAAGATGATGGGTTCTATAGGGGTTGGATCAGCAACCCAATCAACAAAATAGAAACACCAAGATAATCACACATAGACAACTGCTTGAATCTAATTCTAAAGATAGATTTTGAACTTGGTCTCACTTCTGAACTATTCTGAGCCTAGTTAGATGAGAGCTCAGCAGGTCAGCTACGAAGCCGGTAGGTTAGGAGATGGAGAACATATCTACTTCTTATACATCATTTCATGAATAAAGAGAAGAGTAGCTCAAAAGTATACGAAACTAAGAAGATTACAGAGGTTTATCCTACTCCGTAGGCTCCAAATGATATGGAAGAGTGAGTCGTTAGATGAAGGAGAGGAGGACCTCGACTGGGAATGATAGGCAACCGTGCCTAGGAAAAAGGAATCCACCTCTGGTAGTAGGAGCCTCAAGGAGCGACAAAGCGTAGGGAGCCGATGAAAGAGGCGAAGGGAAGAGTTAGACGATAGGAAAACCTCGAATGAAAGGTTCATCTCAAGCGAATAGCTCAGCATTGTTCTGAATCTTTACAACTCGCAGTTATCTGCATTTTGCTGGCTGTTATGATCTCCTTCATTCTCTACTTGTAGCATTGCCAGATCTGTTGATTCCTTCACGATGCCTTCATCAATATCTGGTGTTGCTCTTTGCAATTGGACAATAGACATTGCAATTTCCTCATTGATTAGCATTGTGTGCTAGCCACCCTCCCTCTTCAACAACTTCCCAAATTTCCGGGCCAGCATCACGTTCAACATTTCTGCCTGCAAGTTTCGCATGCTGCAGCTCACAACTGCATAGTTACGTCCATCAGCAGCAGCCATCGCCTCCAGCTTCGCCTGTAATATCATATGTGATGAAGATGATGACCCCATTGTAGCAGTATCAGGTTCCAGAACAGCAAAAGCATTCAACATCTTCATTGCGATTGTAGTTTCCTCCCCATCAACAGCAGTTGCAGCTACTAATGAAACATTGCTAAGGAATTTACGGCCAGTGTAGTGAGGCTGTCCTCCACCAACGATGCCGGGCATGGTGGTGGTCAGCCCATCATTGCCCATCTATCATTTTTCCCACTCAAGCCCTCTCTCATCGACCTTCTCCTTCTACTCTAGAAAATGCTTTTTGAGCACCTACTTGGTGAATCAGAGTTTTCAAGTTGACCATAGCAACCCGATCGTAGTGAGAAATTTTTCTTTACTAACAACTTGAATCATAACCAAGGGCAAGTATTAGTCTAGTATTAATCCATTTAATTCTCTTTAAATGGCCAAATTGGCCAATTTAGCTCAAAAAAATAGTTTCTGGTCTATAAATAGAAACTACAAAATCATCATAATCACTCAAACTTTATTAATTTAAAGATTTTGTTGGTATACTTACCCAGCGAATAAGATTCTGTTCTCCATGAACTCTTGAGCTGTCAATCGATTTTCTTCCAGTGATTAGCTCCAACAAGACAACTCCAAAGCTATAGACATCAGATTTGGCTGTCAACTGCCCTGTCATAACATATTCCGGAGCACAATATCCAAAAGTCCCCATCACTCTAGTTGAAACATAAGACTCATCACCAACAGGACCAAGCTTTGCAAGACCAAAATCAGAGAGCTTTGGATGAAACCCATCATCCAATAATATGTTGGAAGATTTGAAGTCTCTATAAATGACTGGAGGGTTGGCTTTATCATGAAGGTACTCCAACCCTCTGGCTGCACCTGCTGCAATTTTCATCCTTGTATTCCAATCCAAGGACTCCTTATCCAGCGGGAGATCTAAGAAAAAAAAAAAAAAAAAATTGTGATAGTTAAATGACGTTCTAAATTGCTTTCAGAAACTCCTCTAATAACTAAAAAAAAAAAAAAATTTAAAATAATAGAAAATTTCTACTCAATAGCAGTTGACAAGGTAAATGATATATTTTACTGATATTTGTTTGGTACAGAAGACAGCATGAAAAATAAAATTTTGTTTCCACTTTAATGAATAAAGCTAATAGGGCATAGCTTTGCAAGCGGTACATGTCAAGTGATTAAAAATTTACTAGAAACTTTGGTATGCCTTATTTGTTCACAAAAAAACTCCGGAATCTATTATTTATTTTTAAACTTCTTAACAAGCATGGCGATGCAAAAGAAATAATATGAAGGATTTTTTTTCTGACTTGTCAATATCTTATACTTTATATTTAAGGCATTGTTTACTTTCTAGCATCACTGATTCTACTAATCCTTGTTTAAAACAAGTATTTATATCAAGTTGAGATTTCATTTTTTTATTTGATTTTTTTGATAAAATCCATATCAGCATTTGCCAATGCATTTAATATATCAGTTTGGTTATAAGATAAACAGATAAACAAGTGCAATATCTGGATTATTGACGTACGCATTATCAAAAATTGCAACAAAAGATGAATTTAATAATTGATTTTGTAAATTTCATGATAATGGAATGGGTAAATTTTAAATTTCAGAATTTAAACTTTCAAGAAAATATTTTTGACAAGTCTTAATATTATTGCCATAAAATTATAAAATAATATTATTGCCACAAAATTATACTATAATATTTTTGTTTCAATTTAAATTGAGTAGATCTCTAAAAAATTCCTTAATTACAATAACAACTTATTAAATTAGTTTCCTTCAAGATTTAAATTTTAAATTCAAATTTTGAATTAATTTAAAAGGGAAAACTATATTATAATATTATGGCTTGTCAAAAATATGTTCCTTGTAATTTCCAATTTCAAATTTAAATTTTGAACATATTTGGAGAGAGATAAAATCTATCAGTATAAAAATTTTAAAAATCTATTATTAAGTTCATCTATTGTGGCAAATATTGATGTTGTGTACAACTATGTTGGGTCACTACAAAGCTACTTCTATTACCTTGCATCAACAACTATAGACATCGAACATATACATCTACAATCTTTTATCACATAAGATTAGCTTCCCACTTAATGGCTTAGTTGTCAAACGTTGAAATTTTGCTTCAAAAATTATTTATATTTTCATTACAAAACCTCCATGTAATCTTAAGACATTGTTTAATTTTATTATTTTTTAACTAGTTATTTATAAATCTAAAACCAATATTTTATATTGAATTATCAAATGTTTTCTTATAATAAACATTAGCATTTACAAAATAATTAATCTCTTTTCTTTAGAAGAAATTAATTAATCGAAAAACTAGATGAGTGATTCCTATAGTGATAAAATCATCTTCTTTATTTTTAAAATAAGTATTGATAACAATAAAATAAGACAACTAACTTTAAAATCATTTTCCTTCTAAATTAATTTTGTTAAAGGTAATATAATTATGAATACTATGAAATTCTTTTACTACTTTTCAACATGCCTAGTTAGATCTCAATTTAAAATGTAAAATATTTTCTAAAAGTACTCCTTAAATTAACTCTTCAAAATCATGCTATCATTTTTTATACTCATATTTGATTCTATTTAGAGAATATAAGAATTTACAATATTAATAATAGCACTATCAATTATAATTTAGAAGTCAGAATTATATCCTCATTATTTTAATTTTGAATACACAAAATTTCTATCCAACAAAAACCCACACTTTTTATACTATCCTTACTTGAGAACCAAAGTTAGACAATATCCACTTTATTTTCTAAAATAATAAAATATTTATCCTTCTATAATTACAATACAACTATCCTCATAAATCCACAAAACAAATTACATTTTTTCCAATATCATATTCTTAAGCTAGTTTCTTATTTAGCTTTTTACCTACTCCATCCATTATGTGAGAACTTTCACTCACTTAACACTACACCCAAGCACTGATACAAACTCTACACACTTCTCATAAGATTAGGCAATAGAGCTTGTCACTTTCAAGAAAATAACCAAGATATAATGCAATTTGTTAAATAAATAATATCATGTTTATTTCAACAAGTTTTATAGTGATTATCAGTTAATGCAATCCTTAACCATAAATGAAAATATGAATTACATAATATAAATCTAAATTATTCCATTCATTGTAAGAAAATTTCATTGTTAGTATGCCAAAAACTATATTTGAAACATTTATTATTTGTATACAATTATTATATTTTTATGACAAATCCATGTATTTTGTTTTTCATTTTAAAAAGATGCAGAATATCAAAGTATTTTTGAATAATTATAAATGCGGGGTTAGTGTTATGTGAATATAACACAAATTTACTAAATAATAAGAGAGTGCTCAGAACTTACCACACTTAATGCACTATCATCATTTATTCATTATCAAAGTATTTCATTTCATAGCTTTCCTTCCTAGCATATAAATTATTATTTAAATGATGTATATAAGAGTTGAGGGGATAAGTCAAAATACTTCTTAGAATGATAGTGCACACCAAAATACTTAACAACAACAACAACAATACCAAAGCTTATTTCCACTAGGTGGTGTCTACTACATGAATCCTTTGTTTCCATTGTACATGATCAAATAGAAACCTCTCCCTAATCTCCAAATAGAGAAGATCCTTTCTAATAAATTCTTCACATGTCTTTCTTTTCTACCTCTTCCTCTTTTAATATGAGCAAAATTCATAAATTCAATTTTTTAGCCGTGGCATTGAGCAATCTACGCTTAATATGCCTGAACAATCTAAGGGGGCATTCTCTAATGGGGGCCACTTCAACCATGGTTTGAATAGGTTCATTTCTCATTATATCCTTGCGAGTATACCCACTTATCCGCCTAAGCATTTTCATCTCTATAGCATTTGCTTTATAAGTAGATTTCTTCTTTGTTGACCAACATTTAGCCCCACATAAAATAGATTGTTGAATAGTTGTTTCATAAAATTTTCCTTTTAAACAGCACTCCAGAAGCGCTCCTTCATTTCATCTAACCAAATTGGATGCTATTAATCACATCGCTCTCAACTTAATCATTTTTTTAAATAATTGAACCAAGGTATTTAAACTACTCGTTCTTCTTGATCACATGGTCCTCAATAGTTATGTTCTCGAGATAAGCACTTACAATACAACTGAAGTTAAACTCCATATATCCTGGTTTAGATCTACTAATATGAAAACTTTTAATTCTAAAGTATTCCTCCACAACTTAAGTTTTATTTAAACTCTATCCTAAATCTAATCAACTAATAAAATGTCATCCACAAATAATACACACCAAAAAATCTCCTGTTGAATGTGCTCAGTAAGAGCATCCATAACTAAGGAAAAACGATAAGAGTTGAGAGTTGAGCCTTAATGTAAATCAACAATAACAAAAAAATCATTAAACAAGCTGCCACCATGCGATCGGAACACATGTTACAAACTCATAATACATATCTCTAATAACACTAATATATGTAATGCATATTATTTTTATCTCCAAAGCCCTCCTACGAACTTCTCTTCGTACTCAATCATAAGCCTTTTCAAGATCAATAAAAATAAAAATAAAATATTCTTTCCTTTCTCTAAATTTCTCCATCAAACCTCTTAATATATGTATGGCTTTTATGAAAATCTGCCTAGCATAAACCTAAAATGATTTTAAGAAATATAAGTATATCTTTGTAATTTATATTCATTTACTCTCCCAAAATATTAACTTGATCCCTCCATAACTTGAACAATTTTGAGCATCACCTTTATTCTTATAATAAGAATAACAATACTCTTTCGACACTATTGCTTTTTCACTCTCCATCCTCTTTATATTCCAAATCTCAGCTTTACTAGCACCCCAAAGGAAATGTAATTAATATTTTTTTATAATCATTAAATTCACAAATATTAATTATTTTGATGATTCATTATAAGACTTGTAAAATAATCCACCCGTCTTTGTTCAATATTTTCATTCCTACGATTTTTTTTTTATTGTCTTTGATATATTTTATATAAGTAAAATATTCAATTATTTTATCTCTTAATTTGATTAGCTTATAGATATATCTCTCCCACAATAATTTTTAATTTAATATATAAATCCTCAAATACTGCACTCTTAATCACGAATTGTTATTTTATATTCATGACAAACTAGTCTAAATTTATTTTGATTATCCTCAGTCTTGCATTTAAGCCATTTTTATAATATTTTTTTATCTTTAATCTTAATTTGACCATCTTATTTTCACCACCGTGTATCTTTATAATTGGGTTATTTTCCTTTCAATTCATTTGCTACATTGCAAACACAATTAGTAATCGAATTCTAAAGAATATTGGCTTTACCCTCAAAATTTCGTTATCCAAGTTTTAAAATTTAATCCTTATATAATATATATTATTTTTAATACTTCACCATCTAATTTATGAAAATTTTATATTAAAATTATTTTGTTACCCTTATTTTTTAACTAAAAACAAATAAATGATATTGGGTTTGTCAAAAACCTACTTAAAATAATTTTACAATCCTTACAATAAAAATGATCCCTTTAAGAGAAAAGAATTAACCTGAAATTTGGAAGCTCCGATTATAAGCGATAATATATTCATCTCTTTTCTTAAAGTGTCAATAATTAAAAGATCAATAGATAAAGCTAACTCCAAAATCCTTCGTCCTTCTTCATTAATCTCTCCAAAGCCAAAGCCAATATAAACACTATTAAATTCTTTAATTACTCTTCTTAAATATTTATTTAAATCTCCTACAAAAAATATTTTCTCTTGAGCTATTCTTTGAATCAACTCATTCAAATCATACCAAAGTCTTGTTTTATACAAATATCTAATCTTATTTGAGGGCATAAACACTTGCATAATTAAAAATTATTTTATTAATTATAAATTTCAAGGTTATGATTCTCTCCCAGCCTATTAATTTCCACTATATTATCCTTTAAATTATTCGTTAAAATAAAACCATGTCATTCCTATGATGATTATTACGGAGTGCCAAAGTTAAAAGCCTAAACTATCAATTTTTTTTATTTTCTATTCTACTCACTTAGTTTTTGAAAGACAATATATTAATCCTCATATTAATCATTATATTTTTAGCTAACTCAAAATGTTTTTAGTAATAGTGTCATTATTCCAATTGTTTAATCTTAATTTAGAATCATAAACTAGCTTCTTTATTCGCATTCATCCATAATGTGAAAACCCCTGCTTAAACACTCAACTAAATTGTAACATATATTTACGAGCAGGTACATGTCTAACACATGAATCTATCGAACCCTCTTTACCTATCACTCCAATTAAGGCCAACACAACCCAAATAATCCTGCACAAATTTAGAAACCATATTCTATCAGCCCATACTTGCCATTCAACCTTTTGACAATTTAACCTCACTTAAAACCTTCATTTCCATTAATCGCATTCATAATAGATAACAAATGCACATGTAATATCGTGCAAATCATTCTATATTAACTATACTTTTCTTAGGATAAAATGTCTTATAATTAAAATTATCATTCTTACAAAATGATTTACATTTCAACCTATTCACAATCTATTAGGTTCCCGTTCTTCTTGCTTCCTAAAAGTGTTTTGCTTGGGGGATAACCTAGGCAATGACCCAAGAGATCCTATTGGGTTTGCACATTTCTATTGAGAAGAATCGTTGAAGGGATTTCCCAACCTTTTGCACAAGCTAGTTGCCATAGATAACAATATTCACTATATTTTAGCACACAGATTGGGGATTTTTCTTTAAAACAATTGAGATGAGCAATATCAATCACTTATTCACTTGATAACTATAATTCAAAACATAATATGCACATGCAATTCTCAAATGTCACAAAAATATTTTTCATAAATGCTCTTTCCTTGAACACATGAATAATTTTCACAATGCATTTATAAAACAATCATTAAGTATACAATTCTTGAGAGACAAATTTGATTTCTTGGCAAAGTTCTTAGAATTATGAAACTTTACACAATTTTACAAAATATAAATGTAAGAGTTTTTCACGAATCTTCAAACCACAACATTAAGAATATTTGCTCAAGATGTTGTCAATGATAATGAAATAAGAGGAAATTCAAACAATATAAGCTTAACTGAGAAAATTAATACTTAGTTATGATTTCATACACCATTAAAAAAATCTTACTATGCATCTTAAACCTAACCTTCACTTTCCTTTCTTCCTAATTCTTCTTCCTCATTAAGGCATAAGCAAGATAAATTAAGAGAACAATTACAATAAAACAACATACATACTCAACTTAAGCCTTTAGAAGGTTATACAATCATCATCCAATACTCCCAATATCTTACCAAGAGTCCCAAATTCAACAATAACCATTCAATGCAGCACAACTATCCAAAATTGACATACATGGATGAATTTCTTTGAAAATAATATGGGCAAGACCCTTTTTATTTAAGATTACCAAAAAGTAATCCAATAAGTCACCTAGGCAAAAATTTCCAACTAGTACAGCTCTTAGAGTACATGGCTTGTAATCTTCCTTGTACCAAATCATAGGATTACACGAGCACAACACAACATTATGACAGGATTCATCTTACAACCAATGAATACATAACAAATTGAATCATAATCACAAATCACACATCAAAAGAGAGTTAATTACACTTGCTGAAATCAAGGCAGACAGCTACAGCAAGCAGTACTCGGATGATTTTATACTGAATGGTAGGGCTAAAAGTTTCGTGATAGTTAGCAATATCTTTGTTGTTGAACTCATGCACCACAAGATGAGCTTTGTAATGAGAAATTGAGACACCTATGTTTTGTATCTTATAATTATTTTCAAATATGACTTATTGAGATAAGAGATAAGAGATCGTATATTATTGTTGATTAAGGATTTAATTCATTAGTTATGGCATTTTTCAATGAGGATGCTCTAACTCAATTAAACAGTTGCATTGATTGGAAATGGTAAATGTATGAGGCAATTGCACATAAGCCTTTGTGGAGTAAATAAGCTCAGCTTTAGGTGCCTTAATTTTCCTTGAATAAGAATACGATGTGGGTTGGCGGGTTTTCATTGTGAGGGAAAAGCAAGGATTGAATAAGAGGCATTATGGTGCTTGAGTGATGGATGGCGTGTAGAACATAATAGGGGGACGATTGTAGTTTTGGGGTTGCCAGGGAATTGGTGAGTTGCTTGTGGAGGTAGTTGTAGGAATCATGATTTCGCTGGGAGAAGTTAGTCAAATAAAGTTTGTACTTATTGATGGAATGGATAGAATCAATTTTAATAATAGAAGCAATTTTAATTAAACGCGATTGATGAAATATATTCTTTGAGTTTTTAATTAAAGAGAAACCTAGGCATTATAGTTTCATTATATCCCAAGAATAAAAAAGGCATGCACTTTGGCAGTACACTGCATTATGCATGAGGTAGAAGCTAACAAAAATAGCCAATAGTTATTATAGCAGAATAATTTGGACTAATGTAGTAATGCAATTGAAATAAAGGGAGGCTTTCACAAAATATAGAGAGGTTATGGACATTTGATAAGAGGGTAAACAATTGGTGAGATAATTTGTGGCATGGAGATCATAAGCCCAATACTACAGAATTAAAGAGGTATGAACAAAAAGTGAAAGCCCCAATTCAACATGAATATGTTTGCATCAATTGTATTATTTGAGACGAAGTGTTTTGTGAGTACACATGGTGATGGATGCTAAAGTATTGATGACATAGGATGAGTTTTTGATCCTCACTGCTCCAACATATTAGAAGTTTTAATTTTTATTTAAAGTGTGCTTTCAACAATGCTTTACATTTGAGAAAAAATGTACCGTAGTAGATTTCATGGCAAGGGGGTCCAGCCAACAAAATTGAGTACATGCACCTATAAATATAGCATAATAATGATGGCTACATGTACTAGAAATTGTTGATGAACCATACACATTAAAGTATAGGAGTTGCATGGTAGGTAGAACGTAGATGTTAATTTGGTGTAAGTGTCCTGTGGGACTATGCAATGTAACAAGAGTTGCAAAAACTGTGGTGAATGTTATTAATGCAAGGTTGTTGAGTGCTACAAAGTATATGTCAAAGAGTTTATTTGCATGTGTAGCCAAGTGTTTGTGGCATCTCGATGTAGTTGCTCAGAGATTTAAAAGGGAGGTAAATGAGAACATAGTAGGCAATTGTGGCTTACTGTAGAGCCTATAAAAGTGTCCCTCTAATGAGTTCCTCCTTGTTGAGTGTATCCTTGATAATACATCAATTTAAAATAGATTAAACTATATATTATTATCTTGAGTAAATTACCAAACGGATAATAGATATTTGGTGTTTGTTAGACTATGAAGTGAATTTTTAAGAAGGCATAATTGCTAAATGAAAATTTAGATTATTTGACACAAGTAGTACGCAAATCTGATCATCGCTAACCTGAATATAACAATGTTTGAGTAAGAATTGCTGATATAAGCGTTTTGGAGCTTTGAGATGACATGATGTGAAGCTCTTGAGTTCAAACAGCAACTACTAGTGGTTAGAAGGGTGGTGTTGAAATAGTAAGCTGCATAAAAATTTAAAAAATTTGATTTAGAAGGTAATAAATTTGAGTTTATGGTTGTTGTAGTACTTTGCCAATGATATTTCTACAATTGAAAAGTTGACAACCATGAGTCATCCACGATGGCAAATATAGCATAATATGTAGGTGATATTATGACAAAATCATGTCATCAACCACGATAATGGCCTCATTTGCAATATAAGGGGAATATGCATGTTTATGCGTATGATTAACCATTGGTGGCCGAAATAGTGGTCTCAAAATGAGTAAGGAAGGCAAACGAAAGAGTTGGGTCAAAGCGGAGAGGCATTGCAAGTTCAACTAATAGAGGATTGTAGCACAGGATAAATGATAAATGTGCGATGGAGAAGCAAAGTTGTTTGTTTTACACTGCCACATATGCAAATAAATAATTTCTAGTATTGAAAACACCCTGATATAGGGCTACATAGTAGGAGAGTGATTTTGGGCTTTAGTCTATTATATGAAACATTATATTTATGAAAATAAGAAATTACACAGCTCATCATCAAAAAACAGTTCCAAATTATAAATTTTGCTATTGAAGGCAAGTATGATGTGAACCACCTCAAAATTGCGCATCTATTATTTGTGCATCGTATTTGCATAAAAATTTGGCTAGCATAACATCGTCCCTTAAAAAATAGATTCCACGAGTATGAAATCATAACCAACAGATCTTAACTGAAATAATTACATGACAATATAATTAAAAAAACAAATGTCTTATCTAGACTTACAATGCAAATGATCTTCTAGAGATCCATGTGGCATGAATTCATACACAAGAAGTCGTTGATCTCGATCAGCACAATAGCCAATTAAGTTAACAAGGTTTGGGTGGTGTAAAAGACTAAGCATGAGAACCTCCACTAGGAATTCTCTATTTCCTTGCAGCCCATCCTTTTCAAGCCGTTTTATAGCTACAATCTGCAATGAAAGCACAAAACTAATACACTGATCTGATTTCAAGAATATCAAATTTTAGATTATTCCAAATAAAAGTCATGGAAGGATTTATGCATAAAAATCATCTCACTATCACACTCAACTAAAGTTGAAGTCAACTAGATATATCTATTTTGTCTAATGAACTGTTTGGCAGTTAGGATTTTAGGAATTAGTAAATCTCAAAATCCAGAATTTATTAAATTCTAAAACTTTTAAATCTTGAAATACTACTTAAATGTACTGTTTTGATGATTTAAAATTTTAGCAAAATACAATAATTAAGGTCAACAAAATAGCACATGTTTATATCCAATTACACAATTATATCAATAAAAATGTTATCAAAATGTTAATTATGACTAAAAATATAATTAAATAATGTAATTTTTTTTCAACAATAATTTAACAACTAACATTCATCCGGCTAAATTTTTTTCTTTGAAAAGTCTACAGCCCCTCTAATTCTCCTTTGGTTTAATTTAATTGAATAAACCCTTTTGCTTTATTTTACTGATTTCTAAATCGGTAAATCTTACAAACCTTGGGATCCCAAAATTTGGGCAATTTACAATTTTTCTTCACTGCGGGATTTGAGGGTCCTAACGGAGGATTTGGATTTAAGTTAAATCTCGCTTTAGTACTAAATCGCGTTTGGCGGATTTGGGGATTTTTGTTATTAAATCCTACCTAAATCCTGCAACCAAACAGCCCCTAACAATTAACAAGAGAACTAGAAGATTAGCATCCGTGAAATGTATTGAAATAGAAAAAAGGTTTGACAGAAAATGTCGATCGTGTTACCTGTCGAGTGCTCTCCAACCTTCCTTTATAAACCCGGCCAAACCCCCCTTCACCAATGAGGCAATCTTTTCGAAAATTCTTTGTTGCAGCTGCAAGCTCCCTGAATGCGAATGTCTGAGCTGATAAGGTTACACCACCAGCTTCATCTTTCTGAGCCAGCTTTATCCCTTTGGAACCAATATTGCTTCTTGTTCTAATTCTGCTCGCACCTGCAAATCCATGAGGGCATGTAGTTAGCTACAATTTCAGAATATAAAAAAGACGAAATTAATATACCCGCTTCCAAATCCTCCTAGGGCACGCACGTTCACTGGTCCTGGTTATACAAAATTGTCAATAATAATACTGACACTTCATTTGACTGTTACTCTAGAGAGTCGAAATACCATCTCTTGAAGCTAAGATAAACACGAGATCTACTCATGAAGAGATCTGAAAAGATGGTGAGGGATACAAACTCACCAGAAAAAAAAATCTTCATTGAAGAACCTTCTACAGTCTGCTCTTCTTTCATTCCATCACACTCGCCACGAGAATGCGATTGATCCATCTCCAGCGAAGCGAAACAAGCGAAACAGCCCATTTGCTAACAACAATCATAAACTGCCAAAAACTAGGGATCTTTCCGCCGCTTCGATGGAGCCCGATAACATTCTGACTCGTTAAACAACGAAACGGATTGCTGTAACCTAATCCAATGCCCAGATTTGCATATTGGAGCTCCTGTCCCCTGGATGTGCTGGGCAAAACTGCAAAGAAAATTGAATTTTGCACTGAATTTAGGGAGGGAAGATAATGGAGAGCCATTTGATTCCCGCTGGCGTGAAGAGAATCGAAGACTTGCCGGCCGATGCTCCGGTCACACTTTGAAATAATATTTAGCGGCAATAAACAAAAAAAAAAAAAAAAATTGATATTTAAAATTATTTATATTATTTTATTTTAAGAAAGTTTTATTTATTTAGTCTAACGGTTTAATTAGGTAATTAGATGTTTAGTTATTATTAATTTTAATGATTATAATTCTTAACTCTCATCTTTAAGTATAAATTTTTATTATTTTGAAGATAATGTTTCATATAAATGTAAATAATGTTTTGCAAACTTATATGTATTTTTATTGGCAGCACGAACTACAAAAATAATTTAAAATATATCAAAATAATGATTTTGAAGGTGATAAATATTTTGTTTTCTTAGAAATTATCTTAGAATTATTTTTGTCCGTATCCGAACTCATTTTAAAATATAAAAATTTTATTTTCTTATTAAATTATATTTAATATTAAAATTTAAAATATTATATGTATATATATTTGACTAGTGGTTAATATTATTATTTATGTTATATAAATAAATCATTGCCTTGAATTTAAAAAAAAGAATTAGAAAATCTTTTTTTTCTCCATTTTTAATACTTTTGCACAAATATTTTTTTTTTACGGCTACTTAAAAAAATTCATTTAATAAAATTTAAAAATTATTTTAATATAAATTTTAAAAATAATATTTTTATTATTTTAATATAAAAAAATAAGCACTAATAAAATAATATTCAAATTTCATTATATAAATTTTCTTAAGTACCATATCATCAATTAGGACCAGGCTTTTGGAGGATGAGGACAAATGGGTATGTGGATTAACTTTTTTAATTAATTATATTCTTTTAGAAATTAGAAATTATCTTTTTATATATTTTAGAGACTTATTTAATAAAATTAAGATTTTAAGAATTAATTTGAAATGTAAAATTATAATGACTAATAAAATTTTTTCCAAAATAAATATTAAAGTTTTAATATATGAACTTTAAATTAATTATAATAAAATAAAATAAAATTTTTTTATAATATGCATATATCTATATAAATATATATAAAAGAGCCCCAAATAAATTAGATCATGAAGTAAATGAGTTAGTTATGAAATAAGTTTTTCAAAAAATATTATAATTAATTAAGGAAAATATTATTTTGAAATTTAAAAATATTACAATTTGTTTTAGAGCTTTGAAAAACAAAATCGACTTATGCTAGGGATGCCATCTGACACGTGGTTCAATCATTTTCAAAGAGATTGTAGATATATGAGTTATTATTCTAATAATTCAAGGTTATTACATAATTTAGAGCATAAATTTGTTGTTGGTAGGTTCTAGACATTTTTGAGATCAAATCTTATAAATTTGGAGGCAAAATGATTAATGAATATTCTCTTGAGGCATCAACATATTTTAGTAATGCAAGTTTCATAATTTTTGAATTTAAGACGGCCAATTATTCACAAAATATAATTTGTATTTTTACTTAAATTGAAATTATATGATTTTTATTTAAAATCGAATTATTAAAATCAACTTAACAATATATATTGGAACCGTGGCGGGCCGAACATAGGACAACACAAGTCAGGCATCTTGGTCGTTCCGCATTTCTGAGATCAGGTCCGACGGCTCTGATCAAGTCACACTGGCATAACTCGTTAGATTTAAATTGAACTGTGGGATCACTTCGTATGATCAGCGACTGAGATATAATCATGAACGGCGGAATCAAATCCGAGTGAATAAAGTCATAGCGCCCGATCGTGGTTCGAGTGGCATCCAGTGCTCCAATCCTGTTCACCTTCGTTCTGGAAGGAATTCACCTGCATCCACAAATCTCCCATATCTACAGCATGTCAGGGTTGTCCCCCACTCCACGCCATGCCACTAAACAATTCCCATTATGGAAATGATTCCTCGCAAGCCCAGCTAGTCTGGTTCTGCTCGGAATGGCTCAAAGGAAGTTGATGTTCAAGTCGGTCCGAGCTCCCTGTGAGTCGCTGGCCTATTAAACCCCGAGAAAAACTTCTAGGAGGTTCCTTTGTGCAATTCATAATTTATGGAGCTCCTAATTTTCCCTCTCGTCACTGTAATATGTTGGAGCACACAGCGGAAGTGATGCGAAGATGGGATATGTTGACAACCAAAAAATAGATGAAATTAATCAAGCACAAACAAAATAGAATCATAGCACAATCATAGCATAAACCACAAGCATTCAAATATAAAAACTTTTACGTGAAAAATTACGAAGCAACACCACACAAAAATTTCTCCACTATGAAACAAAATGATTTCAAAGTTACACAGAGCTTCACCTTCACAAGAACAAGAATGATCTATTGCAGTCATCGACAAGGGATGTCTAGGAGGCAGTTGCAGGTTGGTCACAAGAACTGAAATCGCCAGTTCTAGCAGCTAAGGTTGCTGAAATTTTCGGGAAACAAGATGAAGGAGAAAGAGAACAGGGTCCGGCGGCATATGGAGAAGTCATGAGTGGGGGTTAAGTATCTGTGGGAGGTGGTTAGAAGATTAGAGGGAGTAGCTGATCGTAGGAGACTGTTGCGGCAAGGAAGGACAGACGAGTGGCACGGGTTGGCAGGACACCAGGGAAGGCGGGGGACCACATCACACGCAGACACACACGGGTGCACATGCACATGCACGCGGGGCTCGTGTGGCTTGCGACTAGGTCAACTGATAGTCGCTGGATCTGGCCTCAGATCCAATGGTTGGATTTGAATCGGGCGACAGGCGCCATCTGATTCGATCTCGAGGAACTGTGGGATAGCTCAGATCGCGAGATCTGGCTATCCTGTGTTCATAAGGAGACGACAGATCCAATGCAGGAAGTTAAAATTGTTTTGACCGTTTGGAACAAAAATAAAATATTAATTTAAATATTTGGAAATGCTATTTTGTCCAAACAAACTCAGAAAAATACCAATAATTTACTCCTAATTAATTTGGGTGCTATGAATCTAAAAATATGATCAGATTTTTGATCTGAGGTCAAATTAATAATTTATTTTTCTTAATTAATTAATTAACTAAAATTGACGATTACTCCGATTGATCTTCAAATTGAACCAAAACTTCAGAGTTCGCATCTAATGATGATTAGAGCAATGGAAGATGTTTAAGACTGATTATATTAGGTTTAGCCAAAGTAATAACCTTGGATTGTTACAAGGTACTTCACTAAACCAATTTTATTCCTATGTCATTTAAATTTTAGTTAGGTAGTGTTGGGGACGAGGCTTCTCTTAAGGATGGGAGTATGTAACAAGTCATGCTTGTTATTTGAATTTCTTATCACTAAATTAACTTAAGGACCTCACCATTAGTTCTAAAATAATCTTAAGATCAATTCCTAATTTTTTGGTGAAAATATGAAGTTATTTGGGTGAAATCAGTATTTTGATCAATTTTCTTAATTGGAAAATTGAGAAAATTATTTAGACCGCAAATAAAAAATATGACTTTGTTTTTGAGTTCCTCATACATAAATTAGCTAATGATGAAATTTTGGAAAATTTTGAATATCATTTGATTAAAATTTGAGATTATTAAAGTTAGTTATATTAATTAATTAATGAAATATAATTATTATTCTGAAGTTAAAAGTCATTGGAACGAATGGCGAAATATCCTCCATTCGTTTGATTCCACGAGCAATTGAGGGCTCTCATTAGATCAGAGCCAATTAAAGGGACGGAAGGCCAGGATGGCTCTAACCCGTCCCTCACAAAACCGACAACCCAAGGCATCGCGCCTTTTTGAATTGACGGCGGAGCCGTTGATTTGCCGGCTCAACACCTGAACAAGCTCATCCTAGAGGACTGTTTGGCGGATTGGTGTGCGGTGGATGTTGTGTTGTGGAGATTTCACTGTCCAAATATAGCATAGGCGCTGCAGTGCACCACAACGCGCTCCAGCGGAACCAAGCCAGAAGCTGAGACGCTAAAGCGCACCTCAGCGGTCACCAATTGAGAAGCGGGCATCACTGCGCACCACAACAGAATCAAACGCGGGCGCTACCGCGCGCCATAGCGTGCTACAGTGTGCTGCAGTGCGCTCTAGCGTGCTATAGCGAATGCAATTTTGAAAGTTGACTGCTACAGCGTGCTGTAGCGGCCGACGGGATTCTACTTCATTTTAGGTCTTGATCTGAAGAAATATAAGGGGTATTTTGGACTATTTGGGTCCGAAATGGAGCTAGCGACTTAAGCCTAAGTAGTGGAGGAAAACTTAAGGGTTTGACAATTAGTTTGAAGGCTCTGAGGCTGTGGAGGAGAAGAACCCTAAGCTAAACTTAGGGAGCTATTGAGCAAGAGATTGCTTGCTGTTTGAAGAAGAAACTTCAGGAGGTACCTGCTTCTTCCCTTCTCCATTCTAAAGAGTAGAGCTACATGTGTTTAACCTGAGGTGATATAGCTCTTATAACTCTATAAATCTTAAAGCTTTTTTCATAGTAGATTTTCTCGTTTGTGTGGCTCCGTTGTTTTTCCTAATCCTTGGGTTTTCCACGTATATGCTTGTGTTTGAATGATTTAATTATGCTGTGATTTTTTTATTGTGATTTTGTGATTTCTAATCTAGCTTTGTAACCATCAATGCACCTTGATCCTCAAAATCTTTGAACTTTGGTTTGTTGTTTGCATTACAAGTGCCATTCTGCATTAGGTATCTTATGTATCGCTGTTGTGTTTCACAATAAGTGGTATCAGATCGAGGTTCTCTGCCTTGTTGTTAAGTAGGGTTTGCTTGTTTGAGTGGGATTTATGGCTGAAGAAATGAGACACATGATTGATAAGTTCAGTGGGATGAACTTTGCATTTTGGAAGATACAAATGGAGGATTTGCTCTATCAGAAGAAGTTGTATCTTCCATTGAAAGGAGCCGATAAGAAACCTGGAACTATGACTAATATAGAATGGGAGGTTCTTGATAGAACCGATTTGGGTTTGATTTGTTTATCACTGTCTTCTTCTATTGCTTTTAATATTGTTAATGAGAAAACTACTATAGATCTCATGAATACTCTGATGAGAATGTATGAGAAGCCTTTAGCTTCAAATAAGGTTTTCCTAATGAAGAGACTGTTTAATATGAAGATGATGGATGGGTATTCAGTGACTGAACACCTCCATGGGTTCAACACTGTGACGAGCCAGCTGAGCTCGGTTAGCATCAGTTTTGATAATGAGGTCTGAGCCCTGTTATTCCTCTCTTCGTTGCCAGACAGTTGGGATGGGCTAGTTACAGCCATCAACAATTAATTTGGAAATGCATCGTTGAAGTTTGACAACATCGTTGGGCTAGTGCTGAATGAGGAGGTGCGGAAGAGATCTCATGGAGAAGCATTTACCTCATCATTAAATGCTGAGAGCAGAGGAAGACATGCTGAGTGGAGACATACTAGGAATATGTCTATGTCTATGTCTCGATGAGGTAAATAAAGACCTAGAAAATCAAAGCCGGATTGTTGGAATTATGGGAAGGTAGGTCACTTTAAGAAGGACTACCTTACTCTAAAGAAGCCAAGTGGTGGTAAGATGTTGAACCCCACTATAAATATTTTAGCTGAGGAGGATCAGGATGCTTTGATCCTCTCACTTGTTAACACAGAGTCCTGGGTTGTGTATTCAGGCGCCTCTTTTTATGCGACTCTGTCAAGGAGTGCCTTCAAGAACTACACAAAGGGTGACTTGGGAAAAGTATATCTTGAACATGATGAGACATGTGATATCATCGGCAGAGGTCATGTGGATGTGAAGCTACCAAGCGGCGCTGTTTGGAAGCTTAAGGATGTTAGACATGTGCCATGTTTAAGAAGAAACTTGATCTCAGTGAGCCAGTTAGCTAGAGAAGGCTACAATACTTATTTCATAGGAGACTTATGAAAGGTCACCAAGGGCGCACTCATTATTGCATGGGGCAGTATGAATGGTACACTTTACTTGATCAATAAAGTGTTTGATACTATTATAGTTACAGAGGAGATAGATGCAGATCTATGGCACCGGAGGCTTGGCCATATGAGTGAGAGGGGGTTGAAATCTCTACAATCAAAATGAAAGCTCCAAGGGCTGAAGTCAGTTGACTTAGATTTTTGTGAAGATTGCGTGCTAGGCAAATTGAAGAATGCTTCTTTCTCCAAAGTTGGAAGGGAGCTAAAAAGCAAGACATTATAGTTGGTGCATACAGATGTGTGGGAACCAGTCCTACATCTTGCATAAGTGGAGCAACATACTTTTTCACTTTCATTAATGATCATATAAGAAAAGTATGAGTTTACTTTCTCAAACATAAATCTGATGTGTTTGATGTGTTTGGAAAGTGGCTAGCTTTGGTGGAGAATGAGACTGGATTGAAGCTAAAATGCTTGAGGTCTGACAATAGCGGTGAGTACTATGATAAGGAGTTCAAGGAGTTTTGTGCCTTGAGAGGAATCAAGAGAGAGTTTATAGTCCCTAGAACACCGCAACAAATGGTGTTGCAAAACGGATGAACCGTACAATCACAAAGAGAGCTAGGATCATGAGATTGTATACAGGTCTCCCAAGGCAGTTCTTGGCTAAAGTCGTCAACACGGATGTACACTTAATCAATAGGGGGGCTTCCGTACTCTTGAATAAAGGGATCCCTAAAGAAGCTTGGAGTGGAAAGGAGGTAAAGTTGAACTACCTCAAGGTATTTGACTGCTCATCCTATGTGCATATTAATGCAGTATCCAGGAACAAACTTGATGCAAAGGCGATCAAGTGCACATTTGTTGGATATGGTGCGGGCGAGTTTGGATACAAATTATGGGACAATCATAACCAGAAAGTCATCAGAAGTAGGGATGTCACTTTCAATGAAGTGAGATGACAAGGATTATATGGAAGTCAAGACTGACTCCAAGGATGCTTCAGATGGAGAACCCCGGCACATAGAGATTGATGACAAGGTTGAGCCAGATGTTGGAGAAGCATAAGAAGGTGTTAATGTTGAACCACAAACACCCATGTTAAGAAGATCCACAAGGGTGTCTAGACCACCACAGAGGTACTCTCCTTCTTTGTTATATTTATTACACTAACTGATAGTGGTGAACCAAAAAGTTTATAAGAGGCAATTTAAGTTGAATATTCAAGTAAGTGGGAAGCTACCATGAATGATGAAATGGCATCACTCATGTCAAATAGGGCATGGGAGTTGGCACCCTTACCATCTATGAAGAAAGCTCTTCAAAATAAGTTGGTTTACCGGATGAAGGAAGAGATGAATGGAAGTAAGCGCTATAAGGTGAGACTTATAGTAAAAGGTTTTTAGCAAAGGCATGGGGTCAACTATAGTGAAATCTTCACTCTAATTATGAAGATTATAACCATCAGGGTTGTACTGAATTTAGTTATAGTTGAAGATCTGTATTTGGAGCAAATGGATGTTAAAATTGCATTCTTTCATGGAGAACTAGAAGAAGAGCTTTATATGCAACAGCCTGAGGAGTATAAGGCTCAAGGTAAAAAGAAGTTTAGCTAGTGTGCAAGCTCAAGAAAAGCCTATATGGCTTGAAGCAGGTGCCAAGGCAGTGGTATAGAAGGTTTAACAGGTTCATGTCAGAATCAGGGTACAAAAGATGCCAGGCGGATCATTATTGTTATATAAAGCAGTGTAACTCCTCTTATATCATTCTATTGATGTATGTATATGATATATTGATCACAGGATCAGACATGGAGGATATAAAGATACTGAAAGAGCAGATGTCAAGGGAATTTGACATGAAAGGCTTGGGGTCGGTCAAGCAGATTCTTGAAATAAGAATCCATAGGGAGAGAAGTGCGAGAATTCTGAAGCTGTTGCAGAAGGATTATATTGAAAAGGTGCTGAAACAATTCAACATGAATGAAGCAAAGCCAGTGAGCACTCCCCTTGAAAGTCACTTCAGCTTATCAAAGAAACAGATGCCAAAATTTGAAGAGAAGGAACATATATTGAAGGTTCCTTATGCTTCAACAATTGTGAGCTTGATGTATGCGATGATCTACATAAGATCGGACATTTTCCATGCTGTGGGAGTGGTCAGCAGATTCATGGGAAAGCCAGAAAAGCACCATTAGGACACAGTTAAATGGATCCTAAGGTATCTGAAAAGTACAGTAAACAAAGCTCTATGCTTTGAAAGATCTGATATCATTTTGCAGGGATATGTAGACTCAGATCTTACAGGAGATGTTTATAGCAGGAGAAGTACTACATGCTATATTTATACATTGGGTAGTGCAGCGATGAGCTAGATCTCCATACTACAGAACATTGTATCACTATCTGCAACGAAAGCATAGTATGTTGCCATCATAGAGGCAAGCAAGGAGATGATTTAGTTGAAGGGATTTATGGTTGAGTTAGGCAAGAAGTAGAGGGATGTGAAGCTCTACAATGATAGTATGAGCGCCATTCACTTAGCCAAGAATGTCGCTTTTCATGCTAGGACAAAGTACATTCACCTTCATTATCATTTTATCCTAACACTATTGGAAGAAAGTAGATTGGATTGGAGAAGATCCATACTTCTATAAATCCAACCGGCATGCTTACCAAAGTAGTAACAGTGGAGAAACTGAAGCTATGTGCAACTTCAGTTAGCCTCAATATGTGAAGGGAGAGCGGTGGTGAGCCGCACTAGGATCAAATCATACAGCATTCAAGTTCTAATTTGAATAATGTCCACAGAATTAAGTTTAAAATGCATGATTTAAATTAGAATTAAAATGATTGCTCCTAGTAGTGCTCAGAATAATGAGCAACAGTTTGTAATTTTAGTTTTAATTAGCTTGTTTGCTGCACTGCAATTTTAAAATGATCAAATTAATAAGCAACTCATATGGTATTGACCTTAGTTATCCAAAGTGATACTGGGGTGAGATCTTTTTCAAAAACAAAAAAAAGCCCATCAATCGAAACTACCTACAGATTCAGCTAACTTACAAACATATTAGTGCTTGGTTTTAATGCTTATACTCTTAATTTACATTTATGTTAATCCAACTGGTGAGTGGGTATGATGGCGAACATAAATTTATGTAAAATAGTTAGTTGCATGTTTGGTTTGTATGATAGGTTACGCATCTGCCATCAGATAAAATAAGGATAACACAAGAAGGGATAATTTAGTTGACCTAATAAAGTTTTTGAAATAAATTTTTTGCGAGTGTTTCTATTCTCTTGCAAGTTTAATATTGTTCTATTTAGATTTAGCTTTATATACCAAACATTCAAATTTAGATCTGATTCATGTATAATAGTTAGTTGTATGTTTGATTTGAATATAAAGGTTGAATGATTTGTAAATATAAAGTAAAACTTTGTTAATATGATCCCCAAATAACACAAAATCAATTCAAAAAGATATGATGTTTTTTATTTTATCTAATATTGATTTGTAGTTGTAGGAGTTTAGAAATCTATAGCTTATAAAAAAGCATATAAGGGAACTATTGTTCTCAGTTTGGATCAATTGAGAACTATTCAAAAGATTTAAGACTATGGAATATGTGCTAATTATCTAAAAGATTATTTGAGCACTAGTCTTAATATGGGTTCTTTTAAAAATAATTTAACTTAGCAGTTGAAAGTGTAAAGCTAAATTGAATATAAAAGAATTTAAGGAATTCTTAATTAAATCTTACTTATAACTAAAGAGAAAGTGATACATGTAGAATTTGAGAATGAAATTACAATTCTAAAAATTTCGGTATAATCTCCTTTGTATTTGCTCAAAATAAACGCGTACAACATCAATATATAAGTCAATCCGTTACATGGGATTGGCTATTTCCAGTTCTAATAATTTCAATAATTGTAAAGAACATCAATTTGTAAGTCAATCCGTTACATGAGATTGGCTATTTCCAGTTCTGAAGGTTCAATGGAGGAAGCTAATGAAGGTTGCCTGGAAGTCTCCAAGTGGGAGATTGTTGTGTTGTGAAGACTTCATTATCCAAAAGTAGCACAAACGCTACAATATGCCATAGCGCGCTACAGCGAAACCAAACCCAAAGCTGAGGCGCTACGACGCGCCTCAGCAGTCAGCAATTGAGAAGCGGGTGCTGCAGCGCACCACATCGAAATCAAATGCAGGCACTATCGTGCATCGCAGCATGCTGTAGCGCACTATAGCGGATGCAAAATTAAAATGCGGGAGCTCCAGCACGCCGTAGCGCGCTATAGCGGATGCAATTTTGAAAGTCGACCGCTACAGCCGACGGAGTTTTGCTTCGTTTTAGGTCTCGATCTGAAGAAATCTGAGGGGTATTTTGGACTTTTTGGGTCCGAAATGGAGCTAGCTACTTAAGCCTAAGTAGTGGAGGAAAACCTAAGGCTTTGGCAATCAGTTTGAAGGCTTGGAGGCTATGGAGAAGAAGAATCCTAAGCTAAACCCTAGGGAGCTGCTGAGCAAGAGTAGGCTTGCTGTTTGAAGAAGAAACTTTAGGAGGTAGTAGCTTTTTCCCTTCTCCATTCTAAAGATTAGAGCTACATGTGTGTATGCTGAGGTGATATAACTCTTGTAACTCTGTAATCTTTGAAGCTTTTTTCATAGTGGTTTTTCTTGTTGGTGTGGCTCTATGGTTTTTCCCAATTTTTGGGTTTTCCATGTATATGCTTGTGTTTAGATGATTTGATTATGCTTCAATTTTCTTGCTATGATTTTGTGATTTCTAAGCTAGCTCGATAACCGTCAACACACCTTGATCATCAAAGTATTTGGACTTTGGTTTGTTGTTTTCATTACAAGTGCCACTACGCATTAGGTATCTTGAATATCGCTGGTGTGTTTCACAACAGTGGAGACTATGGGAAGCTGGTCCAGGTGAAGTCAAGACCTGCAATTGTCGGCATATGATGGAGATGAGGTACTTCCATACCCACTCAATTAAGATTCATTCTTGTATTATGATGCTTCAAATGTTGATTGCATATTGTAATGTAAATTTAGATGCTATTTCTTGGTCTTGGATGAGCTCAATTGATCGTCGATCGCCTCGAGCCTGTACATTGATGTACAGTGCTAGAAGTGATCGACCCATTAGTCCCTTGTGGCGCCCAAGCCTTGGGTTGGGGTTTATCATGTCTGCCTCAACCCGGTGAACACGCAAAGAACTTGGGGATGCCGCAGAATACCATGTGGAGGGAGAGACCTCCCTTTACAGTTAACCCTAACCTCATATGCCCACCGAGTTGCATTAGGTACATAGAGTTATAATTAGTTTGTGATTTTCTATGCATCTTGGAGGTTTCATCATTTGCTAAATTTTGAAGTCTGGACCGAAGTTAATTAGGTTAAAAATCTTAATTTGCTCAAACCAACTCTAAATTGAACCAACTCACTATCTATATTCATATCATACTATAGGGATTGTAATCATACTGATTTTATTTAGATTCGATATTGAATTTAGGATTTGACTTTTATGAGTCAAACTACTTTGTGATTTTTTTTGAATATAGATGAGATTGTTATTAGTGTGATTTCTAGACCTCTTAATAGAGTAGCTTGAGCTTCTTTCAGTTCATTTAATCATTTTAGGAGAGGGATTAATGGTGATAAACCCTTAAGTGAATTTTGGAGAATTGGTGCAGTGAGATGCATGGGAAATTAGGTTATGAGGGATATGTGATTGAGATTGAAAGTTTCATTTGAAATGACTGATGAATCTATAATGGATTGATAGGTCAATAAATAATTAAGACATTTAGACACGGATCCTTAATGTTAGTGGCATTAGGTTATTTAACTTAACATATGGGAACATTTTGGGTAAATTCTAGACTTTGGGAATATCATTATAGTTTGAGGTGTGCTTAGCTTAGAAGAATTTACCTGTGATGTTTTAAACATTAGAAGCTCCTTAAGGTAGATTGAACCTTAGAACTTAGGTTGAATTCTTAAAGTTAGGTCATTTCATTTTTAAAGCTTAGTTGGTGATCCAGAGATGAATTTTGAAGATGGTAACCTTAAGGTTAAGTTAAAGAGTCTTAAGAATTACTATAACTATAAATTACAAACTTTATTTTTAAAACTATAAAACCTAAATTTTCATATACACACACACACACACACACACACACACACACAGGGTAGACGTACCTAACTCTTAAGTTCTAAGGTAATAGTTGGGTAGACGTACCTAACTCATCTTTTCATTCTGTATGAGTCCACAAAACATAACTTAATAAAACATTGAATATTGATTAATTGCTTAACATTATCCTATAGTTATTTCTACTTACTACTATTTAGCTTGTTTCTCTACTATACTTGCTTATAGGATGCTAAAAATTGTCTTTTATTTTTTTACTTGCATATAGGATGCTAGCCAATATCTTATATAGTTCATAAAATAAATGCCGTATTTGCTTAATCTCTCTTTTGCATGACTACTTAGTGTGCCTTAGTATAAATACTACCTTACTCAAGATGTACCTTTATTGTATATTTTATTTCATGTTTTACTTTACCTTTACTGCATTTTGCACCTTACTACTTAACCTAATGTGATATCCTTAAACATAAATAGTTAGACACCCTAAAATATACTTAGACTTTATAAGTCTACCACTACTTTCCTTTTATTGGCTATTCCTCATATTAAAATCAAATACAGTAGATCATGAGCCTGGTGTGGAGTTAGCTGGTGAGCTAGAATAGGAAATGGAGATCCAGAAGCAGATTTGAAGACTTTGGATGTTAATTACCTATGTTTCCTTTTGGTGAGGATGAGAGAGTTTACTTTTCATTATTATTTATTAAATTTGGGATGAATTTATTTCTTTTTATTTTTTTAAATAGATATAATGAAAATGATGTTTATTATTACTCATAGAAATGCATATATATTTTTCCCATCTTATAGATCCTTTGCCTTAGTAGTACTTAATAATAGATTATGGAATATTAATCTAGTATTAAGTACAACAGTGGCACTCAGTGCTAAGTCATGACATTTAATCTGACACTGGGCCGTCATAGCCGCCATGATGCCTTTAAGAGGCATAAGCCATGGCATGATAGTGTCTTTCAAATTGAAGCTACTTCCTCATCCGAACTGATCAAATATTTCAATAATCCCCATCCGTATGACAAGTGTGATCACTTCGGCCAATACTATTTCACAAGTATTCTGCAAGGCCACTTGTACATCCAGTGTACCCAACAAAAAATAGTGGATGGAATTCCCATTGTTCATTCTCATTGGAGCTAAGTTTTTAGTATTGTACCTTTAAACAAGAGAGACCCAAGAATGGTGATAATGCCATCGCCATCTGCTAAAAATTTTACATTGATAAAGGAGCAGACTGATGCTCTTAGAGTGCAAACACCAAACCACTACAGAAATCAGGTCAACAATAATTGTCCTCTAGTTTGGCTCATATTTACACTCTGACTCCTACCAAGGCAACAAAAGACAATAATATGGTTTTAGGTACACATTTTTTAATATGTTTTCTTTTGCAAAGTTATTTTTCTTCCTGCATATTTTACTATTGTAAGTAGTTAATATGCTTTTAATCAATCAATCATAAGAACTTTATGTTTAAATGACAAACCCTGTAATGTACTGTTCGACACTGGGGCTAGTCATATATTTATTTTAGAATGTTTTGCTAAAACTCTTAGTCTACCTTTGTATAAGTTAGCAAAATCCTTGAGCGTTGGACTTCCTTCTAGAGCCCAACTTAGTGCTCATATATTCTGTGATATTAAAACTGCATTGAATAATTAGGCTCACGAATCTATGCTAATTGTTCTACCAATATCCAGCTTTAATACTATTCTTGATATTAATTGGCTTAGCAGGCATAATGTGATTATTAATTGCCAAAAGATGAAAGTCACTATTTATTCCCTTAGCAAGCCAAAAAACTTTTGTAGGGAAGATCAGTACTCAAGCATTCTTAATCAATGCAATTAAAGCTGAGAAAGTGATCAATTATTACTGTGATGCTTACCTAGTCACCATGATGGGTGAAGCAATAGAGAGTATTTTGCTTTCTAAAAGCAAGGTGGTTAAGGTGTTTGCTGATGTTTTCCTCAAGACTTATCTGATGCTGGTGGGTTGCCTTTTTTTTTTTTTTTGGTAAATTAGGTATTTATATATTGAATGGATTGGTAGGATAATATCTAAGGATGATTTTTGGAGTTTGTGGTAGGTTGGTTATGAGTTTAGAGTGAACTATCTAAAGGAAACCCAAGACTAGTCCAGATCGAGCCTAGTTTGGGCTGATCCAAAATATCCCTTTTGTAGGTGGGGTTTTAGTGGGTTAAAGAGTTAGAAAAAAATTAATATAGGTAGCTTTTGATGTGTAGCTTGGATCTAGAGTAGATGGCTATGTTTAATGGTGTTAGATGGATGTCAAGGAGTAGGGAAGAAGACTAGGTTGAGCTGTTTTCAGATTTGGCTGTGGAGGTTGATATAGCAGGAATTTGTAGCAAAAATATTCATATCACCATATATTTCTCTATACTTTGAGCAGAAAATGATGCTTTTTTAGGTAAATGAAGAAAACATATTATATGGGCTGATTCACCAAATTCTGGATAAAAACTGCCGCAGCGCACCCTGGCGGCCCATTAAAAACACCTTACCTGAAAGCAGAACTGCAGACCTGGAGCAAGACCACTGCAGCGCGCCACATCGTCATTTCTCGAGAATTAATTAAAACCATAAAAACAAGTAATTGAACAGTATCATGCAAAATTTATCCGCTGTGGTGCGCTGTAGCGCGCCACAGCGGGTAAATTTTCATTTTATAGAACTATAGTTGAACTAATTAAACAGTGATCCTGCAAAATTTATCTACTGCAGTGCGCCGTAGCACGCCATAGCGGGTAAATTTTCATTTTATAGAACTATTTTTGAACTAATTGAACAGTGATCCTACAAAATTTATCCGTTGTAGCGTGCCACGGTGGGTAAATTTTCATTTTATAAGACTATCGTTAAACTAATTGAATAGTGATCCCGCAAATTTATTTGCTGTAGCGCACCGTAGTGCACCACAGTGTATGCTGCTACGGTCGAACAAAAAAAGACTAACTTATATGCAGGAAAAGTATCTGGAGCACTGCTGCTACAGCGCGCCGCAACGGAACAGGATTTGAAATGCAGTTGCGGCAGTGCGTCCGCAGCGAAACAGTATTCAAAACGCCGTGTCGCAGCGCGCCATAGCGCACCACAGTGGATGGCCTTGAATTTTCAAAAATAGCAATTAAGAAGCATGGGGAAGGCCACAGAAAATGTGACCTTTAGCCTCCCCCAACCTCTTGAAAATTCATAAATTAAATCCCTACTAAATCTGAACTGGTTTAAGCAAATGAAAACATTAAAAAGGATTGAAATTAAGTTAAGGAAGAGGATGGGTTATACATTAAAGGCTTTGAGGCTGAGTGCATCCCTATTTAAGGGCCAATCTCAGACCTTGAAAGGGTTCCAACCTTGAAAGGGTTCCAACCTTTGTTACTCAAAAGACCAAGAGAAAGGCTACAGGAAGAAAAAGAAGGAGAACTCTCCAAGGGGAAGAGAGGACCAAGAATAAGAAGGAAGAAAAGACATCAAAGAATGATGGGTGGAGCTCCAAGAGGATTATGCATGAAAAGTAAAGAGAACCTCAGAAAATCTCTGGGTGACTCATTGTATTTCTCATAAACTCCCTTGATTAATTTCTTGATGTGAACTGATAGCGATATTCACTTTTCTTTGCATGTATGTTCTTTATTGCTTAGTAATGGAAGGCTAAAAACCCCTTGGAGAGGGTTGAAATGCAGTTGTAGAATTATGTAAGGAAACAAATTGGTGTATGATGATATTATTTAATTGTAATGAAAAAAACTATTTGTGTTGTTAAATTTAATATTGAATTGAATGCTTGGATGAATTAAATTCTAAGTTATTTTAATTAAAAGAGCTTGTGTTCCAATGCTCATCAATTGGGTAAGAGCAAGGAAGGTAGTGCGAGTAGAGCTGAGAATTAATTTAGCTGAGAATTAATTTAGGAAGGTAGTGCAATTTTGAGATAAAACCATCCACTTTGAACATGATCCAGAACAATCAATTTAGTGGGATAGCATCGGATTACCCGAATGCACATATTTCAACCTTTCTGGAAATATGTGACACCTTCCGATTCAATAGGGTATCCGATGACGCCTTAAGATTGAGATTATTCCCATTCTTGCTGAGAGATCGAGCTAAGGCTTAGCTCAGTGCTCTACTTGGTGAGTCTATAAGGACTTGGGATGACCTGGCAAGGAAATTCTTAGCCAAGTATTTTCCACCCGCCAAGACTGCCAGGCTGAGAAATGAAATTTCAAACTTCTCTCAGCATCATGTTGAGAACTTGTATGATGGCTGGGAACATTTTAAGGACTGCTTAAGGCATTGCCCTCATCATGGGTTTCCTTTGTGGATGCAGGTGCAGACTTTTTATAATGTATTAAATGCACTCACAAGAATCCTCCTAAATGTAGCCGCAGAAGGATCATTAAGTAGTAAAACTCTTGAGGAGGCCTTTGATCTCCTCAAGAAAATGTCTAACAATGCATACCAATGGCCGACTGAGCAGCTAAACTCTACCAAAAAGGAGGTGAACAATCTAAACGAATCTAACCAATTGGCCTCCTTGCAAAGGGAAGTAATAATCCTAACTAATAAAATTGAGACAATGAATGTTAGTGTTGCTCATGATACTAGTTGCGAGGTATGCGGAAGAAGCCATAATAGTGAATACTGTAATTTAAATAATCCATTTGCTCCCTCACCAACGGAATGAGTAAATTTTATGAGAAATAACAATATGAACAATAACTCCCACAATAATACCTACTCTAACTCTTACAATCTGGGATGGAGAAATCATCCCAACTTTTCTTGGAGTGAGGGAAATACTCAAGGAAACCTCAATGCCCCATAACAAAACTGGCCAATGCACAATGGAAACAATTTGTATAAGCAAAATTAGAATAATAAATAAGATGGCGATTTACAAGAATCATTTTGGGTGTTTAAAAATGGGATGATGCAATTTATAAAAAGGACTGAATTGATAATGAATCACCATGAAACTTCCATTCAAGGAATTGAGGTATCATTAAGAAACATTGAAGTTCAATTAAGATAAATTTCTAAAGTTGTCTACTAGATAGCAAGATATGCTCCCTAGCTTAACTGAATTAGATCCTAGGGAAATGGTAAGCATTATAAATGTAGACATTAAAAAGATAAACTTCATCGATTATAATAATGAGGAAAAGAAGGTGCCAATAATGATTCCTAAGTTGAATGGTAGAAGGGGGATTGTTGTAACAAAAAAAGGTGACCCCAGTAGTTTGAATATTCCATGCATAATCGAAGGCGAAGTTTTTTTAGATCGCTTGTGTGATCTAGGGGCTTCAGTGAATGTTATGTCATGGCACATTTACACCAAACTAGGAATAAGGGGGATGGTGGAGACATTAATAATTTTGGAATTCGCTAATCTTGCATCGTAAACCCCTTTGGGAATTGTTAAGGATGTCCCGGTCGGAATAGAAAGTTTTGTAATCCCCACAGATTTTGTAGTTTGCGAATGGGACAGCTAGATTGAAAACTCCACTGTAATATTTGGGAGGCCATTCTTAGCTAGCTCCCGGGCTATCATAGATATTGAAAGGGGACTCATGATAGTTAGAGTCAAGGATATAGAGGAAGTGATTGATCTAATGCCTTCATTATTTAAGGAAAGAATTACTAAGAAAAAATAGGAGAAAGTAAATAAAGAGTCGGAATAAGAGAATGAGCTAAAAAGTGTTGTAGATTCTGTCGATCACCAGGATATCCTGTTTGGAGGAAATGACATTAAGGGGGAAAAGAAGAAGAGAAAAACTAGGAGGGGTAAAAAGAAGAAAAAGGGAGCCCCCATTGTGAACAAGGAAAGTGAGGTAGTAAACGAGTCCAACAGCGAATGAATGAGTTTGAGCCCAACCTCAGTTGGTGCTCACTCATCTCATTTAAAAATTTAGGTGAGAAAACCTCCTAGGGATGAAAATCCAAGTTGACCTTGAATGTGTCGAGTTAACAACATTAAACAAAGCGCTTGTTGGGAGGCAACCCAACTTAGTTTTCTGTTTTTATCTTAATTCTATTTTAGGAGTAGAATAAATTTAATCACAACCAAAAATTATTTTCTCTAGAAGTTCGATCTTAATTTCTGAAAATTTTTCTGCTTGAAAACCGCCGCAGCACGCTGCAGCGGATTTTGTTGCTGCAGCGCGCTGCAGTAGATTTTGTTGCTGCAGCTCGCCGTAGTGGATGACTTAGCACGATTATTTTAAGAGTGCCACAGCGCACCACACTGCGGCAAAAAAATCCTAGTCGAAGCAGAATTTACTGCCTTGGATTCCCAAAGTAGTCAATAACGCTACAGCGCGCCTTGGAACTCCCAAACTGCCAAATGTGCTAGGAAAAGCTAAACATTTTGATCTTCTTTGAGCAGAAATCAAGTCACACTTATGGCATGCATTGAATCCATATTTGACCAAGTCTTAGTGTGCAATAAGTGTGCTTAATAAATCCTTCCAAAATTTTCTATCAACCCTCTATAAAAGGGACTAGAGGGGTGGGCTGAAGGTGCACTCCATTAAAAGCTTGAATTCTTCAGCTTTAGAACCCTTCAATTGTTCTTAAAAAATCAAATTCTCTCAATCTACCCTTAGTATTATCTAGAGAATCATGTCTTTGGGAAAGAAAACCATTGCTAACAAGGGAGCTTCTACCTCCATAGCTGGTGGAGTGTTCAACAAAAAATAGTTTTCTTCGGTTGAAGCAGAACAACGCTTCAACCAAGTAGTTTTCAAGAAGAAGCTGATTTCTGAGCATGGATTCGGGCTCCCTTACCCCGTAAACCCGGACCAAATTTTGAACCGAGGATGGACCCACTTTGCAAGTCCTACAAACTCCACATACCTCTCGATAGTGCAGGAAGTGTATGCCAATGCAATCAATGTGGTGGGGGACAAAATCTTTGTGAGGGGTAAGGCTGTGGAGTTTGGGCTCAAGGCCATCGAAGGTTTTTATATATTGGGTGAGATGGAGAGCTGTATATATTTTGACCTGCTAAGCCCACAATATGACCTAGCAGAAATAGCAAGCAAGATTACCCACTCCAATTCTGGTTAGAGAGGGAACCTAGCCAATATTCCTCGATCACTCCTCATGGAATCGAGCAATTCTTGTCATGTGTTCATCTCCAGTTTTGTAATGCCATATGGGTATCTCAGCGAGGTAACCCGATCACAGGCACTGCTCCTTTGTGCACTACAAAGGGAAGGAGATATCCTCATCTCTAAGATTATAAAGCAGCAGCTCTGGAATGCCTTGACCAGGCCATGTGCTGCTATTACTTTTGGGTCACTAATTTTAGGAATCTGCGAAGCCCAAGGGGTGAAAATCCTCCTGACTGGTGTGGTGATACCACCTTGCGCCCCTTTAGAATTGACAAACTTGAGCGCTCGCACCCAAGAGGGGGCGCGAGCTAAGAAGAGGAGGGGAGAAGAAGGCGAGGCTTCCACATCAGCTGGCCAAACATCAACCAACAGGATGCTGACACGCATGTATGCACATTAGTGAGATCTGGGCATCTCCTTGGCATGTGAGATGCGCTTCATCAAGGGAGAAGTGGCCCGGCAGCGCGAATTCCACGAAGCTCTCAGAACAATGTTCCAAGAGTGGAGCTTGCGTGGAGGACCGGATGGGTCAAGATTGCCATGCCCTCCTGCAGGAGCACTATTTCTGGAAGATGATTGGTTGGCGGATTATTCATATCGCTATGAGGGAAAGGAAGATGAGGACTGAGAATTAACAAGATTGTGATGTTTCCTATTTTGTGTGTTTTAATTTTTTTGTTTTCTATTTTGAAGTTTTGATTTCAGTCAATAAAATAAATTTAATATTTCACACACCCTACATTCTTGCTAAAATTGAACTTGAAGGAGAATTTTCTGAATGTGATCAAGTTTTGGATTCAATGTCAAAAAAATTATGGTCTAGAATTAAGATGCAAGCATGTAAAAGATAAAGATGAAAATGAATTCAAGTGACACACCCCTTATTGAGTTCATAAGTCTACTAAGCTTGGTTTCCAGGACTTAAAATGAAATGTACTTAAGTTTAAGTGTGGGGGGGGGGGGAATTTGAAAATAAACTAAGGTGACAAGAGGTGAGTGATAATTTGAAGTACTAGGTTCTTGTATGACTTTGTGATCACAAGAGCTACATCAAGGGATGAAGAAAAATGGCTCTCCATTTAAAAAGAAATTTGAAAAAAGAAAAGAAAAATTAATATATAAAGAGATGATGAAAATTTAGAATGAAAAAAAATATCTCTCCTAAAATGTTAAAATGTCATTGTGAATCATAAGAAGGGGCACACATAGCACAACACTCAAAGACTCATCAATTGCATCATTCAGATTAGAATTTCAGGATCATCTCCCCATATTAAGACATTAAGCATGACATTTTGATTTGAAGCCATAGGAAGTGTAGAAATTTAAACTCGATTGGAAGGGTAGTAGAAACTTGGAGACATGAAGTAATATTGACTAGAGTATGATTGATAACTAAATTCATGATACATTAGCTTAACGCATTGAATCCTTAGACAAAGACAAATTCATAAAATCATATTTATTGAACTTACTCGAGGACGAGCAAGAATTTAAGTGTGGGGGTGTGATATAGCTGAAATTTGTAGCAAAAATATAGTGTTTAAACAATCATATCACCATATATTTTCCTATATTTTGAGTAGAAAATGATGCTTTTTAGGTAAATGAAGAAAATATATTGTATGGGCTGATTCACCAAATTCTGGATAAAAACCGCCGCAGCGCGCCACGGCGCGCTGTGGCGCGTCATGGCGACCCATTAAAAACACCTAACCTGGAAGCAGAACTGCAGACCTGGAGCAAGACCGCTGCGGCGCACCACGGCATGCTGCGGCGCACCATGGCGCACTGCAGCGCACCACGGCGCGCCGCAGCACGCCACAGCGTCATTTCTCAAGAATTAATTAAAACCATATAAATAATTAATTGAACTCTATCCTGTAAAATTTATCCGCTGTAGCACGCCATAGCTGGTAAATTTTCATTTTATAGAACTATAGTTGAACTAATTGAATAGTGATCCTACAAAATTTATCCGCTGCAGTACGCCATAGCATGCCCCAGCAAGTAAATTTTCATTTTAAAGAACTATATTTGAACAAATTGAACAGTGATCCTACAAAATTTATCCGTTGTAGCGCGCCATGACGAGTAAATTTTCATTTTATAAAACTATAGTTAAACTAATTGAATAGTGATCCCGCAAATTTATCCACTGTAGCACGCCGCAGCATGCCACAGCGTACGCTGGAGCGGTTGAACAAAAAAAAGACTAACTTATATGCAGAAAAAGCATCTGGAGCACTGCTGCTACAGCGCATTGTAGCGGAACAGGATTTGAAACGCAGTTGCCGCAGCGCACCGCAGCAGAACAGTATTCGAAACACCACGGCCGCAACGCGCCACAACGCACCACAGCACGCAACAGTGCATCGCAGCGGATGATCTAGAATATCCAAAAATAGCAATTAAGAAGCATGGGGAAGGCCACAAAAATGTAACCTTTGGCCTCCCGAGCCTCTTAAAAATTTATAAATTAAATCCCTGCTAAATTTTAATAAGTTTAAATAGATGAAAACATTAAAAGGGATTAGAATTAAGTCAAGGAAGAGGAAGGGTTACACATTAAAGGCTTTGAGGCTGAGTGCATCCCTATTTAAGAGCCAATCTCAGACCTTGAAAGGGTTCCAACCTTTGCTACTCAAAAGACCAAGAGAAAGGCTGCAGGAAGAAAAAGAAGAAGAACTCTCTAAGGGAAAGAGAGGACCAAAAGTAGGAAGAAAGAAAAGACAGCAAAGAACGAAGGGTGGAGCTTTAAGAGGATGGCGCAGGAAAAGTAAAGAGAACCTTAGAAAATCTCCGAGTGATTCCTTATATTTCTCCTAAACTCTCTTGATTAATTTCTTGCTGTGAACTGATGGCAATGTTCACTTTTCTTTGCATGTATGTTCTTTCTTGCTTAGTAATGGAAGGCTAAGAACCCCTTGGAGTGGGTTGAGATGTAGTTGTAGAATTATGTAAGGAAAAAAATTGGTGTATGATGATATTGTGTAATTGTAATGAAAAAAATTGTTTGTGTTGTTAAATTTAATATTGAATTGAATGCTTGGATGAATTAAATTCTAAATTATTTTAATTAAAAGAGCTTGTGTTCCAATTCTCATCAATTGGGTAAGAGCAAGGAAGGTAGTGCGAGTAGAGCTGAGAATTACGTGATAGAATTCTCAAAACTCACTTGCACCCTCCCTTTATAGCTCTCCCAAAATATTAATGCTTGAGAACCAAGTTCTCCATTAACCTTGCTCTACTGCTTAACAAAGTAGAAGGGATGAGAGGATACTGGGAACTTCAATGAATGATGTGACATAATTCATTGACCCAATGCATCCTCCCATCTAGTTAAACTACGTGTGAAGCACATGACGCATGGTAAATGGAATCTTGCTTGTGAGATCATTATAACTAAAAGATATTTTTGGTAACTTAGACGTAGGGAATCAAAATCTAACTAATTGAATCATATCTCATAAGAGTTTATGCGCCAAGGAGGAACCCAATAGGAGTTCTCTTTGTGCATTAAACTTGAACCCAATGTAATTGGAGGATACTTCAATTCGAATGGTGTTCACTTGATTTAATAAGGCAATCAAATTGAACATCTACATGAAACAATGAAGTATTATAACTAACCTTTGCATATATTACAATGAAATCTCAAGTCTCTCATTTTTAATCAAATCGTATCTTTACTCAAAGTCTTGTATATTGCTAATTAGGAACCAACAAAAATCAACCAAATTAGTTATCTAGACATTTGTGAAAGAAAATACAACTTGGTATCAAAACAATTGTTCCCTGAGGTTCAATAAATCTTGGAAACTAAATTTTCCACTTATTACTTTAGACCATGTACACTTGCATGCAAACACAGACGTGTATTTCTGTCTGTTAGAGGTTGTGGTGGAGTTTGGAGAAAGTTTAAAAAATTAAATAATGATTTAATAATTTTAAATGATACTTAAGATGCTGGAGAAGATGTGTAGATTATTTGAGGTTATGTGAATAAGAGTATAGTTAAAAAAATTAAATATAAATAAGATAACAACTTAACTCACCAAAGATAGGTAATAAATTTGACACCACCAAGTACCAAGCATTATGAGAGCTATTCATCACAAAATTCCTTTGTTCAAGGTACTCAATTACATTACTTTTCAGCTCATATTTATAAGCACTACAAGTCTCTTGCCTTATGAGATTTGGAGGGAAAATATGGAGGGAAATTTTGGAGGGAAAGATGGGTAATAAATTTGACACCATCAAGCACCAAGCAGTAAATATTTTCCTCCTAATATGGCTGGCCAAATATGTGCCTTAATAAATAAAAAATATAATATTAATAAAAATAAAATACAAATGGTAAGCCCAATATTTGGGCTATTTATTGGGCTCTTGTAATTGGCCCCACCTTCAAATTCTTCCCTTGAACTTTTGTAACGCCTCGTCCCGTTACCACGTGCAAATTAAAGAATCAAATCAGATTCGATGGTGGAGCAGCGCGCTACTTGGGAAAGTATAACCCATCTCCCCAAATAGGTGGGCTAAGAAAACTAGCCACATTGAAGGCCGCTGACTCAACCAAAGCGGAGGGTCAAGAGCCAATGATTAAGATAAGACTAAGATACTTACCCTAAGTATTAGACTAATATATACATTAGATTATAAAGATAAGTAAGGAACCCAACATATGTTTCAAATATCAGCATTTCCAGTATGCTGATCATATCACAATACTAAGTATAAGTAGTATAAAAAAATAGAGTGCGGAAGCTAAAGCAAATCATACAAAATACATTCATCACAGAGCTGTAGTAAACATTCAACTCAGAAAAGAAAAGCAAAATGTATCCAGAATTATTACAAGCTGTTTACTGAATAATACAGAAGTAAAGTTTAACTAATTATCACAAGTCACTTCAAAGGTTTTCAAAAAATTAGGGAGTCGAAGGACTGGGACTGTTGTCATTAATACTTTAATTTGATCTAAAGCCGTTTGAGCAGTTGGAATAACAAAACTTGTCTAGCTTGAATATATTAGTGATTGGTGCTATAACAGCACTAAAATTTCCAATGAATCATTTATAGAATGTTGTGAGGCCATGAAAACTCCTTACTTCAATAAAATTTTTAGGAGTTGGCCACTCCATAATTGCCTTAACTTTAGTCGAGTCAGTTTTATTCCTTTAGATGAAAACAATAAAACCTAAAAATATCACCTCAATTTGCATGAAGAAATATTTTTTAAAATTAATGTATAACTTCTCTGTTTTAAGGGTCTCAAAAATTTGTCTGAGATGACTAATGTGGTATACTTTATTTGAGCTAAAAATTAATATATTATCAAAATAAACCTCAAAAAATGTTCCTATAAATGGCTTAAGAACAGTATTCATCATTCTCATAAATGTACTAGGTGCATTCAAAAGTCCAAATGGCATGACCAACCAGTCATAGAGTCTATTAAGGGTCTTGAAAGCTATTTTCCATTCATCTCCAGATCTAATTCTAATTTGATAATACCCACTTTTCAAATCAATCTTAGAAAAAAAGTTTGCTCCCGAGATTAAGTCTAATATGTTATCTAATCGGGGAATGGGAAACTGATATTTGATAGTAATTTTATTGATAGCCCGATTATCGATACACATTCTCAATGTTCCATCTTTCTTAGGAGTTATTAGGGTAGGGACCGCACAAGGACTAAGACTATCTTGTATAAATCATTTCTCAAGTAACTCAGTGACTTGTCTCTTAATTTCTGCACGTTTAGTGGGGTTTATTCTATAATGAGGAAGGTTTAGAAGTTGTGAACCTGGAACTAAGTCTATATCACGTTGGATGGATCAAAATGATGGTAATTCATTTGGGATTTCCTTTGGAGCAATTTCTCTAAATTCAGAAAGGAGAGGTAAAACCTCTTTAGGAATGGGAATCTCATTTATATTTAAGTTAACTTCTTTTATATGTAATAGGTGAACATTGGTCGTATCAAAAAAATATTTTTTTATGGTTCCAAATCCCATTGAGTTTACATCAAATGTTGAAGAAGAATGAGTAAATAAGCTAGAACTATGCTTATGCATAGGATCCCTTATCACTATCAATTGAAGTTTTGCTCCTTTCTTGATAGTGGGTTTTGGTTGAAGATCAGATATTGGCTTATGTGGTGCTATAAACAGTATCTTTTCTAGTGGTCTGACTGGCAAAATTTTGATGGTTTTATTATTATGTTTAAAAATACATGTTCTCTCTATCATAATGTATTACACTCAAGTCATAAAGCCATAGTCACCCAAGTAGAATATGAGCGATATCCATTGGGAGCACATCACACCAAATTTTATCCTCATAACTACTAATCTTGATAGGAACTAAACATTAACTAGAGATGGCAAGTGAAGTATGGTTAACCCAACTAATATGAAAGGGTTGGGGATGAGGTTCAATTCTTAAATTAGCTCTTGATATAGCATTGGCAGAGATAACATTCATTGCACTACCCCATCAATAACTAACCTACATATTTGCTCATTGCACATAATATACAGGCTAAAAATATTCCTTCTCCTCCAATCTTCTTCTTCATTCTTAGCTATTGTAAAGCATCTCATCACATTAATTTGAAGATTATTCATAAATTTGTCATCTGATAATGAGTTTCATCATAAACTTCTTATAAGGTTTTATCTATAGGGTCATGAACTTCATCTTATAATAAGATTTGTGCCTTACATTAGTTCTACATGTGACTTCTCTTGTGACATTTGAAATAAATACTATCTTTGATGTTATTAGAGCTTCCATCTTTGGGTGGATAGTTTAAGTTAGAGGCTGGAATGGGTGTAGTAGTTGACTTATGATTTGAATTAGAAGTCATTTGAGCTTTAGTTCGTATTATAAAAGCTGACTTCTTTTTTATTCAACAAGTAGAGTATAATGGAAAGCTTCTTCTAAGGTTTGGGGATCAAAAAGTTTAACCTCATTTCTAATTTCTAATCTAAGCCCAATAACAAATTTATTAACAAGTTGCTAATCATTATCCCCAAATTAGTCCTAGAAATTAGATCCTCAAAAATATTTAAGTATTTTGTTATAGAAAGAGAGCCTTGCCTTAGAGTTCATATGTAACAACCCAAGGTTATTACCTAGCATGAATTTAGCTTAATCATATCGTAATTACCATTCCATCAAGTTCATCTAGTCATTAGAACCAAACCCTGAAGGTTTGGAGCAATTTAAAGCTAAATCCAATATTTTGGATTATTTTTAATATTTAATTAATTAGGAAATTGAGGTATTTATTTTGACCTCGATATTGAAATCTGACTTCGCCGTTGTGGTTGGCACCCCAAAATTAGCTAGGGGTGATGTTTTGGACGCATTTGGAAGTCGTCGAATTTTCACGAATATTTTAATGTAATTAAATGCGTCGAAAAATAGGAAAATTAAATAATCATCGGAATCAAATTTTGACTTCGCCGTTGAATTTCTCACCCCCAAATTAGCTAGGGGTGAATTTTTGGGAATTTTCGGAGCACATTTCAAAAATCAGAATATTTAAATACTTATGGAAAATAAATGCGTAATTAAGCAATCTTTGAGTCCCCTATTTGCAATTTCCCTATTTTCTAATTCCCATTTATGCTGGTTATCACCTCAGTCGACGCCCCATACCCCCTTGGCTGCCTCATGATGGCATCTCCCCCTAGGCCAATGATGGCCTAGTCCCCTACTGCTATGGCGGCTGCCCCTTCTAATCACATGTCTTAAGGAGAGGTCATCACTAAGCACATCTCATACTTAATATTAGGTTGGAATTTAAGACTCCAATCCAATCTTAAGGAAAAGAGGTGCTTTTCTGATTAAAGTAAATATTAACAATCACTTAATGAGTATCAGAGTGCGGAAGAAAAGTAACAACTGAAAGTAACATCCATTCATAAAATAAAGACATCCAGCTCAGATTATATACAATGCAGGAAAGTAAAGTACAAAGTTCTGTATTATTACAAATGTTTAAAGTTTACTGAAATCAAAAGAGTCTCTCATCCTCACAAAATAAAGTAAAGCAATTAGAAAAACTAAGGTCCATCAGTAGTCTGTATCTCCTCCTGGACCTGCTCCTCAGAAGGCTCTATCTCCTCAAAAAGCTTAGAATCTACTATTATCAGTTTCATAATGGTAGGGCCCCAGCCAAGAAAATAAAAATCTAGTTAGACAAATGTCTAAGTATATTTTAAGGTAATAAATTTTAATGTAATTTTAATGACATCACAACTTTAAGTTAAGCAAAATATAACGGTAAGCACAAAGAAAGGAAGAACAAGTATTGAGGTAGAAACATACCTCAACTCAGGCTGCAAAACAAGGTAAGTAAAGCACAAGATAATACTACTAAGTACAAAGAAAGGTCCTAAGGAATATGATCAAGCTAACATGCCAGTATAGTATAAGTAAAAGTAATGTACTGAAAGTATAAGACTAGCACCCTAACATGCTCTCAAATAGGTAAAACGGCTGACATACAAAAAGTTCTAAAATGAAAAGGAACTGCAGAAAATGAAAAATATGAAAGAAAGAAAAGCGTGCTGAAACAGTATAGTAAGTAAAGTCTGAAATGTAAGGAAAGTGTGTAAGGTACTGTAAAATGTCTGAAATTTAAATGTAAGTAATGTTTATTAATTTGTTGTACTTGTGAGATATTCTTACTTAGTCTGCCAAAAAGTAAAATCCATCTGGTAATTTAGGAGAAACATCCCAGATTAAAGTAAAGGTCGTCAAAAAGAGGCATCTAGGAGAAACATCCCAGATCCTAAAGTAAATCCACAAAGTATCTAAAGGCAAATAGGAGAAACATCCCAATGCCAAAGTAAAGTACCATAGGAGAAATTCCTTAGGCAAAAGTAGTCCTAAAGTAAGTCATACTGAGTGGCAGGTTAAGTAAAACATAAATCACAAGTAAAAAGTTATTTATTAATGTTTCTTTTAAAATTATGCAAATGAAATGTGAATGAAACTCAAAGTATAATATAAAGTAAGTAAGAAGTATTTAAGTATGTCTCAAGGTATAAAAGGCTCAAAAGCAAGGAAAACATAGCATTTTCAAATTCAAGGAAAAAACACTACACAAACTTTGTGATATCACCTGTTTTCTAATTTAAATGTTCTAACTACTCTAAGTTACATAAGATTCAGAATTATCAATTCTTACAATGTCTGTAACTTAGATTCACGTATCTACTTGTTGAACATAATTAGGATTAGCTACGTCCTAATTATAAATAAATCCAAGTCGCCTACAAAGTTAAATAAGTAAGTCAATCATCCTAACTTATTATTTTATAAATCCCAGATTAAATCTTGATTAGCCAAATCAAGATTTAAAGAATTAAGAATCAAACTTCAAAGAATGAAGTTTAATTCTTAATCACAAGGTTATCCTAAAAGGTCTAAGATTTAATCCCATCTTACTGATTAAAGGTTAAGGCAAATCCTATTGAATTAAGTCATATTGAATAGGATAGATCTCTAATCCTAATTCTAATGTTAAAAGATCAAATAATCAATTAATAAACTATAAAAATTTAATAAACTAGTAAGATCAATGTTTCACCTTAATGAGTAACCCACTTTACCCATTAAATGAATTCTAACCTAAGACTTAATCCTATTCTTAGGAATTAAGACTCTTAGATACTAAGAATGTCACTCAGATACACATCCTAACTAAGGTTATAAGACCTAAAGGATGGTCTAAGAAGTTCAAAAGGAAATGAAAATTTTCTCATATTTTACTTAGGTTTTATTTACAACTTAACTTAAGGTTTTCTTCAATTTCTAATTAAAGACTTAAAATCATCTAAATCAAAGTCTAAATCACTTAAATTACTATTTGATATGATTTAGAGATGAAATTAGGTCTTAATTTCATTAAACCCTAATTTTGGGCAAAAAAGACCGTTTTGCCCCTACTTAAGGGTCTAAATCTCATCTTTATGAATTAGCACTAAATTTTGGATTTTAATGATGTGAAAAGATTACTTACTATCTAATATGAGTTTAGACAGTAAGTTCTCTAAATTTGGTTAAGTATTAAGCCTTATAGGGTCAAATTAAGGAATTTGACCTATAAGGGCATTTTGTAATTTTATCCTAATGACATATAATTTTTCTGTTAGTTTATTAAAGGTTATGCTCTAAGGTTTCTATAGAACCTAAAATTATTGAATTCTGATGTGTATTGGCTAAGTTATAGCCAAAGTAAGTTTTAGGTTTAAAATGGTAATTAAGGATTCTTAATTAAGGGTCAAAAATCTTAACTTTGTCATTTGGAGTCCAAGTTGAATAATTTTAGTGGCTATATGTCACAATTGATCCACTGATTTTAATGACTAGTGGTAGGTTCAATTTGGACTCTATTTGGCTAAGTTATGGCTTAATTAGGGTTTAGGGTGATTAGTGAGTGATTAGTGAAATTAATCACCCAATCATTAATCCAACCCTACAGTTAGGTTCTAATAGGTTCTAGGAGTTCTCTAAAATTAGTTTGTCCAATTTGGTTTATTGAATTTGCTAATATTTACTAATTAAGTTTTTAGGTTAATTAGGGGTGATTAGCAAATCTAACCGTTGGATCCTAAATATTTTTATAGATCTCTGTAGATTATGCTTTTCTGATTTAAATTGGTATTTGGATTACCTAATTTGGAGCTAAGATGACCAACTTATGGTCATTTGAAGTTCTAGGTCAAATTAGGCTAATTAGGGTTCGATTCCAAAACTCAGATCCGACGCGCACACAGCTCCTAATTTGTGAAAACTGACAAAGATGAAGAAATGGGGGCCTTAAAACCTTCCTTAAGCGGTGAAAGCTATCCATTCTGTCGGTGGAAGGACACGCGGAGGCGAGCGGGCTCGCCTCGTCTGAGGGCTTCGGCACGCGTCGCGTGACCCGCGAGCCGCCGAGCGAGGAGATGCCAGAACCGTCCGATCTTTCGATCGGATGGATCACAAGATCAGTCAAGATGGAAGGTAACTGGCTTTAACTTTGACGGTAATGGCAGGGAGCTAACGGCGCCGTTAATATAACATTAAATAATATTAATTTAAATTCGTTTTATTAACTAATTTTAATAGCATAATTGCATTCCAAAAATTTCCAATAAATCACCCTTAGCTAAATGAAGGGTGCTGAACGCAATGGCACACTCAGATTTTCGTTTCGACAAGTATTTAATTATTTGTATTTCTAGGTATTAAATAATATTAAAATATTCATTGAAATTTCAATGACTTCCAAATGTATCCAAAACTTCACCTTTAGCTAATTTGGGTGTTCTGAACATAATGGTGAAGTCAGATTTTCAATTTGAGATCTAGATAAAAAGTCAATTTCTTAGGGTTTGGGATTTTTCTAGAATTTCTAATTTTACTTAATTGACTTCTAGTTTGACCTAGATTTAAGAGATGAGTTCTAAATTACTTAATTAGTGGCTTAGAATCTCATTTAAGACTTAGATTGATCTTAATTAACCAAAGTAACAACTTGGGTTGTTACAACTCCCCTCCTCCTCTCCTCCTTTAAGAAGGAGCTCAAACCCTTCATCCTCTCCATTTGCAAAATTTGAGAGCTCACCTCATCCCTTCCCTTCTCCATTAATGATCTAGCATTGAAGAAGAAGGAGTTCAGCTCACCCTCTAAGGCTTGGAGAAAGACAAAGGATCCTTCTTCCTCCTCTTGCAAAGGACTAAGGCACCCCTTTACCCATCTCTTTTGCCTTCCTTATATGGCTATAATGCTGGAATACATCTCTAGATATCCATGTTTAAGTATGGAAGCCATTAAGGCTCTTGAAAGCATCATAGAAACAAAGTAAGGAGGCTTAACATTACTCATTGAGGAGAGTGTGTTAAGTATGGAACCCATGTAGTCTTACAGATGTGCTTGACTCCTTAGCTATTTCTGAACTGTGTCCACAGAAACAAAGTAAAATAACTAAGAGATTATGCATTTGTAATTACTGTTTCCTCAGTTCTGCTACTGGATTCTGTCTGCCCTAGCCCAGAAAGGCTATGGGAATTTCTGTCTGCCCAAACCCAGAAAGGCTTTGGGGATTTCACCGGCCCGATGGCCATTTTTCTGATATGGCAGTCTTTACATATCTATTTTAGTTTTTAGCTTACTGTGTATTATGTTCTAATGTATATTTCAGTCAGCTATTTTCTTTTATTTACCTGCTTACTTGTACGTATTTATAGGATGCTAGACTTTACTGCTTACTATATGTACCATGTTTAGATTTCTGTCATTTAATTAGCATATGTCATATGATCATCAGCATGTCTAGGATTAGACTTTACATTCAGTACTTTTATTTACCGTATTATACATATATATGCCCATCTCTTGCTTAGTTATTGAGGTGTGCTTTTGCCTCATTTGCTGTTTAGTTATAAATGCTATATTTATAACTTATCCTGTCTTTTGTATGCTTACTGCTCCTAATGCTTAGTATTTTTGTTGTACTTAAGTATAAAAATGATGACATTAATAACTCATGTAAAATATTTAGCCTAAAATGTACTTAGACAATTGTTTAACAAGATTTTCTTTTATTGGCTGGGGCCCTGGCATTATGAAATCGATAATGTCAAATTTAGATAGGTTTGAGGAGCTAGGTGTTGAAGCAGAGGTGCCTTACTTAGAGGAGGAGCTTCAACCAGGAGAGCCAAATATTGCTTAGTTTCTTTTAGCCGCTTGTGAGAATGAGTGATTTACCTTTTAGTCTTTTAAATTATTCAAATGTTGTAATAATACAGGTATTGTGATTGTGATTTACTTTATGCACCTTATTATTTTCTGAGCTATTTTATTGCTATTTCTTATGAGATGCATGATGAATGGATGTACTATTTATTTTATTTAGCTTCCGCACTCTGTATGTATGTTAAATGTAGTGACTGATCCCCTCAGATGTTTTGTGCACGTCCTTCCCTTATTAGTGGATTGTGGACCTACCTAATCCAATGATAAGTGAGGGATTTGCACAAGTGACCCACCGCTCCTTAGCCTAATGATTGTGGGCTTAGGGAGCGGGGTGCCACACCATAATTGTCCATGTAACTTCTTATCATGATGTCGAGGAAAATATTTTGATCTAAGCATTTCTTTCATCTCTATCCAAGTAAGATTTGTCCTTCTTAACCTTTGTTCTTTTGCTAAAGTGTTTATCTAATAAATGTCCGCATGACCAGTCAATTCATCTTAGCAAAAGAAACTCAATGATAATTATCCATCCTATACCAATCAAAGAAGACATCCATTTGGGTTAACCAATCTAAGAATTTGTTTGGATCATGTGTGCCATCATAAGTAAGAGCTTTAATTTTAACTCTCATAGAGGGATCATTAAATTATTAGCAACTCATTGGTGGTCTCTCCTTTCTCCATTCTTAGGGTTTAGTTGTCTTCGATGAGATTGGGAGGTGGTGGAATATGGGGTTGACAATCACTTGCATCTATGTATGGGCAATCATCTTCCATAGGTGCGTTAAGGTTATGGATAGAATGTGGAGCATAATATTTATTATTTTGCAAGAGGTTTTAGATGATTTGAATTTGATCTTTAATTTCTTGCATTTGAGTTTTATTTCTCAAATAATTCCATAGTCTTTGTTTCATGTTCATGATTCCTAAGATTTAAGGAATCTACTATCTTGGTCAAGTTCTCAATTTGGTCTTGAGAAATTGACTTTGGTGCCATTTTTTTATATAAAGAAATATGCGGGAGAAAAAAAATGCTAGATTTGAGAAGGTGTTATAACCCTAATATTGTTACCCATCAATTAGTGACATATTTAACTCTAATTCTTTTCCATTAGTCTTATAATAGTATTAGGAACTTCCATTTCAATTTTCGTGTAATTTGGAGATCGTTTGACAATTTCCAATATTTCCTGATTTTTTGATAATTCTGAGAATGTTAATTTTTTTAGACCTCAGAATCAAAAACTGAGTCTGCCATTGGACTCACCACACCCAAATTAGCTAGGGTTGGTATTTTGGAAGTGTTTGGAAGTCATCGAATTTTCCTTGAATATTTTAATATTATTTAAATACTTAGAAAATTAAGATAATTAAATTGACCTCCAAATGAAAATCCGATTACATTTTTGAGTTCCTCACCCCTTAATTAGGTAAGGGTGAATTTTTGGGATTTTTTAGAGCATTTTTGCATATTTAAAATTAAGTAAATAAATAAATGGAAATTAATAAGTATAATATAGTAATTAAAATATATATATATATATATATATATATATATATATATATATATATATATAAATTTTTTCTTAACGACAATTTTATGGACCACGAAGATCTTGTGTTAGGCGAGAGCCACATATCAGCGGTTTGGCTTAATCTGAACGGTGTCGATGTGTTTGAGCCGATATAGCCGTTGGATCACCATTCCAATTAAACAACTCCCAATTAATCCCTATTCTCCTTCTCCACTTTTTGCACAACCGCAAGCAGAAGCTCAGAGGAATGGAGGTACTGTGTCCCAGTTGGCCTCCCGTTATCCTTATCCACTCCCAAACTCTCCATTTACTTTCTTTTGCTTCATTTTCCCTCAATTTCTTGTTCGGCTAAGTTGCAAGAGTAGTGTGAGGGCTGTGAGGTGAAGAAACAGATCTGTTGATAAATGAAGTATCGCAAGACTTTATGGATTGCCAGGTACACCATCTCCTTTACCCTATTCTAATTTTTTTTTGTTTAGTTGGTATTAGTAGCTAATCTCAATTCATTCCATAAGCTCTGATTGAATTCAAATGGAGTTTTTATAACATCATTTCTATCAATTGAGAATGTTATGAATTATACTCCTGTCTGCTGTACTTCAATTCGATTATCCAGTCATTTATACTAGTTTTGTTTACTTCTTAATTGTTTTAATCATAAAGTTAAATCAAATGTAATATGAGATTGAATTATTTGAGCTCAAATTATCCTAAATTTAGAATTGTTTTATATATGGGAGTTTTCTTCATGCTTAAATGTTTGTTCTGTTTTCAAATCTTATTTTATTTTACAGCTATTGCTTTTAATAATCATAAATTAGATTTATATATCTTATAGGATCAAATGTTAATTCAATTTCAATCAAAGCTTACCTTTTGTGATGCTAGTAAATAGAAAATTAGGGCATACCATTCATGATCTCTAAGGGTCGTTTTAGATAGGAAGATTTGATTTAAATCAAAGGACGTGAGATTGTCCTCCTTTTAAATTGCTTATTGCATCGTAAGGATCATCGAATCACCGCTTTTCCTGATGCCCTAGCATGTGCTATTTTCCCTTCTTTCGTCGGAGAAGACGAAGTAGCGACCCGGCTTTGTAAATCGGCCCGATTCAAAGGATAGCTGAACCGTGCCGTTTAAAATAGCTAACGTGGCGAGCAGGGAACGCGCGTGTGTGTTTGCGCCAAAATTTGTTTAATGGAAAATAAATTAAGTTAATGTTAGTATTAGAATTAATTTAATACTAAATTTATTTCAATTTTAATTTGCAGCATACATACACATCATATATATGCGATATTAAATACCATTTCGATCGCAAAAATGTGTAGATTAATAATATGCCATTTGTTTTTTTTTTGGTGAATGTTTTAATTTGTCATTATTTTAGATTAATTAATTAATTGTAATTTAATTACAATATTGTATGTGATCTAATTTGATCATTTAATGTTCAAATTATATGATCAAATAATCCATTCACTCACAAAAATGTGAGGAATAATAATATGAAATCAAATTTAACATTTGAATCCTAATTTTCTTAATCACTTCTTAACCCTAATTAGGAGTCCAATATTGTCCAATTTTGACCTACTTAGTGTCATTCTTCTCCTTATACAATAAGGATTTCATATTTATGTATATTATTTCAATTAGACAACAATTGTTAATTTTAGGTCTTTGGCTCCTTAATTAGTGTTATTGTGATAATTTCTAGTTTATTAAATCTCATGTTTTAGGTATTTAAAACTTTAGGATAGCTAACTTGTCACATTATTTATTTCCCATGTCAATTTCAAATGCATGTTATGAGCTTAGTACTCTTAAATTACTTATTTGAATCAATTGCGAATTTGCTTGATTCTCGTTTTAACCTTAAGATAGAACTATAGAATTGATTTATAATTTGATTTGTAGATGATCTTTAGAACTATTTATTACATCCATTAAGTGTAGTTAACCTTAATGCTTATGTAATTGTAGGTTATGAATTATTTAAGACTAGCTTTAAGTAACTAGATTAGATCCTAGTTCACTTCATCTTAGTCCTTAAGTCCTCACTTAAGTTTTTTAAGAACTTGTAATAGGAGCCCTAAATTCAGATAGAATAGTTTAGGAATCCTATTGATTTCCTTAACCTTCAACTTATAGGAAACATAGAGTTTATAAATTACAAACCCTTTTTTTCTATGCCTTTAAATCTTTCCTTTTATATTAACCTAGCTAGACTAGTATTTGATTAGATAGATCCTTCCAACTGCAACTTAGCTAGAAAACTTTAGTGATTTGAACCTTAACTTCCATTTTTTTAAAATATGAATATTCCATAACCTCATCCTTCCCTAACTAGTTTACTAAATCTTAATTTAGATAACATATTTAAATCTTATGATTTATGATAAGAACAGAACTAGTTTCAATTTATAGTGTTATACTTATGAACTATTTTGTCATCTCTTAGAATGAAATGAAATTACTGTTTTCAAAAACCCCAATTATTTTTATTACTTACAATTAACTTGAGATCAATATCTCAAGGTTAATTGAGAGTTCAATTAGCTCCAATCATTAAGTAGATCATTAAAGTTAGATAACTTTGGATATCACATAGTGGAAATTATTAAATTTTTCCTTAAATGCTTGCATAGCTTTGAGCCTTATTCATTTAAATCATTCACTTAAGATATTATCCATGAATAAAACTTTCACATTTAAAACAATAGGGGTTTATATTGTTGGTTAAGCTAATGGTAGGCTAGTTAAAAGTAATAAGGAGACCTCACATTCTCAGAGGGTGAATGTGAGTGTTATTTATTTTGAACCTCGCTTTCATTTACTTGTTAAACACATGTGTTTAACTCCTTGCTTCATTTTATATTTGCTCGTAGAATGAATACATTCATAAAATAACTTCAATTAAATAAAATATGAGATATTCTACACTCTTATTGTTTGTGAAGACTCATCATAGCTTTTTAGCTGTTACTTTACATAGTCTTAGGTTATGTGTTTCTTAGACATGGAGGCTAAGATATTCCTTTGATTACTATGCTTTGCATTTTTCATGTTTTTAGTATTGTACTTTACTTATTTACAATTTATTTTAGATTGTAGTGAATACTGTTATAATTACATTTAAATGCTTCACTGTCTTCTTTTCTTTACTTAGCTTAAGTTCATTGAACATATATAAGCTTTATTTCATTTACTTTCATATGCACTTTAGTATTTTTATATTCTATATAGGATGCTTTTACCCTTATTTTATTGCAGGCTAGAATGTTTGATTAAGTGAGTATTCTTACTCACTTTACTTTTCATTAGTCTTGCTTACTTTTTCTTACTTTCTTTTCCTTATATAAATGCCTTCATTTTGCACCATTGCTTATGCTTATATTGTAACTAGTTATTATATCCAAATTGAACAATAAAATATTTAGCCGAATCTTAAAATGTGCTTAGACTGTTCAGTCTAATTATATATTTTTTTGTTGGCTTTGACCTATCACATTTAAATACCAAAATGTGATAGATTAAGTGCATTTGGAGGCTAGTGGAGGTGAACCAAGTGCTTAAGCTTAAAGAAATAAAATTTCTTCCGCATAATTAGTCTTCCGTGTTCCTTTTAAATGTGAGAGAGAACCTACTTTCCTTACTTTCTTATTGTTTAATTTGGCATGTAATAACTAAAATTAATTGTTTTGTATTTACTATGCTTATATTGGAAATTAGATGTTTTATTAAAATGCTTAGTTTGGATGAATGGATACTTAAATAAAATTTAGTTGCATATTTATATGGAATATTAGTTACATACCTAATTAGAATGTAGATGCATACCTAACTAAAATTTAGCTGCATACTTAATTAAAGATAGATGTTAATTCCTTATTTTCAATTTATGTTTGATTTAGGATGTGTGAATCCTAGGATAACAAATTACTTCATATGATTTTCTCATATATAATTTTGAATTGGATGTTTAGATATTACATATCCATAAATATAATGAATGTAAATATTTAATGCTCATTCATGTTGAATTCCTTATATTGTAAAATTGCTTAAAAAAGATTATATGAATAAATTTAATTGTATATACATCTCATAATGTATACTCTTATTATAAGTGCATATCATTATCATCTTCATACTTATAATTGTAATTACTTTAATTACATATATTAGAATTCATATTCATCATATGTATCTCATGAATTGTTCTTTCTTGTATTTCCCATTTTAACCTAAGACCCTCTTCTAAATCATTGGCCAAACACAACATCTAATAATTTGAGTTAGTTTCTTTCTAATCCAGTATTAGATGTTGTGATGATACATCAATATTGAGTTTAGTTATTACTTAATATTGGGGTCGTCACAGTTGGTATCAGAGCAAAGTTGAGAACTTTAAGTTAAGATAAAGATATCCATTTATCCAAAAGTAAACAACAGAGAATAGTAAAGATGATTAAATGACATCTTAGGATAGTAAATGCCTTACTAATCCAATAATTGATTTAAATTTCTAACTTAAATTGTAATTAAATTTTTAGATGGCAAATAATGAAAGAGAACTAAGATCCTTTTCTAGATCATTCTTCCTTAATTGGAAGGATGATCATTGGTTTGGTTCAGCCTACGGTCATGAGTACTTTGGAGTATCTCAAGCCGGAGGTGAAGTTTTGAACAAGATTTTAAAGTATTGTGTTTTTTGAGGCAATTGCATCCCACAGTTAGCTAGAGAATGGCTTTCTCGAGTCTCTATAACTTTTGAAGCCATAGCTTGACCCGATCACATACGCTTTAAATTTTTGGATGAACTCTTCAGCGACTATGCCATGGATTGGTAGTGTCGTGCTCATGAAGTGCTAATTCATGGGAGTATACGTCTCCACTGTGCTCATACCTATGAAGACTTCAAGTTTATGTTTTATGCCAAATTTTGTAACTAGTGGTGCTAGTTTCCTTATGCTCTAATTTCTTTTTCATTAGTAACTTCTTGTAAATAGCTTCTATTTTACTTATGTTATTTCCTCTTTCCTCCAAAGTTGTATCTCTTAAATATTACAAGTGTAATGAAAATTTATTTTCCTATCTTTTTCTATTTTTGAATTGTGTTTTCTTTTCTTTCTTTAGAATGAATCCCAATTCGAATAACCATGTTGAACCAGTAGTGGAAGAACCCCCTTACACTACAACTTCCCATACCGATCAAATGCAGAATCTGTTAGAGATGATGAAGGTTATGATAAAAGCTCAAACCCGTGCTGCAGAAAGGATGGCCTCATCCTGTGCCCTTTCCCAACCTTCTCCTACCCCATCTCAGCATTGTCCAACTATTTCTCAAACTTCTTCTCCAATTCCTTCTGAAATTCCTATAGCTCCACATCCAATTACTAGTCTTGTAGTGGATGCATATCTCCTAACTTTTCTTTGTTTGAATCCTTCGACATTCAATGGCTCCATTTCTCTCTTTGAAGCCATTGACTAGATAAAGTCTATAGAGAAAACCTTGGCCAGTATTAAGTGTCCTGAAAATGAATATCTTCATCTTGCCACTTACCTATTTCATGGAAAAGCTGAGTATTGGTGGGATAGTGAGTTGAAGACTTGTTTCTCAAACATTCAGTTGGAGGATATCCCATGGGATGAGTTCGAGCAAGTTTTTTGTGAAGAATTCATTCCTCCATCTGCACAAACCATAATCAAGAATGACTTCATGAAGCTTACTCAAGGAAACCATTTTGTTCATGATTATGAGATGGAATTCCATAAGCTTTCCTATTTTTCTCCCAATCTAGTTCACACTGATGTGGCAAGGTGTACTAGATTCCTTTTTGGTCTAAAGGATTCCATCAAGAATCATATGATGTCTCAACATCACGATGATTTTCCTAAGCTTCTGGATGGTGCCCGCATGGCCGAGTCCCACCAAGCTTAGATGGAGTTGAAGAAGCGTTCTCACCCCCAACCCTCAAGATCTGAACTGCTTAAGTGGAATCATCCTCATGGTCCTAAGGTCTTCCAGCTCACTCCAAGTCTGAATCCTAATCAGAATCAGAATTTGAAGCAGATTCAGCAAGGAAGACATGGTGCTCAATGTAATAGGCCGCATCCTTATGGAAAGTGTTATCACACTGGTGGTAGGTGCTACATCTCTGGTAGAACCAATCATCATCATTAGGACTATTGTGCCAATTGGACTGTGGATAAGATGAAGATTAATTGCCAACCTTAAGTGCAAAACCCTACCCCTCTTAATTCCTAAGCGCTAGCACTTGCCTTGATGCCTCTTCCTGCAAGTGGAAGTGCATAGCATCAGAAAGGTGTACCTCCATCTCCTTCTAAGCAAGGTCAGTATAATAGAAAGGATAAGGGCAAGTCTGTTACTCAACCTCTTATTGTACCATGAGTCTATGCTTTGTCTCCTTCAGTTGCTCAAGATGACAATAATGTTGTTACTGATATGTTCTATGTTTAATTTTCTATTTTCTATCTTTCATTTTTACTGCATTTTATTTTCAAGCTTTATTTTTTCATTAGTTATAATTAGAGTTTATTTTTCATGCTATAAGAACTCTAATTATTAAGAATCTGTTCTATGACATACTCTTTGACACTGGTGCTAGTCACTCTTTTATGTCTATGAGTTGTGCCTCTTCCCTTAACCTTCTACATTTTAGCCTAGGCAATCTCTTGGTAGTGCAAATGCCATATGGTGCTAAAATGTTTACTAGTGAGTTCTGTTTGGTAGACATCCAATCAGTAATAAATTCTTTCAATCCAAACTTGTTGTTATATCAATTACAAACTTTGACATAGTTTTAGGTATGGATTAGCTAAGTTTAAAACTGTTATATACTGCTTTAAAAAGAGAGTTTCTCTTAAGGTTGGAAAGAAACCTGAAGTTTTTGTAGGAAAGCTTGGCTTGACTGCATCCCTAATTAACACAATAGAAGATAAGTGCCTCATTAGTAAAGGTTGCTGTGCAATCTTAGTAACCTTAATCGGTAAGGAAAAGCAAGTTAGTAGTTAAGAAGAGACTATTGTCATTAGAGAGTTCCTGGATGTGTTCCCTGAAGACTTTCCTGGACTGCCTCCCTTGCGTGAGGTAGAGTTTTCTATTGAGCTAATTCCTGGGACTCAACCTAAGTCTAAGGCACCGTATAGAATGGCACCGAAAGAATTGCAAGAGCTTAGAGAGTAGTTGCAAGAGTTATTAGAGAAAGGATTCGTTTGCCCTAGTATGTCACCTTGGGGAGCTCCTGTCCTATTCGTCAAGAAGAAGGATGGATCGATGCGGATGTGTATAGACTACCGTGAGCTTAACAAAGTGACTATGAAAAATAAATATCCTCTTCCTAGGATCGATGATTTGTTTGATCAGCTCACCGGAGCGAAAGTCTTCTCCAAGATTGAATTAAGATCAGGTTATTACCAGATTCGAGTCAAGGGTGAAGATATTTTTAAAAAATTGCATTTAAGACCTGATATGGGCATTTTGAGTTTCTAGTCATGTCTTTCAGACTAACAAATTCTCCTACCATTTTCATGAACCTGATGTAGTGTATCCTTAAGCTGTATCTCGATGAGTTTGTCATCATTTTCTTCGACGACATCCTAATATATTCTAAGTTAGTTGCTAAACATGAAGAGCATCTGCGTGTCATTCTTGAATTATTAAGAGAGAATAAGCTATCCTTATCCACTCCCAAACTCTCAATTTCCTTTCTTTTGCTTCATTTTTCCTCATTTTCTTATTCGGCTGAATTGCAAGAAGTGTGTGAGGGCTGTGAGGTGAAGAAACATAGTGTTGATAAACGAAGTATCACAAGACTTTGTGGATTTCCAGGTACACCATCTCCTTTACCCTATTCTAATTTTTTTTGGTTTAGTTGGTATTAATATCTAATCTCATTTCGTTTCATAAGCTCTGATTGATTTCAAATGGAGTTTTTATAATGTAATTTCGATCAATTGAGAATGTTGTGAATCATACTCCTGTTTGCTATTGTTTAACTTGATTATGCAGTCTTTATACTAGTTTTGTTTACTTCTTAATTGTTTTGATGATAAAGTTAAATCGAATGTAATATGAGATTAAATTATCTCAGCTCAAATCATCCTAAATCTAGAACTGTTTTATATATGGGAGTTTTCTTCATGTTTAAATGTTTGTTCTATTTTCAAATCTTATTTTATTTTACAACCATTGCTTTTATTAATCTTAAATTAGATCGATATATCTTATAGGATCAAATGTTAATTCAATTTTAGTCGAAGCTTTCCTTCTGTGATGTTAGTAAATAGAAAATTAGGGCATACCTTTGATGATCTCTAAGGGTCATTTTAGATAGAAAGATTTGATTTAAATCAAAGGCAGCAGGATGGTCCTCCTTTTAAATTGCTTATTGCGTCGTAAGGATGATGGAATCATCGCTTTTCCCGATGCCATAGCATGTGCGATTTCCCCTTCTTCTGTCGGAGAAGATGAAGTAGCGACCTGACTATGTAAATCGTCCCGGTTAGAAGGATAGCTGAACCACGCCATTTAGAATAGCTGACATGGCGAGCAGGAAACATGCGTGTGTGTTTGCGCTGAAATTTATTTAATGGAAAATTAATTAAGTTAATGTTAATATTAGAATTAATTTAATACTAATTTATTTCAATTATAATTTGCAACATACACATCATATATATGCTATATTAAATACCATTTCGATTGCAAAAATGAGTAGATTAATAATATGCCATTTAATTTTTACTTTGGTGAATGTTTAATTAGTCATTCTTTTAGATTAATTAATTAATTGTAATTTAATTCCAATATTGTATGTGACCTAATTTGATCATTTAATGTCCAAATTATATGATCAAATAGTCCATTTCACTCACAAAAATATGAGGAATAATAATATGAAATCAAATTTAATATTTGAGCCATAATTTTCTTAATCAATTCTTAACCCTAATTAGGAGTCCTAGAACCCTAATTTTTAAACATTTTTCGATTTTGACCTACTTAGTGTCATTCTTCTCCTTATATAATAAGGATTTTATATTTATGTACATTATAATGTGACTTTAGGTTTATGGCTCCTTAATTAGTGTTATTATGATAATTTCTAGTTCTTAAATCTCATGTTTTAGGTATTTAAAACCTTAGGATAGCTAACTTGTCACATTGTTTTCTTCCCATGTAAATTTCAAATTCATGTTATGATCTTAATTCTCTTAAATTACTTGAATCAATTGCGAATTTGCTTGATTCACCTTTCAACCTTAAGATAGAACTATAATATTAATTTATAATTTGATTTGTAGATGATCCTTAGAACTATTTATTACATCCATTAAGTGTAGTTAACTTTAATGGTTATGTAATTGTAGGTTATGAATTGTTTAAGACTAGCTTTAAGTAACTAGATTAGATCTTATTTCACTTCATCGTAATCCTTAAGTTCTCACTTAAGTTCTTTAAGAACTTATAATAGGAGTTCTAAATTCAGATAAAATAATTTAGGAATCTTATTGATTTCCTTAACCTTCAACATAAAGGAAACATAGAGTTTATAAATTACAAACCCTTTTTTCCTATGCCTTCAAGCTTTTCCTTTTATATTAACCTAGCTAGACTAGTATTTGATTAGATAGATCCTTCCAACTATAACTTAGCTAGAGAATTTTTGTGACTTGAACCTTAACTTCTATTTTCTTTAAATATGATAATTCCATAACCTCATCCTTCCCTAACTAGTTTCCTAAACCTTGATTTAGTTAACCTATTTAAATCTTATGGTTTAGGATAAGAATAAAACTAGTTTCTATTTGTATTGTTATACTCATAAACTATTTTGTCATCTCATAGAATGAAATGAAACTACTATTTTCAAAAACCCCAATCACTACTATTACTTACAATTAACTTGAGATCAATATCTCAAGGTTAATTGGGAGTTCAATTAGCTCCAATTATTAAGTAGATCATTAAAGTTAGATACTTTAGATATTATAGAGTTACAATTATTGAATTTTTCCTTGAATGCTTACTTAGCTTTGAGCCTTATTTTTTAAATCATGCATATAAGACTTTGTGCATGATTAAAACTTTCACATTTAAAATAATAAGGGTTTATATTGTTGGTTAAGCCAAGGGCAGGCTAATTAGGTGTAATAAGGAGACCTCACATTCTCAGAGGGTGAATATGAGTGTTATTTATTTTTAACCCCGCTATCCTTTACTTGTTAAACAGATGTGGTTAACTCATCGCTTCATTTTGTATTTGCTTGCATAATGAATACATTCATAAAATAACTTCAATTAAATAAATATGAGATCTTCTACATTCTTATTGATTGTGAAGACTCATCATAGTTTTTTAGCTATGTTACTTTACATAGCCCTAGGCTATGTGTATCTTAGACCAAGAGGCTAAGATCTTCCTTCGATTACTATGCTTTGCATTTTCCATATTCTTAGTACTGTACTTTACTTGTTTATAGTTCATTTTAGATTGTAGTGAATATTATTATAATTAGATTTAAATGCTTCACTGTCTTATTTTCTTTACTTAGCATATGTTCATTGAACATATATATGCTTTATTTCATTTGCTTTCATATGCACTTGATACCTTTCCAGACTATCTAGGATGCTTTTACCCTTATTTTACTTGCAGGATATAATGTTTAATTAAGTGAGTATTTGTAACAACCCTACCTATTATCCTAACTAAATTCAGATTAATTAAGCTAAACCAAGCTCTAATTTTGATTCCATTAGACTCAATGGGTCATTTAAACCTAACCTTAGGAGTTTGAAATTTATCGAAGTTAAATCGAGAATTTTGATATTTTTGCCTATTTTTAAGCCCTGGAAAATACCTAAATTAAATTGATCTCCAAATTAAAATCTGATTTTATTTTTGAATTTCTCATGCCCTAATTAGCTAAGGGTGAATTTTTGGAAATTTTTGGGGCTCATCTAGTCCTAAATTAGATTTATGAATTTAATACAATTTAATTTAATTATTAAATAGGTTAATATTAATTAAATTAAATATTTAATTATTTAATTAAATTTTTATAATTTGGGATTTGCTGTCAGGACCACGCCAGATCCGCTGTGGGGTTCCGACAGCGACGCGTGGTATCTAGCCAATGGATGCGCTAGCACGCATCCTAGCGCATATAATCCAGCGATGGGATCTCGTCCGGGTTAAGATCTAATCCTAGGCGTCGAATCCATCCTGTGCATTTGATGGCTTGCATCCGTCCCATTTAAGTAATCAATCAGAGCCTCCCAATCGCAACGGTCGATCCATCAGACGGCGTATGGAGACCTGAGCATTCTGGATCTTCGTCTACCTCTCGCCCATCCGCATCTGGTCCCCTCAACAACCAGGCAACCTCCAGCCCCCATGGCAGTATGAAAAAAGCCCTGATTTTCCCCTTCTGCCCTCGATGCGACGTCTTGCCGGTTGCCTTCTCCCTGAATTGCCCCTGATCATTCCAGCTACCCCAATGCTTTAGGCTGAGCCATTGTCCAAGCCCAATCCATGGCATCCACCCCTCGGACCTCCTTCAGCCTATAAATACCCCCAAGATCTCACAGTGAGTCACTTTGCTCACTGTGAACCCTCAATTCCCTAGCTGAAGTCCTCTGGAGCCCCCGTCCTCTCAGATATTTTTTGGCATTCCCGAAGCTTCGAACTACTGATAGAGGGTGCATGTCTGGTGTTCAGACCCCCTGCTAGGTTGCTGAGATCTTCTGGAACCTCCAGCTTGTCTCAATTCCCCTCGGCCATGCCTGCAAACTCATCTTCAGGTACAGCATTCTCCACTGAATTTCGAAGGTTCAATTTTCCATTCTTGTCTTTGGACGAGCCTCCGGATGTCGTCTAACTAGCCGTAGCCATTTAGGGAACCTATCGTGATTTTCACCAGTGGGTAAGCTAGCTCGAATTGATCGTATCGATCGATTTAGCAAGTGGCCGAGCCATGGCTGAGTCCAAGTGTGGACCTAGCGATCGACTGCACCCCAGGTTGCGAAACCTTGGGGGTTTGACTCGCCTCACCTCACTGGAGGTGTAGGGATCAAGCTCCATCCGTTTTGAGGTCTCGGTGAGGTGAATTGTAAGCCTCCATCATCAAAAATTGTAAGTCTCGGTGGCTTAGTCATCCGGTGATCTAGCTCATCCCAGATAGGGTTTCTAGGTTCAATCAACGCGCCTTGACTTACTGGGGGCGTGGCGATTGAATGCTGGTCGTGGCGTGGTCTGCTGACGGCGAAATTAACGTTTCAAAATACCCTCTAGCGGCTGTCTGCGAAGGGGGCATCGGTGTAACAACCCTAGTTATTACCCTAGCCAAATTTGGATTTATTAGGCAAATCCAAGCTTTGATTTTGATTCCATTAGACTCAATGGGTCATTTAAACCTAACCATAGAAGTTTGAAATCAATCGAAGCTAAAATGAGAAATTTAGTATTTTGGACTATTTTTAAGCCCTGAAAAATACCCAAATTAAATTGATCTCCAAACCCAAATCTGATTTCATTTTTGAATTCCCCACCCCCAAATTAGCTAAGGGTGAAATTTTGAGAATTTTTGGAGGTCATTTAGGCACATTTTAGATTTAATTTAAATTGGTTCAATTGTAAATTGAGGTTTTAAGCAATTCTTAATTGCAAATTTATCCTCTTCCAACGGTCATCTGGTTTCCAAACAACGGCCGCCATCCGGGCCGTCCATTCCGCAGATTTAATCCAACGGCCCGCGCCTTCGATCGGATCCGTCTCATCTCGACCGTTCCGTGGTTTCGAGATTCTGATCCGACGACATCTAGCCATCTGCCATAAGTACCCTCGATCAACCGTTAGATCACACGATCTAATCCAATGGCTGACCTCTTATCTGCGGTGAATCTATTAAGTAGCGCATCAGGACCGTCCGGGACCAACGGCTTAGCAATCAGACATCGAACACTAACCCGAGCACTGTGGATCGTGTAATGCCCCGTCCCGTCGCCGTGTGCAAAGACAAGCGTAATTCATAGTTCGGCGGCAGAATGGTGGGCCATACAAGTAGAACCCATCTTCCCGGTTGGGCTAAAGAGACAGAGCCATACTGAAGGCCGCTGACTCGAACCCTAAGAGTGGGTTCGAGAGTCAATACCTAAGATAAAAAAATGAAATACTTATCTTAGGTATTATACTGGCATGTACATAGGGTTCAAGGGAGTTAGAAAGAACTCATGTACGTTATAAAATATAACAGTATTTCCAATACGCCGATCGCATCACAATACTATGTATAGCAGTATAACATAGTGCGGAAGCTATAAGCAAAACATCCAACATACATTCATCTCAAGCAATAGTAAATGTCCATCTCAGAAAAGAAAAGAAAAAGTACATCCAGAGTTTATTACAAACCATTAAAAAATGCAGAAATATAAAGAGTCTAGCTAGAATGCTGAAAAGAACTAGAAAGTAGAAGTAGGTGCTCAATCCCCTATAGCTCCAATTGCTCCTCCTGAGTCTCTGGTTCGTCCTCCTGACTGGCCTCCAACAACTGCTCGGGATCTAGCAAATTGCTGGATCCCAAAAGTACCCCGTGTTAGACAAGAAGTCTAACACAACGAAGCTAGCTATACAAGGCTAGACTAAACATAACAAATATGCAAGAACGTAAAGTAAAAGTGCAGAAAAACTGTAATGATATTAAATAACTGAAACTGTAAGAACTGAGCAAGGTAAAAGTGCATCAAAACTAAATACTGAAAGTAAATGTAAATACCAGATACTCATACATCAATTTGAAAGGAATGTCGAATGCTAAGAAGGATGCTATAAGCTACACTATATGCCACTGAAACAATGCTCACAAATATGCTATACCACGGTATATCACAGAACTAACACTGAAGGTTTATGAGTAGTACGGTCCAATGTAAGCACAACAGTTAGGAAGTCAGTACGGTGACGCAGATGCACCATGAAATTCCCCAGTCTATGTATATAAGATTTTGTATCTCATACTGTATCACTGATAACCATGTGTCACAACCGAAGGAATGGTTCAACTTTCATGTTTATGCTTATGCTTATGCCACTGTGTTAAATGAATGAGAAATCCCGAAATTAATGAAGAATATAGTAAGAAATAGTAATGAATCCTAAGTCTCCATTGTGCAGAATCCTGCTAGAAGAATTCTGACTCCAAATCTCTAGATCGATATTTAGTTAAAGTTGTTTATTTACTTAAAGACCACTAGGCGTGGTGATTGTATACACATATTAAATATGCTGCAAAGATAGGACTCACAACATTTAGTTTGATTACGTGACCCTAACAAAGCGATCTTCATTAGGAGGCACCATCCGATGATGATTTTATATCTCAAACTAAGCATTTAGTTGCTAAACTCACAATCATATTTAACATCTTAAGGAAGGTGAATCCCGTTACTTAGTTTATTTGAGCCAAACCTATTGAAGCGATCTTCGCTAGGAGGCATTGCCCGATGGTAACTTGTCTTTCAATTAAACTAAGGAATGGGTACCCATTTAATACACTCTTAGGATTGATTGATTTACTCTAAGCGAGGTTATATCCGCCTAAGCCCGCAGGATAGCAACAAAGATAAATCTTACTTAGAATGACTCAACCAATCCCGAATATTACTGGGGACCAGTAATATGGGTATACTATACTGCACTACCCAATAATCAAAGTTCAATCAAGTCTATTTAATAGAATAAGGATTTATCAAAACTACTAGTCCTAAACTAATAGGTAAGTCCTATACAAGGTTTCACCAAGCAAATGTGATCAAGGATCACTTAATATGGATTCTACCACAAGGAGAAGTATCTTTTTTAGTGCCTCAATGGATTACTACCAAAAGGAGAGTAGATCAATTTCTAAGGTGATGAGATCTTCTATACTTCTACCTCAAGGAGTTATACAAGGCTTCCTACCTCAAGATATATGGATTTAGGTCCTTTAAATATTCAAGACGATCTTATAAAGAGATACTTAAGGTTCTCTCTTCTAAATTTTGATATTTATCTCTTCAGGTTCTGTTCAATATTTTAGGTTTAGGATGATTAGATCAGCTGATTAAGTCATGTAATCACACTCAATCTAAGATCATGGGATCTAAATCAGTAATAATTTTATGACTTAGATCACTTGATTAATCAATATGATTTTATTAATCTTCTTATGCTAGTCCTCTTACTTAAGAGAAAATCAGGGATCTTAAGGTTTGATTAAGATTAAGAAGTCACATAGAATTATTATTAACCCTAGTGTATCTAATTTAATATTTAGAATCAATAATAAATCAAATGCATTATTAGAGAATGTTCAGTTCAAAAATGTTGAAATAAATATTAATTAAGTTAGGGTTCTTAAGGATTTGGACTCTCCATAAGTAGATTAGGGTTTGATCCATTCTCATGCCTTAAGAATAATCAAGTTATATATTTAAGATTAATGTCAAATCAATGAATTGATTATGTATTATTGGTGGCAATCTCAGACCTAGATCAAGCCTTAGAAGCTTGATCCAAATCTTAAGATTTCTTAAGTTAATTAAGATAATTAAGATTCTATATCTTTAAATTTATTCAAGCATACTTAATAAGTTTATAAGGATGAATTCAGTTCATTTACTTACTGTCATATGTCAATTTGATGAATCAAGATTTAAAACAAAGGTTACTTAGTGCTAATCAAACCCTAATTCAAACTAAAAAGGATTAGCACATAAGTATAAATCCAACCATTCAATTCTCATGAAATTTGGCATATAAGTTCTACTTAATCACACAAGTAATCAGAGCCTAAGTTTGCTAAGATCCAGTGAGTATAAACCCTAAAATTTACAAATCATAATTTAACAAGATTAGGGCATAACTAAAATTACAGAACTCAGAAAAATATTCTACTTAGCACATGCAATCTAGTTAACATCAGTGAACTAATGGCACCCTAAACATGCAATTTGGATAAGTAAATTTACTAATCTGCCCTAATCAAGATCCACTGTAATTAGGCAATAATTAAAGATCTAACCATCAGATGCATGATTTTATTTTATATTGAGGTTCCTGAGACTTTTTTGAGCATATTCATATATGTTATTATAGGATTTGGACTAGTGGATTAAAAGTTATTTAAATAATACATTATGTATTTTTATTTAATCAAAATCCTATGATTTGAATAATTGAATAATTCTAAAATTCAGATTTAATTAAAATGGATCGGCCCGATTTCAAAATGCGCTGGTCGACCGGGGCCCAGGGAGACCCGGCACTGTCGCACCGCGCGGGTCGTGGGTCGACCCCCGCACAGTGCCTTCGTCCCCGATCCTTTGTCTCAACGGATAGAGCCGAGTAGGGAACCCTAATTGCCAAAATTTTGGCACGTCCAGACCACGGCTCGGCCAGCATTCGATTGCTACTCCATCACCTTGGTCAGATGCATCGATTGGAACTCGAAGCCCCTCGTAAGATGGTCTGGATCAGCCATACCTTACTCACCCGAGGATTCCGCCATAGAGTTACTGTGGGGAGATAATTCTCCCCACAGAGGCCATGCCAGACCCCGGGCTCGATCCCTACACCAACAGGGTGGTGAGGCAGATCGAAGCCCTCCGGTCTAGGGTCTGGGGTGGTCTGGATCGCTGGGTCCTTACTCGATCGAGGCGATCCAGAAGGAATTAGACCTGATCGATCTATTCGATCGATCGGGGTGAACCTAGGCCCTAATTATGATATGGCTGGGTTCGTATCGACAATAAGCATGAAAGCGCATCAAATGGGATAAGGTTTGAGCCTTATTAGCTCAAGACCTACAATTGGGATACCTGGTTTCGTCCGGAAGCTTGTGGAAGGTGAAGAGGTCTCCTCCTGGCTCGTTGAGCTGCCTTAGATCTCTCTGAGAGTTCCTGAACTCCAGGAGACTCTCCTATCAGTGGTACGCGGGCTTGGAAGCGTCTGGAAGAAGCCTAGCTGCTCGAGAATTTAGCAATGGCGGTGGGTTAGCAGAGGCTTCAATTGACCAGCAAGGGTCAATTGAGGCGAAGCTGGGGCTATTTATAACCTTGGCTAAGCTTAGGGAAGCTTCTGGAGCCACTGGCTCGGGCCGGGGGTGGCCCGAGGGGTCGGGCCTTGGCCGAGCTCTTAAGTTTCCAATTTGAGCTCGGCCGGGTCACTAGGCCCGATCTGGAGCTCCCTTCCATAATGGGAAGGATCCCAATGGCTTGCTGAGGTGGCGCGGGGAGTGGGGGACAAGCGGGACAGCTAGCAGTACGGGGATTCTCCCTGTCGGATGCGCGATCGGGAGGAAGACGATGATCCACAGTGCCGGGTGCCCTAGATGCTGTCTGATCGATCGATCAGAAGGCGCTACGACTGGGATCGTCCAGATCCTAACGACTGATTGCGGGAGTGATCCTGGCCGTAGGATCCACGGGACATATCCAACGACGGATCGGCGGTTCTGCGGAATTGAATCATGACCGTAGATTAAAAAGGCGGAACCGCTGGATTCACGGGATGCCGCTGTCGCGTGACCTGGGCTCCGCAGCGGATCGCCTGCGGTCCGCATAGCGGATCCCGGCCGTTTATTTAGGTAAATGGGTATATTTGCAATTTCAAGTTGTTTGGAACCCCTCCATGCAATTGAACCATTTTAATTTAAATTGAATTATGGCCTAAATGAATTCCAAATTGCACCAAAATTTCACCCTTAGCTAATTTGGGGGTGAGGAATTCAAAAATGCCATCAGATTTTAATTCTGGGATCAAAATATTTTGGGTTTAGATTAAGGCATCTAGATTGATCAAATTGCAAATTTGACTTAGAGAAGTCTAATGAACTTCAAGTCTTCTAGATAGGCTTAGATTGATATTCTAAAGGCAATGATACTAAAAATTAAATCAACAGCCTATATTTTGCATGGTAACAACCTAGGGTTGTTACAGATCGTCTCCCTCGTCTCGCCCCATCCGCATCTGGTCCCCCCTGACAGCTAGAAACATCCCAGCCCTCGTGGCAGTACGGGAAGACCCCAAATTTCCCTCCTGCCCTCGGCGCATCCGTCTTACCAGTCGTCTTCTCCCCAAAATACCCATAGCCGTTGGCCCAAGCCTTCTCTTCGGCCCGAGCCTCCTCCCGTTGCCAGAGCTCTGGAAACCAACCTTAGGGCCTCCTCCCACCTAAAAATTCCCCCTGAGATTCACAGTGAGACCCTTTGCTCATTGTGAACCCTCAGTTCCCCAACTGAATTCTCCTGGAGCTCCCTTCTTTCTCGATGCATTCTCGGCGATTTCTGGAGCTGCGTATTGCTGATAGAGGGCCTGTCTGGTGTTCAGACCCCCTGTGAACCTTCGTCTGTCATCCAGGAAGCTCGGAGGCACTTCCATTTTTCTCGGTCGAGCCTGAGACATTGACTTCAGGTACAGCCTTCTCCCATGGGTTCCTTCAATCCATTTCCTCATCTGTCTTTGTATTGAGCCTCTGGATGTCGCCTAATTAGCCGTAGCCACCTAGGGAACCAGTTGTGATTGTCGCCCGGGGCTAGGTTAGCTTGAATCAATCGTATCGATCAATTGAGCTAGCGGTCGAGCCATGGCTGAGTCCGAGTAAGGACCCAGCGATCGGCCACGCCCCAGGTTATGAAACCTTAGGGGTTTGACTTGCCTCACCTCCCTGAAGGTGTAGGTATCGAACCCCGGCCGATTAATGGCCTTTGTGAGAAGAATTGTCTCCTCACAGTAAGCTTGAAACGCCCCTATCGAAGGCGTCTCAGGTGAGTAGCACCCCGTCAATCCAGAGGGATCCAGATAGGGGTTCTTGGTCCAATCGACGCGTCTCGACTCCAGGAACATGTGGTGATCGAGTTGGGCAGCCGCCGCCGTCCGGGTGCTGAGAATTTAAGTGTTGAAATTCTTCTGAGGCGGACCCGTCGAGAGGAAGAAGATGAAGTCTGGGCCACAAATTCCAACCGTAGGCCTTCCCCAACCGTTTGGAAATTGCAAAAATAATAAAACTTATTGTATCCAAGAGGAATAAAGAAAAAATATTAAATGGCTGCCATGAAATCAAGGAAGAGGAAATGTTAAACATAATTTATGCACAAAACTGAGGAAATCTCTATATAAACATAATTCTAAAACTAAAGAAGGGTTCCCAATTTTGATATTCATTGATCCAAATTATAAGCTACTGTGGGAAAGATAAGGAGAACTCTCGCGTAAAGAAATTTCAGAATAACTTTACAAGTTTAAGAGGGAAGAGTAGCAGAGGAACCCCAAAAATTCAAGGCTGTTCATAGTAAAATTTCTCATCCCTATCTTATTTTCTCTATTTGTGAACAGATGTCAAGGTTTATGTTCTCTTATTATCTCTTGCTATATTGAAACTGTAATGGATGGCTAAACCCTCTTTGGAGAGGGTTGGGTTATAATTATGTGCTTAGTAAGGTGTATAGTATTGTATGTTGATTTTGTAATGAATAAAATTTGAGCTGGATTTTTATTTACTTTCAATTGAATATTTGGAATGATTATCAAATATAAATATTTAATAAACTAAATCTAGAAGGAAAATATTTGTATAAGACATTAAAATACTTGTGCTATAATGCTCATTGATTGGATAAGAGCAAGGAGGGAGTGCAATAGACCTCAGAGCTACATGATAAGTTCTCAAGCCCATTAGCACCACTCCTTCAGCTCATCCGAGAAGTTGAAGCTTGTGAGACATGCCCCTTCCAATCATGCTCTGTGGCTTAGCAAAGTAAAAGAAGGGAGAGATCATCAAACACCCATGGATGATGTGACATAGTCCATTGGGTCCGATGAATCCTCTCCCTTGGCTAAATCACATGTGTAGAGCATGATGCTAATTGGTGGGAATTAAGGATTGTAAGATCATATAACTAAAAGAATGTTTTGATATCCTCAATGTAGGAAATTGAAATTAACTTAAATTGATTTCATAAGAATTTATGTGCAGAGGTGGAACCCCTAGGGTGTTCTCTTTGTGCACTAGATTTAAACTTGTTGAATTAGAGGATCAATCTAAGGAAGGCAATGTTCACTTGATTGATTAGGCATAGTAAAATTACTTTATGAATAACAATGACATGATTACAACACCGAGTCCTTACGAGTCACATAATGAGCCCCCAAGTCTCTCTTCTTAAATCAAATAATATCTTCAATTTAGTCTTTGCTTTGTTAAATTAGGAACCACACCAAAACCAAAATACAAATAGTCTAAACATTATTGAATGTAGATAAAACTTAGTAACAAAACCACCATTCCCTGTGGAAGATATAAATCTGGAACTTACCATTCCAAATTATTACTATGGGATTTTTTGCCACAACGCACTGTTGCGAATTTTATGCACGCTTGAATGTTGCTAAGTTCCAAGGGGCTATAGCATGCTGCGACGACTAATGCCCAATTGTAATTTGCTTTGACTGCTTGGGATTCTCCAACCCGTCCAAGGCGCTATAGCGTGCCTTGGAACTTAAAATCTAGACATAATGCAGCAAATACTGATTTTTTCCACTCATTTAAGGCTAAATTTTAGTCACATTCATTGTATGACATTAAAATGACTTTTGACTATTCTTAATTATGCTTTGAATGTGATTACCTTTGAAACTACCAGATTTTTTCTTGGCTATAAATATCCTGGTGGAAGAGGAGAGAATTTACCCTTGCCAAAATCTAAAATTTAGTTTTCTATTTTCAAAAAATTCAATCAGCTCTCCTCTCTAAAAATGTCTTCCCAAAAGAAGAAGGTGGCAAGCAAGGAAACTGAGGCCTCAACTTTTGGAGGCCCCTACAACAAGAAAAGATTCACCATGGTTGAAGCCGAGCAAATGTTCAACCAGGTGACATCAAGGTGTAAATTGATTCCCGAACAAGGTTTCAGGCTCCCCTACCCTGTGGATCCAGATCAAATCATGAACAAGGGATGGATTCATTTAGTAAGCCTCCAAAACACAACATACTTCGCCATAGTTCAGGAGGTCAATGTCAACACAATCAATGCGTCGGGGCGTCAAATCACTGTCCAGGGAAATGGTGTGGAGGTTGGGAGACTGCAAATTAAAAAGTTTTATATGTTAAGAGAGGTAGAGGACTGTGCCTACCTCAACCTTACAGGATCACAATATGACTTGGCCGCTATCGCCAGTGAAAGCTTAGCCAACATTCCTCAAGCACTCCTCACAGAGTTGAGCAATGCTTGTCTTGTGTTCGTATCTAGCTTCGTAATGCCATCTGGGCATCTCAGCGAGGTGACTCAAAATAGGGCGCTTCTTATATGCGCTCTTCAATGGCCTAAAGATAGTCATATCTCCAGCATTATCATGGAGCAGCTCTAGAACACCCTGATCGGGACTTGTGCTGCGTTGGCATTTGGGTAACTCATTTCATATTTGTGTGAGGATCAAGGAGTCTAAATCCTCACTTCCGATGTTGCGATCCCTCCTCATTCTCCTCTAGACATGACCCATTTGAGCACTCACACCCATGAGGGGGTGCGGGGCAAGAAGAGAAGGGTAGAGGAAGGAGAAGCTTCAACCTTTATTTGCCGGACTATGGCAGATAAAATGATGATGCGTATGTATGCGCATCAAAGGGACTTGGGGGTGGCCATGGCAAGACATGATCTTCATCAAGGGGGAAGTCGTGCAACAGCGCCAGTTCCAAATAGAATTCTATAATACTCTTTGAACAATGTTCCAAGAATGGAGATTGCATGCTGGACCTGACGGATCTGGGCTGCCACGGCCCCCTATCGGCAACTCCATCCCGGACAATGACTGGCTAGTGGATTACACATATCGGGACATTGGCGAAGAGGATGAAGACGATCAGGAGCAAAATGATTGATAGGTTATACTGTTTTCTATTTTTATATTTTTCTATTTTAGTTTTTATTTTATATTTTCTTTGTTTTGTTCCCTTTTTCAATAAATAAATTTTGGAATTGCTGCACCCTCATTGCTACTGTGACGATATTACAATTAAATTTTTTGAAGTAATTACTGTATGGATTCAATAATGAACTTCAATGTAAAATCTTAAGTCACTAATTATACTTAACCTAAGGTGATCAATTGACATGACAACCCTACACTTCTAAAATAAGGTAAAGAGCTTAAGTGAATTTCAGTTTCCAAGGACTTAAAATGAACATATGCTAAACTCTAAGTGTGGGGGTGGGGAAACCTAAGGAATTAAAATCAGCAATTGGCAAAAGTTGAGTGAACATATGAGTGCGTCAGGCTCCCGTAGGACTTAATTATCACAATAAACTGAATCAAGGATGAAGAAAATTGTCTCTACCTTGAGCTAAAATTTAAAAAAAAAAAATAAAATAGGGATGATGAAAAATATCTCTCCAAAATGAAAAAATAGGATGAAAAAAATATCTCCTATTAATATTTGTGTTTTTTGTGATTCATAAGAAGGAGCACGCATGACACAAAACTCTTGTCACTCACCAATGCCTAGTTAGAGTTGAAAATCCTGAGGTAATTACCCACCCCCAAATGAAGATTAAGCATTAATCATTTGAGATTGGAAACTAGAAAGGTACAAGCACTTGGAACTTGAATGAGGAAGATAATAGTGGTCGAAATTCTTGAAATCACCCCAACCTAAAGTAATATTCAGTGACATGAGAATTTCACATTAACATCCTAAATTGAATCCAGAATTAAAAAAAATCAGAAAATCCACTTTAAGCTTAAACGAGAATGAGCAAGAATTTAAGTGTGGGGGTGTGATAAATCCAAAATTCATAGTAAAATTTAGAAGTAAGAACATATAAAGCACCATATGAACTTGCATACTTTGATGAGAATTCCTACATTTTCAAGAAAAATTGGAGAGAAGGCAAGTTGGAGCTGAAAAAAGAAATTTTGAATAAAAATAGCTGCAGCGCTCCATAGTGCGCTACAGCGGGCCTTAGCGAATGAGTAGAAAGGAGAGACCTGGACTTGACATGCACAACCTGGAAGAAAACCATTGTAGCGTGCTACAGTGGGCCACGACAGTTTTCCAAGAATAGTAATTGAAACATTATAAGAACTAATTGAACAGTAAAAATCCACAATTTTGAACTTTTCATTGCTATAGCATGCTCCCAGCATGCCACAGTGCGCCAACCCCCATGAAGATTAAAACTGACCTAGAAGCAAATCTATTGTAGCCCGTCTTTGCATGCTACAGTGGGAAACAACGTCATTTAAGGTGAATCATATGAAATCAAGTGAAAAATTAATTGAATTGTGAATTCAAAACTCAAACTGCTTCTGCGCGACGTGGCAAGAATCTAATTAACTTGAATCGCTACAAAGTGCTGCATCGGAATAGTGTTTTGAACGAGATTGCCACAACGCGGTACAGTGGATCCCAGTAATACTATGTCTTGAGCCATACACAACAGGAATGAAATGCAACCATTGGAGCACGCCACAGCGCGCTGCCGTGCGTCACAGCGGCCAATGCAGAAATGCCCAGAATTCATATTAATAACAGCATAAGGAAGGCTGCAAATTCCAACCTTTAGCCTTCCCTAGCAATTTGAAAACTAGAAAAGCAATAAACCCTATTGTATCCAAGAGGAATAAGAAAATAATATTAAATGCTGCCATGAAATCAAGGAAGAGGAAAGGTTAAACAAAATTTTTGTACAAAACTAAGGGGATCCCTATATAAACAGCATTCTGAAATTAAAGAAGGGTTCCCAATTTTGACATTCATTGCTCCAAATTATAAGCTACTGTGGGAAAGAGAAGGAGAACTCTCTAGGGAAGAAATTTTAGAATGACTTTGCAAGTTCAAGAGGGAAGAGAAGTAGAGGAACATTAGAGAACAGAAGAGAAGGAAGGAGAAAGAACCAAGAGAACCCCAAAAATTCAGGGCTATTCCTAGTATCATTTCTCATCCATATCTTGTTTTCTTTATTTGTGAACTGATGTGAAGGTTCATGTTGTTTTATATCTCTTGCTATATTTAAATTGTAATGGAAGTCTAAACTTTCATTGGAGAGGGTTGGGCTGTAATTATGTGCTGAGTAAGGTGTATGGTGTTGTATGTTAATTTTGCAATGAATAAAATTTGAGCTAAATTTTTACTTACTTTCAATTGAATGTCTGTAATGATTATCAAATGTAAATATTTAATAAACTAAATTTGGAATGAAAATATTTGTATAATATATTAAGAGACTTGTGCTCCAATGCCCACTGATTGGATAAGACCAAGGAGGGAGTGCAACATAGCTCTGAGCTACATGACAAGTTCTCAAGCCCATTAGCACCACTTCTTCAGCTCATCTGAGAAGTTTAAACTTGTGAGCCAAGCCCCCTCCAATCATGCTCTGTGGCTCAGCAAAGTAGATAGAGGGAGAGATCATCAAACACCCATGGATGATGTGATATAGTCCATTGGTTCCGATGAATCCTCTCCCTTAGCTAAACTGCATGTGTAGTGCATGATTCTGATTGGTGGGAATCAAAGTTTATAAGATCCATTGAACTAAGAGAATGTTTTGATAATATAGATGTAGGAAATTGAAACTAAACTAACTATGATCTCATAACAATCTATGCTCCATGGTAAAACCTCTTAGGGTATTCTCCTTGTGCACTAGATTTGTACTTGTTGAAATTATACGACTAATCTAAGGAAGGCAATGTTCACTTGATTGATTAGGCATAGTAAAATTACTTTTATGAATTATAATGACATGACTACAACATCGAGTCCTTATAAGTCACATAATGAACCCCCAACTATCTCTTCTTAAATTAAATAGTATCTTCACTTTAATCTTTGCTTTGTTAAATTAAGAATCTCACCAAAACCAAAATACAAATTATTTAAACATTATTGAATGTAGATAAAACTTAGTAACAAAACCACCATTCCCTGTGGATGATATAAATCTGAAATTTACTATTCCAAATTATTACTTCAGACCACGTACACTTGCGTGCAAGCACAAACACAATATTTAGCTCTATCACTTACCATTCCAAATTATTACTTCAGACAACGTACACTTGCATGTAAGTGTAGATATAAAATTTAGGTATGTTAGTAAGAGTATATGATCTATCTGAAAAATCTAATTTGTATTCCAAGGCCCATGCACCAAGAAATTCTTGTTGAAGGCCACAATTCTAGATATAGAATTCACCCTTGGAGTACGAAGATATATCTAAATTTAAAGCAGTCATTTTGGTCTCCAGGTATGAAGAAGAGTGTTGCTGAAATTGTGGCAAAGTGCTATGTGTGTAATCTAGTTAAGGCCGAGCACTAAAGGCTTAAAGGGTTATTGCATCCACTAGAAATCCCAAAATGAAAGTAGTTTGATATATCAATGAACTTCATTATGGGAATACCTAAATCAAGATTTGGAGATGATGTAATCTAGGTTACCATTGATTGATTAATAAAGTCAGCTCATTTTATCATAATTTGACAAATTGATTTAGTGGAGAAATTATTAAAGATTTACATTAAGGAAATTTCAAAACTCTAAGGAATTACAAAATCAATTGTTTCAGATAAAGATAACAGGTTCACTACTAAATTCTAGCAAGCTGTGCATTAAGACTTTGGAACTACTTCTTACCCTCAGACCAATGGACAAACAAAAAGAGTTAATCAAGTCCTTGAAATCTTCTGTATCTTTATATTTTGGATTTTAATGGTTTCTGGGATGCATATAAGGCTCAGTATGGATTAAACTGTAGTACTCCACTTGCTTGATCAGAAACTAAAAGTGCTTAGCTTTAAGTTTAATTCATTCAATAGAGGATTCGTGCGACGCAAGGCCTATAAAGCAATTACCATGATGCCAGGCATCATCCTCTAGAATTCAGCATTGTTGATTTCATTTATTTAAACGTCAGCCTAATAAAGGGTGCATTCAGATTTGGTGTAGTTGGAAAACTCAGCGCCCGCTATGTCGAGTTTTTCTAAATGTCAGCAAAAGTAGGATCCGCAGCGTAAAGGCTTAAACTCCCCGGTGATTACTCAGCAGTCCACAATATATTTCATATATCATCACTAAAAAAATATCTCAGAGATTCTTCTCACTTAGTTCAACTTCCAGCAATATCCCGATCTATATTATATAGAAGAACCAATAAAAATATTAGCTCTCAATCAAAGAAAATTAAGAAATTATTCTATTCCCATGGTAAAAGTGCAATGGAAGAATCATAGTCTCGAAGAATTTACATGAGAAAAAGAGGTGGATATGCGATCAAAGTATCCAAGGATTTTCAAAACCCTACTACTTTCCCAAACGTCTTTTTATTTCCATGTCATTTATTTCTTTCCTTCTTTGTTCCTGCTTAAGCAATATCAAGAATGACATCATTCTTAAGTGAGAGAGTCAGTAACAACCCTAATCTTTATTTCATTAGACTCAAATAGCCATTATAACTTAACCCTAAAAGTTTGGGATCCATTGAACCTTGATCGGATCATTTGACTATTTTGTCAATTATTTGACCTAGAATATTGCCCAAATTAATTTGACATCCAAATCAAATCTGACTTCAATTTTGAATTTTTCACACCAAATTAGCTAAGAGTGAAGTTTTGGGAAATTTGGAAGTTATTTTAAATTTCTAAATATTTTAATGTATTTTAATAATTAGAAAATTAAGATAATTATATTGACCTTCAATTAAAAATTGATATCATTTTTAGTTCCTCAACTCTAAATTAGATAGGGGTGAATTTTTGGGAATTTTTGGAGCTCGTTTGATAGCTTAGTTTTAATTATTAAAATTAATAAAATTTAAATAAAATAATTATTTAATTATTCAAACTAACACCAATTCTATTCCATCATATGATTGAATGGCATTATCCTGCGCCATTCGATTGATCCAGGTGTCCAGATTGGATGGACGAAGTTCATCTTCCTCATGAGTGTCCGTTTGCACAATGCATGTCATGCAGGTGCGCACGTGGCAGGTTAGCCAAGTGCATGTGGCAACGCCACCGCTGATTGACCAATTCTAAGGCTCCATTTTATCTCCATTGGTTCTCTAATCCTTGTTTACACCATTTACAATCAAACATAGATCCAAAGGAACTGACATCTCATTTTTCACGAGCTTTGGCGCTTAACTGAGACAAATCAGTGAGGTACCCTGCATTCCCAATTTTTCCATTATGTTAATTAGTTAATCAGAAATATGTTAATCAGAAATATGCAAGGAAAATTAGTATGCCATTAGATTTCCATTATGTTAATTAGTTTAACTAATCACATTTTAAATTAATTAATCAATTAACCCCATTTTAATTAAAGCTTTAATTTGATCAATTCACATCCAAATTTGATGTTCCAATATATCATTTTAATCAAGTAAGTATAATAAACATTAATTTCCCAAAATATTTAAGATTCTATAATTAGATTTTTTAATCTTGCTTAATTACCTTAGAAAAGGATTAGTGAATATTAAGCTCACCCCCATAGGCAAATTCCATATTTTAGGTCTCTAAAATTTCACTAGACAGAAAAGAATAGGTTTGTAAGGATAAATTTATTTTTCTGTGATAAATTTTACTCATCTCTCACAAATTACCCTAACACATAATTAATGCTTATATTAATCAATTGAATTTTAAATTTAGCATACTTATTATCATTGTACTTAGTGTGCTATAGAAAATGTATTGCCATTGATTTCATATGATTTGGATATCGATAGGTGAAAATGAGTTTTTGACCTCTTTAATAAAGTCATAATTTTTAAAGTTTTCCTTAATTAGCTTATAATTAAGTCAATTTACCTCCTAATTTTAGTGATCTTGGTATTTATGGATTCTTTAGACATATTTGAACCTAATTATATCATAACATTTAGGTTTCCCTAAATAAATTTTGCTAATCACTCATTAATGTGCTTAAGCCCTAATTAGAGCTCATGAACCAAAAATTTTATCCAAATTGGGTGTTCTTAGTGTTAATCCTCATATTCGATATCAAAAAACCTTTTAGCATTAGAAATATCAAATTGGGACCCTAGAACTTTATTTTTCATTTTAGATCCTTAATGAGGGGCATTTTGGTTATTCTAGCCAAATGTTAATTTAAGTAAAATTAAAGTACCCCAATTTATCATTTACCTTTAAAATTAATAAACTTAGTATTTATAATCAACTTAAAGTTAATTAAACTTTCAATTTTATCTTAGAAGCCTAATCTTAGTTTTGCCCTAAAATTTACTTAAGTATCTTTAAGTTAAGCTTAATGTGGATTTAGGATCCACATCTTTTTGTTAAGTATTAATTAAATTAGTCTCAATCATTATAGACTCCACCTTAGAGTCTAATTATCTCTCTCTTAAAGTAGAATTCTCTTAAGGCTTAAATGTATCCCTTAAATAAATCTTTATGTTAATCTTTTAGAGGTTCCTTAATGAGTAAATTACTTTAACTCTTAGCCTTTGATTTTTCATGATTTTTCCCTTCCTAAGTTCAATCTGATTGAGTAATAAAATTACTCAATAGCTTAAGTCTTATTTAGATTAAGCTTTCAGTTAGAGTTTGATCTTTTGATCCTTAGTCTTGATTATATTTTCTTTTGATTATAGTTTATGATTAGAAAATCCATCTTATTGAGTTTGATTACACTTAATAAGATTTTCTTTATCATTAGTATGTGTGAATAGTTGAGTTATTATTTTAATAATTAGGTTCTAATCTTAAAAATGCATAATTAGTAAAAATTTGGGTTTACACTTAACCAAATTTAGCAAACAAAGTCTCTGATTGTTCACATGGATAAGTAGAATACATTTATCAAGTTTCACAGAGTTTGAATGGTTAGATTTATAATTAAATGTGATTCCTTTTAGCTTGATTTAGGGTTTGATTATCCTTAATTACCTTCTGTTTTGCTTAATTAAATATTTATATGCTTCAATAACAGTAGTATGCATGTTAGAGAACTCTAATCTTAATTTGGATACTTTAAATGATTAATTTAATATTAATCAATTTCAAACATTAAGAATCTTAAAGAATGATTGATAATCAATATAATCTTAAACTAAAAATTGACATCAATAATGCACAAATAACTTGCTGATTTAGTTATTGATCATTAACTTAATAGTTTATCTTAGTTTGGTCAAGTTAAAAAGGCCTAAAACCTTAATCACCTTAAATAAAATGCTTAATTCAAACAAGCAAAGGACTTGCATGATTTCAATAATACATACTAATTTGACATTGATCTAAAATAATTAAATAGAAGTATTAAATCTATTATTAATTCATGATATTGATTATCTAAACATATACCTTTAAATCTTTGATTTTCTCCTAAGTAAGACTCTTGGCTTGAGATAAATCATAAAATGATAATGATTTGCAAAATGATATGTTCTTAATAAATTACTTGATTTTATCCCATAATTGTAGTACAGGTGATCAGATGGGTTTACCCATCTGGTTTATATAATTCAATCTAATGAGCTAAGAATTGAAAACTCAATGTAAGTCTTTGATCTTAAATTATAAATTGTATATTTTAGTGCTAGATCTTGTATGTTGTGATCTAGTGTCAATAATTTAATAATTGCAAAGCCTTATCAATAGATGAGTTATTGAGGTAGGAAGAATTTATTATCTAATCTTGAGGTAGGAGTTTAGATAAACATTCTTAATCTAAGATACTTGATCCTAGATTCTTGTGGTATGGTAACCTAATGATTTAGATTGAGGTTATTTTCTTGTGATAGTATCCTGAATTAGGTGACTTTTTGGTCACATCTTTAGAACCTTTGTGTAGGATTCACCACAATAGAGTATGTATTCATTAGTTTTATATTCCTTAATTATTAAATAGAATTGTTATAATCAGTAAAACTATCAATTGAAGGTGATAGTATATATCCATAGAATTGAATTATTTCAGTAGAAAATAGAGTTGGTTGATTTATCTTGAATAATTTATAAAGTCTCAATCTTATCTTAGGTAATTAGAAAAGTACAGTTCAGTTCAAGATAAACATCCCAAGTCTAAGAGCGTTACAAGTAGGGGATTGAATACTTAATTTGAGAGAATAATATGTGACTAGGTCATGCCCCTTATCGTCATATATTTTGATAAGTGCAGTTAAAAAAACTAAGTAGTTCAAGTTACCTTTCTTAGGACACTATAAGTATGCTTATAATTAGGGTATTTAACAGCTTAATTTGAGAGAATAAATAATGACCGGATCATGTCCCTTATGTCATGTGTTTCGATAGGTGCAGTTAAACAAACTAAGTATTAAAGCCACCTTTCTTAGAAACATACCAACTATGTATATGCAATCTCCTTACTTGATAAATTTAAGTTCAATCTTAGCTAATTCCATGTAGTGGATTAGACTTAGGAGTCAGAATTCATTTAGATGAATTCTATACAATGTAGATAAATGGAAACTTCACTTTATATTGTATTAATTTTTAGATTTTGATGATTTAGATCATATAGTCATAAATACCTTGGCATATCATAAAATACATAAGTCATGTCAACATTAGTGGAGCGAATGAGCTCACTTAAGGACTCTATAAGTAGAGGGTTTGGTCGCTTAGGATCTATGGAGTGTCATGTGATACCAAGTCACCATATCAATGGCATACTGTTCTATGGCAAATTCAAATGCATAATTATGAATTCAGTGGCATACAATACAATTTTAGATCATTATTTACTTAGTTTCAGATTACTAATTATTTTTTTTACAGTTCAGTATTCAGTTTTACTTTACTTTCAGATTAATATTGTTTTGAGCTTTCAGCTATTTTATTGTCTTTCCTATAGTTTTACTTAAGATATTGAAATGTTAGAAAGTAGATAACTATAACTATTGTCTAACACGTGGTACTTTGAGATCTCATAATTTGCTAGATCCAGAGTAGCTTGTGGAGACAGATCAGGAGCCTTCACAAGAGATCAGGAAGAGTTACTTTTATTTTTTGCATTAGTTACTTTTATTTTAAAGGACTCTTCATTAGCCTTTATTTTATGCATTTGTTACTTTTAGTTCAGTACTTAGACTATTTTTTGTATTTTTATTAAGTAAACAATTAGTAATAATTTTAGATGTATTTTTCTTTTTATTTCTGAGATGAATGCTCTACTTAGCTTCTGTGATGAATGTTTATGGATATATGCCTTAGCTTCCACATATTGTAATTATTAATACTTATACTTAGTATTGTGATTTGATCAGGATATACATAAAAAGCTAGTATTCATGTGTAACAACCCAGGTTGTTACTTAAGTTACTTAAGACTAATTTAAGTCTTAATTGTAGTTCTAGTACGTTAACTATGTCATTTAGGACTCACCTTAAAAATCTAGATCAAAACCTGATTTCTGGAAAATTTCAAAACCCTAGAAATTGACTTTTTGTTTTGATCTCAAATCGAAAATCTGACTTCGCCGTTGTGTTCACCACCCCCAAATTAGCTAGGGGTGAAGTTTTGGATGCATTTGGAAGTCATTGGGATTTCGATGAATATTTTAATAATTATTTAAGAACCTAGAAAATTCAACTAATTAAATACTCATCGAAACAAAAATCCAAGTGCGCCATTACGTTCCTCACCCTTCAATTAGTTAGGGGTGAATTATTGGAAATTTATGAAGTTCATTTAGTTATCTAATCTTAGTTAATAAGATACATTTAAAATATTTAAATAATAATATAATTATTAAGCATCTAATGGATCCCGTCTAAACCCTCATGCCGTCTTCCTATTCGCGCATGGGACTGTCCCATTTAACGGATCGCACGGATCCGTCCGATCGAACGATCGGACGGTCGCAGTATCATCTCATTGACTGAAACTCCGCATGTCTCCTCCCTCGCACACGACACCTCGACAGTCCCACAGATGTCGATCCACCGCATTGGGAGCAAGATAAGACTACGGATCGACATCCCAATGAGTACTTTGGGCTCAAAACGATTATCTGCGAAGAAGAGGAATCTCCCGTTCGATCTAACGCTATCAGCCGTAAAAAATCAGGTACCGATTTCTTTCAATCCATTTATAAGATTATTGATTTTCAATTTCTGTTAGCTATTCCATCTACTAGATTAAGCTTTGATTGGGTTCTATCGAGTCCGATCGAACCCGATCGTTTCAATTTGGCTATGAAGCCACAGTGCTTTCTGTTAAAATTTCTTCGTCCCGTAACATAGTCGCTAGGGTTTGCTCTAGCCCGAGCTATATACCTCCTCCGGTGGCAATTCAGGTACCCATCGAAAGGTCTCTTTGAGACCTTTTGATCGGTATGTGGGCCGGCCGCTGAGGGCACCTGAACGGCCGTCATTTTGGCTACCCTAGCCACGGGTGTCTCGATTTCACCGAGTTTAGCTCGGGCGTGAGTCGGGCTGGGTCGGGCTCAACCCAACCCATTTTCCGCGCGTCTTAAGTGGCGGGCCCCACCATTGTCTCCACCGTAACTCGTAGAGCGCCATGTGGAGTGAGGGACCCACACCTCTGCACCGCAGCTGTCTTCATTGACAGCGGCTGTGGGCCCTCCTCACAGCACCTCGACCAATGAGCTCCTGCCGCGTGGACCACCGTCTAACGTCTGCCAGACGTCGTACCCCATGGGTCCCACCTCCTGCAAAATATATAAAATTAAAAAAATATATATATATATATATATATATATATATATTAGTTATAATTAATAATAAGAATTGTTAAATAAGAATCTATTTAGATAAATTTAGTTTAAATAATAAAATACCAATACTTTAAACACAAATATCTTAATGAATATAAGTCTAAACATAGCAAATAAATATATCATTTTGTTCAGCAAAAATAGAGGAATATTATGGAACTATCAGAATCCCAATTAGAACTATATTTAAGATAGTGACATTTAGGGTTTATTCGATGTAACACAAATGGTTCAAATATTCAAATAATCATAACTTTGTACTCCATTACCCAAACATACCCAATATGGGTCTCAAAATACTCATAAAACCCTAAGAAACATTTTAGTAATGTTAACTTTGCTGTTTGGATTAGATTTAGACTAATCACATTTAGGACCTAACCCTAATTAGGTCAACTAAACCCTTGAACTTCAATTGACCATAAGCTGGTCAATTGAGCTCCAAATTAGGTGATCCAAATATCAATTTGGATTAGAAAAACCTAACTTACAATAATTTGTAAAAATATTTTAGATCCAATGGCTAGATTTCTTAATCAACCCTAATTACCCTAAAACTTAATTAGTAAATATTAGCAAAATTAATGATATAAATTACACAATTCAAGTTTTAAAGAACTCCTTAAGTACATTAGAACCTAATGGTGTGGTTGGATTAGTGATTTGGTGATTAATTGTACTAATCACTCACTAATCACCCTAAACCCTAATTAGGCCATAACTTAGCCAATTAAGTTCCAAATTGAACCTACCACTAGTCAATGAAATAAGTGGATCATTTGTGAATTATATCCATTGATTTTACTCAATTTGGACATTAATTGGAGAAGTTAGAAAAATTTTATCTTAATTAAGAACCCTTAATTATCATTTAAACCCTAGAACTTGTATTGGCTATAACTTAGCCAATACATGTCAGAATTTGATGATTTTAAGTTCTATGGAAAGCTTAGAACTTAACCCTTAATAAACGGATAGAAATTTAGATTTTATTACGTAAAATTACCAACTTACCCTTATAGATCAAATTCCTTAATTTGACCTTATAATGCTTAATACTTAACTAAAATTAATAAACCTACTATCTAAACTCATATTAGATAGTAAGTAATCATTCCACTTTATTAAAATCCAAAATTTAACCATAATTCATAAAGATGAGTTTTAGATCCTTAAGTAGGGGCAAAATGGTCTTTTTGCCCAAAATTACAGTTTAATGAATTTAAGACCTAATTTCATCATTAAAATGATTTAGGCTTTGATTTAAATAATTCTAAGTCTCAAATTAGAAATTTGATGAAAACCCTAAGTTAAGTCTTAAGTAAAACCTTAGTGACATATGAGAGATCTTTCATTTCCTTTGAACTTCTTAGATGACCCATAAGTTTCATAACATTAGTTAGGATGTGTGTCCGAGTGCTACTCTTAGTACTTAAGAACTTTAATTCCTAAGATTAGGAATAGATCTTTGGTTAGGATTCATCTAATGAGTAAAGTGGGTTACTCATTAAGGTGAAACCTTGATTTTACTAGTTTATTAGATTTTTCATAGTTTATTAAATGATTATTTGATCTTTTAATCTTAGTATTGAGTTTAAAAATCTATCCTATTGAATTTGACTTAATTCAATGGGATTTACCTTAACACTTAATCAGTAAGATGGGATTAAACCTTAGTCCTTAAGATGACCATGTGATTAAGTAATTAAACTTCATTCTTTGGAGATTGATTCTTAATCCTTTAAATCTTGATTTGGTTAATCAAGATTTAGTTTGGGATTTATAAAATAACAAATTAGGATGATTGATTTATTTATTTAATCTTGTAGATGACTTTGATTCAGTTATAATTAGGATGTGGCCAGTCCTAATTATGTTCAACTTATAGGTTCGTGATTCTAAGTTATAGACAGTGTAGGAATTTATAATTTTGAATCTTATGTAACTTAGAGTAGTTAGAAATAATTAAATTAGAAAACAAGTGGTATCACAAAGTTTGTGTAGTGCTAATTATTTCCTTGAATTTGATATGCTATGCTTTCCTTATTTTTGAGCCTCTTTACACTTTTGGACATATTTTACTTAACAAAAATACTTGAAAAATATTTTATGTTATACTTTGAATAACATTTTTATAGCATTTACATGATTTAAAAATAAAGAAAACTTAAATAAAACAAACTTTACTTTGTGAGTTATATTTTACTTAATCTGACATTTAGTATAACTTTACTTTAGGATAGCTTTTGCCCAGGACACTTTCCTGGATGGTTACTTTACTTTTGCCCGAGACACTTTCCTGGATGATTGCTTTACTTTTACATGGGACACTTTCCTGGATGATTAGATGGACGTTACCTTGTGACTAGGACACTTTCTTAGCACAACATACTTTAATCTAGGATGTTTTTCCTATATGAGCAGATGAACTTTACTTTGTGGCAGTACTAAGTAGAAGTATCTCACACATTATATTATATTTACTTTACTTTGTATTTACCTTTAATTTAATTTACTTTAACTTTTCAGTCATTTTTTTAGTCACTTTACAATTGGATTTTTAGTTGTCTTTACAGTTCTTTACAGTTCTGACTCACTTTTACCTTATAGTTCAGTTTTATTCCTGTTATATTTTCATTTTTTGCAGTTCTTCAATATTATAGAATTTCCTATAATATTATTTTATTTTAGTCATTTCACTTTATTTAAAAGCATATTAGGATGCTAGATTTACTTTCATTACAGTACTTTTACTTTATAATATAAATTGACATGTTTAGTTTGATCATATTACTTAGGACTTTCTTTATACTTAGTAGATTTATGTATGCATTTTACTTACCTTTTATGCAGCTTGAGTTGAGGTATGTGTTTACCTCACTTTTTGTTTAAGTTATAACTTGCCTTTCCTTTCTCATTTGCTTTACTGCTATTTTCTTGCTTAAGTTAGTTTGTGATATCTTAAAAATACATAAAAATGATTACCCTAAAATGTACTTAGATATTTTGTCTAACACAAGATTTTTCTTTTGTTGGCTGGGGCCCTACCATTATGAAATCGATAATGGTAGATTCTGAGCTTTTGGAGGAGATTGAGCCTTTAGAGGAACAGGTCCAGGAGGAAGTGCAGGTTGATGAAGATCATTAGATTATGCTTTATAGTTTACTTTATTTATATATCTGAGAGGATGAGAGTCTTTATTTTAATATTTCAGTCTTTAAACTTTAATGTTTGTAATAATACATAATTAAATTGTACTTTGCTTTTCCTGCATTATATATTATGAGCTGGATATTTTATTTTGTAATATGAATAAATGGATGATTACTTCAGTTTGTATTTTTCTTCTGCACTCTGATTTCATAGTATACTCATTAAGTGATTGTTATTACGAAAAGTACATCTTTCTCTTAAGATTGGATTGGAGTATTAAATTTCAATCTAATATTAAGTAAGGTATGTGCTTAGTGACGACCACTCCTTAATCCTTATGTTTAGAAGGGGCGGCCGCCACATCATGTAACTTGGATCCTACCTTTATTCATAATCCAAAATACACGAGTCCCCTATCTAATACTTAAGGTAAGGATACTATATTTATCTTAAGAATTAGTACTCAACCCTCTTCTCTTTAAGGCCGAGTCTCAATAGCTCTTGTGCTTAGTAGGTGTATTCGGGGAGGTTCAGTTCCCTTCCCAAATAATGCACCATTCCACCACCAATTGTCATTTCCTTAAACAAAACCATTTGCACGCGGCGATGGGAAGGGGCATTACAATGGAGTTCAATGTTCGATCTTTACCGATCATCAGAGCTTGAAGTACATTTTTGCTCAGTGCAAACTAAACTTTTGGCAGAGAAGATGGTCAAAATTGATCAACGATTATGATATGAGAATTCAGTATCATCTTGGAAAGGCAAACGTTATAGTCGATGCCCTTAGTCATTGCTGTGGTGGCCGCCCAAAAATCACCTGGATTAGGAGGTGGTCATCACTTAGCAAACCCTCACTTAACATTTAGATTAAGGAATGGACCTTCCTAATCAAATGTCAAGGGAGGATATGCCTTAATAAGCAAAGATGTAGCAACAGAAACAATCACTTAAATGAGTATACTATAATTTATTAGAGTGCAGAAGAAAAACAAGAGTAACATCCATACAATCCAGATATAAACTGTACAACTCATAATACATAAACATGAAAAGTAAACCAGCAAGATCCTATATTATTACAAAATGATGTTAAAGTTTATGCAGTAAAAAGAGTAAAGTCTCTCATATCCTCACAATATCAGGCAGAAATTACTAATCTTCTCCTGTATACTCCTCCTCCTGTACCGGATCTCCAGAAGGCCCCACAACCTCGAACAGCTCAGAATCTACCATTTTCGGTTTCATTATGGTAGGGCCCCAGCCAACAAAAGAAAAATCTAGTTAGACAAAATGTCTAAATACATTTTAGGCTATAAATTGTTAATTTTTAATGATATCACAATACTACACAATCATAGGAGCAGTAAGCAGTAAGGAAAGGTAACAAAGTTATAATTAACATAATTATAACTTAACAAGATGTGAGGTAAGCACATACCTCAACTCTGTAGAAAAGGTTAAGTAATGCATAAAGAAATCTACTAAACATAAATAAAACTGCTAAGTATATGATCAATATAAGACATGCTGCTTTATAACTAATCTAAAAGTACAGATACTGAAAGTAAAATTCTAACATCCTAACATGCCAAAGATAAAAATGAACTGCTGAAAGGTAAAACTGAATATTCAAAGCTGTGAGTACAAAGGAACTGCAGAAAATGAAAATATAGCAATATGAGTTCTGAACTATAAGACAAGTAAGAACTGCAGAAAATGGAAAATGTAGCAGAAGTGAACTGATCTGTAAGGTAAGAGCTAGCCAAAACTGTAAAGTAAATAAAGACAACTGTAAAGTAACTGTAATAATGAGATATTTCTACTTAGTCCGGCCACAAGTAAAGTCCATCTGCTCATCTGGAAAAGTAGTCCCAGATTAAAGTTAATTCCATCAGAAAGTACAGCAAACCATCTGGAAAAGTAGTCCCAGATTCACTAGGAAAGTAGTCCTAGTCAAAAATATCCAGTATCTGGAAAAGTAGTCCCAGATATACTAGGAAAGTAGTCCTAGTCATAAACAGCAGGCACTAGGAAAGTAGTCCTAGTCCAAAATACAGGCACTAGGAAAGTAATCCTAGCCCCAAAAGTTATATTACAGGCACTAGGAAAGTAGTCCTAGCCCAAAAAAGCTATCCTACAGGCACTAGGAAAGTAGTCCTAGCCCAAAACTATTCTGAAGTAAAGTCATACTACATGGTAGACTAAAAAGACATATCTCCTCAAATTTAGTAAAGCTATTTTCCATCAAATTTCCTCTTAATAATATGAAATGCGATATGAATATAATCAACATAGAAATAATCCTCTAATGTAATGTATTCAAATGAATATAAATATCCAAAGTAAAGGGAAACATAGCATACAATATTTAATGAATATAAATAGCACTAAACAATATTTGTGATATCACCTTGTTTTCTATTTAAGATATTCTAACTACTCTAAGTTACATAAGATTTAAAATCCTCAATTCCTACATGGTCTGTAACTTAGAATCATGAGCCTACAAGTTAAAGGAATATTAGAACTAGTAAAGTTCTAATACTTATAAATCACATGTCGCTTAATTAAGTTTAAAAGAATAAATCAAATGTCCTAAGTTATTATTTTATAAATCCCAAACTAATCTTGAGTAGTCAAATCAAGATTTAAAGGATTAAGAATCAAATTTCAAAGAATGAAATTTAGTTCTTAATCATAAGGTCATCTTAAGGACTAAGGTTTTAATCCCACCTCACTGATTAAGTGTTAAGGCAAATCCTAATGATAAATTAATTCATTAGGATAGATCTCTATTCTTAGTTCTAAGGTTCAAAGATAAAATAATCATTAACTAAACTAAGAAAATCTATAACCTAATAAACTCAAGGTTTCACCTATTGAGTAACCCAATTTTACTCAACAAATGAACTCTAACTTAAGATATATTCCTAATCTTAGGTATTAAAGCTCATAATTTCTAAGAATATCTTTCATGACACACATCCTAACTAGCATTATAAAACCTATGGAAATATCTATGAATGATTAAGGAAGGAAAGCACTCAAATTTCACTTAGGAATTTCCTTAAGGAATTTAGAATGAGATCTTGATCAAAAATCAAATTAAGGATTAAATTTATCTAATTTCTATCCTAAATCACTTTATTTATGTTTGAAATGATTAGAAATGTGATTTTAGGGTTTTAAAATGCTAAACCCTAATTTTGGGCAAAATTACCATTTTGCCCCTACTTAAGGATCTAAATCTCATCTTTATGAATTAGGGTTAAATTATGAATTTTAACAATGTAGAATGATTACTTACTATCTAATATGAGTTTAGACAGTACATTCATTAATTTTGGTTAAGTATTAATCCTTATAAGGTCAAATTAATGAATTTTACTTGTATGGGCATATTAGTAATTTTATTCTAATGATATATAATTTTTTTGTCAATTTATTTAAGGTTATGCCCTAAGGTTTCTATAGAAACTTAAATTATTGAATTTTGATCAGTATTGGCCTAGTTATAGCTAATACAAGATTTAGGGTTTAAAGGGTAATTTAAGGGATCCTTAATTAAGGGTCAAAATCCTAACTTTGTTAATTAGTATCTAAATTGAGTAAAATTAGTGGCTATGGTTTACAATTAGTTCACTGATTATAATGACATATGGTAGGCTCAATTTGGAACTAATTTGACTAAGATATGACCTAATTAGGGTTTAGGGTGATTAGTGAGTGATTAGTGAAATTAATCACTCAAATACTAATCCAATCTTACAGATAGATTCTAAATGACTCTATGAGTCCTTTGAAACTTAAATCAATCAATTTAGATTACTAGATTTACTAATATTCACTAATCAAGATTTATAGTAATTAGGGGTGATTAGCAAATCTAACCATTGGACACTAAATAATTTTTATAGATCTCTGTAGATTAGGTTTTGCTGATCTAATTTGGTATTTGGATCACCTGATTTAGAGCTAAGATGACCAACTTATGGTCATTTGAAGTTCTAGGTCAAATTAGGCTAATTAGGGTTAGGTCCTAAATGTCATTAGTCAAATGCTAATCCAAACAGCAAAGTTAATACTACTAGAATGTTCCTTAGGATTTTGTGAGTATTTTAAGACCCATATTGGGCATATTTGGATAAACATACAAAACAGTATGACCTAATGAAATTTTGTGACATTATTTGAACTTAATTAATACCCTAAATGTCACTTTGCTAAATACAGGACCAAATATAAATTTGATAGCACCAAAATATTCCTTTATTTTTGCTGATCAAAATGATATATTTATTTGCTATGATTGAACTTATATTTTGCAAGATATTAAGGTTTAAATATTTGTATTTAATTAATTAATTAATTCTATTTTAATTAATTTAATTAATCTGTTATTATATATATATATATATATATATTCGTATTATTTAAAATGTTATATATATATATATATATATATTAAAACAATATTATTATTTAATATGCAGGACACGTGGCGAGCCTTCATTGGCTGAACTGAAGACGGCGGTCCCCACCGTTTCAGACGTTAGCGGGGCAGGCCACGCGTCGCGCTGCGACTGGCTGGCACGCAGCTAGGAGGGCCCCACCGTGGCAGTTGAGACGCCACGGGCCACGGGCCGGGCCCAGGCCGACCCGGCCCAACCGAAGGGTCTTCTTCCTCGCGCGCTCGCTCCGATCGTTGATCCTAGGGCATCAAAAATGACGGCGATATCACCGTCGTCGGAGGTCGAGCCATATACCGATCGAAAGGTCTTGAAGAAACCTTTCGATTGGTACCCAAAATACCGCCGGTGAAGGAACACAGCTCCGGCAATATCTAACCCTAAAGGCCCTATCGAAACTTCATATGCTTAACGGTAAGTATTGTTCAGAGATTTTTAAATCGGATCGATCGAACTCATTAGAGTTCGATCGGTCCCAATCAATCTTTAATCTACAATATGGAATAAGTGTATGAATTGAAATCAAAAGAAATTATAAGACTAAAAGGAGATGGACGGTACCTGAAGATGGACGGTGAATGAAGGCTCAAAGTCTTGATCCTTCGATGAACTATCGACACGCTTAGCTGAAGATTCAATGATGTAATGCGAGTGAAATGAAGCGAAAAGGATAATATTATGGCTTAGAAGCGGCGGGGAAGCCATCTGTTGAGCGAGGCGTGCGCCGCGTATCTCGCCTGCAGACACGCGGAGGCCTCCCCCGTCTTCGATTGGGGAAGACGAACCTCCGCCGTCTGATTGAAGAGATCGGACGGATCAGATCTTTCGCCCGATCTAACAGCGGAATCAGACGGCGTGGATGCCATTAGGCGGGGCCCTTAAACACTTAATATTATTTATTATTTAAATATTTTAAAATCTATTTTATTAATTATAATTAACCAATTAAATGTGTTCCAAATTTTTTTGATAAATTACCCCTAGCTAATTGAGGGGTGAGGAATACAACGGTGCGATCGAATTTTTGATTTGATGAGTATTTAATTACTTGGATTCTTAGGGTATTTAAATATTATTAAAATATTCGATGAAAATCCAATGACTTCCAAATGACTCCAAAACTTCACCCCTAGCTAATTTGGGTGTTCTGAATGTAATGGCGAAGTCAGATTTTCAATCTGAGGTCTAGATAAAAAATAAATTTCTAAGGTTTGGGATTTTTTCCAGAATTTTAAATTTGATTTATTTAACTTCTAGTTTGACCTAGGTTTTTGGAGATACGTTCTTATTGACTTATTTAGTGAGCTAGAACTTTAATTAAGACTTAGATTAATCTTAATTATCTTGAGTAACAACCTGGGTTGTTATAGACTCCCCCACTTAAGAATGATGTCGTCCTCGACAACACTCAAGTGAGAAGAATAAAGCAGATATAGAGTGAATGAATTGAAATAAGTTAGAGTTGAGGAATTACCTTATTTAAAAAGGCTTGGGTATTTCTGTCGTATATCAACTTCTTTCTCCCAGGTGGCTTCGTTGCATGATCGGTTCTTCCACTGAACTTTTATCATTGAAATAGAATGGTTCCTTAATTTTCTTCGATCATGATCTAGAATTTTAACTGGTTCTTCAGTGTATGACAGATCTGGTTGAATTTCTATTGTTGGAAGTTGGATTAGGTGGGAAGGGTCTCGAAGACATTTCCTTAACGATGATACGTTAAACACATTGTGAACTGCAGCAAAGTCTTCTGGCAGTTCTAGCTTATAAGCTGTTGATCCAATCCATTGCATGATCTTGAAAGGCCCAACATACCTTGGAATGAGTTTCCCGCAAACTCCAAAATGATAAATTCCCTTCATCGGGCTCACTTTTAAATATACTAAGTCTTCTTCTTTGAACTCAAGAGGACGGTGATGATTGTTATGATATTTACTTTGCCTGTCTTGAGCTGTTTTGATTATTTACTGGATAAGTTTCACTTTCTTGTTTGTTGCTTCCACTAACTCAGAACCATATAATTGAGTACCTCCTGTCTCGGACCAAGCTAGTGGAGTTGAGCATTTTCTACCATATAACGCTTCATATGGTGCCATTTTAATACTGGATTGGAAACTATTATTGTATGCAAATTCTATTAAAGGAATATGATCTTCCCAGTATCCTGAAAAATCTAGCATACATAAACGGAGTAGATCTTCTAAAACCTGATTCACTCTTTCTGTCTGGCCATCAGTTTGTGGATGGAATGCAGTACCCATTGCCAGAGTAGTTCCTAGATCCTGATGGATAGCTTGCCAAAATCTTGAGGTAAACCGACTGTCACTATCGGATACAATCGATTTAAGAATTCCATGTAACCTGATTATTTCTTTGATGTACAGTTTGGCCAATTTCTCCACTGAGTCTGTCTGCCTCACAAGTATAAAGTGAGCAGATTTAGTTAATCTATCAATAATTACCCAAATTGTATCAGATCCAGATTTTGATCGAGGTAATCCCATTATAAAATCCATAGATATATCGAACCACTTCCATTCAGGTATCTCAAGTGGTTGAAGTAAACCGCCAGGTCTCTGATGTTCTGCCTTGACCAATCTACAAGCATGGCATTTCTCAACGAATTCTGCCACACTTCTTTTCATCCCAGGCCACCAGAATGACTATTTTAGATCTTGATACATTTTTGTGCTTCCAGGATGAATATGATAACCGGAATTATGTCCTTCATTTAATACCTCCTGTTGCATGGATTTAGGAATCCATATACGATTATCTTGATAAATTACTGACATGTGCAATTGTAATTCATGATGGCGTCCTCCTTCCATATCCATCTTAAACTTTAAATATTCTTCATCTTTGATTTGAGAGATGGAAACATCTCTATGAAATGTGGGTTCTACATTTATGTTGGTTAATATAGAGCTCATAACATTACTCTGAATAAGAACAATTTCCATCTTTTGAAATTCTTCGATTAGTGAACTTGTAGTGATCATTGCTGATAGAGTTACATTATGGCTAAGGGCATCTGCCACCACATCTGCTTTGCCTGGGTGGTATTGAATATCTACATCATAGTCACTAATCAATTCAAGCCATCTTCTTTGGCGACAATTTAACTCGCGTTGAGTGAAGATGTATTTTAAGCTTTGATGATCAGTGAAAATAGAGCATTGAACACTGTACAAGTAATGACGCCATATTTTTAATGCAAAAATTACCACAGCAAGTTCTAGATCGTGTACTGGATAATTCCTTTCATGAGGCCTCAACTGCCGTGAAGCATATGCAATCACCTTCCCTTCTTGCATTAGTACGCAACCTAATCCTGTTCCTGAGGCATCTATATATACTTGATAGTTCATACCTTATTTTGGTAGCACTAATACTGGAGAAGTAGAAAGGGCATCCTTTAAGGTTTGAAATGCCTTTTCGCATTCAGGAGCCCAGATAAATGGAACAGCTTTCTGAGTTAGCTTAGTTAATGGAGCAGCTATCTAAGAGAAACCTTTGAAAAATTTTCTATAGTAGCCAGCAAGACCTAAGAAGCTTCTTATATCTGTTACTGTCTTTGGCTGGTTCCACTCTTGAATAGCACAGATCTTCTGTTGATCAACTCGGATTCCCTGAGCATCTACAACATGACCCAAGAATGCTACTGACTTCAACCAGAATTCATATTTTGAAAATTTAGCGTATAATTGATGTTCCCGCAAAGTTTCTAATACTATTCTTAAATGATCTTCATGATCTTCCATAGTCTTTGAATAGATGAGTATATCATCAATGAATACAATTACAAATTTATCTAAGAATGGTTTTAGGACTCGCTGCATTAAGTCCATGAAAATAGACGGTGCATTTGTAAGTTCAAAGGACATTACAAGAAATTTGTAGTGTCCATACCGGGTTCTAAATGTTGTCTTTTCCATATCAAAATCCTTTACTTGAAGTTGATGATATCCCGATCTTAAATCAATCTTCGAGAATATTATTGCTCCGAATAGTTGATCGAATAAATCATCGATTTTGGGAAGTGGATATTTATTCTTAATAGTGACTTTATTTAATTCTATGTAGTCTATACACATTCGCATAGACCCATCTTTCTTCTTTACAAATAATACCGGAGCACCCCATGGTGACATACTTGGCTTAATAAACCCCTTATCCAGTAATTCTTTTAATTGCTCATTAAGTTCGTGAAGTTCCTTAGGAGCCATTCTGTAAGGAGCTTTTGAAATTGGTAGGGTACATGGTACTAAATTTATTGCCATTTCAACTTCTCTTGGTGGAGGTAACCCAGGTAGTTCTTCATGAAAAACATCAGCAAATTCATTAACCACCTTAATCTCAGAAATTGGTATCTCCTTTTTACTTTCTCCTAGCATAGTAACTAGGTGTGCTGCACAACCCTTGTTCAGTAACTTAGTTGTTGTTATTATATTAATTAGTGAACTTAAAGTACAGAACCTCCCAATGAATGTTGATGTAGTGTCTGGTGATCGAAGTGATATCTTCTTTTGTTGACAGTTAATAGTGGTATTGTGAGTACTAAGCCAGTTCATACCCAAGATTATATCAAAATTTATTATTGGTAAAATTATTAACTTGGCTTGAAACACTTGCTCATTTAGAGGTACTTGCAGGTTACAGAATTGGGTGGTATTGAGTTGTGTTCTGGATGGTAGCCCAACTGCTAACGATCTTGCCATTTGGTAACGAGGTAACTTTAAACTTTTAGCAAAATTTTCAGATATAAATGAATGGCTTGCGACCGTATCGAATAGTAGTTTGCACGAATGATCATTAATACTTATGGTGCCTAAATAAAATAATAATTACTTAGAACTTATTAAAAGCATTGAAAATAAATACAATATGAATTATGTATACTTAACTAAAATTCTTCAAATTGAGTAATACTTAGAATATAATTAAATTTGCGTACCTGTTATGACATTGTTATCTTCAGCAGCCTCCACTGGAGTAAGAGTATAAACTCTAGCAGAACTTGATGATCTTCTAAGGATTTGTTGTTGAGGAGGCTTAGAGGTACTAGGCTGTATGATATTACTTCCAACCCTCATTTGAGTGGAAACCGTAGGTTGCTGAGATGATACCATAGTAAGAGGTTGACCGCTTCGACTGAATCGAGTAGTATTAAGGACTTGAGTTTCATTAGGATGATCAATACGTGCACCGTCAATTGTCATATTGAAATTACACTGTCGAAAGAAATGTCATTTTCTTCCACATGTATAGCAACATTGTTGATTATGATAACATTTCCCAAAGGGATGAGGTATGGTACACCCATTATACATTTCTGTGGGTGTAGGCTCTGCTTCAATTTGGTAGACTTTTCCTGAAGGAGTTCTAGCCTTTTTGAGATTATTATCCCTGTATGAGGTTGAGCTGAAATTCCTTTTAGATTCTTTTTGAGATTGATGCTGATCAATGACACGAGCTGTTTCAATCAATTCTGTAAAGTTGGATAGTCTTAGTGGCACTACATGATCTTTTATTGAATCATGAAGTCCACTTATAAACCTATGGCAGCATGCTTCTTCTGTTCGTACCATGTCAGGAGCAAAACGAGCTAATCGCTTGAATTCAGATTCATACTCAGCTAGAGTGCGACTTCCTTGTCTCAACCTAAGGAACATGTCTCCCAAATTATTTTGAACTGATGGAGGAATAAATTCTGCTCTGAAGGCTTTTACAAATTCGTCCCATGGGATCTCCTCAATGTAATAATTTGCAAAAAGTGTGCGGTAGAGATTATGCCACTAATACTCTGCCTCTTCCTGGAACATGTGGGTGACTAGTCTTACTGACTCAGCATCTGGACAGTTTATACTAGTTAAATTCTTCTCTACTATTTTAAGCCAATTGGCTGTATCCATGGCTGACATATTTCCGGTGAAATTAGGAGTTCTCAATCTAATGAAGCTGTGTAAGAGGACATCAGTAGGTTGTTGATATTGTTGAGGTGGATAGTAGGGTGCAGGATTTACAGATGCGTGAGATGGGTTTTGTTGTCTTGAAATCAATCTCTTAATTCTTTTAGATTGTTGAGCATTAGTGGCTACAAGTGTCTTTACTGCCTCCAACAGTGTATTGATTTCAGCGAAACTACTGTTAGTCGTAGAAGGGTGTGATGATGGTTGACCAGGATTCATGTTAATACATGTATTAAAGAATCACCATGATTTTGAGAAGCAAGTTTTACATACCTATAAATTTTATTTGACCAATTTTATATTTCTTAAATTGCTAATATAATGTATGTTTCATGTCTATCTTAAGTATATTTGTACTTTATGCTCACTATTCTGAGTATATGGTAATATGGATGTTACTGTAGTATTCATTCAGTGATTGTAAGGTAGAAGAACTATCCATTAGGTAGATAGGAATATAAATTCCAATGTGACATCTTATGGAGTTCTCTGATACCAACTGTGGTGGCCGCCCCCAAATCACCCGGATTAGGAGGTGGTCATCACTTAGCAAACCCTCACTTAACATTTAGATTAAGGAATGGACCTTCCTAATCAAATGTCAAGGGAGATATGCCTTAATAAGCAAAGATGTAGCAACAAAAACAATCACTTAAATGAGTATACTATAATTTATCAGAGTGCAGAAGAAAAACAAGAGTAACATCCATACAATCCAGATATAAACTGTACAACTCAGAATACATAAACATGAAAAGTAAAGCAGTTAGATCCTATATTATTACAAAATGATGTTAAAGTTTATGCAGTAAAAAGAGTAAAGTCTCTCATATCCTCACAATATCAAGCAGAAACTATTGATCTTCTCCTGTATACTCCTCCTCCTGTACCGGATCTCCAGAAGGTCCCACAACCTCGAACAGCTCAGAATTTACCATTGTCGATTTCACAATGGTAGGGCCCCAGCCAACAAAAGAAAAATATAGTTAAACAAAACATCTAAGTACATTTTAGGCTATAAATTGTTAATTTTTAATGATATCATAATACAACACAATCATAGGAGCAGTAAGCAGTAAGGAAAGGTAACAAAGTTATAATTAACATAATTATAACTTAACAAGATGTGAGGTAAGCACATACCTCAACTCAAGCTGCAGAAAAGGTTAAGTAATGCATAAAGAAATCTACTAAACACAAATGAAACTTCTAAGTATATGATCAATATAAGACATGCTGCTTTACAACTAATCTGAAAGTACAGATACTGAAAGTAAAATTCTAACATCCTAACATGCCAAAGATAAAAATGAACTGCTAAAAGGTAACACTGAATATTCAAATCTGTGAGTATAAAGGAACTGCAGAAAATAAAAATATAGCAAGATGCGTTCTGAACTATAAGAAAAGTAAGAACTGCAGAAAATGGAAAATATAGCAGAAGTGAACTGATCTGTAAGGTAAGAGCTAGTCAAAACTGTAAAGTAAATAAAGACAATTGTAAAGTAACTGTAATAATGAGATATTCCTACTTAGTCCGGCCACAAGTAAAGTCCATCTGCTCATCTGGAAATGTAGTCCCAGATTAAAGTTAATTCCATCAGAAAGTACAGCAAACCATCTGGAAAAGTAGTCCCAGATTCACTAGGAAAGTAGTCCTAGTCAAAAATAGCCAGTATCTGGAAAAGTAGTCCCAGATATACTAGGAAAGTAGTCCTAGTTAGAAATAGCAGGCACTAGGAAAGTAGTCCTAGTCCAAAACACAGGCACTAGGAAAGTAGTCCTAGCCCCAAAGCTATCCTACAGGCACTAGGAAAGTAGTCCTAGCCCCAAAGCTATCCTACAGGCACTAGGAAAGTAGTCCTAGCCCAAAAAAGCTATCCTACAGGCACTAGGAAAGTAGTCCTAGCCCAAAACCATTCTGAAGTAAAGTCATACTACATGGCAGACTAAAAAGATATATCTCCTCAAATTTAGTAAAGCTATTTTCCATCAAATTTCCTTTTAACAATATGAAATGCCATATGAATATAATCAACATAGAAATAATCCTCTAATGCAATGTATTCAAATGAATATAAATATCCAAAGCAAAGGGAAACATAGCATACAATATTTAATGAATATAAATAGCACTAAACAATATTTGTGCTATCACCTTGTTTTCTATTTAAGATGTTCTAACTACTCTAAGTTACATAAGATTTAGAATTCTCAATTCCTACACGGTCTGTAACTTAGAATCATGAGCCTACAAGTTAAAGGAATATTAGAACTAGTAAAATTCTAATACTTATAAATCACATGTCACTTTTTAATTAAGTTTAAAAGAATAAATCAAATGTCATAAGTTATTATTTTATAAATCCCAAACTAATCTTGAGTAGTCAAATCAAGATTTAAAGTATTAAGAATCAAATTTCAAAGAATGAAATTTAGTTCTTAATCACAAGGTCATCTTAAGGACTAAGGTTTTAGTCCCACCTCACTAATTATGTGTTAAGGCAAATCCTAATGATAAATTAATTCATTAGGATAGATCTCTATTCTTAGTTCTAAGGTTCAAAGATAAAATAATCAATAACTAAACTAAGAAAATCTATAAACTAATACACTCAAGATTTCACCTATTGAGTAACCCAATTTTACTCAACAGATGAACTTCTAACCTAAGATCTATTCCTAATCTTAGGTATTAAAGCTCTTAATTACTAAGAATATCTCTCATAACACACATCCTAACTAGTGTTATAAAACCTATGGAAATATCTATGAATGATTAAGGAAGGAAAGCACTCAAATTTCACTTAGGAATTTCCTTAAGGAATTTAGAATGAGATCTTGATCAAAAATCAAATTAAGGATTAAATTTATCTAATTTCTATCCTAAATCACTTTATTTATGTTTGAAATGATTAGAAATGTGATTTTAGGGTTTTAAAATGCTAAACCCTAATTTTGGGCAAAATTACCATTTTGCCCCTACTTAAGGATCTAAATCTCATCTTTATGAATTAGGGTTAAATTATGACTTTTAATAATGTAGAATGATTACTTACTATCTAATATGAGTTTAGACAGTACAAATTAATGAATTTTACTTATATGGGCATATTAGTAATTTTATTTTAATGATATATAATTTTTTTGTCAATTTATTTAAGGTTATGCCCTAAGGTTTCTATAGAATCTTAAATTATTGAATTTTGATCAGTATTGGCCTAGTTATAGCTAATACAAGATTTAGGGTTTAAAGGGTAATTTAAGGGATCCTTAATTAAGGGTCAAAATCCTAACTTTGTCAATTAGTGTCCAAATTGAGTAAAATCAGTGGCTATGATTTACAATTAGTCCACTGATTATAATGACATGTGGTAGGCTTAATTTGGATCTAATTTGACTAAGAAATGACCTAATTAGGGTTTAGGGTGATTAGTGAGTGATTAGTGAAATTAATCACTCAAATACTAATCCAACCTTACAGATAAATTCTAAATAACTCTATGACTCCTCTAAAACTTAAATCACTCGATTTGGATTATTAGATTTACTAATATTCACTAATTAAGATTTAGAGTAATTAGGGGTGATTAGTAAATCTAACGATTGGATCCTAAATAATTTTTGTAGATCTCTGTAGATTAGGTTTTGTTGATCTAATTTGGTGTTTAGATCACCTGATTTGGAGCTAAGATCACCAACTTATGGTCATTTGAAGTTCTATTTCAAATTAAGCTAGTTAGGGTTAGGTCCTAAATGTCATTAGTCAAATGCTAATCCAAACAGCAAAGTTAATACTACTAGAATGTTCGTTTGGATTTTGTGAGTATTTTAAGACCCATATTAGGTATATTTGGATAAACATACAAAACGGTATGACCTAATGAAATTTTGTGACATTATTTGAACTTAATTAATACCCTAAATGTAACTTTGCTAAATACAGGTCCAAATATAAATTTGATAGCACCAAAATATTTCTCTATTTTTGTTGATCAAAATGATATATTTATTTGCTATGATTGGACTTATATTTTGCAAAATATTAAGGTTTAAATATTTGTATTTAATTAATTAATTAATTCTATTTTAATTAATTTACTTGATCTATTATATATATATATATATATATATATATATATAAATTCGTATTATTTAAAACGTTATATATATATATATTAAAACGGTTTTATTATTTAATCTGCAGGACACATGGCGAGCCTTCATTGGCTGAACAGAAGACGGCGGGCCCCACTGATTCAAACGTCAGCGGGGTAGGCCACGCGTCGCACTGCGAGGCGGGCCCCAACGTGGCAGTCGAGACGCCATGGGCCACGGGTCGGGCCCGGGCCGACCCGGCCCAACCCGAAGGGTCTTCTTCCTCGAACGCTCGCTCCGATCGTTGATCCTAGGGCATCAAAAATGACGGTGATATCACCGTCGCCAGAGGTCGAGCCATATACCGATCGAAAGGTATTGAAGAAACCTTTCGATTGGTACCCAAAACGCCACCGGAGAAGGAACACTGCTCCGATAATATCTAACACTAGAGGTCCCTATCGAAACTTCATATGCTTAACGGTAAGTACTGTTCAGAGATTTCTAAATCGGATCGATCGAACTCTAATGAGTTCGATCGGTCCTAATCAATCTTTAATCTACAATATGGAATAAGTGTACGAATTGAAATCGAAAGAAATTATAAGACTAAAAGGAGATGGACGGTACCTGAAAATGGACAGTGAATGAAGGCTCAAAGTCTTGATCCTTCGATGAACTATCGGCACGCTTAGCTCAAGATTCAATGATGTAATCCGAGTGAAATGAAGCGAAAAGGATAATATTATGGCTTAGAAGCGGCGGGGAAGCCATCTGTCGAGCGAGGCGCGCACCGCGTATCTCGCCTGCAGACACGCGGAGGCCTCCCGTCTTCGATCGGGGAAGACGAACCTCCGTCGTCTGATTGAAGAGATCGGATGGATCAGATCTTTCGCCCGATCTAACGGCGGAATCAGACGACGTGGATGCCGTTAGGCGGGGCCGTTAAACACTTAATATTATTTATTATTTTAATATTTTAAAATCTATTTTATTAATTATAATTAACCAATTAAATGTGTTCCAAAAATTTTCGATAAATCACCCCTAGCTAATTGAGGGGTGAGGAATACAACGGTGCGGTCAAATTTTTGATTTGATGAGTATTTAATTACTTGAATTGTTAAGGTATTTAAATATTATTAAAATATTCGACGAAAATCCAACGACTTCCAAATGCCTCCAAAACTTCACCCCTAGCTAATTTGGGTGTTCTGAATGCAATGGCGAAGTTAGATTTTCAATCTGAGATCTAGATAAAAAATAAATTTCTAGGATTTGGGATTCTTTCTAGAATTTCAAATTTGATTCATTTGACTCCTAGTTTGACCTAGGTTTTTAGAGATACATTCTTATTGACTTATTTAGTGAACTAGAACTTTAATAAAGACTTAGATTAGTTTTAATTATCCTGAGTAACAACCTGGGTTGTTACAATTGCACTACCCTAACTGCCATAATATCTGAAAGTCCTATCATAAATGAATTTTGTAAACTGCGCATTGAGTCTGTCAAAGGCGATATGCTTAGTTATTTTAAAGTTCGGTAGAACCAACATTTCATAAAGATGTCTCCATCTCTCAGACCAAAGATGAGGGTTACCTTAAGTACAAGACCAAAAATTGAAGGTGGCCATCATCATGATTTGCAAATGCATGGAAGTGTAATTTATCAAGAAAATTGTATCTATATTTCTAAATCCATGCATCAAGAGATTCTACTTAAAAGTCATAATTATGGATATCATGTCCACCCTGGAAGAATGAAAATGTTCCAAGACTTAAAGCAATCATTATGGTGGTCTGGTATGAAGAAGAACATGGCAGATTTTATCGCAAAGTGTCATACTTGTAATCTTATTAAAGCTGAGCACCAAAGACTTGTAGGACTCCTTTATCCTCTTGCAATCCTTGTATGGAAATGGTATAATATTTTTATGAATTTCATCATGAGTTTGTCTAAGTTAAGATCTGGAGCTGATTTGTTTTGGGTAATAGTCGATCGACTAACTAAGTCAGCTCATTTTATTCCAATATGTCAAACTAATTTTGTGGAAAAGTTGGCTAAGATCTATATCTAAGAGATCGTCTAACTTCATGGTATTCCAAACTCAATAGTTTCTGATCGAGATAATAAATTCACATCAAAGTTCTGACAAGCAGTGCATCAAGGCCTGGGAACTATTCTAGTTATGAGCACCGTCTTCCAACCTCAAATAGATGGACAAATAGAATGTGTCAATTAGGTTCTTGAAGATTATATGTGTTTAGGTTTTTTGGATTTTGGTAGCTTTTGGGAAGACCACATTCCTCTTGTTGAGTTTTCTTATAACAAAAGTTATCAAGTAAGTATTAGCATGGCTCCATATTAAGCTTTATATGGAAGAAAGTGTAGCACTCCACTTAGATGGTCAAAAATTGGTAGTGTTCAACTTCTTGGGTCTAATTTGGTGGATAAAACCAATAAGAAGTTGCAGTTGATTCATCAAAGGATTCGTATAGTGCAAGATCACCAAAGTAAGTGCCATGATGCACATCATCATCCTCTGGATTTCAATGTTGGAGATTTTGCATATCATAAGATCAACCCAATGAAGGGAGTTTTCAATTTCAGCTTAGCTGGGAAGCATAGTCCTAGTTATGTCAAACCTTTGGAAGTGATAATAAAGGTAGGCTCTGCAGCCTAGTTGTTATAGCTCCCCAAAGATTTCTCAGTAGTGCACAACATCTTTCATATTTCATCATTACATAGATGTCTTCGTGATCCTTCATATTTAGTTCAGTGTCCAACTGTATCTCATCAGTCAGATCTTACCTATGTGGAGGAGCCAATCAGAATCTTAGCTAACGATTAGAAGTAGTTAAGGAATCGCTCTATCCCCATGGTGAAAGTTCAATGGAGGAATCTCTCTCTCAAAGAATTTACTTAGGAGAAATAGGCTGATATGCCGTAAAAATATTTAAATCTCTTTGAAAATCTAGGTGCTCTTAATTTTTAAATATTGTTCTCAAATTTTGCAATTTTCTTTTTCTCTTCTTAGGAAGATGTCGAGGACGACATCATTCTTAGGTGGGGGAGTCTATAATAATCTTAGGTTGTTACCAGACTTAATCCAGTCTTAATCACAATTTAATTTTCATTATATTGTGTTCATATAATCATTAGATTCTAACCCTGAAATTTTAGGGTCAATCAGATCGTATTAGGTTAAATTAGCAAATTTGCCAAATTGATAACCTTAGGATATAACAAAATTATTTTGATTTTCAAATCAAATTATGATTATATTTTTGAATTTCTTACCCCCAAATTAGCTAGGGGTACAATTTTAGGGATATTTAGAAGTAATTTAGGCCATAATTAAAGTTATTTTAATAAGTGAAAATTGCATAAAGGGGATTCAAGAAATTCATATTTTCTTTCTAACCCTCCAATGTCACCAACGGTCACCAACAGTCTGGGATCTGCTGTGCGGACGGCGGACGATCTGTTACAGAGCTCGGGTCTTGCAGCAACATAAGCCATGCCATTTGACCATTAAAGCCCTCAATCCATCAGCCGTGATTAAATTCCATTCACGCTCAATCGTGGATGTCAGATCACACCCATAATCCAACCGTCTAGATTGCCACCGCAATTAGCCAGTAGGATCCGTAAGATCTTGACCTTCTCTCCCTTCCTTCGATCAATAGACATCCTTCGCTTTTCTCTTGACTATGGATCTTTGTCCTAGAAGAGCCCTATCCCCAAGAAGGAGGACCTCTGTACTCCCAACCACATAACTTATCCCCCACTCCTCCTAGCCACGTTAGAGAACCGTTAGGATCTTCCCCAAGGAAGTTAGGCATCGCAAGTAGGCTCCAAGGCTCGGCTATCCCAATTTGGGGAATTGTAGTGCTCAGCCCTAACTCAAGCTCTTGGGCCAAGCCGAACCCTTGCTTCTCCCAAATGCATCCTTTAGGCAATTTATAGCCTCTAGCATCACACAGTGAGCATTTTGCTTACAGTGTAATATAAATTGGAGTCTATCCCATTTCCCCAATTCCTTGCTATATGCGAGCTCTTCCAACAAATTTCTAGCTCCTGTCTATGGCAATTTGAGGGTGCAACCTGGTGTTCAGGTCCCCTAGTCAGCTCCTCTAGTGCAGCTAAGATTTTTTGCCACTTCAATTTCTTAAGCACTCATCCTCCTATCTAACCAGGTACCTCCTTGTCTTGTAGTGAGATGTGTGAACTCACTGCTTAGCCAATTGATCAGAATCTTTTATTACGAGTAGATGCTTGTATCTTTGGATCAATTAGGTTCAATTTGGTGTCATCAGCATGTTGATGAAGGTTCTAGAGTGAGAAGCACTGTTTGGACCCGGCTGTTGCTTGGTGAAGCACCTCCTCCATTGTGTGTGAGCCTAGAACTCTATAGAGTTACCAATTGTAACAGGAAGCGATCGCATATCGATCAACGATGGATCAATATGATTTGGATAACTAGGGATCGACCTAGAAACCCTCCTTCACTCAAGTTGGCACTGTGTTGCACAATGCTTGGCTTGAGTAAGGACTAGCCATCCTAGTTGTTCCTGTGATTGGATTCCTTAGGGAGTAGCTCCACCATGCTTCAATGATGGTGTAAGGATCGTAGACTAAGCCTCTAGTGGCCTCTTTAGGGAGGACTTTGTCCCCATAATAAACCCTAGAGGTTCCCATAGATAAAAATTAGGTAAAGTAGCACCCCTACGATCCAAGTACCACCAGTGGGGCTTAAAGGTTCAATCGAAGCGTCTTGGCGTGGTGATGGTGTTGTAGTCATCAAGAGGCATTAGCATTAGTTGAAGCTCAACAATCGAGCAATTAGGGTTAGCCCTAATTGCTGAGTGTCAAGGAAAAGGTGTGGGAGAGGTGCACAACTACATGGCTTTGATTTTGGGCTGTTACTGTTAAATTTAAAAATCGATTTTTTGATTTATTTTCCTTAAGAAAAAAAATTAGAAAAACTAAAATCTAATTAATTTAATTTAGAATTTAATGCAATAACTTTGCCATCTTAGTTCCAAACATATAAAATTATATACCATTTTGTTCAAAAAATATCAATGATTAAGAATATATATAAATATTTCAATTTCTGAGAGTCATTTTATTAATTTTACTTAAACACTCCAATGACTTGATTAGTAAATATTAGCATTTGTAATTATCTAAATACTTTGTTAATAGTTTCTAAAAGTTCCTATTGGCATGTGGAACTTAATTCCATGTTTGTATAATTTTTCAATAATCTATGTTCTTAGTTATGCCCTAATTCTTAAATTACATGAGTAGTGATAATCAGGTTTTTACTTAACTTTATTGGCATGTTATAATCTCTGATTGCTCTCTTATATATTTAAATCCAATTAGCCATATTGAAACCATTTTTTTAATATTATTTATTCATTTAGATGCTAATGACTTTAGAAATAGTTTAGTGCTAATTAGGCTTAATCATTCTCTAACTTTGTTAATTTAGTATGCATATGACCATTAGATAGTAATAACCATGCTAGGAATTTCATAATTTATTTTTAGACACCTTATATTCTTAATATCTCATAATTAGGGTGAATCCCTAATTTAAGCTTTAGTAATACAAATCTAAATCAAAATGTTGATTTTGTATCTTTTGTTTTGCATGAACTTAGTTAGCACTTGATGATTTGATATTGAGTCTAGAATAGTAAACTAGAAGATTTAAAATCTTATAATAATTTGTGTGATTCATTAATTTTGATCCAATCTTCAAGTTTATGATTTTCTCATAATTAAGATAATTCAATATTTAATAAAATTAGTTTGATTCTTTAGTCAAACATCTCTTAAGAGCTATGAGAATTTATCTCATCTTGACTTAGGTAGGATCCTTGAGGTTTTCATAATTGATTTGCTTCTCAACCAAATGATTTATATTGTAAATTTGCATGAAATTCATTAATTGAATTATGACATTAACTCATAATTTAGTAGAACTCACTTATAAACTATCAGAAGCCTTAGATTTAAAGAAGAAGAATCAATTTGTATGATTAAAATAAAGTAGTAGCTCACATTTAGCTATTAAAACCTTGAGGCAGGAAATGTATATTTGATACCTTCTTGAGGCAGGCCTTTAGATGATCCATAAAAAGCTGAGATAATTGATTTTATGCCTAGTGGTAAGAAAACCTAAAGAGGCTTATATTGAACTTATTAGTTATTGCAGATTCCTAGATTGAGTGACTCTTAAAGTCATAACCTTGCAACCTTTTATATAGTACATCTAATGGAGAATGGATTCATTAGTTTAAATTTCCTTGGCTTCTAACATTGACAACTTAGATATGATAACATTAGTATTATCATAATGGTGATTATATTACATGTCCATATTAATGACTTAATTTAGTAATATATGAAATTGGTTATTCTATCCTGAACAAGATTGTAAGAGAGTTTCATCCCCTTTTCATTGTTTGTATTGATAAGTGCAATTCAGTTCAGGGTAAAATATTCCAATTTCAGGGTATGTGTAATTAAGATATGGAACATCTTAGTTTGAGAGAATAAATTGTAAAAGGGTTTCGCCCCCTTATCCATGTGCACATTGATAAGTGCAGTGAAACAAATTAAAACATTCAAGTTACTTTACTTAAGATCATACTAATTATGTTTATGCACTCTCATCATCTGATAATTTAGAAGATTTTAAGATTTTCAGTTGAAATGAGTAAATTTGGTTTCTTGGTGGTACATGATTAAATTTTTTATTATAATATCTTCAATCAAATGTGCATGTTAGATAATTATATGTTTTTCCTTGATTTACTTTCTTAGTTTTTGATAATTTAAGAATTATATTATTTTAAAAATATTTGGCATAAATTACATAAGCATAAGCATCAAAAAGCATTTGTGAACTATGGGATGCAGCATACATCAAATTTGAGTAGGACTAATGGGATGCAGCATTCATCATGGATATTAATCTTCCTTTGGGGTTCATATGGCACCAAATGCATAATTGCATCATATATCAGTGGCATACTCAGATGCTTATACAGTGACATGCAACTCATTTTTATTTCAATATTTTATTCAGTTTAAATCTTTTATAGATTATTCATTTCTGTACCTCATTCTTTTGCTACTATTTTACTTTACTTTTAGTTCTTCAGCTTTCAATTATTTCAGTACTTTGCTGTAGTAGTTTTCTGTTTTACATAATGTTAATCTCTTTAAACTATAATAAAACATCTTGTAGCTTTGGATGTGCTTGACTTATTGTCTAACACGAGGTCTTTTCTTTTCTTGTTTTTTTGTTTGGGAAACTGGCATTTTGGAATACAATTATTTGTCAGATCTGGAGCAGCTTGAGGAACTAGTACTAGAGTTCACTCAGGAGATTCAAGAGGAACCCGAGGAACAGTAGTCGACATATATCATATTATTTTTAGTACTTTAGTTATAAGATGAGGGATCTTTCATTTATTGTTCTTTTCATTTTTAAACAACGGTTTATAATAATTGAACTATATCTAAATGTATACTTTCCTCTTTCTTTTCTCAGACGAATGCTTTTACTTAGCCTTTATGATGAATGTTATGGCTTCTGCACTCTATTATTATTACTACTTATATTTAGTATTATAATGTGATTTACATGAAAATCATATAAGATACTTATATATGTTGGGTAATTATTCATCATTCTTCCTAAACCCAATGTGTATAAGTACCCTAGCTAATGATTTAGATAAAAATATTACACTTATCTTAAGAATTAGTCCTTAGTTCTATCTTGGGTAGAGTCTCAACAACATTCGAGGATGGTTCAGCAGACCTTCCCGAGTAATGCACCATTATGCCGCCAATAGTGCTGTCATTAATCTCTTTGTTGTGTATGGCGACGCGACGGGGCATTACAATAGCACCAAAAACTTGATAGGCATAAATTACATTGTTTGCGCTTGCACGCAAGTGTACGTAGTTCGAAGTAATATGGGATGGTGAGATCTCGAGATTTATCATCATTTGAGAATGGTGGTGATTTTTTATTATAATTTATCCACTTTCAATAATGTTTACGTAATTATTTGTGGGGTTTTTGTTCTTATATTATCAATCTTAATTTACTTTGGTTTATAATCAATTTTGGAAAACTGGAGAGAGTTAGGGCTTAACTTTCAGTTTCATCATGGTTTTGTGCACAGTTATAATTTATATAATTTCCATGTCAAGTAAGTTGAATTAATACTCATTTTATTATCAAGGGATTTAACATTGTCTAATAGAATCATTAATTATACTAAATCCTATGTAGTACTCTTAAATGAACACACTAGGGTTCGATCTCGGCACATATATATATCCATGTGATATTTTGGTGAGTAAAATCATCCTTTATGTCTAAGTGATAAAACCTACATTAGTAGTTAAGGATTACAAGATCTTGATTCTTTCTATGGCTCACATGCTTCTACTCTTAAATTAGCTATGAAAATGAGCTACGATGTTAAGCATAAATAAAGTGTGAGCCATGGAGCTCTATGGGTGGTTCCTGGCTCACGTGTATTAAATTCATACCTTAACTTAAATTGGTAATGGACTACATGAATTATGTCACATCATCCGCTACCTAACATGCCCCATAGTGCATTTTAGCGCACTATAGCATCCTATTCACTCAATTTTCTTTTAGTTTGCATTTTGATCTATTCTCACCTTAAATGACATATAAATGCACTAAAACTATAATTAATCTTAATAAAAACATAAATATTAATAAGAAATTCACTATATTTATTGAGTTTATCAGATATCACATGATTTACAATTACCTTGAACTCCTTGAATGCTGTTATGCTTTAAGATTATAACCTTGGATATACATTAAGACATTGTGTATGATAAAACTTAAGCAAATTAAACTTAGGGGTTTCATATGGTGGACTATTATGCTAGGGCAGACTATGGAACATTAAACTCCTTGAATGCTTTACTTAGATAAGTAGATGTGGTTAACTCCTCTTTTATTATGTAATTTTTCCCAAAAAACAAAACCTTAAAAAATATTAATAATTTAACATTACTTTTCTCACAATCTTATTGATTGTGGATGACCTATTTTAGTCTTTTGACTTTGCTTACTCAGTCCTTGTGACTGAACTTCACATTACTTTACTGTACAATACATTTATTGTTCTTACATTTCAGTTTTTTGTTACTTACATTCAATGTATATGGTTAACTTACTTTCATTTGTGTTCACACTACTTTTTCTTAAAATGTTTCTTAGCATGATTCCAAATGAACATAATCATGTATTCCTTCATGCTTCATATGTACACTAGCAGCTTAACCTTCATATATTGCATTTTCTCCTTTGATGCACGCTAAAGCAAACTACTTGTAAGTACGTTGCTTCCTTTACTTTATTATTTTTACATACTTGTACATATATTTAGGTAATAAACCAAAGTTGTTACTTGAGCTAAGCATAACTTAATTAGCTTAGAACCTCTTCCATTAGTCTCCAATCATCATTAAAAGGAAACTCTGAAGTTTTGGCTCGATTTGGAGATCAATCGAACCGATCATTAATTTTAGATAATTATTTAATTAAGAAAATAAATTCATAATTTTGACCTCGAATTGAAAATTCAATCGCATTTTTGATTTAGTAGCCCCCAAATTAGTTAGGGGTGAATTTTTGGCATATTTTTCGGAGTTCGTTTGGTCAAAATTAAGATTTGATCACGCACTGTGGACATATGACTCGATTAAATTAGTACAGTAGCGCGTTCCTGATTACATATCAGACAATCATCATAGCTCCCAACACTGTGCTTCTTCCTCGTCCGCCTAACTGCCAACAATTGAATTTCGGTGAATCTGTACAGGAGGACAAGGATGTCCTCCCAAAATCCTCACTACACCAGCAAATTTCTCGAAGTAGTGGGATTCTTTTCCACCTAATTGCTATTCTGCTAGACCCAAAAGAGCTTGGCGAAGGCTCAAGTTTTTAGGTTCACCCGAGAACCCATAATCCAACATCTCCACTATGATGGGATATAAAAATAGCTCTAGAACTTATCAATCCCTTCCTTTGTTGGATTACAAACTTTCTAAGGCATCAGTTTCCTCTTACAGCCCCAGTCCTCTTAATTCACTCAAACTACTCTCTCGAACCCCGACGTGCTCAGATACATTTCATTGACAGTCTAGTGACCCCATGAAGTGGCTTGAGCATTGAGCAGCTATCACTGGTGCCAAAAAAGATCTTGGAGTGATCATTATAGCTAGGGACATCCCATTAGAACAAGAGTTCACTCTCAAACTTTCCTGAAAGGTACCTCTTGTCAGAACTCCCTTTGTTCAACTCCTAATTGCGCAATTAGCCCTTAAATTTTGTTGTTATTGATGCTTAATCAATATAGATGGGATTAGGATGCCTTACAAATCCATTGGATTCAATATAAAAATATCCAGAATAGAGAACAATCGAAAAGTAAGGGACCGTGACGATTGCATGTTTCGTGAAATACCATCAAAGCAAACTCCCGTTATATACAAATGCTAAGAGGCTCTGCGATGATTATGGAGATCATCTATGCCTCGACTATCCTAGAAGAGCTATGATATGCTCGAATCCAATAGTAGCAAATAGTAAGATCCACCCGAGTAAGCTCCTAATGTTATAGGTTATTCCAAATGGCGTAGTTAGGTTCAAAAGAATTGCCACGGCACGATGCACATGTATAGTTCATATCATAGCTCCGACAATGCTAGTGGATGAAAAATTTCACTCACACACTAAACCCTAGCGTTCCCTATCCGGTCGACTAGGCTTCCAATGACCAGCGCCACCAGCCACGGGGCTTTTGATACTAGATGCTGGTGGCGCCGATCAATAGATTTGTTTTGGGAGATACCCCTTTGAAGGCTAGAAAGAGATCTTAGAGAGCACCCAGAACTTTTTTTCGACCAAATTCAAGACCAACACTCTCCATTATTGAGGTATTAGTTCTAACTTTCAAATCTCTGATTTGAAAGATGTTCTTCAATTCCATTTAGATTCTATGAACCTGAGTTTAATAAACATAAAATCTCAAGTAATTTTAGGATTTATTATTTTAATGATTTTATTCTCATAACTAGAGGTATAATTGATTATATTTAATTTCAATATATTTAGTAATAGAAATTTCAAATTTTGACAAGTATTTTTTTAAATATTCGCTAATCAAACTTAAAATAGATTAGTAGATATTAAACATTATGAAAACAAAGAAATAGTAAACTAAGAAAAAAATTCATATTTAAATATCTTTTTTATTAATTTTTACTAACCAATGTTTAAAAAGATTAAATATTAAGCAATATAGAACTCAACCTTTTAGGACAAATGTATCAAAATATTTATAGGAAACACAATAGTGAAATAGTGAGTTATCGATAACAAATAGATTTAGATAACTACTTTATTAATATTTATTAATCACAATTAAAAAAGATTGGTCAATATTAAGTCAACCCGATATTTAAATTTAATATTAAAGGTATCGAAATATTCCTATCGAATTATTCTAAGAATTAGAGGATCGATATATATTAAAAAACAAAGTAGATTTATAAATTATTTTTGTTAATATTCACTAATTACGAATAAATAAATAGATTAGTGATTATTAGGCCAATGAGATCTTCAAATTTAATGTTTAAGATATCAAAATATTTATAGGAATCAGAGGAAGATTAAGAAATTAAAAAATTCAATTTTGGATTGTTAGTTTTATTAATATTGCTAGTCAACTCAAATATATTAATGAATAAGGTATCAATGAATTGGAATGAAATATCATCAAGTTAATAAAAGATATTTTTGAAACATTAAAATAGCAATATTTTAAAAATACAATGGATTTAATATTTGGAAGTCATTTAGTCCCTAAAAGTTGATTTAATTTAAATTGAGAAATTACAAAATTGAGCTCAACAATTCCAATAATTGCAGTTTAAACCTTCAATGGTCGACATTGCATGGGATCCGCTCTGCGAACCGTGGGAGATCTGCTGTGGAGCCTGGTTCAGGCAACATCCTATATATGGCGCTATCGGATTGTCCGTTAGCATGGATCTGACATCCCAAATTCTCTCGTGATCGGCTGTTACGGGCCGATGCATTTGGACTATCCCTCTATCTCCTTTGATCAATCAGATGGCCATCTAAATCCTAGGCGCAGTTCTTCTTCGCCTTCAGCGTGTCTACGCCCAGCATGGAAAATTTTCCCCTTGAGCCGTGTCGGCACTCGTCCCCCGCGATCCCCTTTTTGTCCCTAACAACTTCTCGTTAGGGAAAGGAATCTTCGTGGGCCAATTTGTCCAGACTCTGCCTTAGACAGCAGCTAGGGAAACCAATTCTTGAGTGGGGTCCGCAAGCCATGCCCCGAGCTTCTCAATCCACCACAGGCAATAAAAGGCCACCCAGTTTTTTTAGTAAGCTTCTTTGCTCACTCAAAAGACCTCAATTTCCCGAGCTTCACCCTGAATCACAGCCTTTTGCCTTCTTGTGAATCTGCTAACCCCGACGAGCTCCAACTCCAGCACCTAGTGCTACAGTCGGTGTGACTCGACGTTCGAGTCCCCAGGAGATCGCTGTCAGCCAAGGGAAGCCACATTAAACAAAATCAACCCTCAGGACTGCCTCCAACCACCTGCATTTCAACATTTTACCCCTCGGCCCAGGTACCCCACTTTCTGATTATTGAACTCTCAACTCATGCTATTGAAGGTGCAACTGATGATTGCAAACTATCCTAAGAAGATTGCTGACATCGATCGGGTTCGATCGAACATGATCGAGCTGCAATCAGCTCGGGCCTGTAGAGTAGGGTACAGTGCCCCAGCCTCCAATAGGGTTCCAGTGATCCAGCTAATCTCCAAACCTATTAAGGCATTCCCTAGGTCGACCTTGACTCAAGGAGCATGCTGGGAGGTTGGCCAACCAATTTGGTGAATGTGGCGGGAGAATTTCTCCTCCACAGTAAATCCTAGGGTTTAGGATTTGAGAAGTAGGATCGAGCTAATGCGTGCATCCCATATGAGGATTCAGAATCCAATGTGTAGGTCTCGTCTCTTGGATTCTTTTAAGATATATTATGCCATGTGGGGGGCTATATATAATGAGAATTTAAGGTTTCATCGAAACCCTAAACTCTCAATACAAATTCTTCGTTCATCGAGACGAAGAAGAATAATGTGGGTTAGGACTCCTGCGATCCGTATTGTTCGACAAGAAGTATTTTTCAATGATTTCAGTTATCTTAAAGTTTAGACTTAGGGAATTTTAATGAAAACTAGGTTTTGTAATCTTTCAATCAATAATGCATCAAATTTTAATGATCTTTTATACTATTTTAATCAAAAAAATATGTACAACATTAATCTGCAATAATATTTAACTTTCTATGATTAGATTTCTTAATTATGCGCTAATCATCTTTAAAATAGACTAGTGAGTATTATGTTAAATCCTTTACAAAATTCTATGATTAAGGTCTCATTCTCTTCCTTATACAAAGGAAAACATAATTATAAAATTAGAAATATTTTTATATAATTAATTTTATTAATCACTCACTAATCACTATAAACCTTGATAGTGAATATTAAATCCATTGGCGGTCTGATTTTTTAAAATTAAATGTCTAATAACTCATTAGATAATATAGAACCTAATTATAACTTAATCTTCCAAGTTAGGAAGTTTGATTTGCTAATCACATTTAATTAGCTATAAATCCTAACTAGCAAATATTAAGTTAATCTCTTAGCGAAAATTAGTCTACTTATTATTTATGCTCTCCTAAGATAGTAAGGAATTACTTAGAATTGATAAATCATATTTTTGAATTCAAATTCATAAAATGAACTTTAGAACCCTTAATATGAATAATTAGATTAAAGGAAACATAAGACCTAAAATTACGTCTCTAATCAGTGTATTTCTCCCAAAATTGCTGAATTAAGTGCTTTGAAAACCTATTAGATTTATTTGGAAGCATTGGCCATTCAATAAACTAAGCTTGAATATTGATGAATGAATTGTCAAAAATGTTCCAAATGATAATTATAAATCCTGAAGGGCAGTATGAAGAAGAGAATCAAAATCCTTATGAGTAACACATTTAAGTCAGATTAATGAGTAATAATTTGAAGGAATCATAATCATTTAGGAATCATTATGATTGAATTTTGATCTTATAATCTCATATTTTAGTTATCATCTTAACAATACAAGTTAGAACTATTATAATGAAACCTATTAAGTATAGTGTAATAATCCAGTGTTGTTGCTCTAGCTAATTTGGATTAAACTAAGTTATATTTATTATTCCATTAAACTTTAATGTTCATTAGGACCTAACTCTAAAAATTTGGGATCAATCGGACCTCGATTTGACCCATTAGCTATTTTGCCAATTTATTGACCTAGAAAAAATTAGATAAATTCATTTGATCTCCAAATCAAAATTTGATTGCATTTCTTTCACCGACAAATTAGCTCGGAGTAAATTTTTGAGATTTGGAGATCATTTGGCCCTAAAATGGGTTTAATCTCATTTAGATTAATTAATTTTATTAAATTAGCTATTAATTCCTTTATATTCTAACAATCGACTATAGGATGCCTTAATTTAAATACTTTATGGTAGAATCTTATAATTTTTATGTAAACCCTAAGATTTTAATCTACTTCTTGTGGGAGCTAAAACCAAGTGAAAGTTAGACTGAACTTGCATTTTGTGGTACTGAATCCAAATAATGGATTTATATGATTATTTCATGTGAACTTAGCATTATTGAGATATCATTAATTCATGTCTCTATAATTTTAACAATCCTTGAAACCCAAAACTTTTTGCTTAGAATTAACTGGGTGATAATATTATAATTAGCCTAGGGGAATGAAGCACATAGCTATATTCTAAATTTGATTTCCCATTTAACTTAGGGATTGGTTGATTTTATCTGTAAGGAACTATAGAGATTCTATCCTATATAAGGTAATTAGATAAGTACATTTCATTTTAGAATAAACATTCCGATCCTAGGGTGTGATATGAGCTAGGGTTTTGATAGTTTGTTTGGGAGAATAAATTGTGAAAGAATGTATGTCTCTTATCCCCGTGTGTGAGCATAACTGTAGTTAAGCAACCTAAGTGTCTAAATCCACCTTTCTTAAAATATACTAGTTCTAAGTATACACTCTTATCTTATGATAAATTAAAATTCAATTCAGGATATGATAATGAAATATGTTAATTTATGGTAGTAATTTGATTAATATGTGGTGATGTTGAGGATAATCAGGACTAAAATTGTTTGTAAGATAAGTAGTTTCAGGTGTAGATTCATGAATAATGTAGCTTTGGAATAATGCATCTTAGGAAGTATCATGATAAATTAGTTAGACAACAAAGGGAATATATCTTTTTCTATTAATTGAGTTTTTTGAATTTTGATCATTCAATTTCCTCAATTATTGCACAACATGAATTGCACAAGCATAACATTTCATTAGTAGTGTTGCGTAGAACACCAAGGATCATTTAGCAGTGCAATTCAAATAACTCCTTGGATTAGTGGATGCAGTTTTGGCATCATGGTTATAAATACATGTGGCATATTCAGTAGCATACATACATTACAGGTCATTTTTAGTAATTTATTTAGTGGTAACTTTACTTCTTGTTATTTTATTTATAGTACTTTTGTTCTATTTTCAATATTATTCAGTTGCAGTTAAAGTTTTCTTTTTTTTCAGCCTTGATTTATGGCTATCACTTTACTTTCAATTTTATGCAGTTTTTTTCCAGTTTCATTATGTATTTTGTTTTAGTTTATGCTGTTGAGTAATATTCCTTAAATAACAATAAAGTTTGTAGTCAGCCTAAAATGTGCTTAGTCTTATTATCTAACACAAGATTTCTCTTTTTGGCTGGGGCGTTGGCATGTGAAACTGATATATCAGGTTTAGAGCAGTTTGAGGAGTCTACTTTTGAGGAGGTCTAGGAACATTAGTGGGAGGCAGAGGAGCCGCATCTGTTTTTTTGTCTGGGAAACTGACATTTTGGAATACAATGAATTGTCAGATCTGGAGCAGCTTGAGGAACCAGTAGTGGAGTTCACTCAGGAGATTCAAGAGGAACTTGAGGAGCAGTAGTCAGCATATATCATAATATTTTTTGAACTTTAGCTATGAGATGAGGGATCTTTTCATTTACTGTTCTTTTTATTTTTAAACAATGGTTTGTAATAATTGAACTACATCTGGATGTATACTTTTCTCTTTCTTTTCTCAGACAACTGCTTTTACTTAGCCTTTGTGTTGAATGTTATGGCTTCTGCACTCTATTATTATTACTACTTATATTTAGTATTATGATATGATCTATATGAAAATCATATAAGATACTTATATATATTGGGTAATTATTCATCATTCTTCCTCAACCCAATGTGTATAAGTACCCTAGCTAATGATTTAGATAAGAATATTACACTTACCTTAAGGATTAGTCCTTAGTTCTATCTTGGCTAGAGTCTCAAAAACATTCGAGGATGGTTCAGCAAACCTTCCCGAGTAATGCACCATTATGCCGCCAATTGTCCTGTCATTAATCTCTTTGTTGTGTATGGTGACGCGACGGGGCATTACAATAGCACCAAAAACTTGATAGGCAAAAATTACATTGTTTGCACTTGCACACAAGTGTACGTAGTCCAAAGTAATATGTGTTGGTGAGATCTTGAGATTTATCATCATTTGAGAATGATGGTGATTTTTTATTATAATTTATCCACTTTCAATAATATTTAAGTAATTATTTGTGGGGTTTTTGTTCCTATATTATCAATCTTAATTTACTTTGGTTTTTTATCAATTTTGGGAAATTGGGGAGAGTTAGGGGTTAATTTGCAGTTCATCATGGTTTTGTGAACAGTTATAATTTATATAAATTCCATGTCAAGTAAGTTGAATTAATACTCATTTTATTATTAAGTGATTTGACATTGTCTAATAGAATCTTTAATTGTACTAAATCCAACGTAGTACTCTCAGATGAACACACTAGGGTTCGATCTAGGCACATATATATATATATATATATCCATGTGATATTTTGGTGAGTAAAATCATCATTTATGTCAAAGAGATAAAACCTACATTAGTAGTTAAGGATCACATGATCTTGATTCTTTCTTTGGCTCACATGCTTCTACTCTTAATTTAGCTTAGAAAATGAGCTACGATGTTAAGCGTTCAACTTCCTCGCATAAATAAAGAGTGAGCTATGGAGCTCTATAGGTGGTTCTTGGCTCACGTGCATTAAATTCATACCTTAACTTAAATTGGTAATGGCCTACATGAATTATATCCCGTCATCCACTACCTAACATGCCTCCTCCTAGTGGTATAAATTGAGCTATGTAGCTAAGAGAATTTCTTATGTATTCCCATGGCTCAAATGATCAAGCTATAGTCCAAAGGTTATGTATGAGCTGCTTTAGGACAACAAATGTTGTCACATTCATTCGTGACATTAGCACTCAAGGCGCACAACTTTTTCATAATGCGATCATTAAGCTCAATGATGTTTTCCTTAAAGAGTTTAATCTAAAAGATGTCTACAACATTCATCATTCTTCAACTCATCTCATAAAATAATATATTAATGTACCTTTAGCTCTAAATGATATTTGATTCAAAAGAATGGTTTTTAAATGATATCAACCATGACTTACTGCACGTTTTTGCCTAACCCTTCCCAAAAGAGGGGTTTTTGGCTACCCTTATACTAGATACAAAAAGAAACAACAAAAGATGCTGAACATATGCATAGCTCTTACAAGGAAATAGAAAAAAAAAAGGTGAGAATACTAATTACAGGAACAGCCCTTGGCGTTCTCTTCGCTTCCTTTTCTCTCCAAGTTTCTTATTTCTCCTTGATCATTGTGCTTATCTGCTTTTGAAACTGCAGCCTTTTCTTCCTCCTTTAGGGTTAGGGTTTGCCCTTGAATGCATTTTCCCAAATTGAATTTTAGAACCCTCATTGAGCTATCCTTTCCTCCTTTTATAATTCTCTACCTAGTTCTTCTCTCTTCCAAACAAACACCTCCTTCAAACTTTGAGTTTAAATAATATTTATGCCTTTATTCTCTTAGAATTTAAAGGTTTTTAATGCTTGAAATTACTTTATGCTGTGAAAAAATGAAGAGAAATAAATTTTTTGGTCTTTCCAATGCTGACTTGGAGCAGTTTTCCAAGCAGCATTACAGCGCATGCTACTATGCGATGTAGCACCAGGCTTTCGACCTTTGTCGCTCTACGACGCACTATAACACTGAACTTTCAGAAAGCACTGTGGCTCGCTATAGCGCCTTTAAATATGGAGTCCTGAAGTTGTGGCACGCAGAAGCACCCTTTCCTCTATGGATGTGGAGCTGTGGCGCGCTATACCGTCTTGTTCTCCTGGAGTCTTAACACTGTGGCGCACTGTAGCTACTGAGTTTAAGGAAAATTTGCACCATGGCATGTTATAGAGCCTTGTTCTCTGAGGTCTGGGTGCTGTGGCATGCTAGTGCGCCTTGCTCTCGAGAAATTTTATATTGTGGCGTGTTGTGGTGCCTTGCTCTGGGGAACAAGGGCACCATGGCACGCCCCATAGTGCGTTTTAGCGCACTTTAGCATCCTTTTCACTCAATTTTCTTTTAGTTTGCATTTTGATCTCTTCTTACCTGAAATGACATAGAAATGCACTAACACTATAATTAATCTTAATAAAAGCATAAATTTTAATAAGAAATTCACTATATTTATTAAGTTCATCAGATATAACATGATTTACAATTACCTTGAACTCCTTGAATGCAGCATGCTTTGTGATTATAACCTTGGATATACATTAAGACATTGTGTATGATAAAACTTAAAAAAATTAAACTTAGGGATTTCATATGGTGGACTATTATGCTTGGGCAGACTATGGAAACATTAAACTCCGTGAATGCTGTTACGAGGGACCTGCTTCTTTACTTAGATTAGCAGATGTGGTTAACTCCTCTTTTATTATGTAATTTTTCCCATTAAACAAAACCTTAAAAAATATTAATAATTTAACATTACTTTTCTCACAAGCTTATTGATTGTGAATGACTTATTTTAGTCTTTTGACTTTGCTTACTCAGTCCTTGTGACTAAACTTCACATTACTTTACTGTACAATACATTTATTGTTCTTACATTTCAGTTTTTCCTTACTTACATTTAATGTATGTTGTTAACTTACTTTCATTTCTGTTCACACTACTTTTTTTTAAAATGTTTCTTAGCATTATTCCAAATGAACATATTCATGTAGTCCTTCATGCTTCACATGCACACTAGTAGCTTAACCATCATATATTGCATTTTCTCCTTGGATGCAGGCTAAAGCAAACTACTTGTAAGTATGTTGCTTCCTTTACTTTATTATTCTTACATACTTTTACATATATTTAGGTAATAACCCAAGGTTGTTACTTGAACTAAACATAACTTAATTAGCTTAGAACCTCTTCCATTAGTCTCCAATCATTATTAAAAGGAAACTTTGAAGTTTTGGTTCGATTTGGAGATCAATCGAACTGATCATTAATTTTAGATAATTATTTAATTAAGAAAATAAATTCATAATTTTGACCTCGAATTGAAAATTCAATCGCGTTTTTGGTTTCCTAACACTCAAATTTGTTAGGGGTGAAATTTTGGCATATTTTTCGGAGTTCGTTTGGTCAAAATTAAGATTTGATCACGGACTGTGGACATAGGACTCGATTAAATTAGTACCGTAGCGCGTTCCTGATCACATATCAGACAATCGTCGTAGCTCACAACGTTGTGCTTCTTCCTCGCCCGCCTAACTGCCAGCAATTGAATTTAGGTGAATCTGTACAGGAGGACAAGGATGTCCTCCCAAAATCCTCACTTCACCAGCAAATTTCCCAAATTAGTGGGAATCTTTTCCACCCATTTACGATTCGGCTAGACCCAAAAGAGCTCGGAGAACCCATAATCCAACATCTCCACTATGATGGGATATGAAAATAGCTCTAGAAGTTATCAATCCCTTCCTTTGTTGGATTACAAACTTTCTAAGGCATCAGTTTCCTCTTATAGCCCCAGTCCTCTTAATTCACTCAAACTACTCTCTCGAACCCCGATGTGCTCAGATACATTTCATTGACAGTCTAGTGACCCCATGAAGTGGCTTGAGCATTGAGCAGCTGTCTCTGGTGCCAAAAAAGATCTTGAAGTGATCATTATAGCTAGGGACATCCCATTAGAACAAGAGTTCACTCTCAAACTTTCGTGAAAGGTACCCCTTGTCTGAACTCCCTTTGTTCAAGTCCTAATTGCGCAATTAGCCCTTAAATTTTGTTGTTATTGATGCTTAATCAATATAGATGGGATTAGGATGCTTTACAAATCCATTGGATTTAATATAAAAATATCCAGAATAGAGAACAATCGAAAAGTAAGGGACCGTGACGATTGCATGTTTTCGTGAAATACCATCAAAGCAAACTCCCGTTATATACAAATGTTAAGAGGCTCTGCGATGATTATGGAGATCATCTATGCCCCGACTATCCTAGAAGAGCTATGATATGCTCGAATCCAATAGTAGCAAATAGTAAGATCCACCCGAGTAAGCTCCTAATGCTATAGGTTATTCCAAATGGCGTAGTTAGGTTCAACAGAATTGCCATGGCACGATGCACATGTATAGTTCATATCATAGCTCTGACAATGCTTGTGGATGAAGAATTTCACTCACACACTAAACCATAGCGTTCCCTCTCCGGTCGACTAGGCTTCCGATGACCAGCGCCACCAGCCACGGGGCTTTTGATACTAGATGCTGGTAGCGCCGATCAATAGATTTGTTTTGGGAGATACCCCTTTGACGGCTAGTAAGAAATCTTAGAGAGCACCCAGAACTTTTTTTTGACCAAATTCAAGACCAACACTCTCCATTGTTGAGGTACTAGTTCTAACTTTCAAATCTTTGATTTGAAGGATGTTCTTCAATTCCATTTAGATTCTATGAACCTGAGTTTAATAAACATAAAATCTCAAGTAATTTTAGGATTTATTATTTTAATGATTTTATTCTCATAACTAGAGGTATAATTGATTATATTTAATTTCAATATATTTAGTAAGAGAAATTTCAAATTTGGACAAGTATTTTTTAAATATTCGTTAATCAAATTTAAAATAGATTAGTAGATATTAAACATTATGAAAACAAAGAAATAGTAAACTAAGAAAAAATTTCATATTTAAATATCTTTTTTATTAATTTTTACTAACCAATGTTTAAAAAGATTAAATATTAAGCAAAATAGAACTCAACCTTTTAGGACAAATGTATCAAAATATTTATAGGAAACACAATAGTGAAATAGTGAGTTATCGATAACAAATAGATTTAGATAACTACTTTATTAATATTTATTAATCACAATTAAAAAGGATTGGTCAATATTAAGTCAACCGGATATTTAAATTTAATATTAAAGGTATCAAAATATTCCTATCGAATTATTCTAAGAATTAGAGGATCAATATATATTAAAAAACAAAGTAGATTTATAAATTATTTTTGTTAATATTCACTAATTACGAATAAATAGATTAGTGATTATTAGGCCAATAGATCTTCAAATTTAATGTTTAAGATATCAAAATATTTATAGGAATCAGAGGAAGATTAAGAAATTAAAAAATTCAATTTTGGATTGTTAGTTTTATTAATATTTGCTAGTCAACTAAAATATATTAGTGAATAAGGTATCAATGAATTGGAATGAAATATCATCAAGTTAATAAAAGTTATTTTTGAAACATTAAAATAACAATATTTTAAAAATATAATGGATTTAATATTTGGAAGTCATTTAGTCCCTAAAAGTTGATTTAATTTAAATTGAGAAATTACAAAATTGAGCTCAACAATTCCAATAATTGCAGTTTAAACCTTCAATGGTCGACATTGCATGGGATCCGCTGTGCGAACCGTGGGAGATCTGCTGTGGAGCCTGGTTCAGGCAACATCCTATATATGGCGCTATCGGATTGTCCGTTAGCCTGGATCTGACATCCCAAACTCTCTCGTGATCGGCTGTTACGGGCCGATGCATTTGGACTATCCCTCTATCTCCTTTGATCAATCAGATGGCCATCTAAATCCTAGGCGCAGTTCTCTTCGCCTTCAGCGTGTCTACACCCAGCATGGAAAATTTTCCCCTTGAGCCGTGTCGGAACTCGTCCCCCGCGATCCCCTTTTTGTCCCTCACAACTTCTCGTTAGGGAAAGGAATCTTCGTGGGCCAATTTGTCCAGACTCTGCCTTAGACAGCAGCTAGGGAAACCAATTCTTGAGTGGGGCCCGCAAGCCATGCCCCGAGCTTCTCAAGCCACCACAGGCAATAAAAGGCCACCCAATTTTTTTAGTAAGCTTCTTTGCTCACTCAAAAGACCTCAATTTCCCGAGCTTCACCCTGAATCACAGCCTTTTGCCTCCTTGTGAATCTGCTAACCCCGATGAGCTCCAACTCCAGCACCTAGTGCTACAGTAGGTGTGACTCGACGTTCGAGTCCCCAGGAGATCGCTGTCAGCCAAGGGAAGCCACATTAAACAAAATCAACCCTCAGGACTGCCTCCAACCACCTGCTTTTCAAAATTTTACCCCTTGGCCCAGGTACCCCACTTTTTGATTATTGAACTCTCAACTCATGCTATTGAAGGTGCAACTGATGATTGCAAACTATCCTAAGAAGATTGCTGACATCGATAGGGTTCGATCGAACATGATCGAGCTGCAATCAGCTCAGGCCTGTAGAGTAGGGTACAGTGCCCCAGCCTCCAATAGGGTTCCAGTGATCCAGCTAATCTCCCAACCTATTAAGGCATTCCCTAGGTCGGCCTTGACTCAAGGAGCATGCTGGGAGGTTGGCCAACCAATTTGGTGAATGTGGCGGGAGAATTTCTCCTCCACAGTAAATCCTAGGGTTTAGGATTTGAGAAGTAGGATCGAGGTAATGCGTGCATCCCATATGAGGATTCAGAATCCAATGTGTAGGTCTCGTCTCTTGGATTCTTTTAAGATATATTATGCCATGTGGGGGGCTATATATAATGAGAATTTAAGGTTTCATCGAAACCCTAAAATCTCAATACAAATTCTTCGTTCATCGAGACGAAGAAGAATAATGTGGGTCAGGACTCCTGCGATCCGTATTGTTCGACAAGAAGTATTTTTCAATGATTTCAGTTATCTTAAAGTTTCGACTTAGGGAATTTTAATGAAAACTAGGTTTTGTAATCTTTCAATCAATAATGCATCCAATTTTAATGATCTTTTATACTATTTTAATCAAGAAAGTATGTACAACATTAATCTGCAATAATATTTTACTTTCTATGATTAGATTTCTTAATTATGCGCTAATCATCTTTAAAATAGACTAGTGAATATTATGTTAAATCCTTTACAAAATTGTATGATTAAGGTCTCATTCTCTTCCTTATACAAAGAAAAACTTAATTATAAAATCAGAAATATTTTTATATAATTAATTTTATTAATCACTCACTAATCACCATAAACCTTGATAGTGAATAGTAAATCCATTGGCGGTCTGATTTTTTCAAATTAAATGTCTAATAACTCATTAGATAATATAGAACCTAATTATAACTTAATATTCCAAGTTAGGAAGTTTGATTTGCTAATCACATTTAATTAGCTATAAATCCTAACTAGCAAATATTAAGTTAATCTCTTAGCCAAAATTAGTCTACTTATTATTTATGCTCTCCTTAGATAGTAAGGAATTACTTAGAATTGATAAATCATATTTTTGAATTCAAATTCATAAAATGAACATTAGAACCCTTAATATGAATAATTAGATTAAAGGAAACATAAGACCTAAAATTACGTCTCTAATCAGTGTATTTCTCCCAAAATTACTGAATTAAGTGCTTTGAAAACCTATTAGATTTATTTGAAAGCATTGGCCATTCAATAAACTAAGCCTGAATATTGATGAATGAATTATCAGAAATGTTCCAGATGATAATTATAAATCCTGAAGGGCAGTATGAAGAAGAGAATCAAAATCCTTATGAGTAACACATTTAAGTCAGATTAATGAGTAATAATTCGAAGGAATCATAATCATTTAGGAATCATTATGATTGAATTTTGATCTTATAATCTCATATTTTAGTTATCATCTTAACAATAGGAGTTAGAACTATTATAATGAAACCTATTAAGTATAGTGTAACAATCCAGTGTTGTTTCTCTTGCTAATTTGGATTAAACTAAGTTATATTTATTATTCCATTAATCTTTAATGTTCATTAGGATCTAACTCTAAAAATTTGGGATCAATCGAACCTCGATTTGACCCATTAGCTATTTTGCCAATTATTGACCTAGAAAAAATTAACTAAATTTATTTGATCTCCAAATCAAAATTTGATTGCATTTTTTTCACCAGCAAATTAGCTCGGAGTAAATTTTTGGGATTTGGAGATCATTTGGCCCTAAAATGGGTTTAATCTCATTTAGATTAATTAATTTTATTAAATTAGCTATTAATTCCTTTATATTCTAACAATCGACTATAGGATGCCTTAATTTAAATACTTTTTGGTAGAATCTTATAATTTTCATATAAACCCTAAGATTTTAATCTACTTCTTGTGGGAGCTAAAACCAAGTGAAAGTTAGACTGAACTTGCATTTTGTGGTACTGAATCCAAATAATTGATTTATATGATTATTTCATGTGAACTTAGCATTATTGAGATATCATTAATACATGTCTCTATAATTTTAACAGTCCTTGAAACCCAAAACTTTTTGCTTAGAATTAACTGGGTGGTAATATTATAATTAGCCTAGGGGAATGAAGCGCATAGATATATTCTAAATTTGATTTCCCATTTAACTTAGGGATTGGTTGATTTTATCTGTAAGGAACTATAGAGATTCTATCCTATATAAGGTAATTAGATAAGTACATTTCATTTTAGAATAAACATTCCAATCCTAGGGTGTGATATGAGTTAGGGTTTCGATAGTTTGTTTGGGAGAATAAATTATGAAAGAATGTATGTCTCCTATCCCTGTGTGTGAGCATAACTGTAGTTAAGCAACCTAAGTGTCTAAATCCACCTTTCTTAAAATATACTAGTTCTAAGTATACACTCTTATCTTATGATAAATTAAAATTCAATTCAAGATATGATAATGAAAAATGTTAATTTATGGTAGTAATTTGATTAATCTGTGGTGATGTTGAGGATAATCAGGACTTAAATTGTTTGTAAGATATGTAGTTTTAGGTGTAGATTCATGAATAATGTAGCTTTGGAATAATGCATCTTAGGAAGTATTATGATAAATTAGTTAGACAACAAAGGGAATATATCTTTTTCTATTAATTGAGTTTTTTGAATTTTGATCATTCAATTTCCTCAATTATTGCACAACATGAATTGCACAAGCATAACATTTCATTAGCAGTGTTGCGTAGCACACCAAGGATCTGTTAGCAGTGCGATTCAAAGAACTCCTTGGATTAGTGAATGCAGTTTTGGCGTCATGGTTATAAATACATGTGGCATATTCAGTAGCATACATACATTACAGTTCATTTTTAGTAATTTATTTAGTGGAAACTTTACTTCTTGTTATTTTATTTATAGTACTTTTGTTCTATTTTCAATATTATTCAGTCGCAGTTAAAGTTTTCTTTTTTTCAGCCTTGATTTAACGCTATCACTTTACTTTCAATTTTATGCAGTTTTTTTCCAGTTTCATTATGTATTTTGTTTTAGTTTATGTTGTTGAGTAATATCCCTTAAATAACAATAAAGTTTGTAGTCGGCCTAAAATGTGCTTAGTCTTATTATCTAACACAAGATTTCTCTTTTTGGCTGGGGCGTTGGCATGTGAAACTGATATATCGGGTTTAGAGCAGTTTGAGGAGTCTACTTTTGATGAGGTCCAGGAACATTAGTGGGAGGCAGAGGAGCCGCATCTGTATTTTTGTCTGGGAAATTGACATTTTGGAATACAATGAATTGTCAGATCTAGAGCAGCTTGAGCAACCAGTAGTGGAGTTCACTCAAGAGATTCAAGAGGAACTCGAGGACCAGTAGTCAGCATATATCATAATATTTTTTGAACTTTAGCTATGAGATGAGGGATCTTTTCATTTACTGTTCTTTTCATTTTTAAACAATGGTTTGTAATAATTGAACTACATCTGGATGTATACTTTTGTCTTTCTTTTCTCAGACAACTGCTTTTACTTAGCCTTTGTGATGAATGTTATGGCTTCTGCACTCTATTATTATTACTACTTATATTTAGTATTATGATGTGATCTACATGAAAATCATATAAGATACTTATATACATTGGGTAATTATTCATCATTCTTCCTCAACCCAATGTGTATAAGTACCCTAGCTAATGATTTAGATAAGAATATTACACTTATCTTAAGGATTAGTCATTAGTTCTATCTTGGGTAGAGTCTCAAAAACATTCGAGGATGGTTCAGTAGACTTTCTCGAGTAATGCACCATTATGCCGCCAATTGTCCTGTCATTAATCTCTTTGTTGTGTATGGCAACGCGACGGGGCATTACAATAGCACCAAAAACTTGATAGGCATAATTTACATTGTCTGCGCTTGCACACAAGTGTACGTAGTCCGAAGTAATATGGGATGATGAGATCTTGAGATTTATCATCTTTTGAGAATGGTGGTGATTTTTTATTATAATTTATCCACTTTCAATAATGTTTAAGTAATTATTTGTGGGGTTTTTGTTCATATATTATCAATCTTAATTTACTTTGGTTTTTAATTAATTTTGGGAAATTGGGGAGAGTTAGGGGTTAATTTGCAGTTCATCATGGTTTTGTGCACAGTTATAATTTATATAAATTCCATGTCAAGTAAGTTGAATTAATACTCATTTTATTATTAAGTGATTTGACATTTTCTAATAGAATCTTTAATTGTACTAAATCCTATGTAGTACTCTTAGATGACCACACTAGGGTTCGATCTCGGCACACACACACACACACACACACACACACATATATATATCCATGTGATATTTTGGTGAGTAAAATCATGCTTTATGTCCAAGTGATAAAACCTACATTAGTAGTTAAGGATCACATGATCTTGATTCTTTCTATGGCTCACATGCTTCTACTTTTAATTTAGCTAAGAAAATGAGCTACGATGTTAAGCGTTCAACTTCCTCACATAAATATAGAGTGAGCTATTGAGCTCTATAGGTGGTTGTTGGCTCACGTGCATTAAATTCATACCTTAACTTAAATTGGTAATGGCCTACATGAATTATATCCCGTCATCCACTACCTAACATGCCTCCTCCTAGTGGTATGAATTGAGCTATGTAGCTAAGAGAATTTCTTATGTATTCCCATGGCTCAAATGATCAAGCTATAGTCCAAAGGTTATGAATGAGCTGCTTTAGCACAACAAATGTTGTCACATTCATTCGTGACATTAGCACTCAAGGTGCACAACTTTTTCATAATGCGATCATTAAGCTCAATGAGGTTTTCCTTAAAGAGTTTAATCTAAAAGATGTCTACAACATTCATCATTCTTCAACTCGTCTCATAAAATAATATATTAATGTACCTTTAGCTCTAAATGATATTTCATTCAAAAGAATGGTTTTTAAATGATATCAACCATGACTTACTGCACGTTTTTGCCTAACCCTTCCCAAATGAGGGGTTTTTGGCTACCCTTATACTAGATGCAAAAAGAAACAACAAAAGATGCTGAACATATGCATAGCTCTTACAAGGAAATAGAAAAAAAAAAGGTGAGAATACTAGATGTAGGAACAGCCCTTGGCGTTCTCTTCGCTTCCTTTTCTCTCCAAGTTTCTTATTTCTCCTTGATCATTGTGCTTATCTTCTTTTGAAACAGGAGCCTTTTCTTCCTCCTTTAGGGTTAGGGTTTGCCCTTGAATGCATTTTCCCAAACTGAATTTTAGAACCCTCATTGAGCTATCCTTTCTTCCTTTTATAATTCTCTCCCTAGTTCTTCTCTCTTCCAAACAAACACCTCCTTCAAACTTTGAGTTTAATTAATATTTATTCCTTTATTCTCTTGGAATTTAAAGGTTTTTAATGCTTGAAATTACTTTATGATGTGAAAAAATGAAAAGAAATAAGTTTTTTGGTCTTTCCAATGCTGACTTGGAGCAGTTTTCCAAGCAGCATTACAGCGCATGCTACTATGCGATGTAGCGCCAGGCTTTCGACCTTTGTCGCTCTACGACGCACTATAACACTGAACTTTCAGAAAGCACTGTGGCTCGCTATAGCGCCTTTTATTATGGAGTCCTAAAGTTGTGGCACGCAGAAGTACCCTTTCCTCTATGGATGTCGAGCTGTGGCGCGCTGTACCATTTTGTTCTCTGGAGTCTTAACACTGTGGCGCACTGTAGCTACTGAGTTTAAGGAAAATTTGCACCGTGGCATGTTATAGAGCCTTGTTCTCTGAGGTCTGGGTGCTGTGGCATGCTAGTGCGTCTTGCTCTCGAGAAATTTTATATTGTGGCGTGTTGTGGTGCCTTGCTCTGGGGAACAAGGGCACCGTGGCAGGCCCCATAGTGCGTTTTAGCGCACTTTAGCATCCTTTTCACTCGATTTTCTTTTAGTTTGCATTTTGATCTCTTCTTACCTGAAATGACATAGAAATGCACTAACACTATAATTAATCTTAATAAAAGCATAAATTTTAAAAAGAAATTCACTATATTTATTGAGTTCATTAGATATCACATGATTTACAATTACCTTGTACTACTTGAATGCTGCTATGCTTTGAGATTATAACCTTGGATATACATTAAGACATTGTGTATGATAAAACTTAAAAAAATTAAACTTAGGGATTTCATATGGTGGACTATTATGCTAGGGCAGACTATGGAAACATTAAACTCCGTGAATGCTGTTATGAGGGACCTGCTTCTTTACTTAGATAAGCAGACGTGGTTAACTCCTCTTTTATTATGTAATTTTTCCCATTAAACAAAACCTTAAAAAATATTAATAATTTAACATTACTTTTCTCACAAGCTTATTGATTGTGAATAACTTATTTTAGTCTTTTGACTTTGCTTACTCAGTTCTTGTGACTAAACTTCACATTACTATACTGTACAATACATTTATTGTTCTTACATTTCAATTTTTCCTTACTTACATTTAATGTATGTAGTTAACTTACTTTCATTTCTGTTCACACTACTTTTTTTTAAAATGTTTCTTAGCATTATTCCAAATGAACATATTCATGTAGTCCTTCATGCTTCACATGCACACTAGTAGCTTAACCATCATATATTGCATTTTCTCCTTGGATGCAGGCTAAAGCAAACTACTTGTAAGTATGTTGCTTCCTTTACTTTATTATTCTTACATACTTTTACATATATTTAGGTAATTACCCAAGGTTGTTACTTGAGCTAAACATAACTTAATTAGCTTAGAACCTCTTCCATTAGTCTCCAATCATTATTAAAAGGAAACTTTGAAGTTTTGGTTCGATTTGGAGATCAATCGAACTGATCATTAATTTTAGATAATTATTTAATTAAGAAAATAAATTCATAATTTTGACCTCGAATTGAAAATTCAATCGCGTTTTTGGTTTCCTAACACTCAAATTTGTTAGGGGTGAAATTTTGGCATATTTTTCAGAGTTCGTTTGGTCAAAATTAAGATTTGATCACGGACTGTGGACATAGGACTCGATTAAATTAGTACCGTAGCGCGTTCCTGATCACATATCAGACAATCGTCGTAGCTCACAACGTTGTGCTTCTTCCTCGCCCGCCTAACTGCCAGCAATTGAATTTAGGTGAATCTGTACAGGAGGACAAGGATGTCCTCCCAAAATCCTCACTTCACCAGCAAATTTCCCAAAGTAGTGGGAATCTTTTCCACCCATTTATGATTCGGCTAGGCCCAAAAGAGCTCGGAGAACCCATAATCCAACATCTCCACTATGATGGGATATAAAAATAGCTCTAGAAGTTATCAATCCCTTCCTTTGTTGGATTACAAACTTTCTAAGGCATCAGTTTCCTCTTATAGCCCCAGTCCTCTTAATTCACTCAAACTACTCTCTCGAACCCCGACGTGCTCAGATACATTTCATTGACAGTCTAGTGACCCCATGAAGTGGCTTGAGCATTGAGCAGCTGTCTCTGGTGCCAAAAAAGATCTTGGAGTGATCATTATAACTAGGGACATTCCATTAGAACAGGAGTTCACTCTCAAACTTTCGTGAAAGGTACCCCTTGTCTGAACTCCCTTTGTTCAACTCCTAATTGCGCAATTAGCCCTTAAATTTTGTTGTTATTGATGCTTAATCAATATAGATGGGATTAGGATGCTTTACAAATCCATTGGATTCAATATAAAAATATCCAGAATAGAGAACAATCGAAAAGTAAGGGACCGTGACGATTGCATGTTTTCGTGAAATACCATCAAAGCAAACTCCTTTTATATACAAATGCTAAGAGGCTCTGCGATGATTATGGAGATCATCTATGCCCCGACTATCCTAGAAGAGCTATGATATGCTTGAATCCAATAGTAGCAAATCGTAAGATCCACCCGAGTAAGCTCCTAATGCTATAGGTTATTCCAAATGGCGTAGTTAGGTTCAACAGAATTGCCATGGCACGATGCACATATATAGTTCATATCATAGCTCCGACAATGCTTGTGGATGAAGAATTTCACTCACACACTAAACCCTAGCGTTCCCTCTCCAGTCGACTAGGCTTCCGATGACCAGCGCCACTAGCCACAGGGCTTTTGATACTAGATGCTGGTGGCGCCGATCAATAGATTTGTTTTGGGAGATACCCCTTTGAAGGCTAGAAAGAGATCTTAGAGAGCACCCAGAACTTTTTTTCGACCAAATTCAAGACCAACACTCTCCATTATTGAGGTACTATTCTAACTTTCAAATCTCTGATTTGAAGGATGTTCTTCAATTCCATTTAGATTCTATGAACCTGAGTTTAATAAACATAAAATCTCAAGTAATTTTAGGATTTATTATTTTAATGATTTTATTCTCATAACTAGAGGTATAATTGATTATATTTAATTTCAATATATTTAGTAAGAGAAATTTCAAATTTTGACAAGTATTTTTTTAAATATTCGCTAATCAAACTTAAAATAGATTAGTAGATATTAAACATTATGAAAACAAAGGAAATAGTAAACTAAGAAAAAAATCATATTTAAATATCTTTTTTATTAATATTTACTAAACAATGTTTAAAATGATTAAATATTAAGCAAAATAGAACTCAACCTTTTATGACAAATTTATCAAAATATTTATAGGAAACACAATAGTGAAATAGTGAGTTATAGATAACAAATAGATTTAGATTTATAAATTATTCCAGGAATTAGAGGACAATTAAAAAAGATTGGTTATCGAAATATTTAAATTTAATATTTAAGTTATCGAAATATTCCTATCGAATTATTCCAGGAATTAGAGGATAAATAAATATTAAAAAACAAAGTAGATTTATAAATTATTTTTTTTAATATTCACTAATTACGAATAAATAGATTAGTGATTATTAGGCTAATGAGATCTTCAAATTTAATTTTTAAGATATCAAAATATTTATAGGAATCAGAGGAAGATTAAGAAATTAAAAAGTCAATTTTGGATTGTTAGTTTTATTAATATTTGCTAATCAACTCAAAATATTAAAATTGAACTTTATTTATTGATACTTTTATTAAATTTACTAAAAGAAAATGAATATCACTTTTATTAAATTTACTTTGTTGTCATACAAATGTATTATTGAAAGGATTAAGGAGATGTTGTGAGAGTGATGATAGATAGGTATGGATGCATTCAAGAGTGCATGACTAATGATATTTAATATGTTGCATTGAATGCATAAGTGATGATATTGAGGGATGGTATGCAGCATGTAGATTACTACATGAATGATGATATTCAGAATGGTGCATTAGTACATGAAAGTTGATATTCAAGATGATGTATTATTGCATGAGTGACATTACATAGGCATGAACGTATTAAGCTTTGTAAATGTATGATATCCTAAAATTAATAAAATCCACCCGTACTTAGATCAATGTCTTGCTTGTATTTTTTTTCCTTGGTTCGCCCTATCATTTATGGATATATGCCAGATCAATAGTTGGTGGTAGATTCTTCATACGGGGTTGAGTCCATTCTGAAGGAGAAGATTGCTCAGTCTCTTTTATATTTAGATTATCTTATTTTCATATGAGAGAAAATGACTTTATTAATATTTAGTATTGTATTAAAGACTTTAGATGATTTTGTTTATTTTTTTCTAAGACACTGTATTTTCTATTTTCAATTTTGGACAAATGGATATGTGGATGTTGATGTTTTCTTTCTTTATGTTATATGAATTGTTGTGTTATCCCTCAATAAGATCCTAGGAAAAGTTAACACATAATGTTGGATTAGTTTCACTAACCCAACAAGTCATCACACTTAGTAACTTGGAATCAAACTCTATTGATTTACATTGGGTTTCCCACTAAAGTTTAAATCACATTTGATCTTAGATCTAAATCTAGCTCTTAGATCTTATATAGTCAAATTCCATTTCTTATAATTTTGATATTTAATATTACTTAATTCACTAATTATAGTCTTTAGTTATCTCAAGAATGCCTAGGAATACCATTAATGCAATTTATGAGCTTAATTTAAAAGTTGAATAAAATATTAATATTCTATTACCTCTTCACAATTATTATTATCTTAATGCCAAAATTCTACAATGCCTCCATCCTATGGTTACCTTAAGTTAAGCATGTCTATTGATAATTGAACAATGTTTTTCAAAGCACTGGTTGGCTTAAAATTCCATAATTATCTTTAATCTTGATTATTTAGTATCAGCAATTTCAATTAACAATGTTAAGATAAATTTATAATTCTTGATTCCTAATATTTTTCTAATCAAATTGCCCAAAATTCATCAAATCTCTAAGGTATTCTATTTTTTTGATCTAATGGGTCAATGATATTCTATGGAATATATATTTTCCTAAAACCATGCAGGTCGGTGGCCTGACAGCGCTTGAGCCCAACACTTCTACCTATAGGATCAGGTTAGCGTTGGCCCGACCCAATAATGTCCTTCTTTATCTTAACTCTTTTCCCTGACATCCCATCTCTAAGGCTTTCTTCAAGGTAAAAAGTATAACTCCTACATTATTTCAATCCCTTATCTTAATCCCGAACCATTCCTTATGTATAGATGCACACAATGTCACCAAAAGAATAAGGTTAGGCCTTTGGATCATTGAAGATGTATTCCACCTGACACCTTCTATGTACAGTGAATTCTGGTTAATGTGTTACTCTAAATATATCCTTATGATTGATCTCAATACTTAAATTCAATCCTAAATCATTCAAGTGGCTTATGCAATTGACTAAACCCAAAACCCCATCCCTAGATCCCTGGATCACCGGGATATCCTAAATCTAGGGTTGCAGTGTCTATCTTCTCAAGCTTGACATAATAACTTTTTTTACAAAAAATTTTCTCCATAACCCATATCACAGCTCGATTCTAATCATAACACAATATTGGGACCAAGACCATTCTTGTAAAGCTAAATGACCCATCTCCAGGGTGCTAAAACTCCAAATGCTTACTAAGCCTATTTATGATTAGTGATTCTTATTACCTTATGTCTTTTTGAGGCTATAGAGAGCTAATTAAGCTAAGAATTGCTCCAATAGATCCTCTAGTAGTTTTATATCATCTAGAATTTTCCTAATGTAAATTTAAGTGATTTGGGAGCGCTTGAGTTATTAGCAATGGCATGGAAATCCTTAGAAGGTATAAGGTGTCAGAACTAACTTTACTACTCATAATCCTGACCTCATTCTACACACATTCTGTAAAGACCCACGTAAGTAGTAATATATGAAACTCTTAAATATCGAGGTGCCTTTTCAGATAATGGTGGAGTTTCTAAGAAGAACTCCAAAGTTAAGCGTGCTCATATGGGGAGCACTCCTAGGATGGATGACTTGCTAGGAATTTAACTTCTGAGGGCAAAACTGTGAAGCATTTTAGGCCAAAGCAGACAATATCTTGGTTCGTATGAGTTTGGGCTGCTACAAATGGCATCAGAGCAGGCCATAGGGTGTCAGATATGGCTAAGTGCCATACAGAGTAAAGTACCACTTCATGTGAGCAGCCTCTTAAACTCATGATGGTTAAGGTGCTACATGGTTGTAGGTACCTCTTGAGCCTGTAGGGGACACCTCTAGTCATATCTACCCAATGGATGGTTTTTGGATCAGTTTGTGGATACTGACGAGGATGTCAGTTACTTAAGTTGGGGAGATTGTAAAGACTTACTTAAGCTGTAATATGTGAAAATTTTAAATATCGATGTGCATTTTCAGATAATAGTGGAGTTCCTAATAAGAACTCCAAAGTTAAGCGTGCTCATATGGGAGCACTCCTATGATGGGTGATCTACTGAGAAGTTATCTTCTAAGGAAAAATTGTGAGGCATTTCAGGCTAAAGCGGACAACACCTTGGTGCTTAAGATATTAGGCCATTACATATTCAGTGCAAAATAATTACTGGTGCATTTAGGATTATCCTAAGATTATTCATGTCTATAAAATAATCTCAGTGTGGTTCTATATGGCTCTCATTGTATACTTAAGAAAGGTTATACGTACTAATATAGATTCATATTAATGAATTTATGTCATCATAGATCACATCATTCTAATTTAGACTAATTATAAAAACTAAAGAAAGATTTAATGATTTTCTTCTAATGAAAAGGAACAGGGTATTTAATCTATGCATTCTCAAATATATGAGTTTTAAGCTGTACATATAGATGTATCAATATCCAAGCTTTAAGCAAGAGGGATTGACATTGTCAAAGGATTAGGCATCTTTTGAGCTATGAATGCTCTTGCTGAGACATTGGTTAAGCTCATTCACTACTTAATAGATCTACAAGGCTTCCAAAAGTTAATTTCATAAGCTCAGGTTCTACAAGTGGATGAGTGGAGAAAATAATATGCAGTGTGGGGATCAGGGATTATTAGGAGATCGAGATCGAGAGGCTTCAAGCAGTTGTGGAATCAATCAAAGTAAAAAAGGGAGCTTTAAAAGGTATATATAGGCCTTAGCATGTATTAATAAGTTTCTGGTCTCCTAGTTCACTAGTGTATCCAATTTATGTGTTGGCTAATTCCCAGGCTAAATCGACTTAATTCACCATGAAGGAAATTTTCCCTCAAATCAAAGTTGGAGACATTAGGGGATTGTGGGAGACAGGTCTGACATGCCATTATACAAAGGATTTACTCATATTGAGGCAAGTCGAGGATGATGATCCATACTAGATGATTAAATATGTTTTGTTTGATCAAATCTTGAGGCAAGATCTCATAAATCCATAAATAATTATTGGGAAAATGTTCATCCATTAGATCTTAGATCAGATGGTGCTAAGATTCTGATTCACACCATTTTTTTCTTTGGTCCTTTGGGTTTTGTAGTGGATCTCCCACCTTTTCATGCTCTAATAATTGCAATAATGGCCAGGTGATTAAAATTTTCCTATAGTCTTATTTAAATAAAGATTTCAAATGCATTTTACTTAATGTTTTTCCATTTTAAGTTCAAAAATTATGAAATATTTACACAATATATTTTGATGTGAGGAATCCAAATATGTAATTTATATTGGGGTTTGAGGTCAAAAAGAGTTTCCTAATTTTTTGGGTTGTTTAAATAAAATTAAAATATTCAAAACATTTTCCTTTAAATATTTTCCTTCCAAATTTTTAGGAAAATGCTCTAATGATGCTTAAAGTCTCTTAATGATTTCTTCAAATTTAATTAAGGCAAATAATAATGAAGGGTTATTACAGAGGATTCACTAAAATCATTATAGCACTTCATTCATTGGGAAAAAGTTTAAATAATGAATAGAATATTCAAAAAGTTATAAGGAGAAACCATTTTTCAAGGAGCCTCCAATCTAACTTAACTAGAAACCAGATAACTTAAAACCTACTTTAATAATCTTTGTTAGGTTCTTTTGCAGCTTATAAATAGGTTTTACCATACTATAAAGAAAATGAAGGAAGGTAGAAGGAAAGTAGAAGGAAGACCTAAAGTAAGAATATACATGGCTTAAAATCTACACGAGATTGCAAAACTAATATGAAAGTCAAGGAGTCTCCAAGTAGCAAGAATTTAGAGATTAAGTAAATAAAAGGTTACTAGAGAGTTTAAGAAGCTTCTAAAGTAAATTACCAAAAAAGGAATAATTTAGGCTCTTTAAAGTAAATCTTATTCTAACTCTCTTATTTGTTATGAATGCAATAAGATATAAATTATTAAACTAGAATCTCCTAAGTTAAAGACCAGCAAAATTTGAGGAATCTATGTTAGTTTTGAATCAAAAAGTAGTATAAGAGAAAATTCTTAAGTTGATTTAAGAAAATAAGAAACATGTTCTTTTTCCCATTTGTTTGAATTATAAAGTGATTGAATATGAGTCTAATAGTTATTTAAATTATTTAGCATAATGGAATAGAATAAGGAGAAATCCATCAAATCATTTAGTTATCCCAAGGGATTAAACAATTGTGAGGAACTAAAAATCATTTCACTTATGTGTCATGTATATAGGATAGACTTTAATTCAGTCTGTATGTATTAGTAGTGGTTAAGTGGCAAATCAACCAAAGGATGGACTTGATCAATAAAGGTTAAGGGTTGTAATTAATTGATGCATAAAAAAATTAAACCTCTGTATAACATATTATGACATACTTTACTACCTTCAAGGATTATTCAAATGTTCTTAAGGCTAAGATTGACCCAAAGAATGGCTCGGATGAACTATCAGGCTTCAATCAAAATCAAGATTTATGGTTTATGAAAAGGTTCACTTCATATCTAACCTTTGATTTTTATTGAATTTTTGGACGGATCATACAGGTGTGGTAATCAAAATTAAGTTGTCTGTCCATTTAGTTAACTCTAATTACAAAAATTAAGTCACGGTTCATAAACTTAATTAAACTCATCTAATAAAAGTAATTACTCAAACTAATCTTAAGATAATCCTTAGGGTTCATTAATTAGTATTGAATTAAATTAGAGTAGAATCATTGTGTACATACGAAATTCCCATCTATACTTTTAGTGCTTCCATGGCTTAGCTCGATGAAGAAGAAAGCATTATTAATGATTTGAGTAGAAGTATTTATTCTATCTGTCTCGAGCAATACTCAATTTGGTTTGAATACTTTTATTTTTGCAGTCGTAGGTTTTATTAATGTTAAACCAAAGAAGCGATTGTCAGCCATCATTACACCTTTTTTTTCCAGTGCCTCATAATGTGTCAATCCAATACTAGTGTAATTGTGGCGATCTGTGGCGCCCCACACCTTAATCTACAAGATTAAGCTAAGGGGTGGTGGGCCACTCTGGCTAACCCTTCACTTATTATTGGATTGGATGAAATCCACAATCCACTTAATAAGGGAAGGAGTAAGCACAGAATTAATATAATCAGTCACTATCTACTAAGAACATACAGAGTGCGAAAGCGATTTACAAATGAGAAACATCCAAGCATCACAGTATAAATAACAAAAAATAACTCATAATAAAAGCATAGTAATCCAATCACACAGTCAAGGGTACCTGTATTATTACATCAAATAAAAGTAAAATACACTCATCCTCACTTATAAATAATGAACTAAACAGCTGCTTCTTCCAAGGGCTCCTCCTCCGGATAAGGCTCCACTCCTAACTCTTGATCGTCTAGGGGAAGAGAGTCTGCCATTGTCGGTTTCACAATGTAGGGCCCTAGCCAATAAAAAAGGAAAATCTTGTGTTAGACAATTGTCTAAGTACATTTTAAGCTGATACATTTTATTTATTATGTAATATCACCATTTTACATTCTCTAAGCAACAACTGTATCAAAAATAGGGAGCAGCTAGCAATATAATAAGAAAGGGAACAGCTATAAACAATTATTTATAACTTAAGCAAAAAGGGAGGCTAAGACATGCCTCACATGCAAACTAAATAAGGCAAGCATATATAAATAACTAAACAAGTATTGAAAGAAAATACTACATTTTAAACATATCAGTGATCAAAGGAGATATGCAAATTAAATAATATAACTCAGCAATGATATATATAATAGCAGCAAAGTTCTAACATCCTAATATATATATATATATATATATATATATATATAAGCAGGATAAAGGAATAGCTGGCTGAATAAAAATACTGAAAGGTAAGCAAAACATAAAAACTGAATATATATAAACATCTATGTACTAACTTCCATATAGAAAAGAGGTAATCTAGCCCATTGAATATCAAAAGGATCCTAGTGTCATCAAGGAGACTAGGTGCAAACTATATAACCCTAGTGTCATTCAAGAAGACTAGGCAGATATATAAGGTTTTCTCCTAGTGTCATCAAGGAGACTAGCAAAGAAAACATAATAAATCTTTTCTTAGTGTCAACAAGGAGACTAAGCAAAGAAGATATAAACAAGGTCTTCTCCCAGTGTCAACAAGGAGATTAGGCAAAGAAGATGTGACTGAGAGGCAGCTCTAACACATATAATTATTATCTTTAATCAATCACTTTAATATTTTTACAAGGAATCTAAGGAGTCTCCATATTTTCCTAACATTTTATTTATGCATCAAAGATCTTATATGATATGCTCAAGGAGTTAAGGCACAAAAATACAAGGAATGCGTAGTAACAATCATCAAATAGAAGCAAGGGACTCTACTAAACATAGTGATATCATTTGTTTTTTACTTAACCATTCTAACTATTCTAAGTTACACAAGTTCAGGATCACCATTTTCCTACTATCGAGTGTAACTTAGAAATTCGCCCTTATAAGTTAAAAGGATTAGAACTGATTAGGTTCTAATCTAATTCAATCAAATTACGACTACGAGTTAAATCAATAAGTCATACATCCTAATTTTGTGAATTTGGACGTTCTATCTAAGATCTGATCAAGATTTCCTAAACTATAGATTATGAATTAAACACCACGAGATTGGGCTTAATCACATAATCCAAAAGGACAAGACATAAGATCTAGGTTTCATTTTAATGGTGATTTACTAATTATGGCAAATCCTATTAAGTAATTAAACTTAATAGGATGAATCTCCTATTCTAAATCTAAGGTTAAAAGGCAAAATAATCATAATAAGTTGTAAAATTCTAGAAACTAATAAAACTAAGATTTCATTCATTGAATAACCCCATTATCTAATGAATGAAATCTAACCTAGGATCTAGCCTTAATCTTAAGAAGAACCCTAATGTGAGGTGTTGAAATTTCCTAAGAAAATACTAAGAGGAATTTTAGGGATTTTAACATAATACCTTATTTTTCTTATTTAGATGATTCTAATGTAGTTTTAATATTTGTCTTATTAACTTAGAAGATAATCTAGGAGTTAAAGATGCTTAACCTAAATTTTTTGATTTAGGGCTCCAAATTGGGATTTCTTGCCGTCAAATGATTCCTTATTATCTAACATGAAGATAGACTGCAAGTACACTAAATTTGGATAAGAAATGAGTTATATAGGTCCAAACTAAGGTTTTTGACCTAAGGAGTATTTTGGTAAGTTGTACTTAATGAAATCTAAATTTTTATATAGTTTACTGTTGGTTGATGTTCAATGACTCCATAGAGTCTAAGAATACTAAATTCTGAGAGCTAACGAATTATTTATAGTCATTTGAATTCCTAAAGATAGATTTGGTAATTTTTCTAAGTTAAGAGAGTCAAAGAGGCATAACTCTTTCATTTGGTATTTAAATTTAGTAAACTCAGTAGCTATAGTTTCCTTATATCACACTGAATATTTTGACTAGTGGTAGGCCCAAATAAGACTTCAATTGACCAAGTTATGACCTAATTATGGTTATAGGTATTTTGGTCATTTCTGATTTTTCTAGAGCTTAAAACCTAAATATTTTTTTATATTATTGTAGGCACTAACATTTTAAATTTTGGAATTTGGAGTCCGGATGATAAAGTTATGATCAATTTAATTTTCTGGCCGCTGCGGCGCGCCGCTGCGCGCTGTAGCAGCCAAAAATGTCATTTTTACGCGCTAGGGTGCGCTACAGCGACCCCTATTCGAAACCGGGGCATGGGAGCGCGTTGCAGCGCGTTGGAGCGCACTATAGCGAGCAAAAATTCCATTTTCGGCGCTATGACGCGCTATAGCGGACCCGGATTTAAAACTTGAGGCGATGTAGCGTGCTGGAGTGCGCTGTAGCGGATTTTGCGCTGCAGTGCACTGTAACTGACCCAAAATTGCAACTCGGGGCACTGCAGCGCGCTGTAGCATTAGACGGTGATTTTGCCTGAGCGTAAACAGTAATGGGTCAACTTTCGGGTTCAATTACTCTCAACCTAGAGCACTTCACGTGCGGTGCCATATACCGTTGGAAAGCTCTTTCCAAGACCTTTTTATTGGTACCCAAATCAGCACCAAAAGATTAAGTTACCATTATAGATAGTGGAGTTAAATGACTGGGTATGCAGACTGAAGGAGAAACATATTTGTTTTATCTTCATAAAATTGCAACCTTAGTAAGCTTTAATGAACTCCATAGCTTGAATACAGATTTCTAAGGGTGCAAACTAAGAATAAGAGTGAAATGGGGTAGCCATTGAATACATTCAATGGGGGAAAGGAAGTACCTTAGTGTTGACAATGACAAATTTTCTAGGAGAGGCTTGAGAGCTTGAGAGGTCCTTTCTTCTTCTCCTTCAGCATCTAGCAAGAAAAAGAATGGGCTAAGGCTTTCTCCAACAGTAGGTACAGCAATAATGGGAAGTAGGGGGAGAGCTTCAGCTGGCCAAAATGAGGGGGTGGAGAGTTTGAGAGCCAAAGGCTCTCTTAATAGGGGAGATGATAGCCAATAGATGGGATAGGGGAAGGGCTGGCAGGAGATAGGGGACAACTAGGCTGAGCATAGCAGAGGGCTGAAGGGAAAGGGGGCTCAATCAGATTTGGGTGGTTGTGGGTCCCACCCAGCCAATGAAGAGGGAAGAAGACAAAGATTAGAGTTTAGGAGATTAATTTAATAAATCTCAAAAATCATATTTAAAAACGGTTCTCCGAAAAATCCCAAAAATTCACCTTAAGCTAATTTTTGGGTGAGGAATGAAATGGCGAAATTGGATTTTGATTTCGATGACAAATTATTTTTCTTATTTTTTAATTAATTTAAATATATTAAAATATTCAAGAAAATTAAACGTTCTCCGAAAAATCTCAAAATCACACCATTGGCTAATTTGAGGGTGAGGATCGCAACGGTGAAGTCAGATTTTAATTCAGACGAGTATTTAATTTTCATATTTTTCGGGGTATTTAAATATTATTAAAATATTCGTCGAAATTTTGACGTCTTCCGAATGACTTGAAAACGTCACCCCTAGCTAATTTTGGGGCAATGAGCGTAATGGCGAAGTCCGTTTTTCGATCGGAGGTCAATTTAAATCAGTCAATTTTCAGGATTTTCCAAAAATCAGGATTTGATCTATTTGACCCCGGATTCAAACTTGGTCTTAGTGAATGATTCATAATGACTTGATTAACACTTAGAATCAAGATTATGATGGAGATTAGTTCTAATTGATAAGGGTAACAACTTGGGTTGCTACACGATCTGCTACTGGGTCAGCATAGCTAATCCAACTTTAGGCGCTCACTCCTCAAGATCATATCAGAGTTTAGTATAACAGTGTATTTTGGGCGTATACAATTCACACTTCCACATTCATTGCAACATTCAAAAATATTAGAATAATAAAAGAAATATATTCATTACAAAGATAATAATTATTTTACAAAATCTGTTACACACTAAGCAAAAATTTAAAACTTTAAGAAAATTAATATCTAAATTACTCCATCATGTATTAGCTTATCCTCAAAGGCTTGATACAAAGATAGTTCTTGAACTACCATATATAATAGAAATAAAAATTGTAGAAATTAGAAAATATATACATATATAGAAGAATAAAATTAAGAGAAACAAAAGTTACAAAAATTAGAAAATATATACATATATAAGAAAATGATAAAAATAAAAGTTATAGACATTAGGAAATATATACATATATAGAAACAAAAAGAAAATGATAGAAATAAAAGTTGCATAAATTAAAAAATATATACATATATAGAAAAAAAGGAAAAATGACAGAAATAAAAGTTGCATAAATTAAGAAATATATACATATATAGAAAAAAAATTGCAAAAATTAGGAAATATAAACATATATAGAAAAAAAAATGACAAAAATGAAAGTTGTAGAGATTATGAAATATATACAAATATAAAATAAATGAAAATTACAAAAATTAGTAGATATATATATATATATATATATATATATATATATATATATATATAGAAAAGAAAAATTATAGAAATAAAAATTGCAAAAATTAGAAAATATATACATATATAGAAAAAAAGAAAAATGACAGAAATAAAAATTGCAGAAATTAGGAGATCTGTTCATATATATGAAAAAAAAGAAAAAAATGACAGAAATGAAAGTTGTAGAAATTATGAAATATATATATATATATATAGAAAAAAAATAACTAAAATGAAAGTTGCTAAAATTAGGATATATATATATATACATATAGAAAAAAGAAAATGATGGAAATAAAAGTTATAGAAATTAATAAATATATACCTATATAAAAAAGGAAATTATTAAAAAAAAAATATAATATTAATAGTAATAATAATAATAATAATAATAATAATATATATTATTATTATTATTATTATTATTATTATTATTATTATTATTATTAAGAGATGAAGAAGAAAAGAATAGAAAATTTCCCTCTCTTTCTCATTTTTTATCCTATATTGGTGTTGATGAGGCCTTACTAGAGGTCGATAGGGGAAACTAGTAATGAATAAGGAAGAAGAGGGGAGACAGGGGGAGAAGAGAGGTGGGGAAGATGAGGGGAAGTGAGGGGTGTGGGTGTATCTATAAACTTTTTTTCTTATTAATTAATTTATTAAATAAATTTACTCTCTCCTTCATTATTTAGATGTAAACAAGTTTGTCATCTTTTTCATAAATATTTTAAGTATTCAATTTGGCTTTCTCTTATTCCTTTTTATCGCTTCTTTCTCTATCCTCTTTCTCACTCCTCTTTCTCTCTACTTTTTCTCTCTTCCATTTTTTTCCAAAAAATAACAAAGCTTGACATGGAGGTGTATCTTAATAATAAAAATACACTCGTGCAAATTTTTTTCATTTTTTAATTACTTTCTGAAGATAAAAGCTTCAAATAGTAATTATGGTCAATACAGAGCTCTAAATTCAACAAAATGTTTTTTGTAGCTTTTTATAATATTCTTAATCTAACGACACTAAAATTACTAAATGTGAACTTATATTTAATTTTATCAATTTACTGAATTTAAATAATTCAAAAATTAATTCAAGAGTATTTGTTATCCAAATTACTCTCAAATTTGGGCATTACGATTACAAAAAATACTTTATCTCTTAGTATTTTTAGTTTTCCTTAATTTTAAAGTCACTCAGGATTTTGATTTTTGAGTTGGGTTTAATCCTAATTATCATAGTAAAGACTTGGGTCATTACAGACTCTCTCTATTTAAAAATAATGTCATCCTTGACATCATGCAAATAAAACTAATTTATGGGTGAGAATAATACCTGACATATTGAATAGTTTTGAGTAATTATTCCTCATTGAGTCTTCTCTTTCTCAAGTGACTTCTTCTTTTGATTAATTCTTCTATTGTACTCTTACCATTGGGATGTGGTGACTCTGCAATTTTTTATTATCTAAACCCAATATTTTGAGTGGTTCTTTTTGTAAGTTAGATCAGGTTGGAGGTTGATTTAAGGGACATACACTTGCTGGAATGATTTCTGTAGACACCTTCGTAATGAAGAAACATGGAATACATTGTGTACGATAGAAAAATTGTCCTGTAGTTTAAGCTTATAAGTGATGTCTCCAATTTTGATGATTATTTTGAAGGGTCCAATGTATCTTGGACTAAACTTCCCTGCTATGCCAAACCTATGAACTCCTCTTATTCAGCTTACCTTTAGATAGACATAATCTCCTGCTTGAAATTCTAGCATTCGATGTTTTGCATCATGATACTTTTTTTGTCAATCTTGAGTTGTAGCAATCCAGCTCTTTATCAAATGAATTTTCTCATTAGTCTCCTCAACTAGATCACCTTAACTATGAAGCAATGTGCTTGGTTGCTTATCCCATTTTGTTGGTGTATGTTTGGGTTACTAATACTTAGCATTAGGGTTAGATTCTAGGGATGTTACACATCGCCAGGTTGAACCTCTTCACACAAAATTTGTGCATAACAACATCTATACTTTCAAAAAAGGATATGCTAATGTGGTCACAAATGCTTCGGATATTTATTTTAATGGTGATTATGTCTTGAACACATACATAAGTATATATACAAACATATTCTTAAACATGCCATGAACATGCGCATATACATACACACACATACACATACATATTGTTCTCTTCATCCATGCTCTGTACAATTATTACATAGCTTGCTCTTATGCAAGCACCTTTGAATCACTAATATCAATGACTTCTTGAGCTCTCACATTGCTTGCCTCAGTATCATCTGCCATCATTGTTGCTGACATAACAATTTCAATATTTGGCATCACAGAAGGATCTTCTGGCATGGCATCCTTGTATTTGCAGTAGAGCACCATCTACACGATACCCAGCACAAACCCAATAATGTTTGGCATCTATTTTGATAAGATAAAAAAAATCAATTAATTAATAATCAGGTTAAGTAACTGTTATTTTTTTGTTTTTTCTGCACAATATAGTTTTATTCATGCCAAAAATTGAGTGTAGCACCATTATGTCCATCTTAATGCTATGTTTGCCCAATAAATTTTCACTTAAATCTGTGCCACATTTCATGTTTATAATTAAGTAAATATATAGTAGAGTTATTATAAAATATAATTAGTAAATCACATATATTTACTTTCTTATATAATGTCCAAATACCCAAGTAATCGATATTTCATGAGTTAAAATAATTTTATTTTCCATGTGTGATAATTCAACATGGTATCTGAGAAACTGTCACTCAGCCTCCTCTCCATTTGATGAATTACTTGGGTATAAATAGCTTCTTTCTCAATATATTTTAAACCTTCATATGCTTAATATGTTCCCCTAGGGGTGATCTTAGTTATCTTTCATTCTTAGTTATTGCAAGCAATCTTTCCTCCTTTTTTTTAGAATAGTGATCACAAATATTTTTCTAGCTGTAAATGCTAGGTTGGTCTTTGCCATTGTGCTTCCATTGATTGTCTCCCTGTTGTCCACCAATACTACTATAATGTATGAAACTTTTGTGCTTAAGAATCCTAATAAATTTGTTGCAGTTTCACAAGCTAATATTGCAACCCTTCCAATGCATTCTCAACCCCTAAAGTTTGATCACATTGCCAACACTTTCAGCAAATACAGTTGTCCTCCATCCATATGCATACAAACTCAATTTTTTTTACAATATCATTTGATTGATTCATACACTTATCTTCCTCAATGTTGTGGTCACGAAATATGTGAGCATGGTTGTGTTGTGCAAAATTTATCACCCAAGTGATTTAAGATTTCATAACATTTGGGGTGAGCATGAGCAAGATTGAATGAAGAAGACAAACATGTAACAAATGAAGATTAAAATTTACATGAAAAATACCATGTAAGAAAAAACCATATAACTTTACCACAAAGAATTCATAATGATATGGTAGAAGAATAAAAATAAACACAATCCTTTCATACACCATACATTCTTCTCCAAACCCATGCTAACCTTGATTATTTATAGTCCTTGGGTATGGAACACCCTTACATAAATGACAATGAAAGCAAATGACCATATTTGGGAGGTCAAAATATCCTTTTTTGTTATATTTAGGTGTCACAAGAATTTTTTCTATAAATAACCATAAATGCAACCTGCAATTTCAAGGAAGAATTTTTTCTATAAATAACCATAAATGCAACCTGCAATTTCAAGTAGTTCTAACATTTCTTTTGTGTACTTCAAGTTTTTTCTAGAATTTCATCCATAAAGCACCATTCTTCCTTATTTTCTACATGCCCTTTTTTACACTAGGTGCTGCTAATGAGTTTCTTTACTCACTCCTTCTAAGAATTTAAAAGACATCTTAGGCTCAAACATTAGATCTTGAGGCACAACCAACCTCACAAACCCTCCTCTTCAATTTTGTTATAACCATTGAACTCTTAATCAATAGAGAGCTTGATTTGCCTATGTTGTTTGATCACTGGATCTTCAAATAAGAGAGATTTAAGCCTCTCTTGACTTGTGCCCCATCAATCAATACGTCTCTTATAAGGTCAAACATATCACTTATAGAGATCCTTTCTAACTCCACTGCACAGTCACTAATGCACCCTTGGTCTCCTTCTAAGAGTCCTCCATAAATGTTGTCATGTATCAAGTTTATGCTAGTTAGCTAGCAAATATTAATTTCTTCTTCAAGCTAGGAGCATGCTATACATCCTTTAGTTGCATCCTTGATCCATTCAGCAATCTGATGCAAACCTCTCCTTGCCCTACAACAATGTATGTTGTGTTATCTCTAAGACTCATGCTCTTCAAATTATTTGCTTGTAAGATTTAAATATATCTTTGGTTGGGATGGTCGGATGACATGATGCTCTAGTATCTACTTGTCAACACTCAGTATGAATAGGTATAGTTCAATGCACATTAAGATCTACAAGTGTGATGTTTACTTTTCCATCTCTTGCTTAAAGCATGCCTCTAATTTTCTTGGCGGCAACAAAATCCTCCATTATATTTCCCTTTGCTTCATTTCCAACACATAACCTTATTAATGACTTCCCTATCTTAACATGGTTTAAGCCCTACTTATTATTTTTGACAATTAAGGTGAATGTAATTGCCTCTCCACTGGTTCTTATATGTACCCCCTTATCTAGAATGGTTTCAAAAATATTATCAAAATTCAGTGTTGTGCTTCTAAATTAATTTCTCATTACTTCTACAATGCCATTTTTTGCTATCAGGCAATGAAGATGAAGATGGAGTTTTTACCTCATCATCAAACTTGATGTAAATTGAACTCATATGGTTAGTTAAGGTGTCAAAGCCATCAAGTGCTCTGTCACAGAATATTCTTCTATCATTTTTGTATCAACTTTTTCATTAAAGATACCTTATTAAAAGTTGATGGTTCATAAATTCAACCACGATCTTCTCGTTAACAATGTTGAAAGCCATCAATGAGGACATAGAGTCTCACCAAGTTTAATGCATTTTTGTTGAATTCCCTCAAATATTCATTGCTCATATCTTATGGCATCTTCTCCATGCCTTTTAGTAGCATGTTTAACTTATTCAGATAAGCAGATCTTAGATTTGGATCCTCCATAGTTCAGACTTTGTGCTGTTGAACCTCTTAATTTTATATATCTCATTATCTATATAACTTCCACTTGAATACAAATTGCTAGAAAAATTCATCACCAAGGTGATTGAATGGTTTTTCACACTTGAGGTAACAATGATCAAGGTCAAATAATAAAAAAGAAACCTCTATGAAAAACCATAACACATACAAACAAAGTCAAGTTTTCTATGAAAAACATAATAAAAAAAACTGTAAGGCCACCCTATAAGCTTTCACGATGCTATGAAAGAAGAATACAAATAAACACACTCTATGCATACACCACACATTCTTCTCAAGATCCCATGCAAATCATGATTATTTATAGGCCATGGGTATGTAACACCCTCACATAAATGACTATGAAAGAAAATGATTGTATTTGGGAGTTTAAAACATACCATTATATTTTCTCTATAAACTTTAGGAGTTTACTACATAAATATTCGTAAATGCAACTTGCAATTTTTAAAAGTTTTAAACATCCTTTTAAATGCATCTTAAATTTTTGAGGGTTTCATCCATAACCCATCTTAAATGCAACTAAAGATTTCTCAGAGCACTCGAGTCTCCACCCTGCATATTAGGATATTATTGGAGCACCATAATATATTAAATATGTAATCAAGCATACCATTTTATGCTCTAACTCTATTAACATCGCCAAGTTTTGCACATCGCTCTTAAAAATAAACAATAAGTGAGTCTTAGTATAGTTGATGATCTTTTGGTACTTAGATTCCAGTGCTACATATCCCGCAGCTACAAATTTTCAAAATTTGCACACATGTGAAAGATACCAAGGAACAAACAATGTTCAAATTGGAGATGACATATGAATGCAAATTATACACATTGGTACATCAACTCTTCATTCTCCTTGTCAACGCTTTATCATCAATGATATTCTTCATGTTCCACCATTTCTTAAGAATATAATCTCTATTGACTTATTCAGGATAGAAATTACTTTGCTAATTTTATTGCCCATTTACTACAAGAAAACCTCGATTAAAGGCTTTATTAATTTTCTTGTATAAGCCTTCTAAAAGCTCGTCAATGGATTCTCTCAACCATCACTAACACCACCTTTCATTGGCATGACTATCTAGGTCCTCGTCACATTGATGTTCATTGTTGTTTCCTCAAGCAACTCCAAATGCTTTGCTTTAAGCCATGAATTTTTTGCTTACCATGCCGCCATTAGGCTAAACATCGTTGTATTCATATTGCGTTAGCAAAAACAAAAGTTTATAGCATTTTTTATTTATTGTATGACGAGGTTCAGCTTTTGTTACTTCAACATTAGGCTATATAAACAATATTATTTGTATTGATGCTACTCTATATTTTCTTATTTATATCCATTGCGTTGTAAATTTGGCTCTATTTCTACATTTAGAAAATTTAAAAAACTAAGAAACCCTAGATTTTTTTGTCATATCTTTATAATCATATGGCAATGATGAATTTCATTTATCTACTCCTTTCTTGAGCAATTTGGCATACAACACCATTTCTCAAATTGTATACTAGATGTAAACACTACCACATTGCTGAATTGGGTAATAGCCTTCTTATTAAAGTTCATTTAGCACTTGGATTTTTTATTTGTGTTTGTTAAACCAGAACCTCATGATAAACTATCTACCAACAAAAATACTCAATCATCAAACTCCTTACATGTAACAACTCAGGTTGTTACCTTAGTCAATTATGACTAATCTTAGTCTTAAATATAATCATAAGTACTATTTAGGTCAATTGGAGTCAACCTCTAAGACCTAATCCAAATCAGGAGTCAAATGGATCGAATTCTGATTTCTGGAAAGATCCAGAAACCCTAAAATCTGACCTACTTAAATTGATCTCCGATCGAAAAACGAACTTCGCCATTACGCTCATTGACCCCAAATTAGCTAGGGGTGAAGTTTTCATGTCAATCGAAAGTCATCGAAATTTCGACGAATATTTTAATAATATTTAAATACCCCACAAATCGAAAAATCAAAATACTCGTCGGATCGAAAATGCGACCTCACCGTTACGTTCCTCGCCTCTCAAATAGCTAGAAAAACATATTCGAAAATTTTTGAAAAAAAATTATTATTACTTAACGGCGCCGTCTGCTGCACCGTTAATTTACTGCGTTGCCGTCAGACCGCCGTTTAATCAAACGGCGGTATCAGACCGTTCGATCGAAACAAATCGAACGGTCCGGTGCTTTCGTCCTCGGCCCCGTCGCCCGATATGCCGCGTGTTGTAACGCTGCGGTGCTCAGCCAACCATCGCACGCCTTCCTCCTCTACGGGTCCGCCGACTCGAACCATTAAGAAGCCTACTGCAACCTCGGTCGCGTCACTCGGCTGGAACCAGTGGACTCGTGAGCCCGAAGCACTCGACGCGCCCCCCTCCCTTCCTTCTCCCTTAGCCGTTGGATTCAGGTACCCCATTCCTCCAAACCATACATTTGATTTCCACTTTCCAGTTTCGCTTAGTGATTGCAATGTTTCGATTACCCTATCACCATGCCCGATAGGAGAAACAACGATTCGATCGAAGCAATTCGATCGAATGTCCACAGTGGAATTAGTTAGGGATCATGCCGCCGAGACCTCTAGATTAGGGTTTAGATCTTCGACTCACCCCGACCACCTTACCGGTCCCTTGGACCATGGTTGTGAAGGTCTCACCGAGACCTTCACATCGCCGTGCGGTTCGAGCCCCGCCGACGACGGGAGCGCCGTTAGGAGGATGCCCTAGCTGCGGTCGAAGCGAAGCCTCGCGGGGCTTTCGGGCCGGGTCGGGTCGACCCGGGCCCGCCCAGAGCCGCACGCGCTGGTCGCGTGTGGGCTCTAAGTCCGGAGTGTGGGGCCCGCACCTGCGCGGCCCGCGTCAGCTGACGCGCGCCTGTGGGACCCACGCGCAGGCCTTCGGCCTGTCTGCACCCGCCACGCGTCCCCGCGGGCCCCGCCTGTCCCCCTGCCGGCCAGTCTGGCAGACACGTGTCCTCCTGGGTCCCACCACATCATTACCTGCAGGAATATTTGAATATTATATATATATATATATATATATATATAATAATTATTATATATATGTATAGTTAATTAAAACAGAAGTATTATTCTAAATTAAATTACTAATAATTATAGTTAATAGACAAGTTAGTTATAATAACTAAATTTAGTAAAAGAATTTAATTAAAAGTATTATGTTAAGATTTATTAGCTTAGGATATTAATATAGATTAGTTAATCAAAATCTTATATAATCAGTAAACATTAAATGAATTAAATTGAATAGTAATTGAATATTATTAAAGAGAACAATTAATAAATTATCTTAATTATTAATTAAATTAAACTAATGGGTTAGTTTAATCAAATGCTAAACAGTTATATAGGTTAAATTATTTTACATATTAATGTGAGCAGAAACTTTAAGATATAATTATAATATTATTAAATTTTGTTAGCAGAATTAGTCAATGTTAATTAAGAATTAATTAAGGGTAATAGAGGGATTAGCAAATTTAAATAATATTATATTAAGTAATTGATTAAGATATCATAATAACTAAATAGTAAATAGTAATTCAAATCAGCTTAATTAACTAATATTTAATTATTTCTTAAATGGTAGTTAGTTAATACTAATAAAACAGTAAATATAATTGAAATTAGTTAGGATTAACTTTATTAAACAATGACATTAATTAATTAAATTTGATTAAGGGTGACTTAATTGCTCTTAAATAATAATAATTGGTTAATTAATAATTTAATTAATTAATTAATTAATAAATATAGAAAAACATTTAAATGAATAGTAAATTAATTCAATTTGAATAATAAATAGTAAAATAATACAAATTGTATTTTTAAATAGTAAAACTTAAACGTTTAATAACTTTTGTAAGATAATCCAAACATAGCCAATATAGGTCTCAAAATACTCAAAAAAATAAATAGAATCAAATGGCATAATGTAAAAATTAATTTCGGGGTACGCATAACGATGTAACATTTTATGACCTCTTTAGGACCCCATAACTTTCGACCTGGTTGACCAAACATAGTCAATATGGGTCTTAAAATGCTCAGGAGAGCGGCCCCATCACTGTGGTAGTATTAGTTTTCCTATTTGGACATCAGGACAAAAAAGTCAACCCTAGAACTCAGAGTTAACTTTAGTGAAAAATGACCAAAATGCCCTTAGAATTCAAATGACCATAACTTGGTCAAATCAACTCCAAATTCAAAAATTCAAGATGCTCACTAGTTTAGAATTTTAATGTCACCAATAAACTGAAAAAATTTTTAGGATATGAACCTTAGAAATTAGGAAAATGACCAAAATACCTCCTGGCCTTATTTTGGTCATAACTTGACCATTTGAAGTCCAAATTGGACATACTTACTGTCTATCTTCAAGTTAGACAGTAAGGAATTAGTTGGAATTAAGAAAATTCAATTTTGACTCTTAAGTCAAAAGTTGACATTTAGACCCTTAAAATAGGGGCAAAATAGTCATTTTGCCATAAGATTGGGCTAAGTACTCTTGACCTTTAATTAACATTTCAAAGCATTAAAACCAATGTTATAATCATATTAGAGACATTTAAGTGAGTAAAATCAACTATTAGGTTAGATTCTAGGATTTCCCTAAGTCTTTAACACTACACCTTAAGGACCTTTCCTAAGGCTAGGACTAGATCATAGGGTTGATTTCATTCATTGAAAAATAGAGTTTTTCAATGAATGAATCTTTGGTTTTATTAGTTTATAGACTTTTCTTTTATTTTACAACTTGTTTTGATTATTTTGTCTATTAACTTTAGTTTTAGGATAGGAGATTTATCCTATTAAGTTTGATTACTTAATAGGATTGGCATTAACTAGTAGATCACTTATAGAATAGAACTTAGAACTTAGTCTTACCCATCTTGGATTATGTGATTAAAACCTAAATCTCATAGTGTTTAATACATAATCTATAGGTTTAGAAGATCTTGATCAAATCTTAGATAGAACGTCTAAATTCACAAAATTAGGATGTATAATTTATTGATTTAACTCATAGTCATCTATCTAATTGAACTAGATTAGAACTTGATCAGTTCTAATCCTTCTTAACTTATAAGGATGAATTTCTAAGTTACACTCGATAGTAGGAAAATGGTGATCCTGAACTTGTGTAACTTGGAATAGTTAGAATGGTTAAAGTAGAAAACAAATAATATCACCACGTTTAGTAGAGTCCCTTGCTTCTATTTGATATTTTATTACTACGCATTCCTTGTATTTTTGTGCCATATTTCCTTGAGCATATCATATATGATCTTTGATGCATAAATAAAATGTTAGGAAAATATGGAGACTCCTTATATTCCTTATGAAAATATTAAAGTGATTAATGAAAAGATAATAATTATATGTGTTTGAGCTGCCTCTTAGTTATGTCCTGATTGCCTAGTCATCTTATGACACTAGGGGAAGGACTTTGCTTTGTTGTGTGCCTATTGCCTAGTCTCCTTGATGATACTAGGGGTACACCGTTGGTGCCTTAGCCGTACTAGTGCTAAGATCCTTCGATTATACCATTGGTGCCTTAGCCATATTGGTGCTAAGATCCTTCAGCTTTTCCGGTGGGCAAGATTGTACACTGATGTTTATATATATGCAGTTTGATGTTTTGGTTACTTTTTAACATTTTTATTCAGTCAGCTATTTCTTTATATTACTTATATATTTTAGGATGCTGGAACTTTGCTGCTATTATATGTATCACTGCTGAGTTATGTTATTTTTAATTTGCATGTATCTTTTGATCACCAGCATATTTAGGATGTAGTATTTCTCTTACAGTACTTGTTTGATTATCTATATTTATGCCTTATCTTGTTTAGCTTGTATTTGAGGCATATCTTAGCCTCTCTTTTTCCTTAAGTTATAAATGATTATTTATAGCTTTTCCTTCATTTTTAACATTGCTAATTGCTCCTATATCTGTATGGTTATTACTTAGAAATGGTAAAATGGTGATATTACAAAACACATATAAAACTATCAGCTTAAAATATACTTAGACAATTGTCTAACACAAGATTTTTTTTTCGCTGGGGCCCTACATTGTGAAACTGACAATGGCAGATTCTCTTCAGTTGGACGATCAGGATCTTGGTGTGGAGCCATATCCAGAGGAGGAGCCTGTGGAAGAAGCAGCTGTTTAAATTTCCTTTCTAAGTGAGAATAAGCGCATTTTTCCTTCATTATTTAAACTTAAATTGATGTAATAATCCAGGTACTCGTGACTGTGTATTTGGATTCTATGCTTATATTCTGAGATATATTTCATTATATTTATGTTGTGATGCTTGGATGTTTCTTATTGTAAATTACTTCCGCACTCTGTATGAATTCTTATTAAGTGACTGAATATTTGATTCTATGCTTACTCCTTCCCTTCCCTTATTAGGTGGATTGTGGATTTCATCCTAATTTAATAATAAGTGAAGGGTTAGCTAGAGTGACACACCACCCCTTAGCTTAATCTTGTGGATTAAGGGGTGGGGCACCATATTACATAAGACTCTACATTCTTATACAGATTACATATTACATAAATTTATATGCCCATGCATACAACTAGCTATGTCTTTACACATAAACTAACCTTGAATGTTGGTCCAAATAGCACCTTATATTAGGATAAAATCTTAGGCATCATGCTTATATTTACTATGATCTGGAATAAAAAAGTCAATGCTTATCAAGATGTGCCAACTTTAATGAAATAAAATTTCTTGCAAATACTTCCTCCACAATTGACCCAATTTCCCTTATCCTCATTTGTGTTCATAAGAATACCAACACACCTCTCACTAACCTCATCCTCTAACAACCCAAAAATTCACATATCACTACAGCTACCTTGCCCTTACCCACAATTCCTTCTAACCTACCCCTTCACCATAAATTTCAACTAATCTTCTAATGATTATTTCCCTTAAATTAACATTTCTACCAGCAGCTACCCAACCTACCCTTACCATCAACTTTCACCTCATGATAACCTGCTCACACACCAATTTATTAAGACAAAAATTCTAAATTGCAAAATACCATCTTGATAACCAAATTGACAATCCTTTACCACCTGCAATAACTAGATTCAAACTTTCAAATGTGAACATTGGCAAGATACCATGGCAGAAGAACTACATGCTATTACAAAATTTTATTTGAATGGTAGTTCCTTACACCTATAACCAAACATAATTACTTGCAATAGGCTTTTTGCTATAAATATAATCTTAATGGAATAATCTCTTATTATTAAACAAGGTTGTTCACTTAAAGATTTGATGAAAAGTATGAACTTGATTACAACAAGACATCTTATTAAACCCACAACCAATCATCATGTTCTCACCATTACAATCACTTAAAATTGGTTTGTCAAGGAACTCAATTATAGTAATGCTTCCCTACATGGTAATATCTAATAAATCATCTATATGTAACAACAACTAACCTTCATTGATTCACAACATCCGCTCCATTTATACTACCTCAACGGAGCTTTGTAAGGGCTCGAATAGTCACATCGTGCTTGGTTTTACAAATTCTAGCATCTCTCCACCATTAGATTGTGCAAATAAAACTTGATCCCTCTCTCTTCATATATCATAAATACCATACTACTTTGCATATGCTCATTTATGTGGATGGTGTCATCTTCACTGAAAAAATCTCACATTTACCCTAGTTCCATGAACAATTCATCCTCTTAATTCTCCCTCAAACATTTTGGTGACCCACTTCATTTCTTAGGAGTAATAGTCACATAAGTTTTCACAATTTTTTTCATTTTCAGCATTCCTACATTCATCAGTTGTTAGCTAAAACTGACATGGATGAGTGCGAACATTGTACAACCCTAAGGACCTCCTCAACCAAACTACCAACATCTATGGGCTCCCTATTTCATATGTTACTCCTTGAAATCGTGTTGATGGTGCTTTACAATACTTCAAATCTGACAAGATCTTAACTTTGCATCAACAAACTATCTCAATTGTAGCAATCACCGAAGATCAATTGTTTGTTCAATGTTAAGAGACTTCTTAGACATCTAAAATATAAAATAAACTTTGCCACATGGCTTTAACCAACTTGCAATATGACTTACAAGGCTACTGTGATGATAACCAAGCTGATTGCCTAGATGATAGATGATCTACTATAGGTTATATCATCATGTTTGGATTATCCTTGATCTCCTGGTCTTCAATGAAGCAACCCACAGTTGCGCACTCAAGCACTGAAGTTGAATTCAAAGTCACCACAACTACTGTAAGTGAAATACATTGGTTACTTTTTTCTTGGAAGAACATGGAATCAAATTATCAACAACTACTAAAATTTTGTGTGAACAGTAAAACTACCTATTTCACATGTAACCCAATTTTCCATTCTCGAATGAATCATGTGCAAGTGGATCTTTGTTTTGCTCAAGAACCATTTACCAACCATGATCTACAAGTTCTATAGAATCCTACCGCTCACAAACTGACGTACGCCTCAAATTATCAGCAACCGCTCAATTCACAATGTTTTAATCAACTCAAAAGCAAATTTGTTGCGATTACACGGCCTCAAACAAAAAGGGCATATTAGAGCTATTATATAATATTATTATTAAATCCTAGCCGTTCATCATATGCATGTACTACTTACCCACGTAATCTACAAATACCCATGCATCCTCCTCACCTACCATGAACTAAATCAAACCAGTTATGTATTTATGCAATATTCCAACAATATAAACTTAATACGAATACGGCTTCACAAATATAAGAGATAAATTCGAAGCAAGGCAATATGACATATGCCATTTAATAATCACAAATGAAAGTAATTTATACCGCTACAGATTTATCCTTCGACAGAACACCGTAGCATAGCCAAATGGCTGCGCTGATAGTCAAGCAAACGGTCAACTTGATCGGGACGAACTCCACGCTTTTTGTACGAATAACTGACCACTGTTGTCCGAAGCAACGTATTTTAGTTAATAAGCAAATTAGCCAACATATATTATATATAAATAAACCATCATAATACTCAAATATATTCATACTAATTACCGTGGTGCTCAGAGGAGCAGCAAAGACGATAGCAGAGAAGCCATCGCAGATCCATCCAACCACGATCAAACGCTTGTGGCCACGACAGAGGAGCAGAGTGCTGGTCAGAACCATCCCAAACACCGTGATGCTGAGAAAGACAAATATCCGAACGGTGAATAGCTATAAATAATTAAACACGTTAATGGCCACTAAACACATATTAGTGCTAATCAAATAATTAAACTCTAGTAATTTATACCTTAGCTTTGAATGGAGCATAACTAAGATAAACAACTATGTATACAGATTCTATGATAAAACCCAAAGAGTTGATTATGATGAGGAGGTAAGAGTGGGACTTCAGCATAACATAGTATATCCAGAGCATGCTGCAGAAGAGAGCCACAACACAGGGTACCGAATGGAATCCTTGGGTTGATTTCTTCTTATAGACTCTGTAAAACGTAGTCCTGGATGCATTGGTTCATTATCTGGTTAGAGTGTTTATTTAAATCAATAAAGCAAGTAATTATTTTATGATTAATATGATGATGCTTTGGAAAATAAAGTAGGCCGGAGTTTCAGACTTGTAAGATAGAATGACATGATGAACTTTGGCTAATTATAGCTGATATTACCATATTTAACTAAAAGTGTCTTTGGCATAAGGAGATAGTTTAGGTGCTTACATCGGGGCAATGGAGACCAAGGAGGAAAAGAAGTTGCCTGCGAAGGAACGCCATTTAACTCGAATTAGTTTGTAAAACAGAGTAATTAACTGCCAATAAAGCTACTTCTTGTTATGCCATTTTTGATGCTGTTTATAGCAAAATTGTCTAATTGTTCAAGAGAAGTAGCTTACTCTCTTCTTTAGTTTGATTATTTCCATTAATTCGATATATGCAAATCTAAAATAAGAATAATTTTCTTTATTGATCGTAATACTGCCTGGATGCTTACTTGAGACATTTATATAAATCATTTTCAAATCCGTTCTTATTAGCAAAGATATATATACATACCTTACTAGTAAGGGGTTAATAGAATTCAAATATGATTATGTGTTTCAAACAGGCATCTAAGTCGTGTATAAATGGAGGTTGGCGTTAAATTTTATATAGCATTATTATAATATTCATAAATAATAGAGTTTTTTTAGAGAGAAAAAGCAAAAAGCTAGGAGCAAGAAGAGAGATACCAAGAATTCCGAAGGCCAGGCTTAAAGAGTGTTCTGCTACCATGTTTAAAGGAGAGCTATGCCTAGTGAATGAGTAGGAAAGCAAATGGAGCAGGCTGGCTTTTCATAGGAATGGAAGTGGAACAATAAAAGCTATGCAGCTTTCCTTTATTTGAATGAAGTAGTAGAGTATTACCAAAATGTTTTCTTTTTCTGCATTTTCTGTGATTCCCTTCCATCTTTTCTAGCAAATTAGTATATAACGTTTTGTTCTTGCATTTCTGCTATACGTTGCCTCTGACAAATGGTCTTACCTGGCAAATGGTCTTACCTCTTCTATCGTTTCCTCCGTTATCTGAAAAATTATGTTAGTTATAATGAGAGTGGGTTAGCTCAGTATGTTCTTGCACTTAATAAGAACTTCTTTCCCACCAAAAAGAAGCAATATGTATGGCATGTATGTGTTGAGAATGCCGCCGAGGAACGTTCGCCTTCACCAAGGCTGAATATTTCATTGAAGCACACGAGCATCAATGTGAAAACAACCAAAAGCATGTACGATTTTACGTGATTTTATGAGATCACCTATGTCCATAAATAGAGGCCGAGAGGATAAGATTTCACTATGTGACCAAATTATGCCTTAGCTGCTAGACCCTAAAAAGGCTCTGGCAACCAAATGTGGCTCTTACAATTCTTCTCAAGGCATTAATAATTGTAGCTACACTTCCACAAGTTTCTAAAAATAACTCTTAAATTAAATTTGAGTCAAACGTAACTCTTGAATTAACCCAAATAGGGTTTCATGCATCATTCTATGATTTTGCACTATCTAACTGGGCTCAAAATAGGGCGTTGGGTGTGCCCAAATGGCCAGTATCAGATAAAATTCCCCAAAAACCAATAGACCCATGCCCTTAGGTCGGCTCCAATCCAACCACGCTTAGGCATGCCTATCTTAGGCCAAAAACTCTGCAAATGTTCACCTCCTTGTGAACCTGCTAACCCCGATGAGCTCCAACTCCAGCACCTAGCGCTATAGTCGGTGTGACTTGACGTTCGAGTGCCCAGGAGATCGCTGTCAGCCAAGGGAAGCCACATTAATCAAAATCAACCCTCAGGACTGCCTCCAACCACCTGCATTTCAACATTTTACCCTCGGCCTAGGTACCCCACTTTCTGATTATTGAATTCTCAACTCATGCTATTGAAGGCGCAACTGATGATTGCTGACATCGATCGGGTTCGATCGAACATGATCGAGCTGCAATCAGCTCGGGCCTGTAGAGTATGGTACAATGCTTTAGCCTCCAATAGGGTTCCAGTGATCCAGCTAATCTGCCAACCTATTAAGGCATTCCCAAGGTCGGCCTTTGACTCAAGGAATGTGTTAGGAGGTTGGCCAACCAATTGGGTGACTGTGGCGGAAGAATTTCTCCTCCACAGTAAATACTAGGGCTTAGGATTAGAGAAGTAGGATCGAGCTAATGCGTGCATCCCATATGAGGATTCAAAATCCAATGTGTAGGTCTCGTCTCTTGGATTATTTTAAGCTATATTATGCCATGTGGGGGGGGGGGGGGGGAATATATAATGAGAATTTAAAGTTTCATCGAAACCCTAAACTCTCAATACTAATTCTTCGTTCATCGTGACGAAGAAGAATAATGTGGGTCAGGACTCCTGCGATCTGTATTGTTCGACAAGAAGTTTTTTTCAATGATTTCAATTATCTTAAAGTTTCAAGTTAGGGAACTTGAATGAAAACTAGGTTTTGTAATTTTTCAATCAATAATGCATCCAATTTTAATGATCTTTTATGCCATTTTAATCAAAAAAATATGTACAACATTAATCTGCAATAATATTTTACTTTCTATGATTAGATTTCTTAATTATGCACTAATCATCTTAAAAATAGATTAGTGAATATTATGTTAAATCCTTGACCAAATTGTATGATTAAGGTCTCATTCTCTTCCTTATATAAAGGAGAACTTAATTATACAATTAGAAATATTTTTATATACTTAATTTTATTAATCACTCACTAATCACCTTAAACCTTGATAGTGAATATTAAATCCATTGGTGGTCTGATTTTTAAAAATTATATGTCTAATAACTCATTAGATAATATAGAACCTAATTATAACTTAATATTCCAAGTTAGGAGTTTGATTTTCTAATCACATTTAATTATCTATAAATCCTAACTAGCAAATATTAAGTTAATCTCTTAGCCAAAATTAGTCTATTTATTATTTATGCTCTCCTTAGATAGTAAGGAATTACTTAGAATTGATAAATCATATTTTTAAATTCAAATTCATAAAATGAACTTAGAACCCTTATCATGAATAATTAGATTAAAGGAAACATAAGACCTAAAATTACATCTCTAATCAGTGTATTTCTCCCAAAATTAGTGAATTAAGTGCTTTGAAAACCTATTAGATTTATTTGGAAGCATTGGCCATTAAATAAACTATGCCTGAATATTGATGAATGAATTGTCATAAATGTTCCAACTGATAATTATAAATCTTGAAGGGAAGTATGAAGAAGAGAATCAATATCCTTATGAGTAACACATTTAAGTCATATTAATAAGTAATAATTCCAAAGAATCATAATCATTTAGGAATCATTATGATTGAATTTTAATCTTATAATCACATATTTTAGTTATCATCTTAACAATAGGAGTTAGAACTATTATAATGAAACCTATTAAGTATAGTGTAATAATCATATGTTTTTGCTCTAGCTAATTTGGATTAAACTAAGTTATATTTATTATTCCATTAGACTTTAATAGTCATTAAGACCTAACTCTAAAAATTTGGGATCAGTCAGACCTCGATTTGACCCGTTAGTTATATTGCCAATTTATTGACCTAGAAAAAATTAGCTAAATTATTTTGATATCTAAATCAAAATTTGATTGCATTTTTTAATTCCTCACCTGCAAATTAGCTCAAAGTAAATTTTTGGGAATTTTTGGAGATCATTTGGCCCTAAAATGGGTTTAATCTCATTTAGATTAATTAATTTTATTAAATTAGCTATTAATTCCTTTATATTCTAACAATCGACTGTAGGATGCCTTAATTTAATTTAAATACTTTATGGTAGAATCTTATAATTTTCATGTGAACCCTAAGATTTTAATCTACTTCTTGTGGGAGCTAAAACCAAGTGAAAGTTAGACCAAACTCGCATTTTATGGTACTGAATCTAAATGATGGATTTATATGATTATTTCATGTGAACTTAGCATTATTGAGATATCATTAATTCATGTCTCTATAATTTTAACAATCCTTGAAACCCAAAACTTTTTGCTTAGAATTAACTGGGTGATAATATTATGATTAGCATAGGGGAATGAAGCGCATAGCTATATTCTAAATTTGATTTCCCATTTAACTTAGGGATTGGTTGATTTTCTCTATAAGGAACTATATAGATTCTACCCTATATAAGGTAATTAGATAAGTACATTTCATTTTAGAATAAACATTCCAATCCCAGGGTGTGATATGAGTTAGGGTTTCGATAGTTTATTTGGGAGAATAAATTGTGAAAGAATGTATGTCTCTTATCCCTTTGTGTGAGCATAAGTATAGTTAAGAAACCTAAGTTTCTAAATCCACCTTTCTTGAAATATACTAGTTCTATGTAGACACTCTTATCTTATGATAAATTAAAATTTAATTCAGGATATGATAATGAAATATGTTAATTTATGGTAGTAATTTGATTAATATGTGGTGATGTTGAGGGTAATCAGGACTAAAAATGTTTGTAAGGTAAGTAGTTTTAGGTGTAGATTAATGAATAATGTAGCTTTGGAATAATGCATCTCAGGAAGTATCATAATAAAATAGTTAGACAATAAAGGGAATATATATTTTTCTATTAATTGAGTTTTTTGAATTTTGATCATTCAATTTCCTCAATTATTACATAACATGAATTGCACAAGCATAACATTTCATTAGTAGTGTTGCGTAGCACATCTAGGATTTCTTAGCAGTGCGATTCGAAGAACTCCCTGGATTAGTGGATGCAGTTTTGGCATCAAGGTTATAAATACATGTGGCATATTCAATAACATACTCAGTGACATAATCAGTTTGACATACATTACAGTTCATTTTTAGTAATTTATTTAGTGGTAACTTTACTTCTTGTTATTTTATTTATAGTACTTTGTTCTATTTTCAATATTATTCAGTTGTGGTTAAAGTTTTTTTTTAGCAGCCTTGATTTATGGCTATCACTTTACTTTCAATTTTATGCAATTTTATTCCAGTTTCATTGTGTATTTTGTTTTAATTTATGTTGTTGAGTAATATCCCTTAAATAACAATAAAGTTTGTAGTCTGCCTAAAATGTGCTTAGTCTTATTATCTAACATAAGATTTCTCTTTTCGGCTGGGGCTTTGGCATGTGAAACTGATATATCAGGTTCAGAACAGTTTGAGGAGTCTACTTTTGAGGAGGTCCAGGAACATTAGTAGGAGGCAGAGGAGCCGCATCTGTTGGATTGTTGATTCTTGTGTAGATTTACACATTTTTATTGGTGAGATGAGAGAGTTACCTTATTGAATTTTTAAATCCTGGTTTGTAATAATTAGATAACTCTGGATGTACTCCCTTTTTTTTTTCTGAGATGAATGTTTTTCTTGCTTTTGTGATGACTGTTATGGATAAATGTTTACTTCCACAGTATTGTGATGTGGTTTATCTATATATTCAACCATATCTCATGGGTTGTCCTTATGAGTCAAAATAAATTGCCAATGCATAGGAATAAGGCAACTAATACTTGAGTTAAATATCAAAATCATCTTATGGATTAGTACTCAGATGAGGTGATTAGAGAAAATACATATGATCCATTCTATTCAGTATAAGTTTGAAGCTAATGATGGATGAGGGTGGGTTAACTCATGTCGATATCCCGGGGTATCCATCATCGGTTAACTCGTGGCATCATTGTTTAGCAATATTAAGTTAGTGGCACTATATCTAGTAGCTACTATATTTGAATTTCATTATTTAATTCCTTATGCAAGAATGATGTCTTCTTTTTGAATTTTTTTAATTTTAAACTTGCTACACTAGAAATACCAAGAGTATATGAATCATGAGTTGCTTTGCATCTACAAAAAGCACTTCATTATATTATTTTCCCAATTTATCATTCAAAAAATTTTCCCAACAATCTTGTGTTGTGGTGTACAACTGCTTCTCCTTGAGATCACTTATTTGAAGCATACACCCATTTATACCTATCTCCGTATGAAGAGTCTCCATCTTTATAGGCAAATTTTACTCTCCATAGTTTTTTTAAAATGAGAGGGAACATTAACATTAGTATCTAGATGTACAATTCCAATGTAATCACTTAGCTATGTTGGCCTAGGGAGATCCACCCTCTTAGTTTTGCAATTAGCAACATACTCTTATAGCAAAGTATGTTATTCACTTACTTCCTCAGCCTCAACATTTTCAAGATCAACATCTGCCTTCTCTGACACATGATTTGATGAGGATGGTAACTATGGAGCAAATAGAATTATACCAAACTACACTCTCTACATGCATTTTTTTGATCTCCTTTGAATTTTGACATGTTGTAAGTCCTTTGGAATCAAAATAAATTTTTAATTAAATATAGTAACCCTGCTCACCATATTTTTTACTTACATTTCAGCTTACTATAGTTAGATTTTATTATAGTACTTTACAATTTACTTAGCATGATTTATGTTGAGCATATTTACTTTTAACACATCTCTTTACATATACACTTGCATATATCTACTGCTTTTAGATGACAAATTTTGCAGTATTATTGTAGCCCATACTTGTACGTATTTTAGTATTTTTATATTTCCATTTCTTTTCATATTCATTTACTTAATTCCTAGTATTGTTTTTCTACTGCTTTTTGCAATGCTTATAGAATTAATGTTAATTAGTAAGTTTGATATCCCAAAATATAAAATCATAAAACCTAAAATGTATTTAGACTTTTTGAATCTAATATAATTTCTACATTTTGGTTGTGCCTTATTATATAAAACTGATATGGTAGATCAATAGCTTGAAGTGGATCCATATTGCAGGGCTGAGATTACCCAAGAGGTGGAGTTGGAGCAGCCATAAAGTCATTATGCCTTTTCTAGTCTATTTTTGTTATGTGAGGATGAAAGTCATTTATTAATACAATTTATATAACTTTACCAATTCGGTTGTCTTTACTTTCTTTTCTATGATGGATGTTTTTTGTTCTTTTTTGAGATGAATGGAAATTGAACTTACTATTATTCCATTTATTACTTATATATTTACTTTTTTCTTAGTTAGATTCTTAGCTTACGAAATACTTGATAGTGGTTATATTAATAAGCCAATATTAAGTAATGCAGTAACATCTAATGTTAGGTTATATTACCTAATTCAACATTAGGTCATTGCAGGCCATATGTAATTGGTCATGTGGTTTGCTTTTTATGGGTACAAGAATTTATCAAGATCATAGGTATGCTGGCCAATCCTTATTTTTCATGGTGAAGCCAATCTATGCTATTGATCAAGTGCCCAAGGTTTTTTTTAAGCCTTAGAAATTTAAAGAACTTCCCTTTGATGATTTAAATCCCAAAAGTTCATTAAACTTCTCTAAATTCAAATTCCCGCTTATGCATTCATACTTCTCTATTCTACCACTTTACAATAGTTCCTTGACCACCACAACCTACCAAAGCACTACCATGGGCCTTCTGCAACCTCCAACAGACTTTGGATAGCCACTAAAACCACTGGGCCAGCTCTTACTACTGCTTGAAGTCTCTTCTTGGAGTGAAACTCTAGAGCTCCTTTTGATTAGCTTTAGCTAACTCAAGTACATTTCAATTCAAACCTGAGTCCATACTAACTCTGATGTCCTAGCTTGAGTATTGTATACTTCAGAGAGCACTTAAAAGCTACTAGAAGGAAAAAAATGTTTCATTAGAAGTCCATTACAATGATAAAAAAAACCAAGGTCTTTCACACCCCTCATGGGCTAACTTGGGTGGACCAAGTGTAAGAATAGTTAATTAGAGTCAACTAAACCACTTGAGAGCTTGGTGAAGTCTTTAATTAGCTATTGGATCACTAGTGAATGTCTTACTCATTAGAAATTTACTTTCATTTTATTTTATCATGTATAAACCATCTATCTATCTTTGGCCTAGAGAGATTAATAAATAGAATAATTTTTGAAAGTATGTTAAGTAATGAAACTTGTATGAACTTTATGTTTACTCTTCTTGATATACATAAAGGTTTGACCAAAAAGATCCTAAATAAGAAGGATATGAAGAAACTCTTTTGAATGTCAATTTCATTACATAATGCAAACACATGGCTTGGTTTCTCTCTTCATGCTTATCTTGTGATAGTTAATAAAGAATAATTTAAACTTGGATGATGATGAGCATACTCTAAGACGTTACATCTTATGAAAACTTATGTCGAACTTACACAAGGAACTTATGCATGATAACGTCATGAATATACTTTATGCATATTTGAGTTATTATATAAAAATTATTAAGTTATAGTTTATAATTGATGCTTGAATATAATTTATTACATTCAATTCAATAAAGAAATTGAATGCATGATAAAATGATTTATGATTAATGCAAAATATAAAGGGTCTTTGTATTCTTTAACCAATAGAAATGAAAAATGCGAGCCAGGATATATATGATTTTAATGGAGATTCATTTAAGTAATTATAAACAAGAAATAATTATCAGTAATTATAGAATGTGCTCTAATTAGTTCTATTTATAATATTAAGCTTACTTAATTAAGTCTCATGTCAACAATTGACGATATTTTCTTAATTTTATACATAGAACCATACTTTAGGTGTTAGATTAAGGCTCTCACATGCAAGATTTACTATGTTTGATTTAGAGCTCCATCAAGTATTAGAAGAATTGGATTGATTTTTATTAGGTCATGAATAACATAAACTCCTTTAAAAAGTAAACTCTTATATGGAAAGATGCTCTTTAGAGCATGTTTGTTAACATAATACAAATTAGTTAATCCAAAAGCTATTTAATAATCTATAATAGTAATATGAACACGTTACAACTATGATTTGAAAATTTAGTCTTCTAAATTTACAATTAATCATCAACATGAATCAATCACATGCATCTTTATACCCTACATTATGGCATAATAATTTGAGACTTTCTTAAGCCATGATTTACAATCTTATAATTTATGGTTGATTAAGTTATTCACTACTAAAATTACTTGCAAGGAAGTTGTCTTGGCATAAATTGGTACTATAGTCTAGGATGACAAAAACCTTATTTAGATGCATATGCCTTGCCCTACTTTGTCCTCATGTGTCCCTATAAGCTTTATGACTAAAACCCAATCATTATAATAATTTAAAAGGTAATTATTGAAAAATCAATAGAACAATAAGTAACCACAAATCTGACCGTATTCTCTTAGCCACATAATGGATTTTAACCTCAAACTAAAATATTATGATCCCATAGAAGGACCTAAGAATAATGTCTAGATTCTATCTTGAAAACTTCCTATTCTAAGTCAAGTAAATATGGTCTACCTGGATTTTACATTCATATAATGTGATTTGCAAAAAACTAATTTTTAATTAAAATTATTTGATGATATGTTCCATTTAAGGTGTTGAACTCATGTGTCATACTAAGAAGGGTTGGCCATACCTAGATCAACTGATTTAAGTGTAGATGCCTAACTAGTGCTGAGTTAGGATAAGCTCAAACCAAATAAACTAAGAGTATTATAATAATATTGTGGTCATATCAATGCCTTTAGGATTATGTATTAAGAAAATTTTTGGAACCAATTGGAGTTTGAATTGAGAGCATATGCAACCAAGCTGCCATTACACCTAAGATAAGACTATACAAGGCAAATTTAGCTTAAAGCTATGACTTAGAGATAAATATGGAAGTAAATAGTAATCTAGGAAAATAATATAAAACAAGGAGGTTCTCATAAGACCTAAGTGTTGTATCTGAACCTAATATACCTCAATGGACATGTTTAAGTAAGATACCTCTAGTTCTACCTTAAGAACTATATGTTCCAATTCTAATTAATGGATAATTAAACATATAACTTGAACTCACAAAATTTTCAAAATTTGGTATAATTAAATTCCATATAGGATATGTTATAATTAAGGCCTCAATTGATGCAATAAGTTCAATTTCAAACCATTTCAAACCTTCCTTGATTGATGGTGAGCCCTATATATATATATATATATTATTAGTTTGAATGAGTGTTCTTAGTAAGTTAGTTTCTATTTAGTGTTTTTATGTGAAAATACAACTCAAATGATTAATCCATGTAAAAAGAGGTGAATGATGAATTTTTATGAAGAAGGGATGCTATAGCGCATCAGATCATAAGAATGCTACCACTGCGCATCGTAGCGTAACGCCTGGAAATGAAGTTAGACGGTGTGGCGTGCTACAATGCTAAGACTCTTAAAATTCCATGCCTTAGCGTGCAACAATAGAGAAAGTCATTGGAATGACGCCAAAGTGTGCTGCTGTGGCAGAATAATCACAACCATCATGTCTTAGAGCATCGCGGCACGAACCCAAGAATTTTAGAATAAGAGCAAGTGAAGCACCACAGTGCACCATAGAGAAAGACCAATGCTACAGTGCGTTGCAGTGCCAAAATAAATTTTAAAAATGGCGTAGACACATAACCAAATCAAAACCATGGCGCAATGGCACACCGTGATGCTCACCGATGTAATTTCACAGGAAGAGAATCTGAAGGGTTAAATTAAACTAAACCTTCAATCTCACAAGTTTAAAATATAGAAAAAGAGAAGACCCTTCAGTTTTCAATAGAGAATAAAGGAATATTCTGAGCAAGCATTTGCATTTAATGAATTCAACCTTCAAGATTTAATTCAAGGAAAAATTTAAGCCAAAATTTTGAGAAGATTGTCGTAGGTATCAAAAGGTATTTAAGGTAAGAGAGAAGGAAAAGAACTTGTTTTTGATCTTTTTGGACTCATCAATAAGGAAGGAACCATAGCCACAACAAGAAAAATAAGGTCAGGTTCCTAAGGAGGAGGCTGCAGCCAAATCAAGGAGTACATATCTAAGGAAAAGGTGCAAGGCTTAGCTGGAAGAGAACACAAAGAGAATGCCAAAATTAGTTCCGTCATATCATTTTCTTACATTTACTATTGTTCATCTAATTTCTTATAGAACGACATGTATGTCAAGAGACATTCTTGTATTTTTCTTGTTGTATTCCTTGTAATGGCAGCCAAAATCCCCTTTATGGGGAGGGTTTTGCAGAAAGCATGTAAAATATAGTAGAACTTGTGCATGTAAGAGAATTTGATTTTAATAAAACATTATGAATTTGAGCTAACTGTCATTTACAATTTTTTTATATTTGCTGATTATTTTAAATAATAATATTAATTAAAGAAATTGCATTTCATGAAAATCTTATTGTGCTTGTTGATTGATTTTAATCAAAGCATATGCCCCTTGAGGGTCTATGAAGCGAATGATGTGGCATAAGTTCGCTGAGTGCCACTTCTCATGCATAAACTAAAAATCAAAGACTTAATCACTTGAGCTGATACAAACAATCTAATTAATTATCTGAGCTCAATAACTCAATTTATAACACACAGAGATGTCATGTATGGTAGTCAATAATGTGACATAAGTTCACGTAAGCCATTGCATATCTCTATATTAAGCTATGAATTTGATGCATCTGAGCTGAGACCCATCTAATTAGCACCACTGGTCACTATTGTTTTAAGCAAGATATAAGTACATTATTAGCCTTGAGTGACATGATATAAACTAACTGACCTTTGTAGATCATTATTTTAGCTAAGTTAAAAGTGATTTCATGTGAGCCATAGATGAAATCAAGACTTTGTGATCATAAGATAAAATACAAATTTTATCACTTAGTTGTAAGGATGATTTTCATTTATAAAAGGATCACAAGGATATCTATATGCTTAATTTGAACCAATAATTTTTCATGATAGCACTAGGTAGGGTTAAAAAAAATCAATGCTGAAATCATTATACGAGAGACTTCTTGATAATTTTAACATTAAATATTGTGAGAGAGAAGTAAGAAGAATATTAAGAGAAGAATTCTATGCATGGATCTACAATGATTTGCATTCTTGAAACTTAGCTATCCCTAATTTCATCCAACTGATCACAAAATAAAAATTTGAATATCATAGCATAATTTAGAGCAAAAACCCAATTTATCTTTCGTTTAAACATTAATGAAAGGAAGTATACTTTAGTAACAAACATACACCATTCTTAGAAGATGATAAATCTCGAGATCTCACCATCCCTTATTACTTAAGAACACATACACTTGCGTGCAAGTTCACACATCTTATTTTAGGTCTATTTAATATTTGATGTTGTTGTTGGGGAACAATTGCTTGTATTAAAAAAACTTCAGAATAAATAGTGCTTTAAAAAATTTTATATATATATATATATATATATATATATATTTGTTTATTTATTTTTTCTCATTTTTGTTTATTTTTGTTCAAGCAAATATTCTTGTATATTGTGTTGAAAACTTGCAACTATTTAAACTATGAACTGTTACTTTTTAGTGAAACTTGGGTGTTGCATGTGTTGAAGAGAATTATAAAATTTGTTGTTCGACCCTGAAATTGAAAGCACATTTTGTAAACTTTAGAGACAACAAATCCGTTTAAACATAAATCAAGTTCAAATGAAAAACTTAGAGGGAAATTTAGGAGAGATTCACCAGAATAACCAAATGTTGGGCTCTTCATGACTATGCACTACCTATTGTTAGAGGTATCCCTAATTCCATAGTAAAACCAAACATGCAGGCTAATAATTTTGAAATATAATCTTCCACCCTGCAAAATTTAGAAAATAATCAATTTAGTAGCTTGGCAAGTGCAGACCCTTACATGCACATCTCAAACTTCCGAGAAATGTGTAACACCTTTAGGTATAATGGTATTACTGATGATGCCATAAGACAGATTCTTTCCATTTTCCTTGAGAGATAGAGCCAAAAGTTGTTGGGCTCACTACCTTGTAATTCTATATTAACATGGGATAACTTAGCCAGGAAGTTTCTAGCAAAGTATTTTCCCACTGCAAAAATTGATGGGTTAAGGATAGAGATCACCAACTACTCACAACAAGACAAAGAGACACTTTATGATAGATAGGAATGATTTAAGGAGTGCCAAAGGCACATGCCACATCATGGATTCTTACTATGGATGCAAGTTCAAAATTTTTATAATGGACTAAATGCATCCTTGATTAATATAGTGGTTGGGGATTCCTTGTGCATTTAAGCCCAAGAGGAGGCTTGTGATCTTCTAGATGAGATGGAAAATAATGCATATCAATGGTCAACTGAGTGGATCAATCAAAATAGCAGAGAGTAGTGTAACACAGTAGATAATAGCCAACATGCAAACTTGCAAAAAGAAATAGCATTGTTGAACCAACGGTTATGACAAATGAGCATAAACGCTATTCAAGAAATTTATTGTGAATTATGTGGGGGTCAACATTCTTGTGAGAACTAAATTGTAACAACCCATTTGCCCCATCAAATCCCAAGCAAGTAGATTTATGTAGAAATATCAACACGTTAAATCAAACTCAAACCAAACCTTACTCCAATACTTATAATCTTGGATGGAGGAATCTCCCAAATTTTTCTTGGAGTAATGGAAGCTATCAAAACCAACATTAGCAAAACAACTAACCCTCCAATAAGCAAATGAAACATCCTAATATTCCTAGCCAGCAACAATATAAGCAATAAGAAACGGTGCTTGGGGGATCATTTAATACTCTTAAAAATGAAGCAATTCACTTTATGCAAAGAATTGAAGCAACCTTGTATCTTTTTGAGGCCTTAATTTAATGCATCGAAGTGACCTTGAGGAACATTGAGATGAAATATGACATATATCACAACACCTCGTTAATAGACTGCAAGGAATGCTCCCTAGCTCGATGGAATTCAATCTTAAGCAAATGCTGAGTGCTATTAAATCTAATAAAACAAGAAGTTGTGATGAAAAGCTGAAAATACTGCATATAAATGATCCTAACTCAAGAAATCAAGAGCATAGAGAAAATGATGTTGCGGGAAGGAAGAAATAGGGGAGATAGATAATTGCACTCAGCACACTAATTTTAGACACATGATGCCACAAAAATCAAAATACATAGGTTAATTTAATATCCCTTGTGTCATCAAAGGCAAAGTCTTTATAGACCACGTCTTGTGTGATTTGGAAGCATAGGTAAATGTAATGCCTTAGCATGTCTATCAACATCTAGGAATATGGGGACTGCAAGTCACTTTGATAATTCTTGAATTTGTGAACTTAGATTCTATGCCAGTAGGAGTTCTCAAAAATGTAATTATTGAATTGGGAAGCTTCAAGATCCCCCTAATTTTATTGTTTGTGAATGGGATAGATGGAATGAAATTTGACAAATATTTTTGGAAGATCTTTCTTAGTAATCACCCGAGCTGTAAGAGATGTGGAGAGAGGAATGAATACAATAAATAAAAAGAAAATGGTCAACCTAAAATGGAGAGAAAGAATGAACGAAGAGATAAATTATTTGTGACACTATATTAGTTTAGAATCAATTTGAAAAATCTACCCTTAATCTCATTTGAGAAAATTGAATGATTTATAGTACTACAGCGAGTCGTTATGCAAAACTATCGTAAGCTATACAGCCACAGCGCATTACAGCACCAAAACTTTTATTTGCATCGCAAGAGTTCTGCAGTAGCGCGCCAATACGCTAATGCAGCATGCCACATTAAAATTTATTTCTACAACTTTTAAGAGACTATTTTGAAACTTATCCATTCACCGCCACAGGGCGCTAGTAGGGATCCTAGAAAGTTTACCAATCAAAAAGAAAACCAAGGCATGTGACCATTAATATCATCAAGATTTGAATGGTTAAATAACATTTAAATGTATTGATTGACACATTTGACCAACCAATAGGGAGACGACACGTGTAAAGGAATTGGAAAATTGAATTAATACTTTTGAGAAAATATATGCTTAAAATTACTACATGCCTTGAGGTAAGAATCACAACATTCTTCCACTTCACCATTTCCTCTCAACGTTACTTGTTAGTAAAATCTAAAACGACCTTGATGAGTTTAATAAACAGCTAGGATCCGATCCCGCGGAACCGCGGATGAGCCATTGGATCTGCCTGACCAATCTTATGGCCTGGATCGCTCCCGCGATCGGCCGTTAGGATTCGAGCGATCCGAGCCGTTTCGCCTTCTGATCGATAGATCAGACAGCATCCGAAGGTCTCGCTACTGTAGACCTTCATCTTCCTCTCACCCATCCCCGACAGGGAGAATCCCTGCACTTCCAGCTGCCCATCTGATCTGCCACTCGCGCCTCCAGCTCAGCAAGGTCATTAGGAACTTTCAGTAATGGTTAGAGACCTCATTCGGGCCTCGTGGCCCGGCCAAGCTCGAAATGGGATTTCAAAAGCTCGGCCATGGCCTGACCTCTCGGGACCCCTCCAGCCCAATTCAACCCTCTAGAACCTTCCCTGTAAGCTCCTGAGGCTATAAATAGCCCCAATTTTCCTCCATTTGATCCTTGCTAACCAATTGAAGTATCTGTCTTCTTTCCACCATTGCCGTTTGCCCAAGCTTGCGTAGGCAAACCAAGAGCTCTCGAACCACTGATAGTAGGCTCTCATAGTGTTCAGGATCCTTTGCAGTGTCTGAAAGCTCAGCCAAAGCCAGCTGAAGCCCTAGGCGACCGTCCCGAGACCCCGTCAAACAGGGTACCCCAGTTGCTCGGTCTGAGCCAATTAGGCCCAGACCCTCTTCCTTCTTGATTCATAAATATGCGCATTGTCATTTCAAACTCAATGGTATCGTAGCTAGGGCCTAAGCTAGCCCTGATTGATCGATTCAATCGATTAGGCTAAGTCCCTTACGGAATGCCTTAGGTGAGTAAGGTCCCGGCGTTCCAGACCATCCCAGGCCCTCGGACCAGCGGGATTCGATCCGCCTCACCTCCTTGATGGTGTAGGGATCGAGCCCTGGTCTGGCATGGTCTTTGTAAGGAGAATTGTCTCCCCACAGTAGCTCCATTAAAGGAGCCCTCGGGTCAGTAAGGTCCGACCGATCCGAACCGTCTCACAAAGGGCTTCGGGTCCCATTCGGTGCGCCTGACCCCAATGATCATGTAGCGATCAATTGCTGGTCATGCCATGGTCGGGATGCGCTGGAATTGGCAGATTAGGGTTCCCTAATCGGACCCCTTCGTCGGGACGAAGGCTTGAGGACGAAGCGCTGGGCGGGTCGGGCCGACCCGTGACCCGCGCGGTGCGACAGTTCCGGGTCTTCGGGCCCCGGCCGACCAGTGCCTTTTGGTATCGGGTTGAACCCATTTTAATATAAATCTGATTAATTGGATTTATTTTCCTTAAGGAAAATAATCCAATTAATCCAATCATAGGAAAATTTAATTAGAAAAATACAGAATGTATTAATTGAATAACTTTTAATCTAAAGGTCCAAACACTATAATTATCAGAAAACCATCAGAGATCTGAATATAAAATAATAGTGCATATCTGATGGTTAGATTTTCCATTTTTACTTAATTATTATAGATCTTCATTAAGTTGAATTAGTCATTATACTTAACTAATATGCATGTTTAGGGTGCCATTAGTTTGCTTATCATGAGTAGAATAAATGTTTTAGGTCAATTATTTTTCTGATCTCTATATTTTAATTTATGCCCTAATCTTATTAAACCATGATTAGTGAAAATTAGGATTTGTAATGATTGGATCTTAGCAAACTTAGTGTCTGATTGGTTGTATGGTAACATAGATCTTATATGCCAAATTGTATGAAATCTTGATGGTTAAATTTGTAATTAGGTGCTAATCTTATTGAATGGATTTAGGGTTTGATTAGTACTAATTACTTTCTATTTTTATGAATTTTTCTGTTATTATGTTTCAAAATAGTAGGGTAAATGTATTAGAAACCATGTATTTTAGTTCATAATGCATAACTTGGATAACCCTAAAAATTTGAAATCTTAAACTCCTTAATTAACTTAAGAAGTCTTAAGACTTGGATCAAGCTATTAAGACTTGATCTAGGTCTGAGATTGCCACCAATAATACACCCTTAACTTACTAATTTGACATTGATCTATAAACAAACACTTGATCTTAATTGGATATGAGTAGGGGTCAAACCATAATCTACTTAATTAAGACCTAAACTTCTAAACCTTTAGTTAATTGACTTGATTATAAGATAATGAACTTAACATTTTCCAATAATGCATCTGATTTGGTATTGATCTTAAACATTGAATTAGACATGTCGAGGCTAATAACATACCTATGTAATTGCTTAATCTGAATCTAAACTTTGGATCCTTGATTTTCTCCTAAATAAGACCATTAGCATAAGAAGATTAATAAAATTATATTGATTGAACAATTGATCTAAAACTTTAATAATATCCTTGATTTAAATCGCATAATCTTAGATTAAGTTGTGATCAGATGACTTAATCATCTGATCTGATCATTCTAAACCTAACTATGGAACGGACCTATGATGTTAATATCAAAATTTAGAATGAAAGATCTTAAGTATCTCATCATAAGATCGTCTCTGAAACATTTAAAAGACCTAATTTAAATATACTTTGAGGTAGGAGAATTTTGCATGACTCATTGAGGTAGAAGCTTAGATAATCCCTTGACCTTAGAAGTTGATCTTAACCCCTCTGGTAGAAAGCACTTAAGACACTAAAATGATACCTTCTCTTGTGGTAGAACCTATGTTGAGTGATCCTTGATCATATTTTCTTAGAGCCTTGTATAGGACTTACCTATTTAGCATAGGCCTATGTAGTCTTGATAATTCCTTGATTCATTAAATAGACTTGTTTGAACTCCGATTATTGGGTGGTGTAGTATAGTATACCCATATTACTGGTTCTTCGATAGTATTCAGGAATGGTTGATTCACTATAATGGGGGCTTATGAGCAGGTTCTATCCCGCAAGATTAGACGAATACAGTCCCATTAGAATAAATCATTCAAACCTAAGAGCATATTAAACGGGTACTCATTCTTTAGTTTGATTGGATACAAATTGCTAACGGGCAATGCCTCCTAGCGAAAACGACTTCAATAGGTGTGGCTCAAACAAACTAAGTAATGAGATTCACCTTCTTTAAGACACTAAATGTGATTATGAGTAGGGCATCTTAACAACTTAGCTTGAGATACAAAATCACAAATGGGCGATGCCTCTTATCGAAGACCACTTCGTTAGGATGGCTTAATCAAACTAAGTGATAAGAATCACCTTTCTTGTAAATGTGCTGGATATGTGTATACAATCATCCAATCTATTAATTCTTAAGTAAATCTGCAACTTTAACAAATTATCACTCTAGAAGCTAGGAGTCAGAATCCTTTTAGAAGGATTCTGCACAGTGAAGACTTAGAATTCATAATTGGCATTCTATGTTTTCATGGATTTCTAGATTTTACTCATATAGAATAGAAGCATGGGCATAAGCATGAACATGAGCTTGAAGCATCATTTCAGCAGTGACGCATCAGTATCAGTGATAAAGTATGGGTTACGGAATATTGCATACATAGACTGGAGAATTTCAGGGTGCATCTACGTCACCGTACTCTCTTCCCAACTGGATGTATGTATACATTGGACTGTACTTATAATCTTTTAATGATAGTTCTGTTACATATCTATGGCATACCGTGATGTAGCATATTTGACTGCATCATTCCAGTGACATATAGCATAGCATATGACTTTCCTTTCACATAAAGTTCTGAGCATTTGATGTTTTCATCCACTTTCAGTATTAAGTTTTGATGCAATTTTACTTTGTTTAGTCTTTACAGTTTTAGCTACTTAGCATTTTTCTCAATTTTTCTTCAGTTTCCTTACTTTACTATCTATTGCATTAACTTTAATATTGCATAGCTAGTTGCGATGTGTTAAACTTCTTGTCTAACATGGGGTACTTTTGGGATCCGGTAATTTGCTAGATCTAGAGCAGCTTGTGGAGACAGGGTAGGACAACGTTTAGGAGATCCAGGAGGAGTACGTGGAGCCTTAGAGGATCAGTCTGCCACCCTTTACTTTCTGCTTTATTTCAGTATATTAGGTAGACTTTACATTTCATATTTTAAAATAGTTTGTAATAACTCTGGATATGTTTTTCTTTTCTTTTCTGGGATGAATGTTTACATATTGCTCTGTGATGAATGTATTCTGGATGTTTTGCTTTAGCTTCTGCACTCTGTTATACTATTATACTTAGTATTGTGATGTGATCAGTATACTGAAAATGCTGATATATTGATAACGTATATTGGATTCTTATTTGTTTCTTTAAATCCAATGTACGTACTAGTTTAATTCTTAAGATAAGTATTCTACTCTTATCTTAGGTATTGACTTTCGATCCTACTTATAGGTTCGAGTCAGCAGCCTTCAATGTGGCTCAGTTTTATAGCCTATTCGGGAAGATGAGTTTTGCTTGTTCTCATCATCCCGAGTAGCGCACCGCTCCGCCGCTGAATTTACTACTTGTCTTTTGCGCACGGTGACGAGGCGGGTCGCTACATTAGTAAGGGTTGCTGTGCAATCTTAGTAACCTTAATCAATAAGGAAAAGCAAGTTAGTAGTCAAGAAGAGACTATCATTGTTAGAGAGTTCCTGGATGTGTTCCCTGAAGGCTTTCCTAGACTACCTCCTTTGTGTGAGGTAGGGTTTTCTATTAAAATAATTCTTGGGACTCAACCTAAATCTAAGGCATTATATAGAATAACACCGAAAGATTTGTAAGAGCTTAGAGAGCAATTGCAAGAGTTATTAGCAAAAGGATTCATTTGCCCTAGTATGTCACCCTGGGAAGCTCCTGTCCTATTCGTCAAGAAGAAGGATGGATCAATCCGGATGTGTATAGACTACCGTAAGCTTAACAAAGTGACTATGAAGAATAAATATACTCTTCTTAGGATTAATGAATTGCTTGATCAGCTCACCGGAGCAAAAGTCTTCTCCAAGATTGACTTACGATCAGGTTATTACCAGATTCGAATCAAGGACAAAGATATTTCTAAGAAATTACATTCAAGACTTGATATGGGCATTTTGAGTTTCTAGTCATGTCTTTTAGACTGACAAATTCTCCTTCCAGTTTCATGGACCTGATGCAGTGTATCCTTAAGACATATCTCGATGAGTTTGTCATCATTTTCATCGACGACATCCTAATATATTCTAAGTTAGCTGCTGAACATGAAGAGCATCTGCGTGCCGTTCTCGAGTTGTTAAGAGAGAATAATTTATTTGCTAAGTTTCTTAAGTGCGAGTCTTAGCTCAAGTCCGTGGCATTTTTGGGTCATGTGATTGATGCTGAAGGCATTAGAGTAGATCAAGAGAAAATCCAAGTTGTTCAATAGTGGGTCCAACCTAAATATATAATAGAGATTTGCAGTTTCCTAGGACTCGCTAGCTATTTTAGAAGGTTTTTCCATGGATTTTCTTTAATGGCTTCGCCGTTAACTTAGTTAACTAGAAAGAAAGTTCTGTTTATCTAGAGCACAACCAGTGAAGAATCTTTTTAGAAGTTGAAGCAGTTGTTGACTTCTGCTCTAGTTCTAGTACTACCTCATGTGGATAAAAATTTTTAGGTTTATACTGATGCCTCTAAGGTAGGGCTTAAATGTGTTCTGATGCAAGATTGTCGTGTAATAGCCTATGCCTCTATATAGCTTAAGTATAATGAGAAGAATTATCCTGTGCATGATCTTGAACTTACAGAGGTAGTTTTTGCTCTTAAGATCTGGAGATAATACCTGTATCGATTTAAGTGTAAGATGTTTACTGATCATCAATGACTTGGAAATCTAATACCATCCGGGTAAAGTTAATGTAGTAGCTGATGCCCTGAGTTGTAAAGTGACCTTATCTTCCCTTTATTGCAATGAATATTTGATCGAATATTTTGTCAGATTGAATCTTGAGCCGATAGTTCTGCTGATTTGGGTACTCTACTATTTGCTATTCAGTTAGATGATTCTTTAAGATCTAAGATTGTCAAAGCTCAGAAGGAAGAGGCGAGTTATTATGTTCTAGTTTCAGATATCATTAGTGCAAGAGATCCAAATTACACCTTGATGCTGAAGGTGTGATTTTTCAGAAGACTAGATTATGGATTCCTAATAGCCTACCGTTACAATTACTATTAGAAGTCCATAACTCTGGTTACACTGTTCATCCTAGAAGCAGTAAGATGCATTAAGATGTAAAGAAATCATTTTGATGGTCTGGCATGAAGAGAGATAATGCAATTTTCATTTCTAAGTTCCATTCCTATTCTTTAGTTAAAGCAGAACATTAAAAGCCTGGTGGATTTCTCAGGCCCTTAGACAATCCTGAATGGAAGTGGTCTGATATTTCCATGGACTTCATTGTGAGACAGCCTAAGTGTAAGTCTATTTTTGACTCAATTTGGGTGATAGTTGATAGACTCACAAAGTCAGCTTACTTTCTTCCAATTTGTCAGACAGATCCTGTGAAGAAGTTAGCTAAGCCTTACTTTAAAGAAATTGTTCATTTGCACGGCATGCCGAATTGCATAGTTTCAAATAGAGACAGTAGATTTACTTCTAGATTCTAGTTTGTTGTTCAGCAAAACTTGGGGATGAATTTAACTGTGAGTACTGCTTTTCATCCCCATACTGATGGTCAAACTAAGAGGATTCATCAGATCTTAGAGGATCTTCTACATCTTTGTGCTCTTAATTTTGGTAGAGTGTGGAAAGATCATCTTGCCTTAGTTGAGTTTGCCTACAACAAATGTTTCTAGTCTAGCATTGGCATGGCTCCTTATAAGGCTCTTTATGGTAGGAGGTGTATAACTCTTGTTACTTGGATTGAAATAAGAGACTCTCAGCTTTATGGTTCTAAATTAATCGTGGAGACTACTATAAAAGTACTTCTGATTAAGCGCAATATGATGACAGCTCAGGATCAACAGAAAAAGAATCATAATGCTCGTCTTTGTCTGTTAGAGTTTCAAGTTAGTGATCATGCATATTTGAAAGTAAGTCGGATGCGAGGTGTGCAAAGATTCGATGTTTATGGTAAGCTAAGTCCAAGGTATCAAGGACCCTTTAAAGTGATTGAAAAAGTTGTAACCTCTGCATATAGATTGAAGGTACCTAATGACTTCTCAGTCGTGCATAATGTGTTTTATGTCTCATCATTAAGAAGGTGTTTGTTAGATCCTAATCAGCAAGTTCAAATTCCACCAATCGAATTACAGCCTAATTTGACTTTTATTGTTAAACCCGCTAAAATTTTGGAGTGGGATCTTAAGTAGTTGAGAAACTGCAGCATTCATATGATCAAAGTCCACTGGCAGAATCATCCAGCTGGTGAAGCCATATGGGAGAAAGAAGAGGATATGCAAAAGAAGTTCTCAAAATTCTTTTCTTAATCAGGTAGTTTTAGTTTTTTCATTTTTATTATTATTGTATTAGACTTCCTTCATGTAATTTTGAATTTCTTATTTTTATTTGTTGTGTGTCGTGGGCGACACTCCTTCTAAGGAGGGGAGTCTGTAATAATCATAATCTTGTTACCCATCAATTAGTGACTTATTTGACTCTAATCTTTTTCCATTAGTTTTATAATAGTATTATGAGCTTCCATTTTAATTTTTGTATTATTTGGAGATCGTTTGATAATTTATAATATTTTCTAGTATTTTGATAATTCTGAGAATGCTTATTTTATTTAAACCTCAAAATCAAAAACAGAGTCCACCATTGGACTCACCACACCCAAATTAGCTATGAGATGGTATTTTGGAAGTGTTTGGAAGTCGTCGAATTTTTCTCAAATATTTTAATATTATTTAAATACTAAAAAAATTAAGATAATTAAATTGACCTTCGAACAAAAATTTGATTGTATTTTTGAGTTCCTCACCCCTCAATTAGGCAATGGTGAATTTTTGGGATTTTTCGGAGCGTGCTTGGATATTTAAAATTAAGTAAATAAATAAACGGAAATTAATAAGTATAATATATTAATTAATATATATATATATATATATATATAATTATGTTTTTAACGACAATTTTACGGACCACGGAGATCCCGTGTTAGGCGAGAACCACAGATCAGCGGTTTGGCTAAATTTGAACCGCAGTGTAAATTTTAAAGCCTGATCTAATGGTGCTAATGTGTTCGAGCCGATATAGCCATTGGATCACCATTCCAAATGAACGGCTCCCAATTAATCCCTGTTCTCCTTCTCCACTTTTCACACGACTGCAAGCAGAAGTGCAGAGGAATGGAGGTACTGCATCCTAGCTGGCCTCCTGCTATCCTTATCCACTCCCAAACTCTCCATTTCCTTTCTTTTGCTTCATTTTCCCTCAATTTCTTGTTCGAATGAATTGCAAGAGGCGTGTGAGGGCTGTGAGGTGAAGAAATAGAGTGTTGATAAATGAAGTATCACAAGACTTTAGGGATTGCCAAGTACACCATCTCCTTTACCCTATTTTAATTTTTTTTGTTTAGTTGGTATTAATAGCTAATCTCATTTTGTTTCATAAGCTCTGATTGAATTCAAATGGAGTTTTTATAACTTCATTTCGATCGATTGAGAATGTTGTGAATCATACTCATGTCTGCTGTACTTTAATTCGATTATGCAGTCATTTATACTATTTTTGTTTACTTCTTAATTGTTTTGATCATAAAGTTAAATCAAATGTAATATGAGATTGAATTATCTCGGCTCAAATCATCCTAAATCTAGAACTATTTTATATCTGGGAGTTTTCTTTATGTTTAAATGTTTGTTCTGTTTTCAAATTTGATTTTATTTTACAGTTATTGCGTTTAGTAATCTTAAATTAGATCGATGTATCTTATAGGATCAAATGTTAATTCAATTTTAGTCGAAGCTTTCCTTCTGTGATGTTAGGAAATAAGAAAATAGGGTATACCTTACATGATCTCGAAGGGTCATTTTAGATAGAAAGATTTAATTTAAATCAAAGGCCGTGGGATGGTCCTCCTTTTAAATTGCTTATTGCATCATAAGAATGATAGAATCATCGCTTTTCCTGATGCCCTAGCATGTGCGATTTCCCCTTCTTCCGTCGGAGTAGATGAAGTAGCAACCCGACTATGTAAATCGGCCCGGTTTGAAGGATAGCTAAACCGCGCCATTTAGAATAGCTGACGTGGCGAGGAGGAAACACGTATGTGTGTGTGTTTGCGCCAAAATTTATTTAATGAAAAATAAATTAAGTTAATGTTAAGATTATAATTAATTTAATATTAATTTATTTCAATTATAATTTGCAACATACACATCATATATATACTATATTATGTACCATTTCGATCGCAAAAATACGTAGATTAATAATATGCCATTTAATTCCTACTTTGGTGAATGTTTAATTAGTCATTATTTTAGATTAATTAATTAATTATAATTTAATTCCAATATTATATGTGATCTAATTTGATCATTTAATATCCAAATTATATGATCAAATAGTCCATTTTACTCACAAAAATGTGAGGAATAATAATATGAAATCAAATTTAACATTTGAACCATAATTTTCTTAATCACTTCTAAACCCTAATTAAGAGTCTCGGAAATCCTAATTCTCAGACATTGTCCAATTTTGACCTACTTAATATCATTCTTCTCCTTATACAGCAAGGATTTCATATGTATGTATATTATTTCTATTGGACAACAATTGTTGACTATAGGTTTTTGGCTCCTTAATTAGTCTTAATGTGATAATTTCTAGTTTCTTAAATCTCATGTTTTAGGTATTTAAAACCTTAGAATAGCTAACTTGTCACATTATTTTTTTCTCATATAAATTTCAAATTCATGTTATGAGCTTAGTTCTCTTAAACTAATACTTAAATCAATTACGAATTTGCTTGATTCACCTTTCAACTTTAAGATAGAACTATAAGATTAATTTATAATTTGATTTGTAGATGATCCTTAAAACTATTTATTACATCCATTAAGTGTAGTTAACCTTAATGGTTATGTAATTATAGGTTATGAATTGCTTAAGACTAGCTTTAAGTAGCTAGATTAGATCCTAGTTCACTTCATCATAGTCCTTAAGTCCTCACTTAAGTTCTTTAAGAACTTATAATAGGAGTCCTAAATTCAGATATAATAGTTTAGGAATCCTATTAATTTCCTTAACCTTCAACTTATAAGAAATATAGAGTTTATAAATTACAAACTCTTCTTTCCTATGCTCTTAAACCTTTCCTTTTATATTAACCTAGCTGGACTAGTATTTGATTAGATAGATCCTTCCAACTACAACTTAGCTAGAAAATTTTAGTGATTTGAACCTTAACTTCCATTTTCTTTAAATATGATAATTCCATAACCTTATCCTTCCCTAACTAGTTTTCTAAACCTTGATTTAGTTAACCTATTTAAATTTTATAGTTTAGGATAAGAATAAAACTAGTTTCTATTTGTATTGTTATACTTATAAACTATTTTGTCATCTCATAGAATGATATGAAACTACTATTTTCAAAAACCATAATCACTACTATTACTTACATTTAACTTGAGATCAATATCTCTAGGTTAATTTGGAGTTCAATTAGCTCCAATCATTAAGTAGATCATTAAAGTTAGATAACTTTGGATATCATATAGTTGTAATTATTGAATTTTTCCTTGAATGCTTACTTAGCTTTGAGCCTTATTCCTTTGAATCATTCATATAAGACTTTGTGCACGAATAAAACTTTCACATTTAAAATAATAGGGTTTATATTGTTGGTTAAGCCAAGGGCAGGCTAATTAGGAGTAATAAGGAGACCTTACATTCTCAGAGAGTGAATGTGAGTGTTATTTGTTTTGAAGCCCTTTACATTACTTGTTAAACAGACGTGTTTAACTCTTCACTTCATTCTGTATTTGCCTGCATAATGAATACATTCATAAAATAACTTCAATTAAATGAAATATGAGATCTTCTACATTCTTATTGATTGTGAAGACTCATCATAGCTTTTTAGCTATGTTACCTTACATAGTCCTAGGCTATGTGTATCTTAGACCAAGAGGCTAAGATCTTTCTTCAATTACTATACTTTGCATTTTCCATATTTTTAGTACTGTACTTTACTTATTTACAATTCATTTTAGATTGCAGTGAATACTGTTATAATTAGATTTAAATGCTTCACAGTCTTATTTTCTTTACTTAGCATATGTTCATTGAACATATATATGCTTTATTTCATTTACTTTCATATGCACTTTAGTACCTTTCTAGCTTATCTATGATGCTTTTTCCCTTATTTTACTTGCATGTCTAATTTTGTGAGTATCCTTATCCACTTTACTTTTCCTTACTCTTACTTACTTTTCCTTACTTTCTTTTCCTTAAATAAATTTTTTCATTTTGTACCATTGCTTATGCTGATATTGTAACTAGTTGTGATATCCAAATTGAATAATAAAATATTTAGCCTAATCTTAAAATATGCTTAGACTATTTAGTCTAACTATATTTTCTTTTTGTTGGCTTTGCCTTATCACATTTAAATGCCAAAATATGATAGATCAGGTGTATTTGGACGATAGTGGAGCTGAGCCGAGTGCTTCAGCTTAAAGAAATAAAATTGCTTCGGCATAATTAGTCTTCGGTGTTTCTTTTAATTGTGAGAGCGAGACCTACTTTCTTTACTTTCTTATTGTTTAATTTGGCATGTAATAATTAAAATAATTGTTTTGCATTTATTATGCTTATGTTGGAAATTAGATCTTTTACTTAAATGCTTAGTTTTGATGAATAGATACTTAAATAAAATTTAGTTGCATATTTATATGGAATATTTGTTGCATACCTAATTGGAATGTAGATGCATACCTAACTGGAATTTAGTTGCATACTTAATTAGAGATAGATGTTAATTCATCATTTTCAATTTATCTTTGATTGAGGATGTGTGAATCCTAGGATAACAAATTGTTTCATATGATTTTCTCACATATAATTTTGAATTGGATGTTTAGATCTTACATATCTATTAATATGATGAATATAAATATTTAATGCTCATTCATGTTGAATTCCTTCTATTGTAAAATTACTTAGGAAAGATTACAAGAATAAGTTAATTTGTACATACATCTCATAATGTATACTCATATTGTAAGTACATATCATTATCATCATCATACTTATAATTATAATTACTTTAATTACATATATTTGAATTCATATTCATCATATGTATCTCATGCATTGTTCTTTGTTGTATTTCCCTTCTTAACTTAAGACTCTCTTCTAAGTCCTTAGCCAAACACTGCATCTAATGATTTGGGTTAGTTTCCTTTTAATCTAGTATTAGATGTTGTGGTGATGCATCAATATTGAGTTTAGTTATCACTCAATATTGGGGTCATCATAGTTTGTATCAGAGCCAAGTTGAGAACTTTAAGTTCAGATAAAGATATCCATTTATCCAAAAACAAACAACACAGGATAGTAATGACAATTAAATGACATCCTAGGATAGTAAATGCCTTACTAATCTAATAATTGATCTAACTTAAATTGTAATCAAATTTTTAGATGGTTAATAATGAAAGTGAACTAAATCCTTTTCTAGTTCATTCTTACTTTATTGTGAGGATGATCATTAGTTTGGTTCAGCTTATGGTCATGAGTACTTTGGAGTATCTCAAGTCAGAGGTGAAGTTTTAGACAAGATTTTAATATATTATGTTTTTCGAGGCAATTGCATCCCATAGTTGGCTAGAGAATGGATTTCTCGAGTCTCTAGGACGTTGAAGCTATAGCTTTCCCCGATCACATACGCTTTAAAATTTTGGATGAACTCTTCAGCGACTATGCCATGGATTGGTGGTGTCATGCTGATGAAGTGCTAATTCATGGAAGTAGACATCTCCACCGTGCTCCTACCTATGAAGACTACGTGTTTTATTTTATCCAAAATTTTGTAACTAGTGGTGCTAGTTTATTAATGCTCTAGTTTTTTTTTCATTAGTAACTTAATGTAAATAGCTTCTATTTTACTTATGTTCTTTCTTCTTTCCTCCAAAGTTGTATCTCTTAAATATATCAAGTTTAATGAGAATTTCTTTTCCTATCTTCTTCTATTTTTGAATTGTGCTTTCTTTTTTTTCTTTAGAATGAATCCCAATTCAAATAGCCCTGTTGAATCTGTAGTGGAAGAACCCACTTCCACTACATTTTCCCATACTAATCAAATGCAGAATCTGTTAGAAAATATAAGCGTTAAAACAAGATGAATTGTAAGTTAAAAGAACTTCCTGGTGAGGAGGGGGGCACTTGGCCAGTTACGTTCCAAGCTCTTCTTATGTTGTTTATTCCCTTTTGACAAAATTCTATTGAACTTTGTAATACACTAGGTTTTATATAAGTATATTCTTATGCAAACAAGTTTAATGCAAAAAAAGGTTTTTATATTTTTATTATTTTCTAGATTTAAAAGCCTTATTTTCTTAAGAATTATAACTTCATTTAAGTGATGAAAATAAGAAACAAATATTACCACAAATACTGAATATAGAAAGTAAAGAAGTTCATATAATTTTTTTGTTTGCATCAAGGTAAATGCTTCAATATTAAGTGGAACACTCACTTTCCATATTTTCTCTCAAGTAAATGTTTAAGGTGTGTTCACACAAGGATATTGGCTAGGCTATATAATGGTGCTCACTAATTGGAGTTCATACACACATTATAGACTAGCAAGTAATATGACAAATTTTCAAGCAATTAATACAAAAAATATCAAGTCATAAAAAGTATTAACTTACCTTGCACTTGTTGGCATGACTCAAAAGCTCGTGGAGAATATTTCACCAAAATTTATTCCTCATGCTAAGATGCATTTTTTTTTTGCTTTCATAACCTCGCTCTGATACAAAAATATGATGCTAGTGGGGTGCCTTTTTTTTGGTAAATTAGGTATTTAAATATTGAATGAAGTTGTAGGATAATGTCTAAGGGTGATTCTTGGATTTTGTGGTCAGTTGGTTATGGGTTTAGAGTGGACTATATAAAGGAAAGCCAATATTAGTCTAGATTGAGCCTAGTTTGGGTTGATTCAAAATATCCCTTTTGTAGGTGGGGTTTTAGTGGGTTAAAGGGCTGGAAATAATATAATATAGGTAGCCTTATATGTGTAGTTTGGATTTGGAGTAGATGGCTAGGTTTAATGGTATTTAGATGGTGTCAAGGTGTAGGGAAGAAGACTAGGTTGAGCTATTTTCAGATTTACCTGTGGAGGTTGTGGAGTTTGGAGAGAGTTTGAGAAATTAGATAATGATTTAATAATTTTAAATGATAATTAAGATGCTGGAGAAGATGTGTGGATGGTTTGAGGTTATGAGAATAAGAGTATAGTTAAGAAAATAAAATATAAATAAGATAACAGCCTAACTCACCAAAGATAGGCAATAAATTTGATACCACCAAGCACCAAGCAATATGAGAGCTATCCACCACAAAATTCCTTCATTTAAGTTATTCCATTACATTATATTTCAACTCATATTTATAGGCACTACAAGTCTCTTGCCCTATGAGCTTTGGAGGAAAAATATGGAGGGAAATCTTGGAGCGAAAGATGGGTAGTTGGCAATTAGTGAGGAAGTAACTCCAACTACTTACATTAAATATTTTTTCTCATGACATGGCTGGCCAAACATGTGCCTTAATAAATAAAAAAAATACAATATTAATAAAAATAAAATACAAATGGTAAGCCTAATATTTAGGCTCTTTATTGGGCTCTTATAATTGGGCCCACCTTCAAATTCTTTTCTTGAACTTTAGCCATGGCTCTTATTATTGGGCCTTTGGTAATATTCTTAGGATGTGCTACATCATTACATGGTTTACTTTCTATTAAAGAAGTTGTATTAATTCCTAGCACACAGTTTATATCAAGCTCTGTACAGAATGACACTTAAGGAATTTCCAGAGCTTAACAAATAATTACAAGAGCTGTTGAGCAAGGGTTTCATTTGACCTAGCATGTCTCCTTGAGGAGCTCAAGTTCTGTTTATCCAGAAGAAAGATGAATCTATGTGCATGTATATAGATTATCGTGAGTTGAACAAAGTCACCATCAAAAATAAATATTCACTTCCTAAGATTTATGATTTATTCGATCAACTTTTAGGTGCTGTTATCTTTTCCAAAATTGATTTAAGATTAGGATATCATTAACTACGAGTGAAAGACTTTGATGTTGAGAAAATAATCTTTCATACTCATTATGGTCACTGCAAATTTCTTGTAATATTTTTCAGACTCACTAATGTGTTGTTTATATTCATAGACTTATTGCAACAAGTCATGAAACCTTTTTGAATAAATTTATTATTGTCTTCATTAATGACATTTTTTTTTACTCCAAAAACCTTAAAGAGCATGAAGTTCATTTAAAAGCAGGGTTGGAAACATTGGGAGCTCCATAGTTGTATGCAAATTTTTCCAAGTGTGAATTCTAGCTAGACTATGTAGCATTCTTGGGTCCTGTCGTTGACGCCCAAAGAATTCGTGTAGATTAGAAGAAGATTAGCGCAATCCAGAATTGAGTGCAACCCAAGTCAATAATGAAATTTTGTAGTTTTCTGAGATTAGCTGGTTACTATCGAAAGTTCATCAAGGGTTTCTCTTAGATTGTATCTCCATTGGTCAAACTGACTCTAAAGGCAGTACCTTTTGTCTAGAACCTGAGTGTGAAGCATTTTAGAAATTAAAAGATGCACTCTCAACTGCCCCAGTATTATTCTACCAAAAGAAGGTTTATATTACCAAATATACACAGATGCATCAAGAATTGATTTTGGATGTGTATTAGTGAAAGAAGGTAAGGTCGTTGTATATGTTTCTTGTCAACTAAAGCCGCATGAGAAGAATTATCATGTGCATGATCTCGAGCTTATCGCAGTTATTTTTGCTTTAAAAATCTAGCATCATTATCTGTATGGCATTTAGTATGACATTTTCACTAATCATCAGAGCATAAAGTATATTTTGCTCAATGTGAACTGAACTGCTATCAGAGAAGATGGTTATAATTAGTTAGCAATTATGATCTGAGTATTCAGTATCATCATGGGAAAGCAAATGTTGTAGCAGGTGCTCTTAGCCGTCATGCTACACTCTATGATATGATCACTGAAAGTTCTATAGTGAATTCTACAAGGTGTGCATTGAACCTGTCAAAGGAGATATGCTTAATGAACTAATAGAACAGAGTTTGGTTGAACCAACCTTTCATAGGGATGCATTAATCTCTCAAACCAAGGATGAAGACTATCCGAAGAGCCAAAATTAAAAGTGGTTGTCGCAGTGATCGACAGTTGCATGTGATAAATCAAAGATTTATAGCAAAATCAAGGAAGAAAAACATACAGATCATCACATGAATGAGCATACTTTGAAATAAATTCAATGATTTTCAAGAGAAAACTGGAGAAAATACAATTTGGAGAAAAAGAAAAATTCTGGAAGAAAACCGTTGTGGCGTGGCACAGTTGGCCATGGTGGTCTACTGAATAGGGCTCACCTGGAACCATATCTGCAAGCTTGGAAGGAGAACCATTGCAGCACGCCACAGTGTGCCACGATGACATTCCAGAATATTATTTTGAACTCTATGGAGACTAATTAAATAGCAACATTCAAAATATTAAGCTCTCCAGCACTCTACAGCGCGCTAGGCTCGACTAAAATAAAATGCAGACTTGGAAGGAGTCCACTGTAGCACGCCCCAGTGCGCTTCAACAGGCCGCATCGTCATTTCAGATAAACTATATAAATCAAGGGGAAAAATAATTGAACAGTGAATTTGGCAAGCCGCCTTAGTGCGTCGTAGCAAGAATCTGAATTAACTCGACTCGCTACTCACCCAGCAACGGAACAATGTTTTGAACGAGGCTGCTACAACGCGCTACGGTGGATCCCTAGTAAACAGTAAGTATGGAGCCATGCACAGCAGGAATGAGATGCAACCGCTGTAGCGCACCACTGCGACTGACATAATTTTTCCCAGGTCAAGGCATTAATGACAGCATAAGGAAGGTCAAAAATTCAAACAATTGGCCTTCTCCAACAATTTAGAAACTGCAAAAGTAATAAATCCTATTGTATCCTAGAGGAATAAGGGAATAATATTAAATGGCTTGCCATTAATTCAAGTAAGAAGAAGAGTTAGATAGAATTTATGCACAAGGCTGAAGGAATCCCTATATAAATAACATTTTGAAACTAAAGAAGGGTTCCCAATTTTGATATTCATTGATCCAAATTATAAGCTGCTGTGGGAAAGAGAAGGAGAACTCTTTATGGTCGAAATTTCAGAATGACCTTGCAAGTTCAAAAGGAAAGAGAAGCAAAGGAACTTAGAAAACAAAAGAGAAGGAAGGAGAAAAAACTAAGAGAACCCCAGGAATTCAAGGCTGTTCCTAGTATCATTTCTCATCCCTATCTTATTTTCTTTATTTGTGAACTGATGTCAAGATTCCTTCTCTTTTATATCTCTTGATGTATTAAAATTGTAATAGAGTGCTAAATCATCCTTGGAGAAGGTTGGGCTATAATTATGTGCTGAGTAAGGTGTATAGTGTTGTATGTTGAATTTGTAATGAATAAAATATGAGCTAAGTTTTTAATTAATTTTATTGAATGCCTGGAATGATTATCAAATTTATATCTTTAAAAACTAAATTTGGAATGAAAATCTTTATTTAAGACATTAAAATACTTGTGCTCCAATGCTCACTAATTGGATTAGAGCAAGGAGTGAGTGCAATAGAGCTGAGAGCTACATGATAAGTTGTCAAGCCTATTAGCACCACTCTTTCAGCTCACCTGAGAAGTTGAGGCCTGTGAGCCAAGCACCCCTTCAATCATGCACTACAACTAAGCAAAATAGAAGGAGGGAGAGATTATCGAATACCCTTGGTTGATGTGACATAGTCAATTGGGTCCAATGAATCCTCTCCCTTAGCTAAACTGTGTGTGTATCTCACGACGCTGATTGGTGGGAATCAAAGCTTGTGAGATCCATTGAACTAAAAGAATGTTTTGGTAACCTAGATGTAGGAAATCAAAATTAAACTAACTATGATCTCATAAGAATCTATGTGCCAAGGTAGAACCCCTAGGGTGTTCTCCTTGTGCACTAAATTTGAACTTATTGAAATTAGAGGATAAATCTAAGGAAGGCAATGTTCACTTGATTGATTAAGTATAGTAAAATTACTTTATGAATTGCAATGACAGGATTGCAACATCGAGTCCTTACGAGTCACATAATGAACCACCAACTCTCTCTTCTTAAATCAAATAGTATCTTCAATTTAATCTTTGCTTTATTAAATTAGGAACCACACCAAAACCAATATACAAATTGTCTAAACATTATTGAACATAGATACAACTTAGTAACAAAACCACTGTTCCCTGTGGACGATATAAATCCAAAACTTACAATTCCAAATTATTACTTCAGACCACGTACACTTGCGTGCAAGCGCAGACACAAAATTTAGGTCTGTCAAGTTTTTGGTGTCGTTGCAGGGGAATGGTTCTTAGTTTTTCATTAAGTATAATATGCTATTAGATAGTGATTTAGATCTTATTTAACTTTGCATATAATCTTTAGTTGCTGTAATTATATTTGTGCTAACTTTAGTGTAAACTTAGATTTTGTTTTAGTTATTTGCAACTGAAATATCAAAAATTCCTAAAAACTGTGTTGAACTATATTGCCGATTACATTTTCTAAATTTTAAACTGTCAATCATTGTGTGTGATTAATTACATTATTGAACCTGATTGCTAAGAATTATACTTGCTAGCTATAATTTTTAAATTGCATGAGTAGGAGAAACCTTTCTGAAATCTTTTTTGACCTTGAAATAGAAAGAACATATCTTAGAGCTAGGAGAGAAGTTATTCTAAACTACTAACAAGCACAAATGGAAAATTTAGAAGCTAATCATTTAGAGCTATTAGTAAATATTGGGGGGATACCCCTTAGAGAGTATGCACTTCCAATAGTATGAGGAGTTCCAAATGCAATTATTGGACCTCCTATTCAAGCAAATAAATTTTGAAATTAAGCCATCAACGTTAAATATGATTCAAAACAATTAATTTAGTGGTCTAGCCTTGGATGATCCCAATGCACATATTTCAAATCATCTGGAAATATGCAACACTTTTAGATTCAATGGAGTGTCCGATGATACCCTTAGGTTGAGATTGTTCCCATTTTCTCTGAGAGATAGAGTAAGAGTTTGGCTCAGCTCTCTGCTTGGCAAGTCTATTAAGACTTGAGATGACTTGGCTAGAAAATTTCTAACTAATTATTTTCCGCCTGCTAAAATTGCTAAGCTGAGAAATGAGATCTCAAATTTCTCTCAGCAAAACGGTGAAAACTTATATGATGGCTGGGAGCGCTTTAACGACTGCTTAAGACATTGCCCGCATCATGGGTTTCCATTGTGGATGCAAGTGCAGACTTTCTATAATAGATTGAATGCACCCATAAGGACACTTATTGAAGCAGCCACAAGTGAATGAGTCAAATCAATTGGTCTCCCTGCAAAGGGAAATTGAATTATTAACCAATAAAATTGAGAATTTGAATGTGAATGCCATCCAATAAGTGAACTATGAGCTGTGCGGAGGGAACCACAATAGAAAATGCTGTAATTTGAACAATCCTTTTCCTCCACAACAAACTGAATAAGAAAGCTTCTTCAGGAATAACAATAATAACAATAACCCCCACAACAACCCCTACTATAATACATACAACCTAGGGTGGAGAAACCACCCAAACTTTTCTTGGAGTGAGGGGAATTCTCAGGGTAATTATAGCTCTCAATAACAAAACTGGCCAACCCAATATTTTAAAAACTCCTATAAGTCTACTCAACATAGAAATCAAGAACTTGGGTTAGAAGATTTTTTTTGGGCCTTTAAAACTGAAACAGTTCAATTTATGAAAAGGACCGAGTTAACTATGAACCGGCATGAAACCTCAATTCAAGAATTGAGTTGTCTCTTTGGAATATTGAAGTCCAATTGGGAAAAATTTTTCAACAGCTGTCTACTCGAAAGTAGAGAATGCTCTCAAGCTCGACTAAAATAAACCCGAGAGAAACGGTGAGTGTGATCCACTTGGACATGGCAAAAATAGACTGCATGGAACATAACTCTACTAAAGAGAGTATAGGAGGAAAAACTAGGTAAATTGCTACTGAGAGCATTAAAAAAGATAGAAAAGCCATTAAGAGAGCGGACCCTGGGAGAATGAACATTCCTTGTATCATTGAGGGTGAAGTCCTTTTAGATCCTTTATGTGATATAGGGGCTTCGGTCAATGTTATGATGTTACACATATACTCCTAACTAGGGGTAAGGGGAATTGAAGAAATGCCCAAAATTCTTGAATTTGCTAATCTAGATTCTAAGACTCCCCTTATAATTTTGAGGAATGTTCAAGTAGGAATAGGGAGTTTTGTGATTCCTATAGATTTTGTTTTGTGTGAATGGGACAGATAGAGTAAAAACTCCATTATAATTTTTGGGAGACCGTTCCTTGCTAGCTCTAGAGCAATAATTGATGTAGAAAGAGGGTTGATGACTGTGAGAGTAAATGGCTTGGAAGAAATTATAAATCTGAGCCTTCTATATTTAAAGAGAAAATTATAAAGGCTCATTGGAAAAAAGCCAATTTGAAGCTGGAAGGTAAGGGAGAGATTTTTAGTGAAGGTGATTCTGTAAGTCACTTGGTTAACTCATTTGGAGGAAGTGACAAGAAAGGGGAGAAAAATAAAAGGAAAACGAGGAGAGGGAAGAAGAAGAAAAAGGGAACTTCCCTTTAAATTATTGAAAACGAGGCAGAAAATAAGGCTAATAATGAAATCATGAGTTTGAGCCCAACTTCAGTAGCTTCTCACTCACATAAATCAAAAACATGGAAGAAGAAACCACCCCTGAATTTAGACCATGTTTGATCCTAAACGTGTCGGGTTGATGACATTAAACTAAGCCCTTCTTGGGAGGCAAGCCAATTTCTATTTTGTTTAATTTAAGAATTTAAGTGTAGTCATTAGAAATAAAACAAACTCATTTGAGTTAAATGATATTTGGAAGCAATTTGAAAGTTTGGAAAAATTTGCTTTTGAAGGTGCTGCAACAGAATTTTTAGCCACAGTGCGCTGCAGCGGATTCAGTCGCTAGAGCGCGCCGCAGCGGATTCTACCGCTAGAGCGCACCGTAGAGGATTTTGTTGCTACAGCATGCCATAGCAAATTTTATGCACATGATTGTTGCTAAGTCCCAAGGCACCACAGCGTGCCGCAACGGTTGACGCCCAGCTGTAAATTGTTTTAACTGCTTAGGATTCCCCAAACAGTCAACAATGCTACATCGCGCCTTGGAACTTAAAACCTGGACATAATGCTGCAAAAGTTGATCTTTTCCACACATTTAAGGCTGAATCTGGTCGTATTCATTGCATGATACTAAAACAATCTTTGACTATCCTTAATCATGCTTTGAATGTGATTACCTTTATAAGAACTTCCATAAATCTTTGGCTATAAATATCCTAGTGAAGGAGGAGAGAATTTCACGCTTGTCTAAAACTAAAATTCAGATTTCTATTTTCAAAACCCTTTATCTCTCCTCTCCAAAATGTCTTCCTAGAAGAAAAAGGTGATACGCATGGAGAAGGGGGCCTCAACTTCAGGAGGCCCCTACAATAAGAGAAGATTCACCACGGTTGAAGTGGAGCAAAGGTTCAACTAGGTAACATCAAAGTGTAAGATAATCCTCGAACAAGGATTCGGAATCCCCTACCCTATGAACTCGGATCAAATTATGAACAAGGGATGGGAGCACTTGGTGAGCCCCCAAAATGCAACCTACCTTGCCATAGTTCATGAGGTTTATGCTAATGCAATCAATACGTTGGGATGTAAAATCACTGTCTGGGGCAAGGGAGTAGAGTTTGGGAGCAGAGAAATTGAAGTTTTTTATTTGTTAAGAGAGGTAGAGGACTGTGCCTACCTCAACCTCACAGGGTCACAATATGACCCATCTGCTGTCGCTAGTGAAATCACCCGTGCTGATGCGGGCTGGAGAGGGAACTTAGCTAACATTTCTTGAGCACTCATCATGGAGTTGAGCAATGCTTGGCATGTGTTCATCTTCAAATTCTTAATGCCATCTGGGCATCTGAGCGAGGAGACTCGGAACAGGGCGCAGCTCTTATGCGCTCTTCAACGGCCTGGAGATATTTATATCTCCAGCATTATTGTGGAGCAGCTCTGGAAGGCCCTGACTGGGCCTTATGCTATGTTAGAATTTGGGTCACTCATTTCAGGTTTGTGTGAGGATCAAGGAGTTAAGATTTTCTCTTCCGATGTCATGATCCCTCCTTGTGCTCATCTAGACCTGACCAGTTTGAGCACCCACAATCATGAGGGGGTGCGGGCCAAAATGAGAAGGGTGGGAGGAAGGAGAAGCTTCAACTTCCATTGGCCGAACCACAGCTGATCAGATGATGATGCAGATGTACACTCATTAAAGGGACTTGCGGGTAGCCATGGCGCGGGACATGCGTTTCTTTAAAACAGAAGTCGCTCAACAGTGCCAGTTCGCGATGGAATTCCATGACGCTCTAGAAAGGATATTCCAAGAATAGAGCTTGCATGGAAGACCGGGCGGATCTCAGCTGCCACGACCCTCTGTTGGTGAACCCATCCCAAACACAGAATGGCCAGCGGACTACACCTATCGAGATTTCGACGAAGAGGAAGAGGAAGATCAAGAGCAAAATGATTGATAGGTTGTACTATTTTCTGTTTTTGTTTTTCAATTAATAAATCTTGGATTGCTTAAACCCTCATGAGATGTTGCTGAGTTTGCAAGATTAAATTTTGAAAGCTTTTATGTATGGATTCAATAACTAATCATATGTGAAACCTAAGTCACCAATTGTGCCTAACCAAGGGTGATTGAATTAAATGACAACACACTAAGCTTCCTTAGCAAGTTGAAAAAACCTACATAAATTCTCAGTCTCCAATGAATTTAACTGAACACATGCTAAAATTCTAAGTATGAGGGTGGGTAGTCCTAAGGAACCAAGACTAGAAATGGGCAAGAAATATAGTGAACAAATGAGTGTGCAAATCTTTTGTAGAACTTCATGATCTAAAAAATAATTGAACGGGGATGAAAAAAATATCTCTCCCTAGAACTAAAAAAATAAAAAACAAAATCAAGGATGAAAAAAAATATCTCTCCAAGAAAATATGATTTGCTTTTTGTGATTCATAAGAAGGAGCACACATGGTACATAATTCTTGTCATTCATTTATTGCCCAACTAGAGTTTGGGATCCCCCAGAAAACTATCCCCCCCTAAATAAGGAAATAAACATCCAATTATTTCAGATTGGAGACTAGTGAAAGTGAGATGGGCTTGGAACTTGAATTTGAAAGATGATTGTAGTTGTATATTTATAAATCACCTAGAATTAAGCGACAATAAGCTACATAGAACTTCACATTGACATCCAATATTGAATCCATAACCTTAAAAATTAGAAAATGCACTTTGAGCTTACTCGAGGACGAGCAAGAATTTAAGTATGGGGGTGTGATTAATCTAAGATTTATAGAAAAAGAATAAAAGAAAAATATACAAATCATCACGTGAACAAGCATACTTCGAAATAAATTCAATGATTTTTAGGAGAAAACTGGAGAAAAGACAATCTAGAGCAAAAGAAAAATTATGGAAGAAAATTGCTGTGGCATGCCACAGTGGGCCATGGAGGTCTATTGAATAGGGCTCACCTGGAACCATATCTGCAAGCTTAGAAGGAGAACCGCTGTAGCGCACCATAGTGGGCCACGATGATATTCTAGAATATGATTTTGAACTATATGAAAACTAATTGAATAATAAAAATTCAAATATTAAGCTCTCTAATAAATCCAAAATTTGTAGTAAAATATAGAAGTAAAAAAATATAAAACATCATATGAACCTGCATACTTTGATGAGAATTCTTTTATTTTCAGTAAAAATTGGAGAGAATGCAAGCTGGAGCTGAAAAAGAAAATTATGGATAAAAATCGCTACAGCGCATCATAGCGCGCTCCAGCAGGCCTTGACGGATGAGTATAAAAGAGAGACCTGGACTTGACCTGCACAGCCTAGAAGAAAACCGCAGTAGCACGCTACAGCGCACCATAGCGAGCCACGATGGCATTTTAAGAATATTAATTGAAATATTATAAGAACTAATTGAAATGTAAAAATTCATGATTTCTAACTTTTCACTGCTATAGTGCGCTCCCAGCACGCACAACACGCCAACCCCCATGAAGAATAAAGCTGACTTGGAAGCAAATCCACTGTAGCCCACCTCCGCGCACTACAGTGGGCTTCAGCGTCATTTAAGGTGAACCATATGAAATCAAGGAGATAGTTATTTGAGCAGTGAATTCGAAATTCAAATCGCCACAACGCGTTGTGGCGAGAATCTGAATTAACTCCACTCGCCCCAGCGCGCTGTAGCGGAACAACGTTTTGAACTAAGCTGCTACAGCGCGCTATGGCAGATTCCTAGCAGAACATCATACCTGGAGCAAAACTCTACAGAAATAGATGAGATCACTGCTGCGCGCCATAGTGTGCCGCAGCGGCTGATGTAGAAATGCCTAGAATTCACATTAATAATAGCATAGGGAAGGCCGCAAATTCTAGCCTTTGGTCTTCCCCAACCTTTTGAAAACCGAATTAACCCCTAGGGAAGGCTAAACCCTCATTGGAGAGGGTTGGGCTGTAATTATATGCTGAATAAGGTGTATGGTGTTGTATATTGAATTTGCAATAAATAAAATTTGAGCTGAATTTTTATTTAATTTTTATTGAATGCCTGGAATAATTATCAAATATAAATATTTAATAAACTAAATCTGGAATGAAATTCTTTGTAAAAAACATTAAAAGACTTGTGCTCCAATACTCACTAATTGGATTAGAGCAAGGAGTTAGTGAAATAGACATTAGAGCTATGTGACAAGTTCTCAAGCCCATTAGCACCACTCTTTCAGCTCACCCTAGAAGTTGATACTTGTGAGCCAAGCCCCCCTCCAATCATACTATGCAGCTCAGTAAAGCAGAAGGAGGGAGAGATCATCGAACACCCATGGATGATATGACATAGTTAATTGGGTCCGATGAATCCTCTCCCTTAGCTAAGCCATGTGTGTAGCGCACAATTCTGATTGGTGGGAATCAAATCTTGTGAGATCCACTGAACTAAAAGAATGTTTTGGTAACCTAGATGTAGGAAATCAAAATTAAACTAACTATGATCTCATAAGAATATATGTGCCAAGGTAGAACCCCTAGGGTGTTCTCCTTGTGCACTAAATTTGAACTTATTGGAATTAGAGGACCAATCTAAAGAAGGCAATGTTAACTTAATTGATTAGGCATAGTAAAATTACTTTATGAATTGCAATGACATGATTACAACACAGAGTCCTTACGAGTCACATAATGAACCCCCAACTCTCTCTTCTTAAATCAAATAGTATCTTCAATTTAACCTTTGTTTTGTTAAATTAGGAATCACATAAAAACCAAAATACAAATTGTCTAAACATTATTGAACGTAGATATAATTTAGTAACAAAACCACCATTCCATGTGGATGATATAAATTTGAAACTTGTTGATAAATCCAAAATTTATAGTAAAATAAAGATGTAAAATATATAAAACACCAAATGAACATACATACTTTGATGATAATTTCTACATTTTCAGAAAAAATTGGAGAGAAGTCAAGCAAGAGCAGAAAAATAAAATTCTGGATAAAAACTGTTGCAGCGTGCTCCAACAGGCCATGGCAGATGAGTAGAAAGGAGAGATCTGTACTTGACCTGCACTGCCTGGAAGAAAACTGCTGTCGCGTGCTACAGGTGCCACAGCGAGCCACGGAAGCATTTCAAGAATATTATTTGAAACATTAGAAGAACATTGAACAGTAAAAATCCACGATTTTGAACTTTTCACCGCTATAGCGTGCTCCCAGTACGCCACATCGCGACAACCCCCATAAAGAATAAAATTGACCTGGAAGCAAATCCATCATAGCCCGCCTCCACGCGCTACATCGGGTTGCAGCATCATTTAAGGTGAACCAGATGAAATTAGGGGAAAAATTAATTGAACATTAAATTCAAAACTCAAACTGCTTCAGCACGCCGTGGTGAGAATCTAAATTAACTTGACTCACTTCAGTGCGCTCAGCGGAACAGTGTTTCAAATGAGGCTACCACAGTGAGCTACGGTAGATCCCCAGTAAAGTACTATGTCTGGAGCCATGCACAGCAGGAATGAAATGTAACCACTACAGCACACCATTGCACACTGGAGCACGCCATAGCGCGCTGCAGCACACCACACCAGCCGATGTAGAAATGCCCATAATTCACATTAATAACAGCATAGAGAAGGCCACAAATTCCAACCTTTGGCCTTCCCCAGCCGTTTGGAAATTGCAAAAGCAATAAAACCTGCTGTATCCAAGAGGAATAAATAAAAAATATTAAATGGCTGCCATGAAGTCAAGGAAGAGGAAAGGTTAAACATAATTAATGCACAAAATTGAGGGAATCTCTATATAAATAGTATTCTGAAACTAAAGAAGGGTTCCCAATTTTGATATTTATTGATCTAAATTATAAGCTGATGTGGGAAAGATAAAGAGAACTCTCCAGGGAAGAAATTTCAGAATGACTTTGCAAGTTCAAGAGGAAAGAGAAGCAGAGGAACATTTGAGAATGAAAGAGATGGAAGGAGAAAGAACCAAGAGAACCCTAGAAATTCAGGGCTGTTCATAGTACCATTTCTCATCCCTGTCGTATTTTCTCTATTTTTGAACAGATGTCAAGTTTCATGTTCTCTTATATCTCTTGCTATATTGAAACTGTAATGGAAGGCTAAACCCTCCTTGGAGATGGTTGCGCTGTAATTATGTGCTTAGTAAGGTGTATGGTGTTGTATGTTGAATTTGTAATGAATAAAATTTGAGCTGAATTTTTATTTACATTCAATGGAATTCCTAGAATGATTATCAAATATAAATCTTTAATAAACTAAATCTAGAAGGAAAATATTTGTGTAAGACATTAAAATACTTGTGCTCCCATGCTCATTAATTGGATAAAAGCAAGGAGGGAGTGCAATAGAGCTCAGAGCCACGTGATAAGTTCTCAAGCCCATTAGCACCACTCCTTCAGCTCATCTGAGAAGTTGAAGCTTGTGAGACATGCCCCCTCTAATCATGCTTCGCGACTCAGCAAAGTTAAAGGAGAGAGAGATCATCGAATACCCATGGATGTTGTGACATAGTCCATTGGGTCCAATGAATCCTCTCCCTTAGCTAAACCGCGTGAGTAGAGCATGATGCTGATTGGTGGGAATCAAGGATTGTGAGATCATAAAGCTAAAAGAATGTTTTGATAACCTCGATGTAGGAAATTGAAATTAACTTAAATTGATTTCATAAAAATTTATGTGCAGAGGTTGAACCCCCTAGGGTGTTCTCTTTGTGCACTAGATTTGAACTTGTTGAATTGGAGGACCAATCTAAGGAAGGTAATGTTCACTTGATTGATTAGGCATAGTAAAATTACTTTATGAATTACAGTGACATGATTACAACACCGAGTCCATACGAGTCACATAATGAGCCCCCAACTCTCTCTTCTTAAATCAAATAATATCTTCAATTTAGTCTTTGCTTTGTTAAATTAGGAACCACACCAAATCCAAAATACAAATAGTCTAAATATTATTGAACGTAGATAAAACTTAGTAACAAAACCACCATTCCCTGTGGAAGATATAAATCCGGAACTTACCATTCCAAATTATTACTATGGGATTTTTTGCCACAACGCACTGTTGCGAATTTTATGCACGCTTGAATGTTGCTAAGTTCCAAGGAACTATAGCGCTCTGCAGCACGCTGTGACGACTAATGCCCAATTATAATTTGCTTGGACAGCTTGGGATTCCCCAACCAGTCCAAGGCGCTACAGCGTGCCTTGGATCTTAAAATCTAGACATAATGCAACAAAAACTGATTTTTTCCACTCATTTAAGGCTAAATTTAGTCACATTCATTGTATGACATTAAAATGACTTTTGACTATCCTTAATCAGGCTTTGAATGTGATTACCTTTGAAACTTATAAAATTTTTCTTGGCTATAAATATCCTGGTGGAGAAGGAGAGAATTTACCCTTGCCAAAATCTAAAATTTAGTTTTCTATTTTTAAGAAATTCAATCAGCTCTCCTCTCTAAAAATGTCTTCCCAAAAGAAGAAGGTGGCAAGCATGGAAACTAGGGCCTCAACTTTTGGAGGCCCCTACAACGAGAAAAGATTCGCCTTGGTTGAAGCCGAGCAAATGTTTAACCAGGTGACATCAAGGCGTAAATTGATTCCCGAACGAGGTTTTAGACTCCCTTAACCTGTGCATCCAGATCAAATCATGAATAGGGGATGGATTCATTTAGTAAGCCCCCAAAACACAACATACCTCGCCATAGTTCAGGAGGTAAACGCCAACGCAATCATTGCATCGAGGCGTAAAATCACTGTCCAGGGAAAGGGTGTGGAGGTTGGGAGACTGCAAATTGAAAAATTTTATATGTTAAGAGAGGTAGAGGACTGTGCCTATCTCAGCCTTACAGGGTCACAATATGACCCGGCTGCTATCGGCAATGAAATCACCTGCACTGATGCGACCTGGATAAGAAGCTTAGCCAACATTCCTCGAGCACTCCTCGGGGAGTTGAGCAATGCTTGGCTTGTGTTCGTATCTAGCTTCGTAATTCCATCTAGGCTTCGCAGCGAGGTGACTCAAAATAGTGCGCTGCTTATATGCGCTCTTCAACAGCTTGAAGTTTAGTTATATCTCCAGCATTATCATGGAGAAGCTCTGGAACACCCTGACCGGGACTTGTGCTGTGTTGGCATTTGGGTCACTCATTTCAAATTTTTGTGAGGATCAAGGAGTCAAGATCCTCACTTCCAATGTTGCGATCCCTCCCCGTTCTCCTCTAGACATGACCCATTTGAGCACCCGCACCCATGAGGGGGTGCAGGCCAAAAAGAGAAGGGTAGATGAAGGAGAAGCTTCAGCCTCTATTTGCCGGACTATGGCGGATAAAATGATGATGTGTATGCATGCGCATCAAAGGGACTTGGGGGTGGCCATGGCAGGACGTGATCTTCATCAAGGGGGAAGTCGCGCAGTAGCGCCAGTTCTAAACGAAATTCCACAACGCTCTTGGAACAATGTTCCAAGAATGGAGATTACGTGGAGGACCGAACAATCTGGGCTGCCACGGCCCCCTATTGGTGACCTCATCCCGGACAATGACTGGCCAGCGGACTACACATATTGGGACATTGACGAAGAGGATGAAGATGATCATGAGCAAAATGATTGATAGGTTGTACTATTTTCTGTTTTTCTATTTTTCTATTTTAGTTCTTATTTTCTATTTTCTTTGTTTTGTTCCCTTTTTCAATAAATAAATTTTGGATTTGCTGCACCCTAGTTGCTACTGTGACTATATTACAATTAAATTTTCTAAAGTAATTACTGTATGGATTCAATAATGAACTTCAATGTAAAATCTTAAGTCGCTAATAATGCTTAACATAAGGTGATCAATTGACATGACAACCCTACACTTCTAAAATAAAGTATAGAGCTTAAGTAAATTTCAATTTCCAAGGATTTAAAATGAACATATGCTGAACTCTAAGTGCGGGGTTGGGGAAACCTAAGGAATTAAAATCAGCAATTGGCAAAAGTTGAGTGAACATATGAGTGTGTTAGGCTCCCGTAGGACTTAATGATCACAATATACTGGATCAAGGATGACGAAAATTGTCTCTACCTTGAGCTAAAATTTCAAAAAAAAAAAAAAAATGAAATAGGGATGATGAAAAATATCTCCCCCAAATGAGAAAATAGGATGAAGAAAAATGTCTCCTATAAATATTTGTATTTTTTGTGATTCATAAGAAGGAGCACGAATGACACAAAACTCTTGTCACTCACCAATACCTAGTTAGAGTAGAAAATCCTAAGGTAATTACCCATCCCCAAATGAAGAATAAGCATTAACCATTTGAGATCAGAAATTAGAAAGGAGCAAGCACTTGGAACCTGAATGAGGAAGATAGTAGTGGTTGGAATTCCTAAAATCATCCCAACCTAAAGTAATATTCAGTGACATGAGAATTTCACATTAACATCCTAAATTGAATCCATAATTAAGAAAATCAGAAAATCCACTTTAAGCTTACTCGAGAATGAGCAAGAATTTAAGTGTGGGGGTGTGATAAATCCAAAATTCATAGTAAAATATAGAAGTATGAACATATAAAGCACCATATGAACCTGCATACTTTGATGAGAATTCCTACATTTTCAGGAGGCAAGTTGGAGTTAAAAATAGAAATTCTGGATAAAAATCGTTGCAGCACTCCACAGCGCGCTACAATGGGTCATGGCGAATAAGTAGAAAAGAGAGACAAGGACTTGACATGCACAACCTAGAAGAAAACCATTGTAGTGCGCTACAATGGGCCACAACGATATTCCAAGAATATTAATTGAAACATATAAGAACTAATTGAACAGTAAAAATCCATGATTTTGAACTTTTCATTGCTATAGCATGCTCCCAGCATGCCACGCGCCAACCCCCATGAAGAATAAAATTGACCTAGAAGCAAATCTGCGTGACGTGGCAAGAATCTGAATTAACTTGACTTGCTACAGAGTGTTGTAGTGGAACAGTGTTTTGAACGAGGCTGCCACAACGCACTACGGTGGATCCCCATAAAATAGTATGTCTTGAGCCATACACAGCAGGAATGAAATGCAGCCGCTGGAGCACGCCACAGCGCGCTGCCGCGCATCACAGCGGCCGATGCAGAAATGCCCAGAATTCACATTAATAACATCTTAGGGAAGGCCGCAAATTCCAACCTTTGGCCTTACCCAGCCATTTGAAAGTGACAAAAGAAATAAAACCTAATGTTTCCAAGAGGAATAAAGAAATAATATTAAATGGCTGCCATGAAGTCAAGGAAGAGGAAAGGTTAAACAAAATTTATGCACAAAATAGAGGGGATCCCTATATAAACAACATTTTGAAACTAAAGAAGGGTTCCCAATTTTGACATTCATTGATCCAAACTATAAGCTGCCGTGGGAAAGAGAAGGAGAACTCTCTAGGGAAGAAATTTTAGAATGACTTTGCAAGTTCAAGAGAGAAGTAGAGGAACATTAGAGAATGGAAGAGAAGGAAGGAGAAAGAATCGAGAGAACCCCAAAAATTCAAGGCTATTCCTAGTACCATTTCTCATCCATATCTTGTTTTCTTTATTTGTGAACCGATGTCAAGGAGGGAGAGCAATAGAGCTCAGAGCTACATGACAAGTTCTCAAGCCCATTAGCACCACTTCTTCATCTCATCTGAGAAGTTGAAGCTTATGAGCCAAGCCCCCTCCAATCATGCTCTGTGGCTCAACAAAGTAGATGGAGGGAGATATCATCGAACACCCATGGATGATGCGATATAGTCCATTGGTTTCAATGAATCCTCTCCCTTAGCTAAACTGCATGTGTAACGCATGATGCTGATTGGTGGGAATCAAAGTTTGTAAGATCCATTGAACAAACAGAATGTTTTTGTAATATAAATGCAGGAAATTGAAATTAAACTAACTATGATCTCATAAGAATCTATGCTCCATGGTAAAACCCCTTAGGGTGTTCTCCTTGTGCACTAAATTTGTACTTGTTGAAATTAGACGACCAATCTAAGGAAGGAAATGTTCACTTGATTGATTAGGCATAGTAAAATTACTTTATAAATTATAATGACATGACTATAATACTGAGTCCTTACAAGTCACATAATGAACCCCCAATTATCTCTTCTTAAATCAAATAGTATCTTCAATTTAATCTTTGCTTTATTAAATTAGAAACCACACCAAAACCAAAATACAAATTATTTAAACATTATTGAACATAGATAAAACTTAGTAACAAAATCACCATTCCTTGTAGATGATATAAATTCGAAACTTACCATTTCAAATTATTACTTTAGACCACGTACACTTGCGTGCAAGCGCAGACACAAAATTTAGCTCTGTCACTTACCATTCCAAATTATTACTTCGGACTACGTACACTTGCGTGCAAGCGTAGACACAAAATTTAGGTATGTTAGTATGAGTATAAGATCTATCTGAAAAATCTAATTTGTATTCCAAGGTCCATGCACCAAGAAATTCTTGTTGATGGCCACAATTCTAGATATAGAATTCACCCTTGGAGTACGAAGATATATCTAAACTTAAAGTAATCATTCAGGTCACCAGGTATGAAGAAGAGTGTTGCTAAAATTTTGACAAAGTGTTATGCGTGTAATCTAGTTAAGGCTGAGCACTAAAGGCCTAAAGGGTTATTGCATCCACTAGGAATCCCAAAATAGAAGTTGTTTGATATATCAATGAACTTCATTATGGGAATACCTAAATTAAGATTTGGAGATGATGTAATCTAGGTTACCATCGATCGATTAACCAAGTTAGCTCATTTTATCATAATTTGATAAATTGATTTAGTGGAGAAATTGTTATTGATCTACATTAAAGAAATTTCTAGACTCTAAGGAATTACAAAATCAATTATTTCAGACAGAGATAGCAGGTTCACTTCTAAATTCTAATAAGCTGTGCATTAAGACTTTGGAGCTACTTCTTACCCTCAGACGGTGGGCAAACAGAAAGAGTTAATCAAGTCCTTGAAAATCTTCTGTGTCTCTACATTTTGGATTTTAATGGTTTCTGGGAAGATCGTATCCCGCCTGTGGAGTATGTTAATAATAATAATTTTTAGGTTAACATCAAAATGGCTCCATATAAAGCTCAGTATGGATTAAACTGTAGTACTCCACTTGCTTGGTCAGAAACTAAAAGTGTTTAGCTTTATGGGTTTGAATTAGTCGAAGAAACTAATAGAAAAGTTTAACTCATTCAACAGAGGATTTGTGCGACGCAAGTCCAACAAAGCAATTACCATGATGCTAGGCATCATCCTCTATAATTCAATGTTGTTGACTTCATTTATTTAAAGGTCAGCCTAATAAAGGGTGTATTCAGATTTGGTGTAGTTGGAAAACTCAGTGCCCGCTATGTCAAGTTTTTCTAAGTGTCAGCAAAAGTAGGATCCGCAGTCTAAAGGCTTAAACTCCCTGGTGATTACTCAGCAGTCCACAATATATTTCATATATCATCACTAAAAAAATGTCTCAGAGATTCTTCTCATTTAGTTCAACTTCCAGCAATATCTCTTCAACCCGATCTATATTATATAGAAAAACCAATAAAAATATTAGCTCTCTATCAAAGAAAATTAAGAAATTATTCTATTCCCATGGTAAAAGTGCAATGGAAGAATCATAGTCTCAAAGAATCTACATGGGAAAAAGAGGTAGATATGCGATCAAAGTATCCAAGGATTTTCAAAAACCCTAGTACTTTCCCAAACTTCTTTTTATTTCCATGTCATTTATTTCTTTCCTTCTTTGTTTCTGCTTCAGCAATATCAAGGATGACATCATTCTTAAGTGAGAGAGTCAATAACAACCCTAATCCTTATTTCATTAGACTCAAATAGCCATTATAACTTAACCCTGAAAATTTGGGATCCATTGGACCTTGATCAGATCATTTGACTATTTTGTCAATTGTTTGACCTAGAAAATTGCCAAAATTAATTTGATATCCAAATCAAAATCTGACTTTAATTTAAATTTTTCACCCCAAATTAGCTAAGAGTGAAGTTTTGGGAAATTTTGGCAGTTATTTTAAATTTCTAAATATTTTATTGTATTTAAATAATTAGAAAATTAAGATAATTACATTGACCTTCAATTAAAAATTTGATATCATTTTTAGTCCTCACCTCTAAATTAGGGGTGAATTTTTAGGAGTTTTTGGAGTTCATTTGATAGCTTAGTTTTAACTATTTAAATTGATAAAATTTAAATAAATTAATTATTCAATTATTCAAAATAACACCAATTCTATTCCGTCTTATGATCGATTGGCATTATCCTACGTCATTCGATTGATCCAGGTGTCCAGATTGGATGGACGGAGTCCATCTTTCCCATGGGTGTGCGTTTTCACAATGCATGTCACGCATGTGCACACGCGGTAGGTTGGCCATGTGCATGTGGCAATGCCACCGCTGATTGATAACTTCTAAGGCTCCATTTTATCTCCATTGTTTCTCTAAGCCTTGTTTACACCATTTACAATAAAACCTAGATCTAAAGGAACTAACTTCTCATTTTTCATGAGCTTTGGCGCTTAACTGAGACAATTTAGTGAGGTACCCTGCTTTCACAATTTTTCCATTGCAATTCATATGAATTTATTTCTCATAAATCCATTTCTTCTCATTGCAAATGATTGTGGAGCCTCAATCGGACTCGATCGAGCCTGAATGAGGCTCGATAGGCCATCGGGTGAACGATGTTATACAGTCACCCATAAGCTCAATATTAGGGTATCACAATTTAAAGTGATAAGGAAGTTTCTAATGCCAATAGTATGCCACCTGAGGTCACTGGAGCTAGAAGAATTTTAATGCCCTAGCTCCTCGCCCTCAAATTTTGCCAAGTCGAGCCTGACCACATGGCCCGCTCTCGGGTCCCTCTACTCACGTGAGTATAATTAGGCCCACGTGCATGCAGCCCAGATGCAAGCCCGAATGCAGATGCATCGTGCATCAGTGCTTTTGAATAGTGAAATCAGAAAATGAAAATTAAATTATTTTACTTAAAGGCCTCATATCTTTTTATGTATTGACCCAAACATATTGTTGTTATATCTCAAAATAATCAGAAATATGCAAGGAAAATTAGTATGCCATTCGATTTCCATTATGTTAATTAGTTTAACTAATCACATTTTAAACTAATTAATCAATTAACCCCATTTTAAGTAATTCCTTAATTTGATCGATTCACATCCAACTTTGATGTTCCAATATATCATTTCAATCAGGTAAGTATAATAAACATTAATTTTCCAAAATATTTAAGATTCTATAATTATATTTTTTTAATCTTACTTAATTACCTTAGAAAAGGATTAGTGCATATTAAGCTCACCCCCATATGCAAATTCTATGTTTTAGGTCTCTAAAATTTCTTTAGATAGAAAAGAATAGGTGTGTAAGGATAAACTTATTTTTCTGTGATAAATTTTACTAATCACTCACAAATTATCCTAACACATAATTAATGCCTCTATTAATCAATTGAAGTTTAAATGTAGCATACTTATTATCATTGTACTTAGCATGCTATAGAAAATGTATAGCTATTGATTTAATATGATTTGGATATCAATTGGTGAAAATGAGTTTTTGACCTCTTTAATAAAGTCATAATTTTTAAAGTTTTCCTTAGTTAGCTTATAATTAAGTCAATTTACCTCCTGATTTTAGTGATCTTGGTATCTATGGATTCCTTAGACATATTTGAACCTAATTATATCATAAAATTTAGGTTTCCCTAAATATAGTTTGCTAATCGCTCATTAATGAGCTTAAGCCCTAATTAGAGCTCATGAACCAAAAATTTTATCCAAATTGGGTGTTCTTAGTGTTAATCCTCATATTCGATATCAAAAAACCTTTTGGCAATAGAAAAATCAAATTGGGACCCTAGAACTTTATTTTTCATTTTAGATCCTTAATGAGGGGCATTTTGGTTATTCTGGCAAATGTTAATTTAAGTAAAATTAAAGTACCCCAATTTATCATTTACCTTTAAAATCAATAAACTTATTGTTTATAATGAACTTAAAGTTAATAAGCTTTCAATTCTATCTTAGAAGCCTAATCTTAGTTTTGCCCTAAAATTTACTTAAGTATCTTTAAGTTAGCTTAATGTGGATTTAGTATCCACATCTTTTTATTAAGTATTAACTAAATCAGTCTCAATCATTATAGAATCCACCATAGAGTCTAATAATCTCTCTCTTAAAGTAGAATTCTCTTAAGGCTTAATGTATCCCTTAAATAAACCTTTATGTTAATCTTTCAGAGGTTCCTTAATGAGTAAATTACTTTAAATCTTAGCCTTAGATTTTTCATGATTTCCCTTCCTAAGTTCAATCTTATTGAGTAATGAAATTACTCAATAGCTTAAGTCTTATTTAGATTAAGCTTTCAGTTAGAGTTTGATCTTTTGATCCTTAGTCTTGATTATATTTTCTTTTCACCATAGTTTAGGATTAGAAAATCCATCTTATTGAGTTTGATTGCACTTAATAAGATTTCCTTTATCGTTGTATGTGTGAATAGTTGAGTTATTATTTTAATAATTATGCTCTAATCTTAAAAATGCATAATTAGTGAAAATTATGATTTACATTTAACCAAATTTAGCAAACAAAGTCTATGACTGTTCACATGGATAAGTAGAATACATTTATCAAGTTTCACAGAGTTTGAATGGTTAGATTTATAATTAAGTGTGATTCCTTTTTAGCTTGATTTAGAGTTTGATTATCCTTAATTACCTTCTGTTTTGCTTAATTAAATATTTATATGCTTCAATAATAATAGTATGCATGATTTGAACAATTAAAGGACTTGCATGATTTCAATAATACATACTGATTTGACATTAATCGGAAATGTTTAAGTAGAAGTATTAAATCTATTATTAATTCATGTGATTGATCATCTGAACATATACCCTTAAATCTTTGATTTTTTCCTAAGTAAGACTCTTGGCTTAAGATAAATCATAAAATGATAATGATTTGCAAAATGATCAGTTCTTAATAAATTACATGATTTTATCCCATAATTATAGTATAGGTGATCAGATGGGCTTACCCATCTAGTTTATATAATTCAATCTAATGAGCTAAGAATTGAAAACTCAATGTAAATCTTAGATCTTAGATTATAAATTATATATTTCAGTGCTAGATCTTTTATGTTGTGATCTAGTGTCAATAAATTAATAATTGCAAAGCCTTATCAATAGATGAGTTATTGAGGCAATAATAATTTATTATCTAATCTTGAGGTAGGAGTTTAGATGAACATTCTTAATCTTAGATACTTGGTCCTAGATTCTTGTGGTATGGTAACCTAATGATTTATATTGAGGTTATTTTCTTGTGATAGTATCCTGAATTAGGTGACTTTTAGGTCACATCTTTGGAACCCTTGTGTAGGATTCACCATAATGGAGTATTGATTCATTAGTTTGATATTCCATAATTATTAAATAGAATTATTAGAATCAGTAAAACTATAAGTTGAAAGTGATCGTGTATATCTATAGAACTGAATTATTTCAGTAGAAAACAGAGTTAGTTAATTTACCTTGAATAGATCTGTAGAGTCTCGATCTTATCTTAGGTAATTAGAAAAGTACAATTTAGTTCAAGATAAACATCCCAAGTTTAAGAGCGTTATAAGTAGGGGATTGAATACTTAGTTTAAAAGAATAATCTTTGACTAGGCCATGCCCCTTATCGTCATGCATTTCAATAAGTGCAGTTAAAAAACTAAGTAGCTCAGTTACCTTTCTTAGGACACTATAAGTATGCTTATAATTAGGGTATTTAACAACTTAATTTGAGAGAATAAACTGTGATTGGATCATGCCCCTTATGTCATGCGTTTCGATAGGTCCAATTAAACAAACTAAATATTAAAGCCACCATTCTCAGAAACATACCAACTAGGTATATGCAACCTCTTTACTTGTCGAGTTTAAGTTCAATCTTAGCTAATTGCATGCTGTGGATTAGACTTAGGAGTCAAAGTTCACTTTGATGAATTCTACATAATGGAGCTTCACTTTATATTGTATTGATTTTTGGATTTCGATGATTTAGATCATATAGTCGTAAAAGCCTTGGCATATCATGAAATACATAAGTCATGTTAACATTAGTGGAGCGAATGAGCTCACTTAAGGACTCAATAAGTAGAGGGTTTGGTCGCTTAGGATCTGTGGAGTGTCATATGATACCAAGTCACCATATCAATGTCATACTGTTCTGTGGCATATTCAAACGCATAATCATGAATTCAGTGGCATACAACACAGTTTTAGATCATTATTTACTCAATTTAAGATTATTAACTATTTTCTCTACAGTTTAGTATTCAATTTTACTGTACTTTCAGATTTGTATTATTTTGAGCTTTCAGCTATTTTATTATCTTTCCTATAGTTTTACTTAAACTATTAAAATGTTAAAAAGTAGATAACTATAACTATTATAGTTGCTTTGAATGTGTTAGCTTTATTGTCTAACATATAGTACTTTGAGATCCAACAATTTGCTAGATCTAGAGTAGCTTGTGGAGACAAATCAGGAGCCTTCACAAAAGATCAGGAAGAGTTACTTTTATTTTCTACATTAGTTACTTTTTCTTTAAAGGACTCTTCATCAGCCTTTATTTTATGCATTAGTTACTTTCAGTTCAGTACTTAGACTATTTTTTGTATTTTTATTAAGTAAACAATTTGTAATAAATCTGAATGTATTTTTCTTTTTGTTTCTGAGATGAATGTTCTACTTAGTTTCTGTGATGAATGTTTCTGGATGTATGCTTTAGCTTCCACACATTGTAATTATTACTACTTATACTTAGTATTGTGATTTGATCAGGATATACATAAAATACTAGTATTCGTGTAACTTGGATCCTACCTTTATTCATAATCCAAAATACACGAGTCCTTTATCTAATACTTAAGATAAGGATACTGCACTTATCTTAAGAATTAGTACTCAACCCTATTCTCTTTGAGACTGAGTCTCAATAGCTCTTGTGCTCAGCAAGTGTATTCGGTTCCCTTCCCGAGTAATGCACCGTTCCACCGCCAGTTATCATTTCCTTAAACTAAACCATTTGTGTGCGGCGATCGGACGGGGCATTATAATGGAGTTCAATGTTTGATCTTTACCTATCATCAGAGCTTGAAGTACATCTTTGCTCAGTGCAAACTAAACTTTTGGCAAAGAAGATGGTTAGAATTGATCAACAATTATGATCTGAGCATTCAGTATCATCTTGGAAAGGCAAACGTTATAGTCGATGCCCTTAGCCATCGCACAACCATAAGTGCCATAATATATGAAAGTTCTATCATAAATGAATTTTGTAAACTGCGCATTGAGTCTGTCAAAGGCGATATGCCTAGTTATTTTAAAGTTCGGTAGAACCAACCTTTCATAGAGATGTCTCCATCTCTCAGACCAAAGATGAGGGTTACCTTAAGTAGAAGAGCAAAAATTGAAGGTGGCCATCATCATGATTTGCAAATGCATGGTAGTGTAATTTATCAAGGAAATTGTATCTAGATTTCTAAATCCATGCATCAAGAGATTTTACTTGAAATTCATAATTATGGATATCATGTCCACCCTGGAAGCATGAAAATGTTTCAAGACTTAAAGCAATCATTATGGTGGTTTGGTATGAAGAAGAACATGGCAGATTTCATCACAAAGTGTCATGCTTGTAATCTTATTAAAGCCGAGCACCAAAAACATGGAGGACTCCTTCATCCTCTTGCAATCCCTGTATTGAAATGGCTCGATATTTTTATGAATTTCAGCATGAGTTTGTCTAAGTTAAGATCTAGAACTGATTTGTTTTGGGTAATAATCGATCGACTAACTAAGTCAGCTCAATTTATTCCTACATGTCAAACCGATTTTGTGGAAAAGTTAGCTAAGATCCATATCTAAGTGATCGTCTAACTTCATGGTATTCCAAAGTCAATAGTTTCTGATCGAGATAGTAGATTCACATCAAAGTTCTGATAAGCAGTGCAACAAGGCCTGGGAATTATTCTGGTTATGAGCACCATCTTCCAACCTCAAATAGATGGACAAATAGAATGTGTCAACCAGGCTCTCGAAGATTTCCTGTGTTTAGGTATTTTGGATTTTGGTAGTTTCTGGGAAGACGACATTCCTCTTGTTGAATTTTCTTATAACAAAAGTTATCAAGCAAGTATTAGCATGGCTCCATATTAAGCTTTGTATGGAAGAAAGTGCAGCACTCCACTTGCATGGTCAGAAATTGGTAGTGTTCAACGTCTTGGGTCTAATTTGGTGGATCAAACCAATAAGAAGTTGCAGTTGATTCATCAAAGGATTTGTACAGTGCAAGATCGCCAAAGTAAGTGCCACGATACACATCATCGTCATGTGGATTTCAGTGTTGGAGATTTTGCATATCTTAAGGTCAGCCCAATGTAAGGAGTTTTTCATTTCAGCTTAGCGGGGAAGCATAGTCCTAGTTACGTCGAACCTTTAGAAGTGATGGCAAGGGTAGGCTCTGCAGCCTACATGTTATAGCTCCCCAAAGATTTCTCAGTAGTGCATAACATCTTTCATATTTCATCATTGCAAAGATGTATTCGTGATCCTTCGTATTTATTTCTGCATCCAACTGTATCTCATCAGTCAGATCTTACCTACGTGGAGGAGCCAATCAGAATCTTAGCTCATGATTAGAAGTAGTTAAGGAATCACTCTATCCCCATGGTGAAAGTTCAATGGAGGAATCGCTCTCTCAAAGAATTTACTTAGGAGAAATAGGCTGATATGCAACAAAAATATTCAAATCTCTTTGAAAATCTAGGTACTCTTAACTTTTAAATATTGTTATCAAATTTTGCAAATTTCTTTTTCCCTTTTTAGGAAGATGTCGAGGACGACATCATTCTTAAGTGGGGGAGTCTGTAATAATCTTAGGTTGTTACCAGACTTAATCAAGGTTTAATCATAATTTAATTTTCATTATATTATGTTCATATAATCATTAGATTCTAACCCTAAAATTTTAGGGTCAATCAGATCTCATTAGATTAAATTAGCAATTTTGCCAAATTGATATCCTTAGGATATAACAAAATTATTTTGGTTTCCAAATCAAATTATAATTGTATTTTTGAATTTATCACCCCCAAATTAGCTAGGAGTGCAAGTTTGGGGATATTTGGAGGTCATTTAGGCTATAATTAAACTTATTTTAATAAGTGAAAATTGCATAAATGGGATTCAAGAAATTCATATTTGCTTTCTAACCCTCCAACGGTCACAAACGGTCTAGGATCTGCTGTGCGGATAGCGGGTGATCTGTTACAGAGCTCGGGTCTTATAGCAACATAAGACACACCATCTGACCATTAAAGCCCTCCATCCATCGGCCCCGATTAAATTCCATTCACGCTCGCTCGTGGATGTCGGATTACACCCATAATCCGACAGTTTGGATTGCCACCGCAATCAGTCATTAGGATCCCTAAGATCTGGACCTTCGCTCCCTTCCTTCGATCGATCAGACATCCTCCACTTCTCTGGTGACTATGGATCTTTGTCCCACAATAGCCTTATCCCCAAGAAGGAGCACCTCCGTACTCCTGACCACAGAACTTATCCCCCACTCCTCCTAGCCACGATAGCGAACCGTTAGGATATTCCCCTAGGAAGTTAGGCGTCGCAAGTAGGCTTCAAGGCCCGGCTATCCCAATTTGGGGAATTGGAGAGCTCAGCCCTGACTCAAGCTCTCGAGACAAGCCAAGCCCTTGCCTCTCCCGAATGCATCCATTAGGCTATTTATAGCCTCTGGCATCACACAGTGAGCATTTTGCTTACAGTGCAATAGCAATTGGAGTCTATCCCATTTCCCTAATTCCTTGCTATTTGTGAGCTCTTCCACAAATTTCTAGCTCCCATCTGTGGCAATTTGAGGGTGCAACTTGGTATTCAGGTTCCCGAGTCAGCTCCTCTAGTGCAGCCAAGATTTGTCTCCACTTTAATTTCTTAAGCACTCATCCTCCTATCTAACCAGGTACCTCCTTGTCTTATAGTGAGATGTGTGACCTCATTACTTAGCTAATTGACTAGACCTCATTGTTGCGAGTAGATGCTTGTATCTTTGGATCAATTAGGTTCAATTTGGTGTCATCAACATGTTGACAGAGGTTCTAAGAGTGAGATGCACTGTCTGGACCTGGCTGTGGCTTAGTTAAGCACCTCCTCCATTTTGTGTGAGCCTAGAACTCTATCAAGTTACCAATTGTAACAGGCAGCGATCGCAATATGGATCAATATGATCTGGCTAATTAGGGATCGAGCTAGAAACCGCCCTTCACTCTAGTTGGCACTGTGCTGCACAATGCTTGGCTTCAGTAAGGACTCGCCATCCCAGTTGTTCCCATGATTGGATTCCTATGGGAGTAGCTCCACCATGCTTCAACGATGGTGTAGGGATCGTAGACTAAGCCTTTAGTGGCCTCTTTGGGGAGGACTTTGTCCCCATAATAAACCCTAGAGGTTCCCATAGAGAGAAATTAGGTGAAGTAGCACCCCTACGATCCAAGTACCACCAGTGGGGCTTAAAGGTTCAGTCGAAGCGTCTTGGCGTGGTGATGGTGTTGTAATCATCAAAAGGCGTTAGCATTAGCTGAAGCTCAGCAATCGAGCAATTAGGATTAGACCTAATTGCTAAGTGTCAGGGCAAAGGTGCGGGAGAGATGCACAACTACATGGCTTTGATTTTGGGTTGTCGCTGTTAAATTTATGAATCTATTTTTTGATTTATTTTCCTTAAGAAAAATAAATTAGAAAAACTAAAATCTGATTAATTTAATTTAGAATGTAATGCAATAACTTTGCCATCTTAGTTCCAAACCATATAAATTATATACCATTTTGTTCAAAAAATATCAATGGTTAAGAGTATATATAAATATTTCAATTTCAGAGTGTCATTTTATTAATTTTGCTTAAACACTCCAATGGCTTAATTAGTAAATATTAGCATTTATAATTGTCTAAATACTCTATTTATAATTATTAAATGTTCCTATTGGCATGTGGAACTTAATTCCATGTTTGTATAATTTTTCAGTAATCTATGTTCTTAATTATACCCTAATTCTTAAATTACATGATTAGTGATAATTATGATTTTTACTTAACCTAATTAGCATGTTATAGTCTCTGATTGCTCTCTTATATATTTAAAACCAATTAGCCATATTAAAACCATTTTTTTTAATATTATTTATTCATTTAGATGCTAATGACTTAGAAATAGTTTAGTGTTAATTAGCCTTAATCATTCTTTAATTATGTTAATTTAGTATGCATATGACCATTAGATAATAATAACCATGCTAGTAATTTCATAATTTGATTTTAGACACCTTAAATTTCTAATATCTCATAATTAGGGTGAATCCCTAATTTAAGCTTTAGTAATACAAATCTAAATCAAAATGTTGATTTTGTATCTTTTGATTTGCATGAACTTAGTTAGCACTTGCTGATTTGATATTGAGTCTAGAATAGTAAACTAGAAGATTTTAAATCTTATAATAATTCATGTGATTGATTCATTTTGATCCAATCTTCAAGTTTATGATTTTCTCATAATTAAGATAGTTCAATATTTAATAAAACTAGTTCAATTCTTTAGTCAAACATCTCTTAAGAGCTATGTGAATTTATCTCATCTTGACTTAGGTAGGATGCTTGAGATTTGCATAATTGATTTGCTTCTCAACCAAATGATTTATATTGTAAATTTGCATGAAATTCATTAATTGAATTATAACATTAACTCATAATTTAGTAGAACTCACTTTTAAACTATCAGAAGCCTTAGGTTTAAAGAAGAAGGATCAATTCTTATGATTAAAATAAAGTAGTAGCTCACATTTAGTTATTAAAACCTTGAGGCAGGAAATGTCTATTTGACACCTTCTTGAGGCAGGCCTTTAGATGATCCATAAAAAGCTGAGATAATTGATTTTATGCCTAGTGGTAAGAAAACCTAAAGAGGCTTAGATTGCACTGGTTGCTTATTGCAGATTCCCAGATTCAGTGACTCTTAAGGTCATAACCTTGCAACCTTTTATATAGTACATCCAATGGAGAATTGATTCATTAGTCTAAATTTCCTTAGCTTCTAACACTGACAACTTAGATATGATAACATTAGTATTATCATAATGGTGATTATAGTACATGTCCATATTAATAACTTAATTTAGTATTATATGAAATTGGTTATTTTGTCCTGAAAAAGATTGTAAGGGAGTTTCATCCCCTTTTCTTTGTGTGTATTGATAAGTACAGTTCAGTTCAAAGTAAAATATTCCAATTTTAGGGTATGGGTAATTAAGGTATGGAACATCTTAGTTTGAGAGAATAAACTGCAAAAGGTTTTCGTCCATTTATCCATGTGCGCATTGATAAGTGCAGTTAAATAAGTTAAAACATTCAAGTTACTTTACTTAAGATCATACTAATTATGTTCATGCACTCCCATCATCTGATAATTTAGAAGATTTTAAGATTTTAGTCGAAATGAGTAAATTTGATTTCTTGGTGGTATATGATTAAATTTTTTATTATAGTATCTTCAATCAAATGTGCTTGTTAGATAATTGGATGTTTTTCTTTGATTTACTTTCCTAGTTTTTGATAATTTAAGAATCATATTATTTTAAAAGCATTTGGCATTAATTATATAAGCATAAGCATCAAAAAGCATTTGTGGTGCATATGGCACTAAATGCATAATTGCAACATATATCAGTGGCATACTCAAATGCTTATACAGTGACATACAACACATTTTTATTTCAATATTTTATTCAGTTTTAATCTCTTATAGATTATTCATTTCTATACCTCATTCTTTTGCTACTATTTTACTTTACTTATAGTTCTTCAGCTTTCAGTTATTTCAGTACTTTGCTGTAGTAGTTTTCTATTTTATGTAATGTTAATCTCTTTAAACTATAATAAAACACATTGTAGCTTTGGATGTGTTTGACTTATTGTCTAACACGAGGTCTTTACTTTTCTTTTTTTTTGTCTAGGAAACTAACATTTTGGAATCTGATGATTTGTTAGATCTGGAGCAGCTTGAGGAACCAGTAGTGGAGTTCACTCAGGAGATTCAAGAGGAACTCGAGGAGCAGTAGTCGGCATATATCATATTATTTTTAGTACTTTAGCTATGAGATGACAGATTTTTTCATTTACTGTTCTTTTCATTTTTAAACAATGGTTTGTAATAATTGAATCACATCTGGATGAATATTTTTCTCTTTCTTTTCTCAGACAAATGCTTTTACTTAGCCTTTGTGATGAATGTTATGGCTCTGCACTCTAATATTATTACTACTTATATTTAGTATTATGATGTGATCTACATGAAAATCATATAAGATACTTATATACATTGAGAAATTATTCATCATTCTTCCTAAGCCCAATGTGTATAAGTACCCTAGCTAATGATTTAGATAAGAATACTAGACTTATCTTAAGGATTTGTCCTTAGTTCTATCTTGGGTAGAGTCTCAAAAACATTCGAGGATGGTTCAGCAGACCTTCCCGAGTAATGCACCATTATGCCGCCAATTGTCCTGTCATTAATCTCTTAGTTGTGTATGGCGACGCGACGGGGCATTACAATAGCACCAAAAACTTGATAGGCATAAATTCATTGTTTGCGCTTGCACACAAGTGTACGTAGTCCGAAGTAATATGGGATGGTGAGATCTTGAGATTTATCATCATTTGAGAATGATGGTGATTTTTTATTATAATTTATCCACTTTCAATAATGTTTAAGTAATTATTTGTGGGGTTTTTGTTCCTATATTATCAATCTTAATTTACTTTGGTTTATAATCAATTTTGGGAAATTGGGGAGAGTTAGGGGTTAATTTGCAATTCATCATGGTTTTGTGCACAGTTATAATTTATATAAATTCCATGTCAAGTAAGTTAAATTAATACACATTTTATTATTAAGGGATTTGACATTGTCTAATAGAATCATTAATTGTACCAAATCCTATGTAGTATTCTCAGATGAACTCACTAGGGTTCGATCTCGGCACATATATATATATATATATATCCATGTGATATTTTGGTGAGTAAAATCATCCTTTATGTCTAAGTGATAAAACCTACATTAGTAGTTAAGGATCACATGATCTTGATTCTTTCTATGGCTCACATGCTTCTACTCTTAATTTAGCTAAGAAAATGAGCTACGATGTTAAACGTTCAACTTCCTCGCATAAATAAAGAGTGAGCTATGGAGCTCTATAGGTGGTTCTTGGCTCACGTGCATTAAATTCATACCTTAACTTAAATTGGTAATGACCTACATGAATTATATCCCGTCATCCACTACCTAACATGCCTCCTCCTAGTGGTATGAATTGAGCTATGTAGCTAAGAGAATTTCTTATGTATTCCCATGGCTCAAGTGATCAAGCTATAGTCCAAAGGTTATGTATGAGCTGCTTTAGCACAACAAATGTTGTCACATTTATTTGTGACATTAGCACTCAAGGTGCACAACTTTTTCATAATGCTATCATTAAGCTCAATGAGGTTTTCCTTAAAGAGTTTAATCTAAAATTTGTCTACAACATTCATCATTCTTCAACTCATCTCATAAAATAATATATTAATGTACCATTAGCTCTAAATGATATTTCATTCAAAAGAATAGTTTGTACATGATATCAACCATGACTTACTGCACATTTTTGCCTAACCCTTCCCAAATGAGGGGTTTTTGGCTACCCTTATACTAGATACAAAAAGAAACAACAAAAGATGCTGAGCATATGCATAGCTCTTACAAGGAAATAGAAAAAAAAAAGGTGAGAATACTAAATGCAGCAACAGCCCTTGGCGTTCTCTTCGTTTCCTTTACTCACCAAGTTTCTTCTTTCTCCTTTATCATTGTGCTTATCTTCTTTTGAAATTGCAGCCTTTTCTTCCTCCTTTAGGGTTAGGGTTTGCCCTTGAATGCATTTTCCCAAACTGAATTTTAGAACCCTCATTGAGCTATCCTTTCTTCCTTTTATAATTCTCTCCCCAGCTCTTCTCTCTTCCAAACAGACACCTCCTTCGAACTCCGAGTTTAATTAATATTTATTCCTTTATTCTCTTGGAATTTAAAGGTTTGAAATTACTTTATGCTGTGAAAATATGAAAAGAAGTAAGTTTTTTGGTCTTTCCAATGCTGACTTGGAGCAATTTTCCAAACAGCATTACAGCGCATGCTACTACGTGATGTAGTGCCAGGGTTTCGACCTTTGTCGCTCTACGACGCACTATAACGCTGAACTTTCAGAAAGCACTGTGGCGCGCTATAGCGCCTTTTTATTTGGAGTCCTGAAGTTGTGGCACGCAGAAGCACCCTTTCCTCTATGGATGTGGAGCTGTGGCGCGCTATACCGTCTTGTTCTCTGGAGTCTTAACACTTTGGCACACTGTAGCTACTGAGTTTTGGGAAAACTTGCACCGTGGCGTATTATAGATCCTTGTTCTCCGAGGTCTGGGTGCTCTGGCATGCTAGTGCGCCTTGCTCTCGAGAAATTGTATATTGTGGCGTGTTGTGGTGCCTTGCTATGGGGAACAAGGGCACCGTGGCACGCCCCATAGTGCATTTTAGCGCACTTTAGCATCCTTTTCACTCAATTTTCTTTTAGTTTGTATTTTGATCTCTTCTTACCTGAAACGACAGAAATGCACTAACACTATAATTAATCTTAATAAAAGCATAAATTTTAATAAGAAATTCACTATATTTATTGAGTTCATCAGATATCACATGATTTACAATTACCTTGAACTCCTTGAATGCTGCTATGCTTTGAGATTATAACCTTGGATATACATTATGAGATTGTGTATGATAAAACTTAAAAAAATTTTAGGGGTTTCATATGGTGGACTATTACGCTAGGGCTGACTATGGAAACATTAAACTCCTTGAATGCTGTTATGAGGGACCTGTTTCTTTACTTAGATAAGCAGACGTGGTTAACTCCCCTTTTATTATGTAATTTTTCCCATTAAACAAAACCTTAAAAAATATTAATAATTTAACATTACTTTTCTCACGATCTTATTGATTGTGAATGACTTATTTTAGTCTTTTGACTTTTCTTACTCAGTCCTTGTGACTGAACTTCACATTACTTTACTCTACAGTACATTTATTGTTCTTACATTTCAGTTTTTCCTTACTTACATTCAATATATGTAGTTAACTTAATTTCATTTGTGTTCACACTACTTTTTTTTAAAATGTTTCTTAGCATGATTCCAAATGAACATATTCATGTATTCCTTCATGCTTCACATGCACACTAGTAGCTTAACCATCATATATTGCATTTTCTCCTTAGATGCAGGCTAAAGCAAACTACTTATAAGTATGTTGCTTCCTTTACTTTATTATTCTTACATACTTTTACATATATTTAGGTAATAACCCAAGATTGTTACTTGAGCTAAACTTAACTTAATTAGCTTAGAACCTCTTCCATTAGTCTCCAATCATCATTAAAAGAAAACTTTGAAGTTTTGGTTCGATTTGGAGATCAATCGAACTGATCATTAATTTTAGATAATTATTTAATTAAGAAAATAAATTCATAATTTTGACCTCGAACTGAAAATTCAATCACGTTTTTGGTTTCCTAACACCCAAATTTGTTAGGGGTGAAATTTTGGCATATTTTTCGGAGTTCGTTTGGTCAAAATTAAGATTTGATCACGGACTGTGGACATAGGACTCGATTAAATTAGTACCGTAGCGCGTTCGTGATCACATATCAGACAATCATCGTAGCTCCCATCATTGTGCTTCTTCCTCGCCCGCCTAAGTGCCAACAATTGAATTTAGGTGAATTTGTACAGGAGGACAGGGATGTCCTCCCAAAATCCTCACTTCACCAGCAAATTTCCCGAAGTAGTGGGAATCTTTTCCACCCATTTACGATTCGGCTAGACCCAAAAGAGCTCGGTGAATGCTCAAGTTTTTAGGTTCACCCGAGAACCCATAATCCAACATCTCCACTATGATGGGATACAAAACTAGCTCTAGAAGTTATCAATCCCTTCCTTTGTTGGATTACAAACTTTCTAAGGCATCAGTTTCCTCTTATAGCCCCAGTCCTCTTAATTCACTCAAACTACTCTCTCGAACCCCGACGTGCTCAGATACATTTCATTGACAGTCTAGTGACCCCATGAAGTGGCTTGAGCATTGAGCAGCTGTCTCTGGTGCCAAAAAAGATCTTGGAGTGATCATTATAGCTAGGGACATCCCATTAGAACAAGAGTTCACTCTCAAACTTTCGTGAAAGGTACCCCTTGTCTAAACTCCCTTTGTTCAACTCCTAATTGCGCAATTAGCCCTTAAATTTTGTTGTTATTGATGCTTAATCAATATAGATGGGATTAGGATGCTTTACAAATCCATTGGATTCAATATAAAAATATCCAGAATAGAGAACAATCGAAAAGTAAGGGACCGTGACGATTGCATGTTTTCGTGAAATACCATCAAAGCAAACTCCCGTTATATACAAATGCTAAGAGGCTCTGCGATGATTATGGAGATCATCTATGCCCCGACTATCCTAGAAGAGCTATGATATGCTCGAATCCAATAGTAGCAAATAGTAAGATCCACCCGAGTAAGCTCCTAATGTTATAGGTTATTCCAAATGGAGTAGTTAGGTTCAACAGAATTGCCATGGCACGATGCACATGTATAGTTCATATCATAGCTCTGACAATGCTTGTGGATGAAGAATTTCACTCACACACTAAACCCTAGCGTTCCCTCTCCGGTCGACTAGGCTTCCGATAACCAGCGCCACCAGCCACGGGGCTTTTGATACTAGATGCTGGTAGCGCCGATCAATAGATTTGTTTTGGGAGATACCCTTTTGACGGCTAGAAAGAGATCTTAGCGAGCACCCAGAACTTTTTTTCGACCAAATTCAAGAGCAACACTCTCCATTGTTGAGGTACTAGTTCTAACTTTCAAATCTCTGATTTGAAGGATGTTCTTCAATTCCATTTAGATTCTATGAACCTGAGTTTAATAAACATAAAATCTCAAGTAATTTTAGGATTTATTATTTTAATGATTTTATTCTCATAACTAGAGGTATAATTGATTATATTTAATTTCAATATATTTAGTAAGAGAAATTTCAAATTTTGACAAGTATTTTTTTAAATATTCGCTAATCAAACTTAAAATAGATTAGTAGATATTAAACATTATGAAAACAAAGAAATAGTAAACTAAGAAAAAAATTCATATTTAAATATCTTTTTTATTAACTTTTACTAACCAATGTTTAAAAAGATTAAATATTAAGCAAAATAGAACTCAACCTTTTAGGACAAATTTATCAAAATATTTATAGGAAACACAATAGTGAAATAGTGAGTTATAGATAACAAATAGATTTAGATAACTACTTTATTAATATTTATTAATCACAATTAAAAAATTTAAGGTATCAAAATATTTAAGGTATCGAAATATTCCTATCGAATTATTCCAGGAATTAGAGGATCAATAACTATTAAAAAGCAAAGTAGATTTAATATTCTCATAACCGGATAAATAGATTAGTGATTATTAGGCCAATGAGATCTTCAAATTTAATGTTTAAGATATCAAAATATTTATAGGAATCAGAGGAAGATTAAGAAATTTAAAAGTCAATTTTGGATTGTTAGTTTTATTAATATTTGCTAATCAACTCAAAATATATTAGTGAATAAGGTATCAATGTACTCATATTAGCATAAGGAATCATAATATAAATGAATTGGAATGAATTATCATCAAATTAATAAAAGTTATTTTTGAAACATTAAAATAACAATATTTTAAAAATACAATGGATTTAATTTTTGGAAGTCATTTAGTCCTAAAGTTGATTTAATTTAAATTGAGAAATTACAAAATTGAGCTCAACAATTCCAATAATTGCAGTTTAAACCTTCAATGGTCGACATTGCATGGGATCCGCTGTGCAAACCATGGGAGATCTGCTGTGGAGCCTGGTTCAAGCAACAACCTATATATGGCGCTATCGGATCATCCGTTAGCATGGATCTGACATCCCAAATTCTCTCGTGATCGGCTGTTACGGGCCGATGCATTTGGACTATCCCTCTATCTCCTTTGATCAATCAGATGGCCATCTAAAGCTAGTTCTTCTTCGCCTTCAGCATGTCTACGCCCAGCATTGAAAATTTTCCCCTTGAGCCGTGTCGGAACTCGTCCCCCGCGATCCCTTTTTTGTCCCTAACAACTTCTCGTTAGGGAAAGGAATCTTCGTGGGCCAATTTGTCCAGACTCTACCTTAGACAACAGCTAGGGAAAACAATTCTCAAGTGGGGCCCGCAAGCCATGCCCCGAGCTTCTCAAGCCACCCCAGGCAATAAAAGGCCACCCAATTTTTTTAGTAAGCTTCTTTGCTCACTCAAAGGACCTCAATTGCCCAAGCTTCACCCTGAATCACAGCCTTTTGCCTCCTTATGAACCTGCTAACCCTGATGAGCTCCAACTCCAGCACCTAGCGCTACAGTCAGTGTGACTCGATTTTCAAGTCCCCAGGAGATCGCTGTCAGCCAATGGAAGCCACATTAAACAAAATCAACCCTCAGGACTGCCTCCGACCACTTGCATTTCAACATTTTACCCCTCAGCCCAGGTACCACACTTTCTGATTATTAAACTCTCAACTCATGCTATTGAAGGTGCAACTGATGATTGCAAACTATCTTAAAAAGATTGTTGACATCGATCAGGTTCGATCGAACATGATCGAGCTGCAATCAGCTCGAGCCTGTAGAGTAAGGTACAGTGCCCCAGCCTCCAATAGGGTTCCAGTAATCCAGCTAATCTCCCAACCTATTAAGGCATTCCCTAGGTCAGCCTTGACTCAAGGAACGTGCTGGGAGGTTAGCCAACCAATTGGGTGAATGTGGAGGGAGAATTTCTCCTCCACAGTAAATCCTAGGTCTTAGGATTTGAGAAGTAGGATCGAGCTAATGCGTGCATCCCATATGAGGATTCAGAATCCAATTTGTAGGCCTCGTCTCTTGGATTCTTTTAAGATATATTATGCCATGCGGGGACTATATATAATGAGAATTTAAGGTTTCATCGAAACCCTAAACTCCAAATACGAATTCTTCGTTCATCGAGACGAAGAAGAATAATGTGGGTCAGGTCTCCTACGATCCGTATTGTTCGACAAGAAGTATATTTCAATGATTTCAATTATCTTAAAGTTTTAACTTAGGGAATTTGAATGAAAACTAGGTTTTGTAATTTTTCAATCAATAATGCATCCAATTTTAATGATCTTTTATGCCATTTTAATCAAAAAATATGTACAGCATTAATTTCCAATAATATTTTACTTTCTATGATTGGATTTCTTAATTACACACAAATCATCTTTAAATAGATTAGTGAATATTATGTTAAATCCTTTACCAAATTGTATGATTAAGGTCTCATTCTCTTCCTTATATAAAGGAGAACTTAATTATAAAATTAGAAAATTTTTATATACTTAATTTTATTAATCACTCACTAATCACCCTAAACCTTGATAGTGAATATCAAATTCATTGGTGGTCTGATTTTTTAAAATTAAATGTCTAATAACTCATTAGATAATATAGAACCTAATTATAACTTAATATTCCAAGTTAGGAAGTTTGATTTGGTAAACACATTTAATTAGCTATAAATCCTAACTAGCAAATATTAAGTTAATATCTTAGCCAAAATTAGTCTACTTATTATTTATGCTCTCCTTAGATAGTAAGGAATTACTTAGAATTGATAAATCATATTTTTGAATTCAAATTCATAAAATGAACGTTAGAACCCTTAATATGAATAATTTGATTAAAGGAAACATAAGACCTAAAATTACATCTCTAATCAGTGTAGTTCTCCCAAAATCAGTGAATTAAGTGCTTTGAAAACCTATTAGATTTATTTGGAAGCATTGGCCATTTAATAAACTAAGCCTGAATATTGATGAATGAATTGTCATAAATGTTCCAAATGATAATTATAAATCATGAAGGGAACTATGAAGAAGAGAATCAGTATCCTTATGAGTAACACATTTAAGTTAGATTAATGAGTAATAATTCTAAGGAATCATAATCATTTAGGAATCATTATGATTGAATTTTGATCTTATAATCTCATATTTTAGTTATCATCTTAACAATAGGAGTTAGAACTATTCTAATGAAACCTATTAAGTATAGTGTAAGAATCCTGTGTTGTTGCTCTAGCTAATTTGGATTAAACTAAGTTATATTATTATTCCATTAGACTTTAATAGTCATTAAGACCTAACTCTAAAAATTTGGGATCAATCGGATCTCGATTTGACCCATTATCTATTTTGCCAATTTATTAACCTAGAAAACATTAGCTAAATTATTTTGATCTCCAAATCAAAATCTGATTGTATTTTTTAATTCCTCACCCGTAAATTAGCTCGGAGTAAATTTTTGAGAATTTTTGGAGATTATTTGGCCCTAAAATGGGTTTAATCTCATTTATATTTATTAATTTTATTAAATTAGCTATTAATTCCTTTATATTCTAACAATTGACTGTAGGATGCCTTAATTTAAATACTTTATGGTAGAATCTTATAATTCTCATGTAAACCCTAATATTTTAATCTACTTCTTGTGGGAGCTAATACCAAGTGAAAGTTAGACTGAACTTGCATTTTGTGGTACTGAATCCAAATGATAGATTTATATGATTATTCATGTGAACTTAGCATTATTGAGATATCATTAATTCATGTCTCTATAATTTTAACAATCCTTGAAACCCAAAACTTTTTGCTTAGAATTAACTGGGTGATATTATTATGATTAGCATAGGGGAATGAAGCGCATAGCTATATTCTAAATTTGATTTCCCATTTAACTTAGGGATTGGTTGGTTTTCTCTGTAAGGAATTATAGAGATTCTATCCTATATAAGGTAATTAGATAAGTACATTTCATTTTAGAATAAAGATTCCAATCCCAGGGTGTGATATGAGTTAGGGTTTCAATAGTTTGTTTGCGAGAATAAATTGTGAAAGAATGTATGTCTCCGATCCCTATGTGTGAGCATAAGTATAGTTAAGCAACCTAAGTGTCTAAATCCACCTTTCTTGAAATATACTAGTTCTATGTATACACTCTTATCTTATGATAAATTAAATTCAATTTAGGATATGATAATGAAATATGTTAATTTATAGTAGTAATTTGATTAATATGTGGTGATGTTGAGGATAATCAGGACTAAAAATGTTTGTAAGATAAGTAGTTTTAGGTGTAGATTCATGAATAATGTAGCTTTGGAATAATGCATCTCAGGAAGTATCATGATAAAATAGTTAAACAACAAAGGGAATATATCTTTTTCTATTAATTGAGTTTTTTGAATTTTGATCATTCAATTTCCTCAATTATTGCATAACATGAATTGCACAAGCATAATATTTCATTAGAAGTGTTGCGTAGCACACCTAAGATTTGTTAGCAGTGCGATTCAAAGAGCTTCTTGGATTAGTGGATGCAGTTTTGGCATCAAGGTTATAAATACTTGTGGCATATTCAGTAGCATTCTCAATGACATAATCAGTTTGGCATACATTACAGTTCATTTTTAGTAATTTATTTAGTGGTAACTTTACTTCTTGTTATTTTATTTATAGTACTTTTGTTCTATTTTCAATATTATTCAATTGTAGTTAAAGTTTTCTTTTTAGCAGCCTTGATTTATGGCTATCACCTTACTTTCAATTTTATGTAGTTTTATTCCTGTTTCATTCTATATTTTGTTTTAATTTATGTTGTTGAGTAATATCCCTTAAATAACAATAAAGTTTGTAGTCAGCCTAAAATGTGCTTAGTCTTATTATCTAACACAAGATTTCTCTTTTTGGCTAGGCTTTGGCATGTGAAACTGATATATCAGGTTCAGAGCAGTTTGAGGAATCTACTTTTAAGGAGGTCCAGGAACATTAGTAGGAGGCAGAGGAGCCGCATCTGTTGGATTATTGATTCTAGCGTAGATTTACACTTATCTATTGGTGAGATGAGAGAGTTACCTTATTGAATTTTTAAATCCTGGTTTGTAATAATTAGATAACTCTGGATGTACTCCCTATTTTTTTCTGAGATGAATGTTTTTCTTGCTTTTGTGATGACTGTTATGGATAAAAGTTTAGCTTCCACACTATTGTGATGTGGTTTATCTATATATTCAACCATATCTCATGGGTTGTCCTTATGAGTCAAAATAAATTGCCAATGTATAGGAATAAGGTAACTAATACTTGAGATAAAAATCAAAATTATCTTATGGATTAGTACTCATATGGGGTGATTAGAGAAAATACATATGATCCATTCTATTCAGTATAAGTTTGAAGCTAATGATGGATGAGGGTGGGTTAACTCATGTTGATATCCCAGGGTATCCATCATTGGTTAACTCGTGGCATCATTGTTTAGCAATATTAAGTTAGTGGCACTATATCTAGTAGATACTATATCTGAACTTCATTATTTAAATTCCTTATGCAAGAATGATGTCTTCTTTTTAAAATTTTTTAATATTAAACTTGCTACACTAGAAATACCAAGAGTATATGAATCATGAGCTGCTTTGAATCTACAAAGAGCACTTCATTATATTATTTTCCCAATTTATCATTCAAAAAATTTTCCCAATAATCTTGTGTTGTCGTGTACAACTTCTTCTTCTTGAGATCACTTATTTGAAGCATAAACCCATTTATACCTATCTCCATATGAAGAGTCTCCATCTTTATAGGCAAATTTTACTCTCCATAGTTTTTTTAAAATGAGAGGGAACATTAACATTAGTATCTAAAGGTACAATTCCAATGTAATCACTTAGCTATGTTGGCCTAGGGAGATCCACCCTTTTAGCCTTGCAATTAGCAACATATACTTATAACAAAGTATGTTATTCACTTACTTCCTCAGCCTCAAAATTTTCATGATCATCATCTGCCTTCTCTGACACATGATTTGATGAGGATGGCAACTATGGAGCAAATAGAATTATACCAAACTACACACTCTACATGCATTTTTTTGATCTCCTTTGAACTTTTCACATGTTGTAAGTCCTTTGGAATCAAAATAAATTTCTAATTAAATATAGTAATCTTGCTCACCATATTTCTTACTAGCATTTTAGCTTACTATAGTTAGATTTTATTATAGTACTTTACAATTTACTTAGCATGATTTCTATTGAGCATATTTACTTTTAACACTTCTCTTTACATATACACTTGCATATATCTACTGCTTTTAGATGACAAATTTTGCAGTATTATTGTAGCCCATACTTATACGTATTTTAGTATTTTTATATTTCCATTTCTTTTCATATTCATTTACTTAATTCCTAGTATTGTTTTTCTACTGCTTTTTGCACTGCTTATAGAATTAATGTTAATTAGTAAGTGTGATATCCCAAAATATAATATCATAAAACCTAAAATGTATTTAGACTTTTTGAATCTAATATAATTTCTGCATTTTGTTTGTTCCATACTATATGAAACTGATACGGTAGATCAATAGCTTGAAGTGGATCCATATTGCAAGGCAGAGATTACCCAAGAGATGGAGTTGGAGTAGCCATAAAGTAATTATGCATAATGAAAGTCATTTATTAATATAATTTGTATAACTTAACTAATCCGGTTGTGTTTACTTTCTTTTCTATGATGGATATTTTTTGTTCTTTTTTAAGATGAATGGAAATTGAACTTACTATTATTCCATTTATTATTAATATATTTACTTTTTTCTTAGTTAGATTCTTAGCTTATGAAATACTTGATAGTGGTTATATTAATAACACAATATTAAGTATTACAATAACATCTAATGTTAGGTTATATTACCTAATTCAACATTAGGTCATTGTAGACCATATGTAATTGGTCATGTGGTTTGCTTTTTATAGGTACAAGAATTTATCAAGATTATAGGTATTGTGGCGCCCCATCCCTTAATCCACAGGATTAAGTTAAGGGGTGGAGTGTCACTCTGGTTAACCCTTCACTTATCAATGGATTAGGATGAAATCCACAATCTACCTAATAAGGGAAGGAGTAACACAGAATCAAATAATCAGTCACGATCTAAGAAAATCATACAGAGTGCGGAAGCGATTTAAAATGAGAAACATCCAAGCATTACAGTATAATTGGAAGGAAATATAACTCAAAATAAATAAGCATAAAAATCCAAATACACAGTCAAGAGTACCTGTATTATTACATCAATTTAAAATTTAAGTAATGAAAGTAAAATGCTCTCATCCCCACATAAAATAAAGCTAAACAACCGCTTCTTCCAAAGGCTCCTCCTCTGGATAAGGCTCCACACTTAGCTCCTGATCATATAACTGAAGCGGATCTGCCATTGTCAGTTTCACAATGTAGGGCCCCAACCAAAAAAGAGAAAAATCTTGTGTTAGACAATTGTCTAAGTATATTTTAGGTTGATATATTTTAAGTATTTTATAATATCACCATTTAACAGTTTCTAAGCAACAATTATAGCAATCAAAGGAGCAACTAGCATTATAAAAAGAATGGAAAAGGCTATAACCAATCATTTATAACTTAAGCAAAAAGGAGGCTAAGACATGCCTCAAATATAAGCTAAACAAGGTAGGCATATATAAATAACTATAAAAGTGCTGAAAGAAAATATTACGTCCTAAATATGCTGGTGATCAAAAAGAAATATGCAAATTAAATGACTTAACTCAGCAATGATACATATAATAATAACAAAATTCTAACATTATAATATATATAAGCTGAACAAAGAAATAACTGACTGAATAAAAATACTAAAAAGTAAGCCAAGTATCAAAACTGTACAGGAATCTGAATATCTGTATACTAACTGCCATATCAGAGGAATTGGCCAATTTGGCCCATAAATATATATATCTATCTGTCCCCATAGCCTTTCTAGGCTATGGCAAACATATCTCAATAATATTGTGTAACTAAAGAGGTAGATAATACTATGCAACATCTCTTAGTTATTTTACTTTTGTTTATGTGGACAATTTCAGAAACAATTGAGGAATCAAGCACATCTGCAAGACTAAATAGGTCCCAAGATTAACACACTCTCCTCAATGAGTAGTGCTAAGCATCCTGATCTCACTTTACTCCTATCCATTGGAGTAAACGTGCACCATAATCTACCATAAACTGGACCCAAATGCAAATATTTTCCTAATTTTCTAAATTTTCATTTTCATGCAACAATATTTTCTTATATGACATGTCCAAGGAAAATGGCTCAAACATCAAAGAATGCGGAGCAACAAAATATCAAAAGTAAGCAAGGAACTCTACTAATATGGTGATATCATTTATTTTCTAATTTAACCATTCTAACTATTCCAAGTTACACAAGTTCAGGATCTTCATTTTTTACTATCGAGTGTAACTTAGAAACTTATCCTTATAAGTTAAAAAGAATTAGAACTGATTAGGTTCTAATCTAATTCAATTAGATGACGATTATGAGCTAAATTAATAAATCATACATCCTAGTTTTTATGAATTTAGACGTTTTATCTAAGATCTGATCAAGATCTCTGAAGCTATAAATTATGGATTAAATACCATGAGAATTGGGCTTAATCACATAATCCAAAAAGGATAAGACCTAAGTTCTAGGTTTCATTCTAAAAGTGATCTACTAATTATGGAAAATCCTATTAAGTAATCAAACTTAATAGGATGAATCTCCTATCTTAATTCAAAGGTTAAAATATAAAATAATCAGAATAAGTTGTAAAATTCTAAAAAACTAATAAAACCAAAGTTTCACCCATTGAGTAACCCATTTATCTAATGAATGAACTCTAACCTATGATCTAGTCCTAATCTCAAGAATGGTCCTTATGTGATATGTAGAGATCCTAAGAAAAGACTTAGGAGGATCTCTAGGGATTTTACAATATTGGACTTAAAGACTAATTTTTACTCATTTAAATAATTCTAATATAGTTCTAATGTTGGTTTTAGTGTTTTAAAAGATTAATTAGAGGGTAAGAGTACTTATCCTAAATTTTGGGCAAAATGACTATTTTGCCCTTACTTAAGGGTCTAAAAAGTCAACTTTTGATTTATAAATCAAAATTAAAGTTTCTTGATTCTAAATAATTTCTTAATGTCTAACTTGAAGATAGACAGTAAGTATGCTCAATTTGGGTGAGAAATGGTCAAATTATGACCTAATTAAGGGTAGGAGTATTTTGGTCATTTTCTAAATTTTTAAGGTTCAGATCCTAAATATTATTTCAGTTTATTGATGTCACTAAAATTATACACTAGTTAGCATCTTGAATTTTTAAATTTGGAGTTGAATTGACTAAGTTATGGCCATTTGAATCCTATGGGCATTTTGGTCAATTTTCCTAAAGTCAACTGTGAGATCTAGGGTTGACTGTTTATCCTAATCCACAAATAAAAAAATTAATATCACCACAGTGATGGGGTTATCCTCATGAGTATTTTAAGACCCATATTGTCTATGTTTGGATGTCTAGGTTGAAAGTTATGGGGTCTTAAATAGGTTATAAAATGCTACTTCGTTATGCGCACCTTGAAACTAATTTTTGCATTATGTTATTGACTCCTTTTTTCTGAGTAAAATAAGACCTATATTGGCTATGTTTGGATTATCCTACAGAAAGTTATTAAACTCTTAAGTTTTATTTAATTTAAATTAATTTAATTACTATTCAAATATACAATTTACTATTCATTCCTAAGGTTAAATACTTAATTGATTTAATTATTTAATATTAATTAATAATCAATAATTAATCTATTATTTAATTATTTTAATTATTTTGATTATAACCTAAAGTTTCATTATATATATATATATATATACATATATTTGAATCCTAAAGTCTCTGATTTAATGCATATATATTAATTAATTATCCTTAATTTATTTTAATAATCATTAATCTTATTATTAATTACTTGCTTCATTAATTAATCAAATCAATTTAATTGTTATATAATTTGAAATATAAAATTGCTGTTTAATTTAACATTAATTAACAAATTAATTGGTTTACTTAATTAATCATTAATTTGAATTATGTATATATTAATTTACTGATTATTATAAAATATCATTAGTTATTAGTTTAATGTTTAATTATTTGCTAATTATTAATATTATTTAATACTATTTTTACTGTCAGATTAATATTTAGGTACTGTTTTATTCTAATTAAAATTAATTGGTACTACATCTATATATATGAATATATATATATATATGGTACATAGTATATATTTTATTTATTTATTCTAAAGTTTCTGGTTATATATATAATAATCAATTAAACTGATATGAATTAATTAATGGGTTAATTAAGAAATCCTATTTAATTTAAAAAAACAGAAGACTTAATCAATTAATTAATTTACCTAATTGTTTTTAATATATTATTAAAATTAAGTTTCTATTAAATCCAAACTAACAACCCTAAACTAATTACTCTGATAGTATATATATATATATATATATATATATATATATATATATAACTATACTAATATATCCATATATAAATATATATTTTATATTTTTTTTATTAATTAAATTATGCAGGTTTTCAGAAGGGGGGACCCGCCACTGCCACGTGGCAGGATGCCACTGGCCGAGGCAGAAGGCGCGGGACCCGCCAGGACACGCGCGGCCCGCGATAGGCTGCGGCTAGGATTGTGGGTCCCACTGCCTGATGCGAGGGGACGCGCGGCAGCAGCGGGCCCCGCGCTAGACGTGGCAGCCAAAGCGCCACGCGTCGCACGTGGATTGGTCGGGAGGGTTTGCGGGCCCCACGTGCGCAGACGCGGACCCAAATCCCACGGGTCGGGCTCGGGTCGACCCGACCCGGCCCGACGATCTCTCCTTCCTCCCTTCACGCAGCTCCGAGGCAGGCGGCTAGGGCTGCCCACTTCGCGGCCTTCCCGGCATCCTCAGGGAGTGAGCCACCCACCGTTGAAAAGGTCTCGGAGAGACCTTTCGAACGGTGGTCGAAACGTCGCTAAAGGTGTCGTGAGTCGGCGGCAAAGTCCAGCCCTAGCATCCTAGGGTTCGGGGATGGGGGATAATGGTAACTACCGTGGATGTGGGCTCAAATTGCTCCGATCAGCTTCGATCGGACCTGATCGAAGCTGATCGATTACTAAATCTACGCATGCAATAAGTACTGGAACTGAAATTGCAAAGATCGAATAAGGATCGAGGGGGATTGGGAGGGTACCTCAATAGACGGCGTATGAGTTGTGAGGATTCGGAGAGTGACGACTCGGCTTCCTATCGGCAAGACCCCGGTCCCTTCGTGTTGGATGGGTCATAAGGGTGCACCGCGGACTCGGCAAGGATGGGCTCGTCGGGCGATTGGTGACCGCGGTGACGTCCTCCCGCGCTGCGTCACGTGGCGAATCCTTTCGGGATGAAACGTCGAGGCCATTCGATAAATCGATCGAACGGTCACGACTCACCGTTCGATCGAATGGTCTGGTGACGGTGCGCAGAAGGAAAAGTGGTAACGGCGTCAGGGTCCATTAACGGCGAGTGGAAATTATAAATAATTTAATATTAAAAATTAAATAATTTTGATTAACATTAATTTAAATTTATAATTAAATTTAATTAATTCTAAATAATTAAATGGTCTTAAGAAAATTCCAAATATTCACCCCTAGCAAATTGAGGGGTGTGGAACGGAATAGCGAGGTTTTCGGTCCGACGAGTATTTTGATTCCTCGATTTTTGGGGTATTTAAATATTATTAAAATATCCGTCAAAATTTCGACGACTTCCGATTGACACGAAAATATCACCCTAGCTAATTTGGGGGCAATGAGCGCACTGGAGAAGTTCATTTTTCAATCTAAGGTCTTTTTAGACAGGTCAAATTTTAGGGTTTTTGGATTTTCCAGAAATCAGTATTTGATCCAATTGACTCCTGATTTGCACTAGCTCTTAGAGATTGGCTCCTAATGACTTAATTAGCACTTAAGATTAGATTTAAGACTAATATTAGTCCTAATTGACCAAGGTAACAACTTCAGTTGTTACAGGTATACTGGCCAATCCTTATTTTCCATGGGAAGCTAATCTATGATATTGATCAAGTGCCCAAGGTTTTTTTTAAGCCTTAGAAATTTAAGGAACTTTCCTTTGATGATTTAAATCCCAAAAGTTCATTAAACTTCTCTAAATTAAAATTCCCACTTATGTAGTCATACTTCTCTGTTCTACCACTTTACAATAGTTCTTTGACCACCACAGCCTACCAAAGCACTACCATGGGCTTTTGCAACCTCCAACAGACTTTGGATAGCCACTAAAACCACTGGGCCAGCTCTTACTGCTGCTTGAAGTCTCTTCTTGGAGTGAAACCATAGAGCTCATTTTAATTAGCCTTAGCTAACTCAAGTACATTTCAATTCAAACCTGAGTCCATACTAACTCTGATGACCTAGCTTGAGTATTGGTATACTTCAGAGAGCACTTAAAAGCTACTAGAAGGTAAAAAATGTTTCATTAGAAATCCATTCCAATGATCAAAAAACCCAAGGTCTTTCACACCCCTCATGGGCTAACTTGGGTGGACCAAGTGTAAGAATAGTTAATTAGAGTCAACTAAATCACTTAAGAGCTTGGTGAAGTCTCTAAAAAGCTATTGGATCACTAGTGAATGTCTTACTCATTAGAAATTTACTTTCATTTTATTTTAACATGTATAAACCATTTATCTTTGGCCTGAAGAGATTAATAAATAGAATAATTTTTGAAAGCATGTTAAGTATTGAAACTTGTATGAACTTTATGTCTACGCTTCTTGATAATCATAAAGGCTTGACCTAAAAGATCCTAAATAAGACGGATATGAAGAAACTCTTTTGAATGTCAATTTCTTTAGATAATGCAAACTCATGGCTTGGTTTCTCTCTTCATACTTATCTTGTTATAGTTAATAAAGAATAATTTAAACTTGGATGATGATGAGCATACTCTAAGAAGTTACATCTTATGAAAACTTATGTCGAACTTACACAAGGAACTTATGCATGAAAACGTCATGAATATACTTTATGCATATTTGAGTTATTATATAAAAATTATTAAGTTAAAATTTATAATTGATGCTTGAATAAAATTTATTACATTCAATTCAATAAAGAAATTGCATGTATGATAAAATGATTTATGATTAATGCAAAATAAAAAGGGTCTTTGTATTCTTTAACCAATAGAAAGGAAAAATGCAAGCCAGGATATATATGATTTTAATGGAGATTCATAAGTAATTATAAACAAGAAATAACTATCAGTAATTATATAATTTGCTCTAATTAGTTCTATTTATAATATTAAGCCTACCTAATTAAGTCTCATGTCAACAATTGACAGTATTTTCTTAATTTTATACATAGAACCATACTTTAGGTGTTATATTAAGGCTCTCACATGCAAGAATTATTATGTTTGATTTAGAGCTCCATCAAGTTATAGAAGAATTGGATTGATTTTTATTAGGTCATGAATAACATAAACTCCTTTAAAAAGTAAACTCTTATATGGAAAGATGCTCTTTAGAGCATGTTTGTTAACTTAATACAAATTAGTTAATCCAAAAGCTATTTAATAATCTGTAATAGTAATATGAACACGTTAAGACTATGATTTGCAAATTTAGTCTTCTAAATTTACAATTAATCATCAACATGAATCAATCACATGCATCTTTATACCCTACATTATGGCATAATAATTTGAGACTTTCTTAAGCCATGATTTACAATCTTATAATTTATGGTTGATTAAGTTATTCACTATTAAAATTACTAGCACGGAAGTTGTCTGGCATAAATTGGTACTATACTCTAAGATGACAAAAACCTTATATAGATGAATATGCCTTACCCTACTTTGTCCTCATGTGACCCTATAATCTTTATGACCAAAACCCAATCATTGTAATATTTTAAAAGATAATTATTGAAAAATAAATAGAACAATCAGTAACCACAAATATGACCATATTCTCTTAGCCACATAATGGATTTTAACCTCAAAATAAAAGATTATGATCCCATAGAAGGACCTAAGAATAATGTCTAGATTCTATCTTGAAAACTTCCTATTATAGGTCAAGTAAATATGGTCTACCTAGATTTTACATTCATGTAATGATGATTTGCAACAAACTAATTTTTAATTAAAATTATTTGATGACATGTTCCATTTAAATTGTTGAACTCATGTGTCATACTAAGAAGGGTTGGCCATACCTAGATCTAACTGATCTAAATGTAGATGCCTAACTAGTGCTGAGTTAGGATAAGCTCAAAACAAATAAACTAAGAGTATTATAATTATATTGTGGTCATATCAATGCATTTAGGATTATGTATTAAAATAATTTTGGAACCATTTGGAGTTAGAATTGAGAGCATATGCAACCAAGCTGCCATTACACCTAAGATAACTCTACCCAAAATTTTGAGAAGATTGTCGTAGGTATCAAAAGGTATTTAAGGTAAGAGAGAAGGAAAAGAACTTGTTTTTGATCTTTTTGGACTCATCAATAAGGAAGGAACCATAGCCACAACAAGAAAAATAAGGTCAGGTTCCTAAGGAGGAGGCTGCAGCCAAATCAAGGAGTACATATCTAAGGAAAAGGTGCAAGGCTTAGCTGGAAGAATAAGAGCAAGTGAAGCACCACAGTGCACCATAGAGAAAGACCAATGCTACAGTGCGTTGCAGTGACAAAATAAATTTTAAAAATGGCGTAGACACATAACCAAATCAAAACCATGGCGCAATGGCACACCGTGATGCTCACCGATGTAATTTCACAGGAAGAGAATCTGAAGGGTTAAATTAAACTAAACCTTCAATCTCACAAGTTTAAAATATAGAAAAAGAGAAGACCCTTCAGTTTTTAATAGAGAATAAAGGAATATTCTGAGCAAGCATTTGCATTTAATGAATTCAACCTTCAAGATTTAATTCAAGGAAAAATTTAAGCCAAAATTTTGAGAAGATTGTCGTAGGTATCAAAAGGTATTTAAGGTAAGAGAGAAGGAAAAGAACTTGTTTTTGATCTTTTTGGACTCATCAATAAGGAAGGAACCATAGCCACAACAAGAAAAATAAGGTCAGGTTCCTAAGGAGGAGGCTGCAGCCAAATCAAGGAGTACATATCTAAGGAAAAGGTGCAAGGCTTAGCTGGAAGAGAACACAAAGAGAATGCCAAAATTAGTTCCGTCATATCACTTTCTTACATTTACTATTGTTCATCTAATTTCTTATAGAACGACATGTATGTCAAGAGACATTCTTGTATTTTTCTTGTTGTATTCCTTGTAATGGCAGCCAAAATCCCCTTTATGGGGAGGGTTTTGCAGAAAGCATGTAAAATATAGTAGAACTTGTGCATGTAAGAGAATTTGATTTTAATAAAACATTATGAATTTGAGCTAACTGTCATTTACAATTTTTTTATATTTGCTGATTATTTTAAATAATAATATTAATTAAAGAAATTGCATGTCATGAAAATTTTATTGTGCTTGTTGATTGATTTTAATCAAACCATATGCCCCTTGAGGGTCTATGAAGCGAATGATGTGGCATAAGTTCGCTGAGTGCCACTTCTCATGCATAAACTAAAAATCAAAGACTTGATCACTTGAGCTAATACAAACAATCTAATTAATTATCTGAGCTCAATAACTCAATTTATAACACACAGAGATGTCATGTATGGTAGTCAATAATGTGACATAAGTTCACGTAAGCCATTGCATATCTCTATATTAAGCTATGAATTTGATGCATCTGAGCTGAGATCCATCTAATTAGCACCACTGGTCACTATTGTTTTAAGCAAGATATAAGTACATTATTAGCCTTGAGTGTCATGATATAAACTAATTGACCTTTGTAGATCATTATTTTAGCTAAGTTAAAAGTGATTTCATGTGAGCCATAGATGAAATGAAGACTTTGTGATCATAAGATAAAATACAAATTTTATCACTTAGTTGTAAGGATGATTTTCATTTATAAAAGGATCACAAGGATATCTATATGCTTAATTTGAACCAATAATTTTTCATGATAGCACTAGGTAGGGTTAAAATAAAATCAATGCTGAAATCATTATACTAGACCTCTTAATAATTTTAACATTAAATATTGTGAGAGAGAAGTAAGAAGAATATTAAGAGAAGAATTCTATGCATGGATCTACAATGATTTGCATTCTTGAAACTTAGCTCTCCCCAATTTCATCCAACTGATCACAAAATAAAAATTTGAATATCATAGCATAATTTAGAGCAAAAACCCAATTTATCTTTTGTTTAAACATTTTTGAAAGGAAGTATACTTTAGTAACAAACACACACCATTCTTAGAGGATGATAAATCTCAGAATCTCACCGTCCCTTATTACTTAAGACCACATACACTTGCGTGCAAGCTCACACATCTTATTTTAGGTCTATCTAGTATTTAGCGTTGTTGTCAGGGAATAATTGCTTGTATTAAAAAAAAAACTTCAGAATAAATAGTGCTTTAAGAAATTTTATATATATATATATATATATTTTTTTTTTTTTTTTTTTTTTTTTTTTTGTTTATTAATTTTTCTCATTTTTGTTTATTTTTGTTCAAGCAAATATTCTTGTATATTGTGTTGAAAACTTGCAACTGTTTAAACTATGAACTATTACTTTTTAGTGAAACTTAGGTGTTGCATTGTAGAAGAGAATTATAAAATTTGTTGTTCGACCCTAAAATTGAAAGCACATTTTGTAAACTTTAGAGACAACAAATCCGTTTAAGCACAAATCAAGTTCAAATGAAAAACTTAGAGGGAAATTTAGGAGAGATTCACCAGAATAACCAAAGGTTGGGCTCTTCACGACTATGCACTACCTACTGTTAGAGGTATCCCTAATTCCATTGTAAAACCAAACGATGCAGGCTAATAATTTTGAAATATAATCTTCCACCCTACAAATGTTACAAAATAATTAATTTACTGGTTTGGCAAGTGCAGACCCCTACATGCACATCTCAAACTTCCTACAAATGTGTAACACCTTAAGGTAAAATGGTATTACTAATGATGCCATAAGATTGAGATTCTTTCCATTTTCCTTGAGAGATAGAGCCAAAAGCAGTTGGGCTCACTACCTTGTGATTCTATATTAACATGGGATGACTTAGCCATGAAGTTTCTAGCAAAGTATTTTCCTACTACAAAAATTGATGGGTTAAGGATAGAGATCACCAACTACTCACAATACAACAGAGAGACACTTTATGATATCTAAGAATGAGTTAAGGAGTGCCTAAGGCACTGGCCACATCATGGCTTCCCACTGTGGATGCAAGTTCAAAATTTTTATAATGGACTAAATGCATCCCCAAGGACCTTGATTAATATAGTGGTTGGGGATTCCTTGACCATTTAAGCCCAAGAGGAGGCTTATGATTTTTTAGATGAGATGGAAAATAATGCATATCAATGGTCAACTGAGTGGATCAATCAAAATAGCAGAGAGTAGTGTAACACAGTAGATAATAGCCAACAAGAAAACCTGCAAAAAGAAATAGCATTGTTGAACCAACGTTTAGGACAAATGAGCATGGCGTAGTAAATTAAGTGGGGGTCAACATTCTTGTGAGAACTAAATTATAACAACCCATTTGCCCCATCAAATCCCAAGCAAGTAAATTTATGTAGAAATATCAACATGTTAAATCAAACTCAAACCAAACTTTACTCCAATACTTATAATCCTGGATGAAGGAATCTCCCAAATTTTCTTGGAGTAATGGAAGCTAACAAAACCAACATTAGCAAAACAACTAACCCTCCAATAGGCAAATGAAACGTTCTAATATTCCTAGCCATCAACAATATAAGCAATAAGAAACGGTACTAGGGGGATCATTTAATACTCTTAAAAATGAAGCACTTCAGTTTATTCAAAGAATTGAAGCAACCTTGTATCTTTTTGAGGCCTTAATTTAATGCACCGAAGTGACCTTGAGGAACATTGAGATGAAATATGACATATATCACAACACCTTGTTAATAGACTGCAAGGAATGCTCCCTAGCTCGATGGAATTCAATCTTAAGGAAATGCTGAGTGCTATTAAATTTAATAAAACAAGAAGTTGTGATGAAAAGCTGAAAATACTACATATAAATGATCCTAACTCAAGAAATGAAGAGCATAGAGAAAATGATGCTGCGGGAAGGAAGAAATAGGAGAGATAGATAATTGCACTCAGCACACTAATTCTAGACACAACATGCCACAAAAATTAAAATACACAGGTCGATTTAATATCCCTTGTGTCATCAAAGGCAAAGTCTTTATAGACCACGTCTTGTGTGATTTGGAAGCATAGGTAAATGTAATGCCTTAACATGTCTATCAATATCTAGGAATATGGGGACTGCAGGTCACTTTGATAATTCTTGAATTTGTAAACTTAGATTCTATGCCAGTAGGAGTTCTTAAAAATGTAATTATTGAATTGGGAAGCTTCAAGATCCCCCTAATTTATTATTTGTGAATGGGATAGATGGAATGAAATTCGACAAATATTTTTGGAAGATCTTTCTTAGCAATCACCCGAGCTGTAAGAGATGTGGAGAGAGGAATGATGAAAATAAGAAGCAATGGCACAGAAGAAGAATTAGACTGTATGAATATAATAAATAAAAATAAAATGGTCAACCTAAAATGGAGAGAAAGGATGAGAGAAGAGATAAATTATAGTGAGCTGATTATTGAGAAAGATTAACCAAGTCGTTTTGAGTCTGAGAAAGAAGAAAATACCTCTTCTAGAGGATGGAAATAAAATGAAACTACAAAGAAAAAGAAAACTAGAAGGGGAAAAAGAAAGAACAATAAATTCATAATGGGTGAAGTTAAAAATAGGAACTTTGTAGGAAGAATTTTTGAGAAGAAAGGAATGAGAGCACAACTAGTGAAACATTTGAGTCATTAACTAATTAAGCTTATGCTCATACCAAGTCAGAAAATTTTTGGAGAGATGTAGTAAAAAATGTTATAGTTGATTAATCTAACATTGGTCTAGTTGAGAATGTTAAACCAAGCGCTTCTAGAATGCAACCCTTGATAGGTTAGTTGTTTTTGACACTATATTAGTTTAGAATCAATTTGAAAAATCTACCCTTAATCTTATTTGAGAAAAATGAATGATTTATAGTACTACAGCGAGTCGTTGTGCAAAACTATTGTAAGATATACAGCCACAGCGCATTACATCGCCAAAACTTTTATGTGCATCGTAAGAGTTCTGCAGTAGCGCGCCAATACGCTGCTGCAGCACGCCACATTAAAATTTATTTCTACAACTTTTAAGAGACTATTTTGAAACTTCTCCATTCACTGCCACAGGGCGCTTGTAGGGATCCTAGAAAGTTTACCAATCAAAAAGAAAACCAAGACATGAGACCATTAATATCATCAAGATTTGAATGGTTAAATAACATTTAAATGTATTTATTGACACATTTGACCAACCAATAGGGAGTTGACACGTGTAAAGGAATTGGAAATTTGAATTAATACTTTTGAGAAAATATATGCTTATAAATACTATATGCCTTGAGGTAAGAATCACAACATTCTTCCACTTCACCATTTCCACTCAACATTACTTATTAGTAAAATCTAAAATGACCCTGATGAGTTCAATAATTATAGTTAGTTTCTTGTTTAGAATACAATCTTTTGTTAAGATTAGTTGTTGTTCTTGTGCATTTTATGTCATTTCAGCTTTAGATTGATCAACAATGAAAACAAGTGAATTTGTGTGAAAAAGAGCGCTACAATGTGCCACTGTGCCAAGATACTCAAGGCAAAGTTCCACCATGCACTACAGTGCTAGATAGCTTGAGGTAAAGCGCCACAGTGCACCACAGTGCCAACTTTCTCAAGACTAAAGTTCCATAGTGCACCGCAGTGCCAGGATGTTTTAGAACAAGGGTAAGCAGTGCGCCACAGTGCTAGGTTACTTGAGACCAAGGTGCCATAGCATACCGCAGCACAAAATTCATCAAAAATAAGGTGTCACAGCACGCTGTAGAGCCAGGTTGCCCAAGACCAAGACACCACAGCGCGTTGCGGCGCCAGGTTATTTGAGACCAATGCGTAGCAGCACGCCGTAGCACGCTGCTGCCCTAGGTTTTCTGAGACCAAGGTGCCACAGTGCTTCACAATGCACAATGGGCCGAAACCCTTGTGCCAAATTGCACCGTGGCACGCATCAGAATTCTATCTTCAAAACCTATTTTAAATAGTCATTTGGAAGACCAAAAAACTCTAAAATATTCCTTTTCCTGATATCAAAAATAAATGCAAATGGTAGAATCTTCATTCCAATAAGGAATAAACAAAAGAAAATCAAATCATTCCAATTCTCAAGGAAGAATTGACTTAAGAATGGTTTCAAAAATTAGTTGGAAAAATACCACCAAAATGTAGAACCTTAATCTAAGAAGAGAATGATCCAAAGGAAGATGCATCTTAAGGAAGAGTAAGCATTGAGAAGAAAAGAGAGAAGCAAGGCTGAAGATAGATAAAGACTGAGAGAATGTGAGCAGCTGTTCCTACGCATTGTATTCTTGATTAGTTTTTATTCATATTTTTTGTAAGAGCAATGTATGTGCTCAATATCTCTTGTAACTCATTTGTTACTTTCATTATAATGATAGCCTAACCCCCACCTTCTTGTGGAGGGTATGGTGAAGCACATGTAGTGAGTCTTAAATGTTGTGCATGAAGTATCTCTTTGATTGTAATGAAATATCATGTCGAGCTGAGAATTTCTCATCTTTGAATGAATGAAATGAAGTTGTTGAATGATAACTTAATATGATTATCTATTAAACTATATTTTTCTTAAGAAACCTCATTGATCTGAATGTTCGCCTTGTCTAAAATCTATGCATTTTTGAGTGTTCATGTCATGAACGAATGGACATCATTTGTTGAGTGAAACAATTCATGTAAAACTTCTAAATGAAGGCTTGATCATCTAAGCCATGAGAAAATTATGGGAAAATCTCTGAGCTCCATAGCCCAGTTCATAACACTTGGAGGATCCATGTTAAGTGGTGGACTATATGACATAGTTCACGTAGGCCATTGGTAACTCAAAGTTAAGGTATGTATTGGATGCATCTGAGCTGAGACCCATCTATAAATCTCCATTGCTCACTGTTAATTTTTGTGAGATAATAGAGTGTGTTAAGCTATGAGTGAAGTGTTATAATCTCATTTAGCTTCAGAGTTCATTACCTTATCTAAATTGAGTGTTGAAGCCTATGAGACATAGATGGAATCAAGGCTAAGTGATCATAAATTAAATTTATGGACTTTATCACTTAGACATAAGGATAACTTTCATAAACAAAAGGATGACAATGATATCTATGTGTTAAGATTGAACCCAAATGTGTTCATCTAAAGAACTAGATAGGATCATAGCAAGTGCAATATCCATTTGGAAAAAATAAATCATTTGATTATAGAATAAAAATTAAGACAACTAATTAATGATATGATAATAAGAATAGAGTTCTTATGCACACCTATATTATGAATTGCATGTTTGACTCCTAACTCTCCCCAATTTTATTTCAATTAATTATATAACCATTTTAATTTAGATTTGCATAATTATTAGGACAAAATCTTCAACTATTGACCATTTAAACATTATTGAAGGGAGAAACACTTTAGTAACAGCATCCACACCATTCCCAGAGGATGATAATTCTCGTATCTCACCATCCCATATTACTTCAGACCACATACACTTATGTGCAAACACAGACTACGTAAGTTTTGTCAGGCCCCATGGAAGATAACTATGGTGGGGAAGGCATCTGCAGCAACGTCCTCAAGGGAAGATTCTGACAACAAATGATTTTTTTCATTTGAGGCGGAGCATCGTTACTTCCAGATTGCATCAAAGAGAAAATTGATTTCGGAGACAGGATTCAAAATGTCATACCGATAAACTCCTCAATAGTTGAATATAGAAAGTGGGAAAATTTTGTGGCGCACCCCAGAACAATCTACAACACACTCGTTCAAGAAGTGCATACAAATGCTATAAATGTTAGAATGTGTAGCATTTTTGCCAAGGGAAAGGAATAGAGTTTGAGGAGAATTCCATTTCTAAACTTTAAGGGTTGTAAATTGCAATCTCTTATGATTATAGCCGCTACCTGATTGATGAATTTGACCTTATTCAGCTAACTAAAGTGCTGAATGAAAAAAATACTGACTGTAATGGAGACTTTACCAACATTCCTTGGACATTACTCATTGCTGCTAGTAAGGCTTGGCATGTACTTATACCTAGAAAGATCATGCCATTTTGGCATTTAAGTGAGGTAACCTGAGAACGTGTCATATTTATTTTTTCTATTCCATATTTGGGACTAATCAATGTTTCCATAATACTCTTTGATCAACTTTGGCAGGCCTTGACTGGCCATTGTACGACCCTTTCCTTTGGATCTCTAATAACTAAATTCTACAATCAAGGGTTAATTTTTTTTAATGAGTGTAACAACCCTAAGTTGTCACCTTAGCTAATATGAGCTTAACCATATCGTAATTATTTATTCATTGTGTTCATCTAGTCATTTGACCCAAAACCTTGAAATTTTGGGCTCAATCGAACCTCGTTAAGATGAATTGGCAATTTTGCCAATTCTAGAACCCTATATATTAGAAATAATAATTTGATCTCCAAATCAATTTATGGCTCCATTTTTGAACTCCACACCTCAAAATTAGCTAAGGGTGCAAATTTAAGAATATATGAAAGTCATTTAAGACATTTAAATTTATTTAACTAGAGAAATTTGCAAATTTGGGTGGCCAACATTTCATAATTACACTCTTAACCCTCAATGGTCGCCATTCGTCGGCACTGGCTGAAGCTCATCAATTGAGCGATTAGGCTAACCCTAGTTACTTTATATCGAGATGAAGGCAGAGAAGAAGAGGCATAGTGGCGGGTTGGGTCAGACCCCGACCCATCCCGTTTCGATTTTGGGCTGATTTGATTTAAATAAATCGATATTCTGGATTTAATTTCCTTAAAGAAATGAAATTAGAAAATTGGAAATCTGAGTTATTCAAGTGAAATAATTCAATTTAAATTAATTAAATATCCTTGTCATTTTAAATCCAAATATTATGAAATTATATATCATTTTGGTCAAAAAACTGTGTAGAATATTAATCTGTAAAATCATTTTTATTTATGTGAATTTTTTTCTTAATTATGCCTTAATTACATTAAACTATATTTAGCAAAAATTAGCTTAAGTAATTATCCAAATGGCATATTCACTGACTCTATTTCTTCATCTCAGTATTTAGAACATATTTGTAATGATTAGAATTGTTTTAAATAGTTAAATTTGTTAATTGTGCCTTAACCACTTAATTTGTGTAAAACCTTAATTAGTCTTATTTAACATTTTGGCTTAACCAAAATGGGAACTATTGTTAATATTTATCTTACTTCATTACATTATAAGTAGCTTAATGATAACTTTGCACCTCAATTGTTGCACGAGTAATCTTGAATTATACTTAATTAGCTTCAACACTAATTTAGCCTTAATTAAGTTTAGAAGTAAATTAAACTTAAGTTAAATCATTGATTTTGCACTCATTAATTTGCATAGATTGATTAATGCTTGCTGATTTCATCATTTAAGTTAAATTGGCATGCTAGATAGGTTAGCCTCTTGATTAACAATGTGACTAATTTTTTTAATCAAAACCTTAGGCTCTCTTTATTTTCTCTTAAGTAAGAAAACTAGCACGAATATCTTTGTCAGACACCGGCCCACTCCTTTTCGATTTCAAGCTAATTCAATTTAAATAAATCGATTTTCTAGATTTAATTTCCTTAAAATCAGAAAATTGGAAATCTGTTTTATTTAAGTGAAATAATTGAATTTAAATTAATTGAATATTTTTTTCATTTTAAATCCAAATCATATGAAATTAAATATCATTTTGATCAAAAAAATATGTAGAATATTAATCAGCAAAAACATTTTTATTTATGTGGATATTTTCTTATAATTATGCCTTAATTGTATTAAACCATGTTTACAAAAATTAGCTTAAGTAATTATCCAAATGGCATGTTCACTAACTTTATTTCTTCATCTAGGTATTTAGAATATATTTGCAATGATTACAATTGTTTTTAATTGTTAAATTTGTTAGTTATGCCTTAACCACTTAATTAGTGTAAAACCTTAATTAGCCTAATTTAATATTTTGGCTTAACTAAATTGGGAACTATTGATAATTTTGTTTTTACTTCAATACATAATAAGTATCTTAATGATAACTTTGCATTTCTATTATTGCATGAGTAATCCTGAATTATACTTAATTAGCTTCAATGTTAATTTATTCATAATTAAACTTATAAGTAAATTAAACTTAGGTTAAATTATTGATTTTACACTCATTAATTTGCATGGATTTATTAATGCTTGTTGATTTCATCATCTAACTTAAATTGGCATGTTAGATAGGTTAGCCTCGTGATTAATAATGTGATTAATTTTCTTAATCAAAACCTTAAACTCTCTTAATTTTCTCTTAAACAAGAAACTAATGTGAATTAACCTTTAATATTTTAATAAAATATGATTGATTTTCAAACAATCATTTGCTAATAATTGTATGATTTACTCCATGACTTGATTGCTTAGATAAGATTAGGAAGTTAGTAAATTTAGCATACTTGATTATTTCATTTTTTATCAAATGATTGAACCTTGAATATACATGTAGTCATATCATCTGAAGTTAGAGCCAGCACTTATTAAATTTTAAGTTGTAAATATAAGAATTAGAAGTTTTGAGTTGTTTAAGTGTTACACTAGAACTTTAAGTTAAAATGATCATTACACCTTTAAGTTATATAACCTTTAAGGTAGGAGATGTTTTATTTATTTTACTTTGAGGTAGGACCTTAGATGAACCTTAACAATCTTGGAGAATTAATCTCAGGCATTGTGGTAAGATAACCTAAATAGACTTAGATTGAGTTCTTTTGTGGTAGTAATCCTAAATTGAAAGACTTATATGTCATTTTCTTGAAGCCAATTAAGTAAGACCTACTACGATGGAGATTTGATTCTATAACTTGAATTTCCTTGATTCTAAATTAACTTGTTTAGAACTAAAAATGATGAATACATTAATGTTATCATATGGAGATTGTAGTATAAATCCATAGAACTGACTTAATTCAGTAAGAAATGGAATTGGTTGATTTACCCTGAATAAAACTATATAGTTTCGATCTTATCTTAAGTAATTTGATAAGTACATTTTAGTTTATGATAAACATCACAAGTTCAAGGCATGTTATAATTTGGTGATTGAATAGCTTAGTTTGAGAGAATAAACTATAAGAGGATTATATCCCTTTTCTTCATGTGCATCGATAAGTGCAGTTAAACAAACTAAATGTTTGAAGTTATTTTGATAGAAACATACTAAATATGTTTATGTATTCTTAATATATGGTATCTTAAGGTATTATAATAGTGTAGCTTGAATCAAACCTACTCCAATTAAGTGAACCTAATTTAAGATAAAGTATGTGCTTAAGTATTATGACTTATATGGCACTTAAAGTAAATGTGCATATTTGGGAAGGCAGGCTAAATAATTATACAGCAAGAAGAGAAATTTACTTTTGTTGACTATTTTCATATTTTGTTGGCACTTTGCGTATTAAACTCCCTAGCATATCATGAATCACATAAGCATATCATACCATTAGCGAAGCAGTTCTGCTCACCTAGAATATGTTAGCAGAACGGTCGTGATCACCTAGGATTTGTTGGATACCATGTGGTATCAAAAGTCATGGATATTTGTAGCATAATTAAGTAGCATATTCAGTTGCATATACACCTGCATACAACATAATTTTATTTTTAGTTAGTTCAGGTTACTATTTTATTTTAGTGGATTTACTTTTAGTACTTTGCTCGTTTACAAATTTTTTGCTTTCAGTTTCAGCATTTAGATTATAGTTTCAATTTGCTTTAATTTTTTATAGTCTAATATCAATTTTATTGAATGTTAAGTAAAATCTCTTAATATAAGAATATAATAAATGCAACCTAAAATGTACTTAAACTTATTATCTAATAAGATTCTTAAATTTTTGGCTAGGGCCCTTGCATTGTAAAGCTGACAATATCAGATCTTGAATAATTGGAGGAGCCAGCTCTAGATACAAATTAAGAGATCCATGAGGAGCAATAAGGGCTATAGCTAGTATAGCTTTTTCTTAGTTGCTTAGTTTACTTTGTGTTGTGAGATGAGAGACTTTTATTGCTCATTTTATTTTGAGCTATGGTTTATAATAATTATCTATGAATGTATTTTCTATTTCTTTTTAAAGATGAATGTTTCTACTTAGCTTCTATGATGAATGTTATGAATGAATGCTCAAACTTCTACACTCTATTATTACTACCACTTATACTTAGTATTATGATGCGATCAATATGAAAATCATATAAAATACTCATACATATTAGATTTTTACTTTTTATCCTTTCTATACCCAATATGTATAAGTACCTCAATTAATACTTAGGATAAGGATATTGCACTTATCTTAAGGATTATAAACCTAGCAGCAGTTCAAATTAGAGGAAGTTTAGCTCTTCCCGAGTAACGCACCATTCTATCGCCAATCATGTTATCATTAATCTTTCTATTGCGTGCAGAGATGAGACTAGGCATTACAATTGGTATCAGATAAGAATCACAAGGTGTAAGATAAAAAGAATATTTCTATCTATCTTATGATTTATTCTCTGGAGTAGGTATGATCACAATCACTAAGTACAAGAAATGCATTATCCATAATTCATCAAGTTGAATCTTAGAAATAAAACTAAGAATATCTGGAAAAGATGCCTTAGGGTTTAAATAAAGTTTAAAAGAATAAAATGCAATTAAAACAAGTTAAAGTAAAAAAAAAAAATCCTGTTCTTTCATAAAATGACATTTTAAGAATGGAGAACCACAGAGAACCACGGCTCGCCACTGCGCGCCACGGCATCATATCGATAAGGATAAATTAAAACTATTTAAACAAGTAATTGAACAATAATATGCAAGCTTACACGCAGCATTGCGCCACGGCGCGCTGCCGCGCACCACAGCATCATTTCTTGTGAATTTATTAAAACTTATAAACAACTAATTGAACAGTGTCACTCAACTTTCCCCGCCGCAGCGGGTGAATTTTATTTTATCAAACTATATTTGATCTAATTGAACGGTGATCCTGCAAAATTTATCCAACAGAAGACGCTGTAGGGCACCACAACAGGTAAATTTTCATTTTATAAAATTATAGTTGAACTAATTGAATAGTGATCCTGCAAAATTTATCCGCTATAGCGCGCCGCAGCAGGCCACAGCGGGTAAATTTTGATTTTATAAGACTATAGTTAAACTAATTGAACAGTGATCCACAACTTGTCTGCTGTAGCATGCCGCAGCGCGCCACAGCGTGCACTGCAGCGATCGAACGAAAAAGATACTAACTTCTGTGCAGGAAAAGTGTCTGGAGCACTGCTGCTACAGCGTACTGCAGCAGAACAAGATTTGAAATGCGGTTGCAGTAGCGCACCATAGTGGAACAATATATGAAACACTGTTGTCGCAACGCGCCGCAGCGGACGACCCAAAATTTCCAGAAACAACAATTAAGAAGCATGGGGAAGGCTACAAGAATGTGGCATTTGGCCTCCCCAGCCTCTTGTAAATTGATAAATTAATTCCCTGCAAAATCCCAACATGTTTAAATAGATGAAAACATTAAAAGGGATTGGAATTAAGTCAAGGAATCTGAAAAGTTTTACACATTAAAGGCTTGAGGATGAGTGCATCCCTATTTAAGGGCCAATCTCAGACCTTGAAAGGGTTCCAACTTTTGCTACTCAAAAGGTCAAGAGAAAGGCTGCAGGAAGAGAAAAAATGAGAACTCTCCAAGGGGAAGAGGGGACCAAGAACAGGGAGGAAGAAAAGACAGCAACGAATGAAGGGTGGAGCTTTAAGTGGACAGTGCAGGAAAATTAAAGAGAACCCCAGAAAACCTTCGAGTGATTCCATATATTTCTCCTAAACTCCCTTGATTAATTTCTTATCGTGAATTGATGGCAATGTTCACTTTTCTTTGCATGTATGGTCTTTCTTGCTTAGTAATGGAAGGCTAAGAACCCTTTAGAGAGGGTTGAGATGTAGTTGTAGAATTATGTAAGGGAAAAATTAGTGTATGATGATATTGTTTAATTGTAATGAAAAAAACTATTTTTGTATTGTTAATTTTAATATTGAATAAATGCTTGGATGAACTGAATTCTTATTTATTAAAAGAGCTTGTGTTCCAATGCTCATCAATTGGGTAAGAGCAAGAAAGGTAGTGCAAGTAGAACTAAGAATTTTGTGATAAAATTCTCAAAGCTCACTTGCACCCTCCCTTAGTAGCTCTCCCAAAAGATTGATGCTTGAGAATTAAGTTCTCCATTAACCTTGCTCTATTGCTCAGCAAAATAGAAGGGATGAGAGGACATTGGGAACCTCAATGGATGATGTGACATAATCTATTGACCTAATGCATCCTCCCATCTAGCTAAACTGCATGTGAAGCGCATAACGTACGATAAATGGAATCTTACTTGTGAGATTAATATAAATAAACAATGTTCTTGGTAACCTAGACGTAGGAAATCAAAATCTAATAATCGAATCATATCTTATAAGAGTTTATGTGCTAAGGAGGAACCCTAAAGGAGTTCTCTTTGTGCATTAAACTTAAACCCAATGTAATTGGAGGATACTTCAATTCCAACTGGTGTTCACTTGATTTAATTAAGCAAATAAATTGAACGTATACATTCAAATAATGAAGTCATATAACTGACCCTTGCATTTATTACAATAAAATCTCAACTCTCTCATTTCTAATCAAATCGTATTTTTGCTCAAGTCTTGTGTATTGCTAATTAGAAACTAACAAAAATCAACCAAATTTGTCATTTAGACATTATTGAAAGAAAATACAACTTGGTATCAAAACAACCATTTCCTGAGGTACGATAAATCTCAGAAACTAAACTTTTCACTTATTACTTCAGACCACGTACACTTGCATGCAGACGCAGACGTGTATTTTCATCTGTCAAGTTTTTGGCGCCATTGCCGAGGAACGGTTTTTATTTTGTATTAAGTATAATTCTCTAGTAGCTAGTAATTTAGAACTAATTAACTTATGCATATTTTTACATAGCTGTAAGTATTTTCCTTATTTGCTTGCTTGAGAAAAATTAGAAAATTTTTCTAAAAAGAACTTATGCTGAATTTTATTGCATACTATCGTATTGAATTTTGTGATGTTGTTTGTGCTGAATATTGATTGCTGAACTTGTTTAAGCCCCCTAAACAGCATGAATAGGAGAAATCTTATAGAATTTCTTTACGATCCCAAAATCGATAGAACATATTTGAGAGCTAGGAGTGAGCAAAACTTTTTAAACCAGCAAATGCACAAATGGAAGACTTAGATATGAACCCAGCGAAACCAATAGTAAATGCTAAGAGAAGATTGCTTAGAGAATATGCACTGCCCACGGTAGAAAGAGTTCAAAATGCTATTGTTATACCTCCTATACAAGCAAATAATTTTGAGATAAAACCATCCACTTTGAACATGATCCAAAATAATCAATTTAGTGGGATGGTATCGGATGACCAGAATACACATATTTCAACTTTTCTAAAAATATATCACACCTTCTGATTCAATGGGGTATCTGATGAGGCCTTAAGATTGAGAATATTCCCATTCTCGCTGAGGGATCGAGCTAAAGTTTGGCTCAGTTCTCTACCCAGTGAGTCTATAAGGACGTGGGATGACTTGGCAAGGAAATTTATAGCCAAGTATTTTCCACCTGCCAAGATTGCCAGGCTGAGAAATGAAATATCAAACTTCTCTCAGTAGCATGGTGAGAACTTGTATGATGGTTGGGAACATTTTAAGGACTGCTTAAGGAGTTGCCCGCATCATGGGTTTCCTTTATGGATGCAGGTGCATACTTTTTATAATGGATTAAACGCACCCACAAGGACCCTCATTGATGCAGCCACATGAGGATCATTAAGTAGTAAAACCCTCGAGGAGGCCTTTGATCTCCTCAGGGAAATGGCTAATAACGCATACCAATGGCCAACTGAGTAGCCAAATTCAAATAAAGTGGAGGTAGATTACGTGAACGAGCCAAATCAGATTGCTGAATTAAGAAACAAAATTCAAAAGTTAACCAAATGACTAGAGGAAGTGCAATAGATTTATGATCATAAACAAAGTTGACATATTAACAAAACTGAGGAAGTGAATGTTGTTCAAAACTATAGAACCCAATAAATTAAGGAGGGAAGAAGCTTAGAGTGTTCCCTAAGAGAGTTTAGAACAGACACAACTAATTTTATGAACAGAACGGATGTAACATTAAATCGACATCAACATACACTCTTGAATCAAGAAAAAGCTATTTAAAGAATTGAGTTAAAAATAAAAGAGATTATGATGCAACTAAATCAACCCTTCTTAGTAGGAGCCATAGGGGACTATGGGAATGAATCAAAAAATTTCATAACTTTAAGATGTCGAAAAATTACAGAACCACTGGTACTTAAAAATCCTAAAAATAATTCTCAAAATTTGGGAGAGAGATCTATTGAGGAAAAAGAAATCAATAAGGACAAGGATAAAGAAATGAATGAGGAAACTAACACGCAGATGACTAAACCTTCTGACCACACTCCTCAAATCGCCTTTCCTCAAAGAATGGCAAGGGAGAAGGTAGACAACCAGTTCCAAAAATTCTTAGAAACTTTTAAGACTCTTCATATAAACATTCCCTTTGCTGAAGCATTGGAATAGATGCCCAGTTATGCAAAATTCATGAAGGATATACTATCAAAGAAAAAAAAAATGAAAAAGAAACTGTGGCCTTGACTAAGGAATGTAGTGCCATTCTCCAACAGAAAATCCCTCTTATAAGAAAGGACCCATGAAGTTTTACCATTCCTTGCACAATAGGAAATCATTCTCTTAAATGGGCTTTATGTGCCTCAATAAATTTAATGCCATTTTACATATTTAAAAAGTTGGGAATTGATTCTTTAAAACCTACATCAGTCATCTTCCAACTAGTGGATAGATCCATAAAAACCCCCATGGTAATCTTGGAAAATGTTCTAGTAAAGGTTGATAAATTTATCTTCCCCTCTAATTTTATAGTGTTGGAAATGGAAGATAAAAATCAGGAGATTTCTATTGGGAAGGCCATTCCATGCTACTGGAAAAACCATGATTGATGTTGATAAGGGTGAATTAAGTATTCATTGTGAGGGGGAGGAGGTGAGTTTTAACATAAAGGATTTGATGAGGCATCCATTTAGGCCAAATGAGGAGTGTTGGGAAGTAAATGCAGTGGAAGAGGTGTTAATTTCAGAATATATAGAGGAATCAAATTTAGAGGAAGAAAAAGAAGCTGGAATTGAAGAGGAAGAAAACAAAATTGATGAGTTAATTCAGGAAAGAAAGAGAATGCAGCTATCTATAGATGAACCCCCTGAATTGGACTTGAAACCCTTGCCCAAACACTTAAAATATGTTTATCTTAGGGAGGAAACATCACTCCTAGTAATAATTTCTGCTTTGTTGAGCCCAACCCAAGAAACTAAATTGTGTGCGTTGTTAAGAGAGCATAAGAGGGAAATAGGATGGAGCATTATCGATTTGAAGGGTATTAGTCCTACCTTATGCAAGCACCGCATACTGCTAGAAGACAACTCAAAACCTTCCATAGAACCTCAATGAATATTAAACCCGAATATAAGAGAGGTGGTGCATAAGAAAATGATTAAGCTTTTAGATGCTGGAATCATTTTCCCAATTTTAGACAGTCCTTGGGTAAGTCTTATTCATGCGGTTCCTAAGAAAAGTGGGATAACCGTGACCTTGAGTGAAAATAATAAATTAATTCCTATAAGGAAGGTTACGGGGTTAAGAGTATGCATAGACTATAGAAAATTATATAAGGCAATTAGAAAAGCTCACTATCCTCTCCCATTTATAGGCTGGCAGGGAACCCTTACTTTTATTTTTTGCAGTTTACTCGGGGTACAATTAGATTTTGATAGCCCCGAAAGACCAAGAAAAAACAACCTTTACATGCCCCTATGGAACATTTGCTTTTAGGAGGATGCCCTTTGGTCTATGCAATGCACTTGCAGCATTTCAAAGGTGTATGATGGCCATCTTTTCCGAAATGGTAGGAGATTTCCTAGAAATCTTTATGGATGATTTTTTTATCGTGGGAAAATCTTTTGAAGACTACCTAACAAACTTGGGTAAGATCCTAAGGAAATGTGAGGAAACTAATCTTATTCTCAATTGGGAAAAGTGTCACATCATGGTGGAGAAAGGAATTGTCTTGGGTCACCTTATATCAAAAAATGGAATAGAGGTAGTAGGCTAAAATTGAGGTTATCGAGAAACTGCCTCCTCCCTCTAATGTAAAGGGAGTTAGGAGCTTTCTTGGGCATGCTGGGTTTTATAAAAGGTTCATAAAATATTTCTCTAAAATCAGTTTACCTTTATGCCAGCTTCTAGGAAAGGATGTTGAATTTAAATTTGATGAAAACTGCATAAGGGGATTCAATACCATAAAATCTACTCTCATTTTAGCTCCTATAATTTTCACTCCTAGTTGGGATCACCCCTTCAAAATCATGTGTGGTGCTAATGATCTTGCAGTGGGAGCAGTTTTAGGACAGCGAAAGGAAAAAAATTTCTATTCCATTTATTAGCAGAGTAAGTTAATGGATGAGGCCCAAAGAAATTATGCCACCACCGAGACAGAACTTTTAGCGATTGTTTTTGCATTCAACAAATTCAGAGCATATCTTATTAGATCAAAAATAATCATTTACACGGATCATGCTGCAATCAAATATCTTCTTCAAAAGAAAGAAGAAAAGCCACGACTCATACGTTGGGTTTTGTTGCTACAAGAATTTGATTTGGAAATCCGTGATAAAAAGGGGTGCGATAATGTGGTGGCTGATCACCTCTCTAGATTGACTCATGTAAGACATAAGGAGGGAAAAGAAAATTGTGAAACTTTTCCTGATGAATAGCTCTACTTAATTGTAGTAAGAAATCCTCCTTGGTTTGCTAATTTTGCTAACTATCTTACAAGAAGGGTGATCCCAAAAGAATTTAACTCTCGGGAAAGGAATTTTTTTGTTGTTGATATTAAGAATTACCTTTGGTAAGATCCCTTCCTAAATAAATGCTATCCCAATCAAATTCTAAGAAGATGTGTGCCTGAAACTTAAACACTTAAAATCTTATATCATTGCCACACATGTCCTTATGGAGGGCATCATGGTATTAATCGAACAGCGGCAAAAGTGCTGCAATCTGGATTTTATTGGCCCAAATTATTTAAGGATACTGTTAATTTTGTAAAGGGCTGTGATCATTATCAGAGGATGGAAAATTTAGGAAAAAGGGATGAATTACCTCTCAATGAAATCCTTGAAGTTGAACTTTTTGATGTGTATGGGATTGACTTTATGGGCCCATTCCCCACCTCTAATGCAAGTAACTACATATTAGTGTGAGTGGAATATGTTTTGAAATGGGTTGAAGCTATAGCTTGTGCAAATAATGATGCCAAGACTGTGATCAAATTCTTGAAAGATCAGGTCCTCTCTAGGTTTGGTATACCCCATGTCCTAATAAGTGATGCTGAAAAATACTTCTACAATAAACAATTAGAAACTTATTGAATGGGTATGGGGTGAAACATAAAGTAGGTACAACCTACCATCCTCAAACCAGTGGCCAAGTGGAAGTGTCAAACCGTGAATTAAAGCAAATCCTAGAGAAAACCGTTAACAAAAACAGGAAGGACTGGTCCATGAAATTGAACGATGAACTTTGGGCATATATAACTGCATTCAAAGCACCTTGGGAATATCCCCTTACAAGTTGGTTTATGGGAAATCTTGTCATTTGCCGGTAGAGTTAAAACATAGAGCCTTTTGGGCAGTTAAAAGGCTGAATTTTGATTTCAAACTAACAGGAGAAAAAAGGGTAGTGCAATTGGATGAACTAGATGAATTCAGGTTGGGAGCATATGAGAGTGCCAAGCTATATAAGGAGAGAACTAAAAAATGGCATGATAAGCTAATAAGACCAAAACACCTAGAACCTGGAATGAAAGTATTATTATTTAATTATAGGTTGAGGCTCTTTCCAGGAAAGTTGAAATCAAAATGGATGGGCCCATTTATAATCACAAAAATATACCCCCATGGAAGTGCCGATATCACTTCATTGGCCAGGACAATTAAGATAAATGGGCACCGTCTAAAACCTTACTTAGATGGATTTGAATTGCAAGAGAAAGAGAGTTGGTTATTACAGGATCTTCCAAGAGAAGGATTCACGTAGATGAGCTAACTTGGCGTCAGGGTGAGACGTAAGAACAAGCGCTCGATGGGAGGCAACCCACGATTAATAAGGTTGTGTTGTTCCCTATTTTTGTGTTTTAATTTTCTAATTTCTATTTTGTAGTTTTGATTTCAGTCAATAAAATAAATTTTGTATTTTGCACACCCTACATTTTTGCTAAAATTAAACTTGAAAGAGAATTTTCTGAATGTGATCAAGTTTTGGATTTAATGTCATAAAAATTGTGGTATATAATTAAGATGCAAGCATGTAAAAGATAAAGATGAAAATGAATTCAAGTGACACAGCCCTTATTGAGTTCATGAGTCTACTAAGCTTGGTTTTCAGGACTTAAAATGACATGTGCTTAAGTTTAAGTGTGTAGGGGGGGGGGGGGGAATCTGAAAATTAAACCAAGATGGTAAGAGGTGAGTGATAATTTGATGTAGGACTTCGTGATCACAATGACTACATCAAGGGATGAAGAAAAATGGCTCTCCCTTTATAAAGGAATTTAAAAACAAAAAAGAAAAAATTAATATATAAAAAGATGATGAAAAATATTTCTCCCAACCTAAATAAGTGAATATTTAGGATGAAAAAAAATATCTCTCATAAAATGTTAAATTATCATTATGAATCATAAGAAGGGGCACACATGGCACAACACTCAAAAGACTCACCAATTGCATCATTAAGGTTAGAATTTCCGAATCACCTCCCCATATTAAAACATTAAGCATGACATTATAAATTAAAACCAAAGGAAGTGTAGGAACATGAACTCGATTCGAGGGGTAGTAGAACTTGGAGACATGATTGACTAGAGTACACTTGACAACTAAATTCATGATACATTAGCTTAATGCAGTGAATCCTTAGACAAAGACAAATTCAAAAAATCATAATTATTTAGCTTACTCATGGATGAACAAGAATTTAAGTGTAGGGGTGTGATATAGCTAGAATTTGTTTAAACATTCATATCACCATATATTTCATTATACTTTGAGTAGAAATTGATGTATTTTTAGGAAAATGAAGAAAAGAGACAACAAAGGTTGATTTACTAAATTCTGGACAAAAACCGCCGCAGCGCGCCACAGCACGCTGCAGTGCACCATGGCATCCCCTTAAAAATGCCTTACCTGGAAGAAGAACTACATACCTGGAGCAAGACCGCTGCAGCGTGCCACGGCCCACCACAACGCGCGATGGTGTCATATCGATAAGGATAAATTAAAAGTATATAAACGAGCAATTGAATAGTAATACAAAAGCTTGCACGTCGTAGCATGCTACGGCGCGCTGTAGCTCGCCAAAGTGTCATTTCTTGTGGATTTATTAAAACCTTATAAACAACTAATTGAACAGTGTCACACAACTTTCTTCGTCGCAGCGGGAGCATTTTTATTTTTTCAAACTATATTTGATCTAATTGAATAGTGATCCTACAAAATTTTTCTGCTATAGAGCGCCGCAATGAGTAAATTTTCATTTTATAAAACAATAATTGAACTAATTGAACAGTGATCCTGCAAAATTTATCTGCTATAGCATGCCGCAGCGCGCCACAGCGGGTAAATTTTCATTTTATAAAACTATAGTTAAACTAATCGAACAGTGATCCCGCAACTGGTTCGCAGTAGCGTGCCGCAGCGCGCGACAACGTACGCTGCAGCGACCGAACGAAAAAGATACTAACTTATGTGCAGGAAAAGCATTTGGAACACTGCTACTAAAGTGCATCGCAGCGGAATAAGATTTGAAATGCGGTTGGCGCAGCGCACTGCAGCAGAACAGTATATGAAACGCTCCTACCCCAGCGCCCCCCAATGCGCCATAGCGTGCCGCAACGGACGACCCAAAATTTTTAGAAAAACAATTAAGAAGCATGGGGAAGGCCACAAAAATGTGACCTTTGGCCTCCTATAGCCTCTTAAAAATTGATAAATTAATTCCCTGCTGAATCCCAACTAGTTTAAGCAGATGAAAACATTAAAATAGATTGAAATTAAGTCAAGGAAGAGGAAATGTCACACATTAAAGGCTTGAGATTGAGTGCATCCCTATTTAAGGGCCAATCTCAGACCTTGAAAGGGTTCCAACCTTTGCTACTCAAAAGACCAAGAGAAAAGCTGTAGGAAGAGAAAGAAAGAGAACTCTTCAAGGACCAAGAACAGGGAGAAAGAAAAGACAACAAAGAGCAAAGGGTGGAGCTTCAAGAAGACAGTGCAGGAAAAGTAAAGAGAACCCTAGAAAATCTCCGGGTGATTGCTTGTATTTCTCCTAAACTCTCTTGATTAATTTCTTGCCATGAACTGATGGCGCTGTTCACTTTTCTTTACATGCATGGTCTTTCTTGCTTAGTAACCGAAGACTAAAAACCTCTTGGAAAGGGTTGAGATGTAGTTGTAGAATTATGTAAGGGAAAAATTGGTGATGATATTATTTAATTATAATGAAAAAAACTATTTTTGTATTATTAATTTTAATATTGAATGAATGCTTGGATGAACTGAATTCTTATTTATTAAAAGAACTTGTGTTCCAATGCTCATTAATTGGGTAAGAGCAAGGAAGGTAGTGCGAGTTGAGCTGAGAATTTTGTGATAGAATTCTCAAAGCTCAATTGCACCCCCCCTTAGTAGCTCTCCCAAGAGATTGATGCTTGAGATTTAAGTTCTCCATTAACCTTGCTCTACTGCTCATCTAAGTAAAAGGGATGAGAGGACATTAGGAACTTCAATGGATGATGTGATATAATCCATTGACCCAATGCATCATCCCATCTAGCTAAACTTCGTCTGAAGCGCATGACGCACGGTAAATGGAATATCACTTGTGAGATTAATATAATTAAAAGATGGTTTTGGTAACCTCGACATAGGAAATCAAAATATAATAATCAAATCATATCCATAAGAGTTTATGTACTAAGGAGGAACTCAAAAGGAGTTCTCTTTGTGCACTAAACTTGAACCCAATGTAATTGAAGGATACTTCAATTCCAAATGGTGTTCACTTGATTTAATTAAGCAAATAATTTGAATGTATACATTTAAACAATGAAGTCATATAACCAACCCTTGCATATATTACAACAAAATCTCAACTCTCTCTTTTCTAATCAAATTGTATCTTTATTCAAGTCTTGTGTATTGCTAATTAGGAACCAATAAAATCAACCAAATTTGTCATCTAAACATTATTGAAAGAAAATACAATTTGGTATCAAATACTGGAAACTAAACTTTCCACTTATTACTTTAGATCACATACACTTGCGTGCAGACGCAGACATGTATTTCTGTCTGTCAGCTATCCCCCACACTCACAAGCCACATCACATAGACCTTTAGGATCCTTTCCCTAAGAAGTTAGAAAACTCCTTGTGGGTTGATCATGCTCGAGCTATCCCGAAATGGAATTAAGTGTTGATTCCTCAGTCTGATCTCTGGCTCGTTGAACAATCCTCCAGCTGACTCCTGAGGCTATAAATGGCCTTATCTTTCACATAGTAAGCACATTGCTCACAGTTTGCTCCAATTACTCCTCCATATTCTTCTGAATTCAATTTGTATCTCCTTTTTGCAATCCAACATAGTTCGATGCTTCCCATCATGAGCTCAACTATGTGTGGGTGCTATTCTACGTTCAAATTTCCTAGCCATTTCCTGAAGTCTAGCCTACATCCTGGTCAATCGCATCAGCCTGCAAATCAATCAAGTTACCTCCTTACCTTACAGTGAGTTGTGTGATCTCACTGCTTAGTCAGGTAGCTTCATTTTTGAATTGAGTAGGTGCCTTTGAATTAGTGTCGCGTATGGTAGTATCACATCCGTCTGTGAGTGATAAGGGCTCAGGGATGCGGAGTATAGTAGAGCTGGGTCATTATCCAGAGATGAAGGATCAGCTCTGTCCTTGGTAATTGGCTCACAATTAGATAGCCAAATACCTGGAGGATGCATCCCGCATCGACCTAAGGCGATCGATACGGTGTGTGCAACTCGAGCTCGTCGGGCTTAACTGTTCCTTACTCGAGCCAATATAATAATGCATTATTATGGCTAGAGTAAGGATCCACCATCCCAGCAGTGCCTGTGGCTATACATCGTAGGGTTTAGCTCAACCACCTCATTGTGAACGTGAAATGATCAAGCACCATCCCAATGGTAGCTTTTGTGAGGAGAATTTACTTCTCATAGTAAACCCTAGAAGGGTGTAGTGGGCGATTTACTCTAGGGTTTGCCTCGACGATTTAGGCGTTTCCATACAGGGATTTTGTAGGAAATCAGTGCATTTATCCATGGGGAGCGTTTTGCACCTTGAATCGAGCTGTGCGGTGGAGTATCAACAAAGAATATAAGGTTTGAACTTAACCCTCGGGGAAGGCATGGGAGAAGTAGAAGCATAGAGCGTGTTGGGTCAGACCTCGACCTACACCTTTATGGATTTGAGCCGACTGAATTTAATTTAATCGATTTTTTGGATTTAATTTCTTTAAGGAAATTAAATCAAAAAAATGGAAATAATTCAAATTAAATTAATTGAATATCTTTGTCAGTTTATAGCCAAATCATATGAAATTATATATTATTTTGATCAAAATAATGTGTAGAATATGAATCTGCAAAAATAATTTTATTTTTTGGGATATTTTGTTAATTATGCCCTAATTGCATTAAACTATATTTAGCAAAAATTAGTCAAAGTAATTATCCAAATGGCATGTTCACTGACTCTATTTCTTCTGCTCAGTATTTAGAACACATTTTTAATAATTAGAATTGTTATCCATGGTTAAATTTGTTAATTATGCCTGAACCCTCTAATTAGTGTAATATCCTAATTAACTTAATTTGACATTGTGGCTTCACCAAAATGGAAACTATTACTAACTTGAACTTCTATAATTGATGAGTAACTTAATATTAGTCTTGCATTTTAGGTTTTACATATCTAAACCTTAATCATGTCTGATTAGCTTTAACCATAATTATCCTTAATGTTAAAAATAAGTAAATGATAAGTAACTTAACATTAACCTTGCATAAAGTGATCCTTAATAATTTAATAAACTATGATTGATTTACAAACAATCAATTCCCAATAATTGTATAATTTTAACCCACAATTTAAGTGCTTATGGTTAAGATAGAGTTTAAGAGAATAACATGCTTGATTTTGCATCTTAACCTAATGATTGAACTTATAAATCTATATATAATTACATAACTTGATTTAGAATCACGTCATGATAAGTATAGATTTAGATGAAATGATTAGAGCTTTACAGTGTAAAGCTAGCCTTAGGTTTTAAAGTGTAAAGCTAGTCGTACGTTTAAGTAAAGACTATAACCTTAAGTAAGATAACCATTGAGATAAGAAATGCCTTATTTGTCTTATTTTGAGGTAGGATCCTACAAGAACCTTATTAACCTTAGATGATGGATCTTATTCCTTGTGGTAGGATAACCTAAAGAGACTTAGATTGAGTTATTTTTTTGTGTGGTAGCCATCCTAAATTGATTGACTTATATGTCACTTTCTTGGACCCATTTGGGTAGGACCTACAATAATGGAGAGTATATTCTATAGTTTTTATTTCCATGATTCTAGATTAGTTTGTTTAGAATTATGAATGATGAGAATATTAATATTAGCATTTGGATGTTATGGTGCATATCCATAGAACTGACTTGATTCAATAGGATATGGAATATGTTGATTTACCCTGAATAAAACTATAGAGTTTTTGCCTTATCTTAGGTAATTAGATAAGTACAATTCAATTCAGAATAAACATCTCAAATATTAAGTATGTTATAAGTTTGGGATTTAATAGCTTAGTTTGAGAGATTAACATGTAACAGGATTGTCCCCTATTTTTGTACATATTGATAAATGCAATTAAATAAACTAAGTGCTTAAAGTCACATTTCATAGGACACTAATCTTACATATGTACTCCTAAACATGTGATGAATTAAGATGCTATGGAAATATAATTTTAAGTAATTGTTGACTTCAATAGAATTAAACTTGAATTATAGAGTTTATGCGGTTAAACATTCTAATTTGTATGGAATTCAAAGTGAATGTACATTTTAAATGAATTAGGCTAAATAATTAGACAATAAGAAAGGATATTTACTTTTATTTGTTCATTTTCTAGTTTTAATGATTTGAAAGCACCTTGTGTATTAAACTCTTTGGCATATCATGAATCATATAGGCATATCATACCATTAGTAGAGCAATTCTGCTCACCTAGGATATATTAGCGGAGAGGTTCTGCTCACCAAGAAAATGTGGGATGCCATGTGGCATCAAAGTATGCGAATTTGAGGCACAAATTTAGTGGGGGCATATTCTGATACAAATACAGTGGCATTTAGCACAGTTCTATTTTTAGTTGTTTCAATATATTATTTCCTTTCAGTTCATTTACTTTTAGTACTTTTGTTCAGTTACAGTTTTTCTTTCTTTTAATTTTAGTGTTTAGACTTACAATCTCAGGCATATTCTGATTTATGCAGTTCGATTTCTAATTTATTTAATGTAAAGTTAAATCCCTTAAAAGTAATAATATTAATTGCAGCTTAAAAAATATTTAGACATTTTGTCTAACAAGATTTTTTCTTTTTGGCTGGGGCCCTGGCCTTGTGAAACAGACAAGGTCAGAACCAAAGTAGTTGATAGAGCCTACTTTGGAGGCATCTCAGAAGATTTAGGAGGAGCAGAAGCCAGCGTAGACTTTTCTGACTCGCTTAACTAACTTTTTGATGTGAGATGAGAGACTTTTACTGCTCATTTTATTTTAAACTATGGTTTGTAATAACTAACTTTGGATGTATTTTCTCTTTCTTTTTTGAGATGAATATTTTTACTTTTCTTCTGTGATGAATATTATGAATGAATGCTAAAGCTTCCTCACTTTATTATTGCCACTACTTATACTTAATAGATATGAAAATTATATAAGATACTCATACACATTGATCAATTGCCCATTATCTTTCATAAAAGCCAATCTTTATAAGTACCTCAACTAATACTTTGGATGAAGATATTATACTTATCTTAAGAATTAGTAACCCATTAGTAGGCCAGATTAGGGGATGTTCAGCCTTCATGAGTGACACCTCGTTCGGTTGCTAATTATATTGTCATTATCTTTCTTTTGTGCGTGGTAATGGGACGAGACATTACAACAACTAAGTAAGAGCTAAAGCCTAGACACCTTTAAGTGTTAACCATTATATTAAAAGCTATGACTTAGTGTCCATATGATTTAGATTTATAATCATTTAGAATGGTTTAGTGATTGAGCTAAGACTGGATATTACCTCAAGTGTTAAAAGGCTTAGAACCTTAAAGAGTTAAGTTTTTAAAGTGAAACTAAGGAACTTAGTGATAATAGTAGTAAGGCTTGAAACTTTAGGATTAAGAGAGGAATCTTAATGTTTGGATTTGTAAGCTTATGTGAGATAAATTAGATAATTATAAATTAAGTAGTATCATTTATTCAGTTTTACCATATGATACTATAAGCTTTATAAAATCATTAAGTCTATGATTAGACTAGGATTATCACACTAGTGAATCACCTAAGACTAAGACAACTTAAGTAATTAGATGATTGAACCTTCTAAAGAATAGAACCTTTCTAATGTTAATAAAATAGGTGGCCCAAAGGGTAGTGTTAGCTTAAGTTTTTGGATAATATAAGTTAAAAGAATCCTATACCTTAAGTATAGTAAGAAATTAAGCTTAGTAGCTAAGGACTCCTTTAGATAAAACTACAAACAATCTAAGTCATATGAATCTAGTAATCTAATAAGTGTAGTAATGAATTCTTTAGTATATACTTAGAATGTTCCATTAGAGTAGATGTGTTTATTAAATACTTAAGATAAGTGCAGTGTTAGTAATAGGATAAGATGTCTATTTGTAACTTTGTAATTACATTTATAAATTATTTTGTCACATCAATAAGATCTTAATAAAGTCATTATTTTCAAAACCCCATTTAATTATATATTATTATGTATCATTTGATGAAGACATTTGATGAATGTCTAAGTCAATTGAGGAGCTGGATTACCTCCAATCATAGGATAGATAATAATGGATATCACATGATTTACAGTTAGCTTCGAACATCCTTAAATGTTACAATTCATTGAGACTAAATCCTTGAATATATTCATACTAATATTTTGCATAAACTAAGCTTATAACATTTACTTTGGGGTTTCATATGATGGGCTACGCTAGGGCACGTCATTGAGTAATAAGGCGACCATACATATCCTAAAAGAGGAGTGTGTGTGTTTTGGAAAACCCCATTTACTTAATTAAGTAGATATGCGTGACTGTCTTACATTTTTCATAATCTTCTTTATTATGAGTCATAGTCTTTTTACTATGCTTACTCAGCCTTTACGACTTCCATTACTGTATACTAAGTCATTGAGATTGAGAATTTCCTTACTTGCATATGTTACAAGTTCACCTGTATTTATAGCTCTTTAATTACTCACTTACTTGCAGCGTATGTTGTTATTACTTATATTTAATATAACATTGCTTCCTCTTACATTACTTAGTATATGTCCATTTGAACTTATTTTTTATGTTTTCATTGCACACTTGCTAGTATAGTTATACCTGCTTTCCTTACTTACATATTTGATGTAGGTTTTCACCACTTTAATCTTTTATTGCTTTTACCCTTTTGATTGTTGCTTACATTTATTTACTTTACTTTACCTCCCTTTTTATTACTTTGTACTTCTCTTAAGCAATTGTAAATGGCCAATGTAATATCCACTTAAAACTTAAATAAGATTAGTTTCATTAAATTATATTTAAACTTTTTAAGTCTAATCACTTGCTTTTCTTTTATTAGTTGTACCCTACCGTATTAAATATCAAATATGATAGATTAGGAGCTTGGAGTGAAGCTTGAACATGAGGTAGATCGAATATAGTAACTGATGATTGAAAACCTTTATTTTCCACCGTCTTTCTCTTACATTTGCATCCCGTGATGACAAGTGTCATTACGTCAAATGTTGTATAACTTTCATTAACTTTAGATGTTTACCTTTACTGTTTTGTGCTGTGCTTTTACTTTCTTTCTAGATGGGTGGAATAGTTTATATTTACCTTATATTATGCATCTGGTTTTCCCCTTTAGAGACACTTGGCTCCTCATAGTGTTTAACAGTGGGTTAAGTCTTACTAACCTAGTATTAAGTACTACATTAATGCCTAATGTTAGACTAGGTTCCTGATCCAATATTGGGGTAGTTACAACAGATGTCGTCCGATCTGATCTTATAGGACCGTGGGCGGCTCAGAACGTAGGATTTTATTGTCTTGCATTTGAGACAATGTAGTGTATCTGCACAATAAACGGTTAACCACTTTAACCATTTGTAATATTATTTAAATAATATTTCAAAATTTAAATTTCCTATTTCATCCTAACGGACTCCGAAAAGTACCAAAAATTCATCCTGAACTAATCTGGGTGCTAAGAATCCAAGAACGTGTTCGAATTTTTGATCTGAGGATAAACTAATTATTTATTTTTCTGAGTTTTTAAATATATTAAAATATTCAGAAAAAGACTTCACCACTAGCTAATTTGAGAGTGGGGAGTTCAAAGGTAAAGTTCAAATTTGATTTGGAGTCCAAAATAATTATCTGTTTTTTCTTAATTAAATAATTAGCTGAAATCGACAAATAGTCAGATTGATCTCTAAATTGAACCAAAACTTTAGAGTTCGCTCCTAATGATAATTAGAGACTGATGGAAGTGGTTTAAAATTGATGAGGCTAGGCTTAACCTTAGTAACCACCTTAAGTTGTAACAGAACTATACACAACTCATCTTAATGAGTACATACCAAGTATTAGTATTTCTCTTTACAGCTTGTCTATTAGTTGTAATGTGTCAACACAATTATCTATCCTGATATGAACCCAATACAAATATTATTCAAATTAATAAGTTTTTTTTTTCATGCATCAAATTTAATCTTGTGTGACATGTTCAAGGAAAAAGGCTCAAACTAAAGAATGCAAAGCATTGATATTAAGGAATAACCAAGACTCATAAAAATAATTCATATATATCCATTATTCGTGTTCTATTTATTATGAGAAATTACAAGTTCAGGATCTGCAACATCCTACTATCCAGAAATTTTTTAATATCACAATCTTATAAGGTCGAGCATCAGAACTAATCGAGTCCTAATCAAAGATCAGATAATATCGCCTACTGAAGTTAAATAATTAGATAAATCAGCCTATTTTGACTCATTTTGACATTCCAACCAACCTTGATAATTTTTATAGAGATTTAAATATAAGAGCTTAAAATCCATCATAATAAGGTTTGAAACTCATCCCAAGGTTCTAACATTTTAAATTTTAAACTAATCAACATTATATGTTAAGGAAAGTATTAAAGAGTATAATCAAGTTCTTTAATTCTAGAAATCCTATTGCCACTATTTTTGGGATAATAGATGATAACTTGATCTTTAAGTCTAAAAAGGATAAGGTTTGATCTAAACTGAAATTATCTAGTCTGTTGATTAAGGAAATTCTAAGGAGATAAGTAAATTCTAAATAGGACAAGGTAAATTTAAAGCTGCTGGACTTAAACTTAAGAGAAAATGTAAAATCTCAAATCACTTCACAATCTACTTAGGAGCTAAATTCTAAGCCAAACTAGGATTAGTGCAAAGGATAGATTTGTAAGTCTTAACATGTTTAAACAAATATTAAGAGGTTCTAAATGCTACTCTAATGATTTAAGAGAGGGAATTTGGATTCTAAATCCACAGTCATAAACTTTATAATTTTCTCACTTAATTAGGGCAAAAACTAGGGTTTAAGAAAATTAGGCTAAATAGTTCAATTAGACTAAAACAAGGCTCTAATCAGTTTACTTATTAATTTTAAGGATAATAGACAGATTGGAAAGCCTAATTTTTTTAAAGTTAAGATTCATTCAAAATTACCAACATTTTCTTCCTTATGGGTTCAAAAGTTGATTTTAATTAATAAGTTTCCAAATTGATTTTGCTCAATTCCAAAAATTACTTACTATTTTAGAAGAAGATAGACACCCTGAACACTTAATTTGGACAAGAAATGAGCTCAATGAACACTAGTTAGGTTTTAAGTTATTAAGTGGTGATTAACAAAATTAACTTATGGAAATGATATTTATTGAGTCAGTAGACACCTTAATTACTAAAATCAGAGCACTAATGCTTTAATTATTCACTAATTAGGGTTTTAAGTAATTAGTGAATGATTAACAATATTACTCACAAAGAAATATTTTAACTCCATGATTAAATTCTCCTTTGCCTATTGAAGAGATAAAAATATTAATCATGAATTTTGGCTAAGGATTAAGCCTAATATTAAATAATCCGTTTTTAGAGTTATTAGTGCTTAATTAAGGATTTTACTTAGAGAAACCTAAATATTTTTGCAGTTTATTATTCCTCATGAATTTCTAATCAAAATGGTATATTAAATCACTTAGTTTGGATTTAATTTAACTAAGTTATTTTAATAATTTAAATAAAATTGTTTCATTTATAAAATCATAGGAATTAGAATAATAAGCTAATTTTCTTTAAGTAAAATTAAATCTAGAAAATCAGTCAATTTAAATAACCCATAAAAAAAGGCTTGGGCCGGTGTTTGTCACGGCTCACTACTGTGATTCTCTTCCGCTAGATTCCCCGGCTATAGGCGTGCTAAGGTTAGGGTAGGAACGCACACCTAGCTTGCATGATGACCTGGTTTTGTTCTCACGGTATGTCGATTGCATGACTGAGCCCCATGGTGGAGTGCTTGGATCAGACGGAGTTTGCTTTCTCTAAATCGATCATGAGGGAAATCTAGAGTTTATTGTAGAGACAAAATTCTCTTCGTAGAGAGCTCTCCATTGCTCTATCTTGATCTCTACACAATTATGGATTCCAGATGGAGTGATTGAGCCGTTAACCAAGCCCGATGATCGACTGGATCATCGGGACCATACTCTTAACTGTGCATTGTAATGGATTATTGTGAGTTAGATCAATGTCGATCGATCGAACTGAATCGATCATTCTCAATCAGACCTGAGTGGCCTGACCTACGAGCCCAACCCAACCCGACCCAGCCTGCATGCACACTACCAGGAACATGTGGGTACAGCTAATTGTGTGCGCGCGCCCTCCTTATGAACAATGATTCCTGCAAGAAAATAAATAATTATTTAAATTCAAAATATTCAATGCCTCCTAACTTTCAATATACACATCCAATTATATTGATGTTATATGTCAAAGTGACTAGAAAAATTCAAGGATCATTAATAAGCTATTCAATTTTCAATTTGAAAATTAATTTCACTAATCACCATTTTACTTAATTAGCATTTAACTTAATTTTATCAATTTGCATTCAAATTTGGTGATCCAATATATCATTTTGATCACAATAATGTGTAAGACATTAATATAATATTTATTTTCAATTTGATTATTAATTTTGTTAATGACCTTTTAAATTTACCAATTTATTTCATCCGTTTATTTGGAATTAATTTTCTAAAGTTTGATTTAATTATATTTACTATGCCATTTATTATGAATGGAATATTCTTAGAATATTCAATTTATGTTATTGGGATGGTACATGGGTTGATGAAACCCGATGGGTTCAGAAATATTCTTGGAATAATTCGCCAGACGAAATCGTGCGGGTCACGGGTTGACCCAGTTTGTGACTATGCTTCATCCCTGTGGAACCCTCAAATTAGGGTATACTTTCATTGCTAATTATGGGCAATTTAGGCCACCTCAGGAGACATATTATCTACCAAAACGTTCAGCATATCGAGGCATGCTGACTGGCACCCGAAGCCCCTTGGCTAGTGGCGCTGATTGGCGGGACCTTGCTCGGTTGAAGCTCGGCTGCTAGAGTTTCTTATGCAATCCAAATTGGGATATCATAGGCCACACCTGAGGGGGGTTTTGTTTCCTACACCATCACCTTTCTCAAATGGATCGATTGCACTTATTTTTGGCATTTTGTCCTTTCTAAATTGCAGTGATCCCCCTCAACCAGGGCTCCATTATTGAGCAATGTAGAGCCCGATCATCGAAGCTTAACCAGGTTAACATATGCCTGGATGAGCTCAGCCAACTTTAGTCACCTCGCCGAATGTGAAGTGGATCCATCATGGAGTCAAATCAAGTTCTCTAGAGCCATTTTGGGTTAATATCCCGGTGAACAATGCTTTGGGAAATTAACTCAATACTGATTAAGGGATCAATAGATACTCAAAAACTCAATTTGATTTCATTCCTACAAAATTCTAAATTATTTTAGCATTCAATGCAGATCAATTGGAATCCTAATTGAGTTGAAAGGAGCTTAACCAATTGAGTCCATAGGGGGCACCTGGCACCAACAGCTTACAATCAAAATTACTAGGAGGCTATGGGAATCTAGACACTATTGATGGGTTCGAGAGCTTCCATAAGGTGATAGATTTTGATTGGGTGCTCAAATGCCAACCTTAGCCCACAAACACATAAGGGAGATTTATTAGATCATGATGGGGTACTTTGAGCTTTGGGGAAAAGGAGCATAGTTGAGTAGAGGGAATTTGGAGCAATTGATGGTGCTTATAAATACAATCTGTGTTAAAGATCCTCCTAAGAGAAATTAGGGGTTTTTTATAGCATGGGAAGTCCCAGGGTGGCTAGGCCATCATTCTTGTCCCAAGCCTAAGTGGTCAGCCTCCTAGAGGCTATTTAAGATGCCTATGGGCTTCTTGGCCCAAACAGAGGTTACCTTCATTAGCGGGAAATCATTGGTATTGGTCGAAGGTCATGGGGGATTACAACAACCTCATTGTTGTTTCTTAGTTTTCGACATCCAATTAATGTTAAAACTATTACTAATAGTCTCTAAATAATGTTTGGAGCAATCCCTAAAAAATTGGTGTGATTTGGAAGTCGTTTGTATTTATCAAATATTTTAATGCATTTAATTAATCAAAAAATTAAGAAAATTAAATTAACCTCTTATTAAAAATTAGAATTCAATTTTGAGTTCCTCGCCCACAAATTAGTTATGGGTGTATTTTTAGAATTTTTGATCATCTAATTTTGATTAAATAACATTTAAATAAATAAATAATTAATTAAAAATTATTTTTTCAAATTGATTGGCTGAAAGGCATCTGACCCGCCCTTTGATTAAATGGCGAATTCGATCAAGGCCGTCCAATGCACAAGATCGGATGGCTACGGATGCAGGTAGCATTGTGCTAATGTGCATTCCAGTAGATTGCGATCATGCGTGCATTGAGCCAGATGATCTGTTGTATGACCTCCGCTCGAGCTCCACTCCTGAGCTAATTATGGCCCCTTAGCACTCCATTTTGTTGCATCATCAAGGGTTCACTACAGAAAAGGTATGGGAAGAGTTCGTGATTGTAACAACCCTAAGTTGTTACTTAGTTTAATTTTAACTTAATTGCATCCTAATTATTATTTCATTGAGTTCATCTAGTCATTTGAATCAATCCCTAGAGATTTGGAGCGATTTGGAGCTCAATAAAATAATTAGAAAATATATTAATATTCAATTAATTAGAAAATTGAGATATTTAGTTTGACCTATTGCGTTCGTCACCCACAAATTAGCTACGGGTGATGTTTTGGACATATTTAGAAGTCGTTGGATTTTATCGAATATTTTAATGTAATTAAATACTCCGAAAAGTAGAAATATTAAATACTTGTCGGAATCAAAATCCAACTTCACTGTTGTATTCCTCATTCCCAAATTAGTTAGGTGTGAATTTTTAGGATTTTTCTGAGCATATTTATAAAATCTAATTTTTTATATTTTAAAGCATCAATTGATTAAATTAAATTAATCAAATGAATCCATTTTCCCTCCTCTTTTCCTAAGCTGATTCCCATGCTGCTCAACCCTCCTTCCCAGCACCTTCATTCCCATTCCTTGCACACAAGTGGGTTGTTGCCCTTTCCTTCCCATCTATGCTGATGGGAGGCTCACTAATAAAGCCTTGTCCCCTCCTCTCCTTTAAAATGTACCTTCAGCTCCTCTTCTTCCCCCATTTGTTCAGCTGAAACTCTCCCCCCATTCTCCATTTTTGTTGTGCTAGCTGTTAAAGAGAAACTCTCTAGCCTCTCAAGCTCTCAGGTTCCCAAGGATCTCTAGAAGGAATTTCTATTTGTAAGTCTAAGGTACCCCCTTTCCCACCATTGGTTAATCGAATGGCTATTTCATTTTGATTCTTATGCTCATTTGCATATATAAGAATTTGTGTATTCTTATTTGCATATCTATGAATTTGTATTTGAGATGTGGAATCCATTAGAAGCTCATTAAAATATGCTAATATTAGGAAAGGAGATATAAATCCACAAATATGAATTCTATACAGCTAGTTCTTTAACTACACCATTTTCATTGATAACATAATCATTTGGTATTGATTTAGTTATCAATAGAAAGGTCTCGGAAGAACTTTCCATTGGTATATGGCACTGCACGTAAAGTGCTCTAATTTGAGAGTATTTGAGCCCAAAAAATGACCTACTGCGGTTTTCGAATAGGCGAAATCACTGACGAGCGCTACCGCGCGCCGTAGCGCCCGAGTTTCGAAACTGAATTCGCCGCAGCACACCGTAGCGCACCACATCGTGCTATATCGGCATATTAATTTAATATAGCACAAAAATTTGATGAAGCATATAATTTGATAAAGCTTATAAATTTGATGAAATATGACTTAGTGCTGGAATCCGCCGTGGTGCCCCACGGGGCGAAAGCACTGTCACGTGCTGCAGCACCCATATCTCGAAAAGTTCTTGCGCCGTCGTGGTCGAAAGCACCGAAATCATCAAATCTGCTGCTGCGCGCCACATCGTCAAATCTGCTACAGTGCGCCATAGCGGCAGCGTCGAAAGCACTCCGTGCGCCGTAGCAGCCGCACTTCGGAAAAGCAGGTGCCACAGCACGCTACAGCTCCTGGCTCTTGGCCAGGAGGAGCCTGTCCAAAACTGCACAAAAATGTCCGGAATACCCGAAACTTCATATTTTTTGCTTTTTAATGACCCAGGACCCTAATGGGGATGAAATATATTAAATTTGAACCTAGTTTTAATAAATTTAAATATTGTATAAAATTGTAGGTAATTTTGGAATATATAAAAATTAGGTTTTGACCCTTTTTATAAAAATAAAACCCTAATATTAAAATAATCATAACTTGATCATTAGATAATAGAATTTAGCATTCTTAGGCTCTATAGAACCCTTAGACAGTAGACAACAATAAACTAATTGTAGTTTATAATTCTTAAATTTGACCAATTAAATTTAATACTTATCTAAATTTGATATACTTACTGTCTATCTTCATATTAGACATCAATAAATCATTTGGCATCAACTAAATCTAATTTGGAGCCCTTAATCAAAAAGTAGCATTTTAGACCCTTAAATAAGGGCAAAATTATCATTTTCTCAAAATTTAGGTTAAGTGCCCTTAGCCTTCAAAATATCATTTAAGTCATCAAAATTAGTAATAAAAATAATTTAGAATCAATTAAGGACCCTTGACCCAATAACTAAGTAATTTGGTAAGATTCTCATTAAAGACTTGAGAATTTCCCATAAAATCTATGAGCTTCTAACATAGTTTAAACCTCACATCGTAACTTTCTTAAGCAAATTAGTCCAACAATTTAAGAATAGAATGTAATAACTATCAATAACTCCTAAAATTCCCTAAGTTATTTATTAGGAGCTTCTCAGGATCTACACTTCACCTTAAGATCTTTTCCTTAAGATTAGGAATTAATCCTAGGTTAGATTTCATGCATTAAATAAATGGGTTATTCAATAGATGAAATCTTGGTTTTATTAGTTTCTAGATTTTTATGCTTTAATTTTGATTTTTTTATCTTTCAAATTTAGATTAAAATTAAAAGAATCATTTTATTAAGCCTTGATTTTGCTTGATAGGATTTGCCTTAATCATTAGTTCATAATTTAGGTTTAAACCATTGTCATTAAATATTACCATTGGATCACGTGATTAACTCCAATTTGTAGTGTTTAACATTTGATCCATAGCCTTAGTAGATCTTTATTAGATCTTAGCTTATAACGTCTAAATTAATCAATTATGATGTTATTATTTATTGAATTTAATTAAAACCCAATCAGTTATAATTGTTTTTAACTTAGAATGCCATGCTTCTAAGTTACACTAAATAGTAGGAATTAGAGATTTTGAACTTGTGTAACATGGAATAGTGAGAATGGTTTAAGTAGATAACAACAAATGTCATCATGTGTCGTAGGGTCCCTTGCTCACTAGTGTTTTACTTAAGCTTTCGCATTCCTTGTACTTTATACCTTAACCTTAAAAATGCATATAAGAATATTGATGCATAAAATTAAGACTTAGAATGATTAGGACATCATTTTTATAGGATTCAGCTACTTATTGATTTTGCACAGTTTACCCCAATAGATAGGGATAAGGAGAAATAAGGATTACTTAGCATTACTTATTGAGGAGTATTGTGTTAAGTTGAAACCTAAATAGTCTTGTAGATGTGCTTGACACCCCAGCTACTTCTGGATATGTCCACAAAAGTAAAGTAAATAACTAAAATATTTCTGCATTTGTGATTACTGCCTCTTTAGTTTAGTTTCTATTTTGTTATCTCAGCCTAGCCTCAGATGATACTAGGAATATTTTGTCCCCTAGCCTCTACATTGACGCTAAGAATCCTTTTGTTATTAGCAGGCTAGATTATCTCTCTTTTGATTTGGCAGTCATTACATACCTGTTTACTATTTACTGTTCACCGTTTACTATTTACTATTCTACTTTACTCTAGCCCGCTTTACTTTACCTACTTACTTACTTATAGGATGCTAGATTTCTTATTGTTTACTTATACTTATCACATATTGATTACTTTTTTTATGATCATCAGCATATTTAGGATCAATCTTTTTTTTCAGTACTTTTATTACTATATTTATATATATATGCCTAACCTTGGCTTAGCTTACCTTTGAGGTATGTTCTTTTGCCTCATATGCTGCTCTATTGAAAATACTGTATTTATAACTTCTCATATCCCTTTGTATGCTTGTTGCACCCTTATGCTTTGTTTATTTTATAGTCTAAGTAAATTAGTGATATTATAAAACTCATGAACTTAAATAACCTAAAATGTACTTAGACAATATGTCTAAGAAAATTTTTCTTTTCTTTGGCTGGGGCCCTATCATTGTGAAACATACAATGGTAGATTCTGAGTTATTTAAGATAGTCAAACCTTCTAAAGACTAGATTCAGGAGGAGGAGCGTGTTGCCACTGGAGATCCTTAACTTAGCTCCCTTTTATTTTATGAGGATGAGAGCTTTATTTTTTTCATTAAAACTTATTTAATGTTTGTAATAATTCAAGTGCTTATGTATGTTCTCTTAATGTACTATTCATTATGAGCTGCATTATTACTTTCTTACTTATTGTGGTAGATTGGATGTATAATTTACTTTTCCTTGCTTTTGCACTCTGTGTTTTTATTTACTTAGTGATTGATCTTCCTTACATACATTCTAGGCACATCCTTTTGTGGATTATACCTAATCCAATGATTAGTAAGGGATTTGACAGAGTGACACACCACTCCTTAGCCCTGATCGTTGGTGGTCAAGGGGCAGGCGGGGTGCCACAGTGATCCTATAAGCTACAAATTGCCAAACCCTAGAGGACTACCATCGAATCTAAGGTACTTCAATTTCCTATTATTTAAACTTATTTTCCCCTTTGCTTAATTTTGTTACTCCATTTCTTCTTCTAATGAATGATTATCAATCCCCAATCGACCTCGAATGAGCTCAATTGGCGCCCGATAGCTCTGTGATGAATAGTCACAAAAAGTAACCCTAAAACTCAGAAATTAGCAAATTAGGGTTTGCATAAATAGATAATATCACTTAAGGAATCTTAAGCCAATCTATTGATCTCAGTCAAAGCTTTCTTTTGATACAAAGTAGGCATCTTGGCTTCTCTTGTATGCAAAAAATTTAAAAACCCAAGGTCCCTAAGATTGGCGCCCTATCGGAATGATCTACAGTGTCAGGCGGGTCGACCTGACCCACGCGACATTGCATTCAGGTTCGTGCATGCGAGAGCCACCAACGTGTGTTGGAGTGGCCATAACCTGACACCCGTGTGCGATAATAGCCGTGGAAGATTAATCATCTTGAAGAAGCCAAGAAGATTAAGATCCAATCATCATAAGTCTATTAAATGACTTAGTAACTATGGCAATAGGTGAAGTAAGCACCCAAGTACCCAAGACCTCTTCATTATGGTAAATGTTACCATCAAAAAAATAGGTGCTATATATGTGGAACTCAAGGTCATAGGTTTTGGGAATGTTGAGCCTGTTGGACTATGGGAAAGTTAAAGATCAATCATCCTCCATCAGTTCAAAATTTAGTTCTTATTAGATTATAAGGTCCAGCTCTTGCAATCATGCCTTCCCCAGTGAAAAATCAATTCTCACTCCAGGGACAAATTAGAAGCAAAAAGAAGGCAATCCACTTGCTGCACTGCCAAGGGTGTATATTCTAACTCCCATTGTTACCAATGAATACAATGAGACTGCATCAGGTATTTTTGCAATTTTAATATCTTAAAGTTTATTTAATTCTATCCTAATTTATTGTAATCTTATTTTATCATTTTGGAGCATTAGATATTAAGATAGTTTATTGATTAGGAGTAAGATATTTTGTTTGTTAATTTTCTATTTAAGTTAGCATGTAGAAACTCTAGAATTTAAGTGATTGGAATCTTTAGTTAAGAGATTGGAACACCATATTTGGAGTTCAACCTCTTTACTTTTAATCTTGATATATTATATCAAGAATGGTTAGTAGTGTAGAATAGGACAATTGATCTAAACTATTTAATCTCTTAAGGTGATACTATTGATTTAAATTAAATATAAAAATAATTTTATTAAGGTTTCATGTGGTGGACTATGCTGTATAGTTGCAATTGAGTTACGGCAAGATATGGAAGGATCATGAGACCACACATGTCTTATGAGGGGAAATATGTGTGTTATCGGGAAACCATGCTTACTTTTATTGGGAAAACGTGCACGACTCCTTACTTGTTCTGTATTTTTTTGTTTGTAGAAGAAAACATAAATTTAAATCAAGATAAATAAATAATATTTATAGTTCACAGTTGCTATGGCTATATTTATAGTTTATTCAGGCCTTGAGACTGAGATCTCCTTACTTTCATATATTGCAGCTTTCTTATATCTGCAGTTCTACTTACATTTATGTAGTGTACTTTTACATTTTCATTTCTTTACACTTCCTTGCTTATTTAGTATATAACCTGTTGTACATATTTCTACTATTTTGGTGCACACTTGTATGTATAGCTGTACCTGCCCCTTTTTACTTATATATTTGATGTAGATTGTGACCAGCTTTTCACTTTTTTTGCATTTACCATTTTATTTGTTATTTTAAAGTATTTACTTTACTTTTCTTTTTACTGCATTGTGCTATGCTTATAATAATCTTAAATGGCTAATGTGATATCTATTAAATCTAAAGTAACATAGTTGCCTTAAAATGTACTTAGACTTTTTAAATCTAATCATTTGTTTCTTTTTGTTAGTTGTGCTCTATCATATTAAATTGTAAATACGGTGATCAGTAGCTTGGAGTAGATCTTGCAACTGAGGTGGATCGGGCGTAGTAGTGGCAGCTTGAAGACTTTTCCATATACTATCATTTAACTTTATTTATCCCGGAGGAGAGTGTCATTACATCAAATTTTTGTATAGCCTTAATTAAATCTGAATGTTTTACGTTACTATTATGTGGTGTGTTTTTCCTTTTTTTTCTTATGGCAGTAATGGTTATACTTATATATAGTATTATGCATCTTATTTTCTACTTTAAAAACCCTTGGCTCCATGTAGTACTTAATAGTGGGTTAAGTCTCACTGACCCAACATTAAGTACTACAGTAACACCTAGTGTTGGATTAGATTGGGTCATTACAATATGTGCTTCGGGTCATTACAATTGGTATAAGGGTAAGCTTAAAGGAAAGAAAAAATTTGATGTATAAGCAAATACCCTTCCAATCATACAAATAAATACAGAAATATTAACTATGTGCATCGATAATTTAGGATTATTAACACACTCTAGTAATCGGTTAAAAGCTTAATTGTCAGCATAATTTAGTTTGGCTATCACTTTAGGTCATTTTATCCAATTCCCTTATTTTTTCTCGCTCACTTTTTATAAGTTTTTTCTAGTAAGATGAATCCTAAACCCAACACTCCGTTCAATCTATTGAGAAGGTAGCAGATTTCAGCTCTTCATTAGCATCAGAGACATCAAAACTTTGATGGAGATGATGAATATCTTTATGTAATTGTAGACTTAAGCAACTTTGAGAGCACTCAATTCACATAGTCCTTCAAATGATCCATGTAGATCCTCAAGCAACACCAAGTTTAGTTTTACATAGATTTCTTCATGTTTTCCTTCGACTCAATCCTCTGACCTTCAACAGATCTGCTTCCCCCATAGAAGAAGCCAATTAGCTGAAAATTATTTAGAAGGACCTATCAAGCATAAAGTGCTACAGCAGCGAAGTTATCCGCTTAACTACCCACATGTTCATTGAGGAAGTCAAATATTGGTGGAATAACAAGCTAAAATTTTGATTTGCGAGAGTAGATATCGAAGAAATTTCTTGGGATGAATTTGAAGAAGTCTTCAGAGAAGAGATCATTCCACCCTCTCCCAAGTCAACTATAAAAGATGAGTTAACTCAACTAACTCAAAGGGATAAGACAGTCCTAGCCTATGAAATGGAATTCAGGATGCTATCAAGATTTGTTCCTAACTTGGTGTGGACTGAAGATGCAGTCATTTTCTTAAAGTACCAAAAGACTTGATTAAGGATCATATTGTATCTCATCACCATAATTATTTTGCAAGGCTTATAGAGGGTGCAAGATTCATAGAGCACCATCCAGTGCAGAAAAGGTAGAGGAAAATATCCTTATCTTCCTTATATCATACAAAAAGATTCTAGAACATTAAGGCCCAATCACCGCAAGTCTATTAAATGACTCAACAACCGCAGCAATAGGTGAATCAAGCACCCAAGTACTCAAAAACTCATCCATATGGTAAGTGTTACAATCAAGAAAATAGGTGCTATACTTGTGGAAGGCCAGGTTATAGCTTTTGGGAAAGTTGACCTCATTGAAATGTGGAGAAGGTAAAGATCAATCATGCCTCCCCCATTGTTGCCAATAAATATACTGAGGCTACATCAGGTATTTCTACAATTTTAATCTCATAAAGTTTTGTTTAATTTATTCCTAGTTTATTGTTATCTTATTTTATCATTTTAAAATATTAAAAATCAAGATAGTTTATTGATTATGAGTAAAATAGTTAGTTTGTTAGTTTTCTATTTAAGTTAGTAGGTAGAAACCCTAGCCTTTAAGCTTTTAAAATCTTAAGTTAGGAGACCTGAACATCATATTTGGAGTTCAACCTCTTGACTCATAATTTTGATAGGTTATATCAACACTGGTTAGTTGTGTAGAATAGGTTGATTGATTTAAGCCAATTTACCTCTTCATGCAACAATGACTGATTTAACTTTGGGCTATTGCAAATAGTATTAGAGCAGGCCATAAGGTGTCATAAGATCTAAGTGCCATATAAGGAAAAGTACTGCTTCATGTGAGCAGCCTCTTGAACCCATACTAGTTAATGTGCTACATGGTTACGGGTACATCTTAAGCCTTTAGGGGACACCTCTAGTCCTATCTACCCAATAGATGGTTCTTAGATCTGTGACTGGCTATTGATGAAGACATTAGCTACTAAACTTGGGGAGATTGTAACAACCCACTTAAATAGTAATAAGAGTTTGGGATATTACAAGCTAGGCTCGCTCACACAAGCCGCACGCGTGCATGGGATTGGCTTCAACCTGACGCTTATGTGTCATAGTAGCCATGCACGTGAATGAGTAATTAGCTCTAAATATTTTATTTTCTTAATTTAATACAATTTAAATTAATTTAATATTATTTAAAATATAATTCCAAATATAATAAAATTATATACCAAAATGATCAAAAAAATAGATAGAACATTAATATAAAGTTAATTTTTCATTTTGATGTTTGATTTTGCTAATCACTTTCCAATTTTCATTAAGAGTCATTAATATTTAGATTAACCATTTGATGCCTATTTTGACCCTACTCACTGTCATTATACTTATATTGCTATAGGGAATCTATAGCCACTATGTTTATATTATTTGGATATCAAATGGAAAATGTGAGTTATTGACCCTTGATTAAATGATTATTAAATTATCTAAATTAGGGTTTTACTAGATAGGTTTCCCTAAATACTAGGACACCTTATAAAACTTACCTTATGAGATGTTTCAATATTAGACGATGTTTTGAATAAGAAAATAGCTATAATGACCTAGTTTTGGCTTAACACTAGTAAACATAGGGAAGAGACTTAGCATAGAATTGAGAGTAGAATGGTTCTTTCCTATAATTATAATGCCATATGTAAAAGCCTTAAGAGATTAAATTGAGTGTAAACTATCATCTTACATTATTTTGGTATATGTTTAACCCTAGCCCTCCTAATCCTTACTTAGTAGCTCTAGATCCTTATAAATGCTTAACCACATAACAAATGTTAGACTTCTAGTGCTTTGTTTAGAACATAGAAGCTAATAGTTTGACAAACCCTCACATTAGAACCCTTCTTGTTAAATCTATTAGGGAGTAGTTAGCAAATGGCTTAGTTAATGAGTTAGGATTATTTATTCCCTAAATAACCTCCATATTAACATTTTAAATAAGAATCCTAGTAATAGTCCAAGTGTAGTGGCTTAGGATAGTAAGAGCTATTGTAGTAAGATATGTTCTTAATTCAAATTGTATCTATGCTTACACATTATTTTGTCATCTAAATAACTCTTAATGAAATTACTGTTTTCCTAAAATATTTATTTGCATATAGCAATATACTTCAATCGACTGACCTAGTACAAGTGAACTTAGATTGAAGCGTAACTTTTAGGAGAGAGAAGTTATCTTTCATATCTTGATCTTATGAATTACTTGGGGTTGTATTAAAACATTAGTGTATAAATTGTGTCTAAGAATTGAATTGTAAGATGTTAGGATGGAACCACTCCACTGGAACTTAGCAATCAATCTAAGAGGCCAAGCACAACTTACTTAGTAGAGTGTAGGTGGCCATATCATGCTAAGTGCAGTACTTAGAATCATTTAGGTTTAAACATTAGTAAGAATTAGAATCCTTTAAGTGTTAATTATCATAGTAAAACCTAAGACTTAGTGTCTATATCATTATGACTTGGAACCTTAGGATTAAGAAAAGAGAATTGATGTTCATATTAGAAACCAATGTGAGATAAATCTTGATAACTATAACTTAAGTAATTCCATCACTTAAGCCTTACCATATTTGATTAGTACTTGCAGATCCATTAAGTTTAAGGATAGACTAGTAATCACCCATTAGTGACATAACTAAGGATAAGACCACCTATATTCTTATGAAGGAGTTAGGATGAAGATTATTAAGTTTAGAAGTTAGAGGACATTTTTGCTAGATCTTTAAGTAACCAAAATCATTGGCATCAAGTAACTTAGGAAGTACAGTAATGAAACCTATAGTTTGCAAGTTATAATGTTCCATTAGAATAAAAGTATAATTAAGAAGTTTAGATAATTGCAAAACTAGCATTACGATAGGATTTTCTTATATTGTAACAATGTCTATAAATTATTTTTGTCACTTAAATAAGATATTAATCAAATCACTATTTTCAAACCTCATTAATATATATATATATATTTATGTTTTATGTATAAGTTGACTAAAACATTCGATGAATGTCCAAGTCAACTTAGGGGCTTGATTAGCCTTAATCTTATGATAGATAATTTAAGTAGATAACAACATATATATTATGGCTTACAATTAGCCTTAAAAATACTTGAATGCTGCAATGCATTGGAATTGAATCCTTGAAAGCATTCATTTAAGACATTGTGCATAAATTAGAAATATAAAATTTATATTGGGGTTTCATGTGGTGGACTATGATGTACAACAATTATTGAGCCAAGGTAGACTATGGAGTGATCAGGAAATCGCACATGTCATACGAGGGGGAATGTGTGTGTTATCAGGACATGCTTACTTTTGTTGAGCAGACGTGCTTGACTCTTCACTTGTTATGTAATTTTTTCCCACAAAACAAAGCACATATTTATATCAAGATACATAATTAACATTTTCAGTTTACAATCTTGATAACTGTATTCACAATTTCTTCAGTCCTTAAGATAGAGATCTCCTTACTTTCATATATTACAACTTACTTGTATCTATAATTCTTTTACTTACATTTCTATAGTGTACTTTAGTTTGCATTCTTATTTCTTTACACTACTCTACTTGCTTTACACATATCCTATTCTACATATGATATTAAAATCAATATGGGGGATTCGGGCTGTTGGGCTTGAGGGTAGCTAGGATGAAGGTGAATAAAAATAGGGGCTTGGGATATCGTATGATCCTTAATAAAAAATGCAGGACAATTCTGATTGCCCAAATCATAAATGCTTATTTTCGACTAAACCACGACTATTTGATATGTGGTGTAATTTGATGGCGCTATTTGAACACAATTGGCGACAGCAGGTTGGCCTAACTAGAGTCATCTAATTCATTCCCAGAAAGTGAAATGACTGAGATCCTCCGGATCTAGCTTTCTGAGTTTGAGCCTGCTATATGGGATTCCCATAGTTCTGAAAATAATGATTAAATAAATCTAGTTATTTAACTTTTAATTAATTAAACATATAATTTGATTTAAATAAAAATACAAATTGTATATTGTGTATTTTTCCAAAATAATTAGTCTAAGAAATATGTAACTTGTGCCCTATCTTATTTTAATGTGAAAAGTTCAAATTTATACTCAAATAAAAAATTTGAGGTCAGTTTAATTTTCCTAATTTTCAAAGTATTTAAAATCAATAAGAAAATCAATAATTATTCCATTAATCTTTTTGATCTCAAATTTTTAGGGTTAGGTCCTAAGAATGCTTAGAACCTAATAATAATATGATTAGGGTTTGGTTGATCCAGATTAAGCAAGGTAACAATATTGGATTATTTTAGACTCTCGCACTTTAGATCGATGTCGTCCTCGACATCATAACTAAAGAAAGGCAGAAATATAGAGATTAAATATTTACAGTGGGATAAAGGTACCTAACTTCTTAAGTATCTTGGATACTTTTATCTTATATTAGATTCTTTTTCCCAAGTGAATTCATAGATGCTACAATTTTTCCATTCAACCATCACCATGGAGAAAGAATATCTTCTCAATTTATTCTGATCTCTTCCAAATATTTTAATATGTTCTTCCATATATTATAGATCAGGCTGAAGATCAATAAATAATATTTGAACGAGATGCAAGAGATTTCAAAGACACCTCCTTAATGATGATACATGAAACACATCATGAACTAATGAAAAATCACTTGACAACTTTTACTAATAAGCTAATTATAACAACTCAAGTGTAGTTACCCATTATTAGGTAGTCTAACTGCTTAAAAACTTTGCCATTAGACTCCTAGTGATATTAGGAGCCAACCTTAGAAATTTAGTGTGATTTGGAGACCGTTCAATTTTGATATTTATTTTTAGCAATTTAAATACCCTGAAAGTTAAGAAAATTAAATTTAGCTTCGATTAAAAATCAAACATCATTTTTGAGTTCCTCACCCCCAAATTAGTTAGGGGTAAATTTTTGGGATTTTTTGGAGCTCAATTGACAGCTCAATTATAATTATTAAGACTATTATTATTAATTAAATAATTAATTAAATAATTTAAATATTTTGTTTACTGTTAAAACTGACTATAGATATCTACTATGTAACGCCCCATCCCGTCACTGTGCACAATAGAAAGATAATGACAACCTAATTGGTGGCAGAATTGTGAGTAACTCGAGAAGATTGAACTTCCCTTAATCTGGCTTACTAATATGATACTAATTTTTATGATAAGTATAATACCTTTATCCTAAGTATTAGTTGAGGTACTTATACACATTAGTTTTTAAGAAAGAAAATGAGCAAATATCCAATGTTTATAAGTATCTAATATGATTTTCATGTCAATCACATCACAATACTAAGTATAAGTAGTAAAAATAATAGAGTATAAAAACTTAAGCATTCATCCATAATATTCATCACAATAGTTAAGTAAAGAATATTCATCTCAGAAATGAAAAAAAATACATCCAAAGTTAATTATTATAACTCATAGCTTAAAAATAAAATGAGGTATAAGAGTCTCTCATCTCACAATAGAAAATAAACTAAGACCATAAGTAAATGTTGAATTAGCTAATGCTCCTTTAGCTGCTCTTGGATCTCTTGAGTTTCCTCCAGAGCTAGCTCCTCCAATAGCTCAGGATCTGACAATATCGGTTTCACAATATCAGGGCCTCATCCAAAAAAAGAAAAAACTCTTGTTAGACAATAAGTCTAAGTACATTTTGGGCTGCATTTAATATTTTCTTATATTTAAGAGATTTTACTTAACATTCAATAAAATAGAAAGCAAACAGTAAAAAACTGAAGCAAACTGAAACTGTAAATCTTCTGCTGAAGCTAAAAATAAGGAAAAACTCTAACCAAACCAAAGTACTAAAAGTAGATCAACTGAAACAAAACTGTAACTGAAATAACTGAAAATAAAATTGTGTTGTATACCATTGTATATATATCTGAATATGCCACTAAATTTATGCCACAATTATGCAAAACCTTGATGCTTTTTGGAATCCAATAATTCCTAGGTGAGCAGAACCGCTCCACTAACATATCCTAGGTGAGTAGGATTGATGCGCTAATGATATGATATGCTTATCCAATTCATTATATGCCAAGTGCTATCAAATCATCAAACAAGAAAAAAAATAGACAAAAGTAAATATCCCTTCTTGTTGTCTAGCAATTTAACTTATTCCCTTTATTTTGAACATTCACTTGAATGCTATATAAATAAGGATATTTAATCGTATGAGTTATATAATTTAAGTTAAATTCTACTGAAGAGAACATTTAATCAACAATATAGTCTCATAGCATCCTAATTCATCACATGCTTAGAAGTACATACACATGATTAGTATGTCTTAAGAAAGGTGACTTTAAGCACTTAGTTTGTTTAATTGCACTTACTAATGCGCCCAAAGATAAGGGACGTAATCCTTTTATAGTTTTTTCTCTCAAACTAAGCTGTTCAATCCTTGACTTATAACATACCTTGAATTTGGGTTATTTATCTTGAACTAAACTGTACTTATCTAACTGAATAATATTTGACTAAATTTCTATAGTTCTATTTAGGGTAAATCAGCCAATTCCATATTCTATTAAATCAATTAGTTCTATGGATATGCACTACAATTTCCATATGATAATACTAATATTCTCATCATTTATAATTCTAAACAAACTAATTTGAAATCAAGTAATCTCAAACTATAAAATCCAATATCCATTATAATATGTTATACCCAAATACTCCAAGGAAGTGACGTATAAGTCATTCAATTTTGGTTGGATACCACCAAGGATAACTCAATCTAGGTCTCCTTAGGTTATCTTACCACCAGGCATGAGATCAATCATCTTAGATTGATAAGGCTCATCTAATATCCTACCTCAATGCATCAGAATTAAGGTATTCCTACCTCAAGGTTAGCTATTTAAGGATGTAATATTCACTTAAACATAAGGCTAGCTTCACACTTTAAAAATATCTAAGACTTCTAATTAATATATCTAGAGCTACAATTAATATAATTGATTTTAGAAATCAAGTAGAGATGTAATTACATGTAGATTCATAAATTCAACCACTTGGCTAAAATGGAAAAAAATCATTGTAACCCATGAAACTCCTATGCTTCTCTTAAATAATCAAGTCATGGGGTGGAATTATACATTTTTTAAGAATTGATTTATTGTTAATCAAGCATATTTTGTTGAGTTATTAAGGGTTTATTCATGATGGTCTCATTCCTTAAGATCAAATCAAAGGAAATTAAGCTTAAGTGTAAGATAAGAAACTTTCACTTTCAATTATGTGGCTCAATTCATCTAATATAGTAATCTAAGATCAAATGATAAAGTCAGCAAGTATTAAACCTATCCATGCTAATTAATAAGTGAAAAATTGGTGGACATTCTCATTTTAGTTAAGCTAAAATACTGATCTAAGCAATTAACATTTTATACAATTATCAATCAATTTATGAAAATTAACCTTGGGGATTCCAAATCAAGTATTGCAATTAAGTTCAAAATAATAAAATACAGCAATAGAAACTAAGAACATGCCATTATGATAAGTAAATTTGCTAATCCTTACTAATCATGCAAATAGGTAATTAAGACATAATTAGCAATTTATATTTCATAATTCAGAAATTAAGCATGCAATAGTGTTCTTTACTATCTATTGAACCCATAGAAACTACATTTGAGAAATTTGGATGTTCAGTTGGAAAGTTATATACTAATTAAGGTTTCACATAATTAAGTAATAATTAATAAATAAATTTCAAAAACTTAAATATTGTTAAATATTCAGATTTTACATATTTTTCTAGTTAAAATGGTATATAAGACCATACTATCTGGATTTGTACTGAATGAAATATTACAAACACTATTTTAATGCTTTATTGCTAAGTTTGGACTTTAGGAATTTTATTTAAATTGAAATATATTTCATTTTAATGGTTCTGGGCCGATCGGGACCCAATGGGTTGGCCCAATGAATGAACCGCGCGCGTCAACCGGGACCCGATGGACCATCACTGTTGGACAGCGTGGGTCACGGGTTGGCCCAAACCGCGCTATCATCTTCTTCCTCACGACAGGGAGCAGAGACGGAGGGTTTAGGGTTTTGTTTAAACCACAAATCCACCTCTTACAAAGCAGTAATCCATTTTTTTAATATCTAAGAACATTCTTGGCGGATAGAGCTTCACTCCAGACTTAAAAGCTCTCGCTGGTGTTAACCTATTCATAGGGACCTAGTTCAACTTTCCTAGCCTCTAAAATTTTCCATGAAGTAGCAATTCGCCCTCCACAGTCTTACATTTGATTCCAACATGTACCCTACACGCTCACCTGGCCATGGCGGATCTAGGCCCTCCATTAGATGGGCTCGGGGGGGGGGGGGGGGGGGGGGGGGGGGGGGGGGGGCACCATTGAAGATTCCTTACTCGAGCCATGGTACTGTGTAGTGCTGTATCAGCTCGAGTGGGGAATGGCTAAACCTGATGAGCTGGAGCTGCATACACCATATCAAATAACTTGGATAAACACAAGATGCATCCTTTGTGCAATTGGAGGTCCAATTGTGTACCAATTGCCAGGGACAAAGTTGAGCCTGTGTCTCTGGAAAATGACCCAACTCGGTTGTGCTCCACATTACCGAGTCCTTATCACTCATAGAAGGATCCAAGACTACTCCACATGATCCTAATTCATAGGAACCTACTCACAATTCAGAAGCAAAGCCAAATGAATAAGTAGTGAGCTCACATAGCTCACTACAAAGGAAGGAGGTACGTGGATCGACTGCACGGACAAAAGGATCTATGCGACTGAAGGAGAATCCAATGCTGTGCCAATGACTGCAAGCTTCTTTAGGATTGGACAAAGCGATTGGGACTACTAGGGGTTTTAAATGTTGATTCACACCCTCATATTACTGGAATTGGATCAGGATAATGTTGGGGAGCTGAGAGCTGCAATGACGTGATTGGGATATATATTGTATGAAATTGAAGTCCTCTTGGTGAGCAAACGGGGCCACTGATGTGAAGGGAAGCTATATATAGATTAGTGTGGAGCTAGGCAGCTAAGCAATAGGCTGAGCTAGGGCCGGGAGCTCACCGCCTGATTGCCACTTTGAGGAAGCTCGGGCCTGCTTGGCCTACTCAAGGATTCCTAACTGCATTTAGGAGGAAGCTAATGGCTCACCAATATGGAATGGAGTAGGGGATAGGGTATAGCATAGGTGTATGAGTGATTCTTCTGTCAAGGGTGCTAATGATCTTGGGATGAAGGTCCACAGTGCAAGAGCTCGGGCATCCGCCTGATGGATTGACCAGAACTGCAGAATGGTTCTGATCGATCGTATCCTAATGATGATAAGCCGAGGTGATCCAAACCGTAAGATCTATGGGTGCGATCCATCTAGCGATCGTGAGTCAGGAATGATTAAATCCAGACCATCAGATCCGTGAGAGCGACAGCCAAATGTAGCGGGACTTTACTATTGTGGGACCTGGGCTCTGCAACGGATCTCAGATGGTTGGCGATTGTTGAGGACTAAGAATGCAAATTTTGATTGTTCAAATCCCTTATGTATATTTTTTTCCTTAATTAAATAATTTCACTTTTGGCCTATATGACCTTCAAATATTCCCAAACTTGCATCCCTTGCTTATATGGGGGTGAGGAATTCAAAAATGCAATCAAATTTGGGTTTGGAGATCAAATTATTTTGGCTATGTTCTAGGGTTCCAATATTGGAAAATTTGCCAATCCAACCTATTGAGGTCTGATTGACCCCAAATATTTATAGGTCCTCATAACTTGCTAAAGCCAATGGGATTAAAATTAGAGGTTGGTTAAGCTTAAATTAATTAGGGTAACAACCTTGGGTTGTTATAGACTCCCTCACTTAAGAATGATGTTGTCCTCGACATTATCCTAATATTGTAAAAGAAAATGAAGAATTTATGAACATAAATAAGAGTACTTTGATTTTTATAGAGACTAGGATACTTTTGCTGCATATCCGCCTCTTTTTCCCAAGTAGATTCTTCGAGAGAGAGAGAGTCTTCCACTGAACCTTCACCATGGGGATAGAGCGATTCCTCAACTGCTTTTGATCGTGAGCTAAGATTCTGATTGGCTCTTCCACATAGGAAAGATTCGTATGAAGAGATACAGCTAGAAATTTGACTAAATACAAAAGATTACGAAGACATCTCCGCAATGATGAAATATGAAATACATTATGCACTGCTGAGAAGTCTTTAGGGAGCTTTAACTTGTAGTCTGCAGAACTAACTTTTGTTGCTACTTCAAAAACTTTGACGCAACGAGGACTGGGTTTCCCTGCGTCGCCAAAGCAGAAAACACCTTTCATTGGGCTGAACTTGAAACACTCAAAGTCTCCAACACTGAATTCCACAAGACATTGGTGTGCATCATGATACTTGTTTTAACGATCTTGCGTTGCATGAATTCTATGTCTAATTAACTACACCTATTTATTGGATTCATCTACTAGATTAGATCCAAAAATTTGAACACTACCATTTCTCACAACACAAGTGGAGTGCTACACTTCCTCCCATATAAAGCTTCAAATCAGAGGGGGAGTGTGTGTGCGTTATGAGAGACCCTTAAGTCTCAAGAACATAGTGTAACCCTCAACTGTACTTAGACTTCTTAAGTCTAATCACATGCTTTTTTATTTTAGGATGTGCCTTACCGTATTAAATACCAAATACGGTAGATCAAGAGCACCTTGTGGAGCTTGAAATTGGAGCTAGTTTTGGCCTGCAATAGTACCTTGAAGTCTTGAATTTTCATATTTGTGAGGAATAATGAATTTTATAAAATTCTATATACTATTTATAATAACTTAGAATATGGATGTTTTATTTTATTTTCCATGGTGGTTGTATTTTTATTCTTTTTATCATGCTTAGTTTGGATAATGGATATTGATATACTTTTATACTTAGCTCTTTTAGTTATTGAATTTACTTATCTTAAGAATATTCTTGGTTGCTTAGTACTTAATAATGAGTTATATTCATACAAATTTAGTGCTAAGTGCTATGGTAACACCTAGTGTTGGGTTAGAAATCACTAACTTAGCACTAGGACATTACAGTTGGTATCAAAGCATCAGGTTGAGAGAAGGAAATTAAGTGAATATCTATCTATCCAAATCAAACAACACATAAAAGTAGAATAAGAACACCAATAATCATGCCTTAGGCTAGCAAACATTTTATTAATACTAAATAACTTAACTCAACCTAATTAATAATACTTCTTCAGATGGAAAATCTCAAACTTAACTTAGATTATTACACTAGGATGTTTTTCCAACACTGGGATGATGACTACCAAAATGGACTCAAGTTTGGTTTATCACATGCAGTAGGTGACATACTCAATAAAATTCTCAAGTCACCGGTGTTTTGAGGAGATAGTCTTCCTCATTTGGCAAAGGAGTGGCTCTAACGTGTGACTGAAGTCTTCCATTCTATATATTGTTCAAATTTGATTCGCTTTAAATTCTTAGATCAACATTTCAAAGGCTACGCAGAAGAGTGGTGGGGATGTTATTATTACTAGATGGTTCATGAAAGCAAGAAGTTCCATCGCCCACCTATTTATCAAGACTTTTAATTTTTTTTCTTTGCCAAATTTTGTAAATGATTGTACTAGTTTGATAATAGTATAGTAGTTTTTCCTTATCATCTTCTTTAAAATTTCCAAACTTGTTTTCAAACTTAGTATCAATGAAAATATTCTTAGTTCCTATTCCTGAATTATTTCTTTTTCTCCGTAGAATGAATCCCGAACCAAATGCTCCCCTCGTATTTATCGAAAAGACAGCCGCAACTAGTTCATCATCAACTGCTGAAAGGGTTCTTGAGCCTCATGCTCCTCAAATGATTCATGTGAACCCTCAACCAACACTTGGACTTGTAGTTGATGGATTCCTTCATGCTTTTCTTAAACTCGGCCCTCCTACCTTTAATGGATCTACATTGCCAATTAAAGCTGCGAATTGGCTTAAAGTCATTGAAAAGGACATGGCTAGTATAAAGTGTCAGGAAAGAAAAGATATTTGCCTAACCACTCATATGTTTGCAAAAGAGGCAAAATACTAGAGGATAGCAAGTTAAAGACTCGTTTTGCTGAATTCAAGATTAAAGAGGTTTTGTGGGAGTAATTTGAAGAAGTATTTCGGGAAGACTTTGATCCACCTTCTGCCAAAACCATAATTGAGGATGAGTTGATCTAGCTAACCTAGGGTAGAAGAATTGTTCTTGCCTATGAAAGGGAGTTTAGGAAACTATCAAAGTTTGAACTTGACCTAGTGCGTACTTAAGCGGCTTGTTGAAGGGACTCAAGGATTCTATAAAGGATCACCTTGTATCACAGTACCATGACAATTTTGCTAAAGTATTAGAAGGAGCAAGGTTGATAGAGCTTCATTAAATGCAAAAAGAGCAAAATAAGAGGTCTCTTTCATGCTCTTACAAATCAGAACCATTCAAGTGAAACTGTTCCCAGGCACCAAAGGTCTACCAAATGACTTTGAATCTACAAGGTAGACAAGGAAGTCGATGTCAGTAGCCTCACTCATATTAGAAGTGTTACCACTATGGTAACAGGTATTATACTTGTGGTAGACTAGGACACATGTACTGGGACTGCAAAGTTGTATGGATGATTGACAGAATGAGAATCAACATTCCACCTACCACTCATAACCTCATACTCGTGAATACTCAAGCTCTGGCTTTAGCTATAATGCCACCCCCAGCAAGTGGGTAGGTGCAGAGCTAGAAAAGTGCACCTCAACCTATTCTAAAGCCTCCTCAAGCAACAAATAATGATACGGGCAAAGCAGTTTAACAATTCTCTACTCTACCCCGAGTGTATGCTCTGATGCATATTGTCACCCAAGAAGACAACAAAGTTGTCACAGGTACGCTCAAAGTTTATCTATGCATATTTTATTTCTTTTTTGCATGTTAAATTGCTTGTCCTTATTTCTTGCAACTGTTAAAAAATTAAAATTTTAATTCATCGTATGAACATTATTTATAAATAATCATCCTTATGACACATTATTCGGTATAGGTGCTAGTCACTCATTTATATATGAAAAGTGTGCTCAATCCCTCAACCTTTAGCAATTCAGACTTGACAAAGCCCTACATGTTCAAATGTTATTTGGAGCTGAGATGTGTGTAGATAAATTTTGTATTCTTAGAAAATCCTTTTTAGTATCTAATAAATTTAAGATTTATAGTAAAATAAGTGAATAAAAGCAAAGAACTTTCTATTAGAAATGTCTACTTTGATGTATTTCTGCTACTTTTTCAAGATAAAGTTGAGCAAAGTAAAATCTGGCCTAAATATCAAATTCTATAAGAGAACCGCCTCAGTGTGCCGCTGTGCGCCAGCGCGTTGCAGTGGGCTCAAAACCAAGAGCTCTGTGCTATAGCGTGCCACAATGGGCACAAATCTGAGAGCTCGGTGCTATCGCAAGCCGCAGCAAGCCCAAACCCGAGATCTTGACGCTACATCGCGCCAAAGTAGCACAAGATCAAGAGCTCGGCGCTACTGCGCGCCATAGCAGACACAAGATAGAGAGTTCAGCGCTAAAGCGTGCCACATCGGGAACAAGACAGAGAGCTCAGCGCTATAGTGCGCCAAAGCGGGCATAAGATAGAGAGCTCGACGCTACAACGCACCAAAATAGACACAAGACAGAGAGCCTTGCGCTATTGTGCGTCGCGGTGTAAATTCACTTAGCAAAAATTCTAAAGTAAAATCGCTGCAGCACGCCATAGTGCCCATCTTAAAAGTTCTTTGGAATAGGCATCCAATTCAGTATTTGGGAGAGGAATAGACTTAATCTCCAAGATATATTTTCCCCAAGTCACCCTTGATGTAGTTCTAGAAGTCACTCCTCAATAAGTGAGAAGATCAATGCATCCTGATCCTCCTCTGCTGAGACATTCATAGTGGGGTTCATCATCTTAACACCACCACTTGGCTTCTTCAAAGTATGGCAGTTCTTCTTGAAGTGACTTACCTTTCCACAGTTCCAGCAATTTGGCTTTGGCCTATTTCTATTATGTCTCCTTTCTGTATGTCTTTCCCTACTTTCAGCATTTAGCGCTAAGGTGGATGCCTCCCCATGGAATTTCTTCTGCACCTCCTCATTCAGCATAAGCCCGACAATGTCATCAAATTTTAACGACGTCTTTCCTGATGAGTTACTGATGGCTGTAACCAGCCCATCCCAACTATCCGGTAATGAAGAGAGGAACAACAATGCTCTGACCTCATCATCGAATCTGATGCCCACCGAACTGAATTGGCTCATCACCATGTTAAACCCATTGAGGTTTTCAGTCATTGATGAGCCATTCATCATCTTCATGCTAAATAATCTCTTCATCAAAAAAACTTTATTTGAAGTTGAGGGCTTCTCATACATTCTCATCAGGGCATCCATGAGATCTACAGCAGTTTTCTCATTAATAATGTTAAATGCAATAGAAGATGATAATGATAATCAAATCAAACCCAGTGCAATTTTATTGAGAACTTCCCACTCTTTGTTAGTTATAGTTATAGGCTTTCTAGTCAGATTCTTTCAATGGAAGATATAACTTCTTTTGGTAAAGCAAATCCTCCATCTGCATTTTCCAGAACGCAAAATTTGTACCGCTGAATTTCTCTGTCTTGTGTCTCATCTCGTCGGCCATTGCTCCCACTGAAACAACAAAACCTAGGACCAATAAGGTAACCTCACCCTCTAATGCCACTTGTTGGTAATATTAAAACTTACAGCACTGAGAGCACTCTCCATAACAAAAGCAGTTTGACTAGAGCATTCGATTGAGGACCAGGGTTGCATTAATGATTACCAAGCAAAGTCAAAATCACAAATTCTCACAAGCAAGATTGCATCACATGCATGTAATAACAAACTCAAGCACACAAACATCCAAACACATAATTTATATAGAAAACCCAAGAATGGGAAAAACCTCGAAGCCACACCACATAAAATATCCACTAAGAATCTTGAAGAGTATAGAGTTATAAAGAGCTTAACCTTTAACAGGAAAAACACAAGCTCTAACTTTAAAATGAAGATGAGAGAAAGTAGCCACCACCAGGAGTATCTTCTCCAATATACAAGAGCTCTCTTGCAATGCATCTTCTTTAAGGTTCACCTTGTGATCTCCTCCTCATAGTAGCCAAAAGCTTCCAACTGAAATGCTTACACACTTAGCTTGCTTAGTAAACTTCTCCACATGTTTTATTAAGCACCCAACTCATTTTCAAACTTAAAAAATTCCAAAATGCCCTCCAAATTATTTAAGATGTATCCTGAACTAGAGCATAATTCCGTCAGGCAGTCTGGGCTTCGGTAGCCAGAAGACAGGGCACGCTATAGCACCCTGGTCTCTGCTTTACTACCTCTGTAGCATGCAGTAGCGCCTGCCTCTCAAGATGACTATCATTGTTGTGCGTTGCAGCATCGATTTCCACAGCGGTGAGCTGCACCGCTAATTTCCTCTGCGGTGCACGGTAGCGCCTACTTCTCTGTCTGCTAATCAAAAAGGCGCGCGATAGCACCTCTATATCTAGTGAGGAAGTGCCAAGGCACACTGCGGCACTCCCAGCGCGCTGCGGTGTGCCCCGATGCACTGCAGTGCCTATTTTGTTCCTGGACTTCACACCTTATTCTGAATTGCCTCAGAGCCTTTTGGAAGTTTACTGGAGCACCATTATCATATCCATGATGGACTAAATGGTCTCCATAGCACAATACATGGTACTTGCTTTGTTTATCTTGTATTGCTCTAATTCTCTGTTGGATGAGCTGCACCTTCTTGGTTGTTTGTTTCACTAACTCCAACCCATATAATTAAATGCTTCCAATTTCTCACCAAGTGAGCAGAGTGCTACATTTCCTCCTATATAAAGACTAATATGGGACCATGATAATACTAGCATAGTGTCTATTACTGTAGGAAAACTCCATTAATAGGTTGTGGCTTCCCAACTTCTACCAAAATTATACATAAGCGTAGAAAGTCCTCTAGAACTTGATTAACCCTTTCCGTCTGACCATCCATTTGAGGGTAATAACTAGTGATCATTGCTAGAGTGGTGCCCAGATCTTAATGTAAAGCCTGTCAAAATCTTGATGTAAGTATACTATCTCTATTAGACACAATAGATTCTGGAATTCCATAAAGTCTTATGATATCCTTGATATATAATTTAGCTAACTCCTCTTCAGAATTAGTCTGATAGATAGGGATGAAGTGAGCAGACTTTGTGCGGTGCTTCACCCTATTTCTTGCACAAACGAAGCTCTTATTAGCAATAAGATGGGTCATCACATAGAATCTTTAGATTAGAATTAATGCATTAAATGTCTATTAAGACACTCATGTTATAAGCACTAATCCTTCTAAGATATCTAATTAATAAAGTGCATAGATATCTAAGACAAGAATCTTAGTGTGTGGCGGCCCTGCCCCGCCGTGGTCCTGCTAACCCTTAAGTTAACATGATTACGGTAGAGGGGTCACCAAATGACAAGGTCCCCACTTGAGATTGGATTAGACGCGTATTCTAATTCAATTTAAATAAGGACTTTGCCATTCATCTCAAAATTTATCACTAAATGATCATACAAGAACTCAGAGTGCGGAAGCAATAAAAGGTATAATATCCATCCAATACAGTATAAATACAACATTTCAGAATAAGTAAGGTACTGAAAGAGAAATATAAACCTGTATTATTACAACATTTAATAAGTTTAAAGTGAACTGAAAGGAAACTCTCAATCTCATAGAAAACAGAAAACTAGGCTACAGATCTTCAAGAATGGGCTCCTCCTCTAATGGCAAACTCTCCACTGGATCTGCTAAACTAACAAACTCAGAACCTACCATTATCAGCTTCATAATGGTAGGGCCCCAGCTAACAAAAGAAAAACTGGTTAGACAATATGTCTAAGTACATTTTAGGGCAACAATTTTATTAAATTAAGAAGATATCACCATATAAACAGAACTAAGCATAATAAGTGCAGAAAAGCGTACAAAAGAACAGTATAAAGTTATAAACAAACAGTTTATAACTATGCAAATAGGAAGTAATACATACCTCTTCCAAGCAACTGCAACACAAACGAGTAAGTAAAAGAAAAGTAAAATAATAAGAAAGTACATCCTAAATGTGCATATGATCAAACGGATTATGCTAAGTGACATACAAAATTTAAACAGTATAAAACTAAAAACACTAACATCCTATGTGAGCATATGAAAATAGTAAGTAGAGCTAGCATCCTATATATAACATGTGCAGAAAAACTGAAAGTAAAATAGTGCTGAAATACAGAATATGCTAGTAAAACAGTAACTGCAAACTGAAACTACAGTAACTATATAAGTCATCTGAACTGAACATGAACTCAGTAATTCTTAGCCTGATGAGCTAAGAAATTCTGAACTGATCATTACTGAAACTCTTAGCCTGATGAGCTAAGACAGAACTGAATGTAAGTGTACTTGGATTAGTATAACCATATCAAAATCCTGACTATATAGTCAGTAGGGCAAGAGTTTATCCATCCTATCCCATGGACTAGGCATGACATAGACTATCGGACTGAAACCCCCTACAAGAAGCCGACCCCGAACGAGTTGATCGAAGAGGTATACTAATCAAGCTACACCTTACAAACCACTTGTGAAATGAACATAATGCTGCTTATAAATAATGTTCCAAATTAACATAAGATATTTATCAAAATATCTTTTGTACATAATACATGTTCAAGGTATAAGGCTCAAAATCAAGGAATGCGAAGCATCAAAATCAAAGTGCAAGAAACTCTATCTAAAACACAGGTGATATCCTTTGTTATCTACTTTATTCGCTCTATCTACTCTAAGTTACATAAGTTTCAGAATTCATCAATTCTTACACATTCTGTAACTTAGAATCACGAATCCTACAAGTTGAAGATAATTAGGACTGGCCAAGTCCTAATTATAACTTAATCAAAAGACGACTATTTGGTTAAAATGAATAAATCATCGACCTAATTTTGTAATTTTAATTTATCCCAACCTCATCTTGATTAGCCAAATCAAGATGAAAAGATTAAAATTAGACTCCAGATGATGGGGTCTAATCACTTAATCTTAAAGGTGTAATCTAAGGGTCTAAGGTTTAGAACCCATAACTCAAGGATTAGATTAAGGCAAATCCTAATGATAAATCAAATTCATTAGGATAGATCTCTATTCTTAGTTCTAAAGTTTAAAGATCAAATAATCATTTAATAAACTAAGAATATCTATAAATCAGAAAAAAAACTCAAGGTTTCACCTAATTGAGTAACCCAATTTACTCAATAGATGAATTCTAACTTAAGATCTATTCCTAATCTTAGGAAATAAGGCTCTTAATTACTAAGAGTATCTCTCAAGACACACATCCTAACTAATATTATAAGACCTAAGGATGGGTCTAAGAATGATTAAAGAATGAGAACACTCACTTAGGATTTAGGAATTTTCTTAATAAGCAAATTCTGAGATTTTAATCAAAACCTAATTTAGACTTAAAATTTGATTAATTTCAGTTCTAAATCATTCTATTTACTGATTTTAGTGATTAGAAACTGAATTTAGGGCTTTTAAAGGCTAAACGCTGAATTTGGGCAAAATGACCATTTTGCCCCTACTTAAGGGTTCAAAAGATCAACTTTTAACCTAGGGCTTAAATTCTAAAGTTTTCTTTTGGTAAGAGATTCTTACTGTCTAATATAAGATTAGATAGCAACTGAATTAATTTTGGGTAATTATTAAGTCATATGAGATCAAATTAGTGAATTTGACTCATAAGGGCAAATTAGTAATTTGACTAAGAAAAAGTTAAATTTTTTTCTTTTAGTTTAATGTTCATTACTGCCTAGGCTTTCCATAGAACCTAAATTTGCTGAAATCTGATAAGTATTGGCCAAGTTATGGCCAATACAAGATCTAGGGTTTAAGGTTAATTAAGGAAGTCTTAACTATGGGTCAAAAATCTTAACTTTGCCAATTAGTGTCCAAATTAAGCAAAATCAGTGGCTATGAATTACAAATAGCTCATTGATCACAATGATATATGGTAGGCTCAATTTGGATCTAATTTGACTAAGTTATGACCTAATTAGGGTTAAGAATGATTAGTGAGTGATTAGCAAAATTAAGCACTCAAATACTAATCAAACCTCACAGATAGATTTTAAGTGGTTCTAGGAGTCCTCTGAAATTTAAATCTCTCAATTTGGGTTATTAGGTTTGCTAATATCTACTAATCAAAATTTAGAGTAATTAGGGAAGATTAGCAAATCTAACCGTTGGCTCCTAAATATTTTTGCATATTATTGTTAATTAAGTTCTTCTGATCTAAATGGACCTTTGGATCAACAAATTTGGAGCTCAATTGACCAAGTTATGGTCAATTGAAGTTCTAGGTCTAATTAGGGTAATTAGGGTTAGGACTTAAATGTGATTAGGCTCAAACTAATCCAAATCGTCAAATTAACCCTACTAAAATGATCCTTAGGGTTTTCTGATCACTTTAAGACCCATATTCAATATGTTTGAATCAATCTACACAAAGTTATGAGCTAAATAAGGTTTGTGACATTTAATTTAAATTAAATTAAATCCTAAATAATCACTTTGCAAAATATTGATCCTACAGCAAAATTTTTGGCATCAATAAATTTCTCATATTTTTTTGATGAATTTAGTATATTTATTTGTATATTTTGGATGCATATTTTAGGAGTTATTTAGGTTTAAAGTTTTGCATTTAATTAAATAAAATAATTCTGTTTAATTTAATTAACTAATTCTGTTATTATAAATATATATATAAATATAATTTCGTTTATTTAAATAAACGTTATAATTATATATAATTTTATTATTTTTTTTTATTTAATAATTACGCAGGACACGTGGCAGAGCCTTACTGGCTGGGCAGAACGCGGCGGGCCCCACGAGTCAGACCACTGACGCGCAGGCCACGCGTCGCTCCGCGATTGGCTCTGCGTCACGCGGTGGGTCCCACTGCGGCAGCTGAAGCGCCGCGGACTCGGGCCACGGGCCGGGCCCGGGCCGACCCGACCGGCCCGAAATATCTTCGTCTCCGCGCGAAATAACTTTGCAACGGCGACTTAGGGCATCCAAAACGGCGGCGAATTTGCCGTCGCCGGAGGTCGAATCATACCTCATTCGAAAGGTTTGGATGAGATCTTCTAATAAATGGTTGAATCGAGTCCTAAGATGATCTGAGTTGATCAAGATTCCTAACCCTAGACGACCCTATTCACGGCTAACCCGTACCTCTAACGGTAAGAACTGTGGATAAAGCATGAAACTAGCTCGATCTACGCCTTCCAAGCATGATCGCAACCGCTCAAACTCCAATCCATGCATTGAAATACAGTTTTGAAATTATGCGATTGAAATTGCAACTAAGATTAAAGAGGATTGAGGAGTACCTAGTTCGACGGCTGACGACTAACTGGATCAAACCGAGCATCCTTGATCTCTGCAATGGTTCGATTCGAGCGAAAACGAGCAGTGGAATCGATCAGAAGCTTTAACTTAAGGCTAGAACGGTGGGATCGACGCGTGGAGCGAAGGAGGGGCGACGGGCGTCGTCGCTCGCGACACGCGCAGGTTACGCGAGGACGACGACCCTCGATCGTTCGATCCTCAAATCGAACGGACCGCGGTGCCTGTTTGATCAAACGGCGGGATTAAAGTTAGGGCAACGGCGTTAGCTATTAGCTGACGGCGCCGTTAAAATGCTATTATTAAATAATAATATTTAATTTAATTTATTCAGATTTAATTAATTAATTTTAACCTATTAAATGATTCCCAAAAATTTCCAATAAATCACCCTTAGCTAAATGAAGGGTGAGGAACGCAATGGCGCACTCAGATTTTTGTTTCGACGAGTATCTAATTATTTGATTAATTAGGGTATTTAAATAATATTAAAATATTTGATGAAAAATCAACGACTTCCAAATGCCTCTAAAATTTCACCCATAGCTAATTTGGGTGTTCTGAATGCAATGGCGAAGTCAGATTTTCAATCTGAGGTCTAGATAAAAAGTCAAATTTCTAGGTTTTGGGATTTTCTAGAATTCTTACTTTGACTTTGCTGACTTCAGATTTGACCTAGGTTTCAGAGATGAGTTTCAAATCACTTAATTAGTAACTTAGAACCTTAATTAAGACATAGATTAGTCTTAATTGAGCAAAGTAACAACTTGGGTTGTTACAACTACCCCTAATTATTACATAACAATAATATTATTTGTAGTACAAAATGTAGTCGAGTAAACAATCATCACAGAGTGCAGAAATGATAAGAAATTACATCCATTCATCAAATTTATGCAATAAGATATAATTGTAAATGTGTATGTCTTAAAAATGAAAGTGTTGAAAGTAAAAACATATAAGTACTAATTTAATTATTACAGAACAAAAGTCAATGAGAGTAAAGAGAATGAAAAACTGAAAATCACTCTCTTCCAAATAAAATGACAACTATAGCTTAGTTGTAACATCCGCCTCATAACTATCGTTGAGTTAGTATCACTGATATTAAACAAGATATCCATGATACTAATTATAAGATGAGCAATATCCTGTCAGAAACATAAATGGTACAACAGTACGGTAAATAAAGAAAAGACATCCATAAAATTTCCACATTTATCCATTCACATACAATACAGTAAATGTAAAAAATAATGAAAACTCATTTATTACATTTAATTAAATGCGGGCAAGAGAAATTTAAGACAACAATTTCCTTTTGCAAGCCGCATAATTTACTTAACTTCTCTATTTTGCTTAGTTCTTAAGCACTGGGTATGACCTATAACTCGATCTGCCATATGTACATATATGAAATGGCACAACCAAAATAAGAAAAAATTTGTTATACTTAATAAGTCTAAGCACATTTTAACTTATAAGAAAATGATTAGCATTTTAGGATAAAATTACTGCATCACAGAAGAAATAAATCATGTAACAATATATGAAAATCCACAAAACTAAAACTGCATAAGACTAAGAGTAAAGGTGTAACTATAAATTAAACGATGCTAAAATTAAGATTGCAATAAGAACTGAATAATTCTGAAAATAGAACAATAGTGCTTTAAACAAAATAATTGAAAATAGAATGACAACTGTATAAAAAGCTAAAAGTGATATGTAGTATATGCTAAATAGAATATTCTAATGTGACACTGAATATGCTACATGTTTGCATAACCATGATGCGACAACAGTATACCACAGATCCTAGGTGTGCTCCGAATCGCACCTCTGATAGATCCTAAGTGTGCTCAGAATCGCACCACTAACATATCCTAAGTGTGCTACGCATTGAATCACTAATGATATGTTATGCTTATGCGATTCATGTTATGCCAAAAATAAAAGAATTAAATAAACAAAGTTCAAAAAAATAAAAAAGATATCTCTCTTTTTTTGTTTAACTATTTATTCTATTACATCCTAATATGAATGTTTATTCAATTGATACCTTATTCAAGAATTACTCATAAGACTATCTAATTTATATATCTATTAAATTTTGATCACACAACATTAATCAATGAATTTCAATAGAAAATCACGAATCTAATCAAATTTATCATATGTTAAAAGTGCATACATACAACTAGCATTTTCTAAGAAAGGTAAATTAGGACTTTGAGGATACTTAACTGCACTTATTCCTACACACAGAGATAGGAGACATACATCATTTCATAGTTTGTTCTCTCAAACTAAGATGTCCAAACTCTTACTCATGACATACATTGAGATTAGGATGTTTGTCTTGACATGAACTGTACTTATTAAAATACTTAAGATAAGACTGTAACTCTACAGTTCCTTACAGGGCAATGTAGCCAATCCCTAAGCCAATGGGAAATCAAATTTAGGTTATAGATATGCACCTCACTCCCATATAATAGTCCTATTATCAACCCTATATTAAGTTATAAGCAAACTATTCAGATTTCAGGGACTTAAAAGCTAAAGGAGACACAAATTAATAATATTCAATAATTCTATGTTCACAAGAAATAAGCATTTAATTAGTACCAGATATAAGTTAAATCAATCTCTCATTTAGATTTAACTACCATAAAAAGTATGTTAATGTATAAATTCTGAGAATATTTGAGCATAGGATTCAAATAAGAAATGTAAATAGTTAAGTTCCATCTAGATTGATTTTAAGGAATATACTAACACATAAGTAAATTCAGGATTTGCAGAACTGAAGACAAAACTACATATGGGATCTATCCAACTAAGACATAAGAACTAAGATTAATGCAGGATGCAGATACCTTAGAGATGTTAATGGAAGGTCGATTGAAGAGGAAAGCTGGCTATGGAGGAAGAACAGATCTCCATGGATCGGGGCTCAATAGCGAATGACAAGTCATCGGTCTAGGTCTGCCAATCAAGCCAACCTGTGACTCCTAGAAGAGTAGATAGGCATCGGTGAGATCATTATGAGATCGGCCTCAGACATTGAGGGAGAAGCCAACGCCTGCAGGGAGGAACGATCGGTAACTTGACCATTGAGGAAGAAGCCAGTGCCTACAGGGAGGACCGATCTGCCAATCCGACGAGATGAAGGACTTCCCTCGATCGCATAGCTGAGAGGGAGGAGCTGCTGGTTGGATGGACGGAGGCGCTCATCTGGAAGGAGGGAGCTCGGCTGGAAGGAGGCGCTGTAGGTGTTTGGCGACTATCTGAGAGGGAGGAGCTGCTCTCGACACCTAGCCAGGAGTGAGGTCAAGCTCGGAGATGGGAGTTCGGGCTCTCGGTTGAAAGAAGGGAGGTCGACTTTCTTTGAATGGAGAAGAGGGGAGGTTGGCTAGAGGATTTTGATGTGGAAAAGAAAAATAGGTTTTGGGAATTAGCTTACAGTAGATGGTGCTATATAAGAAGCCCAGACTAATTAGGAGCATTGGATCATGATCGAGCCACCACAATTCTCTTGAAACTTCTAAGCTTTGATCGATTGTCGATTGAACTGCAAAAATTACAAACTGGGGACCATTTCGAGCGTCTCGACGAGATGAACACATACGTTCAAAAATTATCAAATTTGGACGAACATTTGATTTTATATTAATTTTTAAGTAAAAAACTTTGAAATTTCACTACGACCAATCCGGAGCTCGAAAAATTAGCGAAACTTTAAACATAGCATTTTCATTTGACGCTTGACATAAAACTACAAAAATTTCTAAATTCGGATTTATATTTTATTTATTATCAATTTATGAAGTTAAAATTTTACAAATTTACATAGGCCAATTCGAACTGTGCTCAAACTTTCGCAGTTGGATTCCCTTGTTGCGCTATATGTGAGTGTATTTTATTTAATTTTTATTCGACTTAAATCGGAATCTTGACTTTTGTGGAAAAACCTGATTTGAAATGGCATAGCCGATGTTGACAGAAAGAAAACTAATGCAAAATGAGGCCAGATTATCATGAGCATCTAGAACATATTGCTCTAAACTGCAATAGACTGCTATACATCCAAAATTTGCTGCTCTAGATAAGGCCCTTTAACTTAATGAATAACGCAATAAGTTAAAAGCAAGAGGTGACAAGTGTATAATGATAAAAGCAAATGGTATATCTGATTACTTCACCATCAAAATTCTAACCACATGCCATCCATAAATATTTCCTAACTCAATTAAGAAAGTTTATGGATCGATCTAACAACACCTTAACTTATATTCTTTTCACCGATTAGGATTACATATAGCTGCAGATAGACTTGGACAATGTGTGAAGTTCGCTTAAATCGAACAATAGAGTTCCAAACACTTGCAATAAAATCCTACATTCTATTCACAAAGCCTTAAAGAAACTAAATACCTTTCAAAGTATCAACTAGACTGGCATCCAAGCATATATATATATATATATAAAAGATTAAATGAAGCTAAGTATAGCTAAGCACAGAAGAAATCATGCAGCGATTGGAAACCGGGTACTCATTAAGTTGTTTAAAGTACTTTTGAGCATGACTAATGCATGCTTTTTAGACAGATTGGATTGAGGTTAGCAGCTTCCAGGTACACTTAATTGTTTCATTACCCTCCATCAGCAGCTGCTAATTTGACCCGATTCATATATTTAAGGCTTCCTTAATTATCTTGCGATAAACATTTTCTTAACTTCAACAAAAACCAATTGATATGAGTTCTTTAACTGGATTTTGATTCTGATTTAAATTCCAAGTTAAGATCCGAAATTACTATTCTCTACATAGCTTAATATTGGAAGAATTTGGAAGCATCAAAACAATGCTACAATGACTTGTTTATAACTTCGAATATATTTCTTTAAGATCACCATAACACTCAGTCCCAAATAAACTTCTGAATTTTTTTTTTCAGGCACGGATGTTCTATCACATCAAACACCAAAGTATACCTCTTAGAATTGCTGTTATTCTATGGATGAGAGTTTCAGGATAGCTGCTGGTATGAGGTGAATCTTCCCATGACCACTAGGCAATCAGTTTTGACTCAATCAACAAGTTTCCTGAATGCTGTTTATAAGGAAAAACTCTAGGCTTCCCTCATGCGTCAGTCATAGCATGAACAATCTGAAGCTAGATTACCATTACTATTAATCTAAGCACTCCAATGTATATCATGCTATACAAGTTTATTAGTGCATTTTAAGAGAAATGAAATTCAGCCACTCACCATCCAGATTTCAGCAAAACTGAAATCAATTGCATTTGAATATGGTTAAGAACAATTTAACCGATTTAGGTTTAGATTTTAAATTTTGAAATTTCATGTGTCTTCAGATATGAACATGTTAAAAATCGTAGAGATCATCTTAGGGAATTAGATTTATAAATTAATTAGTTCATACAAGACTAGCATGACAATGGGATTAGCATGTGATGATTTAGGAATTTAGTTAAATGGAAATTGACTCACATTAAGGTATTCAGATATACTGCATGTAATCCAACTGTATATTCTAAAAGTGGTTGCTTGTGATTTTAACTACCGCAGACGGAATACTAACTGATTTATTACAACATTTGGTTAGCATTTTAGTCAGTGCCCCATAGTACTTCCAATTCCTAACTCAGATCTATATATTAAAATGCCATAACTAGAAGGCCAAACTTAAGCCTTGAAAGATTTGGATTTTAACATTTAATTAAGAGCTATTTTAGTCTAGCAGTCTCTAGACTAATTACTTTAGAAACTTTCCCAAGGGTCTCTAAAAATGAAAAACTAGATGCATAATACGATGTAATATAAACCATTCCAGCCATCTAGAAAAAAAAAAGATCATAGAACAGTAAAGTAAAACATCCATAATTACTTAAAGTTATACAAACATTTAGACATAATGACACTCATCCTCACGAGATGCTAAAGAAAGAGAAATATAGCAAAAAGAAATGGTCATCAATTAACAGCTACTAGATATGATCTACCTCAGGTTCAAGATTCACTCTAAGTTCATGGTCTATTATATTTGGTATTTAATATGGTATGGTAAAACCAATAAATGAAAAACAAGTGATTGCACTTATAAAGTTTAAGTACATTTTGTAGGGAAACTACTTTATTTTAAGTTAACTGGATATCATAATAGCCATTTACAATTATTTAAGCATATCACAAAGTAGTAAAAAGGGAAAGTAAAGTAAAGTAAATGACTATAAGCAACATTCAAAAGGGTAGAAGCAGTAAAAAGAAGAAAGATAGTGACAACCTGCATCAAATATGTAAGTAAGGAAAAAAAAGTACAGCTATACTAACAAGTGTGCAATAAAAATGGTAACAAACATATGCAAATGGACATATGTTAAGTAACATGAGAGGAAGTAGTATAAGCATAAATGTAAATAATAATAACATACACTGCAAGTAAGTAAAAGAACTATAAATAGAACTAAACCTGTAAAATATGAAAGTAAGAAAATTCTCAGTCTCAAGGACTGAGTATATAATAAAATAAGTCATAAATGACTGAGTATGTATAATCAAAAGACTATGACTCACAATTAATAAAATTATGAGAAATATAGGAATAGTCATAAAAGACTGTAAGATAAAAGTTATTTATCTTGATTTAAGTGTTTTGTTAAGCAGGCAAACTTACAGAACAAATGAGGAGTCATGCACATCTTCTTAACCAAGTAAAGTGGGGTTTCTCATAACACACACACTTCCCCACAAGCATATGTGTAGTCTCCTTAATACTCCATAGCCTGCCATGGCATAATAGTCCATTATAGCAGAGCTGGGTGTGCGTGCGACTGAACTCTTAAGATCACTTTATCCAATAAATAATTTAATTCTAATATTATTAGTTTAATAAGTTTTAAAATTTAACTCAAAATATATTTATAATATGTCTTTTTTATCACAAAAATATGTAGGACATTAATATGATATTAATTTTCCATTTTGAAAACTAATTTTGCTAAGGACCTTTTATGTGTTCTTAAGAGTCATTAATGCCCCAATTACCCATTTGATGTTTGATTTGACCCTACTTAGTGTCATTGTACTTATTATGCTATAAGAAATTTATATCCACTATATATGTATGATTTGGACATCAAATAGAAAATGTCAGTTTTGACCCTTAAATAAAATAATATTAAATTTAAGAAATTAGGGTTTTACCTAGTTAGGTCTCCGAAACCATATGATACCTTAGAAAACTTATCTTATGACATATTCCAACATTAGATGATATTTTAAGTAGAAAATCTATTAAAATAACCTAGTGTTAGCTTAGTGCTAGTGAACTTAAGATACGAGCCTCAATATAGAAACATTGTGATTGTAGGATCTCTTAAGGCTTGATTTAGTGCATAAGGATTATAGTGGTCCTAAACTCTAAGATGAAATGTACTAGTTAGCTCCATATGATTATAAGAATCATTAGAGATACTCTTAAATAGTTTGATTAAGCTTAACTTAGTTCCTTACCTGCCTTAAGTATAAATTTCACCCTAACCATCCTATCAGGTAACCTAGTGATTTTAGATAGCTTAACCCCCTTTAACTAACACTGGAACTCCTAGTGCCTTGATGTGAACCTATAAGCTTGTGGTTAGACAAGTATCTCACATAGCACCTTGCCTTTTATAATTACAGTAGTATGGAGTTATATGATTAGTGAAGTTGATGTTTAGGAACTCCCTAATCCTCAGATATCTTAGTGAACTTAAGGCTGGGAACCCGCATGCTAACTTTCTAGCTAAGAATACTAGTATTAGTCTAAGTGTAATAACTTGATAAAAATAAGAAGATTTATAGTAAGTTAGGTCCTTAATTTAGCTTCAATCAAATGCTTGCACATTAATTATCACCTAAATAACTAAGATTGAATCTTAACTTGCAAGAGAGAGAATTTGTAGACTATACCTAGATCTAGTGAATTACTCAATATAGTATTGGGTAAGCCTTAATATAACATTATAATTAAGAGAGGACTTATACTATATTAAGTTGTAATCACCTTAAAAATATTAGTGTTTAATGAATGACTTAGTAAATAACCAAAGTGACTAAGTACAACCTACTTAGGATGGTATGAGTAGCCATATCATGTTAAGTGTAGAATTTATAATTACATAGGATTAACCATTATTAAAACTTAGAATCCCTTTGAAGGGTTAAGTGACTATGCTAAGACCGAAGGTAGTCTTAAATAATGAGGCGGCTTAAAACTTAAAAGCACTAATCAGTTAAGTAAGAACTAGGACTTAGTATCTATAACATTAAAACTTGGAATCCTAGGCTTAATTGAAGGAACTTAGTATTAACTTTGTAGCATAATATGCGATAAATCTTGTTAATAGTAACTTAAGTAATATCATAGCCTTTAGTATTACCATATTAGACTAGATGCTTTATAAAATCATTAAGTCTAAAGATAGACTAGAATTGAATCTCTAGTAGCATGCTTAAAACTAATAGAACTTAGGCATTTGGATGAAGAACCTTCTTAAGTATAAAACCTTAAGATGTTAAAAAGATAGGTTGAGTAGACAATAGTGATAACTTAGATGCCTAAATGTGATAGGTATAGAAACCCTTCAATCTAAGTAGTGAGATAATAAGTTTGGAAGTTAAAGAATCACTTAGCTAGACCTTCAAGTATTTTAAGTCATAAGAATCTAGTAATTTAAAAATTATAGTAGTGAAACCCTTATTTTGTAATTAGAATGTTTCATTATAATAAAAGTGTTTTTGGATAATTTAGATAAATATAATATCAGTAATAGGATAGGATATTTATTTGTAACATTATAATTATATATATAAATTATTGTCACATAAATCAGACCATAATCAAATCATTATTTTTAAAACGTCATTTGAATGGTATATTACTATGTATCAATTATTGGAAATATTAGATGAATGTCTAAGTCAATTAAGGGGTTTAATTAGTCCAAATCATAGGATAGATAACTAAATTAGATAACTAGAGATATCACATGATTTATAATTATCTTTGAACATCCTTGAATGCTACAACACATTGAGATTAAATCCTTGATAACATTTACTAAAGACATTGTGCATACCTTAATATATAACATTTACTTTGGGGTTTCTTCTAGACGACGATGTACAATTTTTACTAAGCTTGGGTAAGCTATGGAGCGATCAGAAAACCACACAGATCCTATGAAGTAGAATGTGTGCATTTACTGGAATCCTCGCTTATTTTTGATTGGTGGGCGCGCTTGACTCCTGATTTGTTCTGTAACTTTTCCTGCAGATTAAAACAAATTTAAATCAAGATTAATAAATAACATTTTCATAATTACAATCCTTTATGACTATATTTATAGTTATTCAATCTTTGAGACTGAGATTTCCTTACTTTTATAATTTATTCAGTTTTTGGGACTGAGATCTATTTACTTGCATATTTACTGTTTACTTGCATTTATTGTTCTTTTATCTAATTTTGGCAATGTAGTTCAGTTTATATATTCATTTTCTTGCACTGCCTTACTTTCTTAGCTGATGTCCTTTGTATATATTTCTACTATTTATTTGCACACTTGCATGTATAACATACATGTTTTCCTTACTTACATATTTGATGTAGGTTGTGTACCAACTTTCCTCTTTTTATTGCTTTTATCATTTTATTTGTTACTTACGATCACTTACTTTACATTCTCTTTTTATTGTTTTGTGCCATGCTTAAACAATTGTAAATGACTAATGTGATATCCATTAAATCTAAAAATAACTTAGTTGCCCTAAAATATACTTAAAATTTTAAGTCTAACCATTTATTTTTATTTTATTAGTTGTGCCCTACCATATTAAATAACAAATTTGGTAGATTAGGAGTTAGATTAGGTCTTGAACATGAGGTAGATTGGATCCAGTAGCTGCTGATTAAAGACCTTTACTTTTACTTTTCTTTCTTTTACTTTTACATCCCGTGAGAATGAGTGTCATTATGTCAATGTTTGTATAATTTTAACTAAACTCTGGATGTTTACTTTTTAGTGTTTCAGTTTATTACATATATATATTGCATAACCTTGTTGCAACTTTTGAGTGGAGGTATGTTCTCTTACCTCATTTCTATTTAAGTTATAAATGTATTATTTATAGCTTTTCTAGTTCTTTTACAAATTATCACCCTTTTTTACTTGCTTTAGTTGTTAAAGTCTAAATCTTAAAAGAATATGAAACTTATAAATCCGCCTAATATGCACTTAGACAATTGTCTAACCAGATTTTTTTTTTTTGTGCTGGGCGTTGGCATTGTGAAACTGACAATGTCTAATTCTGAGTTGTTTGAAATTATAGCTTCAAGAGAGGAGCAGGATCAAGCGGAGGACCTTCCCGTTGTTGTAGATCCCTAGATAGTTTTTGCTTTATCTTGCTGTGAGGATGAGCGTCAGTTTATTCTTTCAAATTTAAAGCGAACTTTAAATTTTAATGTTGTAATAATACAGGTATCAAATTGTATATTATTTTACTGTACTTTTTATTCTGAGTTGGATAGATTTTTTTACTTCTGTATTATGGTTAAATGGATGTAAAATTTCTTGTTTCCGCACTCTAAATTTCTTGTATGACTCATTTAGTGAAGTTTCATTTCAGTTATGTGGCAAATCCCTTAGTTATCCAAAAAGATTAGGGTGAAAACCTAATCTAAGTATAAATGAGAGATTTGTCATGACGACCACTCCACCGTAATCATGTAAATATGAGTGTTAACAGGACCGCGGTGGGGCAAGTGCCACGATACAAATCTCATTAAAATGGCTTGACCTATGCTTGGTTTAATGTTGATAGAATTTGTTAAGTTAGATAGCAAGTAGTTAGAGGTAGGATTTTTCAAAGATAATGAACAATAGTTGGTTGAAGAGTAATATGCTTTAGCAAGAATTTACAGTAATGAAGGTAATATTAAAACCAATAGATTACCATGCACCTTGAAAATAGTAAAGGTGACAAAGCTACACTTTGCTAGACTTTTCACAAACCTGTTAGCCTTAAACTTTCCTATAACTAGTCTATCATGAAATGAAGGTTCCTATAGTTTCCCTTATCTTTAGATAGCTTGGAATGTCAGTGAAGTTTGCTACTAATTATGTGCTTGGGCGTGTGACATGGGTATGACCATGTGATTCAGATTTATTTTTAATTTGAGGTGGTTTATATGCTCCTTGGCGCATATTTATGATATGTTTGAGCATGTGACTATGTTTGTAGGAGCTTACGCATTGCTAACAGGTTACTGAACTATGAAGCGTACATGTCTGAGCGCATATATAGGGCACCTAAGCTTACCGGGCCATGCGCCTGGGCGCTTATCCTATTTTATTAGGGTTAAGTTGGGGTTACTACAACCTATTATTTAACTAAGATTAGATTCTAGGGATGTTACACTTCACTAAGTTGAAATTCTTCGCACCGAATTCGTGCATAAGAGCCATTATAAATTCAAAGAAGGATATGTTAATGTGGTAACAAATGTTTAAAAAATTTATTGCATTGGTGATCATGTCTTACACATATACATAAGTATATATACACAAACATATGCATACACATGTACATGCATATACACACATTGACCTTTTTCTCCATGCCCTGTATAATTCTTACACTGGTTGCTCTTGTTCAACAATCTCTTCATCATAAAAATCAAATACTTCTTCACCTCTCACGCCGTCTACGAGTGCTATTGCCAATTCACATATTCAGCATCACATAAGGTTCCGGCATGGCATCTTGGTATTTGCATTAGAGCACCATCTGTATGAGACCCAACTCCAGACCAATAACGCTTGGCATCTGTTTTCTGAAAAGAAAAAATAAAAATCAGTCAAATTGGTATCTTTGTTGGTTTTGTCTGCGCATTATAGTTTTATTCCTCAGAAATTATTCGCACATTTTTCTTAAACAGAGCATACAAAAAATGTGCAGTATTATTTTTGTGCGGAATTTATTTTTTCCGTTACTGATTTTCGCTCTGGAAAGAATGACGTTTGAATTAGAAAATATTTTTTGAATATATTAAATTTTTCTTAACAAATTAAATAATTAAGAGAAATAAGAAAAAAAAAAAAAAGTAAATTTTAGCAGTAAATTGAAAAATAATTATATTTTTGAATTTCTCATTCTCAATTTGAATTAATTAAATAAAATTTCCAAAGTTTTATATTATCAACACCATTCATGCTAGCTTGCCGCAGGAATGTGTGTGCCAATCACATACAAAAAAATATTTTTTCGTCACTGCGATCGAAGTTGCGGAACTTGCACTGCTAACCAACTCAGGGGATCCTTTGGCAATCCTAGAGCCTTATCAATTTTCTCTTGAGCCCAACCTCTCTCAGTGTCCGATGGCTTTTCGAGATCCTTGTCCGCTGCCACCACTTCTTTGTGACCCCTCTGTGCTGCCTAAATCCTCAAGAAGCTTTAATAAAGTGAAACTAGGCCTCCAAATCCTATGAATATCTCTCGCCAACCACGAACCCGAGAGTTGGGCTAATTCAAGGCCGGCGCCTTCCTCAGCTTGTCGGCTGCAGCCTATGCATCCCAACACCTCGCCAACATCCTTTTTGATTCCTTTGAGTCCTCATAAAACTTTTTAATTCGTAGTGCGAGACCCAATGTAGCAACCCAAAGTTGTTATCCTAATAAATCAAGATTAAATCAGGTCCTGATCACGATTCTAATAGTCTTAATAACACATTAGGAATAAATCCTGAAGTTTTTGATTCAAATCAGGAGTTATTTGGACCAAACTATAATTCTGGAAAATCCCGATAATTTGGAAAATGACGTAATTAAATTGACCTCAAATCAAAAATCTGATTTCGCCAAAAATCTGATTTCGCCAAAAATCTGATTTCGTTATTGCGCTCATCACTCCCAAATTTGCCAAGGGAGATGTTTCGGAAGTTGGAATTTGCCCAATTATTTTAATATATTTAAAATACCTCGAAATTTAGAATAATTAAATACTTGTCAAAATCAAAATCTGTCTTTTTCATTGCGTTCCATACCCTTCAATTAGCTAAGAGTGAATTATTGGAATTTTTGTGACCTCATTTAAATGCTTAAAATTAATTATGAAGTTATATATATATATATATATATTATTAGTATATTTTCGGTAGTGGGCCCATCACTTGACCTCAGCTGCACCTGCCATCCCTAATTGGGCCATGCCTGTTAATTCGGATCGAGCCCGTTAATCGCACAACTCGATCTGGGTCGTTCAATCGAGACTTCTCGATCTATCGGCTTGGGGCCATCCCCCCGCACCCGACGCGTTCGCTCGCAGCAGCTTCCTTCTCTGCGTGTAGAGCTCAACACCGATCTTCGACCAATGAAGGCTACCGTTAAAGGCTTATGTGGACTTCGAATCTCGGTTATACCTTCAGGATCGAATCAAGATAGCATAGAGCTCCTGTATAGTCTTCCCGATCAAACCCTAACTGTCTCCCATAGATCGTAGGTACGTCCTGATCTCTCCTTACATTCAATGATGTTATGCAACTAAGTTTCGATCACCCATTTCAATCCATGGATAGTAGTTTGATTGGTTGGATCGAGCTTAATCTAGCTCGATCGGACAATTTTGCCAAGTGATACACAGTAAAGCCTTGTCTTGCTCCGTCCCTAAGCTTCTTGGGTTCGTTCCTATCGGAGCTATAGCCTGCCTCTTCCTTTGGTCCAGCCACAATTGGGAAGGTCACATCAAAGCCAATCCGTTGCCGTGCGGGCTGGTCTTCGGCTAGGCTGAATAGTCCACCGTTTCGGCTGCCCTAGCTTCCCCTGACGAAGGAGACCCGTGCCTTCGATCCCAGTGCCATGTGTCCTCGTAGATGCCAAAGTGTGGAGCCCATCTTGTCACGCTGTCAACAACCCGAGTCAACGCGTGACGCGTCGTCTGTCGCATCGTGGGGCCCGCTCGTGTCTCCTCTGACAAGTCCGCCCGTGGGGTCCGCCATCTGTCTGTCGTTTCTGCTGCGAGTTCCACCAAATGCTACTGCTGCTGAAAACCCATGGGCACCGCTTGCTCTTTCCCGCCGTCCTTGTGGGTCCTACCTACAAATCATAGGATTAGAAAATTAATTAAGTTAAATAATTTTAATTTAATTAATTCATTTAAATGCAAATACTTATTCCTCCATATCCTTTAATCCAAAAGTCTAAACATAATCAAGTTATATCTCATTTTAATTAAGAATTATTATGGCAGTATCCAATCTGCTACTGGACTTGTATTTTTCCTAATGACATTTAGAACCTTTCCTAATTACCCCATTAAACCTAGAATCTTTATTAGGCCATAACTTATCCAATTAAGCCCCAAATTATGCAATCTAATATACCATTTTGATTAGGAGAACATGAGAAATAGTAAACTGTAATAATATTTAAGTTTTGGTTATTAGGTTGCCTAATTAGCTCTAATCTTTCTAAATTTTGATTAGTTAAGATTAGCTTCACTAATTATCCAAATTTAAAAATTCAAGTTGTTATTAGCTCTTAGTGTAGTGTAAAATACAGTGGTGAAGTTAGTTTTGCAATTCTATAATAAATTTCACTAATCACCCACTAATCAACAAAAACCCTTAGTTATGGCGTAAGCTAATCAAATGGGGTTCAAATTGAGCAAACTCAGTTTAATTTTGACTAGTGTACTATATGAAAACCATAGCCACTGAATTTTTTTAATTTGGACACAGTTGAAAAAGTTAGGTTTTTAGAACAAATCCTAAAACTCCTTAATTACATATTTAGACCTAATATTTATTTTGATCATAACTTAGTCAAATGACCTCAAAATTTAGTAATTTTAGATTCTATGACCTATGGCAGTGAATATCATAAGTATAGTAAAATTTTTAAATTTTACTAAGTAAAATTGTTAATCATTCCATAATAAACATAAACCCTAATTTAAGCTCATTAGTATTAATCCTGATCCAATTTGAGAGTTCTTAGTGTCTATCTTCATATTAGATAATAAGAAACCATTTGGCATTAATAAAATGCAATTTGAATCCCTAATTCTAAAAGTTACATTTTTGAGCTTAAGTAGGGGCATTTTAGTCATTTTGCCCAACATATTCAATAAAATTAATAAATTAAGTGATTAAGAATCAAGTTTAGATCATTTGAACTTAATAAATAAAACTATAAGCAAAACCTTAATTTTTATTCTAAAATTTCTTAAGTAATTTATAAGTTTCATAATGTAGAATTAAATCCACATTATATCATTCCTAAGTTCTCAAAATCAGTAAATAATTATAGTTAAGATTTAAATAACTCTAATGCTTAATAATTAAACTATCCATTAAGTATTTCCTTAAGTAGTTTTCTCTTTAAGTAGCTTCTTCCTTAAGCCTGCAAGAATCTTCCTTAGGAGTTAGTAGTAGACTTAGGTTAGAATTCATTCATTAACTAAATGTGTTACTCAATGGGATGAAAGATTAATTTTATTAGTTTCTAGATTATATCCTTTGTTATGATTATTTTATATTTAAATCTTAGTATAAGATTAGAGATCCTTCTTATTAAATTTGATTATACTTAATAAGATAAGCTTTAACATGTAGTCCCTGAGAGTTGGGATTAACCTTAATCCCTTAGTCTTTAGAACCTTTTGGATTAAGAGGTTAAACCCTAACATTTTAAAGTTTAACTCTTAATCCCTCAATCTTGATTTATCTAGTTCAAGATTAGTTTAGGTTAATTAAATCATTAATTAAGACATTTGATTTATTATTTAACTTATGTAAGCGTCACTGATTGAATTATATAAGAACTTGATTAGTTCTAATTGTTTAAACCTTATAGGATCGCAACTCTGAGGTTATACTAGATAGTAGGATGTTGAAGATCCTGAGCATATATAATCTCATATTAGTTAGAATGATTAAATAAGAAAATAAGTGATATCACAAATGTTTGTGTAGTGATATTCATATCTTGTTTTATATGCTTTGCTTCCCTATTTTGAACCTTTATTATTTTGGCATATTAGATATAATATAGAATATTTGATGAATATTTTATGTTAATTTTGAAATTTGCATAAGTCATGATCATAAATAATTAGATAAGATGAATTAAAAGAAATCATAAAATTATATAATTTCTTAGTGGAATATGTTCTAATTAGTTTGCCTCTATAGTATTAATGCATATATTGAGATTCGGTGCAGTTTAGTTCCCAGGCATTAATGTCCTGGAGGATATATATATATATATATATATATATATATATATATATATATATGAAGCTATTATATGATATTTTTTAATGGACCTATTGATCTAGACACTAGTGTTCTAGATGCTTTAGAAGATTATATGGTAGCTAGTTGAGCCAACTTTTTTCTATTATACCAATACTAATTAGGAATATGTCAATTTTTAAGATAATATTTCCATTATATACTTTCAATTCAGCATTTTTCAATATTTATGCAGCATTTTCATATATATATATATATATATATATATATATATATATGAAGCTATTATATGATATTTTTTAATGGACCTATTGATCTAGACACTAGTGTTCTAGATGCTTTAGAAGATTATATGGTAGCTAGTTGAGCCAACTTTTTTCTATTATACCAATACTAATTAGGAATATGTCAATTTTTAAGATAATATTTCCATTATATACTTTCAATTCAGCATTTTTCAATATTTATGCAGCATTTTCTGTATTTATAGTATTTCCAACATTTATATATTTTCAGCATTACTTGTTTTATACGCAAGCATGCTAGGATGTTAGATGTATTTTTGTTATTTTTATATTGCATTTCATTTATAAGATCAACATAAGTTATTTTATCATATTTGCTTAGGATCTTACTTGCTCTTAATTGTTTATATAAAACGCTTAACCTCTCTTTACAGCTTTGGGTTGAGGTATATCTTTTTACCTCACATTTTATTTACGTTATAAATGTATCGTTTATGGCTTATTCCTTTCTATTGATGCTTTATTGCTCCTAAATTGCTCAGGATTATTTGTGATATCATAAAATACTCAAAAATATTAGCCTAAAATGTACTTCGATAATTGTCTAACCAATATTTTTTTTTGGTTGGGGCTATAGAATTGTGAAACTAACAATATCAGCTTCTGAGCATTTTGTGGTGATAGCACCTAAAGGAGAGCAGAGTCATGTGGAAAAATTGCATTGTTGCTGAGGATACTTGGTTAGGGTGCTCTTTTATTTTTAGTGAGAATAAGTGATTTTCCTACTTTCATTAAACCTTAATTAAATGCTGTAATAATACAGGTATTTAAGTTGTATTTTCTTGTACTACACATTTTATTCTGAGTTGAATGTTATTTACTTCAGCATTAGGGTTAAATGGATGTTAACTATTATTCCTTCTGCACTCTGATATTCTTGTATATATCATTGAGTGAATTTTAGTTTAGCTTATGGCACATCCTTCCCTTATTAGTAGATTAGGGTGAAAACCTAATTTAATGATAAGTGAGGGATGTACCGTGGCGACCACCCCGTCATAATCGTGCATCTAGAGAAGGGGCACCTGTAACAACCCTAGTATTCTTACCCATCAATTAGTGACTTAATTGACTCTAATCCTTTTCCATTAGTCTTACATTAGTATTTGAAGCTTCCATTTCAAATTTTGAGCGATTTGGAGATCATTTGACAATTTCTAATAATTCCTGGTTTTCTGATAATTCTAAGAATGTCTAATTTATTTAGATCTCTGAATCAAAAATAAAGTCCACCATTGCACTAACCACACCCAAATTAACTAGGGGTGGTATTTTGGAAGTGTTTGGAAGTCGTCAAATTTTTCCTGAATATTTTATTAACATTTTAAATACCCAGAAAATTAAGATAATTAAATTGACCTCCGGTCAAAAATCTGATTATATTTTTGAGTTCCCCACACCTCAATTAGATAAGGGTGAATTTTTTGGATTTTTCGGAGTGAGTTTGGTTATTTAATTTTGAATAATAAAATGTGTATATTAATTATTTAATTAAATCGAATTAATTAATATATATATTATAAATTAATTAATTCCATCGGTTTAAAATCCAAACCGTGGAAATCATGAAGGAGACGTTGAACACTAAACACCTCAGTGACTTAATCTAATCCATTGCTCAACATCTGGGGAATATCAGACAGTGGCTTTACTTAGACAAGATCAAACCGCTGGATTGGAAGTAGGATCCAACGACTATGATCGATCTCCTGTACATCTTCCTCGGGCACGTTCTCCCCTGCGTCAGACGAGGACCGTCCGGAGATTCCAGCTGGACCGCCAAGTCCCATTAACCTATACTCCACTCTAATCTCTCCCATTTTTCACTCTATCATCTTCATTTGTGTAAGCTAGAAGCTGGGAAAGACATACCTGTATTTGGTGATTTTTTGCAGAAACCATAATCTTCGGCAGACGTCTCTTTAGAAGCCAGGTACTCTCCTTATTAACCTTCCTATCTTCTGATATGCATCGTTGATTCTCCTTAAACGCCTAGCAATCACTGATGAGGGTCGATTGAGTTCAATCGAACTCGAATCGACCCTAAACCTGTTAGTGAGATCATCGCCTATATGAATCTAGGGCATCGTTATTTTTCTCTCATCCATACTGGATGATTCCAGCTTTGCTCCTAGAAGGACGGCTTCGATGAGGTTAACTCGTCGGTGTGCGGGTTGTCCCCAGGGGTAATCGAGATTAATCAGTAAGCTAACCCTAGATCGCAATAGTTGGCGATCAAACTTTTGGGGACGAAGCGGCCCGTTCTATGGCCGCTCTCGATTTAAAATTTTCTTTCGAACCAGATCAGTTCGAGGCCTTAGACCATAGACAGCGATTTTCTAACTCGCAGCCTCGCGTCGACACGCGGCACTCACTAGAGTTGCCGCGTGTAATGACGACGCGTGGGTTTCTGGGAAGCGTGTTTGTCGGTGTTGCGAATTTCCATGCCGCCGTTCTGCCTCATTTTCAGCAATTCCTTTTTATTCTGTTCTGCCTTTAATTCTGCGCCGTCTTCTGTCATTAATTAATGCTGATTGAATTAATGAATGCTAGAAATTTAATTAGTAATAATTAAATATTATATTTTTATTTCATTAATAATTTTAATTATACTCATCCAAATATTATAATATTATATATCATTTTGATCACAAAAATGAGTAGATTAATAATATGCATTTTAATTTAACAATTGAAATCTAATTTTATTAATCACTTTTTACCCGAAAAATTCTAAATTTCAAACGTTGTCCAAAATTGACATACTTAGTGTTATTTTTCTACTTATGATATAAGGATTTTATTTATATGCAAATTAATTCCATTGGACAATAAATTATAATTTTTGATTTTTAACTCTTAATTAGTATTATTGTAATGAATTCCAATTTCCTAAATAGCATATTTTAGGTATTATAAAACTCTATGATAGCTAATATGTCACATTTATTATTCCCTATGTCAAATTAGATTACATTTATTTAAGCTTAGTTCTCATTTTCTAATTATGTGAATCAATAGTAAATTGATTGATTCACCTTTCAACCTTGAGGTAGAAACCCTATGATTGATTTACAATTTGAATTATAATTAATCCCTAAATCTATTAATCACACCCATTAAGAGTAGTTAGCCTTAATGCCCTTTGTATTATAGATTATTGAATCAACTAGATCTATCTTTAGTGATTAGATTAGAACTTAGTTCATTCATCATAATCCCTAAAGCATTCTCTTAAATCTTTTAAGAGCTAGTAATAGAAATTTCTATTTTTACTTAGAGTAATTTATGAATCCTATTGAATTCCTTAAACTTTAATTATTATGATGCTTAGAACTTGTAGTTCTTAAGTCTTATCTATTGCTTATTTTCAACCTTTCACTTTTCTAGTTATTAGTTTTAACATTATTCAAAAGAATTAAACTTTAGTAATAAACACGCACCATTCTCAGATGATGATAAATCACAGAATCTCATCATCCCATATTATTTCAGACCACGTACATTTGTGTCTGAGTGTAGACAATGTAAAAATAAGTTTGTCATGTTTGTACTATCAAAATTTGCATTTAATATATTTTTGTGTGATTTTTTTTTGTGTTTGTGAAATCTACAACAGTTCAAGCTTTTCGTTGATTTATTATGGAAATCAGCATAGCATAATAGTAGTCAGGCACTAAGGCGCTAAGCTCATTGAGAGCTAGGTGCTCATGCATGCTCTAGAACCAAACAACTTGAATGCCATGCAACCAAGCACGTGGCTGATTCTGGATAATCAAAGGCTCCACGCTAAATCATGTCTAAGCACCTGACAAATCAATGGCTCTACATTGAAGTGTGCCTGGGTGCTTGATGAATCGAAGGTTGTGTGCTCAGATGCGCCTCTACGCCAAATGCATTTTTGTTGGACTAAGAGCTGTACGCTCCGGCATGCCCCAACGCCAGACTACTCGAAGGCTTTGGGCCCAAGCACCTAGGGCTAAAAGCCTATTTTGGAAGCATCCATAGGGCTAAATGTAGCGGGGTACAAAAACTAAATAAAAACCCTAACAAGTGGAGGATCATTAAGGATCATTTGAGGAAGTAATTTTCAGCCACCCTTATAGATTTTGAGAGACATAAAGAGAGAAAAGAATGAAACATAGTTGAAGAAGAAGAGAACTCTAAAGAGGAAGTTCCTTTCATAACCTCAAGCCATATCTCTCTTCATTTTTTGTGATTTTTTCATTGTAGATCCATGTATGCGAGTAACATTCAATAGATTTTTTCTTGTGCTTCCCTTTTAATGGTAGTCTAATCCCTAAAGGCTGAAACATAGTTGAAGAAGAAGAGAACTCTAAAGAGGAAGTTCCTTTCCTAACCTCAAACCATATCTCTCTTCATTTTTAGTGATTTTTTCACTGTAGATCCATGTATGCGAGTAACATTCAATATATTTTTGCCTGTGCTTCCCTTTTAATAGCAGCCTAATCCCTAAAGGCTGAAACATAGTTGAAGAAGAAGAGAACTCTAAAGAGGAAGTTCCTTTCCTAACCTCAAACCATATTTCTCTTCACTTTTAGTGATTTTTTCACTGTAGATCCATGTATGCGAGTAACATTCAATATATTTTTGCCTGTGCTTCCCTTTTAATGGCAGCCTAACCCCCCTCCACCCCCCCCACCCCCCCTCCTTTAAGGGAGGGTTCGGCTTGACCTATGTAGTACCTTTATCACTTGAATGCTAAATATAGATTTATATATATTCTGTGATGTATGCATTTTAATTTATTGTAAGCTTTTATATGTTTGTATGCAAAGTTTATTATCATTTGAATGACATATTCATATTGCACTATCTCTTTGTTATCATTTGAAGTTGGATTAACCCCAAATTTTTAGGGTTAACTTCTAATGACTATATGGATGCAATGGAATCAAAATTAAAGTTTGTTTTAGCTTAGGCCAAGTTTTGTAATAACCTAGGGTTATTATAGCTTCTCTCTCCCAACTTTATCAAATTTATTAAAAAACCAACTTAGGATAACCCATCATAATTTTATGACAAAAAAACCAACTTTTATTAGTTTTAACATTATTGAAAAGAAATATACTTTAGTAATAAACACACACCATTCTCAGATGACGATAAATCTCAGAATCACACCATCCCATATTATTAAAGACCATGTACATTTGCGTCTGAGTGTAGACAACTTAATTTATAAGTTTATCATATTTGTACTATAAAAATTAGCATTTAATATATTTTTGTGTGATTTTTTTTGTAATTGTGAAATCTACAATAGTTCAAGCATTTCATTGATTTATTATGGAAATCAGCAACGCAGAATAGCTGTCAGGCACTCAGGCGCTAATCTCATTGAGAGCTAGGTGCTCATGCATGCTCTAGAACCAAACAACTTGAATGCCACACACTCAAGGACGTGTATGACTTTGGATAATCAAAGGCTCCATGCTAAAGCACATCTAGGCACCTAACAAATCAATGGCTCTACACTGAAGTGCGCCTGGGTGCTTGATAAACTGAAGGTTGTGTGCTCAGTCAGATGCGCCTCAATGCCTAAGGAATTTTTGTCGGACTGAAAGCTCTACGCTCTGGCATGCCCCAACACCAGACTAATCAAAAGCTTCGCACCCAAGCGCCTGCCACAAAAAGCCTATTTTGGAAGCATCCATAGGGTTAGGTTTAGCGGGGTACAAAAACTAAATAAAAACCCTAACAAGTGGAGGATCATTAGGGATCATTTGAGGAAGTAATTTTCAGCCACCCTTATAGATTTTGAGAGGAACAAAGAGAGAAAAGGCTGAAACATAGTTGAAGAAGAAGGGAACTCTAAAGAGGAAGTTCCTTTTGTAACCTCGAACCATATATCTCTTCAATTTTTGTGAATTTTTCACTGTAGATCCATGTATGCGAGTAACATTCAAAATATTACCGCTTGAGCTTCCCTTTTAATGGCAGCCTAACCCTCCTCCTGCCCCCCTTCCCCCCTTTAAGGGAGGGTTCGGCTTGACCTTTATAGTAACTTTTATCACTTGAATGCTGATTATGGATTAATATATGTTCTGTGATGAATGCATTTTTATTTATTGTAAAATTTTATATGTTTGTATGCAAAGTTTAATATTATTTGAATGACATATTCATATCGCACTATTTCTTTGATCGACCCAAAAGTTTTGATTAAAAGGAATGTGCATGTGATTGCATGTGTCTCTTGTAGTACTAAAGCCTTGATCAAAGCAAAACTTTAGATCTATGTTTTATGTGTATATGAGCATTCCTTGTCTTCCACGTTCCACTAAAAATGTGGTCTTTCACTTAGATATAAGATTTGACTGAGTAAAGGATTGTTGGAGTAGAGATATTTGCACGCTACCCTTTGAACATGAAGTTGTATATGTGCATATGAGAATAAAGATGGAAATCTCGAGCCAGTTGCACTAGATAAGGAATGCCGATAGTACTAAATAAAATCACCGTTTAAATGTTAAGGTATGAAGTCAAGGGGCCGCTTAAGGAGATCTGGAAAAAATGACCTTAGGGCTTGTCAGGCTGTTTGATAAGTTAGCGCGCATCGTAAGTTGAAAATTTTGAATTTTCTCAACTAAACAATCCAAAAAGGATTCGTAATTTCGAAATCTTCAAAAATGTGTGAAAGCTAGCATGACAGTCTTCCTTTCTATAGCCATGGGTCATCAATATTAATTTTGAAATATTTAATTCATAATTTAAAAAAAAAGTTACATTCAATTGATACACATTATCTCTTATTACTTATTTTATTAAAGTTTTATTGTTTTTCTTAATAAAGAAAAAAATATGATGAAATTCTACAAAACACTATCATCACTCAATTGACTAATGCTTAAAATAACATTTTCAACATATAACTATTTTGCATATCAATTTTGTGAATACATTTTATTTGCATATTTGTGTTCTATCCTATTACTCTTCCTTTCTTTGGTTCATTCTTTTGCTATGGGAATTCCATCTGTTTGTGCCATTTTTTCTTGTACTCATAATAAGTAATATAATTATCAAGGTTCTTAGTATAATCTTACATTTTCCTTTGCTCAAAAATTATTATCTACAATTTTTTCCTTGCTTCTTCCTCGACATTGATTTGTATTTTCTTGTAACAAAGGTGAGTTCTACTCTTCCTAGAATCTTCAATATTCATGCTCCTTCTTCTTTCGAGTTTTTGACTGAAACAATTCCAACTTTTATTTGACCTTTTGGAATCCAGGATCTTGTGTTCCAAATTATACATTTCTGAAGCATTGACTTCTTAAATTTAAAAATTTCAAAATCTTTCTAAATATTAAATATCTAAAATTTAGTATCACCAAAGCTTAACCCATAAAGAAAATATTGATCATTAATATAGTATGTTACCAACTTTTTTTAAAAAATAAAATTTGGAAGCTTGGGTTAAGCTTTGGAAGCGCCGGGAAACTTGTCAATGGAAGCTTGGACAGAATCTTGGGTGCCTTAGTGTGCCCAAACGCTCTGAAGTACTTAGCATATGCCAGAAGCTTGGGCGTTGAGCGTGCCTAAGTGTCAGACACCGTTCAGATAAAGCCCAAAAGATAGTAGCTTGGGCATTGGGTGTTCTTAAGGGTCAAACACCACTTTGATGAAGCCAAGACGGTAGAAGCTTGTGCGCGCCCAAGCGTTGAACCGGCTGAATGAGTTGCAGCAAGACAATTGGTTCGGTGCCTGGACCCACCCAAGCGTCGGAGCTCCTTAAAGTTGTAGTTCTCATAATATGTTTAAGAAAAAAATTGCATTTATTTTTATTTTAATAAAAATTCTGTTTCTAACATATTTGAATACCTTAATATGATGATCTTATGGTCATTAAGTTTTGTGGATTAATACATATTTTACAATAAGTACAATTTCTTTCTCTTTGTTTATAAGTGTGCTCCTTTTGTCAACTTTTAATTACTTTTTAAGGGCTACAAGCATTGAATGTAGTTGGCAAAAAAGAGTACCTCATAAAATATTTGTCTTCTCGATTTTCATTTTTTTAAATTCAAAGCAAACTTTAATAAACAACGGCTCTCTCCATTAATATGAAATTACATTCCACCGAATTTGTGTCATATTATACTCAGACTAATGATTATGTGATCACATTAGGTTTTATGCCAATTCTAATAACATAAGTTGAATACGAAAGGAATATCCCATGAAAGGGTGTTGGATTAGGTTTTAAATTTTAAATTTATAAGAATTATGACTTGAAAATAATTTGGAGAGTGAGTGAGATGGAAGCCAACTCCTTCAACTAACTTATTTGATGGAAAAATACAGACAAGAATTTAAACCAAACTTTTGTTTAGCTTTAACCCAATTGAGTTCAATTTCCATACTTTAGAAATTCTTGTTCTCAAGCAACTTCTTGAACAAAAGAGTGCTCCACTGTTGTTCAAAATTTGCGGAGACGTCAACGCACCCCCGTTTTCTTACGCTTTACATAGTGGCGGAGCTATCAAAGAATCGCTCTAATTTAAGAGGAAGACAAAAAATAATGTAACAATCACTATCTGGAAATAAAGTTTCCAAGATCTCTTGAATAATCATCTAAAGTCATGATTACATGACAAAAAAATCATCTAAGGCTATATGAGTCAACAGGATATTTTCTTTTTGAATATCCTAATCCATGCCTCCGTTGGCTGATTAGTTTTATGGAATATTGGATACAACACATAACTATTTTCTTAGTGATCTACTCAATATTCTCAGGGGAAAAAAATTATAACCAAGTGTCAGAAGCTCAAATGGTTAGTTGCTGCGATCACTAAGATGAGACTTATGATTGATACCAAGTAGTGCTCATTGAGCGATTACATCTAGTAAATAATTTCTATATGAATAAATTTATATCTCCACACATATGGCAAAACATTGCTTTTTCTATGAAATTTATTATAGATAAAAGGAAATTCCAATGTTTAGATGTGAAGAAGCTTAAAGATTGGGTAACTCTGTTGAACTTAAAATCACTTAACAAAAAATATCATTTGTTATAGATTCAAAATTTTAATTAAGTCTCAATAGGTTGATGAACTCGAGGGTTTGGTCTATTGGAATACAAATTATAGATTTCTAAAGCCTTGACTTCTTAAATTCAAACTTTGAAAATATTTCTAGATATTAAATATCTAGAACTCATCAACAAAGTTCAATCCATAAATAGTCTTCATCATTAGTAAAACATATTGTCAACTTAGTTTTGAGAAATGTGCTAATGGCATCAAGATGGAGAATGTAAATGCATCGAAAATATAGAAAGGAAAAAAATTGTCTAATGGCTCAACAAACAAACAAAAAAGTGCTAATGGCAGCAAATAAAGCATAGTAAATGGATCATGTGTTTCCTGTGGATTAAAAAAAGTATTTCATGGACGCACGCTCCAGCACCTGGGCTTTCGACGGGAACGCGCTCCGGCGCACCGCAGCGCCTGGGCGTTCGACGGGAACGCTCCATGGCACGCCGCAGCACCTGGGCCTTCGACAGGAGGGCGCCATGACGCGCCGTGGCGCCCTTGGTTCAGTATGTCTGTTTTTGGAACGCCTATAAGTAAGTACTTTCTAAGCCCTTTTTAGGGTTAGAAGAGCAATGCGATGTATCCAGGATTTTGTGGGGTGTGTGGAGGCTGTTCCTTAGAAGAGACTAAAGCTCCTAAGGTTTTGGTAAGGGTTCTTAAATCCTAAAAACATTATAACCTCATCTCCAATAGAGAAATCTTCTCTGCATTCCTCCCTATGAATGTAGGTGTTAGCACCAAACCGCATAAATCTCTTATTTTGTGCTATGATTGTATTTGCATTTAGTTTATATTTGCTTTAATTTGATTTTGCAGAACATATACACGATTTGTTCCGCATTGTTTGAACCCTATTGATCCATACAAGTGGTATCAGAGAGAGGTTTATTTAATTGTGCTTGAGTGTTTGGGTTTTATTACAAGTTGTGTATTCTTTGTGGTTGAGTTTTGTAAAGCAAAGAAAAACATAGTAGATAGAGTAGAAGAAGTGGTTGGTACATCGTCGTCATCGGTGGTGGAGAAATCTCTCCACCAAGTTGTGACACATCCAACGAACATTAATATGGTCAAGTTTGATGGAAAGAACAACTTCGGTATGTGGTGGTGCTAGGTGACAATCGCACAATGTGTACTAAATCAAAATGAACTGTAGTGCATAAATTCAAAACTATTTAACCCAGGAGATCAAGTATGCAGTAATAATGGAGACTTCTGCATGGAAGCTATGAAAATTTCAAGAGTGCAAGTACCTCATAGAGAGTGTGGAAAACTGACTCAACATGAAAAGGCGGATTTATCGATTCCAAATGAGAAGAGGAATTTTCATAGATGAGCACTTAATGAGTTCACGAAGTTATTGTTAAATTTGTTAAATCAGATATGGCAGAGGCTCTTGCACTCTAGAGAGGAAGATCAAAAAAGAAAAAGCAATGGCCAAAGAAAAGTGCAGATTTCCATAAGAGAATAAAATCTCAAGGCCGGAGCATTGGGCGCAATCAGTGCACGTTCTGTTTGGAGACAAGACACTGGAAGAAAATTGTGCAAAGTTGGAAGAAGAGTAGCAGATCAATGGATCGTTCAAGACAAAGGCTAATTTGATTCAGAATGTGCTGGAGCATTCAAACTTTGAGGTATCTTTTGTTACTACTTCTTTGGGTACCAAATGGGTGCCACGTATCATATATGTGTTCTAGAAAAAATTGATTTTGTTAGTATTGAGAAATAGACATTGGTACAGTCACACTAAGCATGATGTTATGTGCCAAATTACAGGAGTTGAAAGTGTGTTGATTAAAATACATGCAAGGACAATTTAAGAACTGAAAGAAGTCAAACATGTATAAGAGATCAAGAAGAATCTTCTGTCTATTAGGCCTTAGAAGCTAACAGTTTTAAGGTAATAATTGAGGCAAGAGTTCAAAAGATCAGCAAGGGTGCAATTACTTACTTGAGATAAGTTATATAATAGAACCTCTACTATCTTCATGGAATTATAGTGATAGGTTCATTAACTGTGGCTGAATATTCAAATGATGCCATGACATCGTGGCATATGATGATGGCCCATTCTAAAAATCCTTTATTAAGATCATTGAAGAGAGACATACTCATAAAAGGTATAAGTTCTTGCAATTTACAATTTTGTGAATATTGTATATTTGGCAACAAAACATGCAAACCCTTTGGTGTTGTTTTTTACAATATCAAAGATATACTTGAGTATATACAAATAAATGCTTGGGGACCAACAAAAATAGCATCATTTTATGGTCTTAGATATTTTGTTTCTTTAATAGATGATCACTCCAGATATATATGTGTGTACAAAATGAAGAGCAAAACAAATGTGTTGGAGGTTTTTATAAATTGGAAGAAGTTGGTGGAAAATCAAACTTGCAAAAGAATCAAGAGGATTCAATCAAAAAATGGCGAAGAATATACTTTTGTTTCTTTTGTAAGAAAATGTCATAGTTCTAGGATAGAACCCCACTCATAGTCAAAGAAACACCTTAGCATAATGGGGTAGCAAAACAAATGAATCATACCTTGGCGGAGAAGGTGCGATGTATGTTGTCTAATGATAGGCTGGAGAGAGTCTATTGGATAGAGACCTTAGACTATGATCAACAGAAGGTTTGGGGAACCTAGATTACTATCATGTTAATAAAGATAAGCTAGAATTGTAGGCTAGGATGACAATTTTTGTGGGCTTTCGATGCAGAATGAAAGGCTTCAAGTTGTTTGATCCAGTTGACAAGAAAATTTTGGCGAGCAAAAATAGCACATTTGATGAATAGTTTTTCTTGAGACTCAGGAGTTCGCCTCAAATAGAAGATAATATAGAGACTATTATAAGTAGGCAGAGAGTGGGGTTGATGCCACCCTTTTTGTTCCACAAAAGTCCTCGCATCACATCGAGGATACTCCTATATATGAAGACCACATTGGTGATGTTGAAGAACAAACTGACATTATTAGTGAGACTCTAGTTTTGAAGTTGATTGCGAGAGACAAACCTAAAAGGAATACAACACAACATCCAACTTTGCTCAGAGACTATATCACATGTGCATTTTTTGTATTAGAGGATGAGATTCCGTCCCATTACAATGAAGCGGAGACAAACTCAAAAGAAAGATTATAGAAGTAAGTAATGGATAAAGAGATTGAGCCTCTTCATAAAAATGAGACGTGGAGGTTGGAGAAACTCTGTCCAGGTAGAAAAGATATTGATTGTAAGTGGGTGTATCAAGAAAAGAGGGATCTTCAGTAGTTGATGTGCATTATAAATTTAGACTAGTGGGAAAAATATTTGCTCAAAAAGAAGAGATTTACTATGATGAGGTGTTATCCTTAGTTGTCAAACACTTGTCGATCCACGTGCTCTTAGCTTTGGTGGCATAGTTTGATCTTCTCTTGAGTAGCTTGATATAAAAATATCATTCTTGCATGGAAAATTAGAAAAAGAGATATTTATGGCACAACCCCAAGGTACATTGAGCTAGGAAAAGAAGGCTTGGTATGCAAAGTTGACAAATCTTTTTATGGCCTAAAGAAATCACTGAGACAGTGGTATAAGATTATAATCTGTTTCACTAAAAAGATGATTATCGATAGAGGCATTTGATCACTGCATGAGGTTACCCCAAGGTAACTTCATTTACCTGTGACAGACCTAATTTATATTATCTACGCTTGCACGCAAGTGTACATGGTCCGAAGTAATATGGGATAGTAATATTCCAAGATTTATCATCCCCTGTGAATGGTGTTTGATTCTTTACTAGAGTGTTTCCTCGTTCAATAATGTTTAAGTAATAATTTTTCTTGGGTAGTTCATTATAACGTTATCAATCCTAAATTAGTTTGGTTTGTAATCAATTTGAAAATATTGAGGAGAGTTAAGGTTCAAACATGTAGCTCATCTCAATTATGTGCAATAATTACTCTTATTCGAATTCCATGTCAAGTCAAGTAGATTTATTAATCATTTTATCATTAATAGATTTAGATTTTTAAATTGAAGAATTAATACTACTAAATCTTATTTAGTTCTTTAGATGAGTACACTAGTGTTCAATCTCAACACATTGATATCCATGTGATATCTTTATGAGTAAAAAATACACTTACGTCTGAGTGATAAAATTCACATTTTAATTTCTCGGTCACATGGTCATGATTCCATCTACTCTTGATTTAGCCAAGGAAATGAGCTACAAAGCTAATTGAGCTTATGTCACATCACTCATAGCTTTACACACTCAAATATCATGCATAAATTAAGAGTGAATTGTAGAGCTCTATAGATGGGTCTCGGCTCATATGCATCAAGTTCATTTCTTAACTTGGGATTGGCAATGGCCTGTGTGAGCTATGTCACATCATCCACTCCCTAACATGCCCCCTCAAAGTGTTATGAACTTAATTATGGAACTCAAAGAATTTACATAATTTTCTCATTGCTCAAATGATCAAGCCTTTGTCTAAATGTTGTACACAAGCTATCTTTGCACAGCGAATGATGCCACATTCATTCACAGCATTAGCGCTCGATGTGCACAACTTCTTAATAATGTGATCATCAAGCTCAATGAGCTTCTTATAAAAAATATTTAGAGTTTATATTTAATAACATTTGTCATTGTATAACTTATCTCATATAATAATACATAGAAAGCCTTAACCTTGAAATGATATTCATTAATAAGAAGAGTTTTTTATATGCACTAGTACTAAGATTTACTACATGTTATGTAACAACCCAGGTTGTTACTTTGCTCAATTAAGACTAATTTAAGTCTTAATTAAGGTTCTAAGTCACTAATTAAGTAATCTAGAACTCATCTCTGAAACCTAGGTCAAACCAAGAAGTCAACAAAGTCAAAATAAGAATTCTGGAAAATTTCAAACCCTAGAATTTGACTTTTTATCTAGACCTCAGATTGAAAATCTGACTTCACCATTACGTTCAGAACACCCAAATTAGTTAGGGGTGAAATTTTGGAGGCATTTGGAAGTTGTTGATTTTTCGTCGAATATTTTAATATTATTTAAATACCCTAAATAATCAAATAATTAAATACTCCTCGAAACAAAAATCTGAGTACGCTGTTGTGTTCCTCACCCTTCATTTAGCTAAGGGTGATTTATTGGAAATTTTTGGGATGCATTTAATAGGTTAAAATTAATTAATTAAATCTGTATAATTTAATTTAAATAATTATTTAATTATTAATGCTTAACGGGTTCCGTCAATTTAATTAAAGCGCCAATACCTTTTTGGACGCCATCAGCTTCGCCCGTCAGTCGGGCGATCGAATCGTGGCCGTCTGATCGTTTGATCAGACGGCAGCTGCATCGTCTTCTCCGCGAAGAACACGCGGCAGAGGAGGCCTGAGACGCGCGTCGTTCGTCCTCGTCTCCCTCGCCACCCGTCAATCCTGCCGCTTTCTCGATGAATTAAAACACTCGATCGACTCCTCTTCTTGTGTTACTCAAATCCAACCCTCTCAGAAATCGAAAGCGTTCGAGTCGATCCTGATTGATCTGCAACCGTCGAAATTTAGGTACCTCTATCCCTAAATCTATGCATCCAAATGCTAAATTGCTTGTTCGCATATTAATTTCATAGTCTTGATTGAGTTTTGAGCGGACCCGATCGGGTCGATCAGGTCTGGTTAGCCCGGATTTGGCTAAGGCGCAACAGTGGAAACCGTTACCTAATTTTCTCGCCGAGCGTAGTGGCTTAGGGTTTGATTTTACCGGCGTCATGCGCCTTCTCCGGCGGTCTTTGAGGTACCAATCGAAAGGTCTCTCGATCGGTATACGGCTCGTCGTCTGACACCGCAGTCTTCGCCGTCAATTTTCAAGCCCTAGGTTCCAGTCGCCGGGGCGATCGCGCGAGGAAGAAGGCTTTTCGGGTTGGCCGGGTCGGCCCGGGACCGGCCCGTGGCCCGAGTCCGCGGCGCTTCAGCTGCCGCAGCGGGACCCACCGCGTGGCGCAGAACCAATCACGGGGCGACCCGTGGCCTGCGTGACAGTGATCTGGCAGTGGGACCCGCCGTCGTCTGCCACGCCAATACGAGGCCGCCACGTGTCCTGCAGATTTAGTAATAAATTTATATATATATATTTATGAATGACAGTTAATTAATAAACGAAACTATAATTATATATAAATATTATTAATAACAGATTTATTATTTATATTAAAACAGTAATAATTTATCAATTAAATCAAAACTTTAAACATAAATAACTCCTAAATTACTCATCCAAAATATGCAAAATTGGATTCAGCAAAAATAGAGGAATATTATGGTACTATTAATTTTGTATTTGGACCTGTATTTAGCAAAGTGATTCTTAGGGTTTAATTTAATTTAAATTAAATGTCGCAAACCTTATTTAGCTCATAACTTTGTACCCAATGACCCAAACATATTAAATATGGGTCTTAAAGTGATCAGAAAACCCTAAGGATTAATTTGATAGTATTTATCTTACTGTTTGGATTAGTGTTTGCCTAATCACATTTAGGACCTAACCCTAATTAGGTTAATTAACCCTAGAACTTCAATTGACCATAACTTGGTCAATTGAGCTCCAAATTTGATGATTCAAAAGTCCATTTAGATCAAAAAATCTTAATTAACAGTAATATGTAAAAATATTTTAGATCCAATGGTTAGATTTGCTAATCTTCTTTAATTACTCTAAATCTTGATTAGTGAATATTAGCAAATCTAATACCCCAAATTGAGTGATTTGAGTTTCAGAGGACTCATAGAACCATTTAGAATCAATCTATAAGGTTGGATTATAGTTTGAGTGATTAATTTTGTTAATCACTCACTAATCACCTAAACCCTAAATAGGTCTTAACTTAGTCAAATTAGGTCCAAATTGAGCCTACCACATATCATTATGATCAGTGAGCTATTTGTAATTCATAGTCACTAATTTTGTTTAATTTGGATACTAATTGGAAAAGTTAGGATTTTGACCTATAATTAAGGATCCCTTAATTAATCCTTAAACCCTAGATCTTGTATTGGCCATAACTTGGCCAACACTTATCAGATTTTAGCAAATTTAAGTTCTATGGAGAGCTTAGGTAGTAAAGAACAATAATCTAAAGGAAAATTTAACTTTCACTTAGTCAAATTACTAAATTTCCCTTATGAGTCAAATTCACTAATTTGATCTCATATGGCTTAATAATCACCCAAAATTAACCTAGTTGCTGTCTAATCTTATATTAGACAGTAAGAAATACTTTCCAAAAGAAAACTTCAGAATTTAAGCCCTAGATTAAAAGTTGATCTTTTGAACCCTTAAGTAGGGGCAAAATGGTCATTTTGCCCAAATTCAGGGTTTAGCCTTTAAAAGCCCTAAATTCAGTTTCTAATCACTAAAATCAGTAAATAGAATGATTTAGAACTGAAATTAATCAAATTTTAAGTCTAAATTAGGTTTTGATTAAAATCTCAGAATTTGCTCAATAAGAAAATTCCTAAATCCTAAGTGAGTGTTCTCATTCTTAAATCATTCTTAGACCCATCCTTAGGTCTTATAACATTAGTTAGAATGTGTGTGTCTTGAGAGATACTCTTAGTAATTAAGAGCCTTATTTCCTAAGATTAGGAATAGATCTTAAGTTAGAATTCATCTATTGAGTAAATTGGGTTACTCAATTAGGTGAAATCTTGAGTTTTCTAGTTTATAGATTTTCTTAGTTTATTAAATGATTATTTGATCTTTAAACTTTAGAACTAAGAATAGAGATCTATCCTAATGAATTTGATTTATCATTAGGATTTGCCTTAACCTAATCTGTGAGATTTGGATTCTAAACCTTAGACCCTTAGATTATACCTTTAGATTAAGTGATTAGACCCCATTATCTGGAGTCTAATTCTTAATCTATTCATCTTGATTTGGCTAATCAAGATGAGGTTGGGATGAATTAAATTTCAAAAATAGGTCGATGATTTATTTATTTTAACCAAATAGTCGTCTTTTGATTAAGTTATAATTAGGACTTGGCCAGTCCTAATTATCTTCAACTAGTAGGATTCGTGATTCTAAGTTACAGAATGTGTAAGAATTGATAATTCTGAAACTTATGTAACTTAGAGTAGATAGAACGAATAAAGTAGATAACAAAAGATATCACCTGTGTTTTAGATAGAGTTTTTCTTGCACTTTGATTTTGATGCTTCGCATTCCTTGATTTTGAGCCTTATACCTTGAATATATATTATGTACTTGAGATATTTGATAAATATCTTATGTCAATTTTGAACATTCATAAATAGCATTGTGTTTTTGTTTCACAAGTGGTTTGTAAGGTGTAGCTTGATTAGTATACCTCTTCGATCAACTTGTTCGGGGTCGGCTTCTTGTAGGGGGTTTCTGTCCGATAGTCTATACCATGCCTAGTCCATGGGATAGGATGGATAGACTCTTGCCCTACTGACTATATAGTCAAGATTTGATATGGTTATACTAATTTAAGTACACTTACATTCAGAGTTTCTTAGTTCATCAGGCTAAGATTTGTTGAGTTCGTATATTTGCTATTGTTTCAGTTCGCAGTTACTGTTTTACTAGCATATTCTGCATTTCAGCACTATTTTACTTTCAGTTTTCTGCACATGTTATATATAGGATGCTAGTTCTACTTACTGTTTTCTTATGCATACTTAGGATGTTAGTTGTTTTCAATTTCATACTGTTATGTATGTCACTTAGAATATTATGTTTGATCATAAACATGTTTAGGTTATACCTTTTCTTATAGTTTAGTTTAGTCTATTGCTTACCTATATTTGTTGCAGTTGCTTGGAGGAGGTATGTTTTACTTCCTATTTGTTTAGTTATAAACTGTGGTTTATAACTTATTCTGTTCTTTTGTACCCTTTTCTGCACCTATTTTGCTCAGTTCTAGTTTTTATGGTGATATTCAGTTAACTTAAATAAACTTTTGCCCTAAAATGTACTTAGACATATTATCTAACCAGTTTTTCTTTTGTTGGCTGGGGCCCTACCATTATGAAACTGATAATGGTAGGTTATGAGTTTGTTGGATTAGCAGATCCAGTGGAGAGTTTACCATTGGAGGAGGAGCCCGTTCCTGAAGATTTGTAACTTTAGTTTCTGTTGCTTGTGAGATCGAGAGTTTCCTCTTTCAGTTCTTTAAACTTATTAAATGTTGTAATAATACAGGTTTATATTTCTCTTTCAATACTTTACTTATTCTGTATTGTTGTATTTATACTGTATTGGATGGATGTTATACCTTTTATTGCTTCCGCACTCTGAGTTCTTGTATGATCATTTAGTGATAAATTCTGAGATGAATGGCAAAATCCTTATTTAAGTTGGATTAGAACATGTGTCTAATTCAATTCTAGGTGGGGACCTTGTCATTTGGTGACCCCTCCACCGTAATTATGTTAACTTAAGGGTTAACAGGACCACGGCGGGGCGGGGCCGCCACATGTTATCCCCTACCCTCCCCAAAAGGGGGGCTTTGGTTGCCATTACAAATGAAACAAAAAGAAATCTAAAGGAAATGTAGAGCAAATGCAATGCTATTACAAGTAAATAAAATCAAACAAAGTGAGAATACTATATGCAAGAACAGCACTTGGTGTTATCTTTGTCTTCTGTTCTCTTAAGCCCTCTTCTCCTTCCTTGCTCTTCATGCTTATCTCCCTTTGAAACTGTAGTAGCCTTTCTTCCTCCTAGAGGGTTAAGGTTTTGACTCTAATGTATTCTCCAAACTAAAAATTCAAAACCTTGATTTAGCATTTCTTCTTGCCTTTTATAATATCTTCTTCAGCTTCTCTATCCTCCAAGCAGCTATCAATTAGCTCTTAAAAATTGGAGTTTAATAAATTTTTATTCCTTTATTCTTCTTGGAACTAAAGGCATTGATTTCTTATAATTAACTTTTAATATGGGAAAGAGGAGAAATTAAAGTATTGAGTCTTCCCAATGTTGACTTGGAGCAGGTTTCTAAGATAACATTCTTGCATGCATTACAATACACTATAACACCAAGGTTTCAGCCTGTATGGCATGGCGACGCGCTATATCACTTTAGTCACTGGAAGATGAGTGGTGTGGCATGCTATAAAGCCTAGGTTTCTAGAATTCAAATGCTGCAGTGCACTGTAGTGCCTTAGTCTCGAGAAAACAAGCACTGTGGCGTGCTCTGGGGCCTTATTATCTGGAGATCTGGTGTTGTGGCGTGCTGTAGCACCTTAGTCTTAGGAAATCAGCATTGTGGTGTTCTATGGGGCCTTGTTACCTTGAAAACAAGCATTGTGGCACGCAATGGTGCCTTGTTCTTTGAAGGTTTAGCGTTGTGGCACGCTATGGAACATTATTCTATGGAATTCTGGCATTGCGGTGCGCTGGAGCTCCTTAGTCTCAGGAAGACGGCACTCCAACGTGCTATAAGGCCTTAGTTTTGGTAACAAGAGCGTTGTGGTAAGCTGTGGCACCTTGTTCTCATGAACAAGGGTGCCGTGGTGCATTGCAGTGCGCTATAGTGCGCTTTAGCATTCTTTTTCACACAATTTCCTTCTAATTTGTACTTTGATCTGTTCATACCTGAAATGGCATTAAAATACACTAAAACTACAACTAATACTTATAAAAGAATGAATTATAATAGGAATTTGACTATATTTAATTGTTTCATCACACCCCACATTTAACTTTTTGCTCCTCCTCGAGTAAGCAACCAAAAGCTTGGAATAATTTAGGTTTAACAACTTTGCTCTCTTTCTATGCAAATTTAAAACTCTTTATACATCTTAGTGTAGTTCTAACAATGAAACATATTGGTAGAGGGTGACCTTATTTGTTTTGGTTCAACATGAAATACTCTTTTCGCTATTCTTGACACTTTTCTGTTCATCTAATGATGGATATTTGAAGTACATGTTGGGGGAATCTTTGGGCTCTTATTAAGTATATTTTAGTGGTGGTGTACTTAGAATTTTTATATCATGTGTGTTTCTTTTTATGAAATATAATGCATATATAATTTTTTCTAGGGACAGACAGTTTTCTTCATCCCATTTTTCCATGCAATACATTCATGAAGTCCTACAAAAGCCTAGCATTATTCCACATTTTCACCAACCATTCACCCATCTCATACTAGTTGTGGTTTCCCCCACACTTAATTCATTTATATCCTTTGATTTTATTGAAGAGTTCAAGGTAGTGAGTTGAGTCATTTTTGTCGAAGCTCAACATATTATAGTCATTTACTCTTTCAAAAGCTCAATGGTCATACTCATTGATTCATTAAGATGTTCAAGTTACAATTCAACGTGTAGAGCTTAGTTGTAAGAAAAAAACAATTTTTTAATTAGTCATTTACATGGATTTAACAATATTGAGCAAGTTGTTACAAGTTGTTACAATTTTTTAATTAGTCATTTACATGGATTTACATGGATTTAACAAAACATAAATAAAAGAAATCAAACCAAAATAATAATAAAAACTAGAACTTGATTATTTATTTATCATCTTCCTCTTCTTCTTCTTCTTCTTTGTTAGCAAATTCAGGCCATAGAATGGTTGGAGGAGGAACTAGCATAGGTGGTGGAGGAAAGGCTATATCTCCTAGATCGCCCTGCATATGTTAATTTGCAAATAGCCCCCAAGAGCTGTGTAAGTCTTGGGTGTACTTATAGTGCTGGTAAAGGGTGGTCTCACAATAAGTGAGCCTAGCATCCGCACATTTTTCGGTCAACTTTTGGTGCTCTTCTAACCTCTCCATTTGCCTTTGTAGATTTTTCAGTTTTGAGTGTTGGCTTGCTGAACTAGAAGGTCCTTCCCTTGCTCTTTCTCCTCTCTTCTTTCTCTTTTCCACCTCTAAGTAGTTAGTCTAAATATTTTTGAAGGTGAGATGTGCTCAGGCTGGAAGCAAGGGTTCCTTATCACTGAACTTTACCCCTTGTTCGAAGAAAATCCCAATGATTAAGGACCTGAAATAAAGGGCCACACAATGCCCGGTTAAGGCTTGCCACAATTGTTATAGAGTTATTCCAAGAATATTAATTACTCCTGAATGTTGAATCGTGTAAATTAACATAGCCCTTGTTCAAGTTACCTCACTCAAATTCCCAGATGTCATTATTTTGTTGGAGATGAGAATATGCCTTGCATTTCCTGCTTCCATGAGCAAGCACTTGGAATATTGGCATAATTCCCACTCTAGTTGGCATTACTTCTTACTAGTGCTTCAGCAACCTGGATGAGGTCAAACTCAAAATTCATATAGTGAATGTAGGTGCAGGTGCCTACAAACACAAGTCCATAATAACTTTCAATTGAGATATTCCCAAATTGACAACTCTTCCTCAGACAAAAATGCTTCGCATTCGAGCATTTATGGTGTTTGCATATGCCTCTTGAACTAGGACTGGGCAAACCATCTTTGGGTGCCCAACTAGTTTCTCCCATCTCTTGCCTATGATAGTGAAATGGTTAACTGGATAATTCTCTCCAAATCCTTGTTTAGGAATCAACTTCCTTTTTGAGGTGATTTGCTAAGAACGTTGATCGGCTTCCAAAGAGGAGAACCTATTTTCATCGAAGACTACCTTGGAGGAAGAAGCTACTGCAAGTTTTCTTGCGATCGATTTCTTCCGGAAATCCATTCCAAAAATTTTCTGCTTGCAGCCTAGTTCTTAAGGAGAAGAGAAAGGATTGAAATGTTATAATTGATTTCCATCTTCTCCTTGGTATTTAAAGGTAAGAGCCAATTTATAAATTAATGATCTAAAAATAAGTGTCGTCTACTTATTAGTTGGTAAAAATATATGAAAATCAATGCAATTAAAGTGTGGCTTGTCATATATAATTATTGGAATGCAAAAAAGATATGCTTTAACTCACTTTGACAACTTTTCTTCTTTAGAAGGTGCACTTCAACGCACAAAACACATTCCAATGCAGTTCTCATTAATTTTGGTGTTTTTAAAAATCCTATCAGAATGCGCGCTGCGGCACACTGTGATTCGGTTACACCTTGCCTATTGGTCTCAAGTGTCGGCAGTGCGCAGCATAGCAAGGCAATTTTTTTTTTCAAAGTTCAAGGTTGCAAGGCACGTTGCATCGTGCCTAGTGCGCTGCGGTGCACCACGGTGTGCTCAGCACCTATGGTGTTTCTGAATCGCCTCAGAACCCCCCGAATGCTCACCGGAGCACTATTAGCATCTCCATGATGGATTAAATGGTCTCCACAACAAAATATTTTGTGTGTGGGTCGCGGTAGTTGCATGCATGCAAGCGCGCCATGCGTTCGGGATGATGAATCATGAACCCAACACTCCCTCCATTCCAATTGAAAAGGTTGAAGATTACATCTCCTCTTCAACATCAGCTACCATATATTTTAATCACTAATGATCCTAAGCCTCTCACTTAACATATTATGGCCATTCACACTACACTAAGCAAGTTGCACTAAGCCACTTATGTTATTTACTAAGTCACTAATTTAACACTAATCCTTTTAAGGTGCTTCCATTTTAACATCTTATAATTCAAATCTTAGTCACAAGTGCTTCACTAAGGATTTAATACTACCTAAATAATTCAAAAGATTTAGATATGAAATATAATTTTTCTTTCCTAAGAGTTAGGATTCAATCTAAGTTCACTAATACTAGTTCAATCACTTAAAGTATATTACTATTAGTAAATGCATTATTTTGGAAAATAGTAGTCTCATTTAGAGTTAGGTGATAAATAATGTGTAAGTATGGATGTAAGTTGAATTAAGAACCTATCTTACAACTAAACTTCGAATTCTCTCAAGCTACTAGACTTAGACTAGTACTAGGACTCTTAGCTAGAAGGTTTGTTTGTAAGTTTACTAGCCTTAAGTTCACTAAGGCATCTAAAGTTTTGGGAGATCCTAATTCATCAACTTCACTAATTTGACTAGTTATAAACTAATAAAGTACAATTAGGAAATGTATTGAGGAAGGTTTTTCTAACCACTGGCTTCTAGGTTTTGATCAATGCACTAAGAATCTTAGGTTAGCTAAGAGAATAAGCTGCTTCAATATCACTAAGTTATATAATAGGATGTCTAGGGTTAAAGCTATACTTAAAGATATATGAGGAGTTAAATTAAACTCAATCTAACCTTTTAAGGGTTTTACTAATGAATCTTATGATCAATAGGGAAAGAATCAATTTATTACCTAACCAAGAGCTTAGATTCAATACAATAATCAATTGCTAAGTCAATTGCTATGGATCCACATTAATCTCTTAGCACTGGCCTCTCAATCTCTATGTTAAGGCTTTTTTCTAGGTTTATTTGTGCTAAGCCAAAGCTAGGTTATTCTATCTATTTTACTACTCGAAACATCATATAATGTTGAAACATGTCATAAGCAAAGTTTTCTAAAGTATCTAAGGGCTTAGGAAACTTATTTAAGTAAGAACCATAAATTGAGAATTAAATATTAATTAAATCAAGGGTGAAAAACTCATTTTCTAGTTGATATCCAAATAATATAAACATAGTAGCTAAAACTTTCTTATAGCATAATAAGTACAATGACATTAAGTAGGGTCAAATCATACATCAAATGGCTAATCTAAGCATTCATGACTCTTAATGATAATTAGAAAATAATTAGCAAAATTAATTATCAAAATATAAATTAACTTCATATTAAATTCTACATATTTTTCTGATCATTTTGGTATAAAATTCCATAATATTAAATTCATTTAAACTGTATTAAATTAAATAAATTAATTATCTAACTCTAATTACTCATCTGCAGACACGGCTACCAACCACACGCGGGCATTTGGCTACTCCCACGCACGCGGGCAGCTTGCAAGCGTGAACTCGAATGCAGTGCCATGCGGGTCAGGTCAACCCGCCTGATAGTGTAGTTCAGCCACATAAGGACCGAGAGGGTAGGAATTAAGGTATTCCAATACCTTATACTATGACAATTCCAACTAATGAGCAACATGCCAAGTTGAAGCTAAGTTCAAGAGCTACATGAAGTGCATAGAAACCCCCTCCCTCGGTGAACCTAATGTCCCCAATTTGGCTACCCTAATTTGGGAGTTATTGCTTAATGTTCATCATTGTTCAATAGTAAGCTGTCGAGCACCAAACAAGCTTAATTGGAGCTCGATAATCATTTATAATGCAGTGAAATAACAAAAAGAAAAGGAATCAAAGGAAATCACAGCTAAATCAGTGGGATTATAGGTACCTCAGGGTTCCATCAGTCCTATATATGTTTAGAGATCCTATCGCCTACAGCAGCTCCGTGTATCACCCAAATGTTCCGGGTGATAGGGTTTGTCGAATGCCTTTGAATGGAGGGATAGTTAGGGCCTCAAGGTGGGAGAATGGAGCAATCGAGGAGGCCGCAACACAACACTGTGCAGCTCTGCGCACGCACGATAACGCGCTATAGAGACCCACAGTAGCACGGTGCTACTAGTGTTGCAGTCACCCGATCCTACACAATCGAGCGATGGACGGTGAGAATGGACCCACAGTCTGATCAGATGGCGGGTCAGACACTGCTTGGCTATTTTAAGCAATAAAATTAATTAATTATTATTTGATTATACCAAAATTAGATAACTAAACGAGCTTAGAAAATTCCAAAAATTCACCTCTATCAAATTTGATTGGAGGTCAATTAAATTTTCATAATATTTTGATTAATTAAATGCATTAAAATATTCATCAAAAATAAATGATCTCCAAATAGCACCAAATTTTTAGAGATTGCTCTAAACATCTATTGGAGACTAATGGCAAAGGTGTCCTAATCTAGATTTATAAAACCAAGTAACAACAATAGGATTATTACAATATGTCACCAAAGAAGATGAAGAGCTATTACGCAAGCTCTAGAAGAGCCTATACGGCTAAAAGCAAGCGCCAAGGCAGTGGTATAAACAGTTTGACAGGTTATGTTAGATACCAGGTACAAGAGATGTCAGCCAGATCACCACTATTATATAAAGTAGATTGATATATCCAATATTTTACTACTGCACTTAAATGATATGCTAATTATAGGATATGATATAAAGGTAATCAAGAGACTAAATAAATAATTAGTAAAGGAGTTTGATAGGAAAGACTTGGGGTTGACAAAGCAGATACCTGGGATGAGGATTCGTATGGAAAAAGTTACTGGACTATTAATGTTGTCTAAGGAAAAATATGTTGATAATGTGCTATAAAGATTTAACATGAATGAGGAAAAGCAAGTTTACACCCTCATAGCAAGTCACTTCAATATATTAAAGGATCAGATGCCAAAGAATGAAGTAGAGAATAAACAAATGAAAAGAGTTTATTATGCTTCAGTAGTTAGAAGCTTGATGTATAACATGATCTACATGAGACCAGACATATCACATTCAGTCTGAGTGGTTAACAGATTAATAAGTAACCTGGGAAACCACCACTATGAGGTTATTTGAGGGGTATAATAGACAAAGCACTTTGCTTTAGAAAGTTCAAGATAGATCTACAAAGATATGCAGACTCTAATTTAGCTAGAGATATTGATAGGAGAAAGGGCACAATATGATATGTGTTTACATTAAGAAGTGTTGTGGTGAGTTGGATCTTTAGGTTACAAACTATAGTTTCTCTCTTTACTACTAAGGCAGAGTTTGTTTCCATCACTAAAGCAAGCAAAGAGATGATTTGGTTGAAAAATGTTTTAGCTGAGCTGGCAAGGAGCAAAAGGATATAAAACTACATGATGACATAATGAATGCCATCCATCTCACTCTGAATTCAACATTTTATGCTAGGATGAAATACATTCAATTGAGAAGATGATTAGTTAGCATTAGAGAAGATTTGTACATCAAAAAATTCATCTAACATGTTTAAGTAGACTATAATAATAGCAAAACTAAAGTTTTGTACTACTTTAATTGGCCTCAATATGTGATATGACAATGGGGTGAGCTACACTAAGTCCTGTGCAAGGATGGAAGCTAAGACAATGAAAATCCAAGGTTGAAGATGGAATGATTGCAATAAGTCTCCAAGTAAGAGATTACTGGGAAGTGAAAACTAAATTGATCATCAATGGATGTGCTAACAGAGCTCTGGTGGGTTTCCAGGAGGTCCCGGGATTTTCTTAGATAAGTTGGCAGCAATTCGGACACCCCTACTCGCCTTACCGAAATTGGATCAGAAATTATCATGGGTGCCACGACGTCCGTGGAATCGAAGTCTGGGTGTTGGAGAGCGCCCCAAGCGCTCACAGGAATGCTATCACGGGTTTAGAGCATTTATAAAGTAAATTTGGGAATATTTTAGGTCTTTTACCATCCATTGTATTATAAGTATATAAGGGAACATGGTATGAAAGTTTCTAACACTAAAACATCAGAAAAGTGTGTAGAGGCTGCTTCTTCTTTCCAGTCCTAGACTGAGAGCTGGAGGAAAATCTGAGAGAAGGAGTTGATTAAGAGGCCTAAAAGCGATAGATCCTTCTTGCTCTTGAGATAAGAAAAGTCCTTCTAACTCTGTAACATCCTTATTTTCATAGTGGATTTTATTTGGTGACGTGACTCCATAGTTTTTCTCATTCTTGAGTTTGATACGTAAATATCTATCTTTTAGATGTTCTTGTGTTTATTCTGTGTTTGCTTTTTGTTGTGATTTTATCTTTCTTGTATTTGCTTAATTTCGTATTTTGCTTCGGTAACATCAATGGAAACTCGTTATATAAGTCCTAACACGATAACTGCGGCAGATTATTGTTCTGCCACCTACAATGACGTGCAACCTACTAGCGTGCTCCTCATCCCGCGACGCATCGATTGACACTAAAAGCCCCTTCAATGGCTACTGGCAATTGGAATCATAATTTCTAATGTTCATTGCTGCTCATCATGATTGTATTGAGGGAAAAATAGGCTAGCTTAGGTCCTAATTTCAGTTCAAAACTACAATTAAATCGATGAAATGGGTTTTTGAAATTGAAATGGGGAAAACGAAACAAAATGAGCCTAATTCTGAAATGCAAATTTTAAGAAATGAGATCTGATAGAGGCGATATATCTCGCCGAAGTTGTGTGTGTCTGTCATGTTCACCGGGGCAAATTGAAGGTTGAATGGGCTCTTCGTGTGCTCAAATCCCTATAATTCAATAGAGGAATGAACAAGGATTCTTTCCTTTCCGAATCCGCACCATTTGGACACGTTGGGAGCGATGTGGTAGCCTCGCATTGCGGCTCCTGCCGCGTGGTTGTCAGGGACGATCCATAGTCCCTAACTGATCTTATTCGTTGAATCATATCACTCATCCGGGGGAATTGATCTATCATGTGGTCGATGATAGATCAGGACCATTAGATTTTATTGAGGATTTGATCGGACGATCTATGTCACGCTGGACCAGTGTCCAATGTTTGAGCCTATGCACAAGATTTAAATAAAAATTTAAAAGGTATTTTTTAATATTTTAACCATATTAAATCCAAAAATTATGACACATGTACCCCTGACATATTTTAATGTTATAAATTCAAATATGTAATCAGATTAGAGGTTTGAGGTCAAAATACTTTTGTACTTTTTTGAGTATTTATTCAACATTAAAATATTCCAAACATTCATATTTGCTTAATTTCACTCCAAATTTTATGGGTAGTTTCCTAATGAAGTTTTGAGTCAACTTAAACCAAGATAAAATTTTAATTAAGCCTGATTTAGAAGGGAGGGTTGTTACACGTATTGCCCAACGATGGATCGAGCATCCATCTGGGTTTGTTACCAGAGGAGGTGGCATCCCAGGATGCCCAACAGCACATATATGCTGAGGAGGGGACACCCAGGCCCTCATGTTACTGGCTGGGCCCGATAGGTAGACGTCCTGTCGCTCGTTCAAGCCAAGGCCTAGGAGCCCAGGTGCCTGCGGTGGTTCAGACCCGCAAAGAGGTGACCCTAGGGCTTTGTTAGGGGGTTTTGGGTAGTTTACAAGCTTTGTGAAGTGTTATAGAGTTAATCCATGATATTGTGTGTAAAGAAACTCTTGAGAGCTGCAAGAGGAGGCATTGTTGGTCAAGAGAAAAAGATTTTGTGAAACACTAATTGTATTTTCTCTCTATACGGTGAAACTCTCCTCCTCCCTTTTTTGCGGACATAGTTGATTCTCACCGAACCAAATAAATCTTGTCTCTTGTGTTTGTGATTGTCTATGAATCGTTCTATTTTTCACTTCTACGATCAGATTTGGAGATTTATTGTACTTAAAAGATCGTTGTGTAGATCCCAACTTGAACAACATCAGGTAGCATCTGATGTACAGTGAAGGGTTAGACCAAGCAGCATCGATGTTTTGTCAACTTTTCAGAAATTTATCTGTGATTCTTTCATATCATTATTTCCACATAAGCTAAGTTCTGTTTCTTTGTCACGACTCCAATGTTTCTTTTATCATTGTTTGTGAGACATTTCCACCACCGCAAATTCTCTCATGAAATAATAATAATAATAAAGGAACATACTCTGATTTGCAAGGAAAAAAGAAAAACTTATCCGTTGTCAAAGCAGCTACAGCTGAAAGATGCTGAGGTGGTTCTGGAAGAAACTAAAAACCTTACTACTGAGCAGCGGGCTGTCATGTGGAGAACCCACTAGACTCCATATAATAATCCAAATCATTATTTTATATGCTTTTTCGTTCTTTCTTATACAGTATGAGCGCTGGTACCTTTATTTTAATCAGCTGATTGGAACGTTGATTAACTAGCAAAGCAATAGCGTGTCCTATAACGCAATTCTATGATCTAGCGTTGAGGGCTGATAAGCCGGTCCTCTCTGCCTTTATAGTGAACCATTTTTAGAAGCATCCTCTTTAAAAAAAACAGAGAGAGAGAGAGAGAGAGATTGGCTAAGCTTCTCCACTTGCTCTCAGCAGTTGGACTTTCTTAGGATTCTACGGCTGATATCAAAGATTCGCGCTTTGGAGGAATCCTCAAATTATGTGCATGAAAAGCAAATTTATATTTTCTCAAAAATAATCATCAAAATTGACAAATGCACCCAAGACATGAAGTGAACCCATTCTGCGGCATTGATTTTGCTCGTTGTATTCTCTCCTCGTCACATCGAAATATTGCTTCTCTTTTGTTCCCTTCTTTTACATGCATTTGACCATCGGTGTTTTGAAGAACAAAAATATCTAACTTGGCGCACTTATTTTAGGTACCTATGTTTCTCACGCTAGTCCACATTCCCTTTTAAGAATCTGAAATTTTCTAATTCTTTTGAAAGGTTGGAAAATAAATTACTCTTCTTGGTTGACACATAAAATGGAGAGATGGGGTTATATAGATGGTCAAAAGTGTTACGGTCCTCTCTATGAATCAAATCATAATATTCTCAAGTAAGACAAAAACCACAACACAAAATAAGATTTACGTGGTTCAGTGATCGCCACCTACGTCCATGGAGAGGAGATAAGATGATTTCACTATTTCAATGAGAGCTTACAACTTTTAGGATCACAATCCTTTACCTAAGAAATATATAAACAAGTTTCTAGCCTTCTTCTTCTTCTTCACGCTTCAAATCCCTATCCCTCTTTCAGATTTTAGGATGGGGGCTAAGAAAACTTCCAAGGCATAAACCCTTGCTTACTAGTTTTAGTTTTATAGGTACTCTAAAACTGGTCCTAAAACAATGTGCGTCTGAGTGCCCATGATTCTGTCTATGGAGCGACTGTGCGCCCAGGTTTCAATCTGTCGAGCGTCTGGTTACCTACCTCTCTAATACTCAGGCACCTGGACGCACCTGGGAGCCGACATCCCTGGCGAGGGCGACTGGGTGTGCCTGAGGATTGCTTCTTCAAATCAACAATTATCCACCTCATATCTCATGTGCGCCACATGAGAGCTAACTCAGTCAAGCTATCAAACATGAAAAAAGTATATCACAATTGATGTCAAACAAAGAATGAATATACTCACACCGATTGCATACATATCATCCTCCTAAAGAAATCAAGTCGCGTGCAATTCATCAAAATGAGAAGCCTTGATCAAAGCTTCTCCATGTTTGTCAAGATATTCCAGAAGGTTGTCGTATATGGAACTCTTCTTCAAATTCCCCATGTCGAAATCCTTTTTGCACAAGCTACTCTATGATCAGATCAAATTGCACTACAAGTGATAATAGAACATGGACAGTGAGATGTTTAATAATAGGAAAAAAGACTGCATTGTAGTCTATCCCTCTTCTTTGTGCAAGGCCTTTAGCAACAAATCTTTCCTTGTAACGCACATCTGCAACCCCTTGAGATCCTTTTCTTCTGGCACCCACCCATTTGCATCCAATAGCAGTTCTCCTTGGAAAAAGTTTCACCAAACTTCAGGTTGCAATTTTATGAAGGGGCTCAATCTCTTCATCCATCATCATCTTCCAGTGCTCACTCTTAGGGCTCTCCATAGCTTCTTTATAATGACATGGAATATTGGTTTCTAAAACTGCCAAAGGAAATCAAAGTCGTCCCGTTAGCCATACAAGATTTGAAACACTTGCCATTATGGTTTTACCAATAGCAATAGATTCCCACACTATAGTCTCTTTTATTCTCTGACCATCATCTGAGTTAGCCTGCTCAGTAAAAGGCTCTAATTAAGTAGGAGACTATAGAGCAAATGAAATTGTTTCAAACTCCACCGTCTATAATTTTCCAATGGCTTTTGTAAGATGCTCCACCTGCTCTGAGCTCCTAGGCCTCATAAGAAATTCTTCCTCAAATGCGCATCCCACGTTATCAAAATTTTCCTATACTTCATATCATTCAATTTAAAATCTTTAGCTCCTTATCTATTATAACAATCCTAGGTTATTATCATATCTAAAGTAAGCTTATCTAAATATTAAATTTATCATTATTATATTTTAAACATCATAATATCTAATCATATAAATTTGGATGATCAAAGATTATTTCTAGATTATTTTAATTAATTTAAATAGTCTAAAAATTAACGAAACAAAATTGACCTCAATTCTAAATGTGAGGGCATAATTGAGTTCCTCACATCAAAATAAGCTAGGGGTATAAGTTTCATAAATTTTTTATTTGTATTTTTAAGAAAATTAAAAAAAAATGTATTTTTATTTAATTTGAAATTATAGGATTTTGATAATCAATTCAATTTTCAAAATTTTTTAAATCCATTTTTTTGAAATCGCTGAAATCCTTTGGGTCAGGTCAAACACGAAAACCAGATCCAAAGGATCTTAGTCGTTTTGCGTTCCAGGCATTTGATTAGATAACTCTAATTAGGTCGCTCTGCTATCGCCTATTATGTTTAAATTGCATCGTCGGATCAGTCTATGGATCCAACGATCGTAGTTTAACCCGCGATCAACCGTTGTGATTCAGACGATTAGAGTCATTTTATCTTTTCTTATCTAGAATTAGATGGTGGATGAAGAACTGATTCCTATTCACCTTCGTCCCGAGCTCGCTCGTGCCCGATAGCCGCAAATCCCCGTACACCCGCCTATCAAACTTGTCCCCCACTACCGCCAGCTATCCTTAATGGTTTCCTATTGGGTAAAGATTATTCCACTAGGAAACCAACATTTGGCTCAGCCCGAGAACCACAGTCTGAGCTCACTTGGCCATCCATGGCTATTTTAAACCCTCTGAACTTCTTTCTGTTTAGATCCTAACGGCTAAATTGGCCTTCAAATTTACATGTGATGTATGCTAAGATGTTTAATAATATCCTAGGATTAAAAACAAATTGATTCGAGTCGAATTGATCGACTTTAAGGATGGTAATCGCCGGGAATGGTCAAGGACTGACAATGCGTACTCGTCATAATTCCTAGTGATCGAAGGCTTGGGTCAGCATCGGAATGCGCTCAAATGGAACTGAGGGCTGAGCAATAATTACCAATCCCTGGTTGGGCTCGAGCTAGCTCAGTCAATCATCGATACGATTGGGCTCCCAGCGATCCGGGATGGCCCAGCCGTCGAGGATAGGTCCTTTCAAACTGCCTAAGGTCAACGATGGTATATGCACCAAATGCCCAATTTGGCATGGCCTGTGTTTAGCTAATTGACCTCACACAGTAAACCTTAGCGGCCGAGCTTTGACGGAGTAAGGTACTGGTGATCAGAGCCACCAGCCATGGTGATAATGGTGCCAATCGATGCTTGTTGTTGCACTAATCATTTAGGTAGGTCACCTATCAACTGAGATGGTCAGAGTCGCCTAGAATTGGTGACAGAAGTCTACCCCAAGTCAGGGTCTCAGCAGGGACAAAGCAAAGTCACGGGTCGGGCCGACCCGTGATCTGCGCGGTCTTTAAACGAAATATTTTTGGAATATTCGGAAACCCATCGGGTTCTGTCAACCCTTAAATATAAAACAAAATATGAAATTCAGTGGGTAATTTTGATCAAAAAAATAAAAGAAAATATAAGAAACTTAAATTTATAATAAAATTTTAAATTATGTGGGTAATTTTACTTATTTCCCCTTCATTATGCCAAATCTTGATTGGTCAATATTATGACCTATGGTTGTCTAAATTCTGTGTTTAAGATGTGGATTTACTTCTTAGATAGCAAGCTTGCCATAGGATCATAGAAAACCAAATTTTAAACCCTACTTCTTAAGGTTAATTTTTGGATCCTTAATTAATATTATTTTAATTAGAAAATGTTGTCATGCTTAGAAACTTGATTTGAGAACCCCTGGTTTCTTAGTGACCTTTAACCCATTAATTATAGTAATTATATAGCTTATTGAGTCTAATTAAACCCAATGGAAATTCCCTTTGATGAAAACCTAGATAATGTCTGAGTTTAAGTAGCTTTGACCTTAGGAGTTTAGAATCGTAAGTTATGGAAGGTGCTTAAATCCTATGGATAGATTTTAATCTCTTAACCTTGTTCTTGATAGGTTATATCAAGTTCAATTAAATTATAATTAAAATGCAATATTTGGATGTACAATTTGATAATTGAAACTCAGTAGGCAGTCTTGTCTGATTTGAGTTGGAACAATGATTAGTGCTAACATGTTTCAATCAAAGGATTATGAAATTGGGATTATATTGGATACTACAATATTAGAGATCCTTAGCTTGTACCTTATCAAAATAGTTAGAAAGGATAAATTGGACAACAATGGATATCACATGTATTTTGTATTTGGAGTGCTTACATATTCCTTAGTTCTTACTACCTTTACATTTGAGCCAGATTCCTTGGACATATCATATAATATAAATTTAATGTATGAAAACAAAAACTTAGAAAAACTAATAAAATATTTAGCATTAGGTTCATATCATGACAAGTGATTGTGTATATACATTATGGCTAATGGGTAGGCTAAAGGAAGGTTAAGGATACTAACACGTACTCATTAGAGGGAGTTATTCTTAGTGCATGCGAAAATGATACCATATGGGATACCATGGTAATTACCAAGCCATAGACGTAATAATATAAGCACAAAAGAGTAAAAACAATAGCACAAGAATTACAACATAAACCACACAAGCATCCAAACATAAGAAATTGTACATGAAAAACTCAATACTAGAAAAACCATAGAGTCGCACCACACAAAAAATCCACTATGAGCAAGATGATTACAGAATTACAGAGAGCTTCACCTTCACATGAACAAGAAGGATCTACCGCTTACAAAGCCTCCCGATCAACTACTTCTCCTCCAAAAATCTTTAACTCCCAATTTAAGTTAAAGGGGACCAACAGCAACCGCAACGCCAAATTTGGGTTGATCTCACTTTAGGAAACATCTGCATATGTTTTCTTATATACCTAGGCTTCACATAGACTCCAAATGACCCAAAATGCTTTTGTTACCATCTAAATTCATAATTTGGCTTCAACGAGCACCACCCTGGAGCCCTAGTTTTGAGTCACGGGGCTCCACAGCACGTCGAAGCACCCCAGTATCGAACCATGGGGTGCCACAGTAAGCCTGAGCACCCCAAAGGGTTCCATGGCATGCCATGTCTCCTGGCCCTCAACTACAGAGACTATAAGATTCGTTGGGGCATGATAGAGTGCCTATATTTTTCTCGACTTGTTCCGGAATACCTCAGGACCTCTTAGAAACCCACTAGAAGTTCATTGGCACCTACATGATGATTTAAATGGTCTCCAGATCCCAACAATTGTGTCTAGTTCTGGAACCCACAATTAGTTTTTCGGATGTGCTTGACTCCTCAGATGCTTGTGTATGTGCCCACATAAATAAACTAACCAAAATAAACTTTGCATATGTATTGTTCTCTTTTTTTAGTTCAGCTCATTTAAGTACACTATGAATCTAGCTATGAGTAGCTAGATGATTTGTAGTTTAGTTATAATTACAGTGGCTTCATTTTCAAAACTAATTTGATTGTTTTACTTTCTGTATTTTCTTGCTCTTACTGCCTTACTCATTTATGCAGTTGCTTCAGTACCTACTAATAGTAGTATGCTAGTCTTGATTTCCATTTTGACATGTTTTATGCATATATCAATGCTCATTTATAGTATAGTCTATTCATCATGTATATCATTGATCAAACTCTTGTTAGACATTTATTTCAATTACATTTTAGTATATAGTTTACCTATATGCACTATTACGCTTAATCTTGTTTGTAGCTACTGGATTTGAAGTATGTGCCTTTAGTTACCTCTTGTTATTTAAACTATAAATTAATAGATTTATATTTTTTACCACTTCCTTTTTGTATTGCTATATTGCACCTATAATTATATGCTAAGATTAATGAGATGTCCTAAAATATATAGAAATCATTAAATCAGCCTAAGATATACTTAGACAATTATCTAACATAATATTTTCATTTTTGGATGTGGCTCTGGCATATCAGATTTGGATTTCTTGTTGAGCCATCTTTAAGTGAGGAGCAAGAGCTTGAGGATGATCATGCAGTTGTTGCTTAGCTTTGGAGAGAGAGTGTTATTCCTTTGACTACTTTTATTTAATTTTGGTTTGTAATAATTCTTGATGTGTTATTTTTTTACTATTTTGAGTGCATTTTTATATCCCTTTCTATTGCATGTATGTAATGAATGGATAGATTTACTTTTTCTTCTGCATCTCTGCTTATTTATGATTACTCATATACTTAGTATATGGGATTAGTATTTCTTCTTGGGTGTTTAGCCCTATATTTATTAATAGATTAGGAAGAAACCTAAATTAGCAATAAATAAGAGTTATCACAGTTAGCACTCTAGGTTATCTTATAGCTGATATCTCAGGTTGCATCATCTATACTCAATAAATTTGTCCTTTTTGGCTTTTAAATCAAGCTTATTATTCTTCATAATATAGTAAGCAGGACATCATAAGAACTTTAAATCTTGACCATACCTCTATAGGAGTCTTTCCAATAGCTACAAAAGGAAAGTAGTTGATATTGTGATAGGCATAGTCAAGTGCCTCTACCCAAAAAACTTTCTCCATCCCACCATTCGATAACATAAACCATACTTTTTCCACCAAAGTCTAATTCATCTGATCTGCCACTCTATTCTATTGTGGCATCTCTATCACTATGAAGTGGTGCTCAATCTCAACTTTGAACTTATGTGAAGAATACTAGCTGCCCTTATCTGATTTGAATTTCTTCACCTTTATGCCAGTCTAATTTTCCACCTATTTCTTCCACATCATGAACTTTTTCAGCAATTTTCCATTGCACTTCATGGTGTACACCCATACAAATCTCGAATATTTATCAACAAAAGAGACAAAATATCAAAATATCATTGTGGATGGCAATATCATTGCACCATCTTCGTCAGACCCCAAACCTTTATGTCCACATAATCAAGTATCCCTTTGGTATTGTGGATGGCAGTATCAAAGGATACATGTGTTTTCTTACCTAACACATAATACTCTCACAATTTGAGCTTGCAAGAATTAGCTCATCCAATCAAACCTTGCTTCTTCAAGGTACTAAGAGATGGTTCCTCAGCATGTGCTAGCCTCATATTCCACAAAGTAGCTGTTTGTTCATCAACAGTAAAGACTCCACATTCTACTATACATCCTTGGAGAAAATATAGATTATGTTGTCAAACTCCTCTCATGTACATCATAGCTCTCATACTGATTTTTAGAACTCCTGCCTCAATAACAACTTTAAAACCCTCAGCTTCAAGGGATCTAATTGACATAAGTTCTTACAAATATCAAGAACATGCACACATCTTTCAATTCTCTAACAATGTCATCATGCAAGCACACAAAAACACTCCCTACCCTAATAGTATGACAGGCATGATTATTACCCATTGTCACAACACCACTCTCCAACACTTTGTAAAAATAAAAAAAAAATCTTCGTGAACAAATATGATAGGTTGAACTTGTTCCCATAATCCAACATGAGTTTTTCTTGTATAAGCATTGAGACACCACCATCAAAGAAACATCAAAGTCATTAATATTAGAGTTCACATGTGCAACATTTGCTACTATGTTTGATTAATCATTTCCCTTATTCTTCAATTTTGGAAATTATTTCTTTTAATGGGTTTCTCTCTAAAGAAAAGGCACACTAATTGTGTCTAAGGTTTTGACCCTTGGACTTGTCTTTCTTATGACTACCACCACCATTCTTCTTATGAGATCTTTCGTATTAGAGGATAGGTGCTTCAGACATCTCTAATTTCAAAAACTCCTTGTCTCTTCCTCGAAGTTTAGTATTCAACAATGTCATCATACTTCATCATACCTTTAGGACACTTTCCCATGAATGAGCGTCATGGTAAAGCTTTCATACTCATATGGGAGCGAATTCAAAAGAAAAAGTGCCTTGTCTTCATTTTTCACCTTTTCATTCAAATTAAAAATATCTTCCATTAACTTAGTGAACTCATTTATATGTTCATCAATGGAGATTCACCATTGAATCTAAAACTTATTCAAATTCCACTTCATGTGAAAATGATTCTCCATGCTCTTTGTTAGATATTTTCTCTCAAGGAATTTCTACAACTTTCATGCTGAAGTTTCCATCATCACTGCACACTTGATGTATTGGGTCAAATAATTTTGGATCAAGCTACATGTACTATGATTCATCTTGATCCAATATCTTTTTCAACATCTCATCTGGTTTTTCATCGCCATCCGTAACATCCTCCAGGTTCAACCCATAAAGTGCATCTATGACTTTTCATCTCTACACCCCAAATTTTTTCTTGCCATCAAACTTGACAACATCGATACATGCCGGATGTGTCACAATTTGGTAAGAAGATTGTTCAACCACTGCCAACAATGAAGAACTGGAAGTTTTTCCTCCAACTCTCTCTTCCATGACTTCTTGCATGTCACCAAATGCCCCATGAATAACAAAAAAATAATTTTGAATCACATATCTCTAACCTCTCTCTGATAGCACTTGTTAGGATCTTTTCTATAAATCAAACAAAAATATTCTCAAGTAAATAACCACAATATAAACATGTAAGAACAGAAACCATAGCAAAAAATAAGATTTACATAGTTCGGTGAACACCACCTACATCCACTGGAAGGGGAGAAGAAAAACTTACTATTTCAAAGAGAGCTTACAACTTTTATGATCACAATCCTTTATCTAGGAAACATACAAAAAATATTCTATCTTTCTTTTTCTTCTTCATGCTTCAAATCCCTAACCCCCATTCAGATTTTAGATGAGAGCTAAGAAAACTTCCAAGGCATAAGCCTTAGCCTACTATTTTCGATTTTATAGGTTCGCCAAAACAAATCTTGAAAACAATGAGAGTTTGGGCATGCTTGCGCACTCATGTTTCTGTCCCACTTGGGCACACCTAGGCACCCATGTTTCTGTCTTGCATAGGCATGCCTAGGCACTCAAGTTTTTGCATGTCGTCGCCTGGGCACCTGCCTCTCTGAAACTCAGGTACCTGGGCATGCCAAAGCGTCCTCCTCTTCAAATCAACATAAAGGGCCTTTTTTTGTTGGAAGATTGTAATTGCTAAATCTATTTTCTGGAACTTTTGGATGTGCTGTGTCAAAACTATTTACTATGAAAAATCAACTTTTGTTTAATAAACTTCTTGCTTGATGAATCTTTTGGAAGATTCATTAGACCTTTTTTCTTGATGAACAAGGACTACACACAATATAATGGATGGTTTTGAAATTTCATCACATAATACTTTAGAATTTTCATGGAATCTATCAATTCTTGAGAGAACACTACTAATTTCAAAGTTATTATTATGATAGCTATTTATAAGTAGGCTCATTAAGATTCTTTATTAGCTTTGAGAGTGAGGAGTTAAACATCACAAGTGTGTATTCTTGAACTTCAATTTTCATGCCAATAAATCTAGTATATTTTCTCTAGATTTCTTAGAAATATTCTTGAATTTTATTTAATTTTAGTATTTCACTTCTAAATTTTTTAATAAATTTAAATCACAATTAAAAAATCCATTTTCTTATTAAGATAAGCTCTCTTAATTTTTATATAATAATAAATATTTAGTAAATATATTATTTCTAATAATATGCTGCTTTTATTATTATCATTATTATTATTATTAGTTATTATTAATTATATTATTATTATTTAATATATAAAAATATAATACAAACTAACTATTTATGTTCATATAAAAATATCCCTAGTGAAACCACCAACACTCCCTTGGCTATCTTTCAAGAGTTCTTTATCAAATTGTTCACAAACCAAGCTTGTATTAACTAACATATAGAGATCATGTTCCCCTTCAAGCTCAAAATATGTAAATCATCCTTCAGCTATCAAATCACACTTGTTCACATCTTCTCTTCCGTGAATGTTGGATGGAGTATCATCCCCCATATCGTGCACCATAGCTCATGTTATGTAATTTATGAATGTCACTTCACCGCTTCATCAAGAAACATGTGGCACAATGCTCATAAATCCACCACCCAAGATGTCGCCTTTTCTAGGGACATGATTAGCGTATATATGAGATCTACTACTCTTATGCTCACTTTGATGCCTCACTCCTAGTTTGCACATCTAGATTTTAGTTGCTACTCCCAATTGTGCCTAAGATGTTATAAATTTCAACATTTGGCTTAGTTCAACGATTTCTTATTTCTTGAGCTACTTTGGCTTGACTTTGAGTTTTGTTTCCAACTCTTTCTCCTATTTTTAACATTTAAGATTTTAAATGTAGATGCCCCATTACCAAATCTACTCCTCACCTCTTTATTCAGGATTAACTTGATTACATCACCAAACTCCAATGATCTTGCTCTTATTGAGTTGCTTATTGCCATTTTAAAGTCATTTCAATTTCTTAATAATGAACACTAGAATATTAGTGCTACTTGAACTCTATTGTGAAACTTGATATTCATCAAGTTCAATTGGCTTGTAATGGTGTTGAAGCAATTTACATGCTCTGTTAGTAAGTTGTAGTATGCCATTTTCATGTTATATGACCACTGTATTAGGAATAATTTGTTCGATGTCAAGGGAATTTTGTACATCCTCATCAAGGCATCCATCAGCTCCTTAATGGCTTTATCATTCATAATATTGAGTGTCACAAATGAAGTGAAGGATAGTCAAATCAAACATATAGCTATTATGTTCAAGATTTTCTAATTTTAACCATTTGTTCCTATGGTTTCTTTCTAATGCTTTCCAACATAACATATAAATTTTTTTGGTACTACAAATCTTTCATTTGCATTTTCTATAACAAAAGGTTCCTTGCATTTAACTTCTTCATGTTGTTCCTAATTTCAACCCCAATTCTCTCTCTTGAACAAAGCTCAATCTCTCTAATATCAATTTTTTATAAATTTGAATCGCACTTAAGTCCATTTCATCAAGCATAGATGAGGATATTATCACCAAAGCACCAAGGATTTCTGAGCTTTATTATCTTAGTACACAAGTAAGATAAGCAACAAAAAATGAGAATATAGAGCTTACATAGAGCATGCATATATTTACGTGAAAACCTCAAGAATAGATAATAACTATGGGAGCACAGCAATAAGATTCTCATACTTAAAATATAAAGAAAATATAATTGAGATCTCATTTGCTTCAAGATCTCTTAGCTTTTACCACCACATTCATGTAATAACCCATGGTTGTTACCCATTATTTTATAATCTAATTAGCATAAACATCTCTCCATTAGTCTCAAAATATTATTAGGACCAAACTCTTGAATTTTGAGCCATTTTGGAAGTGTTTGAATTTAATGAATATTTTAATTAATTTAAATAAATAGAAAAATAAGAAAATTAAATTGACCTCCAATCAAAAATTAGCTATGGGTGAATTTTTAAGAATTTTCTAGAATCATTTAATTAAAAAATATTTGATTAATTTAAATCATACTTTTTATTAATTAATAATTGATTTAATAGTATTAAATAAAATCATTTAGATTTAATTAAATGAACGGCTGGTGATCTGCCATTCTTGCCCTCACACGGACAACTAGATTGGATGATCAGAGCCATCCTGCCTAAATCTAAAACCCAATCTCATTGACCAGATAAGATTTGTGGTAGATTTGATCTCAGTCGCTGGATCATGGCCCATATTCAATAACTAAGGCAGTGCTCGTGATCAATCATATCTAAAGATCTGATCCATGCTGTTCGATCTTGCAAATCGTTAGGATACATCAAAGAATTGGGCTCTATCATTTTCCCCTGGCTAACCTCTCTCACATGACTGTGGACAACTGTGCAAATAGTTGTTCGATAGATCTATTAGGATTCTTGCAACCTCTACATTTCCCAGTGAGATAAGAGCTAAGGTACTCCATTCTCCCTTCCAATTCTTTTTGTATTCTCTTTGGTGATTGCTTTCAAGGTTATTTCACAAGCTTATGATACAATTTCCTTAATCAATTGAGCTTAAGCGAGCCTAATTTCCACTCAATTTTTCTCGATCATGTATAGTGCTTAGGTTGAGCAGTTTCCCGACGTACCATTAGTTCCCAAACCAAGGCCTGGGATTTGTTAGGTCATCCTTGAGCTAGTGGACATGTGAGGACCTTACCTGATTTGTGGGTTGTCCTATGGAGAGAGAATTCTTCCTCCACAGTAAACCCTAGCGGGGGACATTGGTGGAGTAGCCGCAAGTTGATCGAGGCATCATCAAATGGGGGTTTTCATACCCACATATAGGGCAACTTACGGGGAGTGTTATGACACTTCACAGACACAATGAGATGATCTTAATAGGGAGAATTTATGGGTTGAATATCAATCCCTAAATTCCCCCCTCCCCCCATTGGATAGGAAGCACAGTGCCACAGTTCAGCTATGAACCACATGACACTATACAGTCCAGAATTGGTTCAATCAGTCCGCAAACTCAAACCACATGTTTAGTTGGAGAATATTTGGTAGAATATTCCAAACTTAATTGAAATTAATTAACTTAATTTGATTTAATGCAATTTAAATTATTTTAATAATTTTTAAATTATTTATACAATCATAATGAAATTATATATGAAAATGATCAGAAAAATATGTTGAATTTAAATATGACATCTAATTTTAACTTTGACATCTAATTTTGTTAATGACCTTCCTAATTAAGTCTAATTTATTCTATAGTGCTTCAAAATGACCATAATATATATATTATTTGTAATCATTAGACCATAAAGATTGTAAATTTACTTATTTTATATTAATTGGACATCTAAATCAAAATATCATTTTTAGGACTTAAAATATTATTATTTTAATCCAAATTTAGGTATTTGCCTAATTGAATTGCTATAATCCCCTATTAATTTTAGAATGAACTTTATTATGTAATGATTGAAAAATAGAATATCAAGTAGTTAGGGAAATACCAAGGTCTTGGATTGGAGTAGAACCACCTTTAATGAGCTAAGTGTAGGACCTATCCTATGGTAGCTAATGATATATCAGTAGAATTGGTGGATATTCTTGTGGATAGAAGCAGAATAACTATTGTAGTAAAGATTGACATTAAATTGTAAGTATAAGATTTAGTGCCTACTATGGTATAAATTAATGGAACTAAGGCTAAATCTACGTATAATTGGAATTATGACATGGAATCTTAATAGAAATATATGTAGATGGATATCTAAACTAGCAACCTAACAAGGAAGACCTATATGAACTTAATATAAAACTTATCATTCCTTAAATCCTAGAGAGTTGATTTAGTAGCAAAACAGAGTTATTAAGCTAAGAAGATAGATTAAGTTCAGGTAGTGAGATTTAGTGGAGATGTTAGATATAAACCAAGTACAGAAGACATTAAGCTTATTAGTAATTCAAAATGATTAGAGGGCAATATAAGTTAGGACCTTGAGTAGATGAACCATAGAAACTCTTTAAGTTGAAAAGAGAGTTAGAAGGTCTTTTAGGCTATTTAGGTTAAGATCCATCATCTATTAAAGGATAAAAGCCAAACTTAATGACTTAGAGGATTTGAGTTTTTAGATTTATGATAGGCTTTTAGAAGAACTCTTATATATATATATATATATATATATATATATATATATATATATATATATATATATATATATATATATATATATATATGTATGTGTTTGTGTGTGTATGTGTATGTGTGTATTTTTAAACTTCAATTGATTAAGATAATTAGTTAATTTCTAAGCTAATTTGGGGGCTTGATTAGCTTCAATCATTAAGGTAGATAACTAACTTAAATAATAGTGGATATCTTATAATTTAAAATTAACTTTGATAACCTTGAATGTTGCAAATATTGAGACTAAATCCTTAAATATTTTTTCAAACATTGTGCATAAATAAAACATAAAATAATATACATTAGGGGTTTCACTCTAAGTAGATCAATATGTATAGGCATTGTTAAGCCAGAGCAGGCTATGGAGAGATCAGGAGACCACACATATCCTAGATGGAGTGTGTGTGTGTGTGTGTGTGTGTTATATAAGAACCTCCATTACATATAGTTAGGCAAATGTGCCTAACTCCTTGCTTTATTCTGTAACATGCTCACTAAATATATTAAAGCATGATAATTAAAACTAACATTTGCATTTTAACACAATCTTATTGATTGTGTATGTCCTTGCTTTTACTTCAATATTTTACTTCCTAGTTTTATTTACATCTTTTCTCAGTGTATTCTTTATACAGTTTACATTTATATTTTCTTGCACTGCTTTTGTATTTAATTTGCATATATCTTGTTGAACATGTACTTTTTATATCCATTTTCATGTGCACAATAATATACACATATATTTGTAGTTGTTTCACCAATTAACATGTTTTATCCAAATTTTGAGCAGTTATAATCAATATATTTATTTACTTCCTTTGCCTGCTATTTTCCAGTCATTTCTCTACTTTTAGTACTAATGCAGAGCACCCATGTGCTCATCATTAATGAACCAAATCATAAATTAAGCTTAATGGTTCTATGATTATATATTGTATTTTCCATTTTTTAGTTATATGGGCTTATTCATGGAATCCATTTTAATGGGCCTTTAGAGTAGCCCATTTACCATGCTTTTGTCATGAGTGTGATTTGGGTAAAAGAACACTTTAGTCTTTTATAAGAGAGTTGATTTAAGGTTTTTTTGGTATTTTATTTGAAACGACACTTTAATTCTTCATGAGTGAGTTGGTTGATGATTTTATTTGTTATTTGTAGAAATAGATACTTTGACCATTCATGAAAGGGTATGTTTATGGCTTTGGTAGTCATTTGACATGTATTGTATGGTTATAAATATGCTAATATCTTATGTATCATGGCATTAAAGATTAAATGAAAATATATTTCTCCACTTATTGTGTTCATTAGTACTTTATTCTTAAGAGAAGTAAATCTTGAGTGTGAGTAGTGCTAGCCTTAGAGAAGAACATCTAAGAAAGAAATAAGATCCTATGATGAAGAACTGTTTGTAGAGGTCGACTTAAAATTATCCTTGCTTTGCCACCGGTTTCCTTAACTTTGACACACGTTTTATCTATATACTCTTATATGGTAAGGAATTATGTGTGTTAGCATACTATGGCTCAATTTATCTCAATCTCATTTTTCTTAATTTCACATTTGCATGCAAAATCTGCCTTATTTTATTGATACTTTATCATGAGTAATCTATTATTTTTATTCGTGTAAAATCATCATACACTCTGCATACATATTCATTTTTGTCTTACATCATATTGGTATAAAAGAAACTATCTACAAATCCAATACTATATTTTCATTACAGTATTATAGTTAAATATCATACTAAAACATTCTAAAAAAAACTTTTGTAATCCAATTAATAGCGAAATCATTATATACAACAAAGCATAAATTTCATTAATGTCACTTTCGGGTTTGATTTATACCTATCGTATTTTGATTATAACTTAGTCAATTTTTATTCAAATTTTATATTTGAGCACTTGAGTTTTAGTAGAACGTCAAGCTCTACAACTTTGTACAAAATTATTTTACTTGATTAGATTATATAGACATCAAAAACCCCACAAAACTGAGAGATTCTAAATAAAAAAAATCATTATGTCGACTCGTAGTGGACATCGATACCAAGGCTAAACTTTCAAACAAAGAACCGATGACTTCCTCCAGCTCTTACTTGAGTAAATGAAAATCTCACTCTATCAATGCATGAATTCCAAATTAGAATTGAAGCACAAGAGTTGAAAGCCAATGAAACATCACCAATTCACTTGCACCAAATGAAAAAATAACCATCTACCTAGCCAAGAAGGTCATCCCAATGATTATATACCATCCCATATCCTACACAATCACCAACAAGACCATAATGCAATCACCTTGTATGTAACATTGATGATTAGCAAGATCTAGATAGTATACATCCCCAAAACTATCGTAGGATAGAGCAAAATTTTTGGAGACATAATGGCTACGCACAAAGGTATCATTGAGATCATTTTCCTCCTCGCGCATATAATCCCTTACACAATATGAGTCAAGTATTATTGCATCACGAACAAACAAACATGACTTAAATGATGATATTGTTCATAGGGTAAAGATAGACCTGCCAACTTTTGATGGATGTCTTAACGCAAAAGTTTTTTCTAGATTGACTTATTGATATGGATCAATATTTTGATTGGATGCAAATGTCCCATGAGAGACAAGTACATTTTTCTTGTATGAAGTTGATAGGCCATGCTAAAACATATTGCATTAATCTTGAGGAAAAGAATCAACAAGCTGGGTAGCCACATATTTCTTCTTGGGATGAGAAGAAAGAAAACTTAAAACAAAAATATGTGCCCTTAACCTTTCATCATTAGCTCATGGATGAGATGACAACACTTAGGGAAGGCGCTATGAGTGTTTCTGATTATATGACTCATTTGATGAATTCATGACCCATTGTGACATTATCGAAAATCATCGAACAATAATTTCTCAAGTTCGATCTAGTTTAAGAGTATATATTTGACAAGAATTTTTAGCTCGAGAATTTTACACTCTCGAGGACACATTTCGACTTGCTACTCAATTTGAGAAATACCTCAAGTCTCACACCCACAAAAAATATACAACCTCATTAGGAATTAATTATCAACATCACTCTATTGCCCCAATTCCCTAATCTTCCAGGTCATCTAATGATCATAAAGGAAAGACACCCATTGTGTCAAATTTTAATGCTTCAAGCATAACTTGTTTCACATGTGGCAAAAACAGGCATTTTGCAAGTACTTGTCCCCATCAAAATCTACTTATATATTTTGAAACTACTAAACATAATAATGATTGTATGATGATCTAATTGCAGTTGACCCTTGTGAAGAAGCTAGTGATGCGGATGAAGTATTAAGTGATCCACACATTGCTATTATGCAATGTATATTAACAACCCCTCAAAAAGAATCATTGGAAACCTACATCAATTTTTTATACATATTTTAAAAGTAGTGACAAATATTGTAAGATTATCATTTATTGTGTAAGCTATATGAACTTTATTGCTACAATAGCCTTAATTAGGTTGAGGCTCACACCTGAGCCTCATCCACAACCCTATAAGGTTGCATGGGTCAACAAAACTTTCATCTCTATATCTCATCATTGTCTTGTCCCAATACAATTAGGAGCATATTTTGATAAGATATGGTGCAATGTTCTTCATATGAATGTTTCCCACGTACTTTTTAGAAGACCTTGGCTTTATGATATGCATTTCATCCATGATGGACATGAAAATACTTACTCATTTATGTTTAAGGGAAAAAAAGTTGTATTAAATCCTACTAAGCCTAAAGAAACCAGCTCACACCAACCTAAAGATTCATCTGCTCTTGTAGAAAAGGTATCCTTGCACATCGTTAATAAGCAATATTTTAAGAGAGAAGCTCATGGAAATATTGTGTTTTCCCTATTTGTAACAAAAACTCCTCAAACAATCCTGTGCTAAAACCTTACCTCTTGAGATAAGTGATCTTCTCTCTAAATTCATTGGTATTTTCCCTGATGAACTTCCAAATGAACTTCCCCCACTAAGAAGCATTTAACATGTTATTGATTTGGTTCTCGGATCTTCACTTCCTAATCTTATTCACTATCAAATGAACCTAAATGAACATGTTGAACTCAAACGATAAGTTGATGAGTTATTATCTAAGGGTTTTATTCAAGAAAGTTTATCACCTTGTGCAATGTCTGCTCTCCTTACCCCCAAAAAAGTGGTACATGGGGTATGTGTACAGATAGCTTTTCCATTAATAAAATTACTATTAAATATCATTTTCCCATCTCACAGCTTGATGATATGCTAGATATGATATTTGGCGCACCAATTTTCTCTTAGATTGATCTAAGGAGTAGATTTCACCAGATTTGCATGAAAGAATGAGATGAATGGAAGACAACCTTTAAGACAAAATACGAGTTATATGAGTGGTTGATAATGCCTTTGGGCTTGACCAATGCCACTAGTACCTTTATGCAAGTAATGAATCACATCTTACGTCCCTTTATTGGAAAACTTTTAGTGGTTTATTTTGATGATATTTTAAATTTTAGTCTGATTAAGAGTTCTCATATAACATATTTATAGCAAATTTTTGTGGTTCTTAAATAAGAAAAACAATATATTCATTTTAAGAAGTGTTCCTTTATGAAATTATCAGTAATTTTCATAGGATTCATTGTATCTTGTGATGGTAGTTCTGCTGATACTGAGAAAATCAATACAATTCCAAGTTGGCCAACATCATCAAATTTACATGATGTTTGCAGGCTTTATGGGTTAGCCACATTTTATGAAGGCTTATATATGGGTTTAGTATAGTGATTTCTCCAATCACCCAATGTTTAAAAGTTAGAGTTTCAATGGACAAAGGTAGCCTCTAATGCTTTTATATAAGAAAAAATCTCTTAACTATCCCACTAATATTAAAATTGACTAATTTTAACAAAGTTTTGAAGTATCTTGATATGCCTCTGGTGTTGGTATAGGAGGTGTTCTTAAGCAAGAGAGACACCCAATTGCTTTCTTTTGTGAAAAGCTAAATGATGCTTGACAATGTTACTCTAGTTATGATCATGATTTCTATGTAGCAGTCCAAGCCCTTTGATATTGGAGACACTACCTTCTTTCTCGATATTTTTTATAATATTCTGACCATAAAGCATTAAAGTATCTCTACACTAAAAAAAAGCTCAGCTCTCGTCCTATAAAATGGGTTCAATTGCTTCAAGAGTACACCTTTATTCTTAAACTTAAGTCTGGTACTGAAATTAAAGTTGCTAATGCTTTAAGTAAAATTTGTACTATTTTACATAGTATGAGCATCAAAATTGCTGTATTTGATAAAATAAAAAATGAGTACAAAATTTGTAAATATTTTTGTTAACCATATGAATCTCAAAATATTGATACCTCCACTATTGACTCTAATTATCAACTTTGAGATGGTTATCTTTTTCGAGGAACCCATCTTTATGTTCCTGATTCTTCACTTTGAGATTTTCTAATTGAATAAATGCATTCAAGAGGCATTTCTAGTCATTTAGGTCAAGATAAAACTATATCCATGATGGAAGATCGATTCTTTTGGCCAAGTATCAAGAGAGATGCTGCCTGTGTTGTTTCCCATTATCGCAATGGTGAATTAGCAAAAAGTGGAAAATATGGTCATGGATTATATACACCTCTTCCAATCCCTCACAAGCCATGGGAAGACCTTAGTATGAACTTTATACTCAGATTACCTCGCACCATCCAACTTTTTGACTTGATTCTTGTTGTTGTTGATCGATTTTAAAAAATGGCACATTTTATTCCATGTTATAAGACATTTGTTGCTTTTCCTAGTTACTTTAATTTTCTTTTATGAACTAGTTCATTTATATGGATTACCCAAAATAATAGTCTCTGATCGTGATGTTAGGTTTATGAGTTAGTTTTGGAAAATATTATGGAAGAAGCTCAGAACAAAACTCTTATTTTCTACTACTTAGCACCATGAAATTGATGGAGAAATGGAGGTAATAAATAAATGCTTAGGAGACCTTCTTAGATGCTTAGAGATAGTTCATACAACTAGTTGGGATATTGTTCTACCCACAGCTAATTTTTCTTATAATAGTTCTAAAAATTGAACAACCGAAAGGAGTCCTTTTCAAATTATTATAGGGTATGGCCAAGAAAGTCAATAAATCTTATTGACCTTTCCATTTCATATAGATCTAGTGCATATACATCTTCATTCACACAAAACATCCATGATTTACACCAAGAAATTCAACAAAAACTTACTTTAAGTTATGGAAAATATAAAGCTGATGCTGATGCACATTGGCGATTTGTGAAATTTAATGAAAGAGATTTTGTTATGGTTAAAGTTAGGCCAGAGAGGCTCCCATCAGGAATGTTAAAAAATTTAGCACTCAAGAATTTTAGACCTTATAAAATTATAAAGAAGATAAATGATAATACATATGAGATCAATCTTCCTATAAATATTGGCATTTCACCTGTATCTAATGTATATGATTTAATGTTGCACTGTGGGCATGCCCCAGATATTATTATTCCCTTTGCAAATAACACTAACATGCATGTTGACACTTACTCGGGAGCTCCCTTGCCATCTCATCGATTAAGATCTCATCATCCTGACCAGATTTTAGATGACCAGATCATTAGCACATTAGATAGAGGAGTTCAAAGTTTCTTATTCGTTGGAATGTACTATTTCCACTTAAAAATTATTGGCTTACATCTGAAGAGGTAGATTATAGTAGTCCACAACTACTATATTAGTACATTGATCATCATTCTCTATAGGGGAATCCTTCAAAGCTGAGGAGTGCTGATGCAGAGCACCCACGAAATCATCGTGGACACACCAAATTATAGATTAAGCTTAATGGTTCTATGATTATATTGTATTTTTTATTATTTAGTTACATGGGCTTATTCGTGGAATCTATTTTAATGGTCTTTAGAGTAGCCCATTTACCATGTTTTTGTCATGAGTGTTATTTGAGTGAAAGAATACTTTAGTCCTTCATGAGAGAGTTGGTTTAATGTTTTTTTGGTATTTTATGTGAAAGGACACTTTAGTGCTTCATGAGTGGGTTGGTTGATGGTTTTATTAGTCATTTATAGAAAAAGACACTTTGACCCTTTATAAAAGGGTAAGTTTATGGTTTTGGTGGTCATTTGACATGTATTGTATGGATATAAATAAGTCAATATCTTATGTATCATATTATTGAAGATTGAATAAAAATATATTTCTCCACTTATTGTGTTCATTAGTACTTTCATTCTTAAGAGAAGGAAATCTTAAGTGTGAGAAGCGCAAGCCTTAGAGAATGACATATAAGGAAGGAAGAAGATCTTGCGACGAATGACTATTTGCAGAGGTCAACTTCAAATTATCCCCGCTTCACCACCGTCGCCTTAAATTTGTCACATGTTAGATCGATCATAGCTCTTATTTATCTCTAAGCTTATATATTGTAAGGAAATATGCGTGCTAGCATAACTGTGGCTCAAAAATCATCTCAATCTCATTTTTTTTAATTCCGCATTTGAACGCAAAATCCGCCTAGTTTTATTGATACTTAATCATGAGTAATCTGTTATTTTTATTGGTGTAAAATTATCATACACTCCGCATACACATTAATTTTTGTTCTACATCTAGTACTTGTTCCTTTATATTGCATTGTGCACCGCTTAATAATTGTAAATATTAAATATGATATCCTCCAATTAAAATTTATTAGATACCCTAAAATGTACTTAAACCTTATAATTCTAACAACTTTTCTTTTATTGGTTTTGCCCCACCGTATTAAAAATCAAATAAAGTAGATCAGGAGCTTGGAGTGGAGCCGAACCAAAGGCAAGTCTTGATCCATTTAAGCAACATTGAAGACTCTAACTTTTATTTCAATATTTTTATGATGATGAGTGATATTACATTTATTTCCATTTGTATAACTTAACTAACTCTAGATGCTTTCTTTTTATTTTAATTTTAATGATGACTATTTCCTTTTATATATATTTGGATGGTCAGGATGATATATGTTCTTAAGTATTCATAAATATGCATTTACTTTTTGTCTCCTCATAGATTCTTAGCCAAAGGTAGTACTAAATAGTGGGTTATTTTCACTAATTTAGTATTAAGTACTACCATAACTCTCGATATTGGGCTAGAATGTTTAATCAAATATCAGGGTGTTGCACTCACAACTTCTCTTTTACCTTAGCAGCATTCAACCTTCAAAAATCCTCCCTCTAGCCACCAATATAAGCATAGCCACACACACCAAAACAATAAAAACACTAAGCATCTTTAAGAGATTTATAGCCCTCCTAACCATAGGACTCATGTAAGAAGACTATGTCCCTCATGAAATTATGTTCAATCACAATCTTTTAACACCACCATATATTTGTATAAGATGTGTACATGCCCTTATTATATGATATAATATTTTGTATTCACCTTCTAGCATGGTTCTTCACCTGATATTTCTAAATCACAAACTTCTTTAGTACTTTACCTTTGGGCTTCGTTATGTGCACCCAAAACTACTTTGAGTATTCATCAACAATTGATCAAATAATATTACCTTCATTAAACCTCATATATTTGTGTGCATTTAATTAAGTATTCCATTAGTTTTATGATTTATAGCATTTAAAGGATATGCATGACTTCTTATCAAAAACACAGTGCTAACAAAGCTTGGACTTGCTGATGGATCTATTGCATGTGATTGGCTTAGGGTGGTAGCATATGGTGATTCATTAGTCATTGTAGCTCCACCTATCACTATACTTCTCTAAGAATAATATAGATTATGGTGGCTGCTTCTTCTCAATCATGGAATTGCTCCTTGACTAATCCTCATAGCACCAACTTCATTAACCATTCTATAACCTTTGGATTCTAAAGACCCAACTAAATCCAACATCCTTAAATTAATATAATGTGTCTCACCTTCTTTAGCTCTCTAATTTGCCTCTCATTCACTAAATGGATGCCAATCTTCATAATACGATAAGCTTAATTATTGCCAATCATTACTTGTCTAGTGTATTATATGTATAAAACTAATCTTTTTGTAGATATAGGATAAGTTGCATCGATGTCTAAATTTCAAAATGTGTCACTTTTTTAAACACTGAGTGTAACAACCCTAGGTTATTACTTAACTAAATTATAAGCCTAATCATGCTCTAATTATAATTCCATTGCATTCAATAGGTTATTATAAGCTAACCTTGAAAATTTGGGGTCAATTGAACCTTTAAAAGTCAATTAGGTATTTTGAACAATTTAGAAACCCTAAATAATAACTAAAATATTTTAATCTCCAATCTAAATTATGATTACATTTTTAAATTCCTCATCCCCAAATTAGCTAGGGGCATAAGTTTGGAAATGCTTGGATGTCGTTTAGGCCATAATTGAATTTAAGTTAAATTATGGAATTTGCACATAAGGGTTCCTAACATTTCTGATTTACAAATATACCCTTAACTGATTTAACTGTTCGGGTTCCGCTGTGAGGACCATGAGTGATCCGCTGCGGAACACGGGGCATGCAACAGCTGAGCCCTGCTTCATCTCACTATTGCACTATTTAATCCAACGGCCAGAATTTGATCTCACAGAAGCGCAGATCTGGCATTGGATTTATACTGCGCATCCTATGGCCCAGATCATTTTGGATCCAGCTGTTAGGATTCGAAAGATCAGAACCATTGTGTCTTTCTGATCGATAGATCAGACGACTCTAGACCCTCCTGATACTGTGGATCTTCATCCCCACTGCTTTGCGTCTCCAACTGAGAGGATCCTCCATAACCGGGCAGTAGGCCATGTCCCCCACTCCCCTAGCCACCTCAGCATGCCGTTAGGATCTTTCCCGACTTGGTGAGGCGCCCTGATTGGGCATCGTGACCCGGCCAAGCTCAAATTGGAATTTGAGAGCTCGACCATGGCCCGACCTCTCGGGCCATCTCCAGCCGATTCTATTGCTCCCAATCCACCCACTGAGGCTATAAATAGCTTCAAGAATCCTTCCAAGAGCCCCTTGCTAATTAATTGAGTTCATTTAGAATTTTCCTCCAATTCTCCATTGTCGATTTGTTTGAGCACTCTCCGGTGTTTATGCATCTACATACCGCTCATAGAGGGTTAGTCCTGGTGTTCGGGACCCCTAGCACCTTTGGTAAGCTCTGCAGTCTCTAAATTCTCCTCTGCTGATCAATTTGAGCTCCCCCATCAAATTGGGTACCTCAGTTTGCTGTGAAGAGCCAAATAGGCTCGATACTCATCTTCTATTGTTTTATAAATGTGCAATTAGGGTAAATGAACTCAAATCAATCGATTCCATGGTCTGAGCTAGTCCTGATCGATCGTATCGATCAATCGGGCTAATCTTTTCCGCCATGACTTGGTCCGAGTATGGATCCACTGATTGGGCCATTTCTAGATCTAGTGGATGGAGAGCTTGCTTCTCCATTACCTGGGGATGGTATAAGGATCGAGAGGGGCTATAATGGTGGAAGAATTGTACCTCCACAGAGAGCTCAGATGCTGGAGAAAAATCAATTAGGGTCTTTGGGTTAGGGCAAACATTTGAAAGGGATTTTTGGTTCCATCAGTGCGTCTCAGCCTAAGGATGGAATCCTGATCAACCTGAAGCTGTGGGGTGGTCTGGTGAGTGGGATTTTAGCCGATTAGGGTTACGCTAATCGGCTAGGTATCGAGATTAGGCAGGGTGAGGGAGAAGCACAGTATGGGTCGGGCCGACCCATGACCCGTGCTGCTCGACAGTGCTGGGTCATCGGCCGAGCTGACTCACGTGTTTTATAAATGGGCCGAACCCATTTAATTAAATTATATTATGATTTAGGAATTATTTTTTTGTAAGAAAAATTAAATGGATTAATTAGAAAAATGTAAATAAAATTAATTGCATAACTTTTGATCCACTAATCCAAATCACATAAAATTATATACCATTTTGTTCAATTATCATGAGAAATAATAATATACAAAAATACTTAGGTTTTTATGGTTGGATTTATTATTATTGCTAATTACTCCAGAACTTAATTATGGTGGATTAGCTTATACACTTAGCCAAATTGCATGTGCTAGGTGAATTAATTTTCTAATTATTATTTGTTAATTATACCTTAATCTTAAAAATGCATAATTAGTAAAAATTAGGGTTTATACATAACCAAACTTAGTAAACTAAGACTTTGATTGTTCATATGGATAAGTACAATCTAATTGCCAAGTTTTATAAAATATGAATAGTTAGATTTGTAATTAACTGCTAATCTATTTTGGCTTGATTTATAGTTTAATTAACCTTAATTACTTTCTATTTTGCTTAATTGGAAGTTTTTATACTTCAATAATAGTAGTATGTATGTTAGATATTTAAACCCTTATTTGGACACCTCAATTAATTGATTTGATAAAAATCAACATTAAACCCTGGGAATCTTAAAGAATGATTAAATTAATCAATATCTAATTTGAACTTAATTTGGACATCAATAATGAACTAATAACTCACTAATTTTATTATTGATCATCTTAAATGCAAACAAACTTAATTTGGTTAAGTTTTGGTTTAAACTCTAACTTGATCAGATTTAGTTAGAAACTTAATCAATTTCATTAAGACACTTGATTAAACATTGAATTAACTCTTATGATTTCAATAATATCTATTGATTGGACATTGATCTTAAATCATTAAGATGGAAATATTAAGATCTTTAATAAATTCATATGATTGATCATCTGAATCTAATCTTTAGATACTTGATTTTCTCTTAAGGCACTTAGCATAAACTGAATCATAAAATGATAATGATTTGCAAAATGATCAATTCTTAATAATTTATATGATGGTATCCCACAATTGTAGTGTAGATTGTGATCAAATGGGTTTACCCATCTATTTTGTATAATTCAATCTAATGAAATAAGAATTGTAAACTTAATACAAATCTTAGATCTTAGTATATAATTTGTATAATTTAGTGCTATATTTTAAGGTTGTGATCTAGTGGTAATAATTCAATAATTGCTAAGCCTTATCAATATATAAGCTATTAAGGTAAGAAGAACTTATTGCTTAATCTTGAGGTAGGAGCTCAGATCCACATTCTTAGCCTTAAGTATTTGATCTTAGAACCTTGTGGTAAGATAACCTAACGATTTAGACTAAGATTACTTTCTTGTGATAGTATCCTAAATTAAGAGACTTTAAGTCACATCCTTGAAACTCTTGTGTAGGATTCACTGCAATAGAATGTGGATTCATTAATATGTTCTTCCTTGGTTATTAAATAGAATTGTTGGAATTAGTAGAACTATCAGTTGGATATGATAGTGTATTTCCTTAGAACTAATTTATTTTAGTAGGAAACAGAGTTGGCTGATTTACCCTGAATAGAATTATGGAGTCTTGGTCTTACCTTAGGTACTAAGATAAGTATAGTTCTATTCAGGATAAACTCTTTCTTCCGCACCTAAAGATAACAATGTCATTTTGTATACGCCTTAAATTAACTTTAAATTTCTGTTCTATTAGTTTAGCATTTCTTGAATGTTTCGAATAGTGAATCTTACTATTATGATAATCATAGGCACCTTATCAATTAATGGTAAACCATGTAATATTCTTTTTGATACTGGAGCAAGTCACTCATTTGTATCAAAAAATTGGGTTAAAGCCCTTAATGTACTATCATATCATTTAGTAAGCTCATTAAGCATTGAGTTACCTTCTGGAGCCCGCATGTAATCTCAACAATTCTGTAATGTATAAATCCCTATAGGTGAACAAAAGTTTAAAGCTAAGTTAATCATGCTGCCAATTGTCAATTTTGATAAATTTTTTGGAATGAATTGGTTAAGTAAACAAGGCGCTTCTATAAATTGCCAAAACAAGAAAATCACCATTGGCAGCGAAAGTCAATCGAAGACGTTCATTGGCAAATTTAGTACCCAAGTCTTATTAATCAGCGTAATGAAGGCCGAGATGCTAGTCAAAAAGGGGTGTAAGGTGTACCTAGTGACAATGCTTGGTGAGAAGAAAGAAAACATTCCTATCACAGAAAATTGGGTAGTATGTGAACTCCTTGATGTGTTTCCTGAAGACCTACTTGGTCTTCTTCATGTCCAAGAAGTAGAATTTGCGATATAATTATATATAGGAACACAACCGCTATCGAAGGTTACTTATCGCATGGCACCTAAGGAGTTACAAGAGTTGAACAAGCAACTTCAAGTGTTGCTCGAGAAGGGTCTCATTTGACCAAGTTCATATCCTTGGGGAGTGCCAATATTATTCATGAAGAATAAAAATTACCATAAGTTGAACAAGGTAACCATCAAGAATAAATATCCATTGCCATGAATCGATTACGACTTCGAACAATTATCCAGAGCCAAAGTGTTTTCCAAGATCAATTTGCGATCAAGCAATCAGCAGCTAAGAGTTAAGAATTCTGATATAAAGAATACAATATTCAAAACTCGATATGGACATTACAAGTTTCTAGTAATGTAATTTGGTCTAACTAACACACCATCTATTTATATGGACTTAATACAGTGTGCGCTTAAGGCATACTTAGATAAATTCGTCATTATCTTTATCGAAGATATTTTGATATTCAAAAAATAAAGTGGAACTTGATAATCACTTAAGGGCGGTGTTAGAAGAGCTGCGTGACCACGAATTCTATGCCAAATATTCTAAGTGTGAATTTTAACTTGACTCAGGCACATTCCTGGGTCATATTGTAGATGCTCAAGGTATTAAAGTATTTAAATAAGGTCAATGCTGTTCAAGATAGGTCACAGCCAAAATATGTGACCTACATCAGAAGATTTCTAGGTTTAATAGGGTATTACAAGAAACTTGTAAAAGGCTTTTCTTAGATAGCATCGCCTCTAACAAAGTTAACTCAAAAAGCAGTGTCGCTCACCTGGAGCCTCTAGTGCGAGAATGCATTTTAGTCACAGAAATATGCTCTTTCTTCTGCCCCAGTGCTTGCCTTACTTAAGGAAGGTTTAAACTGCCAAGTTTATACCGACACTTATGGCATAGGATTGGGTTGTGTTCTAATGAAAAAAGGAAAGGTTATTGCATATGCTTATAATCAGCTAAAGCAGCATGAGAAGAATTACCCAGTCCACGACCTTGAATTAGCCACCATTGTATTCGCTCTGAAGATCTGGCATCATTATCTGTCTGTCATCAAATGTGCCATTTTCACTGATCATTAAAGTCTGTAGTACAATTTCACTCATCAAAGGCTTAATTGTTACCATAATAGATGCCTTGAGCTGATAAGCGATTATGAATTATCTATTCAGTATTACCCAGGCAAGGAAAATGTAGTAGCTGATGCACTCAGCCGTCATGCTACATTATCTGCTATGATTTCTTCAAGTTCGTTAGAAGAATAATTCTGTAAACTTAAAAAATCCCTTGTTCGTGGGGATATGCTAAGCTCAATGTTGACTAATATCAATGAGGAACCCAAATTCCACCAAGATCTCCATCTCGCAAACAAAGGATGAGGGTTATTAGAAATTCCAAGTCAGTCTCGAAGGAGGCCTTTGCTTTGATCTATAAATGCGTAAAAAGATAATTTATCAAGGGAATCTCTTATGGATCACAAGATTCATGCACCAAGAGATTCTTGTTGAAGGCGATAATTCAGGATATCAGGTTCATCCCGGCAGTACTAAAATGTATCAGGATCTAAAAAAGTTATTTTGGTGGCCTGGTATAAAAAAGAGTGTAGCTGAGTTCATTGAAAAATGTCATGCCTGTAGTGTTGTCAAAGTAGATCATCAAAGGCTCATAGGACTTCTTCATCCTCTGGCTATCCCTGAATGGAAATGGTTTGATATTTCCATAGACTTCGTCATGGGCTTACCCAAGTCAAGGTCTGGTGCTTATTTTATCTAGGTCATAGTTGATCAACTGACCAAGTCAACACATTTGATCCTAATAAATCAAACAGATTCTGTGGAGAAATTGGCAAAGTTGTACATTAAAGAAACTGTTATGTTTCATGGTATCCCGAGATCTATCATTTCCGATCGTGATAGCAGATTTACCTCCAAGTTTTGGCATGTAGTGCATCAAGACCTAGGAATTGCCCTAGCTATGTGCACTACCTTTCATCCACAAACTGAAGGACAAACAGAACAAGTCAATCAGGTTCTTGAGGACCTTTGGCATTTATGTATTTAAAATTTTAGAAGTTTCTTGGAAGATCACATTCCCTTAGTGGAATTCGCTTATAATAATAATTTTCAATAGAGTGTTGGCATGGCACCGTATGAAGCTTTATATGGAAGAAAATGTAGTACTCCCTTAGCATGGTCTGAAATATGCAGTGTTCAGTTATATGGATCAGATCTAGTGGAAGAAACAAATAGAAAAGTACAATTTATCCTGCAGAGAATTAAAGCAGTGCAAGATCACCAAAGTAAATATCACAATACCCATCATCATCCTCTGAATTTTAATGTTGGAGATTTTACTTATCTCAAGATCAGTCCTATAAAAGGAGTATTCCATTTTGGTGTAGCTGGAAATCTCAATGATCGCTACGTCGGACCTTTTGAAGTAATAGCCAAGATAGGCTCGGCATCCTATAAATTGAAGCTCCCAAAGGATTTCTCTACAGTCCACAATGTATTTCATATTTCCTCACTATGGAGATGTCTTCATGATCCATCTCACTTAGTTCAACATCTAGCAGTAACTCTCCAACGGAACATTTCTTATACGGAGGAGCCTATCAAGATATTAGCACGTGATCAAAAGCATGTGAAAAATCGCTCTATCCCTATAGTGAAAGTTCAATGGAGGAATCCTTCTCTTGAAGAATCCACTTAGGAAAAAGAGGCGGATATACAATAGAAGTTTCCAAGTCTCTTTAAGATTCTAGGTATCCTTAAAATTCTAAATCTTGTTCATAATATATTGTGTTTTCTTTTCCCTTTTTAGGATGATGCCAAGGACAATATCATTCTTAAGTGAGAGAGTCTGTAACAACTCTAGATAGTTACTTAGCTGAATTATAAACCTAATCATGATCTAATTATAATTCCATTATATTTAATAGATCATTATAAACTAACCCTAAAAATTGGGGGTCAATTGGACCTCTATAAGTTAATCGAGTATTTTGGACAATTAATGTACCCTAAATAATAACTAAAATATTTTGATCTCCAATCCAAATTCTGATTGCATTTTCGAATTCCTCACCTTAAAATTAGCTAGGGGTGCAAGTTTGGGAATTTTTGGGGGTCATTTAGACAATAATTGAATTTAAATTAAATTGGAAAATTTTCATAAAAGGGTTCCTAACATTTCTTATTTAAAAATATGCCTTTATCCAATTTAACAGTTCGGGATCCACCATGAGGACCATGGGCGATCCACTGCGGAGCTCGGGGCACGTTGATATATCTGGAATTTATAGCAAAAATATAGTGCTTAAACATTCATATTATCATATATATCCCTATACTTTGAGTAGAAAATAGTGCTTTCTCAGGAAAATGAAGAAAATAGATTGCATGGGCTGAATTACCAAATTTTGGGGCAAAGCCGCCATTGTGCACCACAGCGCGCCATGGCGGCACATTAAAAATTCTTCACCTGGAAGCTGAACTGCAGACCTGGAAGAAAGATCGCTGCAGCGCGCCACAGCATCATGTTGCTGAAGTTAAATTAAAACCATACATATGAGTAATATAAATACTTTTGAAAGTCTGTCTACTGCTGCGCGCCACAGCTCGCCATAGCTTCATTTCTCGAGGAATTATTAAAACCTTATAAATGAGAAATTGAACAGTATTACGAAACTTTCTCCCTACAACGCACCGCAGCGGGTAAATTTTTATTTTATAAGACTATAGATGAACTAATTGAACAGTAAATTTGCCACATTCTCAAACTTTTAACTATTGCAGCGTGCCTCGGTGGAATATTTTATTTATCATTACAACTATAGCTGAACTATTGGAATAGTACTCCGAAAGTTTATCCGTTGTACCGTGCCGGAGCACGCCACAACGGACGCTACAGCGACCAAGTGGAAAAGATACTAAATTTTATGCAGGAACAGCGTTTGGAGCACTGCTCCTACATCACGCCGTAGCGGAACAGGGTTTGGAATGCTGCATCCACAATGCACTGCAGCGGAACAGTATATGGAACGCTACTGCCACAGTGGGTCATAGCGCGCCGCAGCGGACGGTCCAAAAATTTCAGAATAGCAATTAAGGCAGCATGGGGAAGACCACAAAAATGTGACTTTTGGCCTTCCCTTGCCTCTTGAAAATAAAAGACTTTATCTCTACTAAATCCCAATAGATTTCAATAAATAAAACATAAAAAGCGATAAGATTAAAGTCAAGGAATAGGAAGAGCCACACCATTTAAAGTTTTGCGGCTGAGTGCATCCCTATTTAAAGGCCAATCTCAGACCTTGAAAGGGTTCCAACTTTTGATATTAAAAGAACAATAAGGAGAGGCTACTGTGAGGAGGAAAAGAAGAACTTTCCAAGGGAAAGAGGGTGACCAAGAGCAGGAAGACAGCAAGGGAAAAGGGTGGATCTTCAAGAGGACAGCGCAGGAAAAATTTAACAGAATACCAGAAAATTTTCGGGTGATTCCTAGTATTTCTTCCTAAGCTCCCTTGATTTATTTCTACTATGAACTGATGACAAGGTTCACTTTTCCTTGTTTGTATGCTTATTCTTACTTAGTAATGAAAGGCTAAAATCCCCTTGGAGAGGATTGAGATGCAGTTGTAAGAATATGTAAGGGATAAATGGTGTATGATGACATTATTTGAATATATTGAATGAATGTTTTTATCATTTATATTTAATTATTAGAATGAATGCTTTGAATGAACATAAATTCTAAATTAATTTACTTAAAAGAATTTGTGTTCCAATACTCATCAATTGGGTAAGAGCAAGGAAGATAGTGCAAGTAGAGCAGGGAATTATGTGACAAAATTCTCAAGCTCACTTGCACCCTTCCTTAAAAGCACAACCAAGAGATTGATGCTTGTGAATCAATTTCTCCATTAACCTTGCTCCGCTGCTCAGCAAAGTAGAAGAGATAAGAAGACGTTATGAACTTCAATGGATGATGTTACATAATTCATTGACCCAATGTATCTTCCCATCTAGCTAAATTGTGTGTGAAGCGCATGATGCATAGTTAATGGAAGGCTTGCTTGTGAGACATCAGAATTAAGAGATATCTTTTGGTAACCTAGATGTAGGGAATCAACATCTAATTAATGGATCATGATCTCATGAGAGTTTATGTGCTAAGGAAGAACCCATAAGGAGTTTCTTTTTTGTGCAATAAACTTGAACCTAATGTAATTGGAGGGTACTCCAATTCTAATGGTGTTCACTTGATTTAATAAAGCAAGTAAAATAAAAGTACACATTCAACAATAAAGTTATACCACCAACCCTTACAACTATTATAATGAAATCTCAACTCTCTCCTTTTAAATCAAATCATATCTTAACTTAAGGTCATTTGTATTGCTAAACTAGGAACCAAAAATCAACCGAAATTAGACATCTAAATATTAGTAAAAGAAAATATAACTTGGTAACAGAACCATTGTTCCCTGAGGATCAATAAATCATAGAAATTAACACTTTCCACTTATTACTTCAGACCACATACACTTGCATGCAAACACAGATGCGTATTTCTGTCTGTCACACACGACAGCGGAGCCTCGCTCCATCTCACTGTTGTGCTATCTAATCTAGCGGCTAGAATTTGATCCACGAAAGTGTGGATCAGTCATTGGATCTATCCAATGGATCCTGCAACCCAGATCATTTTGGATCCAGCTATTAGGATCTAAAAGTTTTAATCAATTGCGTCTTTTTGATCAATAAATTGAACGGATTTGGACCCTCCATACACTATGGATCTTCGTCCCCACTCCTTCGTGTCTTCGACCAATAGTATCCTCCATATCTAGTTAGCAGGCACTATCCCCCACTCCCCTAGCCACCTCAGCATGCTGTTAGGATCTTTCCTGACTTGGTGAGGCACCCCGATTGGGCCCCGTGACCTAGCCGAGCTCAAATTGGAATTTGAGAGCTCAGCCATGGCACGACCTCTCAGGCCATCTCCAGCCATTTCCATTGCTCCTAATCCACCCTATGAGGCTATAAATAGCCTTATGAATCCTTTCTAGAGCCCCTTGCTGATTGTTCATATGGATAAGCAGAATCTAATTTCTAATATTTATCAAATTTGAATGGTTAGATTTGTAATTAAGTGCTAATCCATTTTATCTTGATTTAGGGTTTGATTAGCCTTAATTACTTTATATTATGCTTAATTGGATGTTTATATGCTTTGACAACAATAGTATGCATATTATAAAATTTAAACCATAATTTGGACACCTCAATTAATTAATTTGATAGAAATTAACATTAAAACCTAGGAATCTTTAAGAATGATTAAATTAATCAATATCTGATTTGAAACTTAATTGGGACATAAATAATAAATCAATAACTCATTGATTTTATTATTTATCATCATAAATGCAAACAAGCATAATTTGGTAAAGTTAGGGATTAAAGTCTAACTTTATCAGATTTAGTTCTAAACTTAATCAATTTGATTAAGACACTTGATTAAACGTTGAATTAACTTGCGTGATTTCAATAATATCTACTAATTGTACATTAATCTTAAATCATTAAACTAGAAATATTAAGATCTTTAATTAATTCACATGATCATCTAAATCTAACCCTTATATCCTTGATTTTCTTTTAAGTAATGCACTTAGCATAAAATGATAATGATTTGCAAAATGATCAGTTCTTAATTATTTACATGATTGTATCCCATAATTTTAGTGTAAATTATGATCATATGGGTTTACCCATCTGATTTATATAATTCAAATGAAATAAGAATTGTAAACTTAATATAAATATTAAATCTTAGTTTATAATTTGTATATTTTAGTGCTAGATCTTTAAGGTTGTGATCTAGTGAAAATAATTCAATAATTGCTAAGCCTTATCAATAAATGAGCTATTAAGGTAGGAAAAACTTATTGTCTAATCTTGAGGTAGGTGCTCAGATGCGCCTTATTAGCCTTAGATTTTTGATCTTAGAACTTTGTGGCAGAATAACCTAAAGATTTAGACTTATATTATTTTCTTGTGGTAGTATCCTATATTGAGTGACTTCTAAGTCACATTCTTAAAATCCTTGTGTAGAATTCACCGCAATAGACTGTGGATTCATTAGTCTGTTCTTCCTAGGTTATTAAGTAGAATTGTTAGAATCAGTAGAACTATCTATAGGAGATGATAGTGTATATCTATTGAACTGATTTATTATAGTAGAAAATGGAGTTGGTTGATTTACCCTGAATAGAACTGTAGAGTCTAGATCTTATCTTAGGAAATTAGATAAGTACAGTTTAGTTCTGAATAAACATTCTAAGTTCAAGAGTGCTATAAGTAGGGGATTGAATACTTTGTTTGAGAGAATAAATTGTGACTGGGTCCTGCACTTTATCGTCATGCATTTCGATAAGTGCAATTAAACAAACTAAGTACTTCAAGTCAGCTTTCTTAGTACACTATATGTTGCTTATAATTTAGATATTTAATAGCTTAGTTTGAGAGAATAAACTGTGACCGGGTCATGCCCTTTATCATCATGCGTTATCAGAAATTTGCTAGATCCATAGCAGCTTGTGGAGCCAGTACATGCACATTCACGAGATTTCCAGGAGGCGTTCATGGAGCATTAGAGGACTCTTCATCAACACTTATTTTGTCTGCACTAGTTACTTTCAGTTCAGTATTTAGATTACTTTTTATATTTTTCATTAAGTAAGCAATTTGTAATAATTATGGATGTATTTTCTTTTATTTTTTGAGATTAATGCTACTTAACTTCTATGATGAATATTTTTGAATGTATGCTTTAGCTTTCACACTCCGTGTTTACTAATACTTATACTAAGTATTGTGATATGATAAGGATATACATAAAATGCGAGTTATCATGTAATTTGGATCTTACTTTTATTCATAATCCAATGTACACAAGTACCTATCTAATACTTAAGATAAGGATAATACACTTATATTAAGGATTAGTACTCGTCCCTCTTTTCCATTTGAGGTTGAGTCTCAGCAGCAGCTCTTTGTTTTGTTTTTAGCTCAGCAGATGTATTCAGGGAATTTTGGTTTCCTTCCCGTATAATGCATCGTTCCATCGCCATTTGTTACTCCTTAAATTACCTCATTTGTGCACAGCGATGGGATGGGGCGCTACACTGGGGCACTATGAGTAATACATCTAAATCTTCAACATTAAACTTCTCCTAAGTAAAATGATCCATTCCATAATAAGGCCTTACCTTCTTCTTATTCTTCAATTTAGGGCATTGAACCGTCTAATAGTTTGTCTCCAAAATGCCCATAATTATTCCTTTTCTAATTGTCATCATTGTATTTGTTCTTCTTCTCTTGCATCTTCTTTTTGGATCTTCTATATTTGAGCATTAGTGATTCAAAAGTGTCATTGTTACTTCATATTTCAATGCGTATTTCTAATTTGCAAAGTTCTCATACTCATCTAAGAGAAAGTTTAATAGGAGGAGTGTTGTGGCGGCCGCCCCTTAATCAATTGGGATTAAGTTGTGGTCATCACTGGACAATCCCTCACTTAACATTAGATCAGAAATAAGTATCCCTAATCCATTGACAAGGGAAAGATATATTCTAAGTAAAGCAAATGAAACCTTCACTAAATGTGTATACCAAAATATAAGAGTACGAAAGAAAAGAGTATCAAATGCTGATATCCATGCATCCATAATGTATTTTATGATATCATAAACAACCTAAGCATTTTAGGAGGAATAAAAAATCAAAGGAAAAAGGATGAAAGCTATCATTTAATTATAACCTTAAGAAAAGTGTGAGGTAAGCAAAATACCTCACCCAAAGCTACAGAAAATGGTTAAGCAATGAATATATAAAAGAAACTACTAAGCATAAGAAACATCCTATGTAAATATGATCAATTATACATTTGCTGATTTTATACATAAAATAATATAATAGAACTAAAGTACAATACTAGCATCATAACATGCATGTAAATACAAATCAAACTGCTGAATGTGCATATAACTACACAAAATACTGTTAGTACTAAAATACTACATAAATACTGAAGAATATAAAATTAAAAATATATAATGAAAATGCTATCTTATATGGACATGTACCTACTTAGTTCTACCATAATAGTAAATACTACTCAAATTCTTCTAAATATCTAGAAGAAATTTCCCATATTATAGGTCCATATAAAATGTACCATCTAAGAGAAAATTCTCAAATTAACTATGACTCAAATACAATTTCTTGCATCTAGGAAAAATTTCCTAGATCAACAATATCTCAAATATGTGCAACCACACTACAATGGCAAACTAAGTAAGACATATTCCACAAATATATTATAATTCATATAATTTATTGAATTTGTTTATTTATTTAATTCATTTATCCTCTTTTACTTGTGAATATACCTTATGAAATGTTCAAATCTAACATAGAACAGTCATCAAATATTCTTGATTTCATCCATTATGTCACAAATATAAAGGTCCAAAATAAAGAATCAAAGCATATAAGAGAATGTGTAAATGGCACTATACAAAACTCTGTGATATTACTTGTTTTCTAATTTAATTTATTCTAACTAATCTGAGATTATACAAGCTCAGGATCTCCAATACCCTACAATCCATTATGAACTTAGAACATCGATCCTATAAGTTTAAAAGTAATTAGAATTAATCCAATTTTAACATAGTTCAATCAATGATGCTCACATAAGTTGAATAATAAATCTAACATCCTAATTAAATAGTTTAATTAATCCCAAGCATATCTTGAATAATTCAAATTAAGATTGAGTGATTAAGAGTTAAACTCCAAGTATTGGGGTGTAATCTCTTAATCCAATAGATTCTAAGACTAATGGTATATGGATAAGCCCAATTCTCGCAAACTACAAATTAAGGCTATCTTCTTGAGCAAAGTCAAGCTTAATAAGATAGATCTTTCTAAAATTAGACTAAAGTTAAAATACAAAATAATCATAAATAAATGATGAAATTTTAGAAAGTTATAAAACCAAAGTTTCATCCAATGAGTAACCCATTTACCCAATTAATAAATTCTATCCTAATTCTACATATAAAATCCTAAGGAATTAAGTTAGGGTAAAGGTGAAGATTCAAGCATTGATGTTAATCTTAATTTTATATATATATATATATATATATATATATATATATATATATATATATATATATATATATATATATATATATATATATATATATATATATATTTTAGATGTGGTTATATTATGGAAGGCATAAGGTGGTTTAAATTCCACCTTATGAAGCCATTTAAATGACTTTGGAGTTTTAAGAGAAATTAGGGTTTTTCTTAAAATAATAAATTAATGAGCCTAAAATTTATAAAATTACTTTTTAAATCAGTTATCTTAGTGATTTTAGTGATTATATTATAAGGCTTAAGAGTGCTTAACCTTAAATTTGGGCAAAGTGATCGTTTTGCCTCTACTTAAGGGTTTTATGATCTAAGGTTCCAAAGTAAAATTTATTGATAACAAATGGTTACTTACTATTTAATATGAAGATAGATAGTAAGTACACCCAATTCGAATAAGGATTAAACCTAATGAGCTCTAACTAAGGTTTTAGATCATTATGGGCAAATTAGTAATTTTACTTGGCAAAATCTAAAAATTTAGTAGACTATTGTTGTTTAATATCTAAGGATTCCATAGAGTCTAAGATCACTAAACGCTGACATTAAATGGTCATGTTATGGCCAAAACAATCTTAGGTTTCAAATATGTAATTATGGAAGTTTTATTAATGGGTTAAAATCTAACTTTCTCAAATGGTATCCAAATTCAGCAAATTCTGTGGCTATTGCTTCCTTATAATATATTGAGTACTATGACTGGGAGTAAATCCAAATTGGATATCATTTGATTACTTTATGTGCTAATTAAAGTTTAAGATGATTAGTAAGTGATTAGTGATATTAATCACAGAATCACAAAACCAATCACACTAGTCAGTTTTATTCTACTTAAGAAACTATTAGCAATTTGAATATCTCAATTTGAATCATTAATTATGCTAATATTCATTAATCAAGATTTAGGGTGATTAGGGTTAACTAAGAAATCTAATCACTAAATTGTAAATATTTTTGCAGTTTACTGTTTATTAGATTCTCTTAATAAAAATAATATATTGGATGATCTAATTTGGATTCCAATTGACTAAGTTATGGTCAATTGAAGTTTCTACAGTTTAAGGGGTAATTATGAGAGGGACCTAAAAGTCATTAGTCAACTTATGCTCTAATCAGCAAAATTAATACTGTTGAAATATTCCTGATGATCTCTTAATTAAAAGAAGACTCATATTGACTAAGTTTGGAACTAATGGTACAAAGGTATGAGCAATGGAAATTTTCTAGTGTTTTGAACTAATTGGGGGGGTCCTAAAATTTCATTATATTTAATATTTATCCAAATAAGGCTTTGACACTGCCATATTGTTCTTCTTAGTTTTCTAATTAAAATGAGATATTTATATATACAATATTTGGACTTATGGATTAAAAGTTATGAAGGTTTAAGTTTTGGGATTAATATTTATTAAGCTAAGATTAATTTAATTTAAATAAATTAGGAATAGATTTTATTAATAGACAAGGGTCCCACTGCACCGCGATCAAGACCTGCGGGACCCACAAACCAGCCTGCGGCGCTGACGGGATTGGACCACCACTGCTAGTGGGGCCCACTGCTGCTGAAGACGCCATCTTGTCGGCCCGCACGAAGCGACGCGGGTCAGGACAACCCGACCAGACCCTTGGTAAGGTTTTGTCTTCACACTTCGCGACCAAGGTAGGGGACTAGGGCACGATTTTTGGGAGCTCACCTGGTGATATCAGGGTCCGGCACGCACGGCATCGGGAGGGGTTCATCAGGACCTACTTGATAGTGGTTAGAACAGAGGTTAAGGTGACCTAAAGCATCCATAATAGCTAACCCTAGATCGATGGATACGGGATGCAGATGAACCTGGACTCTATTGTTGACAACTGTAGAGCTTCTACGAAATTGGTTCAATCGGGGTCGATTGAACCCGATCGTACTGATCAAACAATAATTGAGCGTGCGAAATAGATATACGAAACGAGAAATTGAATTTTGAAATGAATAATTTAAGGATCGAAGAATACCTGATTGACGGTTGTGAGGCTTCAAAGGTTTTAACAACTGCCCAAATGCTCACGGAGGCTCGAACCTTCTCCAGACCGAGATGTGAGCAATTGATGATCGATTAAGATCCAAAAATGCATGCAAGGACTGGTTCCTGGGTGATGGATGATGCACCAATGCGGTGAGGCGTGCCATGTGCGAAGCCAAGCTGCACGCGTCGAGAGCATAGCAACTGATCGAGGGAGATGATGCCAAAGCCATCCGATCGGATGCTCCAGAGAGAACGTTGTTTGATCAGACAATGTCAGGAGAAAATAGACGGTGCAGGAGAGAGATAGACGGTGCCGCTTATGGAAAATAATATTAATATTTATTAATTAAATTTAATTCTTATTTATTTAAAATATGCTATTAATTGCCTTTTATATTTTTTTTAATAAATCAGCCCTAGCTAATTGAAGGATGAGGAACGCAACGAAGAAGACAGATTTCAATTTCGACGAGTATTTAATTATTCGAATTTGTCGGGGCATTTTAAATATATTAAAATATTTGATGAAAATCCAACGACTTTTAAGTGCCTCCAAAACTTCACTCATAACTAACTTGAGGGTGATGAGTGCAATAACAAAGTGGGATTTTCAATTTGAGGTCAATTTAGATAGGTCAAATTCTAAAATTCCTAAAATTCACAAAATCAGGATTTAATTCTTTTGACACCTGATTTGGATCAAAACTTCAGTATGAGGTCCTAGTGACTTAATTATAATATTAGAATTAAGATCAGGACCTAATAAAGCCCTGATTATCTAGGATAACAATCTGGATTGTTACAGGTGCCTTGTCATCGTCCTCTATATTTTGTTCTAAAATCAACAATCTTTCAACATCTTGGTTAATTCATTGATGTACTCTATAATGTATATCCTTTTCACTTCTAAAATATATGCAATAGTCTTTTCACCTCTCACTTTTGTTAAATAATTGTCTGTAGCGTTTGACAAAGCTTCAATGCTAGATTCTTCATCATCACATCATATTTGATGTCTTCTGTGAGACCTTGTGAATCAACTCTCATGCGCACACTTTTATCTTTTCTCATAGATCTCTTATCAACTCTAGAAGTTGATATAGATTTTTCTTCATCTGCCATTGAAAAAACACTTGAATATCCACCAAATCTTGTAACAATAATCTTTACTTGATACCACTTGTTGAGATTGATGATGTTTAGGAACTCGCACACAAACACATATCCACACAAAGTGTGCCAAATACACAAACATTTATATGGTTTGTGAATTTAACATATTTCCATGGGTTGGAGAGGAGGAATTTTTCTATAGTGGTAGATGAGAGATACAAGAACTTATAACGTTCAAAACCTTCCTTTAAATGTCTGACATGGCCGTAAGCAGCAGCCATCTTCAAGGAATGATTAAGAAGAATCTTACACGCACAAAACCTCAAACAAAACAGGGTTTATAAAAAAGCTTTATGTTCAGGCACGCTTGGAAGTGCTTGTATGGCACGCTTGGGTGTGACACATGGAAGAACTTTTAGTTGTGTTAGGCTTGGAAGAGTCATCTCGATATGTTTTTCTGCCATTTCATGAGGTCGCACGGCAATCATATTGTTTATGTATGCTCCTCATGTGACAATCATATTGGTTGATCATTCATGTGGGTTTATGTGCTCTGGTTGTGTCTCCCCTGTTCTCTATGAATAGCAAGCGCAAGCACTTTATACGCAAAAAGGCATATCTAAACTTCAACAGCAACATGTATATGAAGTTTACTGTATATCTCCAGTTCTTTCTATCAAGGAAAACGCTCAGTACCAAAAAAGTCACACAATCGCATATTTCTCCTCCCTCGGCCATGCCTGCACTGCTGTCCTGCCAACTATTTTCGTCCAAGAGCACATATTTTTCACACATTTTCGCTCCAGTGCTGAACAGTAAACAAAGTTCTTTAATTAATATATCTAGCTTTGTTAAATGCATTGTGTGCAATTATATATACGAAAGAAGAATCGAAACAACAGAGAAAATAGGATCACGATCACAATCAACCATGTTTTATATACACATTTCCTAATAAAACTATAACGTTAGAGCCATAACATGAAAAGTCAATAAATTGTTAAGTTTAACAGACTGGGAAGCAGTAACATCCCTAGGAAATATGTTGTTGAACTGCCTCATTTGCAATTTAGCACTTCAGATTTTATTAGGGGATGTGAATTCAACAAAGAGTAGACAGCACAAAGGCATGTATCTAAATCATAAATTCAAACATCTTACAGTATAGCATAGAACAAAACAACTCGAAGGCATATCAGCATTGAAATGAATACAAATTCATAAGCATAGATTGGCATCATAAGATTTAGATTGTAAAAAGAGCAACTGAACTGTTCAAACCAACTTCATTTTGTACACTTGGTAGTTTGGTGATGAATTGAAACACTTAGCTTATGTATTCCTTGCACCATTAAGCTCATTTTGAGGTAGGTAATCACTTATAAGCCCTATGAAAGACTTCTTAAATGCCCATAATGCTATGCTAATCATTTGCAACATGCTACTCCTTTGAACTCTCCTTTAGGAAGATACGATTTTTACCTTTGTCTTACTTTCTCTTTTTTTTCTTATTCGTAAATTTAATTACAAATCACTTTAATGTCAAAATACTTAGATCACTCGAATCAAATTTAATTTTCTTAGTACCAAGTTTAAGAGCAGTATAAATAACACTGACCATCCAAACAAAGATCTTTGGAAAACCATTGAAAGGCATTTAAATGAAGTTGTCCCTTAACCTTCTTGTTATTTTAGTTGCTCTCATTTTATCTGAAGTATTATAATATTTAATCTTAATTTTTTTGAATTCAAATACTACCGGCCACACATAAAAAAAAAAAAAAATATATATATATATATATATATGGTGAGAAGATTATGTTGAATGAATTTTAATATATATAAATTGAATCTTATTATGAGATTTGCATTAACAAAGTCAATTTCATTTTATATAAATATGTAAAGTAAGAATATACATAAGAAATTTTCATAAAACCCAAATTTTAATAAATTTTAAAGCTTTACAAAATGTAAAGGCTATAATAATATAGTATTTTGGAATCATTTATGCAAACGGGCATGTTTGAAACTCTTTGCAATATTTATATCTAATGGGAAAGCCCAGTAAAATAAGGACATTTAACTAAGTTGGCATTTCTTTTGTGCATTTATTTTCAATTAAATTTTGTATAAGCTTTACATAATGTCTTGATTAAAGTAATGCTTATGCTCTTTAATTATTAACGCCATTGTATTTTTTATTATATTATTTCATAAAATTTCCATTGATACTTAGGCATATGGAATCTTCACATTTACAATTATATATATATATATAATACATATGTGCTGACGAACAGCTCAATGAATGTTTTGTAATTATTTTACGTATTTAATTCACCACAATCTAGATTAAAATCCATATTGTTGGTAAACATCCTCCACCGAGCACACCGCAGCTGAAGCTATTTGAGCGCTCGAAGATCGGGGATGCGTTGACAGTTACCAAGCAAAATACAATATCACAAAATAACAAGAAAAAGAATCACAGCACATACATGCAACACAACCACAAGCACATCTAAATAATCACAAAATTTACATAGAAAAACGAAGAATGGGAAAAACTATGGAGCCACACAGTACAATTTTTTTTACAATGAATATTGAATAGTACATAGTTATAAAGAGCCTAGCCTCAATAATGAACACTAGATAAAGGGGAGAAGTAACAGCCACTACTTGGAGTGTCATCTCCAACATACAAGGGCTCCTTTGCACATTAACTCTCCCTTAGGGTTCCTCCTTGAAATCTCTTCGAACAGCAACCAAAACCCTCTCAAACTAAAATGCCAACATAGGAAATTCCTCCTTAAGTTCCCTTAAGTATCCAATTCTACTTTGAACCCCAATTGGTTCAAAATACTCCTCAAATAGCCTTGGGTAGCCAAGCGCCAGGACGCACTGCTGCGCCCTTCTCTGGGGATGCCTGGCACTGGGGCACGCAACATTGTGCACCGCGGCACGCTGGAGCGCCCTACTCATAGGTCGACTGCCGTTGAGGCGCGCTGCAGCGCCCCAGTCAATGTCTATTTTCCGTTATGCCGCGCTACTGTGCCATTGCCTCTGGATTCCATCTGTCAGGGCATGCTACAATGCCCTGATCTCGGTCTTCTGGCCGCCATGGTGCGTTATGGTGCCTTCCTCTCAGGTGTTGGGCGCCTTAGCAAACTACAGTGCGCCATGGCGAGCTACTATGCCGCAACTGAACTTCCAACTTTGTTCTGAATCAGCTTGAAACCTCCCGGAAGCTCACCAGAACACCATTACCATTCCCTTAATGATCTAAATGGTATCCACAACATAGCAATCTTCCTCTTTAAAACCTTTTGGAATCATCCCCCCTTTCTCCTTGATTCTTCATTATCTTCTTCAATCTTTATCAAGAACGTGGTGTGGCTCACCCTGCTCTCTTGTCACAATGAAGGCTAACTGAAGTAGTAGATAGCTTCAGTTTCTCCACGATTGCCACTTTTGTAAGCATATCAGCAGGATTCTTAGATGCATGAATCTTTTTCAATCCTAGTTGCTCTTCTTCCAACAGTGTTCCGATGAAGTGGTACCAGAGTTGTATGCGCTTTATCCTGGCATGAAATGCTGCATTCATGGCTAGGTTAATAGCACTCATACTATCACTGTATAGCTTCACATTCTCCTACTCCTTAACCAATTCCACCATAAAACTTCTTAGTCAAATCATCTCTTTGCTCGCCTCGGTGATGTCAACGTACTCCACCTCTGTGGTAAATAGAGCAACAATGTTTTGTAGCCTGAAGATCCAGCTCACTGATGCTTTTCCCAATATGAACACATATCTCGTAGTGCTCCTGCAAGATCTAAGTCTACATATCCTTACAGAATAATGTTAGATCTTCCAAAATATAGTCCTTTGCCTACTGTACCTTTTAGGTACCTTAATATCCACTTGACCGCATCCCCATGGTGCTTCCCTAGGTTTCCCATAAATTTGCTAACAACTCCCAGTGCATGGGCAATATTCAGTCTCGTGCAAATCATTGTGTACATCAAATTCCCAACTGCTGAAGCATATGGAACTTACAATATGTGTTCCTTCTACTCTTCGAACTTTGACATCTATTTCCTTGATAAGCTGATTAAGGGGTGTTGTTATAATCCAAGGTTGTTACCCTAAATTATCTGGACTAAACCAAGTCCTAATCTTTGTTACATTAGTCTTAATTAATTATTAGGAGCAAACTCTACAGTTTTGGTTCAAATATGAGATCAAGCGAACAAAACCCTAATTTTGGATAATTAATTAAATAAAAAAATGAAATAATTAATTTAACCTCAAATTAAAAATTTAAGTTTGACATTAAGTTCCTCACCCCAAATTAGCTAGGGGTGAAACTTCAGAAATTTTTTGAAGTCGTCAGATTTGCCTGAATATTTTAATATATTTAAAACACCATAATAGATCGAAAATATGTAGTCTACGCTAGCACACAAGTATATGTGGTTTGAAAAAATATGGGATGATAAGATTAAGAGATTTATTATCCATTGGGAATGATATTCTATTTTGTAACTAGAGTATTGTAACACCCAAGCTGTTACCCTAGTCAATTAGGACTAAACCAAGTCTTGATTGTGATACTAGTACTCTAATTAAGTCATTAAAAATTAACAACAAAGACCTAGTCCAAATCAGGGGTCAAATGGATCAATCTCTGATTTTGGGAATTTCAGGAACTCTGGAAATTTACTTAATTATTTTGACCTCAAATCAAAAATCAGACTTCGACATTGCGCTCACTGCCCCCAAATTAGCTATGGTTGATATTTTGAAGGCAATTATCAGAAGTCGTCGAAAATTCATTGAATAATTTAATATATTTAAAATACCCCAAAAAATAAAAAAATTAAATACTCGTCGAAATAAAAATCTGATTTCACCGTTGCATTCCTCACTCCTCAATTAGTTAGGGGTAATTGATTGAAAGTTTTCTGAAGGCATTTAATTATTCAAATTTAATTATGAATTTATGTTTTAAAACTTCAATAGTTATTAATTATTATATTCCTTAAACGGCACTGCCCGGCTTCGCTTGAGTCGTTAGATTCTCCGTCTGAATCATACGGTCGATCAGAACCCTCTAATCAAAGACCAGATGGCTCGTGATCCATCCTCTTCCTCGCGGGCGTCGCCCACACCACGCAGTAGGCTGCCGCTCACACCGCCAATCATCGAAAACCTAGCCTCACAGACTCCGTCTAAAGGCCATTAAGGTCCTCATCCGCGCCAGAGGCGGACTATTTATGTGAATTAGGATCGGCTGGGCTACTGCATCCTGAAGAATCCCTAGTCCTATACCGACCTTCGACCTGAGGTACGCCCAATTCCTAGTATCTCTCAATTAAATTGCTAATTCTTCAATTGTAATGTTATTACATTCCTTAGATTAGGATTAGGTCGGATCGATTGGGTTGGATCGAACCCGATCGATCAAGTTTGGCACATGGTATACAGTACATACCATTATGCCCCTCATTCGAACCCTAGCCGCTAGGGTTAGCCTTAGAGGGCTGCTCCGATCTTCTCCGGTCTCTGGTCAAGTGCCATCGAGTAGGTCTCACCGAGACCTACCATCGGTCATGCGGGTCAGCGCCAACCGTCACCGTTATTACCCCTAAATAGGGTGCCCTAGCTTCCCTGTCGCAGAAGCGGGCAGTGATGGCGGGTACGCTTCGGGTCGGGTCAGGTTAGACTTGACTCACGTGGAGGTAATTCGGGCTACGCCCGTGATTTCCGTGGGCCCCACTGCGATTATCAGATCCTTATCAAATTCCTAAAATCTAATATAATAAGTAATTAAAGAACGCTAGTTCTTTAATGCCAAAATTTTGGATTTCAATTTTATTAAATTAGAATATGTATTATTCTTTAATCTCCATTAAGTTTCATAGTGGCTTAAGCTAGTTCACTAAAATTTTCTTAAAATAGTGAGTATCACTGAAGTATAAAACCTTTAAGATTTTAGATACTGAAATTATTCTATACTTAGTGTGTAATGTCACATGCTAAGTACAAATCTTATCTTATAATGACAAACCATAAGTTACGAATTTAAAATTAACCATCAAACCTTAGAAGTTGTATTCAATTTGGATGAATATTAGCTTCTCTTTCTTTTATTGCTATCCTTATTAAGTGATGGTTATCACTTAGTTTGGTTAGATTCTTTAAAAATATTAAAGTTTGGGATTGAAATCTAAAAAGAAAATCCTTGAGTCTTCAAATACCCTAAAACAATTCAATCTGCTAAGGAATCCATTACTGCATTATGGTGAGGTGCCATAAAGGCATTCAAATTTCTATCTTCACAAATAAGAATCCAACCAAATCTAAGGCCTGACAAAATCTTGAACAAAGACCAAATCATTTATTTGGTGACTCTTCCATTTTAATTAGATTAATATATACTCATTTGAATTTCTATAATCATACCTCCTTATCTTCATTACATTTCAATTTGTCATTTTATTATGATTCATTCTTACCACTTGAGTGATGTCGAGGACGACATATGACTTAATTAAGATACTAGAATCATAACTAGGGCTTGAATTAGTCTTAATTGACCTAAATAATAACTTGGGTTGTTATATCTTTCTCTTCAGTTCAGTTCTTTGGATATAAAATTGACTCAGACCTAGCTCTGTGCTTGCCTAGCGAGATACGTGTCTGATTCTATATGTTCAACTCGGACCTAGCTCCGATGATGCTTAAGGGGATGTCGAACTTTCTATACAGTGGCCCTATTTTAGCCAATTTATGTTATGGCAGTACTACTTTAGGCATACTTCTACTTTTTAGTTCAGTTCTAGTTCAGTGGCTAATTTAGCCATATATTTTACTTGCATTTTTACTTTTTTCTGTATGCTTATGTAGTGAATTTTAATTCAGTACTATCAGTTTAGTATTTTATTCAGTACTTGCATATATAGGATGCTTGCCTTATTTATGTTCTCTTATGCTTTAGTTCAGATTCTTTTTATGTAAATCAGTATATATTGATATGATCATAAGCATATTATGATGAGTTTATTTTAAGTATTCTTTTTAATTATTTATATATTTACTGTCTAACCTTGTTACAGCTTTTGGTTGAGGTATATTAACTTACATACTTTATTTTGTTTAGTTATAAATGTTAATTTTAGCTATATTATTTCTTGTTGCTTGTTGTACCTTAATTACTTGCATGCTTAGTAGAGTTTGTGATATCTTAAATATTCCGTTTTATTTAAATTAGCCTAAAATGTGCTTAGACAATTTATCTAGCTGTAAGTTTTTCTTTTCTTGGCTGGGGCCATGGCATTGTGATACCGACAATGTTAGATTCGGACTTGTTCGTTGAGGTTTCTTCTAGAGAGGGTCTTGGACAAAAGGAGGACCTTCCTTCCGCTGTAGCTTAGCTAGTCTTATTTTCAGTAGTGAGGATGAGTGTTCCTTTTCTTTTAAATTCAGTTTGCAATAATTTCATATTATGGATGTGTTTACTTTCTGCATTATTATATTGAGCTGAGTTATTATTTCTACGTTATTTAATATGATGTGATATGGATGTTATACTCTCTTCCGCTTTCGCTACTTTGATATTTTGATACATGATCTTCAGTTTCAGGTGACAAGTCTTCTAATTAAGGTGAGTTGGGTTTATACCTGACTCGACTATAGTTGGGAGATTTGCCACAGTTGGAGACCGTGTTCGCCATAATTATGTTAATCTCAGTATTAGCATGACCAAGGAGGGTGCAGAGCCCCACTATTGGTATTAAAGAACATCATAAGATGTCAAATTAGGATTTGCATTCCTTTTAACATAATGAACTATTCTTCTAAAGTTATAGTTAACAAAATATGACATCCATAGCACAATACTCTCAGTAACTCTAAGAAAGTGTAGATTGAAAATATCCATTCAGGATAATTATGTCACCCTCCAAATAACTAAAGAAACTTATAAATTCTTCTGATTATAGTTGGACTACTACATTGTCACATTCGATATTGTCTGGGGACTCATTTACAAATTAGGCCCAAAAAGTAAGAGATCTATTGCCTGAGTATCTGCTCAAGGAGTCCTAGTCTTGGACAAACTTATTCAACAACATGTATTCAGAGGACTTGACTTCCTGATCCTAGGAAGAGAATGGTTAAGCCACGTGGAGTTGGTTCTAAACCATATTTAATGTCCTGATTCCATCCACGTTGATCTCATGACCAATCAACTTCTATACTTGGCGGAAGATTGGTGGGACGTCGCTAGTAGGAAGCTCGAGAAGAAGTGCAAGGAAGCGTCATGCTGTAATGTTCGAGGACTTCCATCTTGCTTTCTGTATTGAGTTCATTAAAAACACTAGTGCTAGTTTAGTTAGTGTGATTGTGATCCTTATCATCTTATGATTTCAGTAATTATATGAATTTTCCATTCTTTTCATATGTAAATCTTTATTCCTAAGTAATGAAATTTTGTGGTTGCCAATGGAATGTCAAATTTGATCTTGTCTCTTTAAACTAGTTATGAAATCAAGATTTATCTTGTTAAATTAGGATGAATCCTAGATCACCTCTAACAACTACACCTATTTAGTCTGCCATAGCTTCTAGCAGCTCTTCTAGTGAAGTAGCCCATCTTTGAGGAATGGTAGTAGCAATGCTGGAAAACCAAATCCAACAGACATTGGCTATCCAAAAGCTAATTGTCATTCACCCCTCACCAGCAACAACTAACAATCCTGCACTAGCTATTCATGCTTAATATTCATCTCTCTCCTCCCATCATTCTGCTGACGGTCTTCTCCATAGTTTCCTGAGGTTGAGACCCTCTACCTTTAGTGAAAATCTATCCCCTATGGATACAGTTAGTTGGCTGAAGATAGTTAAAAAGAATCTGATTAGTCTGAAGTGCCCAAACTATAAAGTGATCTGTCTCACTGCACATCTGTTCCATAAGGAAGTCAAGTACTAATGGGACAACATTTGGAACACACGATTCATCGACTTCTACATTGAGGATATTCGATGGGATGAGTTCGTTGAGGCATTCAAATTTGAGTTTATCCCTCTGTCAGCACAGGATATCATTGAAGATACAATTTTAAGGCTAAAACAAGGAAGTCGTTTGGTCTTAGATTATGAGATGGAGTTCCGAAGGCTAACTCATTTTTCCCCAAACCTTGTTCACTCTGAATCTGCAAGGTTCCATTAGTTCCAAAGTGGATTGCATTATACTCTCAAAGATCACATTGTTCCACTTCATCTTACTAGTTTCTCCAAACTTGTGAAAATATCAAGAGTGGTGGAGCACCACCAATCATAAAGGGAACTTAAGTGTAAGATTCATGCAGTTTCAAATCATCATGAAGCCTTCAAGAGGCAAGGACCTCAATCTGCTAAGGTCTACCAACTTGAAGCTGCACCTCCTGAACCTATTCAAGGCTGTAATCGGCCTCATTTCTATGGCAAGTGTTACCACTTTAGCCATAAATGTTGAACTTGTGGTCGTTCTAGATATCTGCTCTATCACTGCACGCACACAGAAATAGTAGATGGTGTTTGTATAAACCATTTGCAAAGGAACCAAGTCTTCAATGCAACACCTCTGAGCAAGAGAGATCCAGGTTTGGCAATAATGTCATCCCCTGCTTCGAAGCATTCCAAAGTTCTAGAATCATTTCAAAAAATAGGTGTATAATCATCTGGCAGGTCCTACACAAGTATATGCTTTAACACTGCTTGAAGCTACAGTGGATAATAATGTGGTTTTAGGTACACATTTCTGAACCTCTCTAAATTAAATTTTCTGCTCTTTAAATATTGCAATTAGTTAATGCAATTCGTATGAATAATTTTTAGGCATGCATTATTTTAACGACCAACCCTGCATTTTGTCATTTGACACTAGGGCTAGTCATTCATTCATCTCTGAGTGTTTTGTCAATCTTCTTAATCTGCTTACCTATAAACTAGCTAAGTCTTTAAATGCTCGACTTCCATCTGGAGCCCAACTCAGTGCTCATAAGTTTTGCGACATCAAGATTTTGTTGAATAATCAGATGTTTGATTCTAAGGTAATTACCCTGCTATTAGCTAATTTTGATATTATTCTTAGAATGAATTGGCTTAGTAATTACAATGCTGTGATAATTTGCCTTAAGAAGAAGGCCATTCTTCATTCTTAGGGCAAGCCAATAATTTTCGTAGAAAAGATTAGTACTCAGCTGTCATTACTAAATGCTATCAAAGTTGAGAAATTAATCAATAAAGGATATGATGCTTTTCTTGTCAATATGATGGGTGAAGCAAAAGAAATCAATCTTATCTCCGATTGTAAGGTGGTGAAAGATTTCGCCGATGTATTTCTTGAAGATCTGCCAGGAGTACCTCCGCATAGAGAAATAGAGTTCTCCATTGAACTAATTCCCAAAACTCAACCTATATCTAAAGCTCCTTATAGAATGGTACTTATGGAACTATACGAGCTTAACGAATAGCTGCAAGAACTCTTGAGAAAATGCTTCATTAGGCCTAGCATGTCTCCTTAGGGAGAGCCAGTTTTATTCGTAAAGAAGAAAGATAAATCTATGTGAATGCGTATAGATTATTGTGAGTTGAATAAAGTCACTATCAAAAATAAATATCCTTTGCTTAGAATCGATGATCTATTGGACCCACTATCGGGAGCTGTCATATTTTCAAAAATCAATTTAAGATCTAGATATCATCAATTGTGAGTAAATGATGCCAATGTTGAGAAAACAGCTTTCCTTACCTGTTAAGGTCATTTTGAATTATTTGTGATGTCTTTTGAACTCACTAATGCATCATCGATATTCATAAACTTGATGCAACGAGTCCTTAAGCAGTATTTGGACAAATTAGTTATCATCTTCATCGACAGCATTCTCATTTACTCTCGAACTTTAAAGGATCCTGAGGATCATTTGAGGATAGTGTTAGAATCCTTGCGTGATCACTAGTTATATGCTAAGTTTTCCAAATGCAAATTTTGGCTAAAATCTATTTCATTCTTGGGTCATATAGTTGATGCCCAAGGTATCTGCGTAGATCAGAAGAAGGTAAGTGCAATCCAAGATTGAGTACATCCCAAGTTAATTATAGATATCAGAGGCTTTTTAAGATTGGTCAATTACTACAGAAAAAATTGTCAAAGGTTTCTCTCAGATTGCCTCACCTTTAACTAAATTGACTTAGAAAGCCGTACCTTTCGTTTGGTGTCCTGAATGCGATGAAGCATTCCAAACCCTAAAAGATGCGCTCTCTACCTTTCAAGTGTTTGTTTTGTCTAAAGAAGGTTTGAAATATCAGGTATACACCGATGCCTCTGGAATTAGCTTAGGTTGTGTACTAATGCAAGAGGGTAAGGTAATTGCTTATGCCTCTCATCAATTAAAACCTCACAAAAAGAATTACCCTATTCATGACTTTAAACATGCTGCAGTAACTTTCACCTTAAGGATCTGGCATCATTACTTATATGGAGTTCAATGTTCTATTTTCAATGATCATCAAAGTCTTAAGTATATCTACACTCAACGAGAATTAAAATGCCGATAGAGAAGGTGGTTATAGCTCATCAGCGATTATGATCTAAGTATTCAGTATCACCCAGGTAAAGCAAATGTGGTGGTTTATGCTCTTAGCCATCGTACTACCCTATATGCTATGATTTCTTCAAGTTCATTAAAGAAAGAGTTCCGTAAACTCAAATTTCTCTAGCACATGGTGATATGCTAAGATCACTTCTGGTTAATATCAAGGTGGAACCTACTTTTCACAGAGATATCTGAAATTCAAAGTCGACATCGAAGGAGGTCGCCATCAGGATCTGCAAATTCATAGTACTATAATGTATCTAAGCAATTGTATGTGGATTCCTAAATCTATGCATCATAAAATTTAAGTAGAAGGCCAAAATTCTAGATATCATATTCATCCAAGCAGTTCTAAAATGTACTAAAATTTAAAGCAATCTTTTTGGTGGCTCGGTATGAAGAAGAGTGTAGCAAGTTTTGTGGCTAAGTGTCATACTTGCAATCTGGTGAAGGCTGAGCACCAAAGGCCTGGTGGTCTTCTGCATCCTATGGAAATACTTGAATGGAAATGGTTTGATATCTCAGTATATTTCGTTATGAGATTGCCTCGTACAAAATCTGGTGCTGATACAATTTGGGTTATCGTCGATCGATTGACTAAATCAACGCATTTCATTCCTATCTGTCAGACTGACTCTGTCGAGAATCTCGCAAAGCCATAGTGGAAGCATTTTGAGGGTTCGATGGCCAGGGATGCGTTGATAGTTACCAAGCAAAATACGAGATCACAAAACAATAAGAAAATAAATCACAGCACATGCATGAAACACAACCACAAGCACATCCAAACAATCACATATTTTATGTGGAAATCTTAAGAAGGGAAAAATCACAGAGTCACGCCACACAAAATTTTCCACTATTAATCATGAAGAGTACATAGTTACAAAAAGCTTAACCTCAACAATGAACACTAGCTCTTACTCTATAATAAAGGGGAGAAATAGCAACTACCACCTAGAGTAGAGTGTCTTCTCTAACATGCAAGTGCTCCCTTGCATAGCAGCTCTCCATTAGGGTTCCTACATAGAATCTCCTCTAACAATAGACAAAGCCCTCTCAAACTAAAATGCCAACATAGGAAACTTCTCCTTAAGTTTCCCTTAAGTATCAAACTCTATTTTCTATCCAAATTTGTTCAAAATACCCCTCAAGTAGCTTAGGGCGTAACCTGAACCGGGGTTGAAATCCGTCAGGCGCTACGGCGCGCCGTAGTGCCCAAGCCCCGGGTAGCAAGGCACCAAGGAGCGCTCCAGCGCTACAGAGCATGACGCGATGCGATGCAGCACCTTACTTTCGGGTCAACTGCCGATGGGACACGTCGCAACGCCTTAGTCTCGGTCTTCTGGCCACCCTGGCGTGCTACGACGCCTTCCTCTTATGTGCTAGGTGCCTTGGCGCGCGACTCAAGTGTGAAGTTTTTTGATGCAACTCTTCAACTGGTCCTCATTGTTTGATTCAGACTTTGAGTCCCCAATCAAACTTAGTTAAGTGACTTTCCCCAAGCTATGGATTCACTTTTAGAAAAAGTCCATCCTAATGTTTTTTAACTCTTTGAAAATTATTTTACCACTTAGCAGCTCACATTCTGGATTGATACTAGTGTTTTCAATTTTTGGCAATTTGTTACTCTTGAAATTGGCTAAAGAACTACTACCATAGATCATGCAATGAAGATTTGTTTTATGCTTTACTCATATTGGAAGGAGAAGGCCTTCCTCTTGAGTTGGATAAATTGTGGGATCATATCTTATTTACATCAAACTAAGCAAAGATCATTTGAATTGGATGAAGAAATTTATTGCTCTATACACTTTGAGCTCCTATTTTTCCAAATAAGAGCAAGCATACTATCTACAAAAAAAAAAAAAAACGGTAATTAAGGCCAAGAGTTTGCATGATTTATAACTCTTAATCATTAATCGAGTCAACTAAAAACATTATGGTGAGTATACGTTAAGAATATCATTAATTTAATTAACCATCAAAATAAGTGAGATATGTAAATATAATCCACATTGAATATGAATATACCATTAATTCCAATGTAAGTTGGAATGCTTCAAACCCCAAAACCTTATTCTATGTGTTTAATTAAGCATTAACATATTTATATACCTAACAACAAATTTAAATTAACATATAAAACTATTAATAAATTTTAATATTTTTGAAAAAAAAGATAAATTTTAAAGAAAATATTATTTAGATTCATTGATATGACATCTAAAAAAATACATCTAATATAATTTGGATATTATTTTAATAATATTTATTTATTTATATTAAAATACTACCAACATTATTTTAGATAAATTTTTTTGAGTGTCACGTCAGCAGAGTATTTCTCAATTTTAGATAATAATGTGTAAATATTTAATTTATAAAAATAAATGTAGGGTATATGATAACAAATTAAACTATTAAAAGAAGGTAAAATGCATATAAAATACATAAAAAAGAAAAAAAGAAATAGAAAATAAATGCAATTACGAATCTTTTGGGCGTCAAATTGGGCAAAGCTCATTTCGAGGTCGCCATCGTCCTCCCTATGGGATTAAAATGCGTCAAAAGAGGCTCGAGGGCTTTGCCAAAAAGAAAAAGACTCGAAATGGTTGAGTCTGGTTCACGGCACAGCGGTGGTCGCCTTTCGCCCGCAACCTTACTATAAAGCTCCCCTGCTTTTCCCCTGCCCTTACAGACCACAAAGCCCACTCCCCTCTCTCCGCGCATCAATCAACAAGAGATGGCAAATCCCAGCACCGTTGCGAAGGCCGGCTCCTTGCATCTGCCGCCCGGATTCCGATTCCACCCCACAGACGAGGAGCTCGTTCTCCAGTACCTCAAGAGGAAGGCCTTCTCCTTCCCATTACCTGCCTCCATCATCCCCGAAATCGATCTCGGACGATATAACCCCTGGGATCTTCCAGGTCTTTTCCCAGTCCTCTAAATTAACGGAATGAATCCCTTATCGGCTGTTTATTTGCTTATCTTTGAATTCAGGTGCTGGCGAGCAGGAGAGGTACTTTTTCAGTCTAAGGGAGGCGAAATTCGCAAAGGGGCGGCGGGTGAATCGGGCAATGGGCTCAGGCTACTGGAAGGCCACAGGGAAGGAGAAACCCGTCTTTGCCTCGAAGAGCAACAGGGTTGTCGGGTTGAAGAAGGTCCTGGTTTTCTATCTGGGCTCGCCTTCCGACGGCTGCAAAACCAGCTGGTTTATGCACGAGTTCTGCCTTGCCGGGTCTGACTCCGCCGCCGGCGTTTCTGGCTTCGGAAAGAGGAACAAACTGGTCCTTGTGAGATTCCCCCCTATTTTATCTCATTTGGAAGTAATGGTATTAAGTAAATGCCTCATTCATATTAAATTTACGCTAGTAATTAATTACGCATCAATAAAAATCTTTTTATTTTCTATTTTATATATAAAAATTATATTCTATCAATAATTAATTTATACATTAAATTAATACATCATTTATATATCTACTCCGTATCACTCTTAAAGATAACTATCAAAATATTTAAATTTTGTGGCAAAATTAATTATTAAAGCGGGGTTTTTTTGTATTTTTCGCCATTTTATATTAATTTAATGATATATAAATATACGACTGTTTCCTGAAACATTTTATCTTTTTTAATATATATTCTATTGAATATATGGGATTTGATATGCATATTGTACACTGCATTGTCTGATTTCAAATATCTCTTCCAATAACTTTAAAAAAATATATAAAATTTTAAATTTCAGAAATCGCAAAAAAATCAATCCAATCAATCCAATGAGTATAAATTTTAAAAATAATATTTATATTATTTTAATATAAATAAATAAATATTAATAAAATAATATATAAATTATTTAAATAAATTTATTTTAGAAAATTTCTTTTATGTAATTTTATATTTACCAAATAATAGGCTGAAGTAGAAAGGATTGGATGTTTTTTCTGAAGGAAAATGTAAAATTTTTGAAGTGAGTCAGAGAGTGTGCGCAAAACATTACTTTTAAGTTCTTTTCCAACATATTGAAAAGATTTTAAAAGTAAAATTAGTTTTTTTAATAAAAAAAGATGTTTATGGAGGGAGAGTTCCATTTATGGGCAGGCACAGATTTAGTTGTGCTTGTAAGCATTAAAATGATGAATGATAGGTTTGTGAAAACAGAGCACGGGTCAGTGCAGAATGGATTGGGTACTCTGCCGCATTTTTCTGAAGAGAAAGGCGGGAGGATGTCTTCATCATCAGCATCCTGACAGAATCCTTAGCAGCAGCAGCAGCCGCAGCAGCAGCAGACTGAGGTTTTCTTCGGCTTCTAATTTCAGCACAGGATTAAGCTGTGTTACTGAGAGCAGCGAGGAAGTCTCCTCACACGGTTGAGGAATCGCAAGGCTTAGGGAGATTAGGCGGATAGTTCATGTTAATTTGCTTGTATAAGCACTAGGAAATCAGGAAGCTCAGGCCGCCTGCCTTTTTAGCCTCCTCTCCTCTCTGTAATTTGCTCCTCTGCGCTAGCTTTCTAATGAGACGACTTTTGCTAATTTATATTCAGCACAAGCTTCTTTTCATCTTCTATTATTTTCTTCATCTTAATCCAAATTGTTATCCCTTTGCAAATTCATTTTAGAATAATGGTTATTTTGTAATTCGAACAACCATTGTTGATTTATATTTATCAACAGCAGTGAAAGTGTGTTGCTGCTATCTATAGGGTCAATGAAGCTCTGAGATTGGGATGCTTCGTTTGCCCCTTACATATATGGTTCAGATTGCATGCATTATGTTGGCTTTGTGGAATGAAAGTGTGTTGCAATGGGGTTCCTTATTTGTCGACTATCTTATTGCTAGTGGTGATCTAACAATCTTAGTGATGTTACCATGATTTAACTTGTTAGATTTGGTTGGAAACCTTGTCATTAGTCTTCTAACAACATTATAATCAAACTATGTGAATTTGAGCTAATTTGGAAGCTGTTATATTTGATTGTTGATTTTAATTAATTTTGATAATTAGAAAAATATGAAAATTAAATTGATCTCCAATTAAAAATTCAACTTCATCTTTAAATTTCTCATCCACATATTAGCGATTTGTGAGTTTTTGGGAATTTTTGAAGGTCATTTGGCAAGAAAATTATGATTAATTAAATTTGTATTTTTATGTAATATTACTTTAATTAATTTAGAAAAAATAAATCCAAAATCCGATTTATTGCGAACGGCGGGTGATCCGCTGTTCCTGCTCGAACACGGGACGGCCAGATCGACTAATCTGGGCTTCCAGTTCTAGATTCCGATCTAACGGACCAAATCAGATATGCGGTGGATTTGATCGCAAAAATTGGATTGGGGCCAAGATCCAATGATTGAGGCAACTCTCACAAATTCGATCGATCTAAGAACGGATCAAAACCGTCCAATTTTATACGGACGACCTCGATTAATATGAGCACTGTGCTCCTGCCGTACTGCCAGCCTGGCCACGACCAAGCGTGGCAGTGGGGCCGTGCTACGACCCATGACTCTCCCGACGTCCCCATCCCCTCTTATTGCATACGTTTGATTCCCACACCACCATTTAGCCGATTGGAGGTGTTAGTCGAGACGAGGAACCACTGAGTCACCTCTAGGTGCTCGTCGGAGTTGCAAAACAACGGACGCTAGGTACACCTCTGCCGTAGCAACCCTTACTCAAATTCCATCCATTTTTCTTTGTAATTACATCACTAAGCCCATTCTATCGTTCCCCGAACTAAATTGAGCTCAGGCGAGCCCGATATGGCTGTGGTGGCTCAAGCTTGTACAGTGTTGTACAATGTCCATGTCCACTAAATTAGGGATCCTAGCTTCCCAACATGCTCAGCTGCCGGTAATAGGCTCCTTGGGTCGGCCTTGACCCAAGAAAGCTAGTGGTACTCGATGCCGGAGCATAGGGCCACTGTGTGTAACAACTCGTGGTTGTTACTTGAATTTTTAATCCCCAAATTAGTTTAAGAACCTCACTGTTAGCCTTAACATAATCTTAGGACCAATTCCTAAAGTTTTTGTGAGAACTAGAAGTTGTTTGAAGAAATATAGTATTTTGCTTAATTTAATTAATTAGAAAATTAAGATAATTATTTTGACAACATCGAAAATTTGATTTTATTTTTGAGTTCCTCACATATAAATTAACTAAGAATAAAATTTTGAGAATTTTTGAAAGTTATTTGGTTAGTATTTGGATTTATTAGATTAACTTATTAATTAAATAATTATATATATATATATATATATATATATATATATATATATATATATATATATAATTTAAATAATAAAAGTGTTGGAATTGAACGGAGTAAGATCTAATGTTCGATTTGTTCCACTAGATATCAAATGGTTTTGATCGGATCAAAGCCATTTGACAAATTAATGGCCATATTAGATGTCGGGCCAGGTGACGGGTCTGTCTTCGGGCTGTTGTCCTTAGAGGTGATGCCCGAGGGTTGTGTCACACCGAATCAATGGTGGAGCCATTGATTTGCCGATTAAGGTCGGGCCAGACCCATCCCGTGACTTGTTTGGACAATCAAGGAGCGAACGAGAGCTTTGGCGTGGCTAGGGATTATCTGGCACAAGTGAACAACACGGACGAAGTTGGTGAATAGGGAACGAGTGGTACTCCCCTTGCTTAGTCAAATTACTTTCAATATGTGATCCTTAATTTTGATTGTTGATTTCCTGTTATACACGATCGATATCGTCGATCAATTGGGCTGTAACGAGCCCAATGGACCTATGATCGACTCGAGGCTGTACAATTGCGTACAGTACACGGGCTGAGTGGTCAAGTGGCAAGCCAGAGGTGCCTAGGCCACGGCTGGGGGTCTGCTGGGACGATCACGACCCAAGGAATGTGCAGGGTGCTTAGAGCCCATGGGGTGTCGTCCTATGGAGGGAGCACCGTCCCTCCTCAGTAAACCCTAATTCCCATCCCTACCAAGCTGGATTAAAAACATATGGTATAAATTATGCTGCAATATTAGGTGCATTTTGAAGTTCTTATCATCGACTACATTTTGATATATGTTGCGTGCTCTGAGTCATGCTGTACTGGGAGCTTTGTGATGCCCTAAGTAGCTAGGGTTCAAAAAATGTCGAGGATAGCGAAACAGTGACATGCGGGTCACCCGACCCGCGCGACACTATTCATGGGCTTGCGCGCACTCGGTGCTTGACCCACCTGTGGCCAAACAATGGCGTGAGAGTGGAAAATAAATTTAGGAATTATATAATTTAATAAATCAAAATATTAAATGCTCAATATCTTCTTAATCAGTGATCCAAATGTATCAATGTTATATCTCAAAGTGCATACAAAAATGTGTAGAATATTATGGTGACTTTTATTTTGCAATTTAAATTATTTTCTTAATAATTTTATTTTGGTACTTTAATCAAATAAGTCAAAAATTCTAATTTGCTCAATTCAACTTTGAGGATGGTAATTGACAGACTGTAAATTTGTGCTTGCACGCAAGTATAAATGTCCGAAGTAATAGGTGGAACGGTAAGTTTCAGGAATTTATATTGTCCTCAGGGAATTGTGGTTTTGATATTAAGTCTTATCTTCTTTCACTAATGTTTAGAATAATTGATTTTTGGGTTTTGTTGGTTCCTAAATAAACAATATAATTTACTTAAGGTAAGATACTATTTGTTCAAGAGGAGAGAGCTGGGGATTGGTTCTGGGACTCATAAGGGCTTGATGCTGTCATTTAGTCATTGAAACTCATAAGTGTTTTCCTCTGCCTAAATAATCAAGTGAATATTGCCTAAACTAGAGCAATCCTCTAATTCAATAAGTTCAAGTCTAGTGCAGCAAGGAGAACACCCTTAGGGTTCTACCTTGGCACATAGACTCTTATGAGATCTTTATTTACTTCAATTCTGAATTCCTACATCTAGGTCACCAAAATGTTACTTTTAGTTAATTGATCTCATAAGCATGATTTCCATCCATCTGCATCATACGCATACACACGCAATTTAACTAAATGAGAGAATGCATTGGACTCATTGGACTATGTCACATCATCTAATGGGTGTCCAATATTCTCTCATTCCTTCTACTTTGCTGAGCCACAAAGCAAGATTGATGGGGACTTAGCTCATAAGTATCAATCTCTCAGATGAGCTTTAAGCAATGGTGTTAACGAGCTTGAGAACTTGTCATATAGTTCTTAGCTCTAATTAGCACTAATTCCTTGCTCTAATCCAATTGATGAGCTTTGGAGCATAAGTCCATTTTAATGATAATTCATTTCTAGTTTAATTTAATAAAAAATTTTATAAAATACAACCAAGTATTTTCATTAAACAAGGATAAGAAATAATTTAGCAAACAATTTTTATTCATTTCAAAATAGCATACAAAACCATAGACCGTTACATTGTCCCACAACTACAACCCAACCCTCTCCAAGGAGGGTTTAACCTTCCATTTTGGAATTAGTACAAAAAGACAAGCAAAATAAAATGAACCTTGACATCGATTTACAACTAAGAAAATAAGACAAAGTTTAGAAGGGGTACTAGGAAATAGTCCAGAGATTTTCTGGGGTTCTCTTGGTATTCCTCATTTTCTTCCCTTTGCTTCTCTTGAGATATTCTACTGTCTTTTCTTCTGAATCATTTATAGCTCTCTTCACTTCTCATTGGAGAGTTCTTTCCTTTGTTTTTTCTCACACCAACCTCCCTTTTAAATGTTAAAATATGGAAAATTTTGGAACCCTTAATTGGTCTGAAATTTTCCCTTAAATAGGAGAGTTTTCAGCCCCCAAGCATTAATCACATGTGACTTTTTATTTTTCCTTGATTCAATATATGCAATTCAAATTTTATTCTGTTATTCAATTGGGATTCATCGAATTTATTGTTACTTCAGGTTTCAAGAGGCTGGGGAAGGCAAAAGTTCTGAAATTGTGGTATTCCCTATGCTGTATTAAATGCAATTTCTGGAGCTTTTTCTGTATCGGGCGCTGTGGTGCGCTGTTGCGATTGCATTTGATTATGTTGTATTTAGCTCCAGATGGGCTGTGGCACCTTCAACCAAACACTATTTTGCTACAACGCACTGTAGTGGGTCGAATTAATTTGGTTTATCACTACGGCGCGCTATGGCGGTTTGAGTTTCAAAAACACGGAATTGTCACTATTAAATTAATTCATATAAGGTTTTCATGAATAATCTGAAATGCCGCCGGGGCACACTGTAGCGCGCCGCGGCGAGCTACAACTATTTTGTTCCAAGCTTGCGTAAATCTTCATAAGGCATAGCGCGCTGTGGCGCGCTTGGAGCGCGCTGTAGTGGTGAAAAGTTCGAAATTGCGGATTTGGCACTGTTCAATTAGTTCATATAAAGTTTATATTAAAAATCTGAAATGCCGCCGCAACCTGCTGTTATGCGTTATGGCGCGCTGCAGCGATTTGCTTCCAGTTTGACAGATCAGATTCCAGGTCTTTTTTAGTGCACTTGTTCGCCGTGGTGCGCTGCAGCGATTTTCATCCAGATTTCTCCACTTTAGCTCTGACTTGCCCTTTTCTCTATTTTTCCTGAAAATATACAAATTCCACTCAAAGTATGCTAATTTGTATAATGTTTTAAATATTTTACTACTTTATTTTGCTATAAATTTCAGATATATCACACCCCCACATTTAAATTCTCGCTCGTCCTTGAGTAAGCTCGCAAATGATTTTCTGAATTTTAGTTAATGGATTCAATGTGGGATGTCAATGTGAAATGTTTTAGTCATTGAATATTGATTTAGGTTAAGGTAATTTCAGAATTCTAACCTCTACTACCATCCTCAATTAAGCTCCAAGTTCTAGTTATAATCTAGCTCCAATCTCAAATTTTCATGTTTATGTCTTCATTATGGAGGGGGGGGGGGGGGATAATTACCTTAGGACTTTTAAACCTTAGCTAGGTATTTTGTGAGTGATATGAGTGTTATGCCATGTGTGCTCCTTCTCATGAATCACAAGAAACATTTATATTTTTAGGAGATACACTTTTCTTCATCCTAATTTCTCAATTTTGCATCTTGGGAGAAATATTTTTCATTATCCCTATTTTTCTGGCTTTTTGTTTTTTTTGAAAATTCAACTTAATGGAGAGACATTTTTCTTTATCCCTGAATTAGTTTCTTGTGGTTCCTTGGGGGGGGGGGGGAATAATTACCTTAGGACTTTCAAACCTTAGATAGACATCTTGTGAGTGATATGAGTGTTGTGCTATGTGTTCTTCTTCTCATGAATCACAAGGAATATTTATATTTTTAGGAGATACACTTTTCTTCATCCTAATTTCTCAATTTTGCACCTTAGGAGAGATATTTTTCATCATCCCAAATTTTCTCGCTTTTTTTTTTTTTTTTTTGAAAATTTAGCTTAATGAAGAGATATTTTTCTTCATCCTTGAATTAATTCCTTGTAGTCATTAAGTGCTACAGGAGCCTAGCACACTCAATTGTACACTCACACCTTGCCATTTGCTGGTTTGAATTCCCTAGATTTCTTGTGATGACCCACTTAAGTAGTAATAAGTGAAAATCTTAAACATCGAGGTGCCTTTTTAGATAACGATGGAGTTCTTGATAAGAACTCCAAAGTTAAGCGTGCTCAAGTGGGAGCACTCCCAGGATGGGTGACCTGCTGTGAAGTTATCTTCTGAAGATAAAACCGTGAGGCCTTTCAGGCCAAAGCGGACCATACCTTGGTGCTTAAGAGTTTGGGCTGTTACAAATGGTATCAGAGTAAACCATAGGGTGTCAAATAGGAGCTAAGTGTCATATAGGGCAAAGTACCACTTCATGTGAGTAGCCTTTTGAACCCGTGATGGTTAAGGTGCTACATGGTTGTGGGTACCTCTTGCACCTGTGGGGGTCACCTCTAGTTCTATCTACCCAATGGATGGTTCTTGGATCTGTGTGTGGATACTGACGAGGACATCAGTTACTTAAGTTGGGGAGATTTTGATGACCCACTTAAGTAGTAATAAGTGAAAATCTTAAATATTGAGGAGCCTTTTCAGATAACGATGGAGTTCCTGATAAGAACTCCAAAGTTAAGCGTGCTCAAGTGGGAGCACAGGATGGGTGACCTGCTGGGAAGTTATCTTCTGAGGACAAAACCGTAAGGCATTTCAGGCCAAAGAGGACAATACCTTGGTGCTTAAGAGTTTGGGCTGTTACATTTTCCCACCCCCACACTTAAACCTAAGCACATATTCATTTCAATTTATTGGAAACTGAATCTCATTAGAGCCCTTTACTTTATTTAGAGGTGCAAGATTGTAATATTGATTTATCACCTTGAGTTCAAGCATACTAGTATCCTTAATATTACACATTTGAATTTATTATTGAATACATGAAGTAATAGTGTTCATAAAATTTAACTTGTTAATGTAATCACAGCAATGGTGAGGGTGCTAAAGATCCAAAATTTATTTATCTAAGAATAAGACAAAAATAATAAAATAACAGAAAACAAAAATTAAAAACTAAGAGACTAAAATAGAAAAAAAAAGTAGAAAAACAGAAACAACCTATCAATCATTCCTCCCTTGGTCTTCTCCTTCCTCTTCATCAATGTCTTGATATATGTAGTCCGTTGGCCAGTCATTATCCGGGATGGGGTTACTAACAGGGGGCTATGGCAGCCAAGATCCGTCCGGTCCTCCACGCAGGCTCCATTCTTGGAACATGGTTCCAAGAGCGTTGTGGAATTCAGTATGGAATTCGTGCTGTAGTGCGACTTCTCCTTTGATAAAGCTCATGTCCCGCGCCATGGACACCCCCAAGTCCCTTTGATGCACATACATATGCATCATCATTTTCTCCACAGTAGTCCTACCAGCAGAGGTTGAAGCTTCTCCTTCCTCCCCCTCCTCTTCGAGGGGGTGCGAGCACTCAAGTTTGTGAGTTCTAAAGAAGCTCGGGGGGGGGGGGGGGGGGGGGAATCGCTGCATCGGATGGTATGATCTTCACCCCTTGATCCTCGCATAGTCCTGAGATTAACGACTCGAAAGCAAGGGCAGCGTAGGTCTCGGCTAGGGAGTTCCAGAGCTGCTCCATAATGATGCTAGAGATATAAATATCTCCAGGATGTTGCAATGCACATAGAAGTAGTGCCCGTGACCGGGTCACCTCGCTAAGATGACCGGAAGGCATGATGAAGCTGGAGACGAATACATGCCATGCATTGCTTGACTCCGTTAGGAGTGCTCGATGAATGTTTGCCAAGCTTCCTCTCCATCCTGTATCAGTGAAGATGATCTCGCATGCTACAGTAGTCAGGTCATATTGGGAGCCTAATAGTTGGAGGTAGGCACATTCCTCTACCTCACTTAACAAGTAAAACTTTATAATTTGCAGGCTCCCAAACTCCGCACACTTACCCCTCACTATAATTTTTTGCCCTACTGCATTGATGGCGTTGACATAAACCTCCTGAACAATGGAGGGAAAAGTTATATTTGTAAGGCTCACCAAATGCTCTCATCCCCTATTTATGATTTGATTTAAATTCACAGGGTATGAGTGCCTAAATCCCCATTATAAGATCAATTTTTGCTTTGATGTTACTTGATTGAAGCGTTGTTCCGCTTCAACCAAAGTGAACCTTTTTATATTATATTCCCTACAAGCTGTGGGGGGCAGCGGCTCTCTTGTTTGCCATCGATTTCTTTTCGGATGACATTCTCATTTGATGAATTGAAAGAAAGAGAGAGTGAGAAAATTAGAAATTATTTGATGCTGGAAAGAATTGAAGGTTGATGTGCTTGAATTCTCAAGAGGTGCAGCCTCACACTCCCCTCTCACAACCTTAAATAACAATGGAAAGAAAAATTTAAGGATGCTTAAATTAATTAATCACACTTATGGCACTTGAATTCATAATCTTAACTCATGCCATAAGTGTGATTCAAGTTTCAGTCAAAAAGGTGAAAAAATACAGCTTTTCCAGCACCTAATTTTCAGTTTTAGAGTTCTTAGGCGCGCTGCAGCATCTTTGACTGCCTTGGGAATCCAAGGCAGTGAATTTCTGCTTCATTTGGACTCTTTGCATTGCAGCACGCTAGAGCACGCCGCGGCGCGTTGTGGCGCCTTGGGACAAAAATTTTGTGCAGTTCCCGAAGTCCGCTATAGCGCGCGGTACCGACAATATCTGTTGTGGTGCGCTGCGGCGGATTACTCTGCCATGGCGCGCTGCGGCGCATTTCTAGGTAGTTTTTTTTCAGCATTTAAATTTCATCCAAAATTTTTTTTATACATTAAAGTCTTGGGTTGTTTATTATTATTAAACTACTCCTAAGTGCAAAAATCAAATAAAACAGAAATTTGGGTTGCCTCCCAAAAAGCGTTTGGTTTAACATCGATATTCCGACACATTTAAGTTCAATTTGGGTTAGAAGTTGTGCTCAGTCTTTTTTTCCAAATTTTTGATGTGCAATGGTGAGCACCAGCCTGAGCTTTGCTCAAACCTCTGATTTCATTCATTACGTCAACCTCTACCCCAATTTTTGACACAAGTGAAGGGACTACATTTTTATTTATTTTCCCTCGCCTAGTCTTTTTTTTTATTTAAATCTTCCTTATCACTACCTCCATATGAGGTCTCACAAGTATTCGCAGAATTTGATTTACTACGTCTCTCTCCATCCGCCTCTAGTTTCAATTATGGAGGTTTAATCAAATTTTTCTTTTTAAATTCAGTTCTCATAATTTTCTCTTTAAGCATCATGGGCAAGAGATCTATTGTTTCTTCTAAATCATTTACTCTCATAGTCTTTACTCCCCTCTCCACATCAATTACAGGTCTAGAGCTAGCTAGGAATGGCCTTCCAACAAATCACAGTGGAGTTCTCACTCCATCTATCCCATTAACACACAATAAAATCGGTATGAATTATAAAACTTCCTATCCCTACCCGCACATTCCTTATTATTTCTATGGGGGTCATGGAGTTGAGATTAGCAAATTCAAGAATTATTGGGGTTTCCTTCATTCATCTCACCCCAAGCCGGGAGTAAATGTGTAGAGGCATAACATTGACAGAAGCCCAAAGATCACATAAGGGATCTGAAAGGACTTTACCCTCAATGACACATGGAATGTTCATTCTCCCGGTGTCATCTCTCTTAATGGCCACACATATTTTATCTTCAGATTTATCTTCCCCTACTTCCATCTCCAACTCAGTTTCAAATTCAGAATTTACTCTCTCCTTATCTTGAGTGGTGCCCTCTCTCCCCTCAGTATGGATTATTCTCACCATCTCCCTAGGGTTTATTTCAGTGGAGCTAGGCAATGCTCCTTATTGATGTGTGACTAGCTGTTTTGAGATCTGCCCAAGCTGCACTTCAACATTCCTAAGGGATGCCTCTATCCCTTCATGACGGGTGATTGTTGCTTCAATTTTTCTCAAAAATTGGATAGTTTCACCCTTAAATACATTGAAAGCTACTTTTAAATTTGAGGGTTGGGTTTGGTAGTTATTCCCCATGCTGTAACCTTGTTTGTTCATTGAATTTCTCCCACTAAAGTTTCCTGAATTATTATAATTGTTATTCTAAGAGAAATTGGGGTGGTTCTTCCACCCGAGATTGTAAGTATTGGAATAGGGATTGTTCATTGAATTACTCTAGTTTGCATTGTTGTTTTTCAAAAAATTTACTTGCTCAGTTTGTGAGGGGGCGAATGGATTCTTAAAATTAGAGTTTTCACTAAGGTGATTTCCTCCACATAGCTCATAATAGCTCTCTTGGACATTGCATACACTTATGTTTTCTATTTTGTTATTCAATGCATTAAATTTTTTTTTTTGCAAGGCTAAAATCTGAGTTGTTTCATTTAATTGGTTAGCCTTTACCTTTCTTGGATTAAGCCTCTCAGTAGGCCATTGATAGGCATTAGTGGACATTTCCTCTAAAAGGTCAAAGGCCTCCTCTTGTGTCTTGCTATTTAAAGATCCCCCCGAGGATGCATCTATGAGAATCCTAGTGGGTGCGTTTAAATAGTTATAGAATATTTGTAGCTGCATCTACAATTCAAATCCATGATGCGGGCAGCATCTTAAGCAATCCTTAAAATGCTCCCAACCATCATATAAATTCTCACCATTTTGATGTGAGAAATTTGATATCTCATTTTTTAGCCTAGCTATCTTAGCAGGTGGGAAGTACTTAGCTAGGAATTTCTTAGCTAAGTCATCCCAAGTCCTGATGGACTCTCCAGGCAAAGAGGTAAGCCAAATTTTAGTTCGGTCTCTTAAAGAAAATAGAAAGAGTCAGTCTAATCACGTCGTCGGACACACCATTAAATCTAAAGGTATCATAAATTTCTAGAAAGTTTGAGATATGGGCATTTGGATCTTTTAAAGCTAGACCGCTAAATTGATTATTTTGGACCATGTTTAGAGTTGAATGTTTAATTTCAAAATTATTAGCTTGAATTGGGGGTCTAATAATCGCATTAGGCACTCCTCCCATAATTGGGAGGGCATAGTCTCTTAAGAGTCTACCTCTCACATTGAATAGTGGCTCTGCGGGGTTTTCTTTTAGATTATCTATTTCAAATTGTGGTTGGTTCAAATATACCTGTTCTCTTCTAACTCTTAAGTAAGTGCGCTCTATTTCAGGATCAAAAAGTAATTCAGCATAGTTTTAGCTAGAAAGAACTAAACAATTTTAGCAATGTATTTAATCATAAAAATTGAACAAACACAACTTCAAGCAAACAGTTCAACAGAATTGATTCAACAATATAGTTACAGTAATTCATACATTTTAGCAGGGTAAAATAGTAATCAGCAAAATAGTTCAGCAAAGTTTTTAGAAATTTTTTATTTTCAATAATAAATAACTAAAGCAAAATCTAAATTAACACTAAAGTTAGCACAATATAATTGCAGCAAATAAAAATTATATGCAAAACTGAAATAAGATCTAAATCACTATTTAATCAAAGATTATACTTAATACAAAACAAAATTATTCCCCGGCAACAGTGCCAAAAACTTGACAAACTGTAAATCTGCCCTTGCATGCAAGTGTACGTGTTTGAAGTAATAAGTGGAGCAGTAAGTTTCGGGAATTTATATCATCCTCAGGGAACGGTGGTTTTGATATTAAGTTTTATCTTCTTTCACTAAAGTTTAAAATAATTTATTTCTGGGTTTTTGTTGGTTCCTAAATTAATAATACAATTTACTTAAGGTAAGATACTATTTGTTCAAGAGGAGAGAGTTTGGGATTGGTTATGGGACTCATAAGGGCTTGGTGCTATAGTTTAGTCATTAAAACTCATAAATGTTTTCCTATGCCTAAATAATCAAGTGAACATTACCTAAACTAAGGCAATCCTCTAATTCAACAAATTCAAATCTAGTGCAGCAAGGAGAACACCCTTAGGGTTCTACCTCAACACATAGACCCTTATGAGCTCTTTATTTACTTCAATTCTTATTTTCTATGTCAAGGTCACCAAAATGTTACTTTTAGTTAATTGTTCTCACAAGCATGATTTCCATCAATCTGCAAGCATTATTTCTATTAATCTGTATCATGCGCATACACATACAATTTAGCTAAATGAGAGAATGCATTTGATTCATTAGACTATGTCATATCATCCAAAGGGTGTCTAATGTTCTCTCATTCCTTCTACATTTCTGAGCCGCAAAGCAAGATTGATGGGGACTTATCTCACAAGCATCAATCTCTCAAATGAGCATTAAAGAATGGTGCTAATGAACTTGAGAACTTGTCACATAGTTCTTAGCTCGAATTTGCACTCATTCCTTGCTCTAATCCAATTGATGAACTTTGGAGCATAAATCCTATTTAATGATAATTCATTTCTAATTTAATTTAATAAATATTTTTATAAGATACATCCAGGCATTTTCATTAAACAAGGATAAGAAACAATTCAGCAAATAATTTTTATTCATTTCAAAATAGCATACAATATCATAGACCCTTATATTGTCCACAACTACAACCCAACCCTCTTCAAGGAGGGTTTAACCTTCCATTTCAGAATTAATACAAAAAGACAGGAAAAATATAATGAACCTTGACATCGGTTCACAACTAGGAAAATAAGATAGAGTTTAGAAGGGGTACTAGGAAATAGCCCCGAGGTTTTCTGGGGTTCTCTTGGTAATCCTCCTTTTCTTCCCATTCCTTCTCCTGAGATATTCTACTATCTTTTCTTCTTAATTATTTACAGTTATCTTCACTTTCTCTTTGGAGATTTCTTTTCTTTTTTTTCTCACATCAACCTCCCTTTTAGATATTAGAATATGGAAAATTTGGAACCCTTACTTAGTCTCAAATTGCCCCTTAAATAGGAGATTTTCAACCCCCATACATTAATCACATGTGACTTTCATCTTCTATGATTCAATGCAAGCAATTCAAATTTTATTCTATTATTCACTTGGGATTCATCAGATTTAATGTTACTTCAGGTTTCAAGAGGTTGTGGAAGGCCAAAGGTCTGAAATTGTGGCATTCCATATGCTGTATTAAATGCAATTTATGGATCTTTTTCTGTATTGGGTGCCATAGCGCGCTGGGGCACCTTCAATCCAAACACTATTCCACTGCAGCGCGCTGTGGCGGGTCGAATTAATTCGATTAATCGCTACGGTGCGCTATGGCAGTCCGGGCTATGAAAATGTGGAATTGTCACTGTCTAATTAATTCATATAAGGTTTTTATGAATAATCTGAAATGCCGCCGGGCGCACTATGGCATGCTGTGGCGGGCTACAATAATTTTGTTCCAGGTCTGCATAAATCTTCATAAGGCATAGCGCGCTGCACCGGTCAAAAGTTCAAAATTGTGGATTTGGAACTGTTCATATAGTTCATATAAAGGTTATATTAAAAAACTAAAATGTCGCCGCATCCCACTGTGATGAGCTGCAGCGAGTTGCTTCCAGTTTGACAGATGAGGTTCCTGGTCTTTGTTCAGTGCACTTATCCGTCGTGGCCCGCTGTAGCGCGTTGTGGCGTGGTGCAGCGATTTTCATCCAGATTTCTCCTATTTAGCTATGGCTTGCCATTTCTCCATTTTTTCTGAAAATATATAAATTCCACTCAAAGTATACTAGTTTGTATGATATTTTAAATATTTTTACTGCTTTATTTTGCTATAAATTTTGAATATATCAGTAATCTTAGGATGAGGTTAAAAAATCTTAAGTGTTGTTTATTATTATAAACTATTATCAAAACTATATATATATATATATATATACTTAATAATTAATTTAGGACCAATATTTTAAGTCAATTGGGGGTTAAATTAACTCTAATTATTAAGGTAGATAATTAAAATTTGATAATAAATTGATATCACATGCTTAGTTTCTTTAACAAATCTCCTTGAATGCTGCTATACTTTGAAGCCTTATTCAATTGATCATAATCATTGCATAATAATAACTATAATTGAATAAGGAGATTCACTCAGGGTGGATTAGTCTTTACAGATGTTTGATCCAAGGATGGTTATGGAGTTATTAGGAGACCAAATATGTCCTTGACGGGGAGCGTGTGGGTATACGGGAGACTCCGTCCCAGATGGTTGAGTAGATATAGATAACTCCTCTTTTTGTTATGTATGAGCCCACAGAACATAAGTTAATAAAACATTGAATATTAATTAATAGCTTAACACTATTCTACAATCAATTCTACTTACTATTGTTCAACTTATTTTTTTTACTATACTTGCTTATAGAATGCTAAAAATTATCTTTTATTTTCTTACTTGCATATAGGATTCTAGCCAATGTCTTATATAGTTTTTTAAACAAATGTCATGTTTGCTTAATCTCTCTTTTGTATGATTGCTTGGTATGCCTTGGCACAAATACTACTATAGTTTTAATGTAATTTTATTGTTTATATATATATTTCCAATTTTAATTTACCTTAACTGCATTTTGCACCTTACTGTTTAACCTAAATGTAATATCCTTAACATAAATAGTTAGAAACCCTAAAATATGCCTAGACTTTGTAAGTTTAATCACATTTTTTTTTAATTGGTTGTGCCTTTTCATATTAAAAACCAAACCCAGTATATCAGGAGCCTAGAGTGAAGTTAGCTGGTGAGCTAGGAGAGGAGAAGAAGATCTATGAGCAGATTTGAAGACCCTTGGATGTTTATTACTTTTGTTCCTTTATGTGAGTATGAGAAAGTCTACTTTTTATTATTATTAAATGTTGTAAACTTAAAGTATATGGACTGTATTATTATTATTTATGGGGTGAATGTTTTTCATTTTATTTTTTTGAATGAATGTAATGGAATGGATGTTTATTATGACTCTTAGAAATGCAACTATATTTTTATTATCTTATAGTTCCTTTGCCTTAGTAGTGCTTAATAATGGATTATGGAACACTAATACAATATTAAGTACCATAGTAATTGTAGCGACCCCAATTTTGGATCAGAAACTTTATCCAATATTAGGTGTTATTATAATACTTAATACTGAGTAAGTGAGTTCTAACCCACTATTAATCACTACGAAGAGCCAAGAGTCTCTAAAGAGATAAACTTGATGCATAATATAATATACATATATACTATTATAGATATCTAAAAAAGAAAATAAAAACACATCACAGAATAGTAAAGTAAAACATCCATAGTTTAGTTAAGATTATATAAACATTGATGTAATGACACTCATTCTCACTGAATCAAAAGTAAAGATAATGATAAGTAAAGTAAGGATCTTCAATCAATAGCTACTGGATCCAATCTACCTCAGGTTCAAGATCCACTCCAACCTCCTGATCTACTATATTTGGTATTTAATACGATAGAGCACAACTCTTAAAATAAAAACAAGTGATTATACTTAAAAAGTACATTTTAGGGCAACTAACTTATTTTTAGATTAAGTGGATATCATATTAACCATTTATAATTATTATAAGTGGAGCACAAAGCAGTAAAAAGGGAAAGTAAAGTAATACTGTAAAGCAGAAATAAAAAAGTAAAAACAATAAAAAGGGAAAAGCTGGTACACAACCTATATCAAATATGGAAGTAAAGAAAAGTAGATACATTTATACATACAAGTGTGCATTTGAACAATAAAAATATGTATAATGGGCATATGCTAAGTAAGGTAGTGTAAGATAAATAAATATATGAGCTAAACTTTACTGCTGAAAGTAAGTAAGAAAACTGAAAACACAAGTATACCGTAAATATGTAAGTTAGTAGATCTCAATCTTAGAGATTGAATAGATAGTAAAAGTAAGGATTGAATAATTGTAAATACATTCATAAAGCACTATAATATAAAAAAGTTTTTTATTTATCTTGATTTAAATGTGTTTGCCCTGCGAGCAAATGTACAGAAAAAAATGAAGAGTCAAGCACGCCTGCATAACAAAGTAAGCGGGGTTTCCCTTAAGCACACGCATTCCCCCTCGTAGGAATTGTGTAGTTTCTTGATCACTCCATAGCCTGCCCTAGATCAGTAAGCATTGTACAACATCTACTTGATGAAACCCTAAAGTAAATGTTATTTGTTAAGTTATGAACAATGCCTTTAATGAATGTTATCAAGGACTTAGTCTCAATGCATTGTAGTATTTAAGGATATTCAAATTTAATTGTAAACTATAGAATATCCATTGTTATATACTTTAACTATCTATCCTATGATTGGGACTAATCAATCCCTTCAATCTACTTAAACATTCATCGAATGTCTCCATCAACTGATGCATAATAATATATAATTCAATTGAGATTTTGAAAATAATGATTTAATTAAGGTTTTATTTATGTGACAAATAATTTATAAGTATAGTTGAAATGTTACAAACAAATATCCTATCATATTACTAACACTACAATTATCTAAACTATTTATTAATATTTCTATCCTAATGGAACATTTGACTACAAACCAATGGTTTCACTACTACACTACTTGGGTTACTTGATTCCAATGACTTGGGATACTTGAAGGTCTAGCTAAAAGGATTCTTCAACATCCAAACGTAATGGCTCATTACTTAGATTACAAGGGATTTAAGTTGCCACCAATAGTTAATTATTCTATTTTATTAGCCTCTTAAGGTTTTATGCATAAGAAGGTTATTTTATTTAACCAACTAAGTTATCTTAATATTAAGCATACACTGGAGTGTCAAATCTAGTCTATCTTTAGACTTAATAGTTTCATAAGACTACTAGTCTAATATGGTAGGACAAAAGGGCTTAAAGATCCTAAATATACAATAATCTAGATTTAACTCACATTGAGTTGCTAATCTAATAATTAAGTTCATCTTCTTAAATCTATGGTTCCAAGTCTAACTGCTATGGACACTAGGTCCTAGTTCTTACTTAAGTATTCTGTACTTTAAGGTTCTAAGCCTCCTTATTACTTAAGACTACCTCTTCTCTTGGATTAATCACTTAACCAATCTAAGGGATTCTAAGTATTAATAACATTTCATCCTAAGCAATTCTAAGTTCTACACTTATCATGGTATGGCAACTCATGCAATCCTAAGTAAGTTGCACTTAGCTGCCTAGATTAGTCTCTAAGTTCAAGTAGAAGGCACTAGTATTCCTAAGCTTTTTCCATTCTAATCATCTTATAATTCCTCTATGTGTCACAAGTGCTACACTAAGAAATTCCTCAAATGTTACTCTAGTATATTACTAGGTCTAAGTATATTTTATAATTTCACTATCCTACAAGTTAACATTCACTCTAAGTTATCTAGATGACTCTTAATGGGTAAATATTGATCTAAGTTGAGTTAAGAGTCTAACATACAATTAATCTTCCTATTTTTATCAAGTAATGGACTTAAACTAGTACTAGTATTTTTTAGCTAGAAGGTTTACATGAAGGATTCCTATGTTTAAGTTTATTAAGGTGTCTAAGGATTAGGGAGATCATAATCATCAACTGTACTAATCTAGTTAACTTCATAGTAATGTAGTTTAAATAGGTAAGGTGCTAAGTGAGAGAGTTATCTAACCACTAGGTTTTAGGTTCACATCAAGGCACTAGGAGTTATAGTGTTAGCTAATGGGATTAGGCTACCTTAAAATCACTAAGTTACATAATAGGATGGCTATAGTGAAATCTATACTTAAGGAATGTAAGGAACTAAGTTAAGCTCAATATAATCATTTAAGGGTTTTACTAATTATTTAAATAATCATAGGGAGCTATTTAGTTCACTCATCATAGGGTTTCGGACTACTACACTCCTTAGTCATTAAATCAAACCCTAAGAGCTCCTATAAACATTATGTTTCTATATTAAGGATCTTATCTTAAGTTCACTAGCACTAAGCTACAACTAGGTTATTCTAATTGTTTTCCTACTTAAGGCATCATCTAATATTAAAATATGCCATAAAGTAAGTTTTTTAAGGGGTCATAAGATTTAGGGGACCTATATAAGCAAAACTCTAATTTTAAAAATTTAATATTGATTTATTTAAGGGTCAAAAGCTCACAAATTCCATTTGATGTCCAAATCATGTAAATATAGTAGTTATAACTTTCTTACAGTATAACAAGTACAACGACACTAAGTAGGGTCAAATTGGACATCAAATGGTCAATATAAGCACTAATGACTATTAATGACACTTACAAATATATTAGCAAAATTAGTTATCAAATTAGAAAAATAACATCATATTAATGTTCTACACATTTTTGTGATCAAAATAGCTTATTGGAACATCAAATTTGAATGTAAATTGACTAAGTTATGACATTTACAAAATTAGGTTAAATGCTTAATTAATTAAAAAAGGTGATTAGTTAAATTAATCATCAAACTAAAAAATCTAATGGTTTATTAATGATCTTTACATTCTTTTAATTACTTTGAAATATAATATCAATATATTTTTATTTGTATTTAAGAAGTTATGAGGCTTTGACTTTTTAGAAATTAAATAATTAAATATTTTAATTCTCTAATTGCTATTCACAAGGACACATGCGTAGGCACATATGGCCAGCGTGCAGGCCTTCAATCGGTCACTTGCACATGGTCCTGGATGCACACATGTGGCCCCGAGTTGGCCCCATGGTTTGGATCGCGTGGTTCGGGCCCGACTCGGCGTAACCTGAGAGCCACAAGCCAGGACATCAAAATTTCGTGAGCTCTGGTAGCCAGCCGCACACTAATCGAAAGGTCTCTCTGAGACATTTTGATTGGTACCAGAAGCACCAGCTAACACCACCTCTAAACCCTAATAGGTGATGTTCTAGGTTCTAGTATACGGACCCAGGGTTCACAGGCAATGTTTACTACTATAGCTTGTCGTCGAATTGGGCTCCAATATACTCTCTTCTAAGCATCATATTTTAATATCATCTTAAAGGTTCTATACTTAAGAAGGTTCAATCATCTAATTATTTACATTATTTTAGTCTTATATATGAAACTAGTAGAATAGTTCTAGTCTAATTCTACACTTAAGGGCTTTATAAGACTATAAGTTTCATGTAGTAAGACTTATGGGTTAATATTAATTAATTTAGTATTATCTAATTCACCCCACATTAAGTTACTTAATCTAATATTAAGGCTCTTCTCTTAATCCTAAGGTTTCAAATCTTAGTATTATAATTACTAAGATCCTAAGTTTAGTCCCATTACTAAAAGCACTTAAGGGATTCTAAACCTTTTAATACTTAAGGCAATATCTAGCTTTAACTTTAATACTTAATCATTCTAAAGGCTTATCAATCTAATAATATCTCATTTTAAGTAATTCTAATATTTCAGGTCTAATAATATGGACACTAAGTCCTAGATCTTACTATGATGGTTAACACTTAAGGGATTCCAAGTCTAACTCTTACTTGGCTGATCAAAGCCTCTAAGTTTTAATCCTCTTTAATACATATACTCACTTCTAATCTCAGCTTAATAAATCAGGCCTTACAAAAGATCCTGAGCATCACACTTAAAATAGAATAACTAACTACACTCCACTAAAAGGTTTTACTTAAGTTCTATAATAAGTAGGTTACTGTAACGCCCTATTCCGTCGCCATGCGCAATTTGAGTCAGTTCAAGGAATAATAATTGGCGGCAGAATGGTGCGTTACTCAAGAAAAAAACTGCGCCTCCCCAAATACTTCTGTAGAGCAAAAGAGCTGCTGAGACTCAATCTCAAGAGAAGAGGGCTGAGTACTAATCCTAAAGATAAATGTAGTATCCTTATCTTAAGTATTAGATAGGCTACTCGTGTATTTTGGATTATGAATAAAGGTAAGATCCAAGTTACATGAATACTAGCATTTTATGTATATCCTGATCATATCACAATACTAAGTATAAGTAGAAGTAAATATATAGTGCGGAAGCTAAAGCATACATCTAGAAACATTCATCACAAAAACTAAGTAAAGCATTTAGCTCAAAAAATAAAAGAAAATACATCCAGAATTATTAAAACTGATTATTAAATAAAAAATATAGAGATTAGTATAAATATTGAACTACATAATCAAATGAGAAAAGAAAAGATTGATAGAGAATCCTCTAATGCTCCACAAACTCCTCCTATATCTCTTATGATGGCTCTTGATTTGGCTCCACAAGTTGCTCTAGATCTAGCAAATTGCTGAATGCCAAAAGTATCACATGTCACATAATAAGTCTAACACATAGAAAGCCACTATGACAGTTATAATTATCTACTATTTAGCATTTAAATAATTTAAGTAAGACCGTAAAAAATATAATAAAATAGCTGAAAGCTAAAAATAGTACAAATTTGAAAGTAAGGTAAAACTAAAACTGTAAACTGAATACTGGAATGTTAAGAAAATAGTAAGTGAACAGAAATTGCAATTAATTGCTGAAATGTAGGGAAAACATTAAACAATCTAAAACTAATTAAATGATGATTTAAAATTATGTTGTATGCCACTGAATTCATAATTATGCATCTGAATGTGCGACAAAATTGTATGCCACTGACATGCTGACTTGGTGTCACATGACACTCTACATATCATTGGTGAGAGAACACTCTACTTCATTTTGCTAATGCTGACATGACTTGCATTTTATGATATGCCAAGGCTCTTATGACTATATGCTTTAAATCATTAAAATTCAAAATTCAATATAACATCAAGTAATGATTCCATTTATCTCCATTATGCTTAATGAATCTAAATGAATTCTGACTCCTATGTCTAGTCCACTATGTGGAATTAGCTAAGATTTGAACTTAAACTCATCAACTGAAGAGATTGCATATACATAGTTGGCATGTTTCTGAGAAAGGTGACTTTAAACTTAGTTTATTTAACTACACTTATCAAAATGCATGACGATAAGGGGCATGACCTGATCACAGTTTATTCTCTCAAACTAAGCTGTTAAATACTCTAATTCCAAACATACTTATAGTGTCCTAAGAATGGTAACTTGAAATACTTAGTTTGTTTAACTGCACTTATCGAAACACATAACGACAAGGGGTATGACCCGGTAACAGTTCATTCTCTCAAACTAAATATTCAATCCCCTACTTGTAACACTTTTGAAATTGGGATGCTTATCCTGAATTGAACTGTACTTATCTAATTACCTAAGATAAGACTAAGACTCTACAGTTCTATTTAGGGTAAATCAACAAATCATATTTTCTACTAAAATAATTTAGTTATATGGATATACACCATCACCTCCAACTAATAGTTCTACTAATTTTAACATTACTATTTAACTATCAAGGAATATCAAACTAATGAATCCATTCTTCCTTGTGGTGAATTCTACAAAAGGATTCCAAGGATGTGGCTTAAAAGCCACCCAATTCAAGATACTACCACAAGGAAATGACCTATGTATAAATCATTAGATTATCCTACCACAAGGATCTAGGATCAAGTATCTAAGACAAAGAAGGTTCATTTAAGTTCTTACCTCAAAATTAGACAATATGTCCATCCTACCTTAATAACTCATCTATTGATAAGGCTTAGCAATTATTAAATTATTATCACTAAATCACATCCTTAAAGATCTAGCACTAAAATGTACAAATTATAATATAAGATATAAAATTTATATTAAGCCTTAAATTCCTAGTTCATTAAATTGAATTACACAAATCAGATGGGTAAACCCATCAAATCATAGTCTTTACTACAATTATGGGATAAAATCATGTAATTTATAATGAATTGGTCCTTTTACAAATCATTATCATTTTATGATTTATCTCATGTTAAGGGTCTTACTTAGGAGAAAATCATAGATATAAAGGTATATATTCAGATGGTCAATCATATGAATTAATTAGATATCTTAATACTTCTATTTTAATAGTTTAAAATGAATGTCAAATCAATATGTATTATTAAAATCATGCAAGTCCTTTAATTGTTCCAATCAAGTATTTTATTTAAGGTCATTAAGGGTTTAAACCTTAATCTAGTTAAGTTAGAATATATTTTCTAACTTGACCAAACCAAGATCTTGGTTTTAGTTGGTTCCTAATTATATAATGCAAAGAACTCAAGTTAAGATACCATTTGATTAAGAAGGGAGAGTTAGGTTTTTATCATGTGATTTGTTAGGGATAGTGTTGTATTTGACTCATGAAATATTAGGTACTTGTTATCATGCAAATTAATCAAGTGAACACTATGTTCCTTAGATTGGTCCTCTAATTCTAATAAGTTCAAACCTTGTGCACCAGGTGAACACATTAGGGTTCTGCCTCAGCACATAGATTCTTTTGAGATCATATTTAATTTATTTATAACTCCTATATCTAGGTTATCAAAAATAATCTTTTAGTTAGGTGATCTCACAAGCATTGATTTCCACCAATAAGCTTCATGCGCATCATACGTAGTTTAACTAAGGAAGCAGATTCACCAGACCACATGAATTACCCTAAGCTAATTTGGGGGTGACGATCGCAACGGCGAAGTCGAATTTTGATTCTGATGATTAATTAATTATTCTATTTTCCGGGGTATTTAATTATATTAAAATATTTGCAAAAATTCGACGATTTCCAAATGCGTCCAAAACATCACCCCTAGCTAATTTGTGGGTGTAGCAAAGTAAAAATAGAACTGGAAAATTGTTGAAAATAAACGGGAATAACTCAACATATTCAAATGCAAACAAAATATGCCACTAAAAATGCTACTAAATATGCCACATGTATTAATAACCCATATGCCTGAACTACATCTCCACTGATCCTAGGTGTGCTCTGAATTACACTGCTAAAGTCCTAGGTGTGCTCAAATCGCACCGCTAATTCAATGTTATGTTTATGCAATTTATGTTAGGCCAATTTTGCAATAATTAAATAAATAAAATCCATTGGACCTTAAATTTACAAAAACTAAATACCCTTTATTGTTAATCTATTTATCTTAAAATTTATAATGTACACATTTAATTCAATGTTACATTAATCTAGAAGCTTCACATAGACCTGTTTAATTCATAAATCTTTCTGTTACTAAGTATACTTAATAATTACCACGTCCAACCATCTAAGCCTTACACTATAAGTTAGCATATATTATTCTAATTATTATTATTAATCAACCTACTACATATCCAAAATTTGAATCAAATTCTAGCTTATCATAAGATAAGAGTGCATTCATACAACTAGTATATTCCAAGAAAGGTAAATTTGGACATTTAGGTTGCTTTACTGTACTTATCCCTGTGCACAGGGATAAGAGACATACAACTTTTCACAATTTTTTCTCCCAAGCTAAGGTATCATAATCCTAACTTATAACATATAATGAAATTAAGATGTTTATCCTAAAAAGATTGTACTTATCTAATTACCTAAAATATGACTGATCTTTATAATTCCTTATAGGGTAAATTAATTAATTCCTAATTTAAATAGTAAATCAAATTCATGATTGTATTTATGCACTTCATTATTATATTATAATTCTAAACATTAGCAAAATATTAAGTTCTAAGCAAGCTATTTAGGTTTCAAGAATTTCCAAGGCTAAGGGATACTTTATCTAAAACCTAGAGCGTCCACACCTTAGGAGCCGCTAGAACACCGGGACCTTATTCAAGATTTGGCACTGTACATGACTGTTGCGACCTAGATGATCGATGGCCTCTCAGGCTCGCTCGATTGTTCAATCGATTAACATTAAATTTCTAACTAATAAGGATTTCTTTAACATCAATTTGAGACCTAATTGAAGTGTCAATTGTCAATAAAAAGTTGATTAAACTCTCAACCTAGCAGCCCCATCATAACAGTGATTCTTACTGTCAGGACTACTACTGAGCCAGGACAGACACCTATATCTAATTTTAGATAAGCCCAATATATTCACAAGTTCAATTTCAAACCAAGCACACATAATTGACAAAGAATTGAACTCTACCAGTTCGAGGGAATAGGGGTACCTGGATAGTGAGCTTGCGAGAAGGATTGCAGAGGGTTACTGGGTACCAAAGGCTAAGAATGGTTCTTGAAGCTTCCTTGTTGTGATGACCCACTTAAGTAGTAATAAGTGAAACTCTTAAACATCGAGGTGCCTTTTCAGATAACGGTGGAGTTCCTGATAAGAACTCCAAAGTTAAGCGTGCTCAGGTGGGAGCACTCCCAGGATGGGTGACCTACTGAGAAGTTATCTTCTGAGGGCAAAACTGTGAGGCTTTTCTGGCCAAAGCGGACAATACCTTGGTGCTTAAGAGTTTGGGCTATTACAAATGGTATCAGAGCAAACCATAGGGTGTCAGATAGGAGCTAAGTGCCATACAGTACAAAGTACCACTTCATGTGAGCAGTCTCTTGAACCCATGATGGTTAAGGTGCTACATAGTTGTGGGTACCTCTTGCGCCTGTAGATGTCACCTTTAGTTCTATCTACCCAATGGATGGTTCTTGGATCTGTGTGTGGATACTGACGAGGACGCCAGTTACTTAAGTTGGGGAGATTGTGATGACCCACTTAAGTAGTAATAAGTGAAACTCTTAAATATCGAGACGCCTTTTCAGATAACGGTGGAGTTCTTGATAAGAACTCCAAATTTAAGCGTGCTCAGGTGGGAGCACTCCCAGGATGAGTGACCTACTGAGAAGTTATCTTCTGAGGGCAAAACCGTGAGGCCTTTCTGGCCAAAGCGGACAATACCTTGGTGCTTAAGAGTTTGGGCTGTTACTCATGGGGTCTTGGATTTTGATTGACGGCTTGAACTACAAGGGAAACTCACTACTTTGTCGATGATATTTCCTGGAGCTTATAGGTGTCAAATGGACTCACACGAAATGGCAGCATGAATTAGGTGAGTCGGGGAAGAATTGGATCTCACGGGGATTTGATGGACTCAAGAGGTGCAATGTGACAACCAGAGAGAATTTAAGGACCACTTATAGCCTAGAGAGCTTGATTAAAGTTAGATTGTGACTCTGGCCCAAGCTCGAGGAGTTTGCTTCCTATAGGCCAAATGGGACACTCCTGGGCCTCAAAGATTTGTTGGGAGGGTCAAGATAAATCTGTCAATTAGTTAAGGGTGATTTGGATAGCTCTAAAAGAAGTTGTACGACAAGATCTACACTGTCAGGACGGAGTGGTATGGGGACAAAGATGAATTGTATCAAGAGCAAGGAGAGCTATCCGATTGATCATTCAAAATTGCATAATAGTCATGATGTATCGAGGTGTAACAGCTGAACGCGGGTGGAAAGATGGCAGCCGTTGGATCACGGGCACGATCTGACGAATGATAGGAGATCAGAGCATGATTTGATCTGGGCCGTCTGATATGCATGGATAGATGGCTAGATGGCGCTAGATTTGGGTGTTGCTTGGAGGATCCCCACAGTAGATCGCTCGCGGTCTGCACAGCAGATCCCGGGCTCAGACAACTGTTGGAGGGTTGGTTTTGCAATTATTCAAACTGTTAATCTCATATTTGTAATTTTTTCAATTTAAATTCAACTTAATTTAGATTTAAATGGTATCCAAAAATTTACACCTAGATAATTTGAGTGTGAGGAATTAAAAAATACAATCAGATTTTGGTTTGGAAATCAATTTAATTTAGCAAATTTTCTAGGTTAATAAATTGACTAATTAGCCAATTGATCCAAACAGGTTCCGATGTATCCCAAAATTTTAGGATTAGGTCCTAATGGCATTTGTAACTTACTTGAACAGGAGTTAAGAGTTGATTAAATCCATATTACGCATGGTAACAACCTAGGGTTGTTATAGGTCTCGAGTAGTCTGGCGCTGCAGCACGCTGTGGTGTCGATCATCTTTTCCTTACCTTGCAATGTGGTGCAATATGGCATGTTCCTTACAAACTGTCCAGTGCTACAACATGCTGAGGTGGGTTCCTTGTGAATTTCCCAACGTATCAACATGCCGTGGCACTGCTATTCATGAAAATTCCATTTTTGGTGATTTGATCATTTTTTGAGCTGAAATAACATAAAAACAAACTAAAATAGCAACTAAACCTACTTAAAGCTCATGTCCTAACTAAGAAATTAACTATTTTTATGGGGCTCATCACACCCCAACACTTAAGTTCTTGCTCGTCCTCATGTAAGCAAGCAATAATTTATTATATCAATTTTTGTTTTTGATTAATTACTTCAAATAATTTTATATTTAATTTAATTTTCTCAATAACATTCAATGCATCAAAATGTTGGTTCAATAGTGATGAGCATCATATAGAGGTTGATCACCTTTATTTGGGTTTATATTAAAGTAACTCTTAATTATTCTTGACTATTCTTGCTCAATCTTGTTACTATTATGTGACGCACATGTTTGGGTAATTTTCTTAGCTGTATGTTGTGTAAACTTGCATGTTTAGTGTCATGTGTGTTTCTTCTTATGAGATTTAATACTTCATTTTGCAGGGAGAGATATTTTTCTTTATCCATTTTCTTATTTTCATAATTTTTTTTTGATGGGAGAGATATTTTTTTTCATCTATTTTTCTTACTATTTTTAATATGCTATATTTTAGCACATGCATTATATTCATGAAATCCTACAAAAATCTTGCACATCCTATCATTAAGCACCATTCATTCATCTCTTCATAGCTATAGTTTCCCCCACACTTAGTTCATTTTTTCCCTAGATTGAGTTTGAATTTTTCAAGTTAGCGTGTTAAGTTATTTTTATCAAACCTAAACATGTCATGTTCAATCATTATCTCACATGTTTTCATAGGTTCGAATCGATTTGACTCACAAAATTTTGAAATTAAATTACGGTACACATTAGAGCTTTTATCATCTTAATAATTTTTTATTTTTTTTTAAATTATACTTGGGGAATTGCAAGACATTTCATTGATGAAAACAAAATAAAAATAAAAATAGAATAATAACAAAAGAAAAACAAACTGAAAGACTACGACCAGATTTTTATTCTTCTTTATTTTCTTTAGCTAGTTCTGGCCATGGAATTGTTGGAGGAGGCATCAATATTGGAGGCGGAGGAAAGATTGTTTCTCCTAGACCTTGCTTCACATGTCAATTTTCAAACATGTCTCCAAGGGCTATTTTAAAGTCTTGAGTGTATTTGAAGTGGTTGTACATAGTTTTTTCACAATAAGTGAGCCTTGAACCAATGCATTTCTTCATTAGTTTTCGATGCTCTTCCAACTTATCCATTCTCCTTTGTAGACTCTTTATTTTAAAACGCTAACATTGAGGTCCCTGCCCCAGACTTTACTCTTATTATTTTCTTTTTGTCCTCCTCTGAGTAAGTATTATGAATATTCTTAAAAGTCAGGGGTGCTCATGGTGGAAGTTGGTGTTCTTCATCCATAAATTTGACCCTTTGGTCAAGACAAATTTCAGTTATGAGAAATTCGAAGGCAAGGACTATGCAATACCCAATTAAGGCTTTCCATATATGATCAAAAAGTATTCTAGAAACATTGATTTGTCCCAGGCATTGAATGGAATAAATGATCATAACCTGTGCTCAGGTCACATCGCTCAAATGCCCAGATGACATTATTTTGCTGGGGATGAGGATATTCCAAGCATTACTTGCTACAGTGAGTAGAACTCTTGGAATGTTCACATAATTCCCATTCCAGTCAATGTTGCTACCAATAAGTGCTTTAGTAACTTGAATAGGGCCAAATTCATAATTCATGTACTGGGTGTGTAACAACCCAGGTTATTACTTTGCTCAATTAAGACTAATCTAAGTCTTAATTAAGGTTCTAAGTCACTAATTAAGTAATTTAGAACTCATCTCTGAAACCTAGGTCAAACCAAAAGTCAACTGAGTCAAAATCAGAAATTCTGGAAAAATCCCAAACCCTAGAAAATTGACTTTTTATCTAGACCTCAAATTGAAAATTCGACTTCGCCATTGCATTCAGAGCACCCAAATTAGTTAGGGGTGCAATTTTGGAGGCATTTGGAAGTCGTTGATTTTTCGTCAAATATTTTAATAATATTTAAATATCTGAAAATTCAAATAAATAAATACTCGTCGAAACGAAAATCCGAGTGCGCCATTGCGTTCAGCACCCTTTATTTAGCTAGGGGTGATATATTGGAAAATTTTGGAATGCATTTAATTAATTAATTTTGATTAATGAAATTTAATTAAATTATTATAATATTATTATTATTTAAAAAGTAATTAACGGCGCCATCCGTTATTTAGACTCTGTCGTTGCTTAAGTCTCACGGCGTCACTCCATTTCTAAGTTCTGCCGTTTGATCAAAGCGATCCATCTGCACCGTCTGATCGCTCGATCAGACGGCTGAGGATCATCGTTCTCGCGACCCTCACACGTGGCAGAAGTCCCAACGCGCGTCATCCAGCGGCAATGCCAAGCGTCGATCACCGCTATCTGATTTCTCCCTCTGTCTCATTTAATCCTTCCGTCCCATACTCTAGCATTTCTTGAAGATGGATGGGCTGCCGATCGAAATCTAAGTTCCTCTGCTCCAGCCTTCGCTCGAATTTTTCTTCTCCTCAAAGCTTGTATTGAGGTACTAGATCTCTTCTCCATTTTATCCAATTAAATTCCATTATGCGAATTGCTGTCGATTGTAATTCAAATTCTGTGATTTAATTAATATACGCGACTGATTAGAGTAAATCCAATATTATGTTCTATCCTAAATGATTGATCAAGGCAACTTCTATTTACAATTGCCAATACATTCGATAAGTATTGTGAATACCGTGAGTCAAATAGGGTTATGTCGATTCGAACGAGTAGAGAGAACCAATTGCGCTTCAATATCCTTCAAGTTGAGCTAACCTTGAGATTTAGGGCATCTCATTTTCTGGAGTTAGATAAGTAGAAAAAGGGAGTTTAGGATCTCGATCGAAAGATCGGAGCATGACCTCTCGATCGAGCTTGAAATCGAGTCTCGAAATCCCTCGTTCGCCGAGATCCTTGATGCCCTAGCAATCTCATTCGCCGCCTGCAGAGAAGACGAAAGTTCACTTCCGTTTCGGGTCGGGACTACCTCAACCCGCTTTCACGCAATCAGACCGGCCGGTTCTGTCCTGAACCGCAACTTTTCGGGCCGGTTCCTTTTGATTGCTGCAGCTCCACGTGTCAGCATCTGGTCGCTCCCCGTGGCGTCCAAATCAGCAGCTGCTGAGTTGACCGCAATCAGTCTTCTGACTATGAGTAAGTCTCGCTGCAGAATAAAATAAAATTTAATTATATTTATAAATGTTAAGATTTAGTTTAATAAATTATAATTAATTAAATTAATTCAGTTAGATTTAATTTAATTAATTAAATCATAAGAATTTAAGTAACCATAACTCATAAAATACATGTCCAAATTTGACAAATAAATATATTAAATTTATCAGAAAAATTCAAGGAATATTTTGAGACTGTCAAATCTTAATTTGGATAAATTTTTAACATAGTGAAATTTAGGGATATTAACTTAAATCAAAATATGTTACAAAATTTCATTTGCCTATAACTTTGTACCCAATGATCCAAACCTATTAAATATGGGTCTTAAAATACTCAAAAAACTCTAAGGAACATTTCAATAGGGTTAATCTTTGCTGTTTGGATTAGTTTTTGTCTAATGATATTTAGGACCTAACCCTAATTACCCTAATTAGACTTAGAACTTCAATTGACCATAACTTGGTCAATTGAACTCCAAATTGAATGATCCAAAGCTCCATTTAGATCAGAAAAACCTAAGTAACAGTAATCTATATAAATATTTTAGATCCAACGGTTAGATTTGCTAATTATCCTTAATTACTCTAAATGTTGATTAGTGAATTCTAGCAAGTTTAGTAATCCAAATTGAGTGATTTAAGTCTCAGAGGACTCATAGAACCATTTAGAATCAATCTGTAAGGTTGGATTAGTGTTTGAGTGATTAATTTTGCTAATCACTCACTAATCACCCTAAATCCTAATTAGGTCATAACTTAGTCAAATTAGATCCAAATTGAGCCTACCACATGTCATTGTAATCAGTGGACTATTTGTAAACCATAGCCACTAATTTTACTCAATTTGGGCACTAATTGGCAAAGTTAGGATTTTTGACTCATAATTAAGAATTTCTTAATCACCCTTTTAACCCTAAATCTTGTATTGGCCATAACTTGGTCAATACTTATCAGAATTTAGCAAATTTAGATTCTATGAAAATATTAGGTAGTAAAGAACAATAATCTGAAAGAAAATTTAACTTTCACTTAGTCAAATTACTAATTTACCCTTATGAGTTAAATTCACTAATTTGATCTCATATGGCTTAATAATCACCCAAAATTAATTTAGTTGCTGTCTAATCTTATATTAGACAGTAAGAAACACTTTCCAAAAGCAAATTTTAGAATTTAAGCCCTAGATCAAAATTTGATCTTTGAACCCTTAATTAGGGGCAAAATGGTCATTTTGCCCAAATTTAGGGTTTAGTCTTTAAAAAGCCTTAAATTCAGTTTCTAATCACTAAAATTAGTAAATAGAATGATTTAGAACTAAAATTAATCAAATCCAAGTCTAAATTAGATTTTGATTAAAATCTCAAAATTTGCTCCTTAAGAAAATTCCTAAGTCCTAAGTGAGTGTTCTCCTTCTTTAATCATTCTTAGATCCATCCTTAGGTCTTATAACATTAGTTAGGATGTGTGTCTTGAGAGATACTCTTAGTAATTAAGAGTCTTATTTCCTAAGATTAGGAATAGATCATAAGTTAGAATTCATCTATTGAGTATATTGGGTTACTCAATTAGATGAAACCTTGAGTTTACTAATTTCTAGATTTTTCTTAGTTTATTAAATGATTATTTGATCTTTAAACTTTAGAACTAAGAATAGAGATCTATCCTAATGAATTTGATTTGTCATTAGGATTTGCTTAAACCTAATCTGTGATATTTGGGTTCTAAACCTTAGACCATTAGATTACACCTTTAAGATTAAGTGATTAGACCCCATTATCTGGAGCCTAATTCTTAATCTTTTCATCTTGATTTGGCTAATCAAGATGAGGATAGGGTGAATTAAATTACAAAATTAGGCCGATGATTTATTCACTTAAACCAGATAGTCGTCTTTTCATTAAGTTATAATTAGAACTTAGCCAGTCCTAATTATCTTTAACTAGTAGGATTCGTGATTCTAAGTTACATAATGTGTAAGAATTGATGATTCTGAAACTTATGTAACTTAAAGTAGATAGAACGAATAAAGTAGATAACAATGGATATCACCTGTATTTTAGATAGAGTTTCTTGCGCACTTTGATTTTGATGCTTCGCATTCCTTGACTTTGAGTTTTATACCTTAAACATGTATTATGTACTTAAGATATTTGATAAATATCTTATGTCAAGTTTGAACATTCATAAATAGCATTGTGTTTTTATTTCACAAGTGGTTTGTAAGGTGTAGCTTGATTTGTATACCTCTTCGATCAACTCGTTCGGGGTCGGCAACCTTTGGAGGGTTTAATGTCCGACAGTCTATTGGCCATGCCTAGTCCGAGTGATAGGATGGATAGACTCTCGCCCTACTGACTATGGAGTCAGGATTCTGATATGGATATACTAATTCAAGTACACTTACATTCAGTTCTGTCTTAGCTTATCAGGCTAAGAGTTTTCAGTGACATTCAGTTTAGAGTTTCTTAGCTCATCAGGCTAAGATTTGCTGAGTATGTTTTCAGTTTGAGTGACTTAGATGGTCACTGCAGTTTCCATTTTCAGTTACTGTTTTACTTTTATATTCTGCATTGTAGCACTATTTTATTTACAGCTTTCCTACACATGTTATATATAGGATGCTAGTTTTACTTACTATTTTTTTATGCTCACCTAGGATGTTAGTTGTTTTTAGTTTTATACTGTTCAAATTATGTATGTCACCTAGCATATTTTGTTTAATCATAAGCATGTTTTAGGTTATACTTTTCTTACAAGTTTTGTTTAGTCTTTTGCTTACCTATCTTTGTTGCAGTTGCTTGGAGGAGATATGTATTACTTCCTAGTTGCTTTAGTTATAAACTGTTTGTTTATAACTTTATACTGTCTTTTTGTATGCTTTTCTGCACCTATTTTTGCTCAGTTCTGTTCTTATGGTGATATCTATTTAACTTAATAAAATTGTTTGCCCTAAAATGTACTTAGACATATTGTCTCACCAGTTTTTCTTTTGTTGACTGGGGCCCTACCATTATGAAACTGATAATGGTAGGCTCTGAGTTTATTGGAGCAGCAGATCCAGTAGAGAGCTTACCATTGGAAGAGGAGTCCGTTCCTGAAGATCTGTAGTTTTAGTTTTCTTTCTTCAGTGAGATTGAGAGTTTCCTTTCAGTTCTTTTAAACTTATTAATTGTTGTAATAATACAGGTTTATATTTCTCTTTCAACACTTTACTTATTCTATATTATTATATTTATACTGTATTGGATGGATGTTATACTTTTTATGCTTCTGCACTCTGAGTTCATGTATAGTCATTTAGTGATAGTTCGTATGGATTGAATGGCAAAGTTCTTATTTACGTTGGATTAGAACACGTGTCTAATTCAAATCTAAGTGGGGACTTTGTCATTTGGTGACCCCTCCACCGTAATCATGTTAACTTAAGGGTTAACAGAACCACGGCGGGGCAGGGCCGCCACAGGGTGTAAGTGCAGGAAACTATGAACTCAAGCCCATAGAAGTTAGAAATTGTATTTTTTCTAAACTCTTTCTGATACCCACGCACATAAATGTTGTGCATTCTAGCATTATGGTGTTAACATAGACTTCTTTAACTAGCATGGGGTAGATAGCTCTAGGGTGGCTTACTAGTGCTGTCCAGTTTATATTGTTCACCATGGAAGGATTGACTGGGTAAGGCTCTCCAAGTCCCCTTTCCAGGATTATTTTTCCTTTGAAGTGATCTAAAAAAAGTATTGCTCAGCTTCCAATGATGAGAATCATCTGTTATTAAATGGTGCTCTAGAAGATGAGGCTATTGTGGCCTTTCCTACTGTTGCTTTCTTTCTTAAGGGCATATCAATGATTTCTAAAATGAGAGTTCTTGAAATGGGGATAATTGAAGGCAAAGGTTCTGTAGTTCCCAACTTAAAGCTAAGAATATTTATAGGCCCCAATTCTCTTGGAACAAATTTCATTCTCCTATACTAGTGTCTCAACCTTATTGGCTAGTCAAACTAGACATTTAATTCATTATGATGATAAAAACTATTTAATACTCATGCTTTGAATGATTTGCTTACTGATAGGGTCCTTAGATCCCCTGCCGGTGCACTGTAGCAATGATATGACAAGTTCCAAAGCAAGTGTCTTTAATGTGGCATTTCTGAAATTTTTCATATGGCACGCCATAGCGGTGTCTTTGTTTTAGATTTATATTGCGGCGCACTGCAGCGTAGTGTCTGTGTAACTTCAAAAAACTTTTGGCAGTGCAATGTGTTATTACGACAGTGTAGCGAAAATCAGGCACTATATCGCGTTGTAGCATCTCAATTGAATTTTTTAAAAAATATTCAAATTATTTCAGTTTTATTCTTATCAAATTTTTTCTAAGAAAACAAAACTAAGGGAAATAACTATTCAACATGGGTTGCCTCCTAGAAGTGCTTACTTTAACGTCGTCAGCCAGACCAATTTAAGCATTAAGGTTTTATTGAATTCTTCATCACCTCTCTCCAAACCTTATGTGGTATTTTGGGTTGAGTAATTATGCATTAGGTTTCTTCACTTATTATGCTTACTATATCTTTATTTTACTCGATCTCCAGATTGACTTCTTCAATGGAGATACTTTTTTTCTTTTTCCTCTTGCATGTCCTAATTTTCTTTTTTTTGTGTAATTCAGAACATTTCTCTCCGCTATATGAGGTATTTGTTTCCCTTTCATAATCTTGATTGTTCAATTCATCTTCCTTACTAATCATCTTTCTAGAGCTCAACCCTTCCCTCATACTTTCTCTCCATTTTAATTAGACCTTTTTTTTTCTTGCCTACTGTATGCATTAGCTCTATGTCTTCTTCCACCCTATTTACTCTTACCCTCGTCATTCCTTTTTCCACATCTATGATAGCACGGGTTGTTGCTAGGAAGGGTCGTCCAAAAATAATAAAGGAATTTTCATTCCATCTATCCCATTTACACACAATAAAATCAGAAGGAATCTTAAAGATTCATAGCTCAATAATCATATTTTTCAATATTATTGGGGTCATGGATTCTAAGTTTGCAAATTCAAGGATTACATGAGTATATTCCATTCCCCCTATCCTTAGCTATTCATATATGTGGTAAGGCATTACGTTTACAGATTCTCCTATAGATCACACTGGGGGTCTATAAAGATTTATCCTTTGATTACACAAGGGATACTGAATAGCCCCAAATCCTTCAATTTTTGTGGCATCATGTTTCTATCATAAGTGCATTGGTTGTAATTACCTATTTCTTTTGTTTCTTCCTTTACCTCTGCTACATATTACCTTAGTTCCTAATTTCTTGAAATTGACTCATTTATCAATAATTCCTGCAGCTATTTCTTACAACAGATTTGTTCATTAGATTCAATGATGCTCACCGTCTCTTTTGGATTGATTTCCATAGAGCTAGGGAGCATTCTTTATGGTCTATTGGACAAGTGTTGAGAGATCTATCCTAGCTGTATCTCAATGTTTCTTAGGTTACTTCTATTCATTAGATTGAGGAATCATGATGATTTATTTTTGTTTATGTCCTTTGCATAAACTAAAGCGTTTCAATTTTAAAAGAGTTTAAAGCTCCTTCAAGTCCTACATTCTACTACTTATATTATTGCTGAGAGGTATTATTAGAATATCTCTGAGAAAGCTCCTTCATGTCTCTGTTGCTAAGTGGTATTTTTCAGCTCAAATCATGACATTTCTTTTAGGATTAAATCTTTTACATGCGCATCAAAGACTTATTACATGTATTCCACCAAACCTTCCCTAAATGGGAGGAACAGTCTGTCATCACAATGAATACACCAAGAGAGCTATAGTAATTTGCAAATGCATACATTTTGTTCTCACAAGAAGTAAAAATACAAAAGAGAAGTTCAGAAGATGATATGCATAACTACTTTTGGTGTTCACTCAGTCTTCTTCTGTTTTAGTGCCTTGCTCATTCTCCTTGTTGTTGTGCAACCTCTTGCCTTGGCTGAAGCTTTCTTCCTTAGGAACCATCTTAGATAGTCTATGAAAATTAGGGTTCCTCCCCTTTGGTTAAGTTTTTAAAATTGATTAAAAAACACTTCCTTTATCTTCTCTTTTCCCTTAAATAACTCTCTTCCCTCTTGCCATCCCTTTTCCAAATTCTCCTTTTAATTTCTCTTAAATAATTTTTTGAAAGTTGAATTCATTAAGTTAATATGCATGGAATATCCCTTTATCCTATATTGAAAAGTGAGAAATTAACTTTTCCATTTAATTGTGGTGTTAAGAGCTGGAGGAATTAAGTGCTTCGGTCCTTTCAAATTTCTTGTTGATTCGGGTTTTAAAGCAAATTTTTAGGCACGTGCTAAGGCGTAATATGGCGAAATGGTCATGAGTATTCTGGCATTGCGGCGCACCATAGTGCAATTTTCTCGAGTAGTCTGGCACTGCGGCGCTCGATGGCGCAATGGTCTCGAGTAGTCTGGCACTGTGACATTATGTAGTGTAATTGTCTCGAGTAGTCTGGCACTATAGTGCAATGCATTACAATCATCTTGAGCAGTTTGGCATTGCGACAACAATCCACATTTCCTTGCCTTGCACTGTGCTATGCTGTGGAAAATTCCTTGCACAATATCCAGCACTGCATCGTGCTATGGCAGGTTCCTTGCAAATTGCCCAGCGCTACAACGCACTGTGGCACCCATCTTCATTAAAACTCCATTTTTTGTGATGTGATCATTTTTTGAATTGAAATAACATAAAACAATAAATAAATAAAAAACTAAGCTTGCTTAAAATTCACATCATAAATAACAAAATTTCTATAATTATGGGGATCATCAGCTGCCAAGGATCGATGCCTTGGTTAATCAATTGGCAGTAGCCAAGGTTTTCTCTATAATAAATTTAAGATCTGGATATTATTAGATTAGGGTTAAGGATGAAGATATTCCTTAACTGCATTTAGAACAAGATATGGGCACTACAAGTTATTACTCATGTCTTTTAAACTGATTAACGCCCTATCCATATTTATGAATCTGATACATTACATCCTATAACCATATCTCAATGAGTTTGTTATCATATTTGTAGATGATATCTTAATATATTCTAAGAGTGATGTCGATGATGAGAAGCATTCATAAAATTGTTAAGAGATCATAAGTTGTTTTTCAAATACTCAAAGTGTAAATTTTGGTTAGATTCAGTGGCATTCTTAGGCCATATCATCAATGTTAAACAAATTAGAGTTGACCAGAATAAGATCTGTGCGGTCCAAGATTGGGTCTAACATAAGTCTGTGATAGAAATTTGAAGTTTTCTCAGCCTAAAAGACTATTACAGAATATTTGTTCAAATATTTTCTTTGATAGTTGCACCTCTAATCAAGTTGACCAGGATAAAAATTCCATTCATTTAAAGAGATGAATGTGAAGAAGCATTTTGAAAGCCGAAGTAATTACAAACTTCTGCACCAGTTTTAGTGTTACCCCAAGAAGGAAAAGATTTTCAGATGTATATCAATTCTTCCAAGGTAGGGCCAGGATGTGTTATGATGCAGGATATGAAATCAATAGCTTTTTCTTTAGGATAGTTAAAACACCATGATAGAAACTACCATATTCATGATCTCAAACTAGTAGTTACAGTTTTCACTCTCAAAATATGGAGACATTATCTTTATGGTGTCAAGTGTGAGATATTCACAGACCCCCTGTGGTGGCCGACCCTTAATCATCCGAGATTAAGAGGTGGTCGTCAACAGGCAAACCCTGACTTAGCATTTAGATTAAGGAATATCCTTCCTAATCAAATGTTAAGGGAAGATATGCCCTAATAAGGAAGAGCAAACGATCTAATCACTGAATGAGCATACTATAATATATTAGAGTGCGGAAGAAAGATAAGTAATAACATCCATACAATCCAGATAAGAACTATACAACTAAGAATACATAAGCATGAAAAGAAAAGTAGTTTAAATCATGTATTATTACAAAACAACATTTAAAAGTTTAAGCAGTAAAGTAAAGTCACTCAATCCTCACAAAGTAAAAGAAGGAACTAAGAGTCTTCTCCTGCACGCTCCTCCTCCTGAATGAGGTCTTCAAAAGGTTCCATAACCTTGAAATGCTCAGAGTCTACTATTGTCAGTTTTATAATGATAGGGCCCCAGCCAACAAAAGAAAAATCTAGTTAGACAAAATGTCTAAGCACATTTTAGGCTGTAAATTATTAACTTTAATGATATCACAACATCTAAGCAAAGTAGGAGCAGTAAAGCATTAAAGAAAAGTGATAAAGTTATAATTAATTTAATTATAACTCAAACAAAGTGTGAGATAAGCACATACCTCAACTCAAGCTGCAAAAAAGGTTAAAGTAGTACATAATGAAATCTATTAAGTACAAGGAAATTCCTAAGTAATATGATCAATCTAATACATGCTGGTTTAAAAGATAAAATGAAAGTACTGTACTGAAAGTAAAATTCTAATATCCTAACATGCCATTAGGTGAAAACAAGCTGCTAAAAAGAATAATATAAATGAAAAACTACAAGTACTAAAGAAGTTGTTGTATATAACCAAAGTGTTGTACAAAGAAGAAGTATATTGAAAATGCTGTAATTAAGGAAGTATGCCAAAAATGTAAAGTAAAACAATTTAACTCATATGGATATGTTCTTACTTAGTCCTTCATAAAAGTAAAAGCCTATTAAAAGAGTCCATCTACAAATATCTATGAGAAATATCCTAGATCCAAAATCACTTATTTCTAATTAGTTCTATCTGAAAATATCTAAGAGAAACATCCCAGATCTAAAATAATACCACAAAGTACCTGCTGAGCATCTAGGAGAAACATCTTAGAGCAAAAGTAAGGTATCATCTAAACACCTAGGAAAAATATCATAGTGCAAAAGCAAAGTAACACTGTCCAGGCAGACTAAGTAAAATATACTCCACTATGAGTTACATAAAGTCATTTCTTTTAATTCTTTCTTCCAATTAAGAATATGCCTCATGAATGAATCAAAATTAACATAGAAAATATACTATGCTCCATATAATGTGTCAAGGTATAAAGTCCAATACAAGGAAAGCAAAGCATACAATTTTCAATGAATAAAATAGCACTAAATAAACTTTGTGATATCACTTTGTTTTCTAATTAAATTGTTCTATCTATCTGAATTTATACAAGTTTAGGATCTCCAACATCCAGCTATCAAGTATAAATCCAAAATATTAGTCCTATAAGTTAAAAAAAATAGAACTAATCAAGTTCTAACATATATTAATCACATGATGCTTATTTAAGTTAAATAAATAAATCAAATATCCTAATTGATGATTTTATGAATCCCAAGCCAATCTTGATTAATATGAATAAAAATTGGAGGATTAAGATGTTAAAATCCAAGTGTTTGATTTTAACTTCTTAATTCAATAGGTTCTAATCTTAATGGCAAAAAGTTAAACCCAAATCTCATGGGCTATAATTAAGGTTATCTTATTAAGCAGAATCAAGTTTTAATAAGATGGAGGTCTAATATTAAATCTAAAGTTTTAATATAAAATAATCATAAATAAAAGATAAAATTCTAGAAAACTATAAAACTAAGGTTTTATCTTTCAAGATGAACTCTAACCTAAATTTCTAAGCTAGATCTTAAGGAAATAAGATCCTAAAGGTTTGAAGGAAAGAATAAAGAGAATAATCAAGCTTTCAATTTGATATTATTCATTTGTTGGTATGGTACAATTGACTTAAGGAGGATATAAGCTGAACTAAATTCACCTTATAGAGGCCTGAATTAAGACTTAGAGAAATTTGAAGGATTTTTAGGATTTTTCATAAAATATCATTTTAATGAGTTTAATTATTTTAAAATTATTTCAAATCAGTCACAATACTAATTTTAGAGGTTTAATAATAAATTTAATGTTTAATGATGCTTAAACCTATATTTGGGCAAAATGACTATTTTGCCCCTACTTAAGGGTCTAAAATTCAAATTTATGAATTAGGGCTCAAATCTAGAATTTATTGAAGTAGAAATATTACTTATTGTCTAATATGAGTTTAGACAGTAAGTACACTTATTTTGGATAAGGATTAAGCCTTATAAAGTCAAATTAAAAAATTTGGTTTATAAAGGCAATTTAGTAATTTGCCTAAATGAAACTAATTTGCCTAAATAAAACCTAAATATTCTATCAGTTTATTAAAGATTATGCTCTAAGGTTTCCATAGAACCTAAAATTATTAAAATCTGATGAGTATTGGCTAAGTTATAGCCAATACAACTTTTTGGGTTAATAATTGGGGTGTAGGGTGATTAGTGAGTGAATAGTAAAATTAATCATAGAATCACTAAATTAATCACACCACTAAGTTCTATTCTACTTTAGGAGTAATCAAAAATTGAAATTACTCAATTTGGGTCACTAATTATGCTAATATTCACTAATTAAATTTTAAGGTGATTAGTATTGATAAAGAGATCTAACCATTAGATCTAAATTATTTTTGTAGTTTACTGTTAGTTAGGTCTTCCTGATCAAAATGGTGTATTTAAAGACCTAATTGGGAGCTCAATTGACCAAGTTATGGTCAATTGAAGTTCTAGGGTTAATTAGGGTAATTTGGGATGGGTCCTAAAAGTGATTAAGCAAATATTAATCCAAATAGAGAATTGAAGAGTACTAGGTTGTTCAAGAGGTTCTACTGATCACTTTAAGACCCATATTGGGTAAGTTTGGGTAAGCACACAAAAAGTTATGATAATTTAAATATTTAAGTTAATTTTATAATTATGAAGAAATCCTAAATGTCACTACACAAAATATTGATCCTACTGAAAATTAAATAACACCATAATATTCCTTTATTTTTGCTGATTAAAATGGTATATTTGATTGTTGCATTTGGACATGTATTTTTCAAACTATGGATGCTTAAAGCTTTAGATATTAATTAATATAAATCAATTTATTCTGATTCTATTTAAGCTAATCTATTTTATTATTAATATATAATTATAGTTGATTAAATTATATTTTCTACAGGTGGTGGGCCCAACAGAAATAGGTGGCACTCTAGGATTGGCCGGATTAGGTGAGTGGGCCCTGTCACTGTCTCAGATGAGACAGCCATCACGATTGTCTGGTTGCGAGCCCCACAATAACCGCGGAATAACGGGACACCGACATGCGTCCCTCGTAAGACACGCGACGCAATGAAGGCCCGCAGTTTGCGCTTTGCGGGACCTGCCACTTTGCCTACAAGGCGGACGGGTAGCTGACCGGGTCTAACCCAGCCCGAGATGGACCCGAGCCTTTCTGTGAGAACCGGGAACACGTTGCTAGGGCAGCCATAATGAAGGTCATTCCGACGATCTCAGAGACCGGCCCTCATACCAATTGAAAGGTCTTGAAGTGACCTTTTGATTGGTACTAAAAACACCACCGGAGGAGGCACATAGCTCCGGCTAGGTCGAGCCCTAGCGACTGCTATCGGGGTGATACGAGTTTAACGATAAGAACTGTATATCAGTTCACCAATTTATTCAATCACGATCATTTACGTGTGATCAACACTGTTCGATCTTTAATCTACCCATTGAAATAACTAATCGAAAAGGTGCAAATGAAATTGCAGAAAAGAATAAGGAAAATGAATGGTACGTACCTAATTGACGGACAAGAATGATAGGAAATCGGGGATAACGCGATGTTTTGCTGAGTAAAAATCCGAGTAAATGGGGCATCAGGGAATCGATTGGAGGCTTTATTTATACCCTAAAGCGGCGATATTGCAGCGATGGAAGGCATCTGTTGCGCGGGGATGCCGCGTGTCCAGGCTTACGCCACGCGCAGAGCAGGAGGGGGCTCGCGAGGACGATAGACTCCAGCCGTTTGAACTTTGATCGAATGGCTCTCCATCGCCATTAGATGCCAAGTTGCACAGGGAATAATAGGGAGATGGTGTGAAGGTCTAGGCAATGGCATCGTTTAGATAAAAATTAAATATTATAATTATTAATTTAATTTAACCTAATTTAATTAATTAAATTTAAGCATTTAGATGCATTCTTAAAATTTCTAATACTTCACCCTTAGCTAAATGAGGGGTGAGGAATGCAATGGTGTGATCAAATTTTTGATTTGATGAGTATTTAATTATTTGATTTTTTTCTGAGTATTTAAATAATATTAAAATATCCGACAAAAATCAACGACTTCCAAATGCCTCCAAAACATCAATACTAGCTAATTTGGGGGTGATGAGCAAAATGGCGAAGTCAGATTTTTGATTTGAGGTCAATTTAGATAGGTCAAATTTTAAGGTTTCTAGATTTTTTTTTTCAAAAATCAGTATTTGATTCATTTGATCCCTGATTTGGATTAGACCTTAGAGGTGAGCTTTTAATGACTTAATTAAGATACTAGAATCATAATTATGACTTGGATTAGTCCTAATTGATCTAAGTAACAACTTGGGTTGTTACACTCATGAGTCTAAAGTATATCTTCATATTGAAGGAGTTAAACTATAAATAGAGGAAAGGGCTAGAGCTGATTTGTGACTATGAATTGGATATTTGGTATAACCCTGACAAAGCCAATGTGGTAGCTGATGTGTTAAGTTGAAAAGATACCTTATCCTCTCTATGTTGTAGTGGTACAATATAAAAGTTTAAAAGGACATAGGTTGATCCAATTAGAACTACCGATCTACGTAATCTCTTATTTTTGTGTCAGGCTGAGCCTCTATTAAAAACTAAAATTCTAGCAGCTTGGAAAAGAGACAAAACTTATCTCTAGTTTAAGGCTGATATTGAAAATTGTAAAAGGTCTAATTTGCAGCTGAAAGATAGTGATTCAATCTTTCTAAGAGAAACTACGTGTTCATAAGGCATTACAGCTATAAATTTTATCAGAAGCCTATAATTCTAAATATGTTGCTCACCCTGGAAGCAGTAAAATGTATCAAGATCTTATTAAGTTGTTTTGGTGGCCTAGCATGAAAAGGCCCATTGCAAAATTTGTATCTAAATACCATTCGTATAGCTTAGTAAAAGCTGAGCACCAAAAGCCTGGTGGACTCTTAAAATTTCTTGAAATTTCTAGAATATAAATGAATTAATATTTCCATGAATTTTGTTATGGGTTTACCAAAAAGTAAATCAGGCGGCGATGCCGTATGGGTTATCATCGTTGAGTTAACAAAATCATCCCATTTTATACATATTTGATAGATTAATTCTATGGAAATGTCGGCTAGAATTTAAATAATGGAAATAATTTGCCTGCATGGTATGCCTAAATCTATCATTTTAGATTATGGCAGTAGATTTACCTCTCATTTCTAGATAGCTATTCATTAAGATTTGGAAATGAATCTAGCAATGAGGATAGCTTTCCATCCCTAAATGGATGGGAAAACTGAATAGGTAAATTAGGTTCTTAATGATCTATTGCACTTGTGTGTCCTTGTAACAACCCAAGTATTGTTACCTAATTTTGGGTAGTCAAAATAGCTTAAAAACCTTACCATTATACTCCAAATATCATTTGGAGTAAGTCCTAAAATTTTGAGCCAATTTGGTGACTATTTAAATTAGTTAATTATTTAATGTATTTAATTAATTAGAAAATTAAGAAAATTAAATTGATCTCCGATCAAAAATTTGATTGTATTTTTGAGTTCCTCACTCCCAAATTAGCCAAGGGGAATTTTTGGAGCTCATCTAGTTATTAAACTTTGATTAATTAAATAAATGGAAATTAATGGTTATTTAAATTAATTTAAATCATTTAATTATAACACTAAATGGTAGACCCGTCATTTAACTCAAATGGTGCTCAATCCCAGCTGCTCGATCGCACAGAAAATGTGGATCTGACGACTGTGTGACTGAGCTCTTATCTAGTCATTAGAGCGGCCTACAAGTCCAACTGCCTAATCTTCACCCACAATTAATTAAATCACAAAATCTAATCAGGAGCATAAAAACAAGATCAGAGGGCTATGATGGCACGGGGCATAATGCTTTTTTTCCTTGTACATCAGGTCAGCCATGATCTGGGCATTGACAGGCGACCGTACCCAACGACCATCCTCTCCAGCCATCCAACCAATACAATATCCACATTTGACCCCACTTGGATCCTTGCCTCATTTTTTGTCATTTTGAGTTAACATCTGAACTAGAGAGCTAGCTAATCATCTCTAGAAGCTCATTGGACTCGCACCATCATGGAAGCTTAGTTTGCTCTCTCATTCCTCCTCTCAATTCAGTTCCAAATATGCTAGATTCATAATTGTATTATGGGACCCATTCTATCATTACCCTCGTTAATTGAGCTCGAGGGAACCTAGATTATTTATGGTGGTTTGGCCTATACATAGTTGTATAGTTCCCAAGCCCCTAATTAGCTCATCTGGCATTCCCAGCCACCCATAATAGGTCCTTAGGTCAAGGATGACCCAAGGAATCCATCAACAGGTTTCTCAGGAAGTAAGGGTTGTTGTGAAAGGAGCAATTCACCTCCATAGTAAACCATAATCTAGAAGACTATGGTTACGTTGAGTTGACAACTCTGACATTGTAGCATGGGGCTTTTAGGACTGGTGGATGTGTCGTGACCTAAGAAATGTGGACAGTACCATGATTGAAGCTCGATGATGCCTGGACGTCCCAATTTTAGTGTCGAGAGTAAACCTTAGCAATGCCACAGGCATGTTAAAGGGCTGAGAGAAGATGAATAGTGTCGGGTCGGACAGCCCACAACCCGCGCTGTTTAACAGTGCTAGCCCGTCGGTCCCCCTTGACCCAAGAATATGCTGAATTTAAATAATAAACTTAGGGAAATTAAATACAAATGAAATTATTAAAATATTTTGATAAATATAAGTTTAAATATAGCAAAATTATATACCAAAATAATCAAAAAATGTGTAAGACAATAATATGAAGGTTAATTTCAATTTTGAATATTGATTTTACTAATCATCTCCTAATTATCATTAAATGTATTTAAGATATAATTAAGCCATTTGATGTCCAATTTGACCCTGCTTACTATCATTATAATACCTATGCTATAAGGAAGTCTATTTGCTAATTCCATTCAAGTTTGACATAAATGGAAGATTTGAGTTTTTAGACATAAATAAATTAATATCTTAATGTAAATTTGGAGTTTCCCCATTTAGCCTCCTTAAATCCAATGACCACATAGATAAATCTAGATTATGTCTTGGCTAGATCTTAGAGTATGGTTTTATTAGGAAAACATTTAGATTAACCTATTCATAGTCTAACTCTTTCTTACTTAGAGTTGAACCTCAACCTTTAAATAAAGGAGGTGATGTGACTTTAACTAGTCAATTAACTAGAATTGTGATAGTTTTTAACCATTATGTAGAAGTAGAGTGGCTAGTGTCCCATTCCCAAGTCTCATTAGACCCATTTATAGAATACTTAAGAGATTAGGTCAAACTTAGTCTAAAACCCTTCTTTCCCTATATTTAGGAATCATTTAACATATTTTAGTATGTTATATGGTAATGTTAGGGATTATAGTGAGATTATTAGTAGTTAGTCCAATTAGCTAACTTTAAGTTTCTATTAGGAAGAATAGGACTTAGGAAAATAAATATTAGTGAACTCCCTACTTCTAGAACCCTTAATGGAATGTTAGTAAGGAGTGAGTAGTTTTAGTTGTAAAGTCTAAAATACCTTAACCCTAGTGATCCTATTAAATTCAATGTAGATTAGAACTTCTAACAAACCTTTTAGGATAATAATCCTAGTACTAGTTAAATCTAGTAGCTTAGAAAAAAGAGTCTAGTAACTTATATTCAATAGAAGTAGGATAAGTGTAACATAACTTTATTATTTTCCTTACATAAAATAATATTTTTAAATTAGTATTTTTCAATAATATATATATATATATATATATTATATTCTATTGATTTAGAGATTAATAATGTTTAAGTTAATTGGGGGCATGATTAACCCCAATTATTAATATAGAAAGTGTAATTATACAATATTGAATATCATGTTGCTTACAAGTACTTTTGAAATTCTTAAATGCTATATTTCATTAAAATTATAATTTTGGTCATTCATTAAGATATTGTGCATAAATAAACTTTAAAATAATTTTCATAGGGATTTTAGGTGGTGGATATTTGAGCCAAAGCAGGCTATAAAGTGATCTGGAGACCACACATATCACAAAGGGGGAGTGCATGTGTTTCGAAAGACCCCCACTACTTTTGGTTAAGTAGATGTTCTTAACTCTTCATTTGTTCTATAATGTGCTCACAGAACAAAACTTAAATAAGATAAATAACTTAAAAATGCATTTCTCATAATCTTTTTGATTATGAATAATTTATCAGTCTTATGACTATGCTTTACTCAGTTCTTGAGACTAAATTTTACTTTACTTTGTCCTATTTTTGTCTTGTACTTTACAATTTTACTTTTAGCTTCCTTACAGTGCATGTTTACTTAGTTCTTACTTATATTTTCTTTACACTACTTTACTTTTATTGTTGCATAATATACATTTCTATTGGACTTACACATGTTTCCTTTATTCTTCATGTGCACACTAGTATTTTAGATATGAGTTACTATTCTTTTTTCTACCTTATATGTCTTGTGGAGGCTAAGCCAGTCTATTGTGAGTACTTTTACTCCTTTTTCATTTACTTTTCAATCTCTTACATTTTTAGTACATACTTCCTTTTATTTCTTTGTACACCACTTTTATTACAATTATAAATGGCTAATGTGATTTTCGCTAACTTTAAATAAATAAAACTTAGCAAAACCTTAATATATACTTAGAATTTTTTAAGTTTAATGAATTTTTTTTTTATTGGCTATGATCAAATTTATTAAAAAACAAATACGATAGTTTAAGAGCTTGGATAGGCGATTAGACCTGAGGCAGATCCTGATTTTCATAAGAGCTGTGAATACTTAGCATTTCTTTACTTTTCTGTAAGGTGAGAGCTTTTATAACATTTTAAGACTATCTGTAATAACTTTAACTCTAGACATTTTTGTTTTTCTTTTTTTGTGATGAATGCCCTTTTTGTTATTTCACTATGAATGGTTTGGATGATAGACACATTTGTATACACTGCATTTTATTGCTTATTTTCCTTATCTCAAAAGATTCTTGGCGATGTAGGGCTTAATAATGAGTTAGTTTTCTTCTGATTCAACATTAAGTACTATGGTAACCCTTAGTATTGGGTTAGTACATGCCTAACTTAGCACCAGGGCGTTACAGTCCTAGACTTTGGAGGAACCTGGGAAGTGCATCTAGCTTTGGTTGAGTTCGCTTACAAAAATAGTTATCAAGCCAACAATGGTATGGCATCTTTCGAATCCCTTTATGGAAAAATATGTAACACTCTGTTGGCTTAAATTGAAGCAAGAGATGCTCAACTTTATAGTTCTGAGTTAGTAAAGATAACTAATAAGAAATTTCATTTGATCAAGGAGAACATGTGGGTAGTCCAAACTGAATAAAGAAGTATCATGATCTTCGTCACCGTCCATTAGAATTTCAAGTGGGAAATAGAGTTTATCTCAAGGTTAGCCCAATGCGAGGAATGCAAAGATTTAGAGTGATAGGAAAATTGAGTCCTAGATTCGTTATACCATTTGAGATAATTTCCAAAGTTGGGATATTTGCATATAGACTAAATCTACCAGAGGATTTTGCTGCAGTGCATAATGTCTTCCACATTTTTTTTTTGAGAAAATTTCTTCTATATACTAATCAGCAAGTTTAGATTCTAGCAGTAGAATTGCAACCTAATCTAGCTTTCTCCATTACCATTCAAGATTTTGGGGAAATATCTTAAGCATCTTTGAAACTACATTAATCCAATGATAAAAGTCAAGTGCAAAAATCATTCAGTTGATGAAGCCACATGGAAAAAATAAGAAGAATTGAAGAAGAGATATCCCAAACTCTTTTCTTAACAAGCTATTTTTGTAACATATCTCCTAATTTAAGAATCCTCACTCATTTCAAATTGTTAAGTCATTAGGGCGTCGAGGACAAAAAATCTTTTAAGAGGGGAGGAGAGTCTGTACAACCAAAGTGTTGTTACTTAAACCCTAAATCTTAAACCCTAACAACCCTAACTTAAAAACTTCACCACTGGACTCCAAATATAGTTTGGAGCAATCCTAGAATTTTGAGCAAATTTGGGGATCATTTGAATTAATTGATTATTTTAATAAATTTAATTGATTAGAGAAAGTTGAAAACTAAATTGACATCTGATATAAGATCTGATTGTATTTTTGAATTTCTCACCCCCAAATTAGCTATAGGTGAATTTTTGGGAATTCTTAAATCTCATTTGATCAATAAAATTTGATTATTTTAAATCATATTAATTTATTTTTCAATTAATTAATTGATTAAATGATTTAATGGCTATTTGTCCATTTGATCGAACAGCGGGCGATTGTTCCATTCGATTCAACATGTAGTCATGATGAAATAGTTGTGGAGGGATACACAGTCTGAGTAATCTAGCCATTGGATCAGGTCGTTAATCCAATGGCCAAAACACAATAGAGCATTGTGCTCTATTGTGTTTCTCCACGTGACCACAATTGCGATCATGGCATAGGTCCATGCTATGGCCACACAGGCCCACTCCAGCCTTGTCATCTTACCACCCCCCCCCCACTCCCCCAATAGACTCCATTTTCTTTAGTTCGATCAGCTCTTACATTTTGTGATCGCAAAATAAGCCTTCAGCACCGAGAACACTCTCCGCAATGGAAGCAGTTTAACTAGCACAATTGATTGAGGATCGGGATAGCATAGACGGTTACCAAGCAAGTTTGAAATTAGAAATATACAAAGAATAGATCAAAGCACATGCATGAAAAGCAAACTCAAGCACACAAACATCCAAACATAGAAATTACATGGAAAACCCAAGAATGGGAAAAACCATAGAGCCAAACCATAGAAAATATCCACTAAGAATCTTGAAGACTACAGAGTTACAATGAGCTTAACTTTTGACAAGAAGCACAAGCTCTTATTCTAAGATGAAGAGGAGAGGAAGCAGCCACCATTAGGAGTATATTCTCCAACATACAAGAGCTCTCTTACACGACAGCTTCTTTAGGGCTTCACCTTGGGATCTCCTCCTCATAGTAACCAAAGCCTCTCAATCTGAATGCCAACTTAGGAAACTCCTCCGAAAATGTTTTCTTAAGTACCTATCTCATTTTCAAACCCTAAATAGTTCAAAATGCCCTCCAAATAACTTAGGGCATTACTTGAACTAGAGAAGAACTCCGCCAGGCGCTGTGGCACACTGTAGCACTTGGGTCTCAGGTTGCCAGGTGATGTGGCGCGCTAGTTCACATGTCTCTTGAGTTGCCTATCGCTGCCACATGCTGTAGCACCCGCCTCTCTGGTTGAATGCCGTTACGGTGCGCTGTAGTGCCGAATTCTGCTGCAGCGCACTATAGCGCCAAATTTTGATGTAGCGTGCCATAGCACCCACTTCTCTATTTTCTGACTGTTGAGGCGCTCGATAATGCCTTCATCATAGGTGATGAACCACCAAGGCACGCAGCTATGCACCACGCACACTGCGGCGCCTGTATATTCTTGTACTTTACGCCTGGTTCCGAATTGTTTTGGAACCTTCTAGATGCTCACTAAAACACCATTAGCATCTCCATGATGGACCAAGTGGTCTCCACAACACAATAATCTCTCAAATGGAGAACTTTTGGCATCACCCCCTTCAAACATTGATCCTTTTTTCTTTGTCTATCATTCATTTTCTTCTTTCTATTATGTTACTTCAGAATTATTGCACTTCTTTCCCTATTGATTCTTATTCCAATAATCTACTTGGCCGGCCCCAAGTCCTTCATGTCAAACTCCTTTGATAAAAGATCTTTTTGCATTCTTATCTCCTCCATATCCGATCATGTGATCAATAAATTATCCACATACAACAGCATAATAATTAGGAGTCACACTATTTTATGTAGCAACAGTAATCAGCCTAAATCTCTTGTACCACAATTCTTACATGAACCTGTCAAATCTCTTATACCACTACTTTGGCGCTTGCTTCAATCCATAGAGGTTCTTTTTGAGCTTGCACACTAGCTCAACTTTTCTTTTTCTTGAGCCTTATACCCTTACGGTTTTTACATGTACAACTCCTCCTCCAGCTCTCCATAAAGGAATGCAATTTTGACATCCATTTTCTCCAAATAAAAATTTTGAACTGCAACAATGCTCAACACAACCTTGATGGTTGTCATCTTCATAACTGGGGCAAAGGTCCCACTGTAGTAGACATCATGCCTTTGTTGGAAGCCATTTACTAAAAGCCTCGCCTTATTGCCCTTTCTCCCATTTAGTTCTTCCTTCACCCATTAAACTCACTTGTTATGAAGGGCCTTCTTCCCAGTTGGTAGAGGTGCAAACTCGCATGTCCCATTTGAGATGAGTGATGCCATTTCATCATTCATGGTAGCCTCCCATTTGATTGAATCTTCAATCTAAAGTGCCTCTTCCAAGCTTCCTAGTTCACCACCATCCGTTAGTAATATGTAAAATAAGGAAGGAGTGTACCTCTGTGGCAGTCTTGTAACTCATGTGAATCTTCTTAATATGGGTGTTTGTGGTTCAACATTGACACCCTCCTAAGCTTCTTCATGTACTCCAACATCTGGCTCAGCATTGTCATCAATTTCTATGTACAGGGGCTAAACATTCAAAGCTTCCTTGGAATTAGTCTTGACTCTAATATAGTTATTGTACATTTCACTTTTATTAAAAATGACATCCCTGCTTCTAATGACCTTCTAGTTCTGGTTGTCCTAGAATCTATAACCGAACTCGCCTATGCTATATCCAACAAATGTGCACTTGATCGCCTTAGCGTCAAGTTTGCTCCTGGATCCTGCATCAATGTGCACAAATGATGAGTAGCCAAATACCTTCAGGTGCTTCAATTTCACCTCATTTCCACTCCAAGCCTCCTCAGTAATCCCTTCATTTAAGGGTACGAAAGGTCCCCAATTTATCAGATACACTGCCGTGTTAATGGCCTCACCCCATAGATACTTAGGGAAACCTACATGCAATCTCATGCTCATGGCTCTTTTTGTGATTATCCTATTCATTTTTTCTGCAACACTATTTTGTTGCGGTGTTCTTGGGACTATAAACTCCCACTTAATACCTCTCAAGACATATAACTCCTTGAACTCCCTATAAGCACTTAAGCTTTAATCCTGACTCATTCTTCACCAAAGCTAACCACTTTCCAAATACATCAAATACATCAAATTTATATTTTAGAAAGTAAGCCCATACATTCCTTATATGGTCATTAATGAAAGTGATGAAATATGCGGCTCCACTTATAGAAGAAGTAGGAGCTAGCCCCCATACATCTGTATGCACCAACTGAAATTTCTTGCTTTTCAGCTATCTTCCAACTTTGGAGAACAAAACTTTCTTCTGCTTGCCCAAAACACAGTCTTTATAGAAATCCAAATATACTGACTTTGGTCTTAGGAGTTTCCCCTTTGACTGTAGGGATTTCAATCCCCTCTTGCTCATATGTTCAAGCCTGTAATGCCATAGATCAGCATCTATCTCTTCTGCAGCTGCAATAGAATCACTTTAGTAAAGTGTACCTTCCATATTGCCTCATGCAAAAATGAGTGCACCCTTGGTGACCTTCCATGAGTCTCTGGTGAAACAAGTGTTGTAGCCCTCTCTAGCTAATTGGCTCATAGAAATCAAATTTCTCTTTAGACATGGCACATGTTTAACATCTTTGAGCTTCCAAACTGCTCCGCTTGGTAGTTGTACATCCACATCACATCTGCCAATGATGTCGCAAGCCTTGTCATCTCCAAGATATACTTTTCCCAAGTCACCGTTGGTGCAGTTCTTAAAGGCACTCCTTAATGGATGCGCCTGAGTCCACCACCTGGGAATCCGTGTTGACAAGTGAGAGGATTAAAGCATCTTGATCCTCCTCAGATAAAACATCCATAGTGGTGTTCATCATTTTACCTCCACCACTGAGTTTTTTAAAGGTAGGGTGGTCTTTCTTGAAGTGACCTACCTTCCTACAGTTCCAGCAATCTGGCTTTGCTATTTTGGTTTTTGATTTTCCTCATCGAGACATTGATTTATTTTTGTTGTCTCCTTTATGTTCAATCTCCTTACTGATGGCTAGAAATAGATCAATATCTAATTAGATCAATGGCTAATTAGTCAATTTATTGAACTAGAAAATTAGCTAAAGTAAATTGATCTCCAAATTAAAATCTAATTTTATTTTTTAATTCCCACATTCAAATTAGCTAGGGATGTATTTTTGGGAAATTTTGAAGACCATTTAAACCTAAATTGGATTTAATTTAAATTGAAAAAATTTCAAATAGAAGATTAATAATTTGAATAATTACAAAATCAACCCTCCAATGGTCTACTGAGCCAGGGATCTGCTGTACTAATTGTGAATGATTCATTGTGGAGATCCTTCTTTGTGGCAGCCAAATTAGAGTCTAGTAGCAGTCCAGACAAAGAAGGTCACTACTTGGATTAGAGATATTAGACCGAGTGGCTTGTCAGCTTTGCTTACAGGCAATTGACTCCACATTGGGATACAAGGGTTTGACATAGTCCTAATCAATCAGGCTAGTCCAATCAACCTCCGCCCTATCCAAGATACAATCTTGCTCGATAGTCGTGGAATTGAGTAAGAACCCACCGTACTAGCTTTCCTCCAGTTTAGCTAGGAAGGGGCTACATTTTGTCTTGACACACTGAAGGTGTCGAGATTATAATTCAGTCGTAAAACCATCTCTGTGGGGAGAATTTACTCCCCGTAGTAAACCCTAGAAAATAATTTAGGGCGAATAAGGTCATGACGATCCTAACATTCATGCAGAGGGCTTCAGTGTGCAATTTAAGTGTCTTGGTCTAGTGAACATGTAACGATAGAGCTCGAGTCGTGGCATGGCCAATGTGACCAATAATTTGCGATTAAACCTAACCCTAATTCGACCAGCGTCGAGGAGGAACAGAAGGCAGAGAAGAACATTAATGGATTGGGTCAAACCTAACCCACACCTTTTGAATTGATTATTTAAATAAACCCACTTTTTGTAAGGGAAATAACAATAAAAAGTATTACTGCATAGTAAAGTAAAGTGATGATCAGTCACAAGGACTGAGTAAACATAGTCAAAAACTATGATAAGTAAGCATAATTAAAATACTATGATAAGAAGGTTATAATTAATAAGATTGTGATAAGATTAACGTTAAGTTATTTATCTTATGAAAGGTATTATTCTGCGAGCAAAGTTGCAGAACAAATGAGGAGTCAAGCACGTATGCCTATTCAGGAAAAGCGGGGTTTTCCATAATACACATGATATACCCAGAATTTGTACCAAAAATCTAGTGTATAAACATTCATATCACTATATATTTACTTATACTTTGAGTAGAAATTGATGTCTTTTCAGGAAAATGAAGAAAACAAAATTGTAAATACCGATTTACCAAATTCTGGACAAAAACCGCCACAGCGCGCCTTGGCGTCCCCTTAAAAGCGCCTTACCTAGAAGTAGAACTGCATACTTAGAGCAAGACCGCTGCAGTGCGCCACGGCTCGCCACAGCGTCATATTGATAAGAATAAATTAAAACCATATAAATGAGTAATTGAATAGTAAAAATGCAAGTTGCACGCCGCAACACGCCACGACGTGCCGTAGTGCGCTATAGCGTCATTTCTTGTTAATTAATAAAACTTTATAAACAAGTAATTGAACAGTAAATACGCAAATTGCACGCCGCAATGCGCCATGATGCGCCATCGCGCACTACATCGTCATTTCTCGTTGATTATTAAAATCTTATAAACAAGTAATTGAACAATGGTCCTGCAAGTTGTTCATTGTAGTACGCCGCAGAGGGTGAACTTTCATTTTATAAAACAATAGTAAAACTAATTGAATAGTGATCCCGTAAGTTGTCCGCTGTAGTGCGCCTCAGCATACGCTGCAGTGGCCGAATGAAAAAGATACTAACTTATGTGCAGGAATTATGTTTGGAGCACTACTGCCACAGAGCGCCGCAATGGAATAGGAATTGAAACGCAGCTTCCATAGTGCGCCGCAGCGGAACAGTAATTGAAACGACGCTGCCACAGTGTGTCATAGCGTGCCGCAGCGGACGACACAGAATTTTCTAGAAAATAGCTGTTGAGAAGCATGTGGAAGGCCACAAAAATGTGACCTTTGGCCTCCCCCATCCTCTTAAAAATTGATATATTAAATCTCTGTTGAATCCAACAGCTTAAACTGATAAAAACATTAAAAGGGATTGAAATTAAATCAAGGAAGAGGAAATGTCACACATTAAAAGCTTTGAGGCTGAGTGCATCCCTATTTAAGGGTCAATCTCAGACCTTAAAAAGATTCCAACTTTTGCTACTCAAAAGACCAAGAGAAAGGCTGTAGGAAGAGAAAAGAAGGAGAACACTCCAAGGGGAAGAGAGGACCAAGAACAGGAAAGAAGAAAAGATAGCAAAGAACGAAGGGTGGAGCTTCAAGATGACAGTGCAGGAAAAGTAAAGAGAACCCCATAAAACCTCCGGGTGATTCCTTGTATTTATCCTAAACTCTTGATTATTTTCTTACTGTGAAATGATGGTGATGTTCACTTTTCTTTACATGTATGTTCATTCTTGCTTAGTAATGGAAGGCTAAAAACCTCTTGGAGATGGTTGAGATATAGTTGTAGAATTATCTAAGGGAAATTTTGGTGTATGATGATATTGTTTAATTGTAATGAAAAACTATTTTTTTGTATTGTTAATTTTAATACTGAATGAATACTTGGATGAATTGAATTCTTATTTATTTTAATTAAAAGAGCTTATGTTCCAATGCTCATCAAATGGGTAAGAGCAAGGAAGGTAATGCAAGTAGAGCAGAGAATTACGTGATAAAATTCTCAACCTCACTTGCACTTTCCCTTAGTAGCTCTCCCAAGAGATTGATGCTTGAGAACCAAGTTCTACATTAACCTTGCTCTGCTGCTCAGCAAAGTAGAAGGGATGAGAGGACATTAGGAACTTCAATGGATGATGTGACATAATCCATTGACCCAATACATCCTTCCATCTAGCTAAACTACGTGTGAAGCGCATGACACATGGTAAATGGAATCTTGCTTGTGAGATCATTTTAATTAAAAGATGTTATTGGTAACCTAGACATAGGAAGTCAAAATTAAATTAATAAAACTAGATCTCATAAGAGTTTATGTGCTAAAAAGGAATCCAAAAGGAGTTCTCTTTGTGCAATAAACTTGAACCCAATGTAATTGAAGGATACTTCAGTTCCAATGGTGTTCACATGATTTAATTAAGCAATTAAATTGAATATATACATTCAAACAATGAAGTCATGGAACCAACCCTTGCATATATTAAAATGAAATCTCAACTCTCTCCTTTTTAATCAAATTGTATCATTACTCAAGTCTTGTGAATTGCCAATTATGAACCAACAAAAATCAACCAAAATTACATCTAAACATTAGTGAAAGAAAATACAACTCGGTATCAAAACAACTATTCCCTAAGATTCGATAAATCCTGAAAACTAAACTTTCCACTTATTACTTCAGACCATGTACACTTGTGTGCAAACACAGACGTGTATTTCCGTCTGTCATATTTTTGGCGCCGTTGCCGGGGAACGATTTTTGTTTAGTATCAAGTATAATTCTCTAATAACTAGTGATTTAGAATTACTTAACTTGTGCATCATTTTACATAGCTGTAGTTAATTTCTTTATTTGCTTGCTTGAGAAAAATTAGAAAATTTTTCAAAAAAGAACTTGTGCTAAATTTTATTGCATATTATCTTATTGCAAATTCTGCTATATTTGTGGTGAATATTTATTGCTGAATATTGATTGCTGAAACTGATTCTAGCTAGTGACACCATTACTGCATGAGTAGGAGAAACCTTACAAAATTCTTTTATGATCCTGAAATAGATAGAACTTATTTGAGAGCTAGGAGAGAGCAAATCATTTTAAATCAACAAAACATGCAAATGGAAGACTTAGAAATGAACCAAGCAGAACCTATGGTAAATGCTAGGAGAAGATTGCTTAGAGAATACGCACTCCCCATGGTAGAAGGTGTTCAAAATGCTATTGTTAGACCTCCTATACAAGCAAATAATTTTGAGATAAAATCATCCACTTTGAACAAGATCCAAAATAATCAATTTAGTAGGATGGCTTCGGATGACCCGAATGCACATATTTCAACTTTTCTGGAAATATATAATACACTCCTATTTAACGGGTATCCGATGACACCTTAATATTGAGATTATTCCCATTCTCGCTGAGAGACCGAGCTAAAGTTTGGCTCAGTTCTCTACCCAGTGAGTCTATAAGGACGTGGGATGACTTGGCAAGGAAATTCCTAGTTAAGTATTTTCTACCTGCTAAGACTGCCAAGCTGAGAAATAAAATTTCAAACTTCTCTCAGCAGCATGGTGAAAACTTGTATGATGGCTGGGAATGTCTTAAGGACTGCTTAAGGTGTTGCCAGCATCATGGGTTTTCTTTGTGGATGCAAGTGCAAATTTTTTAAAATGGATTAAATGCACCCACAAGGACCCTCATAAATGCACCCGTAGGAGGATCATTAAGTAGTAAAACCCTCATGGAGGCCTTTGATCTCCTTAAGGAAATGACTAACAATGCATATCAATGGCCAACTGAGCAGCCACATTCTAATAAGTTGAAGGTAGATAACATGAATAAATTAAATCAGATTGCTGAATTAAGAAAAAAAATTGACATGTTAACCCAAAGACTAGAAGGAAGGCAACATATTTTGGATCATGAGGGAGAAACTGAGGGAGTGAATGCTGTTCAAAACTATAAAACCCAACAAACTAAGGAGAAAAGAAGCTTAGAGTGTTCCCTAAAAGAGTTTAAAATGGACACAACTAATTTTATGAACAAAACGGATGCAACATTAAATCGGCACGAAGTCACACTCTTAAATCAAGAAAAAGTTGTTCAAGGAATTGAGTTAAAAATAAAAGAGATTATGACGCAACTAAATCAACCCTTCTTGGTGGGAGCCATAGGAGATTATAAGAATGAATCAGGCAATTCCATAACTCTGAGAAGCAAAAACTTTACCATTCCGTGCACAATAGGAAATCATTCTTTTAAAAGAGTTTTATGTGATTTGGGTGCCTCAATAAATTTAATGTCATTTTATAAATTTAAAAAATTGGGAATTGATTCTTTAAAACCTACCTCAGTCCTTCTCCAACTAGCCAATAGATCTGTAAAAACTCTCATGGGAATCTTGGAAGATGCTCTAGTAAAGGTTGATAATTTATCTTCCCCACTAATTTTATTGTGTTGGAAATGGAAGATGAAAACCAAGAGATTCCTATAATTTTTGAGAGACCATTCCTTGCTACTGGGAAAACCAAGATTGATGTTGATAAGGGAGAATTGAGTCTTCGTTGTGAAGGGGAGGGGGTGAGTTTTAACATAAAAGATTCAATGAGGCATCCTTTTGGGCCAAATGAGGAGTGTTGGGAAGTAAATGCGGTGAAAGAGGTGCTAATTTTTGGAGATATAGAGGAAGAAGAAGAAGCTGGAATTGAAGAGGAAGAAAACAACATTGATGAATTAATTCATGTAAGAAAAAAAATGCAGCTGTCTATAGATGAACCCCCTGAATTGGACTTGAAACTTTTGCCAAAACACTTAAAATATGTTTATCTTGGGGAGGGAACATCCCTACTGATAATAAATCCTGCTTTGTTAAGCCCAACCCAAGAGACTAAATTGTGTGCATTGTTAAGATAAGAGGGCAATAGGATGGAACATTGCCAATTTGAAAGGTATTAGTCCTACCTTATGCATGCATCGCATACTGCTAGAAGACAACTCCAAACCCTCCATAGAACCCCAATGAAGACTAAACTCGAATATAAGAGAAGTGGTGCATAAGGAGATCATTAAGCTTTTGGATGTTGAGATCATTTTCCCAATTTTGGACTGCCCTTGGGTAAGTCCTATTCATGTGGCCCCTAAGAAAAGTGTGATGACTGTGACCTTGAGTGAAAATAATGAATTAATTACTATAAGGAAGATACGAGGTGAAGACTATGCATATACTATAGAAGATTAAATAAGGCAACTAGGAAAGATCACTATCCTCTCCCATTTATTGATCAGATGTTAGATAGGCCTGCTAGGAACCCTTACTTTTGTTTTTTCGATGGTTACTCGGGGTATAATCAGATTTTGATAGCCCCAGACGACTAAGAAAAAACAACCTTCACGTGTCCCTATGGAACATATGCTTTCAGGAGGATGCCCTTTGGTCTATGTAATGCACCTACAACTTTTTGAGGTGTATGATGGCCATCTTTTTTGAAATGATAGGAGATTACCTAGAGATCTTTATGGATGATTTTTCTATTGTAGGAGAGTCCTTTGAAGACTGTTTAACAAACTTGGGTAAGGTCTTAAAAAAATGTGAGGAAACTAATCTTATTCTTAATTAGGAAATGTGTCACTTCATGGTAGAGAAAGGAATTATTTTGGGTCCCCTTATATCAATAAAAGGAATTGAGGTCGATAAGGCCAAAATTGAAGTTATTGAGAAATTGCCCCCACCCTCTAATATAAAGGGAGTTAGGAGTTTTCTTGGGCATGTGGGGTTTTATAGAAGGTTTATAAAAGATTTTTCTAAAATCAGTTTACCTTTATGCTAACTTCTAGGAAAGGATATTAAATTTAAATTTGATGAATACTACATAATAGGATTCAATGCCATAAAATCTGCTCTCATTTCAGCTCCTATAATTTCCACTCCTAGCTGGGATCATCCCTTCGAAATCATGTGTGATGCTAGTGATCTTGAGGTGGGAGTAGTTTTAGGACAACGAAAGGAGAAAAATTTCTATTCCATTTATTACGCGAGTAAGTTAATGGATGAGGCCCAAAGAAATTACACCACCACCGAGAAAGAACTTTTAGCAATTATTTTTGCATTCAACAAATTCAGGGCATATCTTATTGGATCAAAAATAACCATTTACACGGATCATGTGCAATCAAGTATCTTCTTCAAAAGAAAGAAGCAAAACCACGAATCATACGTTGGGTTTTGTTGCTACAAGAATTTGACTTGTAAATCCATTATAAAAAGGGGTGCAATAATGTGGTGCTTGATCACCTCTCTAGATTGACTCATGTAAAACATAAAGAAGGAGAAGAAATTTGTGAAACTTTTCCTGACGAACAGCTCTACTTAATTGTCACAAGCAATCCTCCTTGGTTTGCTGATTTTGCCAACTATCTTGCAGGAAGGGTGATTCCAAAACAATTTAACTATCGGCAAAAAAGAAATTTTTTTGCTGATGTTAAGAATTACTTTTGGTATGATCCCTTCTTATACAAATGCTATCCCGATCAAATCTTAAGAAGATGTGTGCCTGAAATTGAAATAATTGATATCTTATATCATTGCCACACATCTCCTTGTGGATGGCATCACGGTATTGATCGGACAGCGGCAAAAGTGCTGCAATCTAGATTTTATTGACCCAAATTATTCAAGGATGCTGCTGATTTTATAAAGAGATGTGATCAATGTCAGGATGGGGAATTTAGTAAAATGGGATGAGTTACCTCTCAATTCACATTTATTGAGCTTACTCGAGGAGGAGCAAGAATTTAAGTGTGAGGGTGGATATAGCCAAAATTTGTAGCAAAACTCTAGTGTATAAACATTCATATCACTACAAATTTCTCTATACTTTGAGTAGAAATTGATGTCTTTTCAAAAAAAATGAAGAAAATAAACTGCAATGGCTGATTTACCAAATTCTGGACAAAAACTACTGCAGCGCGCCATGGCGTCCCCTTAAAAATGCCTTACCTGGAAGTAGAATTGTAGACCTGGAGCAAGACCGCTGCAGCGCGCCACGGCTCGCCACAGCGTCATATTGATAAGAATAAATTAAAACCATATAAACGAGTAATTGAATAGTAAAAATGCAAGTTGCACACCGCAGCATGCCACAGCACGCCGCAGCGCGCTCCAGCGTCATTTCTCGTTAATTAATAAAACTGAATAAACAAGTAATTGAATAGTAAATATGCAAGTTGCACGCCGCAGCGCGCCATGGCGCGCCGCCGCGCGCTCCCGCATCATTTCTCGTTGATTATTAAAATCTTATAAAGAAGTAATTGAACAGTGATCCTGTAAGTTTTCCGATGTAGCGCGCCGCCGCGGGTGAATTTTCATTTTATAAAACTATAGTAAAACTAATTGAATAGTGATCCCGCAAGTTATCTGATGTAGCGCGCCGCAGTTCCTCAGCGTACGCTGCAGCGACCGAATGAAAAAGATACTAACTTATGTGCAGGAAATACGTTTAGAGCACCGCTGCCACAGCGCGCCGCAACGGAACAGGAATCAAAATACGGCTACCACAACGCGCCGTAGTGGAACAATAATTGAAATGATGCTGCCACAGCGTGCCACAGCGGATGACCCAAAATTTTCCAGAAAACAATAGTTAAGAAGCATGGGGAAGGCCACAAAAATGTGACCTTTGGCTGCCCCCAGTCTCTTAAAAACTGATATATTAAATCCCAGCTGAATCCCAATAGTTTAAACTGTGGCGGCCGCCCACTTTAATCAAAAGGATTAGGGTGTGGTCGTCACTAAGCACATCCCTTACTTAACATTAGGTTTGAATTTAAGACTCCAATCCAATCTTAAGAGAAAGATGTGCTTTTCATAATAAAGCAAAGGATAACAATCACTTAATGAGTATACTATAAAATCAGAGTGCGAAAGAAAAGTACAAATTGAAGTACTCATCTATTCATCCATATTACAAAGTAAAACATCCAACTTAGAATATACAATACAGGAAAAGTAAAGTATAATTTAATCATGTATTATTACAAATATTAAAGTTAAAAGAGATGTAATAAGAAATAAAGTCTATCATTCTCTCGAATGCAAAAGTAAGTAAACTAAGAAGCATAATCTACTGGTCTTCATCAACCTGCACTTCTTCCTGGACCTACTCTTCTAAAGATTCAACCTCCACAAATAGCTCAGAATCTATCATTATCAGTTTCATAATGGTAGGGCCCCAGCCAACAAAAGAAAAATCTAGTTAGATAATGTCTAAGTACATTTTAAGGTAATCAAGCATTTTAAAGATATCACAAGCCTAACTTAAGCATAAAAATAGCGGTAAAGCGACAAAAAAAGGAAAGGCTAGTTATAATTATAACTTAAACAAAATGTGAGATAAACATATACCTCAACTCAAGCTGCATAAAAGGTAAGTAAAGTGCAAATATAAATCTACTAAGTACAAAGGAAGTCCTAAATAATATGATCAAACTAAACATGCCAATTTATAGTATAAAGTAAGAATAGGGTACTGAAAATAAAATCTAGCATCCTAACATGCTTTTAAATAAAATAAAATGACTGAAATAAAAGAATATTACAAGAAATTTGTAATATAAAAGAACTGCAGAAAATGAAAAATATAATAGAAGGTATACTGAACTATAAAGTGAAAGTAAGTCAAAACTGAAAGGAAACTGTAAAGTAAAAAATATAAAATGACTGAAAAGTAAAAGTAAAGAAAAGTAAAGTATAAAGTAAAAGTAAGTGTAAAGTAAAAGTAAAGAAAAGTAAAGTATAAAGTAAAAGTAAGTGTAAAGTAAAAGTAAAGTGTGAGATAATCCTACTTAGTTCTGCCAAAAAGTAAAGTCCATCTGCTCATCTAGAAGAAATATCCTAGATTAAAGTAATTTCTATCAAAAAGGCATCTAGGAGAAACATCCTAGATTAAAGTAAATGCTACAAAGTTTCTACTGAGCATATACGAGAAACATCCTAATGCCAAAGTATCACACATTAGGGGAAATTCCCTAGGTAAAAGCTATCCTAAAGTAAAGTTATACTAAATGGCAAACTAAGTAAAATACAACCCACAAGTATTAGTGATGTTTGTTTTATTTAAGTTCTCTTATTAAATTATGCAAATGCTATATGAATGTAATTCAAAGTGTAACATAAAATATTCATTTATTATCTTATGTTTAATATAGTATGTCCAAACGTATAAAGAAGCTCAAAATAAGGAGAGCGTAGCATTTCAAATTCAAGGAAATAATTAGCACTACACAAATTTTGTGATATCACTTGTTTTCTAATTTAATCATTCTAACTACTCTAAGTTACATAAGATTCAGAATAATCAATTCCTACACTGTCTGTAACTTAGAATTACGAACCTATAAGTTGAACATAATTAGGATTAGCTACGTCCTAATTATAACTGAATCAATGTCGCATATAAAGTTAAATAAGTAAATCAGTCATCTTAAGTTGTCAATTTATATGAACCCAAACTAAATCTTGATTAGCCAAATCAAAATTAAAAGGATTAAGAATCAAACTCCAAAGAATGAAGTTCAATTACTTAATCACAAGGGTCATCTTAAGGACTAAGGTTTAATCCCACCTCACTGATTAAGTGTTAAGGCAAATCCTATTGAATTAAGTCAAATTCAATAGGATAGATTTTTAAACTTAATTCTAAGGTTAAAAGATCAAATAATCATATAATAAACTATGAAAATCTAATAAACTAGTAAAATCAAGGTTTCATCTTAATGAGTAACCCACTTTACTCATTAGATTATTTCTAACCTAAGATCTATTCCTAATCTTAGGAATTAAAGTTCTTAAGTACTAAGAGTAGCACTCAGACACACATCCTAACTAAGGTTATATGACCTATGGGTGAGCTAAGAAGTTCAAATGAAGGAAAAGATCTCTCATCTTTACTTGGGATCAAATTTAGGATTTTTCTTAAATTTCTAATTTAAGACTTAGAATTATTTAAATTAAAGTCTAAATCACTTTAATTACTATATATTATGGTTTAGGGATGAATTTAGGACTTAAAATCATTAAACCCTAAATTTGGGCTAAATGACTATTTTGCCCTTACTTATGGGCCTAAAAATTTATTTCTATGATTAGGGTTTAAAATTAGAATTTACTGAAGTAGAATGATTATTTACTATCTAATATGAGTTTAGACAGTAAGTTCATCGATTTTGATTAAGTATTAAGCCTTATAAGGTCAAATTAAGAAAATTAACCTATAAGGGCAAATTGGTAAATTTACCTAATGAAATCTAAATTTTATGTTAGTTTATTAAAGGTTAAGTCCTAAGGTTTCCATAGAACATAAAATCATCAATGTCTGATTTGTATTGGCTAACTTATAGCCAATACAAGTTTTAGGGTTTAAATGGTAATTAAGGGTTCTTAATTAAGATCAAATTTTCTAACTTCTCCAATTGATGTCCAAAATGAGTAAAATTAGTGGCTATGATTCACAAATGTCTCACTAATCACATTGACTAGTGGTAGGCTCAATTTGGACTCTAATTGGCTAAGTTATGGCCTAATTAGGGTTTAGGGTGACTAGTGAGTGATTAGTGAAATTAATCACCAAATCACTAATCCAACTACACCATTAGGTTTTAATGTGCTTAAGGAGTTCTCTAAAACTTAAATTGTGTAATTTGGATCATTAATTTTGCTAATCTTCACTAATCAAGTTTTAGGGTAATTATGGTTGGTTAAAAAATCTAACCGTTGAATTCTAAATATTTTTGCATTTTATTGCTAATTAGGTTTTTCTGATCTAAATGGATATTAAATTACCTAATTTGGAGCTAAATTGACTAACTTATGGTCAATTGAAGTTTTAGGGTTAATTGACCTAATTAGGGTTAGGTCCTAAATGTGATTAGTCTAAATCTAATCCAAACAATAAATTGGATACTACTAGATTAATCCTTAGGATTTTTTGATCACTTTAAGACCCATATTGGGTATGTTTGGGTTAGTGTACACAAAGTTATGGCTAAGTGATGATTTGTGAAATTTTTGAAATTATTTAAATACCATAAATGTTACTATGTGATATAATAGTCATACAACAAAATAATTTGCATCATTAAATTCTTTGTATTTTTTTGATGAATTTGATATCTTGATTTTCATAATTTGGATGAGTATTTTGTGAGTTATGAATATTTAAAGTTTGGTAATTAATTATATTTAATTTGATTTGAATCTAAATAAACTTTATAAATTCATTCAATTATTAGTGAAATTATCACTATATTTTAAATGAGTTCATTATTACCTTACTGCCATTATTAATTTATCAGGTTCTATAACTATTAATGCATATATATGTGTGTATATATATATATATATATATATATTAAATTTTTATTTTAATTTCTCTACAGGAAAAGACGTCTGGCGTGCCCCTCCCCATCCACGTGTCGATTGCAGACCGGCTGGCCAGGTGAGTGGGTCCCACCGGAGCACGAGATGCCGTCAGGGTTCTGACCTGCGAGACATGCGTCCTCGCGGGATTCGCGCAACAGATGCACGCGGGCCCCGCCGGTCCTACCAGCGCTACATGCGAGTGGGCCAGGCGAGCCGGGTGGTTCGGGTACGGCTCGCGTTTTGGCAACGGGTCTGGCAGTTCACGTATACCCGGCCCGATATTTGCGGGAGACTCTTCGTCTCCCCGCAGACGAATCGATCGTCATTTAGGGTTAGGCTAACTCAACCCTAACAATCGATTACGGATGACATAGAGCAATATAAGGACAATAAATTATGATTTAGAATGGACGACTAGATTAGGAAGGTACTTGGCGTTCGATAGAGGTCCAAGTTCGAGGTAGCGATCGATCCCAAATCCTTTCGATGTCTTCCGAGTGCAAAAGCTGATGAGAAATGCTCAGATAGGGATTTAATTTTAGCTTAGAAGCGGTGGATGAGGCTCTACCGCGCTCGGATCGACGCGTGCACCCCCCGGTTCAACGTCGCGCATCGCAGGGCATTACGCGAGCGACAGATGTGAGCCATCAGGAACGATGGCTCACAACCATCGGATCAGGCCTGATCCGACGGTTTGATTGAGGTGCCGTCAGATTAGACGGCGCCGTTCGATGGATTAACGGCATGTATAAATACTTAATGAAATCCGTTAAGTATTAATTTAATAATATTTTTTTATTCAATTTAATTAATTAAATTAATACAATTAGACATATCTAGAAAAATTTCAATAAATCATCCCTAGCTAAATGAGGGATGAGGAACGCAACGGCGCACTCGGATTTTTGATCGAATGAGTATTTAATTATTTAAAATTTCATGGTATTTAAATAATATTATTTTATTCGTCAAAAATCTAACAACTTCCAAATGCCTCCAAAACTTCACCCCTAGCTAATTTGGGGGTGGTGAACGCAATGGCTAAGTCAGATTTTTAATCTGAGATCTAAATAAAAAGTCAATTTTTTGGGCTTTGAGATTTTCCAGAAATCATGATTTGATCTAATTGATTCCTGATTTGACCTAGATCTTAGGGATGAGTTATAAATGACTTAATTAAGACAATAAAATTATGATTAAGACTTAGATTAGTTTAATTGACCTAAGTAACAACCTGGGTTATTACATAAATAGATAAAAACATTAAAAGGGACTAGAATTAAATCAAGGAAGTGGAAAGGTCACACATTAAAAGCTTTGAGGCTGAGTGCATCCCTATTTAAGGGTCAATCTCAGACCTTGAAAGGGTTCCAACTTTTACTACTCAAAAGACTAAGAGAATGGCTGTAGAAAGAGAAAAGAAGGAGAACTCTCCAAGGGGAAGAGAGGACCAAGAACAGGAAGGAAGAAAAGACAGCAAAGAACGAAGGGTGGAGGTTCAAGAGGACAGCGCGGGAAAAGTAAAGAGAGCCCCAGAAAACCTCTGGGTGATTCCTTGTATTTATCCTAAACTCCCTTGATTAATTTCTTGCCGTAAACTGATGGCGATGTTCACTTTTCTTTACATGTATGTTCTTTCTTGCTTAGTAATGGAAGGCTTAAAACCCCTTGGAGAGAGGGTTGAGATGTAGTTGTAGAATTATGTAAGGGAAATTTTGGTGTATGATGATATTATTTAATTATAATGAAAAACTATTTTCTTGTATTGTTAATTTTAATACTGAATGAATGCTTGGATGAATTGAATTATTATTTATTTTAATTAAAAGAGCTTATGTTCCAATGCTCATCAAATGGGTAAGAGCAAGGAAGGTAGTGCGAGTAGAGTTGAGAATTACGTGACAAAATTTTCAAGCTCACTTGCACCCTCTCTTAGTAGCTCTCCCAAAAGATTGACGCTTGAGAACCAGATTCTCTTTTAACCTTGCTCTGCTGCTCAATAAAGTAGAAGGGATGAGATGACATTGGGAACTTCAGTGGATGATGTGACAGAATCTATTGACCCATTGCATCCTCCCATCTAGCTAAATTGCGTGTGAAGCGCATGACGTGCGGTAAATGGAATCTTGCTTGTGATATCATTTTAATTAAAAGATATTTTTGGTAACCTAGATGTAGGAAGTCAAAATCAAATTAATGAAACTAGATCTCATAAGAGTTTATGTGCTAAAAAGGAACCCAAAAGGAGTTCTCTTTGTGCACTAAACTTAAATCTAATGTAATTGAAGGATACTTCAATTCTAATGGTGCTCACTTGATTTAATTAAGAAATTAAATTGAATGTATACATTCAAACAATGAAGCCATATAACCAACCCTTGCATATATTATAACAAAATCTCAACTCTCTCCTTTTTAATCAAATTGTATCTTTACTCAAGTCTTGTGAATTATTAATTAGGAACCAACAAAAATCAACCAAAATTGCATCTAGACATTAGTGAAAGGAAATACAACTCAGTATCAAAACAACCGTTCCCTGAGGTTCGATAAATCCCAGAAACTGAACTCTCCACTTATTACTTCAGACCACGTACACTTGCGTGCAAACACAAATGTGTATTTCTGTCTGTCAACAGACACTCCCCCACTAGAATATGTGTGGTTTCCTTATTACTCTATAGCCAACCCTGACTTATAGTCCACCATATGAAACCCTTGAGTTTAATGTTTTAAAGTTTTATTCATGCGCAATATCTTTATGTATGTTCAAGGTTATAATCTCAAATAAAAGTAGCATACAAGAAATTCAAGTTAATTATAAACCATGTGGTAGCCATTATTGTCTAATTTAGTTATCTTCCCTAATGATTGAAGCTAATTGAGCTCCCAATTAACTTAGAAAGTAGCAATCTCTAAGTCAATTGAAAGATAAAACTATAAGTAGTTGAGATTTGAAAAATAGTAATTGATTAGGATTTTCTTATGTGACAAAATAGTTTAAAAGTATATAGATGTAAAATGATTCCAATCCTATCTTATTCCTAAACTTATCATTCCTCATTAGTTACTAGACTTAGACTAAGACTAATGTTCTATAACTAAGAGGTAGATTAAAGGTTTCCTATCTTTAAAGTTAATGATTGTTAATAAGGCTTTGAAGTGATACTAGTTTATAAGTTCACTAGATTGGCTAACTACTAGCTAGTAAACTATTGATTTATAGGGTTCAAAGAAAGGCTTACAATCTAGTAGCTTCTAGGTTTGCTTAAGGGCATTTGGGCTAAGGTGAAGTTTACACTTGAAGAGGGTTAATCACTAAGCCTAATTCAAATTAATGTTCAATGGTTCTAATAGTGTTATTTACTACTATCATGGGACACTACTTAACCAACATCATCTAAGGCTTAGGTACACTACACCAATAAAGAGTTCAAGCAATTCATAGGGTTTCAATATACACTACCGCTTCAATGTTGAAGGCATGATTTCAAGTTTACTAAGCTACTCTTTAAGTATCTACCTACAATTTCCATGGCTAAAGTTCATTTCTTAAAGTGTCAAAATGATTCAAATTAAGAATCTATGTTTGTTACCCTAGGGTTAACGACCTAAATCATGCAAGCTATAAATCATAAGAAATACGTTTAATGATAATTAGAGGTGCCAAAATGTAAATCTTCCAAATAATTTCCCATTAAAATTAAAATGACAAATATAGGTTCCTCATGTCTTGAGTAAAATGACACTAAGTATGTTCAATTTGAACATTATTGGCTAATTTAGGGTTTTTGGGACTATTAATTATAATTAAAAAGTGACTAGCAAAAATAGCCTTCTAATTATAAATTAAATTGCACATTTTTATTCCTCTCATTTTTCTGATCAATATAGTATATAATTTTGCTATATTTGAAATTATAATTAAAATTTTATTTAAATAATTTCATTTTAATTATTTTTTCATAAGTTTAAATATTATCAAAATCGACATCACCAGGGAATATTCCCTCTGGTTACGATGCACTAGATATCGAGTCCGTCGGGTCGGCAGGACCCGATGGGCCAAGGCATATTCGTGGAATATGTCGTGACACAGTGCCGTGCGGGTAACAGGCTGACCCGCCCGGCACTGTACGCCTCCTTAGATTGACGTGCTAAATAAGTACGGTTTCGGTGAAACCCTAATTACTGTGCCCTCCCACCGAGCCAGCTAGTGAAGCCTTAGCTCGATAAAAAGGTCTCAATGAGACAAATCCACGATACAGGATTCCCCAAGCTACGATCATTATATTGGCCCTATTTGATAAGGAAGTGAAAGGAGGGCCGGGTATTCTTAGGGTTTACTGTGGGGTCGAAATTTTACCCCCACAGTAAACCCCATAGCTTGAGGCTAAGTGGGCTGAACTCATGAGCTCCCTGCCATTCCATGGACACCAATTACGGTGACGGGGGCTAGAGTTATAAGGGTTGGGGGTCAATAGAGCTTTGGGTACTCTACATTATTGTACATGCACGAGCTCAATTGAGCTAATTGCACCCTATCACAACTTAAAAAGTCACGATTCGACTCCTTATTGACAAAAATGGACAAACAAAATCAGATCACAGGAAAATAAAGATTTATTATAGAGCAAATTGGCATAACTTATCACCATTGCTCGAGTTTTTCTCTAATCAAATTGTCCAATTTCAGACAGCGTCGCAACTCCCAAATATGCTCAAAGGATCAACAACCTGAGAGGAGTCGAACACGGGGGCTTTTAGAGCACTAGAGAGACTGGCTTGAGCTCTCCCGCATGGGCTATGAGGGCTTTGTGCCATAACCCGCGTTCATGGCCTGTGAGGCTAACGCAACAAGGAACAATCCCTATCGCTCGCTGGCTGTTCGATCACACCTTGATCTAACATCCTGATCGCCCCGAATCACATGATGTGATGTCAGCCAGATCCTAACGATGGGCCGCGTCATTAGGTGCCATTTAATTTAAATATTTGAATATAATAATTAATATCTTTTTATTTAATTAAAATTAAGCTACCAAACAAGCTCCAAAAAACCCTAAAAAATTCACCCTTAGCTAAATAGAGAGTAAGAAACTCAAAAATGAGGTCGGATTTTAAATCGGGGATCAACTTAATTATCTTAATTTTTAGAGCTTTAAAATATATTAAATTATTTGGGGAACTTCGATGACTTCCAAAAATTCTCAGAATTTCAATGCTAGCTAATTTGGGGGTGAGGAGCTCAATTGCGAACTTGGATTTTGATTTAGATATCAAATTAATTTTAGAAAATTTCAGGTTATTTTAAATATTCAAAATATTCATCAAAAATGAACAATCTCCAAATCGCACCAAAATTATGGTGTGGGCTCATAATGATATTATAAGTGCACTGGTAGTGTAGTATTAAGCTAACTATAGTACTCAAATAATGGGTAATAATATTAAGGTTGTTACATAAACAAACTTCAAAAATGAGTTAAGATCTTTTAAACTGAATTTTTTAACTCATATTAAGTTTAATTAGAGCTAGCTTGAATCCTTGACAAATTGGTTGAATAATTAACAATCGCTCTAGGTGTCTATATAATAATAGTCATATAGTTCATGCAAAATAAGAAATACCCACTCAATTTTCTCATTAACGGTTGGCCCATAATAGATTGATCTAAATACAAATTTGATAAATGTTAATTTTCTTCTTTGATCAAGCAGAATGAAATACACATTAGCAAGTTAGTATCAGCCCAATATTTGTCTTTTTTTTTTTTTCATTTATATGCACATAAATCTAACAAAATCAACATTATTGGTCGCCCACTCTCAAGAATACATTTAATTTGAATCATTTTAGAAAAGAAGAGATTTGGAGCTGAGTATGTTAAACTTGAAAAGACTTTTGAAGCATTCTCAAAAGTCTTAAGAATACATTTAATCATATCAAATATATTACAATAAGCATAAATCAAACCCCAAATTAATCATTTGTATTTTCTAAAATATTCATCTAATAAGATTTATAGTGAAAGACATAATCCTTCGTTTTATGTAGAGTTACACCTTATTTTTGCTTCACTAGAAAAACCTCTACAAGTTGATACACTAATTAATCTTGCAATCTCACTAAATGTTCTTAAGACATTTAGAGATTTTATAATATAAATAATGGCATCTCTAAGAACTCCTATGATATCATTGCATTGCTTAAGGATTTCTTGAATAATCAAATTTAAAATATATGCACAACAACTAACATGAAAATTTTTCCTTAAAAAAAGCATATTAAGACAAAATTCAATAATAAAATATTCTATGCATTATCATTAGCATGTGCATAGTCTAATGTAACCATCATAATTTTCTTAAGAATACCCCACAGCACTATGAATGAACCAATGACAACATCAATGATATGTGCGATATGCGGAGGTTCAAGATCAATAAACTTTATAATAGAATATTGCAAGGCTCAATTTGAATTAATGTATTGTGTTGTAGCTGTTTTATGCCTCAAGAATGAAAATATTTATTTTGTGATCTGGAATGGTGGGAAAAAGTTTGTTTAAAGTAGCCTACATTAATAAGGCTTACAGAGATATTCTAACTATTATTGTGATGATTGTTGTATCAAAATATAGCTCTAGTGCTGGCAACCATGTACTTGATGATTATAGAAGCTCATTATCACAAAGCATGGTTAATTCTTTTATTTGAACGAAAAAATGGCTCATTGAGTATCAAACTGATCTTAACCATTGGATGAAGATGTAAGAATTTGGATTTCATATATTCTAATTTTCAAATAATTACTAGTTTACACCTTATGCAAATTAGATATCAAAAAAATAATAACAATATATTTGTTTTACTTTTTATTTAATTTTTGTACAAAAAGAGCAACTAACATGCTCGATACCAGATGAACTATAGATTACACCCAATTGAACTAAAAGATTGATGAATGAAGAATACTTTAACTTTGTATAACTTTCAATGAACTTTAAAGCAAATGTTTGAACCAAATGATTTGAATTTTCATTAAATATATTCTAAAATTATGGTATATTATATAAACTATTTAACTTAGCATATCTTTCTGATAATTATTCTAGGTTTTGAAAGAAAAATGAGTTATGTTGAAAAATAATCATTCTATATATACTCACGATTATTACAAATTTTAATATTTTTACTATAATGTTTTCCTTTTCAATTGATTTATGTTGTAACTACTGCTACCTTTATTGGTACTTGAGCTATTACTATCTCTACTGCTTCTTGGGCTACTACCACCTCTATTAGAGCTTGGGCTACTACTACCTCTAATATTTCTTAGGCTGCTGCTGGGTCTGCTTACTGCTTGGGCTACTATTAACTCTGATGCTTCTTGGGCTTCTACTATTTCTAATGGTTCTTATTTGTGTATATTATTATTATTATTGGTTTGATAAAAATAAAAAATTTTATTAGTGTAAAGCTTATTACTAGGTTCATATGTTGTTATTCATGGATCCTGTGAATTTGATTTTTTTCTATTATTATACCTTATGCTTAGGTTATCATTGCCTTTACTGGTGCTTAAGCTACTACTACCTTTATTAGATTTTGTCCTAATATTTTCTTTGATGCTTTTTGGTTGTTGATGCCTCTACTACTGCTTATTCTGATGATGTCTCATTGCTGCATGGGCTGCTATTACTTATGTTGGTTCTTATTTGTGTATTATTTTTAGTATTAGTTTAAGAAATGTATCAAGTTTAGTTATGACAAATCTTATTACTATATTCATATATTATTATTCTTGAATTTCTACAAATTTGATTTTTCTCTATTATTACTTCTTGTGCTTGGGCTATTACTACCTCTACTAGAGCTTAGGTTGTTGTTGCTTCTACTACGGCTTGGGCTATTATTGCCTCTAATGCTACTTAGACTACTGCTACCTCTAACTCTAAAATTAGGATCACATCTTCAATTTATAGTTTAAACCTTAAAAATAAGTTCAGAACTTACTGCATTTCTAAAAATTCTTAAAATTTTGAATTTTTTATACTCAATTTTTTTCTTATAAATTATTTTAAACTCAACTTTTTTTTGTTTTTTGCTTGCTTTATTTAAGCAATTATTTGAGATGACTATATTGGATCTATACTAAATTCTCACTAAAGTACTAAGCTGCTAGATTTGAGAAATGATAAGTAAAGTTGGGTCCCTTTAATAAAGCAAATTAGCCATAAAGTTAGACACACTCTCACAAAAGATAAATTATTCAAAGTTAATTGAGATAAGTATAATTTTAGTGTATTGAATTTTTTTTCTTAATGTTTCAATTAAACCTTTTAAATACCCTAAAATCTAAATATTGGCTCTCATTTGTGCAAACTTGTATAATTGTCTAGCACTAAGTATATCGATATTGTTGGCTTGCTGCCTGCTGTTACTTGGGCTACTAGTTGTTGCATGAGTTGTTGACTGCTACTACCTCTTATATTGCTTAGGTTGTTGGCTGCTGCTTGGGTAGCTAGCTACTTTTGCCTTTATTGTTGCTTGGGATACTATCAACTACTGCCTCTGGTGCTGCTTGATTATTAGTTGCTGCCTCTGCTATATATATGAAATACCCTAACAAAAAGTAATTACCCTAAAAGTTAAATGAACCAAAATCAAAATCAAATCCCTTAATGTTAATTTAGATAAAATTCAAATAAGTAATATTTGTAATTTATTTTATGTTTGCAATTTATTATACTTTTTCATTTATGTTAATTAAATTGATCTAAATTTCAATTGATATTGCCTAAATGCTTTTTGTTTGTTGCTTTATGCTATGATAACCTGCCGTCGGATTAGCGTGAACAAAATCAACATTGGGTTCTCGAAGCCGTAGGACCCTATTGAGCATTTAAGTGAAATGATGTGGAAGAATATGTCATTCAAATTCATAAGAAATTTCAACATCCATCCATTCCAATTAATTTAACATTTACAAAATAAAGTTTATATCTACTCCATGTAAGATGTTTATTTAATAGTATAATTCTCTTAATAAAGGCTAACTTAAAATGCTAGCATCGGGGTAAGCTTTTGTAATAACACAAGGTTATTACCCTATTTAATTTAAGTCTAATTATGTCTTAATTACCATTCTATTAAATTCGTCCAATCATTAGAACCAAATCCTGAAGGTTTAAAGTAATTCAGAGCTAAATCCAATATTTTGAATTATTTTAATATTTAATTAATTAAGAAATGGAGGTATTTATTTTGACCTCAAAATCAAAGTTCGACTTCGTCATTGCGATCGTCACCCCCAAATTAGCTAGGGGTGACGTTTTGGGTGTATTTGGAGGTCGTTGAATTTTCGCGAATATTTTAATATAATTAAATACCCCGAAAATTAGCATAATTAAATAATTATCAGAATAAAATTCTGACTTCGCTGTTAGATTTCTCACCCCTAAATTAGCTAAGGGTGAAATTTTGGGAATTTTCGGAGCGCATTTCAAAAATCAAAATTTTTAAATAAATAAGGAAAATAAATAAGCAATCATTGAATCCCTAAATTGCAATTTCCCCTATTTTCTATTGCTTGCTGTCAGCCCCATTACCATTTTCGGCGCCTCCATGCCCTTGAGCTGACAAATGATGACCTCTTCCCCCCTATACTCATGATGGCCTAGTCCCCCTATCACCTCTCATTCTCCTCCTTTAAGAAGGAGCTCATAACCTTCTTCCTTCCCTTTGCATAAAGCTGAGCTCCTCCTTCCCCTCCCTTCTTCCTGGGGTGCTTGCTGAGAAAGAAGAAGTGCAGCTCTCCACCTCCAAAGTTCTTGGAGAAATCAAAGTATCTCCTTCCTCCTCTTCTTGCAAGGACTAAGGTACTCCTTTACCCCTCTCTTTTGTCTTCTTCATATAGCTACAATGCTTGAATACATCTCTAGACATCCATGTTTAAGTATGCAAGCCATTACAGCTCTCCAAGAGATTAAATTTAATGCTCTATTTTTCTTGCATTCTGTATACCCTGTCCTTTATCCACATTTTTTGTATAGTTAGGATGATTTGTTTGTGTCTGTTTTTATGTTGATGGAAAGGTATCGGAAAGACCTTTCCATCGATATATGGCACCGCTCATGGAATACTCTGGATTGAGAGTATTTGAGCTCAAAAGTAGGCCTTCCAGGTTTCGCCTTGGAGAAATCGCCATCTAGCGCTGCAGCGCCCGATTTTGCAAAATAGACCGCTGCAGCGTACCACAGCGCGCTGCAGCGGCATTTCGAAAAAATTAAATAAAATCCGTTATTAAATTAATCAAACAGTAAAATTCGCAAAATTGCCCGCTACAGTGCGCTATGGCGCGCTGCAGCGGAAATATTTTTTTTGAAAACTTTAGGAAATGTCAAAATAAATTAATGGGACAGTAATTTTGCAAAATGAACCACTGCGCATGCCATAGCACGCCGCAGCAGGTCGCAGCGCACCCTAGCGGGAAAAGCGCTATTGTGCGCACAGCGCGCTGCAGCGTCTGAACTTGCAAAATTCCCAGAATTTTTTGAAAAATTATTCACTTTTGGATGAAATGGCCAAAACTTCACTGTTTTGATATTTTAAGGTCCCTAAGACCCTAGTGGGACTGAATTATATCAAATGTGAACCTATTTTAGTTAAAATTGAACATTACATTAATTTCTATATGAAAATTAAGTTTGAAAACCTTATCATTTTTAATAAGTGCTCACAACCTATCTTGTGCCTTAAATGTATTGTGTAAATTACTAGATAGCTTAGAATTTCAGTGCCAACAATAACCCAAAATAATATTTAGGTTTTGAACCCTAGAAAATTAGAAGAAATGACCAAAATATCTCTAACCTTAGTTAGGTCATAACTTGACCATTTGAAGTACAATTTGGGTCTACTCCTAGCTAAAGTACTTAGTGTGTTATAGGGAAGCTATAGCCACTAAGTTTGCTAAAATTGGACACCAATTGAAAGAGTTAGCTTTTTGGCCCCTCTTAACTTAAAAAAATTACCTATTTACCCTTAAAAATTCAAATGACTATAACTAACTCATTAGACCTCAGAATTTAGTGTTCTTAGACTCTATAAAATTCTTGAACAGCAACCAATAGAAAACTGCATAAAAAGTTAGATTTTATTAAGTATAATTTACTAAAATGCCCCTTAAGTCAAAATCCTTAGTTTTTACCTATAAGACCCATTTCTTATCCAAATTTAGTGTATTTATTGTCTATCTTCATGTTAGATAGTAAGAAATTATTTGACAATAAGAAATTCTCTATTTTAAGCCCCTAAATAAAAAGTAGCTTTTTGAGCTCTTAAGTAGGGGCAAAATGGTTATTTTACCCAAAATTTAGGTTAAGTGCCCTTAACCTCTAATCTATATTTTAAATCACTCAAACCAATATTAGAACTATATTAGAATTATTTAAGTGAGAAAAATCAGCCATTAGGTCAACTTAGTAAAATTCTCAAAAATTCTCTAAGTCTTTTCCTTATGAACTTTCACCTCACATTAGGACTACTCCTAAGACTAGGACTAGCTCATATATTAGATTTCATTCATTAGATAAGTGAGTTATTTAATGAATGATCCTTAGTTTTATTAGTTTCTAGAAATGTTACAACTTATTTTGATTACTTTATCTTTTAACTCTAGATTTAGGATAAGGAGATTCATCATATTAGGTTTGATTTGCTTAATAGGATCTGCCTTAATTAATAGATCATTTTTAGACTAAAACCTAGATTTTATGTCTTAACCTTTTTGGATTATGTGATTAAGCCCAATCTTGTGGTATTTAATCCATAGTCTATAGTTAGTAGATCTTGATCAGATCTTAAATAGAATGTCTAAACTCATTAAACTAGGATGTATGATTCATTGATTGAACTTGTAGTCATGTTTAATTGAATTAGATTAGAACCTGATCAGTTTTAATCCTTTTAACTTATAAGGTCGTACTTCTAAGTTACACTCGATAGTGAGAATTGGGGATCCTGAACTTGTATAACTTAGAATAGTTAAATTAGATAACAATAGTGTCACCATGTATAAAAGAGTCTCTTGCTCACTTGATTAATTTTTGTTGCTATGCATTCCTTGTATTTTGTGCTTAAATTCCTTGTTCATATCATATAAGAGAACTTCATGCATAAAATAAAAACTTAAAATAATTAGGATAACAGTTGCATTTGGGTTCAATATATTTAGTAGATTTGGGTGCACATTTACCCTAATAGATAGGGGTAAGGAGTAACAAGGATGCTTAAAATTACTCATTGAGGAGTGTGTGTTAAGCTTGGAACCCATATAATCTTGTAGACGTGCTTGACTCCTCAACTGTTTCTGGACGTGTCCATAGAAACAAAGTAAAATAACTAAAAGATTCTGCATTTAAATTTACTGCCTCCTCAATTCTGCTGCAGGATTCTATCTGCCATAGCCCAGAAAGGCTATGGGGGTTTCTTTTTGCCCAAGCCCAGAAAGGCTTTGGGGATTTCATCGGCCTGATAGCCAACTTTCTGATATGGCAATCTTTACATACCTGTTTCAGTTTTTAGCTTACTGTGTACTGTGTTCTGATGTATATTTCAGTCAGGTGTTTTTCTTTACTTACTTGCTCAGTTGTATATATTTATAGGATGCTAAACTTTACTGCTTACTATATGTACCATATTTAGATTTCTGTCATTTAATTTACATATGTCATATGATCATCAGCATATTTAGGGTTAGACTTTACTTTCAGCACTTTTACTTACTATACTATACATGTGCATGCCCATTCCTTGCTTAGTTATTGAGGTGTGCTTTTGCCTCATTTGTTGCTTAGTTATAAATGTTATAGTTATAACTATTCCTATTTCTTTGTATGCTTACTGCACCTATGCTTTTGAGTTTATTTTTATTGTGCTTAAGTATAAAAATGGTGACATTAATAACTCATGTAAAATATTTGGCCTAAAATATACTTAAACAATTGTCTAACAATATTTTCTTTTATTGGCTGGGGCCCTGGCATTATGAAATTGATAATGTCAGATTCAGATAGGTTTGAGGAGCTAAGTGTTGAAGCAGAGGTGCCTCACTTAGAGGAGGAGCTTCAGCCAGGAGAGCCGGTATTGCTTAGTACCTTTTAGCCACTTGTGAGGAAGAGTGATTTTTCTTTCAGTCTCTTAAACTATTTAAATGTTGTAATAATACAGGTACTGTGACTGTGATTTACTTTATGCACATTATTATTTTCTGGGCTATCTTATTACCATTTCTTATGTGATGCATGATGAATTGATGTACTATTTACTTCATTTAGCTTCCGCACTCTATCTGTATGTCAGATTTAGTGACTGATCCTTAGATATTCTGTGCACATCCTTCCCTTATTAGTGGATTGTGGATCTACCTAATCCAATGATAAGATAGGGATTTGCACAAGTGACCCTCCGCTCCTTAGCTTAATGATTGTGTGCTTATGGAGCGGGGTGCCACAACTTCTTTAAGTTATAGAAAGCTCTTCAAGGATCTCCTCTATTACTTCATCTAACTTTTAACCTGTGCATGCTTCAACTATGTTGGCATTCGAATACTAGTTATTTATGAACTAAGTATCTTAAGATATCAAGCTTTATATTTTTCAAAATAGTAACAATGTGCAATAAGTAAAAATACAGAGGACAAAAATATAAGAGTAATTAAATAGCATATAACCACAATCCACCCTATAAAACATCTTATTAGGCTGCGTAAAACTCATTTGGCAATTCAATCAGTGCTACTCCGAGTGCCCCCCATAGGCTACAACATAACTCCTTATAACTCTCATTTGTACTAGACCTCAAGTTAAAATAATATAACAAATTGAAATTTAATATAAGCTCAAAAGCATGGCAAAATTGTAATAAAAAATAATAAATGCAATAAATAATATCCGATATCTTATTTTAAGTTTTTTAAGTTTATTTGCTTGTAGTTTTCACTCAAATCCATCTATATGTAATTTCATTAGATGGGATTGTGTAATTTTATAATTTAATTATTAGAATTACTAAAAATAATATTTATAACTTATTTAATATACAAAAATATTTATTAAGATATTAAAGGATATTAAATAAATTTATAAGTTATTAAAATAATATTTTATTATCATTAAAAAACAAAGTGAGTATATATAATAATAATAATAATTATTATTATTATTTATAATAATTACATTATTATGAAAAGAATATCAAATTAATAATAATAATATTAACATAACATATTTATTATTTTATTAATAGTAATAATTTAATATTGTTATTATAATTACTATTTATATTTATGGTTAATATTAATTATTTAACAAAAAAGAAATTAATAAAAGGAAAATAAAAGCTTTTCTAAAATTCTTCTTTCTACCTTTCTCTCTCTCTTATTGTAGTCATCAGAAATCAAAAAAGAGGCGAAGAAATTTGAGGGATTTTGGGTCTTATTAAAAAAAACAATTGAGAGAAGGAAAAGGGAGAGGGAAAAAATGATCGAGGTAGGAGGGGCCGCCCGCCGACAAGGTGGGGCATGCCGGCGAGGTGGTCCGGTGAGGGAAGAGGGCTTAGCTGCTGAGGGCAACTTGGCGGAGGTTCTTTCGGCAAAGGGGTTTGGGCACGAGGAGAGGGGGGCGGAAAAAAATAATAATAATAAATAATAATTCAAATTAAATGTTGTGTATCTTTTTGTCATTTAATTTTCAAATTTGACTACACTTACCAAGCTGCGGTGCGTCTTGACGAGACAAACATTCTCGTTTTAAATTTTTTTTACTTGGTTTTATATTAATTTTTGAAGTTTAAAACTTAGAAAAGTTATTATGGGCAATATGATGCTCCAATTTTGACGAAACTATAAACTTAGCCTCCTCTTATCATCGAAAATAAAATTTCTAGATTTTGTCTTATATTTTGTTTTTCTTAATTTCTAAAATTTATATTTCAAAAAGTTAATTAAGAAGTAACTGTTATCCAGATTGCTTCTAAACTGGAACATTAAGATCATAAAAATATATTATGTTCAATGATATATTTGGTTTGCCCCAATTTTGAAATTGCATGAGACCCCGATTTTAGCTTAATTGAGCCAAATTTAGTTATACACACTTAGTAACAACTTGGGTTATTAAATATGCAGACTAGCATATTGCAATTTGAAGCCTTGGCTTGGCTTGGGAATTAAAGTTGCTTGTGCTTTGGCTTGGGAATATAAATTATATGCGCCTTGAATTAGGGATTACAACAGACTTACATATTGCTTAAATTTCAATTACTATGCATGTTACTATTTGTGCATAGTGCATACTTGTGTAGCAAATAGATATGTATTAGGGTGTAATTATAGTAGGATTGCCAATAGTAAATTTGTGTCAATAAGATATGAGGTTGTATGTAAGGTTAAGTACTTGAACTTAAAGATGTGAGTTGAAGTTGTGAGCTTTAGGATTGGAATTCCTTCTTCGGAGGATTGGAATTTCTTCTTCGGTGCCAGGAAGGTGGACCAATGGAAAGTTCAGATAAGAGAGGTGGCTTTTGGAATCTTTATTTTACTCGCCAAATTCTACCACAAATGATGGTTGAAGCTTTCAACGAGGATTAAAATGAAAGGTGATTATTGGGAAGCCTTAGGATGCCAAATTGAAAGAATTGTTTTTGGGAAATGGGGAGTTTTTGTTCCAATAAGCATCCTTCAAAAGTACCTTTTCATAATACACATGTGTTGTAAGAAGCGTTTGAGTGCAAGTGGTTTGACCTAAAGCTGGTTGACGTGTTCTTCTCGTGAAGACGGTTCCATGAAAGACAACCGTAGCCCATGCTTGTATATATATAAATTATCAATTAAAAGTACAAAAACTCAACCGGGATCAAACACCGTGGTATTCTTCTCGTGAAGACGGTTCCAACGACAATTTGCAAATCAAAGGTTGCAAAATTTCAAGTCTCGATTCCTTAAAGGAATTATTGGATTTGCGAGAATCTTATCCTAAATGAACAGCATCGGATCTACGACGAGCGCTAGATCCGATATCCGATTTATATTTTTATTGTTTTAATTAATTTAAAAAAAAATTAAATTTGTCATTTTAGCTCGTATGAACTTCTAAATAAATAAAATTGTTGATGCACGCTATGAAAAATTTTAAGAATCCAAAACTAAGAAATTGTTGTTAAAATTTCTTGAATATTTTTTTATTTTAATTCCTAACTCTTAAACTTAAAAATTAACAATAAATAATATATTCAGCCATATTTTATTAATCTTTATTAGAGTATTTCTAATAATATGCTCTGTTATATAATATAATTATTTTATAAATTATTATATATCTCAAAAATAATTTCATTAATTTATAATAATTTTAAGATTTATTTCTCTTGAAACAGGTGAGATAACTGATAATTAATTTGAATAAATAGGTTTAATTTCTCTTGATTAATCAATTAAGATTATCAGAACAATTCAAAATAAATGTTATTTTGTATAACTTTCAAAAATATAAGTTCTAATAATATATAGTTTATATTAATTTATAATTAATTAAATCAGGAGCCCAACTCTCCTCCTCTTCTCCAAATGTATGCTGCATTAAGGGCTCTCTTACTTTTCTCCAAAACACAGTAATAATAATAATAAATATATTTAATTATTCAAGAAAATAATTAATTATAGAGTAATGCTGCTCGCATCGTCCGATAAAGCCCGTCTTATTGGACGGAATGGATCAATTTCGCTATCGAGAATGCAGATCCTCTGCACACTTAGAAAATGATTATAATAAATGCATTAAGAAAGGTGATTAGACTTTATATATGTATTTAAAAATGATACGCAACGCAAACCATTGTTTTATCTTTAATGAAACCTCATTAGTGATGGCTACACTGCTCCGTAAAGACGACCATTAGTTATATGAATGCCACGAGTCGCGACAAATCAGCAGTGGCGTCGATCGCAAACGCATCACGTCATTAAGCCGTCATTAAATTAATAACCCCTGATGTTATATGTCGGCTGCGACGAAATAGCTTAACCATCTTTGCTTAATTGCGCATTAACAAAGCGCAATTCATTACATGCGGAGTTTTGACTTTTTTCCAAAGCGTATTTTAATGGATTAATGCATGATTCAGATAATTTAAGGGAAGTCGCTTTGTTTGCGAACAACATTAGGATGGATGTCACAGAGTTTGAAAGGCAGAGTAGGCAAACAACTAATTAAGCGCTACAGGCTTAAGCAAAAAAAAAAAAACTCTCGAACAGCAGGACAGCATGAAGCCATACAGATAAATAAAATATTAAGCTGAATTATTTTATATCATAATGTTTTTTTAGATAATTAAATTATAATACTCTTAATTATCAATTATTTAATTATATTAGGACGCCCAATAATTGAGCATAATTGTATTAGAGTCTTAATAAACAAATAGGGGTAAACGTAGACATTGAAATCTCTTATAATTATTTGGTTAAGTTAAGAATCATGCAATGCAAGTACAAATACGTGAAGGCATGGGCACATGGGTAATTAATAGGTGTTTAATGAGCTTCATGAGGTAGGTGGAGCTACTGCACGTTTAGTTTGCTCAAGGCCTTAACTATGTTTTAAGAAGGAAGTAGAGAAATGTTATTTGGATTCGTTGACGTGACACCAAGAAAAAAATCATTTCAATACAAATTTTAAAAATAATATTTGTATTATTTTAATATAAATAAATAAACACTAATGAAATGATGTCCAAATTTCATTGGATAATTTTTTTGGTTGCCACGTCAAATAGCATTTCTCTGTGAGTTATGAGCCAATTAACTTCTTGCTTTATTTATTAAGAGTCTGTTAGGCATTTCTCTTTGTGCAACCAAACTTTTGTATTTTCAGATAGATCAATGCCACCATCCAATTTAGAAGTGAAGCTGGTAGCATTTGAACCCTGAACTGTCAAGAATTTAAACTCAAGGACTATAATCATTGAGCCAGAACATCATTCAAGTGAAAAAAAATAAAAAATCAAACCCGACTTGCTTAAGGCAGGGGTAGACGATCCAGAGTTCCTTTGTAGACGTATTAAATCAAGAAAGAATGCAAGTTTCATTAAATCATTGGAGACTCTCTCAATCCAAATAGCCGTTGCTAATTGTCAGGTCTCTTACTTCAAAATTTGCTTAACTCAGATAATCATGATTTATGTTCCCTAAAGCGTAACTCATTCCCAAAATCTACACAAGATAAGATCTACATTTATAATTCTATCTCTCCATATGATTTTTCTTATAATCTTATAGCCAAGTTTATTGCTCTCATGCTAAAGACTGTAATGATCCTATCAACAGAGCTCAATCTTCCTTTATCCCAGGATTGTTAATTTTTGACAAAATTCTGATGGAATTGAATATTCTTTATAAATTTGAAATAAATAGTGAATATGAGTTATGTGCTAAACTGGTGAGTAAGTGTGCTTGATTCCATAAGTCAGAATTTAATCCTCTTGAATCTTGAAACAACATGTTTCCTGCCATATTTTAAAGATGGTCACAACATGAATTATGAACACAAAATTTTCAATTATCATTAATGGGAAGCTTAATGGTTATTTTCAATTTATCAAATGGAAATAAGCAAGGGTTCCACTCTCTCACCTTAAATTTCACCTTGGTTCCTCTCCCTCACCGTCAATTTATCAAATGATAAGGAGAGCTATCATCAGTATTACATAATTCCAAAAATCCTTTTGCCACAGAAAATTTCAATTGTTCTTTCTTTATCTTTCGGGAAATAAGGAAAAAATCACAGCCTTAGAAAACATTCTTTCTTCTTTTAATTGTTCAACTACAATGGAGATAAATTGCTAGCAATCTTTCGCCTTTTTTCTTCAAATTTATATATATGCCTATACTGATGTCATGACCCTTGTCGTTACGAGAAAATTTAAGAGACAAATACACATCAGAGGATCTTTAAATTGCTCCATAACAATGTCCGTAGAAAATACGAAAGAAAAAAATTCATAATTATTAAATGTAAACAGGGAACTTAAAATAAGAAATAAATAAACTAAACTAAAATAAATATTAATTTAAACTCTGATCCAATGCAACGGACAAGATCGGAAGAAGCGGTGCGACGCAAAGTCAATAGTTGGATTGGCCCTATTAAAATAAATAAATATATATAATAAATCAAGATGAGTTTAATATTTAGATAAGTGTTATATTTTTATTTTTTCATTAGATGTGTCTTTTCATTAGGGATGTATCTTTTGAGATGTGTCTTTTCATTAGGGATGTGTCTTTTGAGGTGTGTTTTTTTATTAGGGATGTGTATTTTCATTGACACCACTTAGACTATTATATTTACTAATCTATTTGTTAAATTAGGAGAGCAAGAACAAAATATTGTTCCAATATATTAAATTCTATCTTCTTTCGTTTATGCGAAGGCGGTGAATTATTCAAGTTCTTTTTCTTTACATGATATCAGAGATTGGTTGATAATTCGTCTTGCAATTATTCCGATTTCTCAACAATGGAAGGCAGTGGTAGTTTCCGTGGTTTAGGATTTGATATGCTCACACATACTAATTTCAAGAAATGAAAATCATGCTTAGAGAGTTATTTGTTGGGAGAAGATTTGTGAGAAGTTGTTGGTGGAGATGCACAGGAAGCGGTAGCGTCAACTGGAACAAATGATCGGGAAGTTAAGGCATGGAAGAAAATGAATGCGAAAGCAGAGTTCACTCTAAAAAGGACTATCTCAGCAGATTTGTTCGATCACATTATATGGTGCAATTCGACGTCAGAAATTTGAGCATCTCTTGATGGTTTGTTCAACAAGAAAAATGTGACGAGGCTTCAATTTCTTGATAACGAGTTGGCGAAAGCAAATAAAGGAAAGCTTTCTATTTCTGCATTCTTCCTAAAGTTGAAAAATCTATGTGTAGAGATTACCGCATTGGATCCAGAAGAGCCAATTTCTGAGGCAAAGATGAAGAGGCATATTATCAGAGGATTACGAAAGAAGTATCTATCATATGTCACAACGGTGCAAGGATGGGCTACTCAACCATTTCTGATGGAATTGGAGAACCTCTTGGCGTCTCAGGAAAGTTTGGCTAGACAGATGGCAGGAGTGTCCATCTCCGGTGAAGGCGATGATGTTTTATACACCGGAAAGAATAAATACTGGGATAAAAAAAAGAAGAATGATAGTGGAAATTTCGCTGCCTCATCTAAGGAGGGTGGTGTTCATTTCTCTCTTAGGAATGATGAAGGAAAGAAAGTTGTTAGATGCTTCAGATGTAATAAGGTTGGACATTACAAGCGTGATTGTAGGGTCAACCTCACATTAGGTCATACAGCAGAGAAGGAAGAAGGTATAAAAGAGGACGAAGGTTGGGGGAGATGTTTTCTTGCCGAAAATGTCTCTACTGTGGAAGCCTTAGCCTCTGTGAACTTCGAAGATGATTGGATCATTGATTCTGGATGTGGACACCATCTTACCGGTGATGGGTCCAAGTTCTCATCTCTGCAAAATTATGAAGGAAATGATGCAATCGTGACAGCAGATAACACAGTCCATGCGGTGGAGCAGGAAGGGATTGTGACAGTGGGTAGTGATCAAAGTGCACTCACGTTAAAGAGTGTGTATCATGTGCCGGGCATGAAGAAGAATCTCTTTTCAGTAACAAATGCGGTTGATGCAGGGTAACATGTGCTTTTTGGGCCGACAGAGGTAAGGTTTCTACAAAACTTAAATTCGGTAAAAGCAGAGGTGACTCACTCTGGAAGACGAGTTCGTGATTTGTTTGTTCTTTCTGCAACATCATACGTGGACAAAATGAAGAGCAACGATAGTGCTGTAATTTGGCACGAAAGATTGGGGCACGTCGGTATGGAAAAGTTGAGAGTGATGGTGACAAAGAGTCTTGTTAGAGACTTACCTAGCTTATCTTCTTTCGGTGACGGGCATGTATATGAATGATGTCAATTTGGGAAGGCTCGTCATCTTCCATTTGACATGTCTCTCTCGAGGAGCAAGAGACCGCTAGAATGCATCCATAGCGATGTAATGGGGCCAACATCTACCTCATCTTATTCAGGAAACAGATATATGTTGTTGTTTGTGGATTACTTCTCACGCTACACGTGGGTGTATCTCTTAAAAGAGAAATCAGAAGTGTTCGGCAAGTTCTTGGAATTCAAAGAGAGGGTGGAAGGTGTGCTTGGACAAAAGATCAAGAAGCTCAGAACGAATAATGGTGGAGAGTTTACACCTGCCGTGTTCTTTCCTTTCTGCCGCAATCATGGAATTAAAAGGGAGTTATCTTGTGCTTACACGCCGCAACAAAATGAGGTGGTCGAAAGGAAGATTTGACATATTACTAAGACTTGTAGGTGTTGGTTGCATGCCAAAGGAATTCCCAAAGCCTTATGGGCGGAGGCAAAGGTTTGTGCGGCATATGTGATAAATCGATTGCCATTAAGCCCAAACAATCAAAAGTCACCGCATGAACTTATATTTGGAGAAGTGCCGAGTGTGAAGCATATGCGAGTGTTTGGAGCAACTTGTTATGTTCATGTCCTAGATATATGAAGAACAAAACTTGAAGCCAAAGCCATAAAGTGTGTTTTCATTGGCTACGATAAACAAAAGAAGGGCTGGAAATGTATGGACCCCCGGACTCGAAGGTTCATTGTCTCTCGTGATGTGGTGTTCGACGAATTGACATCATATGATGGAGGGTCTAACATCATGTTGGAAGAAAACAGAGGAGTAGCAAGTCTTGAAGAAGAAACTGAAGAAGAATCAGTTGAGTTACCAGTGTCTCCAGGAGCCCCATACTCTTCAAATTCAACGTCAATGGAGACAGAGTCAAGAAGAAGGGGGAGTAATGCTTCAAGTCATGGTGATGGGGGAGCAAGTGCAGAGACAAGAGATGGAGAGGTGGAGAGTAGTTCTATTCTTAAAAGATCAAACCGAATGATTGTGCCACCTGCCCGCTATAGAGAAGGAAATTTAGTAACAATGAGTTCATGTTACTTTGCCGGCCCACTTGATGAGCGGGAGCCGTCGTGCTATGATGAAGCTAAAAGTGTAAAACAATGGGTAGAAGTCATGGAAGGGGAGATTAATGCCCTCAAGAAAAATGAAACATGGGATCTTGTGCCCAAGGTTGATGGAGTTACCCCGGTTACTTGAAAATGTGTTTATAAAGTGAAGAAAAAAGTGGACGGTAATGTCGAGCGCTTCAAAGCTAGGCTTGTCACTCAAGGGTTCTCACAAAAGTATGGAGAGGACTATGAAGAGACGTTTAGTCCGGTTGCACAGATGACATCGGTACGTGTTGTGATTGCATTAGCAGCATGCAAAAGTTAGAAATTGTGGCAGTTGGATGTAAAGAATGCATTTCTTTATGGGGATATTGATAAAGATATCTTCATGGTACAGCCACAAGGATACCTATCCAAAGAGCATTCAAATTATGTTTGTAAGTTGATGAAAGCACTATATGGTTTAAAACAAACATCGCGGGCATGGTACAGAAAAATAGCAGAGTACTTGCAATTTTGTGGATATTTCGCTTCAGATTCTGACTCAAGTATGTTTGTGAAGAAGCGTGGCAACCTACATGTTCTTATGCTTTTGTACGTTGATGATATGATTGTGACAGGAAATGATGATGGGGAGGTGACAATGCTTAGAGAGGAGTTATCAATCCGGTTTGAAATAAAGAACCTAGGTGAACTTCACTATTTTCTTGGCTTGGAAGTTCAAAAAGTGAAGAAGGGACTAATTATATGTCAGACTGGATATGCTAGGAAGATCGTTGAATGATTTGGCATGAAAGAAGGCAAGTCATGTTCCACACCCTTGGAAACGAACTTGAAATTAATTCGTGAAGAAGGTAGGATTTTAGTGGATCCTAAGCCATATCGTGCACTAGTGGGGAGTTTGATTTATTTAATGATCACGAGGCCGGATATTTCATATGCGGTGAGCCTAGTAAGTCGTTATATGTAAGAGCCACGAAAACCACATATTGATGCGGCTAAAAGAATTCTCAAATATATCGGGTCAACCTTGGAATTTGGGTTGTTGTATGAGAAAAACACAGATTTTGTGTTGCATAGATTTACAGATGCAAATTTTGCTGGAGATAAAGATGATAGGAGGTCGACATCTGGGTATGTATTCATGTGCGGGTCAGTAGCAGTCTCATGGTGCAGCAAGAAGCAGGATTGCATGGCCATCTCCACTACCGTAGCAGAGTACAAGGCATCATCTTTAGCAGCTCAAGAGTGTATCTGGCTTCGTAGACTTGTTGAAGATGTGTTTATGAAGATTAAAATGGCTACTACACTTTGTGGGGACAACAAGAGAGCCTTGAAACTCATGACAAACCCAGTTTTTCATGCTCGGACAAAGCATATAGAGATTGAGCACAATTTTATTCGGGAAAAGGTGCTTGATGGTGCCATTATTGTGGAACATGTTCGAAGTCATGAAAATGTGGTAGACATATTCACAAAGTCATTACCAAAAGGACAATTCGAACATCTTCGTAGTTTGCTTGGAATGGTATCAAAAACTTATCTTGATGGGGAGTATTAAAATAAATAAATATATATAATAAATCAAGATGAGTTTAATATTTAGATAAGTGTTATATTTTTATTTTTTCATTAGATGTGTCTTTTCATTAGGGATGTGTCTTTTGAGGTGTATCTTTTCATTAGGGATGTGTCTTTTGAGGTGTGTCTTTTCATTAGGGATGTGTCTTTTGAGGTGTATCTTTTCATTAAGGATGTGTATTTTCATTGACACCACTTAGATTATTATATTTACTAATGTATTTGTTAAATTAGGAGAGCAAAAATAAAATATTATTCCAATATATTAAATTCTATCTTCTTTCTTTTATGCGAAGACGGTGAATTATTCAAGTTCTCTTTCTTTACAGGCCCGACTTGCGATCCAACATCCCGGACCAGATTAAATTCTTCGACAGGGATCCCATGCAACTAGCGGGATCCGGGCCGCAGTAAGAAGCACTAACAGCCATCTGATCCAATTTAAATAATATCCGACGATCCTGTTTACTTAAAACTGCATGATTAGATCAGACCATCAGATTCGAATAGCTAACTCCGATGGCTAGAATCTATTCATGTATATCGTTATCACCCCCTGCAAGCACGCCTGTTCGACGAACCTCCATCCAGTGCAAATGCCTTCTCCACGCTATGTCAAACGTTTGGCCGCTGCATAAAGGATCGCCCAAAACTATGCTTGTCCATGTGGTCATGTAGAGCCATTTAGGACCTTCGAGTGCGCCAGCCACGCCAATAAAAAGCCCACACGGCAAAGGCTAAAACATAGCCCTGGATGCCGGCCTAAGCTACCTCAGCAGCTAGGATTAGCTGAGGATGGGTTATAAATATCCCCCAAAATCCCCAGTCCATTCCCACAGCTCCCCAATCTCTCTCAATCCATCTATGTATCTCTCTCTCTCTCTATCTCTCTCTCTTTCTATCTCTCTCTCCACCACCTCATGTTAGGATGTGGAGATCATTCAGATCATCATGGAGATCCTAATGGAGTTCCGGTGAGCTTCCGGGAGTTTCCGAGGTGATTTCGAACAAGTTGGGAAAGCTCAGCTGCAGCAGGTGCAATTGCACAACGTAGTGCGCCATGGTGACCAACAGACAAAGAACAAGGCATCGTAGCACATCCTGGCAAATTAAAATCCAAAGACTGTGGTGCTAGAGCACACCGTAGCCCTCCATAGCGTGCCCAGGCAAGAATCAAACAGAGACTGGGGCGCGGTAGCCCGCCCCAGCAACAAGTGATCCAGAGATTGAGGCGCTATTGCCCCAACGCCATAGTGCCACAAACCAAGGCGCTACAGTGCACCTTGATGCATGGCTACCTGAGGCCAAGGTGCTACGGTGCACCGTAGCGCTAAGAGGAAATTTGCTTCGGTCCAGGTTATGCACTAAAAAATTTGGGAGGTATTTTGGACCCTTTGGAGTTTGAATGTTAACCGGGTACTTATGCGGACATTGTTGGAGGAGTTTCTATGGTTGGCAAGGGAAATTTAGGGGCTTTGGCTGTTGTTGGAAAGTACCCTATGGGAGGTGGCTGCTGCTCTTCTTTTTCATCCTTGAGTAAGAGCTGGTATTCCCTATTAAAAAAAAATTGATCAAGAGGCTTTGTAAGTGCCATATCTTTCTTTCTCTCGTGAAGGTGAAGCTTTTTATAACTCTGTAAGCCCTTTCATACATAGTGGAATTTTATGTGTACTATGGCTCCATGGAATTTCCCATCATTAAGTTTTTCACATAAAATATTTATTATTTGGATGCTTGTGTGTGGATGCATGTGTAAGTGATCTGATCTATTTTTGATGTCCTTATGATTTAATTATTTGCTTGGTAATTGTCAACACAACTTTGATCCTTAAGCACAAATCACTTTTGCTGCAGTGCTCATGTAGGTGTCTCATCCTACAACAAGTGGTATCAAAGCAAGGTTCTTTGTTTGCTCTTATTGTTTTAGGGTTTGTAATTTCAGTGGGAGCAATGGCCAATAAAATGAGACATAAAATTGAGAAGTTCAATAGCATTAATTTCGCTTTCTAGAAAATACAAATGAAAATTTTGCTTTATTAGAAGAAGTTGTATCTACCACTAAGTGGAGCTGACAGAAAACTGGCAACTATGTCAGATGAAGATTGAGAGATTCTTGATAGAATTGCATTAGGATTGTGTAACAACCCAAATTATTTCCCTAGTTAATCTAAGCCAAACCAAGTAATAATTCTCATTCCATTAAACTCAAATAATCATTTAAATCTAACCCCAAAAGTTTGGGATCAAGTGAAACTCAATTGAGCTATTTTGCCTATTTTAGGATTTTGAATATTAGCAAAAAAAATTTGATCTCCAAATTAAAATCTGATTTTATTTTTAAATTTCTCACACCCTAATAAGTTAAGGGTGAAAATTTGAAATTTTTTAAAGATTATCTAATCCTAAATTGTATTTAGAAAGTTTAAAATTAATTAGATTAATTAAGAATTAAAAAATTTTTATCTAAATTTAATTTTATTTAATTTATTAAACAGTAGGATTTTAGTATCGGGACAACGGCAGATCCGCTGCGGGGTCCCAACAGCAACATGACATTTCCAACGCGACATTGCCTCTGCACGAATCCTGGCACGTTGCATCCGACGGCGTATAACCCCTGCACTAAGATATACTCCCAGCTGACGGATTGTTCCCTCACATCCGACAGCTGATCCTTATTTGGTTTAAGTAATTAAACCTAGGCACATTGAGACCGTCCAGAGCCAACAGTCAATCCATCAGATGGTCCAGAGCAACCCCAGCATCATGGATCATCGTCTCTAGCCCGTCTGCCAGCACGTCTGCCCCCCCCCCCCCCCCCCCCCCGACAGCTCATCCTACTATAGGCATTGTGGCAACACGGGAATGGCCTGATCTTCCTCTTCTACCCTCGAGACCAACAGTTTGCCGAATGCGTTCTCCCCAAGTTGCCCTCGGCGGTTGCACCATACCTCACCCTCGGACCAAGCCCCTGCTCTGCCTCCGAGCCTGACAACTATCCCTAGACCTCCACACATCCTATAAATAGCTCTCTAGAATCATAATGAGTTCCTTTACTCACAGGATCCTCAAATTTTCAATTCACCTCTTCCCATGCTCTCGGTATTCAAGAAGCTGTCTCCAGCTGATAGAGGGCGTAGTCTGGTGTTCAGACCCCCTACTCAACTGTTGCGATCATCTGGAAGCTCAAGCACCTCTTCAATTCTCCTTAGTCGCAACTAATCCTCAGTTCCAGGTACTAGCCTTTTCCCGTAAAGTCGTGTGGCCTCAATGTTCAATTAAATGCTCTAGGGTAGCTCTATGATGTCGTCTAGCTTTCTTTAGCTTGCTAGGACGTATGCACATGGGATTAGGATCGAATGGACCTTATCTAGACAATGAGTGCTTATTATCTGGATGACACAAGTGCTTAGTGAGGTCAAGGCCACCCCATTGAACTCCAGAGCCCCATTCAACCCAATTCTATCTCGATTCTTCATCTCCTGGTCAATCAAAACTCATTGCAATTATTGCTAGGATCTGAGCAGCTCCGATCCATCGTATCGATCGATCGAGTTGTATCGATCGATCGGGTTATGGTTGTCTCAGGAATTGAGTCCGAGTAAGGACCCAGTGATCTAGCGCACTCTTGGCCTTGTAAACTTGAGGGTTTGACTAGGCCCACTCCCTGATGGTGTAGGGATTGAACCACGGCTGAATGGTTGTGCCTGTGAGGAGAATTACCTCTTTACAGTAAACTCTAAATGTCTACATTCAAGCTGATTTGATGGAGTTAGGTCCCAGCATTCCCATTGCTTCCACGAAGGGCTTATAAGTTCAATCGGAACGTCTTGGTTCATGGATGGTGTGGCGATCAAATATTGGTCATGGCATGGCATATCGGTGGCGAATCTTAGAATTCTTCTTAGCATTCAATCTTAGCATTCTTCTTAAAACTATATCTTAGTGAGAATCTTTAATTTAGACTTAGTTAATACCTTAAGAAATTAGATCTAAGTCTTATATCTAAGATTTTATTAGTAGTTCAATTAGGTGAAGTCTTTTTAGAATTTCAACCTTCATTCTTAAAATTCCTTAATCTCTTCTTAAGTACCTAATCCTTTGAAATCCTTCAGTAGCTTGTGGATTCAATCTATAGAATAACAAAAAAAAAATTATAGATTGAATTTATCTCCTAAATTTATAAATTCTTACTTGATTATTTTATCTTATAACTTTAGATTCAATCTTTCTAACTAAGATCATATTGCCTTAAATATTTTAGCTTTTAAGATTTCTCGACCTTTAGAGTAAGGTTTGGCGTGAACCGTTATATCCTTAGAAGATTTATACCTTAGATTTTAGGTCTAAACCCCAATCTAAAGTTTACACTTTAAATTCTTAAATCTTGATTTGCTTAATCATGATTGGGTTGATTTATTATAATATCATAATTAAGTTGTTGATTAATTATTTAACTTATGTAATCGTCAATTATAATTATGAATTAGAACATATTAAGTTCTAATGTTTAACCTTTAAGGTCATGAATATAGGATTTTACCTGATAGTTGGATATTAGAGATCTTAAGCTAATATTATCTCAAAATAGATAGAATGAATTAAAATTAAACAACATCATATATTACACATGTTTAGTAGAGTTTTTTGCTTACTTTGACTTTGTTTCTACGCACACCTTCTGTTTGAGCCTTTTCCTTGGACATAATTGTTGGACAAATAATAGTTAATGAGTATCCTATGTTAGATTTTGAAGTGCATAAACATAGTTTAACTTTAATCGATACATTCAGTTCTTCAGTTATATGTTCGGTAAAGTGTGTTCTAATTTAATTTGCCTCTTCAGCTCAGTTCTTTTAATATAGAATCAACTCAGATCCATGCATGATAGGGCTTGGATGATACATATATGATTCTATAGCTCAACTCAAATTCACCTGTGATATAGATTTGATGATACATATTGGACTTCTGTACAGTGCCACTGTTTTGGCCCATTTCTATTATGGCAATAATAATTTATGCACATTGATACTTTTCATTTCAGTTTCAGTTCAGTGGTTTGTTTAGTCATATGTTTTCAATTATATTTTACTATTTTTTGCACGCTTATACAGTTCATTTCAGCTCAGTGTTTTCAATTCAGTCTTACTCGGTTCTTGCTCGTGTTAGAATGCTAATTTTATTTTGTTTATTTTCATACTTCACTTCATATTGCTTTTCTGTAAATTGGCTCGTATTTATTTGATCATAAGCATGTTAAGATGAATTTATTTTCAGTACTTTAGTTATTTATATATTTACTACCTAACCTTATTGTATCTTCTGATTGAAGTATCTTATACATATATTTCATTTTATTTGGTTATAAATATTTTATTTATAATTATCATGTTTCTTATCATTTGTTGCACCTCCTGGAATGTTTAATGCTTTGTAAAATGTGATATCTCAAAATATTGAGTTTTTATTAAATCAGCTTAAAATGTGCTTAGACAATTGTCTAATATAAGTTTTTATTTTCTTAGCTAGGGCCCTGACAATGTGAAACCGATAATATCATATTCAGAGCTATTTGTGTAGGTAACTTCAGAAAAGAAGATTATTTAAAAAGAAGATCTTCCTATTGCTGCTGAGGCTTAGCTAGATTTTTTTTCTGTTTGTGAGGATGAGTATTCCTTTCATTTAAATTTTATTTGTAATAATTAAATGTTCTGATTGTATTTACTTTTCTATACTTTCATACTGAGTTAATTTATAATTCTTTTCTTTTTCTTGTGCTATGAATGTGGATGTTATATTTACTTTGATTCCACACTTTGATATGTTGATGTATGACCCAGTTTTACCTTAGCCAAATTAGGCTAAAAACAAATCTCACCATTAATCTCCAAATGTTATTTGGAGCAAATCTTGAAAATTTGAGTTAATTTGAAAGCCATTAGATTTAATTGATTATTTTAATATATTTAGATAACATAAAAATATGAAAATTAATTTGGTCTCCAATTAAAAATCTGACATCATTTTTTATTTTCTCACCCTCAAATAAGCCAGGAGTAAATTTTTGGGATCATTTGATTAGAAAATTTTGATTAATTTAATTTGTATTATTTATGTAATTTTAATTTAAGTTTTAGCTTTCAAATAATTCCATTAATTCAATTTATTTTGGATGGCGGATGATCTATCGTTCTTGCCCAAGCACGGAATACACAGGTCAGTTGATCTTAACTGTCCTTCCAATCCCAGATCCCGATCTAACGGACCAGATCAGATCTACTGTGGATCTGATCTCAGCCGCTAGATCGATACCAGATCCAACTGTTAAGGCGGCTCCCACGGATTTGATCTATACAGAATCGGATCAGTGTTGTTTGATTCAATCGAGTGGCCCTGATTGTCATGAACATTGTGCTCCTGTAGTATCACTAGCTCGACCACAACCGAGCATGGCAACGAGGCAGTGCTACGGCCCCACCTCTCCCGGCATCCCTAGCCCCTTAAATCACCTGCATTCAATCCCCACACCTCCATTCAGTCAATTGGAGGTGTTAGCTAAGACTTAGAGCCGCCAGATCACCTTTAAAAGTTTGTTGGAGTTGCGAACCAACGGACATTAGGTATGTTGATTACTCCCTCTCTAGTTTACTACAACTGCATCGAACCAACGGACATTAGGTATGTTGATTACTCCCTCTCTAGTTTACTACAACTGCATCGAACCAACGGACATTAGGTAAGCTGATTACTCCCTCTCTAGTTTACTACTACAACTGCATTTGTATATTGAGATCGGGAGAGCCTGGTTAGGGCTCGGTGGCTCAAGCGTGTACAGTTCTGTACAGTGCCTGAGCCACCTTCACCACCTATCTGGCGATCCCGGCAGTCTCAGCCCAAGGATCTTAATGGGATCGTCGGCTAGCCATTTGGCTCAATGTGGTGGGAGAATTATCCTCCACAGCAAACCTTAGGTGGCCGGATATATGGGACTAGGGTTAGGAGTTCCAGGCCCTTGCTTGGGGCTTTTAGCTGCGTTAGGAAGGTCATGTCATGAACACCATTTTTACGTATGCCTTGCCACATGTGATCCACCGTGCGTGAAGATAGAGCTAACCCAAGGTGCGTTCTTCAAAACTTCCGTCGGGGAAGGAGATGAAAAGTACTATAGTTAAGCCTTGCCGCGACACAGAGCGGTTCAAGAATCGCAAATCGGTCGGTCCAGTTGCTGCAGAGAGAGACGATTATGGTCGTACTAACGATGATAATTTAGCTGACTAGAGAGACGATATTGGTAGTCAAAATGAAATGAAATAAAGTGGAACGAAATAAAGTAAATAAGATCAGCTAGGGTGAGACAAAGCAATAAAATATAGTTATATAGATATACTTTACTATAATGATAATAATCTAAAATATTAAGCTTACTATTGTTATTATTGTTCTTAACTCTAACTTCTCATTCGCCCTTCATGTAGGACACAAACTTGTTCCAGTATGCCTGTTTATCGTTGAAGGGTTCGCTGGAGGGGATAGGGTTCGCAGAAACAAATTTCATAACGTCCTGGGAGATCTCAGAAACTTTGAAGGCATGTAGAAGAAATTTCAATTGCCTTCCAGTGTAATGTGTGAACATTGTTACCGGATCATCGATTTGAACACCTTTCATCTTAGCAATCATCTCGTTGATAACTATAGCAGGGACAACTGATCGTGACAACTCAGCAGCATGAACTTCCGTCGTTGGAGCCGGAGTCTTCTTTGGAACCGGAATTGATGATAAGGCCTTGGAAGGTGGATTAGGTGAGTCAGGGGGCTGCACAGGGCACAGAGTCTGGAGCTTCACCGTCGCCTGATGAACTCTTTCAGTCAGTCGCTTGGTCGTTACGTTGAACTCTTTCTGAGCAGCCAGGAAGTTGTTCAATGCGTCTTGAATTGAGGTCATTACATTCCGAGACTCAAGAATGTTTTGTTCACCACGTATAGTATATCCAAGCAGAACACTATCAAAATTAGACGAGGTGAGTCCTGACCCTGCAATAAGTGCATAGACAAGACAGTCTTTCTGAGCCTGTGTGAGACCGCGACTAGTGCTCCGAGTCCACAAGTCAACCAGGTCCGTAGCTTCCTTGAACATAGCCCCAATGGGATCTTGAATGTTGGAAGTTAATCGCTTTGTATTATCCCCAACAGAAGCCCCTTCCTTCTTAAACATTAAAAGAGGTGTTCCAGAGGGAGTAGCAGACCTATGTTCCTCTTCCTTCTCAAGCCTCAGTATCTCTCTATTTATTTCTTCAGCAGTTGGAGTGGTAGGGTCAGGGAGAATCATCATATCAACTGCGTTCAACTCACTCTCATCGGTTTCATCATTGTGCATGTCTGCCAAAGCTTTCTCCAGTCGATTCTGAGGATTCTCGGTATCCATGTCTGACATACTGTGAGTACTAGAAGAGCAATGTGATGATAATTTTCAGAGTTAATTTCTCAGGAACCTTTTAACTTAAGAGGTAACTAAGTGAAATAAATAGTCTATTTAAGTTAGGAATTCCATCATCATCTAGAAGAGTAGGAGTTTACTTAGGAGACTTAGAGAATTGTAGTTTTAGATTTGAGATAAGACTTTAAAATGAAATCATATATATATATACATTATTATCGACAAGAAATGGCATGATAAAAATGATTAAAAATAAAGATTTTAGAGCTACAATGAAAATTTTGCTATTCAATTTTTGATTAAAGTTATTTCTAGAAAAATTGGAATCTAGATGGTCTAGGCCCTTTACTGTAATTAACGTTCATCCTCATGGAGCCATTGATAACTCATCAAAGGAATGAACATTTAAAGTGAACGGACGGTGACTAAAACCTTACTATGAACAAGGAAATCAATAGGAAGAGGAAAGAATGAAGTTGCGAGATGTTTTTACTGAAGGGAATACGTAGATTGCATCACTGGTCAGGCTGAAGACATAAAACTATGTGCTATATGGGAGGAAACCCAAATAATCAGGTTATAATTTTTCCTTTTATTTTTGCTTTCTCTTATTTAGGTTTGTTTTAAGTCATTTCATCAATGTAACAAATTGCTAATTTTGGTAAATTAATATAATTACTATTTGAAAATTGTTTTTACAATTAAGCTCTACACATTGTAGTGTAACTTTGAAAATTTCTATGAATCAGTGAGTGAAACATATGAAAATTTGAGAGAGTGAATTACCACAATATGTTAAGGTTCAACAAAAAATACTCAACTCACTATATTGAACTATTTAATTAAATCAAAGGATGCAAATGAATTAAATGTGGGGGAAATCATGGATAATATTAGATAAAAGAAGGGTGGTGAAAATTGGAATGTATGTTAGGCTTCTATAAGACCTCATGAATATAATGCATAAGAAAATGGGATGAAGAAAAATATCTCTCCCATAAAGAAATAAAAGAAAATCAAAATAAAAAAGATTAAGGAATGAAGAAAAATATCTCTCTCTAAAATGAAAAGGCATTACATCTCATAAGAATAAGCACACATGGCAAGAAAACTCCAAACACACCACCATTCGAATGTACTCAATGTATGTCCAAAAATTCCCTCAATATGTACTTCAATTAACCATCATAAGATGAAGATAAAAGAGTCAAAGAATAGTGAGAAGAATATTTAAAATCAAACCAAAACAAATGAGGTCAACCTCTACCAATGATATTATTGTTGAATCTACATTAAGATGCACTAAAATTTTTAAATATATATCTAATTAGAGCAAAATTGTTAAGAACAAACTATTTCAAGAATTTTTTTGTTGCTTATTCAAGGACTAGCAAGAAGTTAAGTGTGGGAGTGTGATAAACCTAATAAATATAGTCCATTTCTTGTTTCAAATGCTTGCTTTTGTTGAGATTAATTATAGTTTTTGTGTATTTTATGCCATTTTTATCTCTGAAGTGATCAAATTACAAAAGAGGAAAATTTCATGAAGAAGAACACTACAGTGCGCTATGGAATGCCATAGTGCCAGCTTATTCAAGGATAGCCATCGTAACACGCCAATTATATATACATTATTATTCTTTAGTTAATGTCTGAATCAATTGGGAGCTTGATTAGCCCCAATTATTAAGGTAGATAACTAAATTAGATAACAACAAATATCATATACTTTACAATTAACATTAAAAGTCCTTGAATGAAGTAACACATTGAGATTAAATCATTGAACATTCATTCAGACATTGTACAAAAATAAAACTTTAAAAATACTTTACATAGGAGTTTCATATGGAAAATTGTGATGTACAAACATTATTGAGCCAGGACAAACTATGGAGGGATCAGGAGATCACATATGTTCTAAAGTGAGAGTGTGTGGGTTAGAAGGGACCCCATTTGCATATTGTTGAGCAGATGTGTTAGACTAATCTTTTGTTATGTTATTTTCCCACATAACACAATTAAACCAGATAAATTAGTAACATTTACAGTATAATCCTTAAAATTATGCTTACAGTTTATTCAATCCTTGAGATTGAAATCACTTTACTTTCATACTTTATAGTGTGCCTAAATACTTATAGTTCAATTATTTATATTTACTACAATGTATTTCTTTTATAGTTCATATTTACATTTATATACACTGATTTTACCCTCAACATATATTTAGTTGGACATGTTTCCTCTTATATCACTTGATTGTGCACACCTATATGTATATCAGTACCTGCCCCTTTTTCCTTAACTTATTTGATGCTGGTTTTGATCAGTTATAGTAGTATGTAAACTTACTTTTTTTACTTGTTAAGTTTCAGTTATTTCCATATTTTTCATTTTTGTTGCATTGTGCACTGCTTTAAATTGTTCGTTATTTAATGTGATATCCTGTAACTAAAATAACTTAGATACCTTAAAATGTACTCAGACTTTATAAGTAAAATAAGTTGTTTATCTTTTATTGACTGTGCTCTACCATATTAAATACCAAATACGATGATCGAGAGCTTGGAGCGGAGCTTGAACATGAGGTAGATCTTGATCAGTAAAGGTAACTTGAAGACCTTTCTTTTTGTCATTTCTTTTATTTACCCGTGAGGTCGAGTTCTTTTACGTCGTTAAACAATTTGTAAAACTGTAATTAACTATGGATGCTTTTCTTACTTTTTCTGTGATGAATGTTTTCCTATCCTTGTCCGGATGGATGGAATGGTATATTATATATTATGTATTATGCATCTATTTTACTCATCTTATTGATTCTTGACTCTTCATAGTGCTCAATAGTGGGTTGAGACTCTCTAACCCAATTTTAAGTACTATAATAAGCCTTAATGTTGGGTTTGTATACACCTAACTTAACACTAGGGTGTTACAATTAGTATCAGAGCATGTTTAAGAAAAGGGAAAAATATAATCATAGCTAATTACCATTCCAATCAGTCTAACAAACACAGAAAAATAAAGTAAATGCATCGGCAAGAATAATTTAGTTATGTCAATGTACTCTAGTAATAGGTTAATAACCTAATTGATATCAACTAGTGTATTTAATTTAGACTATTGCTATTGATTGTTTCATCCAATTCCCTTTATCTTCTTCTAAATCATCTTCTATCAAATTTTCTTTAGTAAGATGAATTATAAACCCAACACTCCCTTCATTCTTGTTGAGAAGGCTGTAGATTCTAGTTCTTCTTCCACCTTAGAAAAAATAAGAACTCTAGTTGAGATGATGAAGATCCTTATGGATTTACAAACTCAAGCAACTCAAAGATCTCTCAATCTACTTAGTCCACTAGACATTCAAGTAAACTCTCAAGCAGTGTCAAGCTCAATTGTAGATGAATTTTTTTCATGCTTTTCCCTAAGTCAATCATCTAACCTTTAACAGATCTAATTCCCCCATTGAAGTAGCCAAGTAGTTGAAGATCATTGAGAAAGATCTAACAAGCATTAAAAGCCCTATTAGTGAATCATCCACCTAACCATACATATGTTTGTTTAAGAAGCTAAATACTGGTGGGATAATAAGATAAAATCTTATTTTGTTGGGATAAAAATTGAAGAAATTCCCTAGGATGAATTTGAAGAGGTTTTCAAAGAAGGGTTCATTCCACTTTCTACCCATTCGATCATTAAAGATTAGTTAATTCAATTAACATAAGGAAATAAGACCATCCTTGCCTAAGAAATGGAATTTAGGAAGCTATAAGAATTTGCTTTTGACTTGGTGTGGACTGAAGAAGCAAGATGCAGCCGTTTCTTCAAGGGATTAAAGGATTCAATTAAAAACCATCTTGTATCCCATCACCATGACAATTTTGCAAAACTTTTAGAGGGTGCAAGATTGAAAGAGCACCAGCAAATGTAAAAGAGGCAGGGGAAGAGATCCCTATCTTCCGTAGAAGAATCTGAAGAAGTCAAGAAGAATATAATGCAATCGCTGCAAGTCTTCCAAATGACTCAGCAACCGCAACTGCAGGAGAAGTAGGCACCCAAATGTATAATACCTCATCCCTATGGAAAGTTCTACCATCAAGGAAAGAGGTGTTATACATGTGAAAGGTTAAGACGTATGTTTTGGAATTGTCAATCCCATTAGACTGTGGATAGGGTAAAGATCAACCATCCTCCATTAGTCCAAAATCCATGATCCCAAGCTTTAGCTTTAACAATCATACTTTCCCAAGTGGCATAATCAATTCCCACTCCAACAAATAATTAGAATGAAAAGCAATCAATCAACCTACTACATTTCCAAGGGTGTATGCTCTAACCACCGTTGTTACCAATGAAGACAACGAGGCTGCATCAGGTATTTTTTGCAAATTCCATCTCTTAAACTTTTGTTTATTTTAGTTCTGGTTTATTATAATCTTATTTTATCATTTTGGCATCGAGGATAACATCTTTTTTAAGAGGGAAAGTCTGTAACAACTCTAATGTTGTTACCCAAATTTATCTTGCCAAATTAGGTTAAAAAAACACGTCATTAGTCTCCAATTGTCATTTGAAGCAAACCCTAAATATTTGTGCCAGTTTGGAGGCCATTAGATTTAATTGATTATCTTAATCAATTTAGATAACTATAAAATATGAAAATTATTTTGAACTCTAATAAAAAACCTGACTTTAGTCTTGAGTTCATCACCCACAAATTAGTTATAGATGAATTTTTGGAGGTCATTTGGCTAGGGAATTTTGATTATGTTAAATTGTATTATAAATGTAACTTTAATTTATTTTTTAGTTTATAAATAATTTCATTAATCAAATTTATTTCAGATGCAATCCACTGTTCTTGCCCAAACACAGGATCTAAGCCATCCTGCCCAATCCCAGATCCCGATATGGCAAACCAGATCAGATCTGCATCAGATCTGATCTCAGCAGCTGGCTCATGGCCCAGATCCAATGACTAAATTAACTCCCATGAATTTGATCTATCCATAATCTTATAAGGGTCACCCAATTCATTCAGGCAACCTCGATTGATAGAAGCATTGTGCTCTTATAGTACCGCTAGCTAGGTCACGACCTAGTGTGGCAGCGGGGCTGTGCCATGGTGTAACAACCCAAGGTTCTTACCCAGCTTAATTTTAATGTAATTGTATCTTAATTAAGTTTATCTAGCCATTAGAACCAAACTCTAAAAATTTGGAGTAATTCAGAGCTCAATCAAATATTTTGGATTATTTTAATATTTAATTAATTAGAAAATTAAGGTATTTAATTTGACCTCAAAATCAAAATCCGACTTCACCATTGCGATTGTCACTCCCAAATTAGCTAGGGGTGACATTTTGGAAGCATTTGGAAGTCGCCGGATTTTTGCAATTATTTTAATATAATTAAATACCCTAAAATTAGCTTAATTAAATAATCATCGGAATCGAAATCCTACTTCGCCATTGAATTTCTCACCCCCAAATTAGGTAAGGGCAAATTTTTTGGATTTTTCGGAGTGCGTTTCTTAAATCCGAATTTTTAAATAATTAATGAAATAAATATTTATTTATTCTTAATTTATTTTCCTATTTTTCTATTTTCCCATTTGCATTGCTGACTGCCCATCCCTCTATTTTCAGCGCCTCCTCCATTTTTGCACGCAAGGAGAAAAGCTGAGGGCCATTTCTTGTCCCTTGCCCCCAAGCTCCTATAGGGGCCATATCCTCTCCCCCCCTCCCTCCCCCTTCTTCTCCTCCCTTAATTTTAACTTAATCGTATCTTAATTAAGTTTATCTAGCAATTAGAACTAAACTCTAAAATTTTAGAGTAATTCAGAGCTCAATCAAATATTTTGGATTATTTTAATATTTAATTAATTAGAAAATTCAGGTATTTAATTTGACCTCAAAATCAAAATCCGACTTCACCATTGCTATTGTCACTCCCAAATTAGTTATGGGTGACGTTTTAGACGCATTTGGAAGTCGCCGAATTTTTGCAATTATTTTAATATAATTAAATACCCTGAAAATTAGCTTAATTAAATAATCGTCGGAATCGAAATCCGACTTCACCATTGAATTCCTCACCCCCAAATTAGGTAAGGGCGAATTTTTTAGATTTTTCGGAGTGCATTTCTTAAATCCGAATTTTTAAATAATTAACGAAATAAATATTTATTTATTCCTAATTTCTTTTCCTATTTTTCTATTTTCCCATTTGCATTGCTAGCTGTCCATCCCTCTATTTTCAGCGCCTCCTCCATTTTTGCACGCAAGGAAAAAAGCTGAGGGCCATTTCTTCTCCCTTGCCCCCAAGCTCCTATAAGGGCCATATCCTCTCCCCCCCCCTTCTTCTCCTCCCTTAATTTTAACTTAATCGTATCTTAATTAAGTTTATCTAGCCATTAGAACCAAACTCTGAAAATTTGGAGTAATTCAGAGCTCAATCAAATATTTTGGATTATTTTAATATTTAATTAATTAGAAAATTGATGTATTTAATTTGACCTGAAAATCAAAATCCGACTTCATCATTGCGATTGTAACTCCCAAATTAGCTAGGGGTGACATTTTGGACGCATTTGGAAGTCGCTTGATTTTTGCAATTATTTTAATATAATTAAATACCCTGAAAATTAGCTTAATTAAATAATCGTCGGAATCGAAATCTGACTTCGCCATTGAATTCCTCATCCCCAAATTAGGTAAGGGCGAATTTTTTGAATTTTTCAGAGTGCGTTTCTTAAATCCGAATTTTTAAATAATTAAAGAAATAAATATTTATTTATTCCTAATTTCTTTTCCTATTTTTCTATTTTCCCATTTGCATTGCTGGCTGTCTATCCCTCTATTTTCAGCGCCTCCTCCATTTTTGCACGCAAGGAGAAAAGCTGAGGGCCATTTCTTCTCCCTTGCCCCCAAGCTCCTATAGGGGCCATATTCGGATTTTAACTTAATCGTATCTTAATTAAGTTTATCTAGCCATTAGAACCAAACTTTGAAAATTTGGAGTAATTCAGAGCTCAATCAAATATTTTAGATTATTTTAATATTTAATTAATTAGAAAATTGAGGTATTTAATTTGACCTCAAAATCAAAATCCGACTTCACCATTGCGATTGTAATTCCCAAATTAGCTTGGGATGACATTTTGGACTCATTTGGAAGTCGCCGAATTTTTGCAATTATTTTAATATAATTAAATACCCTGAAAATTAGCTTAATTAAATAATCATCGGAATCGAAATCCGACTTCGCCATTGAATTCCTCACCCCCAAATTAGGTAAGGGCGAATTTTTTGGATTTTTCGGAGTGCGTTTCTTAAATCCGAATTTTTAAATAATTAATGAAATAAATATTTATTTATTCCTAATTTCTTTTCCTATTTTTCTATTTTCCCATTTGCATTGCTGGCTGCCCATCCCTCTCTTTTCAGCGCCTCCTCCATTTTTGCACGCAAGGAGAAAAGCTGAGGGCCATTTCTTCTCCCTTGCCCCCAAGCTCCTATAGGGGCCATATCCTCCCCCCTCCCCCCCCCCTTCTTCTCCTCCCTTAAGAAGGTACTCAGCCCCTCCTTCTTCTCTTTGCTGCAAGAGCTGAAGATCTATCCCTCCTTCATTGTGTGCTTGCTGAAGAAGAAGAAGTTCAGCTCATCTCCAACTTCTTAAACAAAACAGAGTATCATCTTCCTCTTCTAAAGGCTAAAAGTACCCTTTTACTCACTCTTCCTTATGCTCTCTTCATCTGATTTATCAAATGCTATGATTAGTATGTTCATTAGCCATTGTATGGAATGCATGTGTGATTGTCAAGCTCCAAACGGACTCAAATGAGTCTGGTTGAAGCTTATTTTTTCTTTAGAAAAGCTGTCAAAAAAATCTATGCAAATTTTATATACTAGTAGCTTTAGATTTAAGTTTTGCTCATCATAATAATCAAATCTTGTTGATTTTGGTATCAATGGAAAGGTCTCGGAACGACCTTTCCATCACCATATAACACAACTCATGGAATGCTCTAGATTGAGAGTATTTTTGCTCGAAATGAGACCCTTCTCAGTTTTCGCACAAACAAAATCACCATCGGGCGCTACAACGCTCCGTAGCGCCTGAGCCTCGAACTGAATCCACTGTCGAGCACTGTAGAGTGCGCCACAATGCTTTTGGAGCTAAAATAATAGACTGAAAGCAAACCGCTGTAGCGCGCCACAGCGGGCTGCAACGTCATTTTGGGAACAATTATAAGAAATCAAGAGAAAAATTAATTGAACAGTCATTCAAAAGTTAGGCCACTGTAGCGTTCCACAGCGCGCCATAACTGGCTGCAGCATCATTTCAAGAACACTATAAAATCAAGGGATAAATTAATTGAACAATGCTTTCGAAAGTTAACCCGCTATAGCGCGCCGCAGCACCTGAAAGCGCTGCGAGCGCCGTAGCATCCAACTCTCGGGAAATCAGGCGTCGTAGTGCCTGAAAGCGCTGCAGCGCTCCACAGCACTATTTTCCGTCGTAGTGCGCCACAACGTCTAAGAGAGCTGTAGCCCGCCGCAATGTCTGAATCAGCTGCAGCGCGCCGCAGTGCGCCTTAGCTCCCAGAATTTTCTAAAAGTGCACAAAATTAGCTGGAATGGCCAAAACTTCACATTTTTTACATTTTAAGGTCCCTAGGACTTTAGTGGGCCCGAATTATATCAAATTTGAACATGGTTTAGATAAAATTGAGCATTGTATAAAATTTATGTGAAAATTAAATTTGAAAATTTGTCATTTATATCATGTGCTTAAAATCTCTTATGTGCCTTAAAAATTTTATGTTAACTATTAAGGAATAGGATCCTTAAATGCTTGTATTGGATAAGTAGGTATTAATAACCAAATTTGCATGAAACCTAAGTTCTTTAGATTTGTAATTAAGTGCTAACCCCTTTGGTTTGATTTAGAATTTGGTTAGTCATAATTACCTTCTATTTTTTGTCACTTTACATTCCAATGCTTTCATGATATTAGGATGTATATTAGATAACTTTAATAATTATTTGGACACCTTGATGTTCTTAAATTGACACTAAACTATATTTGAACATAACAATCTTAAGAATTTGATTAAGTAAATGATACTTAATCTAAGCTTAAAATTTGCCATCAATAATACACCAATAATACACTGATTGGTCATTGATCTATAAACTAGCTATTGGTCTTAATTTTGGTAAGGCTAGGGGTTATACCATAACTTGCCTTGATTAAGATCTAAATCTTAATCACCTTAATCAATTAACTTGATTGTAAGATAATTCAATTGATATTATTCTAATAATGCATCTGATTTAGTATTAATCTTAAATTATTGAATTAAAAGTGCTAAAGTTAATATTAAATCTATGTGATTAAATCATCTGAATCTAAACTTTAGCTCTTTAATTTTCTCTTATATAAGACTATTAGCATAAGAAGGATAATAAAATTATAATAATTTATGAAATGATCTAACTCAATAATATCTTTGATTTCATCCTATGATTATAGAATAAAATAGGATCAGATGGATTTCAATCATCTAATCTGATCACTTTAATCCAAGATTAATAAGTAAACCTTGAATGTTAACTTAAGAAATCAAAAAGTGGGAACTCAAGAGTCTTGCTATAGGATCATTCTTGAAATGTTTAAAGACCTTAAATATTGATACATTGAGGTAGGAAGAACTTTGTAACTTATTGAGGTAGGAATCTTATGATCCTTCATAATCTTATATGTTGATCTTGACACCTCGTGATAGGGATCACCTAAAGCAATTAGAATGGAACTTCCCCCTTGCAATAAAAATTAATATTGAGTGATATTTTGATCACATCCTTGGAGTCTTGTGTAGGACTCGCCTATTTAGAGTAAGGATTAATATCTTTGATAAATCTTTTTTGATTAAATAGAATCTTCCGAACCTAGATTATTGGTTGGGTATAGTAGGGTACCCATAGTACTGGATTATTTTAGTAGTATTCAGGAATGGTTGATTCACTCTAAGTAAGATTTATCTTTATGCTATCCTACGGGCTTAGGCGGATACAATCTCGCTTAGAGTAAATCAATCGATCCTAAGAGTGTTATAAATAGGGACTCATTCCTTAGTTTGATTAAAATACAAATCGCCATCGGATGATGCCTCCTAGTGAAGATCACTTCAATAGGTATGGCTTAAACAAACTAAGTAATTCGAGTCACCCTCTTTAAGACACTAAGTGTGATTGTGAGTTGTGCATCTTAATGACTTAGCTTGAGATACAAATTGCCATTGGCTAATGCCTCTTATCAAAGTTCACTTTATTAGGGTGTCTTAATCAAACTAAGTGTTAAGAACCACCTTTCTTGCACACATACTAAATATATGTATACAATCTTCCCATCTAATGATTTTTAAGTAAAAATCCCAACTTTAACCAATTATCAAAACTAGAATTTAGGAGTCAGAATCCTTTTAGAAAGATTCTGCACAATGAAGATCTTGAATTTATTATCGTATTTCAAAGCATTTCTGGATTTCTAGATTTAACTCATGTAGCTTAGAAGCATGAGCATGAGCATAAGCATGATGTATGAATATCAGTAATGAAGTATTACCTTTATAATTTTTTTGCAATTTTATTTACATTATGTAAATGTTAAATAAATAATTAGAACTGCTTATATTAGTTTCGATGTATTAGACTTATTATCTAACATGTGGTACATTTGGGATCCGGCAATTTGCTAGATTTAGAGCAGTCAGTGGGGCCAGACCAGGTGGATACTCAGGAGATCTAGGAGGATTTTGTGGAGCACTAGTGGACTCTTCTTCAGCTTTACTATTTTGCTTAGTTTATTTCAGTTCAAGACTTAGCTTTTATTTTTATATTTCAGTAAATCGTTTGTAATAATTCTGGACTTGTTTTTTTTTTTCTGAGATGAATATTTTATTCAGCTTTTGTGATGAATATTTTTGGATGTTTGATTTAGCTTCTGCACTTTATTTATATACTACTTATACTTAGTATTGTGATGTGATTAGTATACTGGAAATATTGATACCTTATACATATATGTATTAGCCTAATACTTAGGATAAAGATACTACTTTTATCATAAGTATTAACTCTCAACCCTCCTTTGGGGTTGATTCAGCATCCCTTCAAATGAGTTTTGTTTGAGCTATCTGGAGAGATGGGTTATTCCTCCCTGAGTGGCACGCCGCTCCACCGCCAAAATTGATTATGACTATCTCATTTGTACGCAAGCAACGAGGCATGGTGCTACATATGGCCCCTCCTCTCCCAGTGTCCCTAGCACTTTAAGTTGTCTGCATTCGATCCCCACACTTCCATTCAGCCAATTGGAGGTGTTAGCCGAGACAGAGTGCCACCATATCACCTTTAGAAGCTTGTTGGAATTATAGACTGATGGACATTAGGTACATCGATTCTTCCCTCTTAAGTTTACTAAACATGGCATCTAGCTTTTTGTTTATTCATCCCTTACAATTATGTATCATTTCTCGAGATCAATTGAGATCGGCGAGCTTAGTTAAGACTTGGTGACTCGGGCATGTATAGTTCTATATAGTGCCTGAGCCACCTTCACCACTATTAAGTGATCCTCATTAATAGGTTCCTTGGGCCTTTCTCAACCCAAGGATCCTAAAGGAATTGTTGGCTAGCCATTTGGGTCACTATGGATGGAGAATTGTCCCTCCACAGTAAACCCTAGGTGGCTAACCATTTTGGATTTTGGTTGGGAGTTCCAAGCCCACTCACTTGGAGCATTTATGTGTGTTAGGAAGGTCATGTCGCTTGTGTCATTTTTGACGTAAGCCTCACCACATGGGATCCACCATTGGTGAAGATAGGGCTAACCCAAGGTGTGTTCCTCTCATCTTACATCGAGGAAGGATATGAACATTTTCGCGATTCAGCAGAACCGTGGCACTGTGCGGTCTAAGAATAACAAACTGGCCGGTGAAACCGGTGCTACCAAATATTCTAAGGAATATTCCTTAGACGTTGATTTTAATTAAATTTAAACTTTAAGTTTGATTAATTCAAAATGAATTAATTAAATAACTTCTAAATATTTATCAAAATATATTAAAATTATATACTAAAATAATTATAAAAAAATGAGGAGAATAATAATATGAAGTTTAATTTCATATTTAACTGTTAAATTTACTAATCACTTTTAATTATCATTAAGTGTATTTAAGACCTAATTAAGCCATTTGATATCCAATTTGACCCTACTTATTGTCATTGTGCTCCTTATAATATATGGAATCTATATATATTGATTTTATTTCATTTGGACATCAAATGGTGAATATAATTTTTTGGCACTTAATTAAATAAATATTTTATCCAATTTTAGGGAGCTTGCTTAATTGACTTGTAATAAATCCCTAGTCAATTTCAGAATGGATCTTGTTGTATAGTGATTGAATATTTGGGTAGTGTGTGTGACTATGAGAGATTCTAAGGCCTTAGATCAGAGTTATCTTAGAAGAGTTAAATGTAAAACTTTACTTAGTATAGTTAATTTTAGGATCCCAAGAATCTTGATAATCTAGTGGATAAGAGTAGGCTAGCTATTATAGTATAGATTAGCATTATAATGTAGTTGCAAGAGTTAGAGCCTTCTAAGTATAAGTTAATAGAACTAAAACTAGATTTATGTGTAAGTAAAATTAAGACATGAAACCTTAGTAAAGAATGGAGAGAATGTTACTTAGACCTAGTAACCTAGTAAAGAAATATCTAGATAAACTTAACCTAAGAATGATCATCCCTTAAGTCTTACCAAGTTGGATTAATAGATATACAAACAAATTAAGATGAAAAATAGATTATTATTGACCTAAAAGTAACCTATTTGAGGATAGTAAGAGTGTGATTCCTCTGGCTAATCGATAGTTAACCCGAGACATAAACAGGGGAGATAACCCACCCTGACCCGTCATCAACTCGATACTCTTGCTGAATTGATTGAGATCAAATGAGTTATCTTTCCAAGATAAAACAAATGAGACTAATCTTTAAGATAAGTATGATTCTTATCCCAAGTATTTGTTAGCTTACCTCTATGTATTTGTGGTGACCGGGGATCAAAATTCGAGAGTCTTTAAAGAACAATTCATCTCAATTGAAAATTTATACATTTTTATAAATAGGACATAATAAAATAAAATAATAATTCACAATCCTTTTATACATAGAGCCAAAACATATATGAAAAGTTACAATAGTTTGAATTTTACAAAATAAGAAATAAAATATCTACATTCTTCTGCTTCCTTTAATTCTTCTTCTTTTAACTTTGGCAGATCTTTTAAGCTTTTTATTTATCAAAACCTGAAAAAAATTTCAGTTTACCAGTCAGGTAGGAGTACGCAAATTGTTCTTATAAGAATAAATCTAGCATTCTATAATAGGTATGAATCACATATGAAAATGACTGAAAATCTGCATGTAAATAAAGCAATTGCTAAATTCAATTTTTGCCCTGCAAAATAGCTGTGAAAATCAACAAATATGAAATAAATTTTATCAAAAGCATTTGTAATAATAAGTCGAGTCCGGAGACCCCTGAACCCAAATGGGTAAACCATAGGCATAATCTGTAGGAAGCTTATCTCGCCACCCATCGGTAGCTTACTCAAATTAGGAACTGATGGTGTATCTTTTCTCTGGATTTTCTTACTTCCTACAAGAGGCTAAATCCCTCCATATAACTCCCAGGGGCTTGCTAGCTAGCCCAATCTGTACATATTCCAGTTTTGCATTCCACCCTCCAAAGACAAACACCACAAAATATATATAAATTCTTTTTGTTACATGCTTTTTGATATAATTCTTTTGCAGATTAAAATGCAGTAAGCAGTGCAAATAATACTCAAATGGAAAATGGCTCAAATAAGAATACTGAAATAAGACTTATAAGTAAATTTGCGTACCTAACTAGTTTTGATAAAATCAACCAAATTTAATTTCTTTGATCTGCCAAAATAATAAAATTTATGATTTGTAGTATTATGTTTAAAAAGACTATTTTGATTCATTATTAAGTTATATAATTATTTATGCCTTATAAGGTCAAATTAGAATTTTGACCTTATAAGGGCATTTTAGTAATTTTACCCTTAATAAAATATATAATTTATGTTAGTTTATTGTAGATTATGTTCTAAGGTTTTTATAAAGCCTAAAATTATTCGATTCTGATATGAATTGGTTAAGTTATAGCTATTCTAATTTCTAGGGTTAATAATTAGGGTTTATTATAATTAGAGAGTGATTAGTGCTTTTAGTCACAAAATTATTAAACTAGTTATATATTTAGGTTCTAATTTACTTTATGAGTCATTTAAAACTGAAATCACTTAATTTAGATTATTATATTTGCTAATATTTACTAATAAAGTTTTTAAAGTAATTAGTATTAATTAGAAGATCTAACCGTTGGATCCTAAATATTTTTGCAGTTTACTGATATTTAGGATTTTTTGATCTAAATAGATATTTGGATCACCTAATTCGGAGTTAAATTGACTAACTTATGGCTATTTGAAGTTTCTAGGGTTAAAGGTTTAATTAGGGTTAGGTCCTAATTATGATTAGTCAAATTTTTAATCCAAACAGCAAAATTAATATTTCTAAATTATTCTTTATGATTTTCTGAGTATCTTAAGACCTATATTGGATATATTTGAGTAAATGTATACAAAGTTAGGGTTATTTGAATATTTGTAATATTTTGCCTAATTAATTAATATCCTAAAATATCACTATATGAAATGTTGCTTCTACTGTAATTTGGTTGGCATCATAATATTCCTTATATTTTTCTGGTTAATTTAGTATATTAAATTATATTATTTGGTAAAGTATTTTAGGAGTTATGGATTCTTAAAGTTTTTAGAATTTTTATTTAATTAAATGTATTTATCAATATTTAATTTAGAAATATTTATTTTCTATTATTATTAAAGTATATTTTATTATTATCTGATTTGATTTATTTTATTATTTATTGATTTATTATTTATTAATAAAATGTTAATTATATTTTATATTAATGTTTTTATTTAATTATTTATTATGTTTAATTAATATATTTTAATTTATTAATTATAAATTCTCTGTTTTATCTATTTACTGTATTTTGATTTTACTGCTTTTATTTTATTTTATTTGTAATATATATATATATATATATACATTATTATTTAATTAAATATGTTTTATTTAATTATTAAATATTTTTATTTATCTGTTAAATATTTTAATATATTTCATAACTATTTGTGTATTTTATAATAATTATTTTTATTCTATATTATTTTTTATTAAACTTCTTATTTTTATTTTCTGATTATATATATATATATATATATATATAGATTTTTAGAAAGATTATTTTGATTTATTTTTCTGCAGGTGGGGTCCACATGTGCAGAAGGAGGACACGTGGCGTCCCGTAACACGTCGGATCAGCCGAGTGGGGCCCATAGCTATCTCTACTGAGACAGCTCTGATTTGGTTTAATCAGAATTGGGTCCCACCTCAGTCGAACATCCGTCGAGATCATGCCACGTGTTCCGCACAAAATGTGCGGTTTACGACACCTCCTCCTTCGTCATCGTGATGGGTCACTAGGGTATGGATTTTGGATGGCAAAACGGTGCCGGAGGGGCTCGGCCCGTATGTCGATCGAAAGGTCTCGGAGAGACCTTTCGATTGACACTTAGCATGTCACCGGAGGTGACCGGCGGTGGTCACAAAGGTTAACCCTAGATGCCTACTCAAGGACGAGTTATGCGAAACTGTGTACTACTGTGGATCAATTTGAAATTCTAACTTATCCGGGTTCGATCAGGTCGATCGAACCCGTTAAATGGACAATCAAGTGTTCGGAATAAGCAAACGAACTTGAATAATTGAAAATCAATTAAGAATTTAGGGTACACAGGTGTACCTAGATTAAACGGCTGATGATCTTGCTTCGATCTAGACAGATTGAATACCTTTGCGGACGAAGACTGAGCAAGGATTGAATCGTGTCATATGCAGAGTTTTATTTGCGTGCTAGAGCGGCGGTGATTGCGACCTGTGTTAAGCGGGGAGAAGGCTAGGGCGCCGCGTGTTCATTTCGCGACACGCGGGGCTTTCGCGAGGACGAAAAGCCGCATCCGTCCGATCACGCGATCGGACAAATCAATGGATCTATTAAGTTAAACGGCGCAGATAGAATATAAGGTGACGGTGTTATATCAATACTGACGGCGCCGTTTTAATTTTTAATTAAATAATAATTATTTTATTTAATTTAATTAATTTAATTAATTTAAACTTAACTAAAAAAAATTTAAAAATATCATTTCTGGCTAATTGAGGGCTTCTAAACACAATGGTGCACTCAAATTTTTGATCCGACGAGTGTTTAATTACTCAAATTTTCAGGTATTTAAATAATATTAAAATATTCGTCAAAAATTCAATGACTTCCAAATGCGTTCAAAACTTCACCCCTAGCTAATTTGGGGGTGATGAACGCAATGGTGAAGTCAGATTTTCAATCTGAAGTCAAAATTATTTAAATATTAATAAACAATTGAGAATGAAATTTTGGTATTTTACAGTATTGGTGGCATATTTAATAACAGCTAATGAATATGAGGTAAGGCTTAATAATAAAAAGATCACATCACAATACTAAGTATAAAATAGTATAAAATCAAAGTGTGGAAACTTAAACATTCATCCATAGCATTCATCATAGAAGCTAAGTAAGATATTCATCTCAAAGAATATATATGGAGTAATGCTGGAATAGAGCAAGTGTGCTGAAAGTAGAATAATTTAAAGTAAGATTATAAACTATATAAAATATATATTCGATATGTATTATATGCCCTTGAATATGCATCTGAATATGTTATAGAATATGCCACATTTATGCATAACCTTGATGCCAAACTGCATCCTACAAATCCTAGGTGTGCTCTGAATCGCACTGCTAACAGTTCCTAAGTGTGCTACGCATCACACCACTAGAAGATTACAGTTGATTTTAAATCATGCTTAATTAGAAATGGACAATTTAGATGGAAATCTGGTAGGAGAACAACTAGGTAGAGCTCTTAGAGATTTTGTGTTACCAACTATGAGGGGAATCCCTCACTCCATAGTGAGACCAAATATAGAGGCCAATAACTTTGAGATTGAGCAGTCAACCCTAAGTATGGTTCAAAATAGTCAGTTTAGAGGGTTAGCCACTGAGGATCTAAACTCACACATCTTCAACTTTTTGGAGATATGTTACACATTTAGGCATAATAATGTTACTGATGATGCCATTAGACTTAGGCTAATCCCCTTCTCATTGAGAGATAGGGCAAAAAGCTAGCTCAATTTTCTACCAAGCGACTCTATTCACACGTGGGACGATTTGGCTAAGAAATTCTTAGCCAAATATTTCCCATCGGCGAAGACTGCTATATTGAGAATAGAAATAACCAAGTTTTGCCAGTTTGAGGGGGAGACACTTTATGATAGCTGGGAATATTTTAAGGAGTCCCTTAGGCGCTGTCCTCATCATAGGTTTCCACAATGGATGCAAGTTTAAAAGTTCTATAACGAACTGAACGCACCCATAAGAACCCTAATTGATGCAGCTGCTAGAGGGTCGCTTAGTAGTAAAACCCAGGAGGAGATCTATGACCTATTAGAGGAAATGGCAAATAATTCTTACCAATGGCCTACTGAAAGGCTCAATTCCAACAAGAAAAAGATTAATAATGTGGAAGAGGTGAATCAAATTCTTGTTCTCCAAAATGAAATTAATGCTCTTAATCCAACATTGGTAGTATTAATCCTAATAATGCCCAAGAAATTTACTACGATTTGTGCAGGGGAAGACATTGCAGTGACAATTATAATCTTAACAACCCCTTCGCACCTTCTGGAACTGAATAAGTAAATTTCTTAAGAAACAATAACTCAAACCAAAATCATGGGCAAAATATCCCTATTTAAACACGTATAACCCTGGATGGAGGAACCATTCAAATTTCTCTTAAAGCAGTAACAATACAACCAAAAACTTTAACAATAACAAGCACCACCTAGATAATGGCACAATTCTAATCATAATCAGCAACCCCGAGATCTAGGTCTTGAGGGAGCTTTTAATGCCTTTAAAGCTGAAACAACCATATTTATGAAAAGAACAAAAATGACTATAGGCTGACAGGATGCCTCAATCAAAGGGATTAAGGTACCTCTTAGAAACATTGAAGTTTAACTGAGTCAAATTCCCAACAGCTGTCCACGCATTAGCAGGAAATATTACATAGTTCCACTGAAGTGAACCTAAGGGAGGCAGTGAGTGTCATAAATTCTGGTGGGCTAGAAAATTATTGCTTAGGAATAAACTTAGGAGAAAGAATTGAGGAAAGAAAAGTAGGAGCAAGTAGTACACTGATTGTAGAAGGAAGCATGATTGCTAGGAAGTGTGAGGACCCAAGGAGAATAAATATTCCTTGCATCATCGAGGGCAAAGTTCTTGTAGATCCCTTATGTGATCTAGGAACTTCTATCAACGTGATGCCATTTTATATCTATGAGAACCTGGGAATAAGGGGGATGGAAAGCACCCCGACAATTTTAGAATTTGCAAATTTATATTCAATGACTCCTCTAAGTGTAGTTAAGAATGTTGTCGTGGGTCTTGGAAGCTTTATAGTTCCCATTGATTTTATAACATGTGAATGGGATAGATGGAATATAAATTCCACTACATCTTTGGAATACCTTTTCTAGCAACCACCAAGGCAATCATAGATGTGGCAAGGAGGATAATAACTATTAAAATAAATGGGAAAAATGAAGATATTGATCTTAAGTCCACAGTTTACAAGCAAAGAAATATGGAACCACATTGGAGAAGAAAACTTAGGGAAGAATCATCTTCAAGGGGTATTGAACTAGAGAATCTTTGGTTAACTGATCAAAATTTTGTGAGTAACAAATGCATCTCATCTGAAGGAAATGCAAAGGAACAAATAAAATGTAAGAAGAAAACTAGAAGGGGTAAGGGAAAAAGAAGGAAGCACCTAGACCCAACTCTGAGGAAAAAGGAAATTTTGAAGTGATGGGCTTGAGCACAACTCTTGTTTGTTCTCACTCATATACTTCAAAATTTTGTAAGGAAATACCCCCAGATAAAAAGTTACTTAAGTTTTTAAATTGGCTGATGATACTAAACTAAGAGCTTATGGGAGGCAACCCATATGTTTTTTTGAATTATTTTTACCTTATTGCATATATAATAGTTAGTTTACTTAGCAGTAGAAAAATGCAACCTAATCAATATAATTTGAAATTTTAAAAACTAGTTAAACTTCAAGAAAAGTTCTTTTAGCATGCGCTAAAGCGAGCCACAACGGATTTCAATTGCCATAGCGCGCCACAGCGAAATTCAACACTGTAGCACGCTAGAGCAGGATTCGCTATCAAATGCCTAAACAAAAACCTTGGTGCTATCGCGCGCCACAGCACGCTGTCGCGTGTGATGCACATCTGGAGGCTTTATTAACTGCTTGGGAATTCCCAAGCAGTCAAAGTCACTACAATGCGCCTTGGAACCTGTGTTCTGATAAAAATTGCTGAAAAGATGCTTTCTCCCATCTTTCCAAAGTCTGAAATCAAGCACACTTATGGCATAACTTGATGACCATTTTTGACCAGCCATAAATGTGATTTGAAAGATGATTTAAGAGAAAATGTTAACAAATTTTGAACCTATAAATAGAGGGGAATGGAGAGGGATGCTCACACACTCGCTTGAAATTTTTTGCTTGAATTCACATAACTCTCAACCCTTTCCTACCTAATGGTATCCCAAAAGAAAAGCATTACAAACAAGGAAGCGGCAACCTCTACTTCTGTAGGCTGGTTCAACAAAAAAGGTTCTCTTCGGTGGAGGCCGAGCAGCGCTTCATCTAAATAACACCTAGAAGGAAGTTCATCCTGGAGAGGGCGTTTAAACTCCAATTTCCAATTTTTCATGGTGATGTATCATACCAGGTATGAGAAAACTTGGTCTGCCTGCAAACTGATTCTTATCCATCTCTCGTGCAAATGCCAACGCAGTAAATGTAAATGGACATAAAATTTTTGTACGAGGGAAGGTCATAAGTTCCAGGCTCGAGCAAATCGAGCAACTATATGGACTTATGGCGATAAAAGAGTGTGCCTACCAATGTGGCGGCCCTGCCTCACCGTGGTCCTGTTAACTCTTAAGTTAACACGATTACGGTGGAGGGATCACCAAATGATAAGGTCCCCACTTAAAATTGGATTAGACACACATTCTAATCCAACTTAACTAAGGACTTTGCCATTCATCCAAAAATACTATCACTAAATGATCATACAAGAACTCAGAGTGCGGAAGTAATAAAAGTATAACATCCATCCATACAGTATAAATACAACACTACAAAATAAGTAAAGAGCTGGAAAGAAAAGTTAAACATGTATTATTACAGCAAATTAAAATAGATTGAAAGACTGAAAAGAACACTCAATCTCACAAGCAGAAAGAAAACTATAACTAAAGATCTTCAGGAACGAGCTCCTCCTCCAATGGCAAGCTCTCCACTAGATCATCTACTCCAACAAACTCAGAACCTACCATTATCAGTTTCATAATGGTAGGGCCCCAGCCAATAAAAGAAAAACTGGTTAGACTATTGTCTAAGCACATTTTAGGGAAAACAATTTTATTAAGTTACTTGAATATCACCATAAACTAGTACTGAAGCAAAAAGGTGCAGAAAGCATACAAAAGAACAGTAATAAGTTATAAACTACAGTTTATAACTAGACAAATAGGAAGTAAGCACATACCTCCTCCGAGCAACTGCAACAAAAACAGGTAAGAAAAAGACTAAACAAAACTGTAAGAAAATATAACCTAAATATACTTATGATCAGCAGATTATGCTAAGTAACATACAGAAATCGAACAGTCTAAAACTAAAACAACTAACATCTTATGTGAGCATATGAAAATAGTAAGTAAAATTAGCATCCTATATATAACATGTGCAGGAAAGCTGTAAGTAAAACAGTGCTACAATGCAGAATATGCAAGTAAAATAATAACTATAAACTGAAACTGCAGTGACTATCTAACTCACTCAAACTGAAAACATACTCAGTAAATCTTAGCCTGATGAGCTAAGAAACTCTGAACTGAACATCACTGAAAACTCTTAGCCTGATGAGCTAAGACAGAACTGAATGTAAGTGTACTTAAATTAATATAACCATATCAGAATCCTGACTCTATAGTCAGTATGGCAAGAGTCTATCCATCCTATCACTCGGACTAGGCATGGCCATAGACTGTCGGACATTAAACCCTCGAAAGGTTGCCGACCTGAACGGGTTGATCGAAGAGGTATACTAATCAAGCTACACCTTACAAACCACTTGTGAAATGAAAACATAATGCTACTTATGAATGTTCCAAATTAACATAAGATATTTATCAAATATCTTAAGTATATAATATATGTTCAAGATATAAGGCTCAAAAATCAAGGAATGCGAAGCATCAAAATCAAAATGAGTAAGAAACTCTATCTAAAACACAGATGATATCCATTGTTATCTACTTTATTCATTCTATCTACTCTAAGTTACATAAGTTTTAGAATCATCAATTCTTACACATTCTATAACTTAGAATCACGAATCCTACTAGTTGAAGATAATTAGGACTGTCCAAGTCCTAATTATAATTTAATCAAAAGATGACTATTTGGTTAAGTGAATAAATCATCGACCTAATTTTTGAAATTTAATTCATCCCAACCTCATCTTGATTAGCCAAATCAAGATGAAAAGATTAAGAATTAGACTCCAGATGATGGGGTCTAATTACTTAATCTATTGGTATAATCTAAGGGTCTAAGGTTTAGAACCCAAAACTCGTGGATTAGGTTAAGGCAAATCCTAATGATAAATCAAATTCATTAGAATAGATCTCTATTCCTAGTTCTAAAGTTTAAAGATCAAATAATCATTTAATAAACTGAGAAAATCTAGAAACTAGTAAACTCAAGGTTTCATCTAATTGAGTAACCTAATTTACTCAATAGATGAATTCTAACTTAAAATCTATTCCTAATCTTAGGAAATAAGGCTCTTAATTTCTAAGAGTATCTCTCAAGACACACATCCTAACTAATGTTATAAGGACCTAAGGATGGGTCTAAGAATGATTAAAGAAGGAGAAATCACTCATTAAGACTTAGGAAATTTTCCTTAAGGAGCAAATTTTGAGATTTTAATCAAAATCTAATTTAGACTTGGATTTGATTAATTTCAGTTCCAAATCATTCTATTTACTGATTTTAGTGATTAGAAATTGAATTTAGGGCTTTTAAAGGCTAAACCCTAAATTTGGGCAAATTGACCATTTTGCCCCTACTTAAGGGTTCAAAAGATCAAATTTTGATCTAGGGCTTAAATTCTGAAATTTTCTTTTGGAAAGTTGTTATTACTATCTAATGTAAGATTAGACAACAACTAAATTAATTTTGGGTGATTATTAAGCCATATGAGATCAAATTAGTGAATTTGACTCATAAGAGAAAATTAGTAATTTGACTAAGTGAAAGTTAAATTTTCTTTCAGATTATTGGTCTTTACTGCTTAAGCTTTCCATAGAACCTAAATTTGCTAAATTCTGATAAGTATTGACCAAGTTATGGCCAATACAAAAGTTAGGGTTAAAAGGTGATTAAGGAATCCTTAATTATGGGTCAAAAATCATAACTTTGCCAATTAGTGTCCAAATTGAGTAAAATCAGTGTTTATTGTTTAAAATTAGTCCACTGATCATAATGACAAGAAGTAGACTCAATTTTGGATCTAATTTGACTAAGTTAAGACCTAATTAGGGTTAGAGTGATTAGTGAGTGATTAGCAAAATTAATCACTCAAACACTAATCCAATTTTACAGATAGATTTTAGATGACTCTATGAGTCCTCTGAAATTTAAATCACTCAATTTGGATTACTAGATTTGCTAATATTCATAAATCAATATTTAGGGTAATTAGAGGTGATTAGCAAATCTAACCATTGGATCTAAAATATTTTTATAGATTACTATTTATTAGGTTTTTCTAATCTACATGGATATTTAGATCATCCAATTTGGAGCTTAATTGACCAAGTTATGGTCAATTGAAGTCTTAGGGTTAATTAGGGTAATTAGAGTTAGGACCTAAATGTGATTAGTCTAAAACTAATCCAAACAGCAAAGTGAACACTACTAAATTTATTCTTAGGATTTTCTGATCACTTTAAGACCCATATTAGGTATATTTGGATGAACATACACAAAGTTATGAACTAATGAAGTTTTGTAACCTTATTTGAATTTAATTTAATACCCCTAAATTTCACTATATTAAATATTTATCCAAATTGAGATTTGACAGTCTCAGAATATTCCTTGAATTTTACTAATAAATTTAGTATATTTATTTGTTGTATTTGGGGTTATATTTTGTTAGTTATTAATGTTGAAATTTTCTAATTAAATGAATTAAATTAACTTAATTTAATTTAATTATATATATATATATATATATATATATATATATATATTTATCTTTTTCTGTCGTGCAAGTGGTCCCCACACATCTGGACAGCCTGATAGCGAAGTGACCAGCGGGACACGTGTCGACCAGAGATTAGATTAGGATGCAGTGGGGCCCACGCTTGGTCAGCAGGATTTGACCACTACGACCGCTGACAGAGGCCACGTGGCATGCTGGAGGGAGGACACGTACACATAGTGGACCCCAGTTCTACTTATGCAGATCCTAAGAAGAACGGGTCGGGCCCGGGTCGACCCGGTCCGACCCGATGCTTCATCTTCTCGACGGCTTCTTCCCGAGGATGCAGGATTAGGGCTTGATTTTCCATGGTCTTTCCAGCGTCTTGACTGCTCGACCCGCACGGCGTTGGATAGCTATGGATGCAACCTTTCCATAGGTGGTCGATTCGAGTCTTATAATGATCTGAGTTGATCACAATCTCTAACCCTAGATGACCCTATTACGGCTAATCCATGCTTAACGGTAATGACTGTAGACAAATCAAGGATTTAGGATGATTCACAACTTCTATGTTAGATCGATACCGCACAATCATTAATCTACATATTGAAATAACATTTCGAATTCATGCGATTGAAGTTGCTATTGAAATAAGAAGGATCGGGAGGTACCTATTCGACGGTCGAAAACGATGGCTCGGATACAGGCACTTCGATCTTTGCTTAAGCGATGGATATGTTAAACCGTGCATCATGGAGTCAAATAGGATACTTAAAGTGACTTAAGAGCGATGGATGAGCGGCGGGAGACGCATGGAGAAAGGTAGGTGCGCCGGGCGTCGTCGTTTGCGACACGCGTAGGCTACGCGAGGACGACGACCCCCATTCGTTCGATCCTCAGATCGAACGGACCGCGGAGCCCGTTTGATCAAACGACAAAGATTAGAATTTAAGGGATGGCATTAAGAGGAATGTGATGGCGCCGCTAAATGCAAATAAAATAAAATAATATTATTTATTTAACAATTTCATTTATTTATTTAATTAGGATTATATTATTAGGAGTTTTCCAAAAATTCCCAATAAATCACCCTTAGCTAAATGAAGGGCGCTGAACGCAACGGCGCACTCAGATTTTTGATCTGACGAGTATTTAATTATTCAAATTTTTAGGTATTTAAATATTATTAAAATATTCAACGAAAATCCAACGACTTCTAAATGCCTCCAAAACTTCACCCCTAGCTAATTTGGGTGTTCTGAATGTAATGGTGAAGTTAGATTTTCAATTTGAGGTCTAGATAAAAAGTCAATTTCTAAGGTTTGGGATTTTCCAAAATTTCTGATTTGACTCAATTGACTTCAGATTTTGACCTAGGTTTCTGAGATAAGTTCTAAATTACTTAATTAGTGACTTAGAACCTTAATTAAGACTTAAATTAGTCTTAATTGAGCTAAGTAACAACTTAGGTTGTTATAACCAAGCCCTGCTAAATTCTGTGTATGACAGCTATAGCTAGCGCCCTCACCTCTCATGATGATGACCGAAGAGGGAATCTTGCCAACATTCCATGAGCCCTCCTTAAGGACTCGTGCAATGCATGGCAGGTCCTCATCTCAAGCATAATAATGCCATATGGACATTTGAGTGAGGTGACTAGGTCAAGAGAAATATTAATCTGTGCGCTTGAACGACTTGGAGATATTCGTATCCCTAGGGTTTTCATGAATAACTTTGGAATGCCTTGACCAGGTCGTGCAGCGCTTTAGCTTTTGGATAATTGATTTTTGGGATATGCCTTACCCAAGGGATCTAGGTATCATTTAGAGATGTGGCAATTCCTCTCCATGTTTCTCTCACCTGAAATAACTTAAATGCCTATTTTCAAAAGGGTAAGAGGAGCAAGAAGAGAAAAGGGGATGAAGGAGAGGCTTCATCTTCCTTTGGTATAATGTCTCCACTTAAACACTTACAAAAAGGAATGAATAGACTGAGGGACTACCAAGTACAAATGGGGAAGTGTATGGTAGCTGACATGCGGTACTACAAAGCCGAAATGTCCAAAAAGTGTCAATTTCAACACGATTTCCACTCAACTCTCGGAACAATGTTTTTGAACTGGGCTTGCATGGTGGACCATGCGATGTTCTCCTTCCCCAAACCTCAGCCTATGAACACCCTCCAATTATTGAATGGTCGAAAGAAGATGAAGATGAAGAGGAAGAAGAATAAGAAGAATATGATGATGAATGATCAGGTTGTTAGTGTTCTTGTTATTTTTTTATCTTTTCCTTTGTTTGTTTCTTTTGTTTCATTTTGTACTTTTGTTTTTATTTTTGTTTAATAAATCTTAGTGCATTACATTCTCTCCAATTTTTTGCCAGTTTATTATTATTATCTCAAGTTTTTTTCTGAAGTTTTTAATGGGCTAAATTCAATGGGTGATGGAACATGTGAAGGATTTCAATATTTTAATTTACTCAACAAAACTTGATCAATCGAAATGCAACAACCCTAAAAATTTTCAAGCTAAATTAATTTACTCTCAAATCACTATAGTCTCCACAAATCAAAAATGTATGATACTACAAATCTAAGTGTGGCAGTGTAATTAAGGAACTTGATTTAGAAATGTGAGAAATGGTGAAATGAATAATGTGCTAGGCTTCTATAGGATTTACTGAGTGCAATAAATAACAGATGGGGATGAAGAAAACTGTCTCTCCCTTGAACTGAATGAAAAAAGAAAATTCAGGAATGATGAAAAATATCTCTCTCAAAGTAAAAAAATTGAGAAAAACAGGATGAAGAAAAATATCTATCCTAAAAAATTCACTACTGCTTATAAGAAGAAGCACAAATGGCACAAGAAAATTCTAATAGACTAAATCTGGCTTTGCCTTAGTTAAGCAATCCTAGAAACTCCTCACAAAAATTAAGAGTCAAGCATCATCCATTTTGAAGGAGGAAACTAAAACAGTAAAAAGAGAGGAAAACATGGGGAGGAATTTCTTCATCCTATTTTTCTCACATTGTTAGAATTTGAGTTTCTTTGGTCACATTGTTAAGTAAAATATTAAATGATGAAAAACACTTCACACATATCTTATTGAATTATGCAATCTAAGAAAAATCTGAAAAATTCATTTTTTTGTGCTTACTCGAGGACGAGCGAAACTTATAGTGTGGGGAGTGATAAATCTAAGACTTATAGTAAAATAAGTTAATGAAAACAAACTCTTTTCTATTATAATTGTATAATTTGTGTGCTTTCACTATTTTTTTAGGAAAAAAGTTGAGCTAACTGAATCTGGACTGAAATATGAAATTCTAGGAGAAAACTGTTGCAGCGCGCCAAAGCGGACACAAGACGGAGAGATTGACACTATTGTGTGCCGCAGCTGACACAAGACAGAAAGCTTGGTGCTATCACGCACTACAGTGGATTAAGACAGAGAGCTTGGCACAATAGTGCACTGCAGCGGACACAATACAGAGAGCTCAGTTCTATCGTGTGCTAAAGTGGATCAAGACAGAGAGCTCGGTGCTATCATGCACCACAACAAACACAAGACAGAGAGCTTGGTGCTATCGCGCGCCAGGGCAGAAATTCACTTAGCAAAAATTTAAAGAACCCATTGTCGCACGCCATAGCAGTCTCAAGATAAAGACTCTGGCGCTACCGCGCACCGCAGCAACACAGAACTTAAGCTAACACATTACAATGCGCTGTAGCAGTACAGAACTTAAGCTAACACATTACACTGCGCTGCAGCGATCTCCAAATAAAGACATGACCGCTATAGTGTGTCGTAGCACCCTTCAAAACTTCTGCCATAAAAGAGCATTAAAAGTAGTATAGGGAAGGCCAAAAATCTCAAATTCTTTATCTTCCCACAGCAGCCATTAAACTAAAATGCATTTAATTCTCATCCTTCTCAAGAGAACAAAATAATATTTAGTTAAAGTCATTTAATTCCTGAGAAAATGAAAGGGTGGCTGCACTAATGCTAAAGGAATTATTCAAGATCTATAAAAGCTGAGAAAAAAGACTAAGAAAGGGTTCCCCATTTTGACATTTAAGGTGAAAAATATTTGAAGCTGCAAAAGTTGAAAGAATGAGAGAAGCCCTACCTAACGAAGGAATAGGCTACAACTAAAGGAAGGAGAAATCAAGCTCAGGAAACTGAGAAGGGAAAGACCTGAGATTGTGAGAAGATTCAGTGAATGCAACAGCAGTTCCTAGTGTTGTATCTCTATCTCTATCTTAATTTCTTTTCTGCAAAGAACCATGCAAAGGTTCAATATTTTGAATTTCTTTTATTATGGAAGCATAAACTCTCCTTGGGGGGGGTGTTGGGCATAAGCATGTAATGATTTGATGGATTTAAAAGTGTTTGTACTCAATTTTGTCAATGAATAAATTTCCTTAGTCATTTCTTAATTATTGATACAAAGAATTGCTTGGATAAATGATGTGTCATTAATGTATCTCTTTAAGTTAATATTTTTTAAACTAGGAAAACTATCAAACTAGTTTATCCTTTTAGAACTAAGGACATGCACATAGAGCATTCTCGCCACAGATATCTGTGACAATATTCATTGTATGAGTATGATCAATAAAAATCCTTAGGGATTGAAATAATGAACAGAGCGATGGAAAATAAAATGATCTTAGAGCTCCACCGCTCACAAATAGCTTAAGCTAGGAACATGTGCACTACTACCGAGAGCCCTGTGACAAGCTTTTGAGCATTATAGCATTGCTCCTCTAATTAAGCTGAGAAGTTGAAGTGTGTGAGCCAAGATCCACCAAGTGTGCTCCATAGCTCATTCCAGTTAATGGAGGAAGATAAAGTGTTGAGTGCTTGTGAGTGATGTGACATAACCTACTTAGCCCAATGACTCTCCTCCTTAACTTAATTAAGAACCAACGTATGTGATGCTATTTGGTGGAATCAAGCTTACGTGATCGCACAATTAAAATAATAGATTTGAGAACTTAGACGTAAGTATTAGATTTAACTAATGTTGATCACATGAGGTTTATGTGCTGAGATTAAACCTTCTTGAGTTCATCTCTGAGCACTAAGCATAACTTATTTTGATTTAGGGAATACTCTAAGAAAGGCTATTGTTGCATTATTATAGTTAAAACATTTAAGTGATTAGACATTCAAATTTGATAAAGAAGAGTACTTACACAAAACCCTTAAATGAATTGCATGTTAAACCCAACTCTCCCTACTTTCTCAACTTGTAGTTTCTAATCAACAAAACTTTGATTACTAAATTGGAACCAACAACATAAACTAAACCATTGTTCAAACATCAGTAAAAATAAATATACTTTAGTAACAAAATACTCCATTATCAGTGGACGATAATTCTTGAAACTTCAAATCCCTTATTACTTCAGACCATGTGCACTTGCGTGTGAGCGCAAACATATATTTTCAATCTGTCACATACTTCCAAGATTTGTGTGACCATCTTTATTGTATTTGTATTAATAGTACACGAAGCTTTACAATAATTAAGATCTTCTTCCACACACTTACCGACATTCTTTTGATATGCCTTTAGCTTATGAATTTCTCGTTAAGGACTTGTGTACTCTGAGCGTTGACTTGTTGAGGTTGAAATTCCTTCATCCTCCGTGTGATGCCTCTTCTTTTTACTTTTCCCACCCGCATAGTTAGGATGCTTGGTCCAGAAGGTGAGAGGTACACGGGGGGGGGGGGGGGGGGGGGGGGGGGGGTGGGGTTTATCATTTTTTTTATTCCCTACTTTAGACAAATTTCAGTGATGATGGACCCAAATTCTAGAGCTATGCATGGCCCCTAGAGGGCTTGCCAAAGGTGATTAAAAGTTATTATGGCAATGTTTATACTACCTAAACATTGGATTGCACAATTTAGCATAGCTCTAGTCCAGGTTACCTCACTTAAATTCCCAGATGGAATTATTCTGCTGGAGATGAGAATGTGACAGGTGTTGCTTGCTATAATTAGCAAGTTCTTTGGAATGTTGGCAACATTTCCACTCTAATTTGCATTACTGCCCGTTAAAGCCTGCATCACTTCTTGGGGGCTGAAACTATAGCTTACGTAATTAGTATAAGTGCAACTTACCAAGGATTCCAACCCATAAAACATGGTACTTTTGTGAGTTCAAATTCCCTCGCCTTCCCACAGACAAAAATGTTGCATTGCCTAGCATTGATGGCATTTGCATACACCTCTTAAACAAGTAGCAAATGGGTCACATCTTACTGCCCTACCAAGTTCACCCAACCTTGATTGATGATGTTAGACCCATTAACTGGGTATGGCTCAACATATCCCCATTTATTGATTAGCTTCTTCTTTGAGGTGATCTATAGAAATCTCTGTTCTGCTTTAGGAAAGGCAATCTTCTTATTATCAAAGCTCCCTCCAGAAGCTTCTGTGGCCTTGCTTAATGTCGCCTTCTTGCGGGAGGCCGTCTTCTTGAATGCTAAGTGCTTATGAATCAAAAGGAAAAGATGAGAGTTTTAGGGGGTGAAAGATGGCAGCCCATCCACCCTTTCTATTTAAAGGCACTCCATGGAAATTAAAATCTACACCTAAATTTCTGCATGGCACTCCCCTAATGGTTGGTCAAAAAGCTTTCTTGAAGCCCCATAAGTATGAATTAATTCCTTACCATTAAGAAGTCCAAAAGGCTACCTAATAACACCTTTTTGACTGATTTTCTCTAGTGAAGTGCGCTATAGTGGGTTTGACATATTGGAGTTCGGCACAAAATTAATTACCCAGCTATTCAGATTTACACCGCGTGCAACGCTCTCTATGGCGCACTATAGCTTCTAAGGCATGAATTTAGCTTGCAATAAATTAGGCGTGCTATAGCGTGTTATAGTGCACTAGAGAGTACTTAGTCATGCAGTGTTATGTCGTTCTTAAGGAATTTTTTAATAGATTTTGATCAGGTTTGCAACATTATTATTTAACTAATTATCAACATAGTACTACTAATTGAACAAAATAAATCAAAAGTATTGTGTAGCATCCCAACAAGCGCTTAGTTTAACATTCTCACCCTGACAGTTTTAAGCTTAATTACCTTTCATTATTATAGTGTGTTGACTATTTCCATTACTCCACAAAATGTTTGGGTGATTTCTCCACCCTTGATTGTAAGTATTTGAGTAAATATTGCTTTTTGAGTGTTGTTAAAGTTCATAATTTGATGGTGAGGGGTTATTGGAGTTGCAATTCTCACTATTATAACCCCCCCTACATAGCTCACAATTAACTTATTGTATCACATTTATGATCATGTTGCCCAATTTATGGTTTAACATATCTATTTCATATTGTAGTGCAAAAATTTTGTCATTTTCAATTATGTTATTAACATATTTCCTCTAAGAGTTAAGCCTCTCAATCGGCCATTGATATGCATTATTCGCCATTTCTTATAAGAAGTCATAGGCTTCCTCTTGGGTTTTGCTGCTCAAAGAACCTCTAGCAGCTGCATCTATCTGAGTCCTTATGGGTGCATTCAGTCCGTTGTAGAATGTATGAACTTGCATCCATTGGGAGAACCCAGGATGAGAACAGTGCTTAAGACACTCCTTAAAGCATTCCCAATTATCGTTAAGAGTTTTCCATCCTGATGAGAGTAATTAAGAATCTCATTTCTTAACCTGATGGTTTTAGCATGTGGGAAATATTTAACTAGAAATTTTCTAGCTAAATCATCCCACGTTCTAATTGAACCTCTAGGCAATGAATTGGGCCAACTCTTCACTCTATCTCTCAGCAAGAATGTGAAGAATCTAAGCCTAATAGCATTATTAGTAACACCATTTTATCTAAATGTATCACATATCTCCAAGAAGTTGGAGATATGTGACTTTAGATCTTTAGTTGCTTGCCCACTAAATTGATTATTTTGAACCATTTGTAAAGTATAGGATTTTATTTCATAATTATTTGCTTCTACATTTGGTTTAACAATTGCATGTGGTATTCCTCTAATATTGGCAATGCATAGTCTCTTAGGGCTCTACCCCTATTTTGTTCATATATTTCACCTAAATTATCTCATAAGTTTTTTATTGGTTATTGATTTTGAGTTGTTCTAAGTTGTGTTCTTCTAGCTCTTAATAGGGTTTGCTCAATTTCAAGATTGAATAAGTAACTAGCACAATTGCTTCTACTCATGCACAGCTCAAACTAAGCAAAATTGTTAAGCACAACACAATGATGCAACTTATGTAAAGGAAATTAAAACAATAAATACAAAAATCAAATAAACGTATATTTGCAAAAATTTAAGAAAAAAATATATGCATCAAAATCTTAAATCATTGTTTACTATTTAGGTTATCTTTAATACGAATCAAATAAACTATTCCTTGGCAACGACACCAACAACTTGACATACCAAAAATATGTAGTCTGTACTTGCACGTAAGTGTACGTGGTCTGAAGTAATATGGGATGGTAACATCTCGAGATTTATTGTCATCTCGGAAAGGTGTTAAGTTTTATTACTATAAAATACTTAATTTCAATAATTTTTAAGTATCAAATTGGTTTTTGGAATTGGTCCTAAATTACAATTAAGAGTTGCTTTGATTTGAAAGTGCTTTTAGAAAGTTAGGGAGAGTTGGCATTAAACATTCAAATGACATGGGTTCATGCAAGTACTCTTCTTCTCAACTTGATATTAAGTTAATTGGATTAATTTCTTATTTCATAATAGAGATCTTTAGATTTTCTTAGTGAATCTTACTAAATGTTCTAAATCTTGTCTAGTGCTCTGAAATGAGCACTAGAAGGTTCAACTTTGACACATAGACATTCATGTGATAATAAGCTTATGAGTTCATCTCTTACATCTAAGTAAAACCTATATTTTAGGTTGAATATCACATGAATTTGATTCCACCAATGGCTCACATACATCAACTCTTGATTTAGCTAAGGAAATGAACTACTATGCTAAATGGGTTTAAGTCACATCACCTATAGCACTTAGTGCTCTAGAACCTTGCATAAACCAAGAATGAGCTATGGATCTCGATTAGAGGTTCTCATCTCACATGCGCCTACTCTTGATTTAGCCAAAGTAATATGTTACAAATCAAAATGAGCTTGCCACATAGTTCATAGCTTAACATGCAACAATTACCTTGCATAAATCAAGAGTGAGCAATGGAAGCTTATAGAAGGTTGACATTCCTTATGGCTCGAATGCTCGAACACTTGTCCAAGGCTGTGCATGGGCTACTTTTGCATGGTGAATGCTGTCACATACATTCATGGCATTAACGCTCAAGCATGCATAACTTAGCACAAGGCGATCAATGAGATCTATAAGATTTTTATAATATATATGTATAGATTTATATAAATAATAATAGTTTTCTAATTCTTTCATTCACATAACATTCAGACATTTAAGATCTAATTAACATTTCATTAATATGAAAAGCACAAACATTACACCCATATGTTCTTATATGCTCATGTCTAACCCTCCGCAAAGGGGGTTTAGGCTGCTATTAAATTGTAAGTTCAAGAAAAACAACAAGAGATGCTAAGCCCTTACATGGCTTTTGAAAGAAAACAAAGGGATAAAAGCAAGAGTACAATACTAGGAAATAGCTGTCGCATTCACCTTAGCCTCTCCTTCCTTAGTTCTTTTTGGCTCCTTGCTCTCTGTGCTTATCATCTTCCTCAGCTACAGCCTTCTCCTCTCTTGGGGCATGGGACTCTCCTAAATATCTCCTCTAAAATCATTCAGTATCAAGAGCTCCGCAACTAAAATTGGGAACCTTCTTCAAGTCTTTATTCTTCTCTTTTATAACCCTTCAATCAACCTCTTAGCATTTACATAGCCAACCATTCTCCTTCTTAAAAGTTGAAATTCATTTAAGTTTTATTCCTTTATTCCCTTGGTAATAAATGAGTTTTAAATATATCCAATCAGTTTATGTTATGGGAAGAGGAAAGAGCTAAGTGTAATAACCCTAGTGCTGTTATCCAATAATAACTAACCTAATAAACTTTATTTCTCTTATAATACTCTTATAATAGTGTTAAGAGCCTCCACCTTAAGTTTGGTGCGATTTGGAGACCATTTGAGATTTTTCAATATTCCTGATTTTCCCGATAATTCTGAAAATGACTATATTATTTATACCTCATAATCAAAATTGGAGTCCCCCATTGGACTCATCACCCCCAAATTAATTAGGGGTGATATTTTGGGAGTGTTTGGAAGTCGCCAAATTTTTCCTGATTGTTTTAATAATATTTAAATACACAGAAAATTAGGATAATTAAAATAACCTCTGATCAAAAATCCTATTTCATTTTTGAGTTTCTCATCCCTTAATTAGGTGAGGGTGCAATTTTAAGATTTTTTGGAGTCTGTTTTATTATTTAATTTTGAGTAATTAATTGTGCTTAATTAATAAATTAAGTGATATAATTAAATTAATTTATTAAATATTAAAATTTAATATATCCAACTGTTACTTTTCTAACCGCAGAAATTCTGTGTGGATCACCGAACACAGGGTAGCTCTGCATGCAAATTGGAACCGCTGATTCCTATTTAATCATGGATCAAACGGCATATTCGCTTTGGGCCTGATGATTGGTCCGACTACCTAGATCCATTCTTGTATGTCCCCGTAGCATGGCCGGCTGTAGCACGGCTTGCCTACAAAATCAGGATCGTGCGACTGATTTAGTAGGAAAGCCGTGCTACGGCCAGCCTCCAGCACCTCTCCAAACTTTTTTTCTCCTCCTTTCTCCTCTGTTGCCTTTCATTTTCCCATTCCCTATTTGGTTGAGAGCAAGGGAGGTGATACGAACCTAGCAATGGAGGGAGATGTTGTCGAGCCTCAACCCTAGAATCCAACGAAGCCAGGTATACTCCTTAACCATTTCACCCTCAGTTACAAACTCCATTTTCTATTATTGAATGTATGCAATGTTTCTGAGGGTGGGGTGGTGAATCGAGCTCCACCGAGCTGGAATCGACTCCAACTCATTGAAGGGCTTCGGCTAAGCTAGAAACGAGACCCTAACCAATGGGTTACCGTAGCAACTCTAAGATGTTACCCTACTTAAATTCAGTTTAATCAGGCATTAATTCTAGTTCCATTTCATTCATAATATCAATTTAAGGTAATTCTAAAAATTTGAGGTCAATTGGACCTCTCTACATCAAATTACCCTTTTTGATTAGTCTAGATACCATAGTTTAGACCTAAAATATTTTGATCTTAGAATAAAAATTGGATTGCATTTTTGAATTCATTACCCTCAAATTATTTAGGGGTGAAAGTTTAGTAATATTTGGAGGTCATTTGGACCATAATTCAATTTAAATTAAATTGGGATAAATGCACATAAGGGATCCCAATAATTTGAAATTACAAATATATCCTAAATCAATTTATTGTCGGAATTCACTGTGCGGACCGCAGGCGATCTGCTATGGAGCCCGAGTCATGCAACAGCAGAGCCCAGTGCTTTCTATCCGTCTATCCCGTTGATCCTACAGTTAGGATTTAGATCCACGGAGTCGCCGATCTGCCATTAGATCTGCCCAATTGATCCTACGACCCGGATCGCTCCTGCGATCGGCAGTTAGGATATGAGCAATTTAAGTCATTCCACCACCTGATTGATTGATCAGTGGAATCCAAACGTCCCGCTACTGTGGACCTTCGTCCCCAATTGCACCCGCACCCGATAGAAGGGATCTCTCATATCGCTAGCTATCAAGCTTGTCTCCCACTTGCATGTTTACCTCAGCAGGTCGTTAGGATCTCCCCTGTCTTGGTATAGAGCCCCGATCAGGCCTTGTGTTCTGGCAGAGCTCAATTTGAAAATTTGAGAGCTCGGCCACGGCCTGATCTCTCGGGCCTCCCCAGCTTGAGCCTTAGACTTTGGAACCTTCCCATTCCCTCCATGAGGCTATAAATAGCCTCAGATCTGCTCCTAGGATTGGCTTGCTGATCAATTGGAGTCTTCTTCCTCTTCGCTAGTCCCAGTCTATTCAAGCTCTCCCAAGCATCCCAGGCATGCGTATCGCTGATAGTAGGTGTATCCTGGAGTTCAGGAACCCTAAGAGTCATTTGGAAGCTAAGCTAGCCCATGCATTGCTCTTTGACAATCAGTTCGAGCTCAACCAAAGAACTAGGTACCCCCCCTTTGTGAGCTCTGAGCCAATGAGGCTCAGACTCTTCTCATTTGAATCGTATGGCATATAATTATAAAATCAAACTTAGAGCTATTGTAATTGAGCTTTAGCCTAGTCTCAATTGATCAAAATTGATCGATCGGGCTAGGCCCCGTAAGGGGCCTGGGTCTGAGTAAGGACCCAGCAATCTAGGCCACCATAGACCTAGCCACCTTATGGGTTTGATCTGTCTCACCTCCCTACAGGTGCAAAGATCAAACCCAGGGTGAATTATGCCATCTTTGGGGATAATTGACTCCCCACAACAGTGCCATAGTGGAGGCTCTCGGGTGAGTAAGGTCCGGTCGATCCAGACCACCTCACTTGGGGCTTTGGGTCTCTACTGATGCGTCTGGTCATGGTGAAGGTGTAGTCTCCTTCGGTTGGTCGTGCCATGGTCTGGATGCACAGGAATAGGACGATTAGGATTTCCCTAATAGGTCTTTTGTCGAGATGAGGGAGCGGGGACGATGCCACTGTGTGGGTCGGGCTGATCCGTGACCCGCGCGATGCAATCGTCCTGGGTCTCTCGGGCCACTGTCGACCGCTTGTTTTAAAAACGGGCTGAGCTCGTGGATTAATAAGAATATTAATTAGAATTATTTTCCTTAAGGAATATAATCCAATTAATCAAATCTTAGGGAAATTTAATTAGAAAAATACATAATAAATTAATTGAATAACTTTTAATCCACAGGTCCAAATCCTATGAAATTATATATCAAATTGATCAAAAAATTATAAGGAATAAGAATATAAAATAATATTACAATTTTAATGGTTAGATTTTCTAATTTTACATAATTATCTCTTATCTTAATTATGATTGATTAGCATGTATGCTTAGCTAAATTTCATGATTTATGTGCCATTGTGATTCTTATACCTTATAGAGTGCATGTGCAAGGTAGAATAATTTTCTAATTTCTATATTCTTAATTATGCCTTAATCTTGTAAATACATGATTAGTAAAAATTATGGTTTCTGGTTATCCAAATTTAGTAAACTAAATCTCTGAATGTTCATTTGAATAAGTAGAACACTCTTGCTAAGTTTCATTAAATAACTATTGTATATTATCTATTTAATTAATCAAAGTTAAATAGCCATATGAGCTCTAAAAATTCCCAAAATTCACCCATAGTAAATTTGAGGGTGAGGACTTCAAAAATATAATCAAATTTTTGATTGGATGTCAATTTAATTTTATTATTTTTTTGATTAATTAAATACATTAAAATAATCAACTAATTTAAATGGTCTCCAAATCAACTCAAAATTTCAGGGTTTTCTCCAAATGACATTTGGAGACTAATGATAAGGTTTTTACGCTATTTTATTATACTTGGGTTGTTACTAACTCCCCCTCTTAAAAGAGGTGTTGTCCTCAATGTCATAACAGGTTTATTAACAGAATAAGCAATGCTTGAAAACTAAAGATCATAAGAATGCCTGATTAGGAAAAGAATTTGGGAAATGTCATCTTCATATCCTCTTCTTTCTCTGATGTGACTTTTTTGACTGAATGATTCTGCCAGTGGACTTTTACCATCAAAATACTACAGTTCCTTAGTTGCCTGAAGTTATTGCCCAAAATCTTGATGGGCTTAACAGTGAAGATTATATCTAGTTACAACTATGCTGTAGAAATTTGAATTTGCTAATTAAAGTCTAATAGGCACCTTCTTAGAGAAAAATATGGAAAACATTATGCATGATAGAAAAATCTTATGGTAGATCTAATTTGTATGCAAATGTTCCCACCTTGGCAATCACTTTAAAGGGTCTTTAATATATATGCCTCAGCTTTCCTAGCACATCAAACTTTTGAATTCCACACATTGGACTAACCTTGAGGTATGCTCTTTCCTTAACTTGAAATTTTAATAAATGATAATTAGTATCATGATTTTTTTTTCTATCTTAAGCTACAAACATATTCCTTTTTATCAGCTGGACCTTCCTGTTTGTCTCATCGACTAACTCATAACCATACAATTGAATGTCACCTACCTCAATCCAAGCTAATAGAGTATTACATCTCTTTACATAGAGTGCTTTGAAAGAAGCCATTCTAATGCTAGCTTGGTAACTATTGTTGTAGGAAAACTCCACCAAACCTAGGTGATCTTCCCAAGATCCTCTGAAATCTAACATATTAAGACACAACAGATCTTCAAGAACTTGATTTACTCATTCAGTATGACCATCTGTTTGAGGAAAAACGGTTGTGCTAGGTTAGTTCCCAGATCTTGTTGAATAGCTAACCAAAGATGCAATGTAAAATTGTTATCTCGATTTAACATGATGCATTTTGGTGTACCATGCAGATCAATAATTTCCTTTATGTACACCCTTGAAAACTTATGAACTAAATCGGTATAAAAGATCGATATGAAGTGGGATGATTTTGTCAGCCTATGGATAATCACCCAGATCACATTAGCACCCAGTTTGCTCTTAGGCAAATCCATCATAAAATTCATGGATATGTCAGTTCATTTCCATTCTGGGATTTCTAAGTGTTTCAAGAGTCCACTAGGTTTTTGGTTCTCAACTTTAACTAAGGACCAAGAATGACACTTATAAACAAATACAATAATGCATCTCTTTATGCCAAACCACCAAAATGACTTCTTCAGATCCTGATACATTTTACTGCTTCCAGGATTAATGGTGTATCTCAAATTACGGGCCTCCGATAGTATTTCTAATTGCAACTTGTTGGGAACCCATACTCTTTCTTCTTGGAACAGAGCACCGTTACTATATAGTCACAATTTAGGTCTTTTTCCACTTTTGATATCTGCCTTGAGCTTGGAGTTACTCTCAAATTCCTTCTAAGACTCTAAGATCCTTGCCTTTAATGGACATATAGCTTGATAGATGAATATAAGATTACACAATTTAACTATTCTAATTAACTTGATTTTTAGCCTCTTGAACTCATCAACTAATGCACTGCTACAACAAATAAATGATAACATTCTCTTTCATCTTAAGGCATCGGCTACGACATTGGCTTTGCTCGGGTGGTAATTCATAATCACAAATTAGTTCTATCCACCTTCTCTTCTTGCAATTAATCTCCTTTTGTGTGAAGATGTATTTCAAACTTTGATGCTCTGTGAATATCTCACACTTAACTCTATACTTGCATTATCTCTAGATTTTAAGGGCGAAGAATATGACTACCAATTTTAGATCATGAACAAGGTAGTTTCTCTCATTCTGTTTTAACTACTTAGAGGTAAAAGCTATCACCTTCGTTTCTTGCACCAGAATACAGCCTAGTCCTACCTTAGAGGCATCGGTATAGACCTGAAATTTTTTTTTCCACTTGAGGTAATACTAATACTAGCACATAAGTTAACAGATGCTCTAACTTTTAAAATTCTTCTTCACATTCATGACTCCAAACAAAAGGAACTTCCTTTCTAGCTAGCTTGGTTAGATGAGTGAGTGGCTCTCAGAGAAAATCCTTGTATGAATCTCTTGTAATAGCTAGCTAAACCCAAAAACATCAAATTTTTGTTATGAACTTGGGTTGCACCCACTTTTCAACAACACTGATCTTCTTTTGATCTACTTTAATCCCTTCAACATCGATAACATAGCCTAGGAATGCCACAAAGTTCAACCAGAATTCACACTTTGAGAACTTGACAAACAACTTATTACTTCTTAATTGCTCTAAAACAACTCTGAGGTGCTTCTTATGGTCAGCTTCAAATTTGGAATAGATTAAGATATCTTCTATGAACATGATGATGAATTCATCAAGATAAGGTTTCAAGATGCGCTGCATCAGATCCATAAATATGGATGGGGCATTATTCAGTCCAAAGTACATGATTAGAAACTCATAATGTCCATACCTAGTTCTAAATTCAGTCATTCGGATATCTTCATCCTTAACCATATTCTAATAATATCTAGATCTTAGATTAATTTTTGAAAAAATTGTAACTCTTGTCAACTGGTCAAACAAGTTATCAATCCTTGGCAAAGGATACTTGTTCTTGATAGTCACCTTATTCATCTCACAGTAGTTGATGTAATTCTGCATAGAGTCATCATTATTTTTCATAAACAACACCTGTGTTCCCCATGGAAACATGCTTTATTGAATAAATTCTTTCTCTAATGGCTCTTTCAATTGATCCCTTTGATCTTGAAATTCTTTAGGAGCCATTTGATATGGTGCTTTCAATTTGCGTTGAGTCCCTGGAATCAACTCGATAGAGAACTCACTTCTCTCTGAGGATGTAGTCCTCAAAAATCATCATGAAATATGTCCAAACCTTCTCTCACTATTTTGGTATCTTCCATGGATCGATCTTATTTGGCTTTTCCCATCATGGTCACCAAATAAGCATTGCAACCTCTACTAATCAACCTCTCAGCTTTCACTACATTAATTAATGATGTATTAATACCAAGTTTTTCTATAAACACTTTGGGTTTCTTGCCTACCCTCTAGGTAACCTTCTTATTTTGGCAATTCCATAATTGAGTTGTATTTTCTCAACTAGTTCATTCCCAAAATTATGTTGAAATGGTTATTCACATAGCTATAAGCTTGGCTTCAAAAACTTGATTACTAATAAGGATATTAAGAATACATAATTTATTTGCATGCAATTCATCTCTAGATGACATTTGAATGTGCAAAGACTTGCCTAGTCTAAATTGTTGGAGGTTTAGGGATTGAACACATTTTTCTAATATAAATGAGTGATTAGCACCCATATCAAATAATGTGTCACAAGATTGGTTATCTATATATAATATTACTACGATGAGTTAAATTTAGTTTATTATCTACTACAGGAATTAAGACTTGCAAATTTAACATCTAGAAAAGAAAAGAAACACATGAAAAATAAACTTAAAGCATACCTGAAACGACTTTGTTGTCTTCTTGAGAGATAATGGGCATCGGTGCATAAACATGGGGTAAAGTGACAAACTGAACAACTGCTTTACCCTTAGGGTTCTTCCTTGCTTAAGGAGGACTGGGAAGAGGTTGAGGTGCTCTTCTTTGGTTTTGCACCTAATCCACTGCTATAGGTGGCATTATCATTAATGACAGAGCTTGGGTCCTCATTAGAACTGGGTTATAAATATTTTGTGGATGGTTTATATTTACTCTATCAATTATTCAACTTGCTGTGTAATCTTAGTACTTGTGGCCTACCCTACCACATGTAAAACACCTATTACCTTGACAGTAATACTTCCCATAAGGATGGGGCTTCTGGCACTCCCCACCTTGCTTTCTTCACTGGTTCTAGGTCATCTGAAGGGCCCGCAATGACTAAGAACAGTTCTCTTAAATGGTTTTGATTTGGATGAGGATTAGAGAGACTTTTTCTTTTGCTCCTTTTGTTGGTGATGATGCTCAATCACACTTGCACCTTCCAATAGCTTAGCAAAGCTTTGTGGTGTTGGGACACAAGATGACCCTTAATGAAATCTTTTAATCCCTTTAGAAAGTGTCTACACCTTGTTGCTTCCATTTAGACAAGATCTGGGGCAAACCTAGATAGCATCCCGAAATCCATCTCATATGCCATCACAATTCTATTCCTCTGAGTTATTGGATTAACTCATATTTTATGATCATCCGGGTAGACGGAGGAATGAATTCTTTTGTGAATGCTTCTTCGGACTCTTCCCATAGAATCTCTTTGACATCAACCCTAACAAAGCAAGATTCCAACTCATTTTCCCACCAGTATTCAGCCTCTTTGGAGAATATATGGGTGCTGAGATGAATGACTTCACTCACTGGACACTTAATGCTAGCAAAAATCTTTCTCAATAATCTTCAACCGATTGACTTCCTCAATGGGGGTAGCAAGTCCATTGAAGGTACAAGGATTTATCCAGAGGAAGGCGTGAAGGAAACTAGCTACAACAAGACTGGCCATTGGTTGAGGACTAATATGAATTATCTGAGGAGCAGGAGGATTCAAAGCTCTCTGGGCTACTTGAATCTAAGCTTCCACCCTAATATTAATTATTTCAACTAGGGTTCTAATCCCTTCTATGTTGGAAGAAGAGCTAGAAGTTGTCGTCTTCTCAACGGGAGTGAAAGGGGTGTTTGGCTCAAGATCCTTTTCGAGTAGAAAAAGAAATACTTCAAATGCAAGCAAGAGAAATTATTTCATTAATTTTTAGGTTGAGAACAAGCTTTGGAATGCTAAAAAGCTAAAGATGAAAGGAAAATACTATATTAATACTAATCTTGTGTAATCATTTACAAAACTTTGCAAAGAAAAGGATCTCAAAATCCTGAAAGATGCATGGACGATAACACTTTAGACTTTCTCAAACCAGTCTATTATAGGTACAGCTCCACCACTCTTTAGCATAATCATCAAAGAGTTGATCAAAAGCCATAAAGTGAATGGGATATGGAGAATCTATGACATTGGAGACTTCAATCACCTTATAGAGAAACCCCTTGGCCAACTGGGAGGAACCATCTCCCCAAAATATTGATGAATTAAAAATTTTGCTGAGCATGTCTCCTCTAGCTGGTGATACTCCAAATAAAGTCTTTCAAACTTAAGTCCATTTTGATCATTTTCGTCCCACTATCGCAAGAAAAACTTAGTCTAATAGTCTATATCTGACTCGTAACTCGCCATCTAAGGAATTATTGCCGATTTGATTGAGTAGAGTAATTTATTATTCTGAAAATGTTTGTTATCCTAATGTGTGTTTACTAATATTTTTGTTTACTTTTTTGTGTTGTTGATTTGGATAGATAGATATTCACTTAGTTCCCTTTTCTCAATATAGCTTTGATATCAACTGTAATGCCCTGGTGCAAAGTTAGGTATTTTTTAACCTAATACTAGGGTTACCGTAGTACTTAATATTGAATCAGTAGAAAACAAACTCATTATTAAGCATTACATGGCCAATAAAATTTTGAGATATGGAAAATTAGCAATAAATTTGCAATTTATTCAACTATATCTATCATCTAAATCATCTGAGTAAAAGAAAGAAAATACATTCATCACAGAAAAGAAAAGAAAAAATATTATGAGTTAAAGTTATTACAAATAGTTTTAAAATGTTATAATAGCTCTCATCCTCACAGAAAAGCAAGAAAAATTCTAAGTCTTCACAATTACTTCTGAAGGTCAGGATCTGCCTTAGGTCCAAGCTCCTCCCTAAGATCTTGATCTACCATATTTGGTTTATAATATGATATGTCACAATAAAAGATAAACACATTATTATAATTAAAAAGTCTAAGTAAAGGAAGTAGGTACTAAAAATGTAAAAGACAAAAAATAAATCAAAAAGGAGTAAGAGTACTCACAGTGGGATGCTCTAGTCTACACCAAACATGTAAGGATTAAGAACAATAAAAACATTTACATATCTAAGAAAAACACTAATGTGCACATGAAGAATAAAGGAAGCATATATATGTCCAACAAGAATGTATGCCAAGTAATAGTAAATGTAAAGCAGTGTAAGGAGAAATGAAAGTAAATACTAAGTAAACATACACTACAAAGAAGTTATAAATAAAACTGTAAAGTGTAGTATATAAATAGGAGGAAGTAAAGTAAAGTTCAATCTCAAGAACTGAGTAAAATATAGGCATAAGACTATGGTAAGTCATTCACAATCAATAAGTTTGTGAGAAATGTATTTTTAAGTTATTTATCTTATTTAAGTTTTATTTTGCAGGCACATTACCGAACAACTGAGGAGTTAAGCACATATGCTTAACCAAAAGTAGCGGGGTCTCCTAATACACACGCACACACACTCCCCTTCTATGATATGTGTGGCCTTCAGATCACTCCATACCTACCATAGCTCAAATATTTACTACATAAAACTCTTATATATAATATTTTAAAGTTTTATTTATGCACAATATCTTAATGAATATCCAAGGTTTTAATTTCAATATGATGCAGTGATTTCAAGAATAATTGTAAATCATTTGATATCCATTATTATTTAATTATGTTATCTTCCATAATGATTGGGGCTAATCAAGCCCCTAATTGGCTTAGACATTATCAATCTCTTAGTCAATTGAAGATACACACACACACACACACACACACACACACACACACACACACACACACACACACACACACATATATATATATATATATATATATATATATATATATATATATATAGATATATATATATATATACTTTCTATATATTAATTGATTAAGACATTTAGTTAATATCTTAATTCAAAAAAATGATTTGAAAATATAGTCTTAAGTAAATAAAATAATAGAGTTCCATTACCCTTATTCTATACCAAATGACTTCAAACTACTAGTTTTAGACTAGCACTAGGATTCTTATTCTAAAAAAGTTCATTGGAGGATCTAACATAATTTGAATCTAATATGATCACTAGGGTTAAGGTCTTTCAGACCCTATAACTAAATCTACTTACTACCTACTAACATTCCATTAGGGTTTCTAAAGATGGGAATTTTACTAACATTACTTTCCTAAGTATTATTCTTTCCAATGGGGACTTTAAGGTTAGCTAAATATATTATAATACTAATGATTTCATTATAATCACTAACATTCACTTAATAATATACTAAAGTAAATTAAAACAATCCTAAATCTAGGGAATGAAAGATATTAAACTAGGCTTAGCCTAATCTCTTAAGGCTTCCTTAGGTTTATCATAGAACTAATGTTACTTGGGCATGGGACACTAGCCACTATACTTCTTCTTAATGGTTAAATGCTATCACAAGTCTAATTTATTAACTAGGTCAAATCAAATCACTTCCTCTTTCCTAAAGGTTGAAGTTCAATCCCTAAACTTAGAATATTGGTCCTATAAAGCTTAAAACAATTAAAACTAATCAAGTTCTAGTATAATTCAATCAATGATGCTTACATCAATTGAATAATAAATCAACATCCAAATTGATGATTTTAATTCATCCCAAGCCAATCCTGATTAATATAAATCAAGATTGAGGGATTAAGAATTAAACTCCAAATATTGGGGTTTAACTTTTTAATCCAATAGGTGATACTAAAGGTTAAGTTTTAAATCCCAATTATCACGAACTACAAATTAAGGCTATCTTATTAAGCAAAGTCAAGCTTAATAGGATGGATCTCTAAACTTAGACTAAAGTTAAAATACAAAATAATCATAAATAAAGGATAAAATTTTAGAAAGCTATAGAACTAAGGTTTCATCCATTGAATAACCCATTTACCCAATGAATGAAATCTAACCTAATTTCTATCACTAATTCTTAAGAAAGAAGATCCTAAAGTTGAATGAAATCCTAATGAAAGGATTTAGGATAAAGCAAAGATTTAAGCATTGTTGTTAATTATTCTTAATTATATATTTTTCTGATGAAAATGCTTATGAAAGGCATAAGGTGAGCAAGATTCCACCTTATGAAGCCATTTAAATGACTTAGAAATTTTAAGTGAAATTTAAGATTTTCCTTAAAATACTACATTAATTAGTTTAAATTTTCTAAAATAGATTTTAAATCAATTATCTTACTAATTTTAGTGATTATATTATATTTTTATAGTTCAAGGATACTTAAACCTAGATTTGGGCAAAATAATTATTTTGCTACTACTTAGGGGTCTAAATTGCTACTTTTTGATTTAGGATTACAAATTAAAATTTATTGATGACAAATGGTTACTTAGTATCTAATATGAGGATAGACAATAAGTACACCCAAATCAGACATGGATTAAGTCTAATGTGCTCAATTTAAAAATTTAACTCATTAGTGGTAATTTATTAATTTTACTTAGTGAAATCTGAATTTTTAGCTATACTATTCTTGTTTATTGTCTAAGAATTCCATAGAGTCTAAGATCACTAAATTTTGAGGTCAATTGGCCAAGTTATGACCAAAACAAGTTTGGGGTTCAAATATGTAATTTAGGGATTTTTGGAAATGTCCAAAAATCCAACTTTCTCAAATGATGTCCAATTTAGAAAATCCAGTGGCTATAGCTTTTCTATAACATGCTGAGTACAATGACAGGGAGTAGACCCAATTTAGACTTTATTTGAATAAGTTATATACTAATTATGGTTAAGAGTAATTAGTGAGTGATTAGTAAAATTAATCATAGTATAACAAACGAATGACACCACTGAGCTCTATTCTACTTAAGGAACTATTAGCAACTCGAATCTTTCAATTTGGATTATTAATTATGCAAATATTCACTAATTAAGATTTAGGGTGATTATGACTAATTAAGAAATATTATCACTAAATCCTAACAATATTATAATACTAATATTTCATGTGCTTAAAGATGGCCTAATAAATCATTTTACAAAATAAGCATCCTATAGAAAATCTGATAATACCATGATGATTCTTACATTTTCCTGAGAAAAATGATTTTTATATTTGCTATATTTGAATGTGTGGATTAAAAGTTATGGATGCTTGAACATCTATGATTAATTGAATTAATTAAATAGTTTTAACTTAACTTAATAAATTAGCAATTTAATAAATTCCTATATTACATAGCTAGCGGGTCCCACACAATGGCCAGACGGAGACTGCACAGGCCCCACAAGCACATACAGCGGCGTGGCATGGGCCCTGTAACAACCCCAGGTTGTTGCATGGCTTAATCTTAGCTTAATTGTATCGTAACCATCATTCCATTAAGATTACTTAGTCATTATAACTAATCCCCAAAGATTTAGAGTGATTTGGAGCTTAATCCAATATTTGGATTATTTTAATAATATTTAATTAATTAGAAAAGTGAGATATTTAATTTGATCTCAAATTAAAATCCGACTTTGCCATTATGCTCATCACCCCCAAATTAGTTAGGGGTGATGTTTTGGAAGTATTTGGAAGTTGTCAGATTTTCTCGAATATTTTAATGTATTTAAAATACCTCAAAAATTATGATGAATAAATTGGTCTCCAAATTAAAATCTGACTTCGTCGTTGAGTTCCTCACCCCAAAATTAGCTAGGGGTAAATTTTTTATGATTTTTCAGAGCCCGATTATTCATCCAAATTTAAATAGAGAATTTGGGTTAATTAAAAAATCAGAAATTAATTTATTTATTTTTATTTAAAACCCATTTTTCCCTGCACCTGGGACCCACTCCCTCTTCCTCCCGTTCGGCACCCCTATCCCTCTTCCTAGTGCACAAAAGGGGGGCTTCTGCCCATCTCCTTCTCCTCCATGATGATGGGAAGGCTCATTGATGGAGCCATCCCCCTTTCTTCCCTTAATTTGGAACCTCAGTCCTCCTCCATCTCCATTTGCTCAGCTGAAGCTTCTTCTCCTCTTCCCAAGCTCTATTCCAAGCTAAGAAAAAAGCTCCTTCCTCCTCAAGCTCACTCTAAGCTGAAGAATAAGAAGATCTTCCCTCTCAAGCCCTAAGGAAAAGCAAGACTGTCCTTCCATTTGTAAGCCCAGGTACCTATTGCTGCCACCTTCCTTGTGCTCTTTCTTTCTTCAATTCTTTTACAAGCCAAGGTACCTCTTCTCTTTATCAGTTAGTTATTATATTTACCTTACATGTCTATTTCATGCTGATAAGAACATGTGTTTGAGATGTGGAGCTCATTAGAGCTCATTGAGATTTATATTTTAGGGGAGATGAACAGTTCTAATTTTCTTCTTTTTGTATACATGAACCTTTAGCTTCAGTGTTTGCATTGTTAAAATAATTATTTTGTGTCGATTTTGGTATCAATAGAAAGGTCTCAGAAAAACTTTTTCATCGATATATGGCACAACACTTGAGGTGCCCTAAATCAAGATTATTTGGGTGCCAAAGGGGTCACATTTTTGTTTTCGCACAGGCAAAATCATTGTCAATCGCTACATCGCACCGTAGCACTTGGTTCTCAGCTAGGAGGTGCTCCAGTGCGCTGTAGCACTTGCATCTCAAGTTGACTACGCCGTAGTGCCTGTCTCTCGACCAGGGGGCATTATAGAGCGCCCTAGCACGCCGCAGCGCTGAAATCCGTCGCAACGCGCCGCAACACTGAAATTCGCTGCAGCACTCACGCCTTAGGAAAACTGGTGCCACATCGTGCCATAACACCCACACCTTGAGAAAATTGGCACCACAGCGCATCGTAGCGCCTGGCTCTTGACCAGGAGGCACTGTGGCGCGCGCGCTGCGGAACTGCCTCGATTTCAATGCTGAAATATGGGCAATGGTGAAATCTATCTTTTTATCCCATTTTCCTATTGTGCCACAGCGCTGAAATCCGTCTATCCCATTTTCCTCCATGTAGCCATAGCCCAAAACTGTTCGGAACTGCCCATATTTGAGATTATTTGCATTTTAATGACTCTAAAATCCTAATGGGGCCAAAATATACCAAAATGAAAACTATATTTAGTAAAATTAAGTATTATGTGAATATATAGGTGGTTTTTAATATGAAATCTATCTTTTTATCCTAAATGACATATTCCAAACCTCCTAAATATTCGCTTGAATATTTTGTGCCAAATGGAAATATTATAATCCTTGATTGCTTGCATGAATAAGTAGAACTTAATAATCAAGTTGTATGAAATTTAGGTGTTTTAAATTTATAATCATGTGTTAGTCTCTTTTAGTTTGATTTTGAATTTTGATTAGCCTTAATTACTTGTTATTTTAATTAATGTGATGTTTATATTTTCCATTAACATTAATAAGCATGTTAGAGAATTTAAATCATTAATTGAGCACTTTAAATGATTGATTAGATACTAATGAACTTCAAACCTTAAGAATCCTAAAGGATGATTAAGTTAATTAATAATTGACCTTGAACTTAAAGTGGACACCAATAATGCAACTATAATTCACTAATTTGTCATTGATCCATAAGATAAACAATTGATCTTGATTTGGTTAAGTTAAGAGTTAAACCTTAACTTATCTTGATTAAGATCTAAACCTTAATCACCTTAATTAAGCCATATTTATTGAAAGATAAATCAACTTGCATAATTCCAATAATACTTATTAACTTCACATTGATCTAAAACCATTGAACTAGAAGTGCTAAGGTCTATAATAAATTCATGTGATTGAAGATCTGACTACTTACCTTTAGCTATTTGATTTTCTCTTATATAAGACCCTTAGCATCAGATAAGTCATAATCCTATAATGATTTGCAAAATGACCAATTCCTAATAATGTACATGATTGAAACCCATGATTGTAGTATAGGCGGTGATCAGATGGGTTACCCATCTGATCTGATCAAATCAAATATAAAGAAGTAAGAGTTGTGGAATTAGTGTAAATCATAGAACTTAGATTATCTTTTATGCTAGAAGTGCAAGATCTTGATGGTCTTTCTTTAGTGTTAATAATTTAACAGTTGCTAAGCCTTATTAATAGATGATCTATTGAGGTAGAAAGAGTTTATTATTTAATCTTGAGGAAGAAGTTTAGATGAATCCCACATACCTTTCGATTCTAATCTTAGATCCTTGTGGTAGGATAACCTAAAAGACTTAGAATGGAACCTAATGTATATAGTATCCTAATTAGTAGTATCCTAATTTTGAGTGACCTTTAGATCACATCCTTGGAACCTTGTGTAGGATTCACCCCAATGGAGTATGGGTTCATTAGTCTTATAATCCTTGTCTATTCAATAGAATTGCTAGAATCAGTGGATTGTCGGTTGGATGTGATAATGTATATCCATAGTGCTGAATCACTTTAGTAAAGCTTAGGATTGGTTAAGTCACTCTAAGTAGGATTGTAGAGTCTCAGTCTTATCCTATGTGATTGGATAAGTACAGTTCAGCTTAGATTAAATCTTCCAATCTTAAGAGTGTTATAATTAAGAAAATTAAATACTTAGTTTGAGAGGATAAACTGTGACCGAGTTCTACCCCTTATTGTCATACGTTTCGATAAGTGCAGTTAAGCAAACTAAGTATCTCAGGTCACCCTTCTTAGGACACTATAAGTATACTTGTAATTAGGGTATTTAATAACTTAATTTGAGAGAATAAACTATGACCGAGTTCTGCCACTTATCATCATGCATTTTGATAAGTGCAGTAAAACTAACTAAGTGTTAAATCCACCTTTCTTAGAAACATACCAACTATGTATATACAATCCCTTCAGTTGATAAGTTTATGAGTAATCTTAATGATATCATAACTTAAACAAACTAAGTGTTAAATTCACCTTTCTTGGAAATATATCAACTGTGTATATACAACCTCTTCAATTGATAAGCCTAAGTATAATCTTAATTCAGATCATTTCATGAATTAGAATTAGGAGTCAGAATTTATTTAGATGAATTCTGCACGATAGAGATGAATGGAATTATTACTTAATTTTGAATTGATTTCCAAATTCTGATGATTTAAAGCATACCATCATTAAATCCTTGGCATATCATAAGTGCATAAGTCATGTCAGCATTAGTGAAGCACTTGGCTCACCTAAGGACTCTATTAGTAGAGCATTCGCTCACTTAGGATCTGTGGGGTGTCATGTGACACCAAGTCAGTATATTAGAGGCATACAGTTCTGTGACATATTCAGATGAATAATTACAAAGTCAGTGACATACAGTACAATTTTAAATCATTTTGTAGTTTTAGATTTACTTTCAGTAATGCATAGTTTTATTTTTAATTATTTCAATTACAGTTTTGTACTATTTTGTTTTCAGTTATTTTAATATTTTCCTACAATTTTGTTTAATCACTTAAATGTTAAACATTAGAGAACTATACTGTTTAGAATAGCTTACGAAGTGCTAGACTCATTTTCTAACACGTGATCCTTTTTAGGATCCGATGATTTGCTAGATCCATAGCAGTTTGTGGGGCCAGATTAGGAGCTAGTTCAATAGATACATGAGGAGTTTGTGGAGCCTTAGAGGACTCTCCATTAGCATTTACTTTTCTGCACTAGTTTACTTTCAGTTCAATATTTAGACTATTTTTCTATATTTTCATTAAGTAAATAGTATAGTTTTCTAATGTTTAACATTTAAGTAAATAGTATAGTTTTTTTTTTTCTAAGATGAATGCTTTACTTAGCTTCTATGATCAATATTTTAGATGTATGCTTTAGCTTCCACACTTTGTTTACTACTATTTGTACTTAGTATTATGATGTGATCAGCATACTGGAAATATTGTTATACTTATATATATTATATTCCTCATATTCCAGTCATAATATGATGTATGTATTTACATAATACTTAGGATAAGGACATTACCCTTATCTTATGTATTAGCTCTCAACCTTTCTTGAGGTTGAGTCAGCAGCCATTCAGTTCTAGTATCAGCTATTCGGGGGAGGTCCAGTAGTCCTTCCTGAGAGTGCACCGTTCCGCCACCAATTATTAACTCCTTTGCACGTGGCGACGGGACAGGGAACTACAGGCCCCACCTGGGCCCACTGCGAAGGAACCAATATTTGGTCGTAAGCCTAATCGCAAAATAATCGGGCTGCAAGCCCAATTGCAAATAAAAATAACTGGGCTGCACTGAGACTGAGCTGGCCCAATATGGGTTGACAGAGTACTCTTCATCTCCCCACTGATTTCTAAGCAAACAAATTAGAGTTTGCAAAATGATAACTCAATCGAGCTCATGAGGGCCCAATAGACTGCCATAAGCACTCTTACTCACAATAATGGAGAACACGAAATGGTTGAATCAAAGTTGAAACCAGTTTGGGGAGTAGGGAAGTACCATAGGGTTCTTAGGATCTCGCCGATTTGTACGATAGCATGTACACGAGCCTCGGATTCAATGATTTGAAAACCTCCTTGAGGTAATAAAAGTGTAAATAGAGGTTTAATGGCGCTTAGGCGATGGAGGGGACTCATTGGAGCATGGCACTGGCCGCATGTCCTGCCAGACATTGCGCCCTAGCCTCTACGGATGGCAAGATCGGGGACGTTCGATCGGATGCCCCGATCAAATGGCACAGGTGTTCGCCGTTCCAACTAATGTATCAGACCTGTTAGGGTCCACAATAGAAGTTTAAATGGCGGGACCCACTTTAAGAAATGTTAATTATTAATTTAACTAATATTAAATCTTAATTTATAATTAATTTTAATATATTAAATGATTTCAAAAAAAAATTAAAACTTCACCCCTAACTAATTGAAGGGTGAGGAACGCAACGGTGAAGTTAGATTTTAATTTCGATGAGTGTTTATTTATTATATTTTCAAGATATTTTAAATATATTAAAATATTTGCCAAAAATCTAATGACTTTTAAATGCTTCCAAAATATCACTCATAGCTAATTTGGGGGTGATGAATGCAATGGCAAAGTTCGATTTTTGATTTGAGATCAATTTAAATAGATCAAATATTAGGGCTCTTGAAATTTCCAAAATCAAGGTTTGATCTATTTGACACTTGTTTTGGACTAAAATTTTAAGGTGAGTTCCTAATGACTTAATTAGGGAGTTATAATTAAGATCAGGACCCAATAAAGCCTTGACTGACTAGGGTAATAACCTTAGGTTGTTATACTATTATATTTAACTAAGACTAAAGACTAACTAATAATTCTAATTCAAAGAATTATATTCCAAAAGCTTGGAATCAAAGAATAAGAGTTCTTTGACTAATTATACTATTAGGATCTACACTTAGCTAGATAAAGCATCATCATTATACCAAGTCTAATAATGAGGCCTAGGGATTGAACACTAAACTCTACTCATTATATTACACTTACAAGTTATATCCATTTAACTAAGTGTAATCCCGCTCTAAGGAGGGATTATGATGAACTAATAATAGAATTAATCCACTCTAAGGCTTCTACCACTAAAGAGATATTTATCTCTTGCTAAGGGATTTTCCTATGGCAAAAAGGATCAATATCTATTTAGGATACTTAACCTCAAGGTTATGGGAGGACTTAAGACATCAAGTCATGCATGATGACATAACACCAAGGGTTCTAAGAGATTACTAAAAAGGCTAATAACAAAGCATAAATTATGACTTAGCTAAGGCAGAGGACTCACTCATCCATATGGTTAAGTGCAAGAGAGCTTAATAGGGACTAAGGCTACCACCATAAGTCATAGCCTATGACTTATGCCAAAAGTTTTAGAACTAAAGGTTCTAACATCTAAGTCATAAGATATGACTTAGATCACTAAGGATCTAAGGGTTAAACTGTGGCGCCCCACACCCTTAATCCACCAAAGGATTAGATTAAGAGTGGGGTGTCACTCTAGCTAACCCCTCACTTACTATTGGATTAGGATAGACTCCACAATCCATCTGATTAGGGAAAGGTTAACATAGAATCAATCTAACAGTCACTATATAAGTAAACGTACAGAGTGCGAAAGCGATTTAAGGAAATGTAAATCATCCAAGCATCACAGTATAAATATCAAAATAGAACTCAGAATATATAAGCATACAATTGAAATACACAGTCAATGGTACCTGTATTATTACATCATTTAAAATATTTAAATAAAAATAGAATGTAAACCACTTATCCTCACTCGAAGTATAAAGGAACTAGATGGCAGCTTCTTCCACGGGCTCCTCCTCTGGGTGAGGCTCCACACCTAACTCCTGCTCGTCTAACTGAAAGGAGTCTGCCATTGTCGATTTCACAATGTAGGGCCCCAGCCAAAGAAAAGGAAAAATCTGGTTAGACAATTATCTAAGTACATTTTAAGCTGATGAATTATTATATGTGTTAATTAATATCACCACTCTACAATATCTAAGTAACATATATGTATATATAAAGGAGCAGTATGCAATACAAAAAAAAAGGAAAGCTATAAACCATCATCTATAGCTTAAGCAACGAAAAGAAAAGAGGCTGAGACATGCCTCGCATACAAACTAAATAAGGAAGGGTGTATAAATATACATAACTGAACAAGTGCAGTAAGAAAAATTCTATATCCTAAACATGCTGGTGATCAATAGAAAATATGCCAATTAAAATAAACAACTTAGCAGTGGTACATATAAATAGCAGCAAGGTTCTAACATCCTACATATATATAAAAATAGTACAAGGAAATAGCTGATGGAATAGGATACAAAAAAAAAAGTAAACAACATCAACTGCATATAAAACCATACGTGCATCGATTGCCATACAGAAAAGAGCTACTCTAGCCCATCGAATACCAAAGAAGCTTAGCACCATCACGGCTAAGTCATAAAACTGTGTACCCCTAGCGACATAAGGAGGTTAGGTAAATAAGCACACAAAGCAAGTGAAGGGTCTTAGCACCAGTACAATTAAGGCCCCAACTGTATGCCCCTAGCAACATAAGGAGGCTAGTAAACTAAGCATACAAGGTAACCTTAACACCAATACGGCAAAGGCACCAACGGTGTACCCCTAGCGACATAAGGAGGCTAGTAAACTAGGCACACAACAAAACAGGTCCTTCCCCTAGCAACATAAGGAGGCTAGGAAATAAGGAAATATCTGAGAGGCAGTTCATATAATCATCTTCTTTTCTATAATCACTTTAATATTTTCACAAGGAATCTAAGGAGTCTCCATATTTTCCTAACAGTTTATTCATGCATCAAATGTCTTATATGATATGCTTAAGGAAATATGGCACAAAAATACAAGAGATGCGTAGCAACAAAATATCAAATAGAAGCAAGGGACTCTACTAAACATGGTGATATTATTTATTTTTTACTTAACCATTCTAACTATTCCAAGTTACACAAGTTCAGGATCACTATTTTCCTATTATTGAGTGTAACTTAGAAATTCATCTCTATTAGTTAAAAAGGATTAGAACTGATTAGGTTCTAATTTAGCTCAATAAGATAGACGACTACAAGTTAAATCAACAAATTATACGTCCTAATTTTATGAATTTATACGTTCTAACTAAGATCTGATCAAGATCTTCTAAACCTATAGAGTATGGATTAAACACTATGAGAATTAGGTTTAATTTCATAATCCAAAGGATAAGACCTAAGTTCTAGGTTTTATTCTATAAATGATCTACTGGTTAAGGCAAATCCTATTAAGTAATCAAACTTAATAGGATGAATCTCCTACCTTAATTCTAGGGTTAAAAGATAAAATAATCAGAATGAGTTGTAAAATAAAATAAAGTCTAGAAACTAATAAACCAAGGTTTCACTCGTTGGGTAACCCAATTTACCCAATGAATGAATTCTAACATATGATATATTCTTATTCTCAAGAAGAGTCCTTAAGGTGTAGTGCTTAAGACTTAACAGAAATTATTGGAATCTAACTTAAGGGTTGATTTCACTCACTTGTTTGATACTAAGAAGATTATAACATTAGTTTTATGGTTCTAGAATGTTATCTAAAGGGTAGGGGCACTTAGTTTAATCTTAGGGCAAAATGACCATTTTGCCCCTACTTTAAGGGTCAAAAAGTCAACTTTTGATTTAGGGGTCAGAATTAAATTCTCTTAGTTCCAATTGATTTCTTACTGTCTAACTTGAAGATAGACAGTAAGTACACCTAAATTGAACGAGAAACGGTCAAGTTATGACTAAAATAAGGCTAGGGGTAATTTGGTCATTTACCTAAATTTCTAGGGTTCAAATCCTAAATATTAATTCAGTATGTTGATGACATTGGAATTCTAGGTTAGATAGCTTCTTGAATTTTTGAATTTGGAGTTGATTTGACCAAGTTATAGTCATTTGAATTCCAAGGGCAATTCGGTCATTTTTCACTAAGGTCAACTCTAAGTTCTAGGGTTGACTTTTTATCCTGATATCTAAATGAGAAAACTAATACTACTACAGTGATGGGGCTGCTCTCCTAAGCATTTTAAGACCCATATTGACTATGTTTCGATAATCGGGTAAAAAGTTATGAGGCTCTAAATAGGTCCTAAAATATTACCTCATTATACGTACCCCAAAATAAATTTTTACATTATGTTATTTGATTCCTTACATTTTTCTGAGTATTTTAAGACCTATATTGGCTATATTTGGATCATCCTATAAAAAGTTATTAAACTTTTAAGATTTACTATTCAAAAATATAATTTGAATTATTTTACTATTCATTTATTCAAATTGAATAATTTTACTATTCATTCCTAAAGTTTTATATAGGATTTCTGAAATTATTAATCCTTGATTAATCTGTGATTAATTAGGCTTAATTATTAATTAACATTAATTAATTTATTATTAAATTATATTTATTTTACTATAGCAAAGTAATTAGTGCTAATCACTATTTAATTAGTCTTAATTACCTATTAATATCTAATTAAGAATAATGAATTATACTTTACTATTTAATAATAATTAATTATCCTAATTACTATTTAAGGTTTAATTAACCTTTAATTAACCCTAATTAATCTCTAATTATACTTAATTAATTAAGGTTACTATTTAAAAGTAATTAACACTAATCATAATTTAATTAACTACTAACTGTAACTAATTAACCATTAACAGTAATTAATTAATAATAACATTAATTTAATTAATAATTTAATTAACAGATAGTGGGCCCCCACTAGCACATGGCACTGCCAGAGGCTGCCACGTGGCACTATGGGCCCCACAGATGTTGAGTCAGCTCGGGTGACTGGGCAGTGGGCCCCCACCTGACACGTGGCACTGCCAGAGGCTGCCACGTGGCACTGTGGCCCCACGAGAAGCCGAACCGCCTCGCGGGGCTCGGGCTGTGAGCCCCCCCCCCCATGTGCCACGTGGCGTGCCGACTGGCTGCCACGTGGCGTAGGGGGCCCCACGGCCGAAGCCGAACGGGCAGTGGGCCCCACATGCCACGTGGCATGCCCAGAGGCTGCCACGTGGCCCTGGTGGGCCCCACAGCCGAAGTCGAACGGTCGCGGGCTCGGCGTGTGGGCCCCACGTGACACGTGGCGGGCCCGGAGGCTGCCACATGGCGGAGTGGGCCCCACCAGCGGCTTACGCGGGCCCGACCCGGTCAGGTCGGGCTCGGGTCGACCCGGCCCGACCCGGGCTTCGTCTTCTTCGCGAAGACGGGCCGAGGGCGCCGAGCTAGGGCGCGGCTTTTGCCGGCCTTCCCGGCGCCGGACCACCTCGTCCCGCACGGCCGACGGTAGCCCTCGACGAGGGCTACACGCCGGTGGGCGGACCTTCGCCGGAGGTGGCCGAGATCGCCGGCAAAATCAAACCCTAGGTCCTATGGTTTCGGCGGACGCGACGAGGGTTTGGCCCGAGGCTTTAAGCCTTGATTTGAGTCTACCGGACCTGATCGAGGTTGATCGGGTCCGGTTGATCGTCGATTTAAAAAAAAAATTCCAGAAAATTTTGAACATGTTTTTCCTAACTAATTTGGGGTCAAGGAATTCAATGGCGAAGTCGAATTTTCGATCCGACGAGTATTTTGATACCTTGATTTCCGGGTATTTTTATTATTAAAATATTCGTCGAAATTTCGACGACTTCCGATTGACACGAAAACTTCACCCCAAGCTAATTTGGGGTCAAGGAACGCAATGGCGGTGTCCATTTTTTTGATCGGAGGTCAATTTAAATAGGTCAATTTTTTTAGGGTTTCTGGATTTCCATAAATTAGGATTCGATCCATTTGACTCCTGATTTGGACTAGGTCTCAAAGTTTGACTCCAGTTGACCTAATTAGCACTTATAATTGTGTTTAAGGCTTAGGGTTAGTCCTAATTAACTATGGTAATAACTCGGATTGTTACATAAACTTATCCTAGCTTAAGGGAGAGCTCATTCCAAAAGAACGATTAACCAAGGCTTAAGTCATATCAAGACTTAGGCACACCCTACTGAGCTTAAGCTACGAAGGCACATATATCATCTTATTCATAGTGAATAAGACTATCCACAAAACAAGGTACAATACTAAGTCAAAATTGTGACTTAGTTAACAAGGAAACCTAAGATAGAAAAAGGCTAATCCTAAATGAAATATTGCTGTCCAAGAAGTGTAAGCACACTTTGGACACAAGAATAGGATACCAAAAGAGAGCACCTAACCTAAGAAAGGAGATGGCCACATGCAAGGGAAAATGGTCATTTTCTAAGGCTAAAATCTAATTTGATCAAGATGGCATCAAATCAAGGATCTAAACTTGCAAACTGATTCTACACATCCTAATGAAAGCATGAACATCAAAATATCCAATTTTGGAGGTCTGGAACTCCTAATCTTGACTAAGCACCCTAAACATGGTTAAGATGCAATTAAGAAGATATAAAGCAAATCTCAAAAATTCATCTAGCCAATATGTTTTCTATTGCCTAATGAGTAAATAGAAACTAGGTTTACAAAGTTTTGATGTCAAATCACAAAGTTATTGACTAATCCATGTTTGAATTAAACATGCATAGTTCTGAAATTTTATCCACATAAATTAAAATATTATTGCATTATTAGAATCATCACATTTTTCTGATCAATTTGATATATAAACATGCTAAGTTTGGATAAGTATTAAAGAAGGTATGGCAAACCCTACTTTAATGCACATTATTCTAAAGTTCAGAATCATAGGAAATGTTTAAGGCATTTAAAATAATTAGTTTCCATTAGTTAGGCGCTCTGGTCCCTGTCGGGTCGACCAGAACCCGACGGGCTGCCCAAACAAAAACACGCGGGTCAGCCGTGACCTGCCAGGCCAGCACTATTGAACAGCTCGGGCTTGGGCCAGCTCGACCCTCAGCAGTAGCGCCATCGTCCCCTAATCGAACGAGGACTCCCGAGCGGGTGATTAGGGTTACTTATATAGCCTAATTCCTCACAGCTCAGAGCACCAAAAGCCGCTGTCAAGATCTCAAAAAGATCACGAGGCCGAGCCCTATCTTTTGTAACCATAAGCCCCAAGCAGCAATAATTCGAATGTTGAAACCTTATTTGCCATTTTCACAGCTGAAGGGTTCTCAGTGGAGTGAAATACTTCCTCTACGGACCACCATTTGATCATGGATTTAGCCCGACACCTTCAGCTCTTTGAGGATCATCCGTAGAGGGGTTAACCGCATCATAGGGAAGCTTGGCACACTGGGAAGCAACTTGGGCTCAGACCCGGCATGCTATTGTGCAGGCCCAAACCCAGTGACTTTCGATTAGATCTGATCTGACTAGATCGAAGCTCACCTTAACTTATTATCAAATGGAATCTAGACTAGGGCTAAATGATAGACTATCATCAGGTAGAGGAGTACCTGGCACCTAGAGAAGTCACCGAGACACAGCTTGACTCAGCCGCATGTGCAAAGAAAATTGAGGTCAGATCAATGCTATTGGAGCTTTGCCATCGATCATGGAAACTGAAACCACGACAGGACGATCACCAGGGGGGCTGGGAGGCACTGGAACTCCAATCACTCTCAGGTAGAAGAGGGAGGAGAATAGAACTTAGATGCTCTCAAAAGCTTCAGTAGAAATAAAATGGGATGGAGAATGAGCTTAAGAGTGCGAGGAGATGTTAGTTAGGGTGCTAGAGGGAGTGGAGGACAAGCGCAGTTGAAAAGAGGCACATACGGGGACCAGCGCAGACACACATGGGAGAAGATGTCGGTTTGCAGTTTATGAGAACATATTGAGGCAAACCGGGCGCGATTCAAGGCAGGCTGGGTTCGCGGAAGAGGGGATTGCCATCCACCGTTGGATCTGATTTTAGATACAGCGGTGGAGAAGAAGATTGTGACGGAGCCGCATGATCAAATCCATGAAACCATGGGATGGCCCAGATCACGCGATCTGGCTATCCTGTGTGAGACATAGAGCTGTGAATCCGCGCAGTTCGGTGGAAACTGTTGGAAACCATTAGGATTATTTAAAATAAATAATAAATTAGAATTTTGAATATTTAAATTTCCTAACTTGATAATTTGAATCCCAAAAAATACCATAATTTTACCCTATCTAATTTGGGTGCTAGGAACCCAAAAATGTGATCAGAGTTTTGATCCGAGGTCTAAATAATTATTTTATTTATTTGGGTATTTAATTATATTAAAATATTCGCTGAAATACTAACGACTTCCAAATATTTTCAAAATTGCACCCCTAGTTATTTTGGGGGTGGGGAACTCAATGGCAAAGTCCAATTTTTATTTTAAGTTCAAAATAATTCTTATATTTTCTATAATTATTTAATGAGCCTAATTTAGCATTTGGTCCGATTGAAATAAGAAATATACAATACAAAATTCAATTATTATAGACCAAAGTTTAAAGAAAATATAGAGATTGAAAAACTAAAAATCACTCTCTTCCAAATAAAATGAAAACTAAAACTAAGTAGTCATAGGATCATCTTTCTGCTCTAGCTCCTCACCTGGTGTTGAATCCTCAAATGGCTCTAGATCTGAAATGTTAATTTTTACATGTTAGGGCCCCAACTAAGAAAAGAAAAAGATATTTTATAAAATTATCTAGGTACATTTTAGGCTCATAAATGATTATTGAATTTTAAAATACCACAAATAACCTAAGCAATAATGGAGCACAATGTGATCAACTGAATAAAAAGGCTAAAAATAATACATTTATAACTTAAACAAAATGACGCAAGTAAAGTAACATAGCTCCAATCCAACTGCTACAGAAAAAGTTAAGCATATGTATATAAAAACTATACAGTACTAAAGGAAATTCCTAAACAAAGATGATCAGTTTGTACAAAAAAGTAGCCCCTAAATCAGTTTAGCATATCAAAGTATACATTTCCTTATAGAAAAGTGTTGTTGTTATTAACATAATTTATTATAAATCCCAAATTTATCACTTACATTTCATGTGTTCACATGCACATACACCTTGATCTAAACTTTTGGTTCGATCAAAAGTGTAGTGCATTATGAGCACCTTTAATTCTAATGATTGTTTATAAATGCATATCAAAAGATTTTCGGTAAAGCAAAGTACAAGCATTCTTCACTTAAATCTATAAATCAAACTCGGCATTCACATTAAAATGTTTACTACATAGGTCTAGCCTAACCCTTCCAAATAGAGGGGGGGTTAGGCTGCCATTAAAATCAAATCAAATCACAAGCAATAGAAATTTTGGTTCTCAAGAGTATCATAATTTTACAATCAAATAAAATAAGAAGAAAGATAAAATAAAGTAAAGAATATGTTATTGAATGAGTGTCCCTAAGGGTTCTCTTTGTCTTCACCTTCTTCCTCTTCCTCTTCCTCTTTCTTCAATTCGTAGCTTTAGGGTTTCTCCTTGTGTGGCTGAAAATTGCTTTCTTTGGAACCTTAATTTTATCCCTAATTTATCCTCAATTTCTTTCTCTTTCTTTAGGGCTTCTTTTTGGCTTTTAAATTGCCCCAAAACCACCTAAAGGGAGCCAAGAGTCACCTCCTTTCTTTTGTCAAATTGGCAAGTCATATTCTGATCACGTCAGACTCCTAGGCGCGCATGAGCACCTTGGTTTCTGTCAAGTGGGTGCTTGAGCGCACCAGAGCACACGTGTCTCTGTATGGTTGGTCCTTGGGAGCGCCTGAGCATGCAAATATCTGTCACTGCTGTGTAAGTGCAATAATGAAGCTCTCAGGTGCGCCTGAGCACCTGACAGCCCTTTTTGATAAGAAAATGGGCAAGAATTACCTAATTTCTCTTGGATACTTGAAAAACCAAAAGAAGATAAAATACACCAAAAATAAAACAAAATAAATCTTTTCCAAATATGAAATAGCACAAAATAATTGGATGTTCTTAATTTAAATTAAAGGCTTATCATCGCCCTTCCTTTCTAAGAAACTCCATGAATATTTCATCTGGCTATGGTTTCTCCCTTTTTTAATCTGCCAAAAGATCCTTTCTCTTATTTTCTTATTTCTTTAAATACCAGGCCCTCATCCTGAGTCTTGGGTGTTGAATTAGTTAATTCATCCTTCATTTTCTGAATTAATTTCTCCCTTTAATCAGTCTTGGGAACTGAAGAGGTTAGTCTATTAATTCCTTGAATATTTTCCCCTATTAATCAGCCTTACTGAACTTAGTGAATTAATTAATTAATTCCATTGAACTTTTCTATATTCCAACCGTTCAGCTCACTGAGCCTTTTGGACTGTGAGTGCTAGTGCGCACCTGGTCCCCCGTGGTTTGGTTTGCATTCAATGCTCCAGGTGATGTTTAATTCTAAAGGGACGCTGTGGCAAGCCACAAAGCATGGCTTTTTGGGGTAAATGCTACAATTGTTGTAACATCTGTGGTTCACGAGATTGCATTGTGCACTAGCCTCAGTTTTTGGCTTTTGGGCGCAAGGGCATGTTACAACACCTACCAATCTAGACTGGGCACTAGGGAATGATGTAGCATCTGCGATTAACAAAATTATATTATACACTTTTACTTCTAGGTACCAGGGCGTGCTGTAAAACCTGGGCTCATTATAGCGTCTGACCATCTGGTCTTTTGAATTGTAATTTTGTTCATTTTGCTAAATCTTCTCTTTATGCTTCAAGAACATAAAATTGTGTATATAATTTGAAATAAATGCAAATCTTATTAAAACATACTTAATTTACATAATAAATTACTATAAATATTGGGATCATGATGCCCCCATACTTAAATTCTTGCTCATCCTCGCATAAGTTGAATTAAACAGCATTTTGAAAAGTTGAAGTTAATTTAATGAAATATACATCTTGCTAGTCTGAGTTATGATATCGAAAAGAAATTCAACTTTGATCAAATGGGTGGATCACTGCGATCTATGATTTTTAGAACTTGTCACCATACATCTCAGGTTTCAAGAAACTCACCCTCTACTGACCTCAATTTTCTCTGCTTAATGTCATGATTATTATAAATCTAAGTTTAGAAGCATTGTAGTTGTTTCAATAGAGATGTATGTAGTAGTTGCCTAAGGAATGTTTGTCATATATACTTCTTCTTATGAAATGTAATGCCTTTATTGCTGAGAGAGATATATTTTATCATACTTTTTTTTTAACTATGCCACACTTAGCATGTGCATTACATTCATGAAGTACTTCAAAAGTCTAACACACCCAATTCAAAAACCATTCTAATCCTTTCTTCACATCCACAACTCCCCCACACTTAGCCAATTTAGTCACTTGGTTAAGCCAAAATATGTGTTGGCCAGTTATCAATTTTGTTTCACTTATCCCAATCTTGTTTAGTTTCCTTTTCCATCAAGACATTCATCTTACACCCGACCCACTTTGATGCTACTGAATCAAATTTAGTTTCTGATAAGATTTTGAAAGAAAGTAGTTTCATATTCATTATGCCCCCCATTACTAGACTACTAGTATTAATCTATTACCCTTAGATGAACAAGATATTTGATGACTAACATGACATAAGAACAACAAAAATAATGAAACAAAACACATAAATAAAGAAAAGAAAAACTATTAAGTGCTAGACTCCTCATCGACCTTCACTTCATCATCATCATCTTCTTCTTCCAGAATTAGCCATGGTTTAACTGGTGGTTCCTTGATTATTGGCGGGGCTGGAAAAACTATATCTCCTAGACCTCCATGCAGATGCCAGTTTGTGAACATATTGCTAAAAGTACTTGTAAACTTGTTGGTATAAGCTGATTAGCTATGCAAGGTGTGGCGATAAATGACATATTCATGTCAATCAATTTCCTAGCTTGTTTTTGATGTTATTCCAGTCATCACATTTGCCTTTGTAGAATATTTAGCTCTTTTCTATTCTCTGTTGTTGTAGATGATTCTTCCCTGCAAACTCCTCCGTACTATTTTTGGAATTGCTTTGCAGAAACATTATGCCTATGTTCTTTGTTGTCATTAGTGCTTGATGAGCCCCATATTTATAGTTATTTAATTTTATTTAAGATGGTGTTTTTAGTAATTTATTTTTGTTATTTTAGTTTGTCTTTATGTTATTTCAGCTTAAAATAATCGAAACACAAAAATTTGAATTTTCATGAAGAAGGGCGTCATAGCACGCTACAGCGCCAAAAATTTGTAACGAGGCATCACGGCACGCTGCAGCGCCAAAAATCGCAAGCGAGATGCTACAGTGCCCTGCAACACTGGACCATTTACAAGGAACTCACCACATCGAACAGCAATGTTGAATGATTCCCAAGGAACCCACCACAACGCATGGCAAGGATCAACGATGCAGCGCACTACAGCTCCTAGTGCCGAAACCATGGCGCTACGACGCACCACAGTACCAGATTACTCGAGAAAAAAATGCTATTGCGCGCCACAGTGCTAGACGACTTGAGACCTTGGCGCTACAATGCGTCATAGCACGTGTCGACGACTCTACATTGAAGCCTAAATCAACAAGGAATTTGAAAGGACCAAAGCACTCAATTCCTCCATCTCCCAAGACCAAAATTAAAAGAAAAAGTCAATTCCTCTTTTTCAAGAGGGAATGAAGGAATATTCCAAGCATACTAACTTAATAAATTTAAATTTCAAGGAATGTACTCAAATAGAAATTAAAAGTAGAATATGGAAAGAGGATGGCTTGGGAGGAGAGAGTTATTTAAGGGAAAAGACAAAGAAGAAGGGCTTTTTTTGGTCATTTTTTAAACCTTTAGGGAGGAACCTTAATTTCCATATACCTTCTAAGAAGGTTTCCAAGGAAGAAAGCTGCAGCCAAAGCAAGAGGAAGTACAACAACAAGGAGAAAGAGCGAAGTATTAAAAAAGGAGAAGATGAAGAGAATGTCATATGTAGTTCTTGCATATCATCCTCTTAACTTTGCTTTTGTACTTTTACTACTTGTGAGAACAAATATATGCATATGCAATATTCTTTATTTCCCTTATCTTATTCATTATGATGGCAACCTAATCCTCCCTTTGGGGAGGGTTTGGCAAAAAACATGTAATAAGTATTATATTTTTTGTATATTTGACAATTCAACCTTAATAGAAATGTCATGATTTTTGAGCAAAAAGTAGTCTTTACTTTTAAGGAATGAAAAGTGTTGATGAATGAAAGAATATTTTGAATATCATTAAATTATAATTTTAATGAAATATTATAAAGCTCGATGATTCTCTTGATTAAGAACTTATTCACCTAGAGCATCCGCACCGCAAATGAATGTGACATAATTCGTTGAGCATAACTGCTCATGCACAAGCTATAACTCAAAGACTTGATCATTTGTTCCATAAGCAAATTTTAGTAAATCTCTTAGCACCATAGCTCAATCCATAATATTTAGAGAAGGCATATTAGGTAGTAAACGAGATAACATAGTTCACATAGGCCATTGTTAACTCTAAGTTAAGTTATTGATTTGATGCACGTGAGCCGAGACCCATCTGTTAAGCTCCATTGCTCACTCTTGATTTATACGAGATAACAGAGCGCGTTAAGCTTTGAACGATGTGACATAAACTCATTTAGCTTCATAGGTTATTATCGTAGTTGAATTAAGAGTAGAAGCATGTGAGCCATAGATGAAATCAGGACCTAGTGATCTTAGGATAAAATATGGATTTTATTGCTTAGACGTAAGGGTAACTTTCATTTATAAAAAGATCACAAAAGTATCTATGTCCTGAATTGAACCCTAGAGTGTATTAAAAACACTAGATAGGGTCATAGTGAATTTAATGTTTAAATGATAAAATTAGACCTCTTGATTAGAGAAATTATTAAGCAATAGAAATGTGTTATTAGGAGAAGAATTTTTATACACAATTTTGTTACAAATTGCATGTTTAAAACTTAACTTTCCCCAACTTTATCAAATTGATTAAAAAATCAACTTAGGATAATCTAGCATAATATTAGGACAAAAATATAAAGTTTCATTAGTTTAAACATTACTAAAAAGAAGTATAATTTAGTAACAAATACACACTGTTCTCAAAGGACGATAAATCTAAATATCTCATCATCCCACATTACCTCAGATCACATACACTAGTGTGCAAGCAAAGACTTACAATTTTGGTATGTCAGTGCTCTAGGTTGAATATTTGGCTCGTTCTTTCCAATATCTACTCCATGAGCAGCGCACCATTCTGTTATGAAGGATCAAAACCCTAATGCCTAGTAATTCCCTGTCAACGTATTCCACCACTGGTTACTAATAATCATGCATATTAACAGTTATTCATACTCATATATATTTAAAGCACTAAAAAAAATAAAGTAGATCTATGCACCTTCTCAACCTCCAATACATGAAGTGATTAATGATAGTTCATCATCTACGTCTAATTTCTGTTGCAAATTAGAAACTTTTATGATCATACAAAAGGGAAACCTTAACACGTTCTTAATAAACATATTTTATGAAAACTATAGTGTGCTAACCAAATCTTATATATCTAGTCGAGAAAAGATCCGAAGCAATTGCATCGATTGTATCCCGACGCATTCCACCTTTCATAAGATAATGTTTCTATTAAGATTGTATCCTTGTGTTGAAATTTTTAAATCAATTTAGCTGAGATTTTCAAAAGTAGCTATTAGCATAACATTGGAGGGTTGAAATGAGATGATGGATTGTAGATAATGTAAATCATTCTTATTCTTGTAATTTTAGTTTACGATGCCAATGACGGCATCATTTTTAAATAGAGGAGTCTGTAACAACCCAAAATTGTTACTAGGTTGATTATACCTAAATTCAAATAGACAAAGTCAAAAATCTTGATCCTGATTTACGTCAGATAAAAATACCCTTAGATTGAGAGTACAAAGCAAGGATCTTACTGTGAAACTTTAGCATAATTAAGACTCTAAATTTTCTTAAAATAATTTTTTAAATTTTAGTTACATAAATTTATAAAAAATAAAATATAAATTAAAACATAAATTTTTGTAATTTTAGGTTGAGGATCAAATGAAGATGTTGTGTTTCCAGTTCCGTCAATTTTCAAACTCCAAATTGACGCAATGAATTTTTGAAATTTAAATATTTGAAAACTCATATAAAATAAAGTACATGTCAAATTCGATGATATTTTGACATGTGCATTCATTTCATTGAGACGCTTGCTCGAGCAAAGCTGATCGCAGCTTAAGAAGTTTTGTTCATCCAATTTAAATCAAGCAACTGAAATAGATTAGTGTTGACTATATAAAAACTACTATTCTAGCCCTTATGCGCCCAACCCTAAGGAAAAAAAACTCAATCTCTCCTTGAAGCTCATCAAGACCTATAGCTTGGCAAAAAATCTAAGCGCAATCACCTCTCTCGGTGCTCAACCCTGCGATCCTCCTCTCCCCCTCCATCCTGCACGCCGAACTTCGCCTTATGCTTCTTCATTCTTTCAAGAACTCTGCGATCTTTCATCCTCACCTCCTTCCTCATATGCATCGCTGAACGACCGTCCTTCTCTCCATCTTAATCGCAGCTCCTCTTGCCATGCAACGCAAATGCAATGGCATTGGCACAGATCGACCTAGTCCTTCTTATTCGACTCAGGTTGAATTCATCAACCTTTTTCCTCTTCTCCTTGGTAAGAGTGACATCACCTACTTTGCCCCCCAATGGAGCTAAACTTCTAACCTGCACGGTAAGGACCTTTCTTACCTTTGTGAGTTCTTATTCTTCTTTGCTTCGTCTTAAGGTTTCTGTTTAGTGATATATCAGATTAAGAGTATCTTGGTTATTAATAGATGTGCTTAAATACACAAGTAATGAAGATTGAGATTTAAAGTTCATGTTTTTCCTTTTTGTTCTTTTATATTATTAAGTAAGCAACATTTATCAATTACTTACCATTTAGAATTGCATTGTTAAAGTAATGTAGGTGTTGTGCACATTGCCTTAAGATGTTGGTCATAATGAAGCTTGCAACCGATAACACTCTCAATAGCATGATAATAGTTGAGCGACATAATTTTAAGCAAGCAATAAATTGCAAGTTCAAATCGCACATGAAGATATGTTAAGTACTTAGAACTTTAATTAAGTTCTAAATGAATTAAATCAAATTATTTTGAGCTCTATGTATAGTGCATACATCATTTGCATTGGCCTTAGTAATAACATAATTAACTACTTATAATCTTGTCATTAGAATGAAAATGCAGAGAGAAAATATTACTTAACTTACTTGGTATAATATTAGCATCCTGATAATAGATTCAAAAATAGTCAAATTTTAAGTAATAAATTAGGATATTGAGTTAGATAAACAATAGTTAGATTATAGCTATTAGCTTTGTTCAATATAAACAATTTTTTAAAAAATTAACATTACAATTCAATAAAATACATTAATATAAGTTAGCTTTTGAGTGCGTTAGGAGACACATTTAGGATAATGTACAATATTGATATTAAGTTATATTAAACAAATCAATACCAATATATATAGGTTCATTTAAGTGTAACAAAAGTATAATAAGAATAATAATATATTTTTAGTAATTAATAAATATTAAATAAAAAATAGATTTACAATAAATAGCAAATACAATATATACATTTGAATCCAAACTATCAATTAAATAACAATCATTAAAGGCAACAATATAATTATTCAAATTAACTATTTTTGAAAAACTATATATATATATACAATATATATATATATATATATATATATATATATATATATATATATATATATATATATATATATATATATATATATATATATCAATTGATTAAGACATTCAGTTAATGTCTTAATTCAGATATCACATAATTTATAATTAGAATTTGATATTACTTGATTGCTCCAATACATTTAGCCTAAATTCCTTGAACATTACATTCATACTTTTGTGCATAAATGAAATGCAAAGAATTCAGATAACAGGTTTCACTCTTGGTGAATTAGTCTGTACAGACATTTTGAGTCAAGACAGGCTATGAAGAGATCAGGAGACTATACATATCCTAGAGGGGGATTGTAATTGTACAGAAGACCTCACTACATATTGTTAGGTAGATGTGCCTAACTTCTCATCTTGTTTTGTACATGCTTACATAACATATTAAAACAAAATAAAGTAAATTAAATATTAATATTTACATTATAAGCACAATCTCATGTGTTGTGTGAGTTTAGTTACTTCATACAAACTTGATATTGTATTGTACAGCTTATTTCAATCATACATACTAAATTTACTTTAAGTGCATATATTTTCAATATTTTTTGCTGTTTAGTTTTCATATTGTTCCACACTTTATGACGTTATTCAATAGCTTTATTTATTTTCATTTTCTTTTCAAATTTCAATATAATTTTTTTGCTTCATATTGCTTTTAAATTAATTATAATTAAATATTTGATATTCTAAAATATTAGAATATAAAACCTTAAATGTAAAACTTTAAAGTATATCAAGATTTTTCATTTTTTTTGTTGTGCTATGCCATATATGTACATATGACAGATCATGAGCATATGTTAGATCTAACGTTCAAGAAATAGAACCCTAAAACGAGATCTACTAAATTACTTGGAAAGAGAGAGTTCTATATTTCATTATGTATAGCTTTGTAACAAAATGAATGCAATAAAAAGAATAAATATATTTTCTTATTTTTCTGAATTTCTCTATAGTATATGAGTTGATGAATGTAAAAAATATCTTGATGTACTTTTTTAGTACACTATTATGCTAAACCCCAATATGGTTTTTGGCCGAAGTAATACTTGATATTAAGGTTATTAGCATTAATCTAATATAAAAGTATTACAGTAACACTTAATATTGGGTTAAGTTATATAATCAATATTCGATGATTATAATGTATGCCTTCCAAACTTTAATTGTAAGTTAGAGATTCATGCAAGTTGGAATTTGCAATGGAGCGAGAGATGTAGTCTTTAGCATCAAACCAAACTCAAAATTAGGTGAAGCTACCCATGAGAAAGCGCTCTATAACAAATGGTTGTACATAGTAAAACAAGAATACAATGGGAGCAACCTGCTTATTGCAAGATTGGATGTGAAAGATTTTCAGTAGAACCACTGAATTGATTACTCAGAGATATTATCTCAGATAGTCAAGATAATGATGATTTTCTATTGCTGATTATGGTAGCCAACAAGTATTTGAACCTAAAGAAGATGAATGTAAAAATGGTGTTCCTCCATGATGAGTTGAAAAAAGAAACATATGTGATGCAACCAAGGATATAAATCATGTGATACAAAGAATTTTGTGTGCAAGCTATAGATGAGCTTATACAGTTTGGAGCGGGAGCAAAAACAGCTATACAAAAGGTTTGACGAATTCATGTAGGGCAAGCGAGCCACATTAATCGAACTCAAAATCAAATAGTTAGTCGAACTCAACTCAAAAATTTCGAGTTCAAGTCTAGGCTAACTCGACTTAAACTCAAAGTCAGCCCTTATTGGGACAAGAAGATGAAGACTACAAAACTGAGCCATAACTATATTGTAAAAATTCTACACATAGACAACATTCGCACGGCAATGGGGAGTCATTTCCATTTGTCAAACAAACAACTATTGAAAAACAATTAAGAGAGAAGGAAAATGGAGAAGACTACATATGCCTCAACCGTTGGGAGCCTAATGTATGGAATGACTTGCCCACATCTAGACATTGCCCATGTAGTGGGAGTGGTGAGCAAGTGCATGAGTGATCTAGAGAAGGTGGATTGGAATACTATTAAGTGGATCTTTAGATATTTGAAAGGAACCATGGATAAAGATTTGTCTTGGAAATGCACAAGTCAAGATATAAAGTTGTATAATAAACTCGGACATAGCTAGAGCCATGGACAGTCCTTACCATCAGTGGCACTATTGTAAGCTAGATGCAAATACTACAGAAATGGTTTGCCAACTAGAGCAAAATTTCATCATTATTGAGGTGATTAAAGAAATGATAAGGCCATGAAATTTTATGGGTAAAAAGCATAAAGATAACATGTTGCATAGTGACAGTGAAGTGCAATCCATCTTGCAAAGAACACAGCTTTCCATGCAAGGACAAAGCACATTCAGCTTAGCTATCATTTCATTAGAGTGCTTCTATAAGATAATCATCTCAAGTTAGAGAGATTTCATCTCTTTGAACCCAAAAAATATGCATGCAAAGATGATATTGCTGGACAAACTGAAGCTTTGCTTGGTTTTAGTTGGCCTTGGAACATGATAATGATGCTGGGATTGAGCCACCTCACACAACTAAGAAAAGACATTTCTTGAAGAAGGAGAAGAAAATCCGAAGCGCCTCCAATCTCCATCTAGGTAGTTATTATGTAATGGAGCCACAGTGCATCGGAACAAACACACGAAGGCTAGAGATTGATTAAAGATCAATCACAAAAGAAACATACTTGGAAAAACCAAAGACACGTGTTCTTGGGTGCGCACCCTTTTTCATACGGGCTTGTTGTATGCATATGCCAGTTTAAAACAAATTAGTAACCTCAAGAACAGAGGAGTGCCATTTTCAATTGTTTGCTCTCTTTGTTTGGAAGAAGAGGAATCTTTAAACCACTTATTATTTAGATGTAGACATTCCCGCAGCAAAATTAAATGCTTTCTTGGGTTTAGAAGCTTATTTTTTTCAATTAACCAGCACACAAATGCTTGAGATCTATATTTTAAAGGAGCATTTGATAGGAAAATAATACGCAAACGCTGCTAAGAGTGAGTATTATCTGCTATAACAATTGGCTGGAACGGAATATAAAGATTTTTCTAAGAAATTCAACTTTTTGCACCACTCTTAGAAAGGCAATACGAGATCAATAAATTGCATTGCTTCCCTCATGTGCAGGAATGATTCTTTACTTGACTTCTTACATCTTATTAGGATTTTCTACTATTGTTTGAATCTGTGGCAGCTCAAGCATTGATTAAAAAGGATCTTCTCTATTGCAACTTAGGGAGGGTCGTACACACCTAATTGGATCAAGGCATGGTGTTGTCATTGTAGCTTGCTTTGATATTCCAGTGGCTGGATCCAATAAATTTTAACTAATTTAGAAGCATTGGTTGTTGTAAAATATTTCAAACAATTTTGGCTTTTAGAACACCACCGGCCTTTCAACATGTGAGGTTATGCTTTTCTTCTTCTGATTTGGGGACATCTGATGGACTGTTTTTTGGGGACTTTTGGCTTCTAATCTGTCCGCATGTTTTTTTTAGCCAAACCGTGGCTTATACTCTGTCTGAATTTTCTAATCAGCCGAGAAATTCAGCTTTTTCTTTCTCGAACAGTGGTGGCGATATAGAAGAAGCAAAATCCATAGGAAGATCTTTTTTGGCTGAAAGCGATACGCAAACAATTCCTGGCGATGGCGGTTCCATGTATAATTAACGTGCCGGTTGCAAAAGCATCAAAATCTTAGAAAAAAATATATGACCTAATCTTTTGAATTTACAAGGCAACACTTTTAACACATTTCTTAAGAATAAAAATATATACTTTTTCTAAATTTAGCAAAAAAATTAATTTGTGCAGTTTACATAACAGCCATTGAAAAAGCATCCCACTTGTCCTTTTATTAGTTTGTGCAGTTTACATCAGCAAAAAGTTAAGATAACTGAAATTATTGAGCTTTATACACACATTATATACACACACATGCACATAATTTTAGAACTACTTTTCCTCACAATAAGGATTTCTTACACTTTTTCATTGTCAAATAGAGAAAATCATCTTTTAGAACTACTTTTCATCACAATATGGAGTTTCACTTTTCATCATCAAATAGAGAAAGTCATCCCTACTCTAGCAGCTAGTATTAAATAAGTTCATCTTATGTACTTATTTAAAATATAAAATACTAATAAAATTATGCTTTTAAGTATTCATTATCTATTCCTAATCATGGGCATCAACGCATTTACCTATATTAAAATAATGATTAATGAAACTTTGCAACAGTTTCATTTAAATTATGAAAATTATCCCTTAAATAAATCATATTTCCTGGTTTACACGCTACTAAGTATTTTTTCTGCATAGACCGCAGGGCATTATAACTTGCAGGTTCTTCCAATGTGGATTATGAACATGTACAAAGACCATAATCTGAACAGTGTGAAAGGCAATACAAAACAAAAGGATAATCACAAAGCACATGCAGCCATAGTTAAGAAATAAAATAATAACAATAATATTAAACTATATAGCTAAGACTGGGAATAAAAGAGCACTTACGTGCGAGGCATAACCTTCTGCTATTCAAAAGAAGAGCCGACCACAGTTCCTTGCGAGTGTTGTTTTGGAATCTGAGGTCCATCGAATTAATAAAGTTTGGGAAGCTCCTTCACGACACTTAACATAGCCCCCCAACCTTCTAGATTTGAATGATTTCTTCTCCTCCCCTCTTGCTCAATTTTGTCCGCTTCCTGCAGCTCTGCCATTTGATCATTAATGCCAAAAAAAGGTTAATTATAACTAACAGCAATGTCTGACTTCACCTAGAAAAAGCTATTTCTCGGCAGTTTGTGCTTATTTAAGATAAAATCTCTCATCTTAACAGTGCTTTGTGAGCTTTCAAGCTGCAGAGATAGTTTTTTTGGTTTCGAATCACAGTAATTATTAGTCTTGCAAGCTCATCACATCGTTAAATGTAAAAAAACAGCCTAACTAAAATCAACTGAAAACGAAGGGAGAGGGAGACTCCGAATATAATCAGAGAACAAAATCTAAGAAATTCTAAAAATTAAGAAACAATCCTTGGAGGGACAACTTTTTGGAGGGGGCCCACTAGCATCTTGCTTGATTATCACGCCTTTCTAAGGTATTTGCTGTTCATCATCAACCTTTGAGGTTGAATCCTTCGGAGCTGGTTCTTCAGCACAAGCCCTCAAGACAGCCTCATTCTGAAACAAACCAAGCAAATTTGTTTTAACTTTAATCCTTGATAAATCTTACAGTAAAGAATATTATAAGACATAATTTTACAATTCTGGATGCCAAACTGGAAGTAAAATGAACTTAAAAATAGAAAATACATGTAATTAAGTTACAAAGCATCATGTCTCTACTTGGGAATGGCATTATGAATTTTCATATTCTATTCACTCTTTGCGAGTGTTGAATGAGAGACTAAAACTACTCTTCACATAACATTTTGAAGTACACATGTTATTTCCTAATATATTTCAGATTCAACCGACTGACTAGATATAATCAAGGGTGCAGTTCGGCTTACCTTTCATCTGGAGTCTTAACACATGCGTTTGTTAAGACTAGTTCGGCTTAATCAAGCCTGCATTTAATCGAAGAATATAGTTCAACTACATTTATTCTATTTAATTAAAAATTGAGATTACTTAATTAAATCTATAAAATATCACAAATTTTGGGAATTAAATTTTTAAATATATTTCAAATAAATGATGTTTTTTTGAATATTTTAAAATTTTTAATTATATTTTGTTATAATAGCTTATTAAAATTTACATAATTGAAATATTAAATTAAATAAAATATTTATCAAAAATTAAATATTTTTATACTTTTTAATTATACAAATTTTTCTATATTTTCTTGTAAATTTGGCAAAAATGGGGTTAATATTCTCGAGAAATTCAGTTTGTATTACAAATATAAAAAATATGAAGATTTATTAAGATATTTAGTTTTAATTTATCAAAATCCGCGGAACTGACGCAGAACTCGAAGATTTGATTAAATCTGAATCCGCTAACTCTAGTTCAATATGATAACACAAAATTCAGATCCACTTTCCCCTTGACCCAACTATTACAGTGACGTCTCCCTCACTGTTTAAGTAGCCAACATTCTAGCTTCTCTAACGACACAAAATGCTTCCTAATGTCTCCAAAAAAAATCTCAAATGCTTAGTCTACTTCATTATGCCCTGAAGAGCTGCAATTAGCCATTAATTTGGCTTAGATGAGAAATTTTGCTGAAAACCAACTGAGCCAATTTTAAACTTCTTTCTGTGAACTGCTATTAGAAGTCAAATCAATGATACCTAATCGATGCTTGTGATCTATTGATCACCCACATATCCTTAACTATCGAAACGGTAGAGTTTTACTACAATAAGTTTGAAACTGAAACTCCCGAGATCACTTCTGATCAAATTCGCTATCCATCGAGCTTTAAATGCTACCTCAACACCTCAAGCTTCGTTGTGATCTCTCAAAACCCTCAGGAAAGACAAAATCTTTCAAGCAATTCAAAAGAAAATCCTGATCTTTCTCTATTTTTCATGCATCACTGAGCCTTGATTCAATTTACCGCCATCCAATCTCGAGAAAGCTTTCATTTGGTATCAATTCAATCCTAAACATTTGAGTAGTTGGAGTGTACAGCGATTGAATCAATTCATTATTCAGTTGATTGATCAACCTCTAAAAAGCTCACGAATCGACAATTTGGAGCAACTGAACTGGTCTGGTGAGCTCAAATCAAGCCTGGTGGTGCACCTGCTGAGATCAATGAATGTTAAGTGTAGAGGCTAAGCTAGTCAGACTCCTTTCATCTTCCATTGCAGCGGCATAAAATTTCATTCTCAGGTAACAATAAACCTCTCCTTCTAATTCCTTCACTTTACACTTTATTAAGCTCCTTAGGATTGGCTTCCTTGCTGTTAACTGGTGATGACGCTGATAATATTTAGTTGCTCTTAGCATTAGTCTAATTGCTTAATCATGTAATCAAAGTTTGATCTCACTCAAGTTAAGCTAATCTTAAAAGTTTTTTTAATTAGTTATCAAACCTTTTTTGTTAGTTGAAATATCAACTAGTAGCTAAGTGGTTGCATGCTTTACCTTGATCAATGATAGACATCATTTAAACTTTATTTTGTCTAAACATTAGATCACATATCTAAACCTAACATACAAATATCTAGTTAACCCTAGTTTATCGAAATGAGAGCTATATTAGTCCCTTACAGCTAAGAAGAAATTAGAAGGCTGAGTATGATACATAATATTTTTTGAATCTATACATATGAGCCACTAGTTATGTCCACTAGAAATGAATTGATGACTAAGTTGATACATAATGCTCACTTAATATTGATATAGTATAATTTTTGAACAAGTGTAGTAGAAGTCGATGAATTAGGTTTGAATCCTTGGGTTCAAATCCTGCATGATATGGTAGTCACACTGTTGTAGTGGAATGATTTTTTATTTCTTTGATATGTTATGCTCATATACTACATATCTCTTCATATATGCACTATTTTTTATGCAAATTCTTCACTAGGTTATTTTATTACTGAAATAAAATCTCTTTAACATATAAAACTTGACATATGAATAGTTTAATTAAATAATTAATTTGACAAATATTAACCTAATATTTTTAAATTTTGAAAATTACTAAGCCCCTTACTAATATTTGGTAGAATAACATTAGTAGATTTGTGAGTATAAGGATCCTCTTATTGGAGAAAATAAAGCAAATGATGTTCCTTTTATTTCATTTATAATTTTATTTATGTATCATATAAGAATTAAACATTAAAATGTATTCTTTTGTTTATGAATATTAGTGGGCTCTGTATGTGATAACTTATTACGGATAAAACTATTAAAAAGAACTTTACATATGCTTTTGATTTTTGCTCAAATCCTAGGGTCATGACATAAATTTAACAATACTTCATTATGAATGCTTGGTAGTAGAACTAGAGTATAACTGTGGCCCAATGAAAAGAATTAGCGTCTTCCCTTCAAAGCCTTAATGTGTCATGCTTCTATGATTATGGCTCAAGTTCTTTTCAGATCACCTATGATCCTTTCCAGGTTTTTGAGAAAATTACTAGTTAAAAATAATGCCTGAGCTTAGGATTTAATTTCTCCTCTAAACTAATGGGCATGAATGTTGAGGTAAATAAAGGCAGGAGACAAAGCTTCCTCTGATTATGGGTGGAATCAAGCGGCGCGTGTGAAATCAGAGAAAACCGCTGCTTAACAACCTAAGGATGTTAGTGAAAGTTCAATTATTCCTCCTTCGAGAGAATGTCCAGTAGAGATAGATATAGAATGCCAGCACTCAAGAGAGCTAGACATAAAATCATGGAAGATATATCCTAATGGCCATGCTTTCAAAGGGAGGAGTTATCTAAATCAATTCAAGCAACAAAGAGAAAAAAGTAAACTTTAGGAAAACGAGGAATGCACTTAGATTATCTCAATCCATATTCCCATCAGGTGAAAATCGGGATGTTTACAAAAAATCATGAGTATACCATCTCTCTTGCCAATAAAGCGGGTAATAAGTTCATTTATGTAATGATGACTGAACCGTCTATTCATTAAATTTCAAGAAATTATGGTAAAATGATTTCTTTGGAAGAAACGGTTTGGATCAGCCTAATTTTGAACAACAATTTGTTGAAGTTTATGGACTGGCACAGTTGTTTGGTAGCCATGCCAACTATGATACTGCTGCGTGTAGCCACTAATATTGAATTTATTATTGCCATAAATATTCCTGCTAATCCCCTAAAAAAGGAATCGATTCTTACCGCATGAGTGTATATGCACCAAATATCCGATATGAAATCATTCAAGGTTGGAATTTTAAAATAATAAAGTTCTGGAAGATGATCAATAATTGAAACTTGCAAACGAAAACTCAAGGAAATGGTCCAAGTTTGGAGAAAGGTGAAATAATTACAGCCAAAATAAAGGGTTAATAAGAACAAAAACACGAATGCGTTGAATGGATTTCCAAGTTTGAAGGAGAGAAATGGGTTATTTTTATATTTTTTTGGAATAAAAAAGAGGAGAGAGGGAGTCAGTTAGAAGTGAGAACTAAGAAACAATTGAGTGTTAACCACCTTAGAGAGAGAGAGAGAGAGAGAGAGAGAGTTTACTTAATCTCTTCATGAATACCTTTATGCCTCTTAAAGCTCCATTCAAGGTCACGATGGCTGTTTTTAACAATAAAAACGTCATTATATAACTAAGGCATAATTATATAATCAATATCATGATAATACATCTAAATATTCCTAGCAATGTCCATAAATTCAAACATTTTCTTTCTTTCGTATGTTGAGATTCATTAACTACTATATGTGCGATTGGCTACATAAGCTGAACATTATAGCATATAATTGTTCGTAATACATAGTTATTAGAATTTTTTTATTATATAACCCAACTTAAGGGTTGTTTAGTATAATAAGATAAAATTGGAGTAAAATAAAATTTTTACCTGTTTTTAAATTTCAGGTGTGGAATGATGAAATTACTGGGTAAGATAAAATTTATGAGTACTTTTAACCAGCTATAAAAGAATTTGCGTATAAGAAATTGACCTACTTTACGCAGAGAATGAACACGAGCACCGAACCAAGACTAAGCTCGTCTCCACACAGGAACGTCGGGAGAGGGAAATCGAACAAAGAAGAAGCCTGTTTCCACACGAAGGCAAAGCTCATCTCCACAAGAGAACGCCGAGAGAGGGGGATCGAACACAAAGAGGAAGCTTCGTCTCTGAACGAAGACTGAAGCTCATCTCAGCACAAAGCCTTGTCTCCGCACGAGAATTGCCACTGAGCTCGTTTGTTAGGATCCTTCGTTCTTAGAGATTTGTTCGAATCAATTCATTCAATCTTGCTGACAGAAAAAAAACTGATTCATTCGTTCATTCTTACCAATCTGTTTGTTCGTTTGGATCATTTGATTCGTTCATAAAATTCGATTAGTTGGTTCTTAGGAATTCAATTCATTCCGATCATTCAATCTCACAGATAGAACTAAGATAAGTTTTTTTGAAAAAAAAAATTAAAGGGGGGTAATCTTATATCCTCCACCATACTTTGCATATTACTTCTTTCCAAATTGAAAAACTCAAACAGAGTAAAATGATTATATTACAAAATAATCAAATTACTTGACCTCACTTTTCTGCATACCGAACAACCCCCAAATCAAACATAAAATTATACAGCTAAAACAACAAACTTACAATATTCAAGATCTGTTTGGTAAGCAAGATTTTCAGTATAAAATAATCCCTTTTCTGGGAATAACAAATTTCGCTCGTTTGGCGTAAAAGTAGTGTACTTATTTTGCACTGTAATTTGGCGGAAGAATTTAATTATTCCCCCGCTAATAACAAAATAGGAGCAAAAGTTGTGTCACGTTAATGTGGTGTATAAGAAAATATCACTCGATTTACATCGTCCTGGTAGCTTAATTGTCCCCAACGCATGTCATCCCTAGCTTCGACATCATCTTACCAGCAAGCTCCTCGGCTTTATCATCCCCGACATGCGTAGTCCCTAGCACTAGCGTAACCCACCTCAATGATTCATTCTTCCTCATTTCATCATCTCTGACGTGCGTCATTCTCAACTCTTGATCCATGTTCCTTAGCACTATCCCCGGCATACGTGACAGGACACAAAATAGTGTACGCAAGTGCACGTGGTTTAGAGTAATAAATGAACGAAAATTTCAGATTTATCATCATCGGAGATCAATTATTGGTTACTACCTACTAATGTTGTTGCTAATGTCTAAACAGATGATTTATGGTTTAGTTTTAAGTTGTCTCGCTTATATTTAGATTAGATTTAACTTAACTAAATATCTTAGATATAATAGAATTTATGCATAGGAAATCTCGTAGTAAGCTAAGCAGAAGCCACCCGGTCCCATGCCAGTTGCATGCCAGTTGCGAACGCAATTCCAGTTCCAGCTATTGAGGTGGAGTAGTTATAGGCGGGCAGCGAAAGATCCTGCAGTAGTCGATTCGATTGTTGGGGTTGGAGGACGTATGCTCATGTATCTATTTTAGTTGTTCACCTCAATAACCGCGAACATTAACTTACTGTTCTATGGGATGGAACAAGCACATTGAGCCAACCATGTGACTAAGCTTAGCTTGGCAAATCCGTAATGCGACTGCTTCTTTAAGAAAGAGAGATTGTTGGTATGGTTGTTGCTACCAAAGCAAAGATTTTATGTTACAGCATGACTACCTCTTGGTGAAGTTTGAGCATGATGCGGCGGTTGATGAAGTAATTATGGGAGGGTCGTGGTTCCTTGGAGATCAAGTTCTTGGCTTAGCATGTTGGGTGCCAGATTTCAACCCAAATATGTGGGTAGGCTTCACGACTCCGCTTTGAGTGTGATTGATCAGCCTCCCATTGAATCTTTGGAGTAAAGGTAATCTCAATAGCGTGGCTGCTATGATTGGCAAGTCTCTTTTTGTCGAAGGACCAACATTGCGCAAGGAACGGCTCGCATGTGCACGTGTGTGCGTAGAGGAGGATCTTTCAAAGAAATTGCTATCATCTTTTTCCATCCGGAGTAAACAATGTATGTTCACTCAATTTGTGTCTTATGAAGGTATCACAATCTTTTGCAAGCACTATGGAATGGCAGGTCATAAAGAAGATCAATGTCCAACAAAACAACCTACCCCCGCGGGCGGGGCAGATCCTAGTGCCCCATCTACGGATCCAAATCAATGAATCATGGTGCAACGAAGGCGACCACTGGCCTCTAGCCACCCACATCCAATAGCGGCCTCGAGGAACCCGAGGGACCGCTCCCACCTCCGATGGCCGGCCGCACCCCGACAACCTCCTCTAAACCCGAGACGACCACCAGCAGCTCAGCCATCGACTGCAATGATGTGTCCTACACCTCTCACCCATTGATTATCCCTTCCCGCTTTGACGTCCTTGGTATTGAGGAGGATCAGCCGTTGGAACTACTTGCCGCCACACAGCCTCAGCTCACTACTCCGTAACTGCAACACCGCACACCGAGTCAACCTTGCCCTCAGCCTAGCTTGCCACCTCTTTCTCTCTCGTCGAGTGCTACACTGCAGATTCCCCAAGCCCACTTGCCAAGACCCGCGTCGCAGCCTACTCTTCCTTCCCGGACTTCACGTTCGAAGCCGAGAGCACCCGTCGTCATCCCGATGAACGACATCCTAGCATGAAATTGTCGCGGAGTGCGGAAGCCGGCGACACGACACCATCTTCCGCCGCTCATCTCGAAGCGTAAGCCTGGACTGATTTCTTTAATGGAGACTCGTGTGAAGTATTTCACTCGTCGAGATGCATACCGCCTCTTCGAGCGGCATTGGAGCTTCGTGGTTCAGCCTTCTGCGGGATGTTCGAGAGGTCTCATTCTTGCTTTGCATACTGATTTTTTGCAGTGCGAGATCCATCTTTCCTGCAGCTAGGTGATCCTTGCTACCATCACTCTGAGGTCGGGGAGCTGCTTTCAATTTGGTGCCATTTACACGTCCACTGATCTGTACACGCGGAGGGAGCTTTGGCAAATGATCCTAGCAGGCCGAGTGAAGGGGTGCCCGCTGGTTCTTGGTGAAGACCTCAACTGCATTCTCTCTTGGGCAAAGAAACGCGGCGAGAAGGAGTTCAAAGTGACGACTACTTAGACGGACTTCCAATAGGTCCTCGATATGTGCCATCTTCACAACCCAGGCTTTGTTGGTTCACCTTTCATGTAGAATAGCAACATGGAGGGAGCTCGGCGAATTTGGGAGCGCTTGGACCGGTTTCTTCTCAGCATGGAAGTGATGGACCTTCTGTCGGGTGCAGTCGTGCACAACCTCCCTCGGGTAGCTTCTGATCACTGCCCGATTTTCCTGACAGACGCCTGTCTCAAGTTCCAGAGCAACGGAGCGTGATACAAGTTTGAGGACACTTGGCTGCAGTACCCGAAAGCTTTCTCTGTGGTCGAGAGAATTTAGGGGCAGATGTCTCCCAGCTTGCCGTCCTCAATCCTCATCTACAAGCTGGCACGCACTCTCCGGGCGCTGTGGAAGTGGGGACGAAATGCACTTCCTGATCTGCCGAGGGGGAGGCTGAGCTGACTTCGACTCTGACGTAGCTCCAGGCGAAGGAGGGAGGCGGAGCTGACTTCGACTCTGACGTAGCTCCAGGCGGAGGAGGCGGGACCCCGAGTTTGTTCAGCAACTCCAGGTCATCACGCAGGAGATCTCTCAAGTGGAGGCGAGGATGGCGAGCTGGTGGCAGCAGCGTGCAAAGGCGCGGTGGCTCTCTCAGGGTGACAATTGCACCGCGGTGTTTCAGCGTTGTAAGTCGAACACCATGCTTGCGCTTTAGGAGGGGTTTGGAGAGTTCTCGTCTGACCCGGGGCGAATTAGCCATGTATTTTCTGATTTCTTCCAAAGTAAGTGGGCACCTCTAGTCCCACAAGGGATTGCCCAGATGATCTGATTCCAGACCGTACCCTTGGTTGTGCTTGATCAGATCCGTGTTCGCCACGATCCCCAGCTATCTAATGTTAGTTGCCCCAATTCCGAACTCCTGCCTCTCAGACATTGAGGCTATTCTTTGTAAGTTCCTTTGGAAAAGAGCGGAGGGTAGGGGTCTGCAGTACATGAGGTGGCAAGAGGTCTGTCGACCGCTTGAGGCTGGTGGTCTCAAGATTAAAAACTTGAGGCTGTGGATGACTATTCTTGTAGCCCGCCACACTTTCAGCTACGTCAACAAGGAGGATCTCTTATGGGTGAGAGCCATGGAGTTCCGCTACCGCCGTCGGGGTGAGGACTTTACTGTTCGACGTTCTGATTTTGCAGTTTGGAGAATACTAGGATATGGGTGGCCGATCGACCAGCGCCACACTCTGTCAATAAAGGAGAGTTTGCAGTGGCAAGTCTACTCTTTCACGGAGAGCCGAGCTAGCCAAATTTACAGAGCGGAGGTGGGTGGCCGGTCTTGGCAGTTTGCGGCTATGTGGGGGTGGCTCTGGGCACCAGGGAGGCTTGTTTCCTGTGGCGATTACTCAGTGATGTCATCCCGATGGGGCGTTGGCTGTTCAGGAGAGGACTCGCACAGTCAGCGACTTGTGACAGGGAGCACTTTGTTGCCCACTGCAGTGACATGAGGGTCATTTTAGAGACTTTTGTGCAATGGGGTTTGTTGCCACCCACTCTGACCTCCTAGGACCAGTTTACTACTTTGTATTCGACTGCTTCTGCGTCTCGCCACAGCTGTTTCAGCTGTCAGGTTGTGAACTGCTCCCTCTACCAGACTTGGCGAAGTATGACTAAGTGTTCTCATAGTATTTTGTGCCTGACTCCGCTGGTTTGTGTGGGTTTGATTCTCTCGGCAATGTTCAGTGCTGGTCTGCAAGACGGGTCTGATTCTTGGGGTTCCACGGTTCACCAAGGCCCCTCCACCTCCTTGAGATGGTGCCCCCCGGCCCGTTAGCTGAAGGCCAACATTAATGCTTCTTATAGGCACGGGGAGGAGCCTACTGCTTTTGGTGGAGTTGTGGTCCGCGACTCAGGAGGCCACTTGCTCACTGCTGCTAGAGCCCGTTTATAGACCCTATCTCCTCTCTAGGCTGAGATGCAGGCAGTTACTACTCTGCGACAGGCCCTCCTGCCCAGAGACGCTAACACTGAGGGAGTCATCATTGAGGGCGACTGTCTTGGAGCGATCTGGAGGCTCCAACGTCACTGAGAAAGGACTCTCCGTTCATGAGGCAGAGCGTCCCACGCTGATCACCTTGCTTTCTTGCTGAATTTTCCTCATGTGATTTTTGTTCACCATTCGCGCGATGCGAATTGTGCGAATTGTGCGACAAACTTTTGTTCTATGTTAGCCCAACAGAGCGATTTTTCTTTTATTATGGGAGATATGCTCCTTGGGAGGCTCTTAGACCTCCTCGTTGAGGACACCGTGAAGTTTGATCTCGGCTGATGATGTACGGAGCTTAGGCTATGACTGTCTTTCTCATAGGAATGTCAAAAAGTATAATGGTGCAAGTGACGACAATGATATATATGAAATGATTTTAGAATGACTTAATGATGCCAACTTTTTGAAAATATTTTGTAGTTTGACTTGACATGAGAAGCTTTAGAAGAGAGTGACAAGATAGTAGTTAGTATTAAGAGAAATGATGGAGTCACTGATGCTAATTACGATAGTGATATTTATAAGTCTCCAATATGTGAAATTTTCACATGTAGTAATTGTGCATTATGTGATGATGATAATTAGTTATATGATGCCAACATTGATCCAAACGTGGAATTTGTCAAATGTATAGAATATGAAAATCAATTGATTTTGATTGAGAAGATGGGAAAAGTTTTTTAGAGTCCCTGCAATTTTATCTGTCACAAATTAGTCCATAAAATTTTGAGCTTCACACCAACTATAATCACACCATTAACGGCATGACCAAGAACCACAGCACAACAAATAGCCTTAAAAATCGGAAGCATGACCAGAACATTGATCCATGATGCCTGATTCCAAGGCTATTAGAGTGGAAAAGCTAGAAAAAAAAATTATGTGTGAAACAAAATTTAGTAATCCAGCAACACTGGAGACAATCGAGAGAGAAATTGAGAGGAGCAAATTAATGCTCCCATAAAAAACCTTGGAGCTGCTAACCAGAACCTGCTGGGAGATAGCAATGCTTTGAAGGGAAAAACCATTGATATTCTCCATCAAGTCATCTCTGGCAATCACAGAGAGGAATTCCTTCATCGTGGAATCTAAGTTCGCATAGGTTTGCCTCTAGTCCCGATTGCAGGCATTGATGAGGTAGAGCTTGAATCCATCAGCAAAATCGGTGGCATTGTAGTGACATTTTAAAGAAGAATATTTGGTGGCATCCCAAAACTTAAGGCTAATTTATTATTGAATTATTTGTGATGAAATTTCTTAGTCTGCTCAAATGTTGAAGTTCTCCATAGTGAAAACCAACAAATTAAGTTTGAAGTAATCATCATCACTGCTGCAGCTTGCAATGCAACCTTTCACCATTTGTCACTATCAATTCTATGTGAGTTTACCTCACCAATTGTTAATCAAACCCACAGAAATCCAATGTCAATGATGCCACTCTGACATTCCATTCCCCAATGTAGAGTTCTTGGAATCTTTTTCCATTAACAACATTCCGGCTTACACCTGCTGAAAGTTGTTCAACCATAAATTACAGATGGCCCCTATTATACTTTAATAGTTGCTATATACCATAACCTACATCAACAAACATACTGCACCATTCATCATGGGTGGCTTACAACATCAGCAACTCCCCATGTCCTAGCAATATTCATAAAATAAAAGTTTGTAATGGCTTGGCACCTTTCAAAGTCCTGTGCAATCCCGATCCTCATTGGCAGTAACAGAAACCACTTCAATCATCATATTTCTAAAATTTGTGTACCAACTATAGTTACTGTGCTTTGCTTATCAGTTTCAACTTTTCCAAAACACCAATTTTGCCCAATGACTAGCAGACAGAGCATATTAAGATGTATCTTTGCAGTTCAATTTTTTCAAGGCAAATAAAGGGGCTAAAGATTTTGAGCAATGATCCAACAACTTGGCACATCACACACTTCTGAAATCAGTAAGGATTCAACGCTTCATGAATTTTATGTTTGCAGCATGATGTATTTATGCCAATGTTTACAAGTCTGTTGTACTTTGAACTATCATGAAGGAGATTGTTTACTGAAGCCAGGTTCTAATTGAGTATTGTCATATTTTGATTAATGTTAATCGCCAGATAACACTATCATTGAAGTTTATGAGTTTGAGTAATAGTTTTCTAATCTAAACTTATTCAATCTCCTACAATAATGGCAAAGACAATATTATCTAATGAATTAAAGAGACTATTTCAGTTTATTATATCATAAAAATGTAGTTCTTATGAGTTGATGATAATTGATACAAAAGTGGCATGCCATGCGTTTCTATTTGAATGACTTCTTCCTTAGCTTGGAGATGTTAAAATTTTAATGTCGCATGAGCATTGAGTTGTAGTGTTGAGCTATAAATTAAGTGAAAATATTTGAGTCCACTTCTAATTAGATTTTACTAAAATATTTATTCATGAAGCAACATGAGTTCAAGTGTGTGTCTCTTCAAAGCATCTCTCAAATCATGCAATGAATTATAAATAGAATTTGAACAGAATTAAATGGTATCCTTGGTTTTGAAAGAAATTTTGATTTTTGGAGTGGCTTGTTAGCTTCCTCCCTCTTAGAAACTTGATGAGCTTCAAAGTGCCTTGCTTGGTGGCATAGCACAATCTCTCACTTGGTGTTGATTGTTCATCTTCCCACTGCATTCTCTTTTCCATCAATGAGAATCTTCATAGCACTTGAACTAAGTCCCAAATAGTTGGAGTATAGATATTCCAAACAACATTTTATTCCTAAACTTGAAAAACTTTACATGCTTCTATCATTTACATAATTGCATTCTTTCCGTCAACAAGAGCCTTCAAATTATTTGAGATCTTTCAGAAAAAAATGGCATGGTGCCCCAAAAATGTCCAAGGCTGGCAGTTAGGGTATTAAATTTGAAAGAGGAAAATGTGGGGTTCATGTGCAAGTGCATTGCAACAACTACTTTTCCATTTAGCATAAATTGATTCAATAATGAGAGTCATTAGAAAAATTTTGGGGCATTGCAGCACTGTTCTTAAGAAAATTTATTCTCGAATCCACGTGTCATAGAAATTAAATGCTTTCAATGCAATTATAATCAAGTTGGGCTATTTATATAAAGAGGTGTGATCTGATGCAGCTTCGTTCAGATATCCACCTGGGTGAGGGAAAAGATGCCAAACTAGGCTGGTGTATTCTATGAAATTCTTGTCATATTGTCATGTTGGTTCATGTGCAAAGTGTTCCATTAAAACCAGTATTAATCAGACTGCATTCCGGTGCAACATTAACAAAATCATTAATAGCATATTAGCAGAATGTATTTCTGCCTTCTTCTAAAACCTATGAAAAGTAATATTGATGTCACTTCTGACAAACCAAGGGCCAATAAGATCATCAGCAAAGGTTTCCAGATTACTTCAAAGGTCCTTCCTACCTTCTTTTTTGTAGCTTGTATACGCAATTAATCGAAAATAAAAAGATTTACCATTTATAATTTCAAAATGAAACTTGTCTGAAGTTGCTAATTACCTTACAATAAATGGAATAATGCAACACCAAACCTTGCTGAACTTTATAGCTACACTACGTAAAATCCTAGTTTTATGAATGAATCAAGCTTTTCATCGTCTTCCATTGATTTGCCATTTGTTAGAAATTGATGTCGTAAAATATTTTTTTAAGTTATTAATCGTGTTGGTTGCAGATTTGCTAGAGATGCCTGTTGCAATACAAATAATGAAACTAATCATTGGAAGTACAAGAGGGTTGGGATCTAGATTGAGTGATTCAAGTAAAACTCCAAATTCTGATAGTTTAAGTTGCACCTTTTTCTTGGTTGAGACATAGGTGGCACATTCTCACGGGTTTGGACAGTTGTCATCTGATCATGTATTAATGGATGAATTGTAAATAAAGGAATTCACATCAGCAGATTTCAGAAGCTCTGCAACAGAATTCAACAATGCTAAGTTGGTATTAACAGAGTTACAACTTCACGTAAGGAATATAATGTTTTATGCATAGTATGATCCACAGAACTGTTTTCGCTACAGCCCTTCATTGGTCTAACAAATTGCAAATTGCAAATTGCAAATTGCAAATTGAGACACCAAAAGGTTAGGAGGTGAACAGTAAATGGTTGCAATGGAAACCTGCAGCCCCATAAAATCAGCTTCAATTTCCTACTGGCCGTGCACTAAAAATTTTTAAAATATCAATAATTTTGTTCTTAAAATTCAACTCTCTAATTTCAATACACTTTAGTCCTTTAAGTACTACTGCTCTTCCATATTGCTGCAAGTTATTGGCACTATAAAAGCTTACCGCAATATTCACATTGAGTTAATACATCAAATTCTTCAAGCAAGATTCCCAATTAACTATATGAAACGTTAAACTGAGATTCTCTCCTAGGAAAACCTTAGCAGAAAAAATTCACTAGAAAGTGCAAGGCACTGTGATCTTAATACTAGAAAAACACATTATTTTGCTAGTAAAGCATGCATTTGAAGTCAATACTGTGAAGTTGCTCACATCTTATAGCATTATTAAAAACAGTATTATTTTAAGTAAATATTTCTTTCTTAATCACAAACTTTATCCAAAAATAAATATAACTTTAATTGTTTTTAGAAAACAAAAAATTAAAATCCATTCTATGCCTACATTGATAGATCTGAATTTGCTTATCTTGCTCAGATGGAGCAATAGTGAGAGTCACAATTATCAAATATCCACATCAAATGATAGATATAGCTTTGTGAAGGTTTTTAACTTCTTCCGATAAGTACATGACCTACATGACATGTCAACACCCAGTACCAGGGTGTCTAAAGAGATCAGTAATAATAATAAAGAGAGAAGTTATCATTTGTAAAATATTTTCCTCCCTGTCAGGTTAAAGCCGTGCTAAACATTGGAATAGCTATGCAACAGATTGACAACATTAACAACAGATAAAAAGGAGGAAATAAAAGTGTAAAATAAGATAAGCTCTACACTAAAACGTTCTTCCTTTCAAAATGTGCTTCCAAAGAAAGTGAAGAGAACTGCATTTAAGTTAAGAACCCTATAGCACTACAAACCCTTGAAGTGAAAAATAAACAAAAAAGGTGCAAATGCGCACCTGCCAAACCCGGCGAAGGCGCTTCTTAGCGTTGTTCTTGCGGGTGGTAGTGAGCTTTATCTTCTTCCAGAGTAACCCTGGCGAATTGTTCCTCTTCACGATCTCCAGTACCCGCGTTCCCCATAAGGCTCCGAACCCGCTCATCCCTTCTTCACCTTCTAGTGGATGACCCGCTGCCAATACAACAATTTCAGTGCAAGGAGAAAGTGGATAAGTGCCCAAAATATATCAGATAACAATGTCCAAAATATAAAATAGTGGTTGCATATGCACCGGGTTGCACTAGATGGGTGGGTATTGCACATAAACCAGGAACCAAAATGGCCAATGACATAAGTACATTCGAATTCCATGAATCAGGTTGCATATGAGCTCATAGAAAGCTAAATGAAACCGCAACAAAATATACTACGCACATGCAAAAATAAAATAATGATTTAGAGAAGAAAAAGCTCATAAGTATTACACACTCATTCCAACCTCTTCTTACGAGAAGACTTATACCTGAAATTAAAGAGAAGGAACCCTCAAAGCTGTGAAATATGTGGAACCCTCAAAGAGAGCAGCAAACCGTGCCCTTCTTGGAGATAAGGAGTCGAAGCAATGGAGACTGGAATGCCATATTGTGAAGATGAAATCGCCAAAATCTCCCTCGTCGTCCTTGTCACAGGCGTAGCGAAGAAGCAGCACAAAGGTTCTCCGCTCAGAAGCCTTCATTGCAGGTCTCTCCGTCTTCGTCGACGACGTTGCTCTGGATGTTAGGACAAGACAAGAAAGCAGAGCCACGGAAGGACAACAGCAACAGCATAGAGGTTTTTCTTAATTCCTTGTTTTATTTTAAATAAACACTATTATTTTAAATATAATCTCCTTATAAACCTTCATGCTATAATTACCCCAAAAATTATTTTTTTCGTGCGATTATCACCGGCGTCCCTAAATCCTCCGAGCCCTAGCGGAGAATCCTCTGAGCCCTTGTCCTTCGCTGAGATTATATCCTCTTAACCCCAGTGGAGAATCCCATTTCGTTCGTGATTCGGCTTCCCTTCTCGTTCGAATATCCCAGCAACGCTGTCGACTAAAACAGAGAGACCTGCGATGAACTCTAGCGTTGCTTCTTTGCTACGCCTGTGACAAGGCCGACGAGGGAGACGGTGTTAGCATTCCAGCCTCTATCGCTTCAACTCCTTATCTCCAAGAAAGGCACGGCTTGCTTCTCTCTTTGAGGGTTCTACTTCTTTCACAGCTCTTTGCCCCTTCTCTTTAATTTCAGGTATTAGTCTTCTCGTAAGGAAATATTGGAATGAGTGTGTAATACTAATGAGCTTTTTTCTCCTCCAAATCATGCATTTTTTGTTGCATAGGTGCCTAGTATATTTTGTCTCTGGTACATTTAGCCTTCTATAAGTTCACATGCAACCTGATTCATGCAATTCGAATGGAAGTTTAATGTCATTATCCATCTAAGCTCCTGGTTCATGCGCAATGCCACCCATCTAGTGCAACGTGATTCATATGCAACGGCTATTTTATATTTTGGACATTGTTATCTGATATAACTTTGGGCACTTATGTGTGCTAAAACTTAATAAGGAATCTGGAGAAGTTAAGGAATGTTTGTAGTCATAAAGGGGAATGTTTACTAAGTCAAATTCAAGTAGTAGCAATTAGTCCTAATAGGAGCACCTACCATAAATAGTGGCAAACAAATAGCTAAGTGCACCTTAAAAATATGTTTGCTACACTTAGAATGGAAGTCGAATAAAACTAGGGGTTCTCAACCTACACTATCTCTCCTATAATCAAAGCTTGCATCACAAGTTTACTAAACTACTGTAAGTATCTAACTAAGAAAATCAAGAGTTAATCTCACATTTTAAAGTGACATGAAAGTTTAAATAATAAACATGCTTGCTGTCCTAAGGCATTAAGGCCTATACATGCAAGTGTTCAAAGTTAAGAAAATCATATTCCATGAAGATTTGAGGAGCCAAATACCTAATTTAGTGATTGGAAAAATTAAGTATATTACAATAATAACATACCTAATTTGAGCTGTCCAATCACAATAATAATAACATATATGCAATCCTCACATTACAAGGAAAAGATTAACACTAAATAGGTCACATTTGGACAACGTTGAAAAATTAGACTTTTCGGAACTCCCTAATGTAATTAAAAAGTGATTGGGAAAATTAAGCATCTAATCATAAATCTGATTTTATTTTATTGTCCTACACATTTTTGTGATTGAAAATGACTATTAGATCACCAAGTTTGGAAGATAATTGGCTAAGTTATGCCACATATAAGATTTGGTTGTTTATTAATTAGTTAATTAAATAAAAACACATTGGCGGGAAAGAGATCTATGCGAGTGAAGAACACACTGCACATAATTCTCTAATAAAGTAGTTTAGTCTATAAAAACTAAATATAGGTTCTAAGTACTTAGCGTACCTTTAAAGTGATTCGAACGTGAAGCTCAACGATTGATTGGAAAGAGATGACAATCACAGCACCTGCAATAATTGAGCAAGGTACATCTATATTATACTCTTTGATAAATTTGCTTACTCCTAGACGAACATGAATTCCATCTAATTCATTCTCCAATATATATGATAGAATAGTAACTACAACATGCTAGAGAGAGATCTACAAGATGGAATGCAATATTTTGATAACACTGATAATAATCGATCCTATGGAGGGTTTTAAGAGAATGTACTGAACATAATCCATAAAAATCTAATTGAGACGAAAATCAACATCATACTAAATAACATTCTTCATGCATTTATTAATAATGATACAGATGAGAGATTAAACATTGACTAATCATTGCAAGGATATATAAGGATGATGTTAACATAAATCAATCTTACATGTTCAATTAACAAGGAAAGGAGGGATGCATGAATAAGTGTCAACAACTTATCATCCTATTAGAAACAACAAGCATCATGAAGTTATCATCCAGAAAATTAGATTATTCCATGCATGCGATGTGAAATGGAAACAATCCATTACTAAGCTATCTCCAATCATGAATGGATAGGATCAAGAGAATTGCATAACCCCTCAAAATCCATACGTGAAATCGACATAAAGCATGCAACAAAAGTAGATTCCTAGAGCTAATGAACCACTACTTGCACGAGCATGAAATTGATAAAATCACCAACAATGAGTATAACTTGAATTTCCCCAAACTCTAACAATCAGCGATATGATACACGCAACAAGAAATATATATTGATCAATGTACAACCGGATATGCAAATCAAAATTATAAAAAAATTGACATAGTGTTCATCAATAAACTGCATGCAATAATAATCAATGTTGTACGCATAATCATTAATAAGAATGAACAAGTCGAATCTTTAAAAATATGCAATGAAAAATATTCTCATTATCATGATTGAAGCCTTAACTTATTCTAAATAGCATGCAGCTATAGTAAATAAAATTGAAGATTTGGAAAATAATCATAACTAAGATTTATGTACTCTCTAGCTAATCAAAATATAAATGGATGATTTTAGTAGAGATATTTTATACCATCACAATAAAGAGGCTACAAGCATAAGTATCACTTAAATAAGCCATTAACAACCACAAGAATACATTCACTTTTATTAAACTTAGCTCAGCATAATAATAAAAAAAATTCAGATTTCTTGAAAGTATAGAGAGTTACCCAAAATCGTCATTGACATAATTTCATGCAATTAAATGTAAATCAATAGAGCTTATGATCTTCTAATCTTAAGATACTTAATAACTAATTAAGCTTGCATATGATAAGATAAAATCACAACGATTCTTAGATTCATAGGATTCAGCTAAAGTGGATTGATACCTTGCCAAAATCGACTAGAAAATTTACCAATGAACAAGAGGGCTGCATACATATGGGCATACAGACGACCAGCAACTAATAGCCTAAAGAAAACTAAACACATCTTTCCATGAACAACTAGTAGAAACATAACTCCTCAACAGTAGGCAAATGGAACATACAACTTAATGGTAATTAAATCAGTAATGTTAATGAACTTGAGCGTAAGATTTGATTAGGTAAAATCCAGTACCTTAATGGACATTGATTGATGAAGATGTATCGATGAAATCGCAGCGGCTGGGAAGAATAATGACAGCAGATTTACTGGTAGCAGGTGGGTGTCGATCTAATCGACGAAGGGCTGCACCTTCGATTGGAGGGGAGGAGTTGGGCTGACCTCCTGCCGAGAGGGAAAGGGATGGCTCTCGGCCACCTGCAGAGTGGAGAGGCGGCGGACGCCTTTCGGCCTCCTGCCGAGGGAGGGGAGATGGAAGCTCTCGGCCTCCCGCCGAGAGTGGAGAGGAGGAAGGAGGAGAATAATAATTTCGCTGAGGGAAAACAAGAATCAGGTTTTGGATAAAATAATAGGTTATATAGATATATATATGTGTTGGATTTAAATCAAACTGTTGAAATGTTCGAGCTATGATCTATAATTATTTGATCTTTAAAAATTACAAACTTTGTACTGAAATAAACGTCTTAACGAGATTAACGCATGCATCAAGAAATTATTGAATTTGAACTAGTACTTTATTTTATATTAATTTTTAAATGAAAATTTTTGAAAATTAATATGATAAATAGGGAGCTTGAAAATTAGCAAAATTAAAATATAGCATCATCATTAATTGATGCTTAGCTTAAATATACAAAAATTTTTAAATTCTGATTTATATTTTTCTTATTATTAGTCTTTGAAGTTTAAATTTCATGAATTTATTTAGGACAAATCGAGATCTCAAACGCGCTCAAATTTTTGCAGTAGGATCCCCTCAATACGTTTTATTTGAATATATTTTTATTTAATTTTTATTTTACTTGAATCGCTATCCTAATTTTGACTTAATTTTCAAAGCACTCGAAAAATAATAAAATATTCAGAAAATTCAATGACTTCCAAAAATTCCAGAATATCACCATAGCTAATATGGAGGTGATGAATCTAATGGGGAACTTCGTTTTTGATTATGTGACCAAATTAAATTAGGTATTTTCCATGATATTTGAATGTGCGTCGAAAACAATTGATCTCCAAACCGGGTTAATCGAAAACGGAGTTTGCATTAATCTTCATGGAATATGATTATTGGGTGATTGGACAACAATCGGATAAATTATATATTTGGCTCCTTAAATCTTCATGGAATTTATTACAAGATACTGCTCGTTATATTGGTATTCTTTGTTGTAGCTTTTATTTTTTATCTTTGGGATTTTTTATTTGTTGCAGCTCAGTGCGTGATTTATGCTCTGTTGTTTTCTCTTATGGGTTTACAATGAACTAGTTGAGGTGCTGTTTTGTCAAATTACTCCATATATAATGTTATATTAGCTTACACTCCAATTGAACTCAAGCCATTGACATTGTAATCAAAGTGTGACCATAATAAAGGTTGAGAGGGTGCATTGGAAGGATCTTCCCACTCATCACTGCTTCTTGCCATCTGTTTAATAGTTGTAGTTGTTTATGAGATTACAAAGTTGTATAATTTCAATTTTTGTAAATGTTCAGCTCTCTATATTAAACTCATTGCTAACTACATCAACAAAAATTATATCATTTTTTTCTTTTTCTACTTTTAAATAGTGTGGAATTTTTTAATTTTAAAGTTTTAAGTATGCGTTCATATGACCGGGTCACATAAAATTATAAGGAAAAATATAAAAGAACATTAACATTTTCTTAAAATTTCTTTTGGCAGTTTTCTGTCAACAACGTTATGCCTTATATTGTCCAAATATTTATTATTTTTTATTTATTGGGGCAAACAACGTTACACCTCATATTATCTAAATATTTCCTATTTTTTATTTATTGGGCAGTACATTATTCCTCTATTCATGGCATTAAGTATTGTATGCTTTTACAGTCCAATATGTTTTTCTGTGCATCAAGTCTTGATATTTTATTGAGACAATGCTACAGTACCTTCAAATGCCCCAAATTTTTCGTAATGACGTGGTAGCTGACGTGGCACTCCATGCCACGTCAATCCATACCATCGGTAAAACTTAAAATTTCGATATCCCGATCGCGTGACCCCTCACGTAATCCCTAAAATCCCGATCGCGAAGTCTTTCATAAACTCCCCTCGCGACCTCTCTCGATCGCGGAAGCTTTTCCTAAACTCTCCTCGCGACCTAATCTCCTGATCGTCGAGTTCTCTTCGCAAGTCGCGAGTCGAGCTCCCGCATCGCACTCTTCTGCGAATCGGGATCTCCGGCGTCGTTGCTTTCTTCCGATTAATGCTTGCTTTGCTAACCAGGAATAATGGAGCCATCGAGAGCGTGGAGAGAAGGTGCGGGATGAAGGCAGAAGTTGCGGATCTCGATGAACTTGCGTTGCCTGTCACAGATTTGGATCATTACGAGCTGAAGGAGAAGCTGGGAGGCGAAGCGCCTCTCACTGCGGTGTGGAGGGCTGTGCACCGGCCGAGTGAGGAGGATGTGGCGATTAAGCGCGTTCAGCTCTTGGAGATCACAAGAACCCTCATGGAATGCTTGGATTGTGAGATGAGCTTCCTTGCTAGTGTCCGCCATCCGAACATCATCAGACTCCTAGGCGTTATCAAGGTTCGTTCGATTTTCTCCTCTTCTTGGTTGGTCTCGGTTCCTCGCTTTTGATTTGAACTTGTTTTTGCTTGAAAATGTGGGGATCTCTGTTTTTAAGAGTGGGTAAAGGGTTGGGAGTGATTTGGGTTCGGGAAGTTTTAGGGCTTTTGGGTTTTCTTGTTTTTAATGCAGCAAAAATGATCCCGACAAAATTACAAGTTCTATCAAACATAATAAATAAAATGAACTTGAAAGAACAAAAAAAACAAACTGATCTAAGAAGCGATCGGTACTTTTCTTTGAGTGAAGGATCTTGTTGATCCACCCTCATTAATAACACCATCCATCACAAACATAAATGGCTCGAGGATGTCACCAAAAAGCTGGGCAACCGCAATCTCCGCATCAATCTAGGAGTATACCTCCATTTTATGTCTATGAGCAGCAAATAGGTCGCTCAATTCATCCCTGAACACTATGTCACCAAAAGTCGCCTCCGTGTGCATTCATCAAAGTTTGCTTTAACCCACCTCGGGGGAGGGGGGGACACCAACGAGGAATGAGGTGACTTGGCCCAGCAAAGGCCGAGGTATCCCAGGAGCCTACATAGAGAGATTAGTTCTGTTTGATGGCAAAAGAAAGAATAATTTTTGCATAGATTGCAAAGGTTTAGAAGCTTTGTTTGTGAATCTTTGCAATGCGATATCTCCAAGAGTGAAAGGGCACATATGCTCAATATTTTATGTTTCACCGCAGCCCCAAATGCAAAGATAGTTCTCCGCTAAGCCTTGCCGAAATAGCCATTCCTTTGTATGTAGAACATTGCGAATGAACTTTCAAAGGAAGATAGACTCACGAGGATCCAACATCCATCTCCTTATGCGCCCAAACTGCCATGTTTCCCGTTGGGCTCCTAGCTCATTAATTTAGCGAAAATATGATATATTCTTGTTATTCGTTTTCCAAGTGGCATAGTCCTCATTATTTACATGCACATAGGAACCCACTTGTTCATTGCTTTTATGTTTATGCAGGCAGAATGGGATACTTTTAATGAAGGATGCTCTTTTGTGAGCTAGAATTAGAAGCTCAACTGTTCATCTGCCCCAAGGACCCAATGGAATTATAAAAAACGTAGAGGGAATGCAAATTTTGCCCATTGTTAATTAACTGAATATTTATGAGCATTGCATATGAGGGCTTAAAGGAGATTTTATTTTTTACTTGTGTATTTTCTCAACCATAAATCATTTCTCCATATTTATTTGGTGCAAAAAAAAGAAGCATTTACAACCAAAGAACATGAATTCCTGATATAATTGATACATTGTTTTCTTCAAAAATTAATTCAAAAAGCAAGAGAATTGCTATGGGCAAAATTGGTTTTTGTGACTTGGTGCTATGCAGATCATATTATAATTATTGCCATTTAAATGTTTTATAACTTCTTACCAAACTCTTTGTTGTTTCATTTACTGACTATTTGTTGTCTTCTGGAACTCTGTAGATTCCTAGCCTTGGTTCTGCTATAGCTCACCATACAAGACAAGCATCTCGGAGGTGGGTAGGTAGCATTGCACATATTTAAAATCATTTTCCTTGACAATGTGATTTCTCTTTATTGATGTTTCTTTTTAATGTGAGCGCAGTGAGAAATATGCCTGACTGATTTTTATTTATGCAACAAATATGAAATGGATGTCATTCCAGTATGTCTTGGTGGAAGGAATGCTATCGTCCAAAATATATTGTCATATTTTGGATCCAAAATGATATTTATTTTGTAAGTTTATAAACTACAAAATTTTATAAGGACAATAAAGTTGCAAATCATTTGATTGCTTGCAACATCTGTTTCATAACACTGTATTGTTCACTTGTCAGAAATTGACTTAATACTCTCTTTAGTCCATGTTTCTGCCTTTTTAGATTGTTGTCTTATAGGGAAATATTAATGGCTAGATATATTGATGTCATGGAAATGAAACAACTATCTGCTTAAAGTAAAATAATGCGATTACTATGTGATCTTTTTTGGCTTTCGATTTACAGGTTCATGAGAAGGATGTGATTGGTGTAACTCATCATCCTCACATGAATTTTGATTTACAAGTTCAAGTGCTTTTCATTTTAATTTATGGATTGATATATAGAAAATAAAGAAACCAAGTTGATTGAATGTGATGTAGCTCAAATGGTAGAGCGCTCGTATGGTATACGAGAAGATCAGGGTTCGATCCCCTATATCACCAAATTTTGGCATTGAATTCTCAAAAAGGGGTGCATGGATTTCAGTGATGTTCAATTTCTATGTATGAACTTGTAGAAGCCTTGCAGCTAGGAGCAGAAATCTTGAATCCACTGCGCGACCTTTAAGCTAAGAGAAGAAAAACGAATCAAACCTTTTGAAGTAGAGTGAGGTCTTATGCATGGTTTAAATTTTTATGTTGCCAATGGTTCTTATTGGAAATGATAGCATATAGTTTTGGCTGAAAGTTTTCATCTTTAAAATATTAATAATAATAATAATTCAGTGCTATGTAAGCAAAAAATATGTTTTGATTATCCAAACCATTTTTATATCACTTAGTTTGATATAATGGCTTGACATTGGCATGTAGGATGGCCATAAGAGGCAACAGATGCAAAGTCGTTCAAGGCCTCAGGCAATAAAATGACTGAAGCTTGTTCTATACCTAGTAATGAAGTTTTATGTCTTTCAATGCATCAAGCGAAAGCTTTAGTGTAAGTTTTCTGTTCATTGTATATTTTCTTGAGGGTTGACTTAAGTTTATGCAATAATTTATAAGGTAGAGAAATGTTATTAGATGGCGTACTAATATAATACTTATCTAGAATAGTCATGTTCATATAATTAAACATTTAACAATTTTCTGTGATGAAATCCAATGAATTTTATTTTATTTTTCAGTAGGATTTCTTTTTCATAGTTGTTGAAAATGAACATTTGTAGTGGATAAGCTTGTAGAAAAAGAGCAAGCATTGGGTTTTTGCATCATATTATCCTTTTTGTTTTGCTGCTATCAATATTGCATCATATCTCCCATCACGTCTTTTTTTTATAAAACTCTCATCTCCCATCACAAGCACCGGTATATTTCAACAAAATAGGAGAAAGAAAAAGCACCGATAGATTTCTAACAACATTTTCTGATACAAATGTTATTCAACTAATAATGCCTCAATGTGGATACAAACATCACACAAAGAGCTATAATCAGCACAAACATCACTCCAAACATCATGCCAAGTCCTTCATGGCTTCAATTACTTCCAGAGTCTCCAATACTTCCTTCATTGATGTTTGTGCTAAAATCAGCAGTACTGTCCTTCATGGCTCCACCATGAGAGCTCCTTCTGAGGGATACTTTACCTCAAGTCTAGGATCCATCATTTTTGCAAACCTCCTTCTATCTGTGAGATATGATTAATTCACCAATCAGCAGTATTTTTTATGGAACATTTTTATATTAAATCCAACCCAGAAATTTGGCCGTGCGAAGGAAGAAAATAGCAGAAGCGCAGTCAAACCTGCAAAGAAGAGAGCCCAAATTTAATAGCGTTTAAACCCACTGATATTAAACTAACATAAGTAAAAATATGATGGCAAACAATTTTGTAAAACCTGCAGTTAACATTGGAATGCTATACAATTAACATTGAATGTTGCTCTGATTTGGTGGTTTAGGATGCTTTGGTTTATCCATGCTTTGCTGAGAACTTAAATAAGCATTTTTAGAATTTAGAACATGTATAACAATATTGTAAACTGCAGCCAGCTATTGTTTGGGCCTCAATGGTTTGGTGTACCAGCATACCAAGAAAAATAAAAGGTAAATTTCTTAATCTAGCTGCAGATGATTTGTGTATATAGCATAAAAAAGAAATGATAAGAATATGCACTAAAATTCACATTGTTACGCAAGAATAGTTGAGCCTCCGAAATGAACTACATTGTTGCGTTGATTGGCCAATCCAAATAAAAACTGAAGATCAAAACATTTTTCAAGGTAACAATAAACAAGATGGTGGATCCAAATAAAAAATGAACTACTTGCCTTTTTTGTTTTCCAAGGTAATAATAAACAAGATGGTGGATCCAAATTGTAGTTCAATAGAGGAATAGAATCCGCTAGCCATATGTGCCAACAAGAAAATTTTAGAACCAATGAAACTCAATCCAAGATATGAGAATCATTCTTTTCAATATGGCCATCATCAATAGCAGCATTTGCTTCATTAATCAACTATAGTTTAGATAGGTATTTGCTTCACTAATCAAAATAGAAAACTAAAGAAAAAAAATAATTGAATGGTGACATCGGTTGCTTGAGGGTATCAAGCTATCCTTGATGCCATTGAAATATTAAATTAAATTTTCACATCTAATAAATATGCACCCACGATGTTTCTTCCACAAAAATCAAATGATATCTCTCTGGAAGTATATTTTCATGATTTTGAATTCACCAGTTGCTTGCTTAAAATGAGAAAATTAATGTGAAAAGAGAAAATAAAGTACTAGACAAAACAAAGATGTGAAAAGTATAATGGATTCAGGATTCTCTAATCCTTCATTGTGATCATATTTCTAGAAGGGAATTACAAAATTATAATTTCTAGAGGGGGCGCTGCCACTGAATCGCACTGCTGCCTTAAGTTAAACACCCCACTAAAACAAAGTTAAGACAAAAAAAAACATGTGTTGCTATGCCATTATCAAAACCCTTCACATGTCTTATATTGTAGATGAAAGCAAAAAAAAAAAGGTATGAGCAGCAGTCTTAAAATTAAATCAATTTCTTACAAAATGAGTAATCGTCAAAATCAGAAATATCAAATTAAAGATGGAGAGTATCAAAATCAAAAATATCAAAATCTGATATGATTTTTGTTGTCTTTTAACAACTTGAAATTGACATCATTCAAATTTCTTGATGCCTCACAAGATAACTATGAATTCGTAAAGATGGAAAGTATCTTTGGAATATGCACAAAATTTATGCTCTTTTTATAATGCCATAGCATAATGGTTCTATAGTTATTAGAGCTGTGGTGATCGGTAAAAAATTGCTCCATAAATATAATGCTATCATTTACTTGAGATTTGCAGCAGCACTTGTACAAATTTAAAAACTCTAAAATGCATTATCAGGCATTGTGTTTTTTAGAAAGCACTCTAAAATGCATTATCAGGCATTGTGCATATGAAAGGAAAAATACTTACATGTGAAAGCAAAAATAAAGACGAAAACTCTAAAATGCAAAGACTAGGATTCAACTCCTTCAAATAAGGCCCATAGAAGATCAAAGACCCGATGGGGCATCAATCCTTAAAATTAGTGTAGAATCTGTTCGATAAATATGGCCTAAGGAAGTCACCAGACCGTCGAATGGGGTCTAAAATAACATCACAATCCATCATTGTCTCAAATAAAAAACCGACCAATATATTAAAGTCACTTAAATACTTACTACAGATACATGGAAATGTTCGAATGCATAACACCAATAGAAAAAAAATAGATTTGGTTTAGATAAATAAAAGTAATGCTGAAAGGCATTATGTTTAGACTGCTAAGAAACAAATTGCTAAGTATAGGTAAGTGAAAAATTGTATATTAAAGAGAGATTTGATGCAAACAAGTTCTTTATACTTGTTAAAACTTAATCATACCTTTATTTCAGTTTCTGTATATGGTGTTGCCCGTGACCTACAAAAATTACTAAATATAGGTAAGTGAAAAATTATCCTACATAAATAAATAATCTGCCAACCATTTTTGAAGATTTTGAATTCTTCACTATTCTTATGCTTAGAACTGTAAAAATATTTTGTAGGTTTTGAAGATTTTGAAGATTTTGAACTGTAAATCATTTTTGAAGATTTTAAAGATTTTGAATCCTTCACTCCTTCAAATAACTTTCAATAATCAAGCTGATGATAATTTACAGCAGCTATACCTATACGATTGGAACTAGCATGAGTAGAGTGCTAATTTGTTGTAATAATTAGTGTTGGTTGGCTTAAATATAAATTTAAAGGCCAACAAGTTAAATCAGCAAATGAGGAGGATTTTGATCTGATCTATAAGAATATCCTCTCATATATACAATTATAAGTCACCTTCATTCATAACCAAAATATACTAATTCTTAAAAATATAAATTAATCCATATAACCTCATCAACTTATATTAAAATCTACTTGTTAATACCGATACAGTAAGAAAAACATAAATATCTTTATTTTAATGCCAACAGTAAGAAAAACTATTCTCACGCATGATATACAAGCACTATAAAAATTTGAACAAGAATGCCAACAATTACATAAATTGCAGTTTGATGCCTTGAAAAATATGATAATTAAATAAGCAATGCTCAAAGTGTGTACATCCCATCCATAGCACAGTAGTATAAATAAAATTTCAGAAAATCTGGTATATAGTTATTTGGTAGTTGCTACAATGCTCTCTAATTTCAAAAAAATTGCTATAATAAGTATAAAATATTTAGGTCTTCATCTTTTTCTTCCCTTTTCTATCATGATGCCTTATAAGTCTCTTGGTTGGCGGGCGTCCCTTTGGGTGTGTGTGAACAGGATCTTTTATTACATTTGGAACTCCATTACCACAAAAATCTTTAATCTTTTCTCTAAGCGCTTGCAAGGCAGTTAAGAATCTAATAAATGAGTAAATTGTTTATTATCCTTTCTCCATCGTGAGCTTACTAATTTTTTAGAAATTCTGGCATTCCCTTCTTGACGCAAAACACATAGTACATGTGAACAAACAATCCCGCTAAATTGAAATGAGCGACAAATGCACCACATATCATCTTCGATGAGATTATAAACAACTCTAAAATCAAGCCTTCTTATTCCATCCCACACAGTTACCATATATATTTTAAATGACTCATTAAGCTGTGCATCTGAGATAATACAGTTCATCAATTTATTTACTTCATTTTGGAATTTGTAAAATATTTTTAGAGTATATATTTTAGATAACTGTTCTTCTGAAATAAGTTGTGGTTGGAAAATATATGATCTAAAATCAGCTTGTGCTTGCTTTTCCAACTTATCTCTAAGAGCATTTTCATATTGCTCAACAAATAAACGTAGACTCGTCTGCGAATTCACATACCCATCAAAGAAAGCATTTACACCTTCACTTCGTTGTATAGTCAACATTCCAGCCCAAAAGAAATCTTTCAAGAATACGGGCACCCAGTTCGCCCTTTTCTCATAAAGAGACGTGAACCAATTATTTTCAATAAGCTGGTATTTGACCATCACCACCAACCAACCGTGTTCAAGCTCATCCACAAACAAAGAGTCATAAACAACAGATGAAAATTCAGAGATTAACGATTGTTTATCTAATATACCACCTAGTTTTTCTGGCAATTTCTGCACGATATGCCACAAACAAAGACGGTGCTTTGCAGATGGAAACACCTCCAAAATTACAGATTCCATAGCTCCGGCATTAACAAGTTATTATTCAATTTGGATGCTTACTATGCATGCAAGCTAACATTCACTTAAACAACTACGAAAATATGTCACTTATTTCATCACATAATAATGCACAACCGAAAAGAATAGAGTTTCCATGATGATTCACACCCACAAAAGATGCAAAGGGCATGGCATACCGATTTGTGAGATACGTGGTATCAAATGTCACAACATCGTCAAAATGATCATATGCCATTTGGCACTGCGAATCAGCCAAAAAACATTCCTCAGTCGATTATCATCTGTCACATCAACACTGTAAAAATTTTTTTGAGTCCTCATTTTGCAATCTTTTAAAATATTTAACTAAAGCAACTGCATCCCCCACAATTAAATCCAATACTCTATGCTTTGTCACAAAATTTCTACAATCCTTTTTAATAAACAAACAATTATCAAATCTCCCGTCTTGTGTAAACATTGCATTAATATATTTATTTAGTAGAACTCCAGCCTTATCATTAACTATCAACTGTCTTTGGACACTCAAAGGTAGCTCACGATAGCATCGCATAAATCGAACCATTTAAGGCTCCAAATCATGATTATATTTCAAGAAAATATCATCAACTACCCAATTAGAGTTTAAACAACGATCTACAAAACAAATTTTGCCTTGCAGCATGTTCTTATTATCGGTTTCCTGCGTAATTTTGTTATTTTTGTTGTTGCTTGCGGCTTCCCCTCTTTACAATAAGTAAATACAGAACGAGTTTTTTGTCCATAAAAATTATGATTTGAACGCTTTTTAACGCTAAAACTACTGTAGTATCCATAAATTTTGTAAAACTTAAATGCTTCTTCAAGAGAACCAAAGCTCATTCTAATCTCAGGGACTTTAAGAAAAATTTCATTAGTTTCAGATAGACGATCACTTGCATTCGTACAATTATTTAAAATTTCTAAGCCTGCATTAAAATAATTAACACTATTCAATACTATAACAATGTAATCATATTATATTTTGGTACAACACAATAATTAACCTGAGTTATTATCTGCTAGCATATTTTTTTCTGATTGCGAGCAATATTCCAACTCCATTTCGATCATCATTGGCAATGTTTGTTTTTCAAAATTGCTAACATTATCAATGAAATGGGGCGTGGTGTTTGTAGCATCTATATGTATGTATTTGCGAGCTAAAATAAAAATTAGACAAATTAAATATAATAAATATAAATTTAAAATAGCATATAAGCTTATAAATCAATGTGAAAGTTGTAAGTATTATATAGAAAAAACTAGAAGACTGGGATTCATCTCCTCCATATGAGGCCCGCAGAAGATCAAAGACCCGCCGGAGCATCAATCCTTATAATCAGTGTAGAATCTGTTCAAGGGGTATGGCCAAAGGAAGTCACCAAACCGTCGAATGTGATCTAAAATAACATCACAATCCATCCATTTTCTCAAATAAAAAACATGCCAACATATTTCTCCCCAATTATAATTGAAAACAAATGTGCTTATAGTCAATATGATTATTTCAGCATACAAAATAGTAATGTTTTGTTATAGTAATGTTTCAAATTCTAGCTGAAACTTGATTATAAATCTGTATATGGTGTTGCCCGTGACCTACAAAAATTGTAAAACTTATCGCAATGCATTTCAATGTCCTAATCTACAAAACCATGAATCCACTCAAACCAATCATTTTAGAAGATAAATGTCAGGTGAGAAGAATGACAAACAACCCAATTTCCATATCAGGATAGCATATTAGTATGTCGAAATATGCTATTTTCAAACAGCAATACAGCTATGCTGATGAAATGGCAGAAGATGATCAAAATTTTACATATCCTATAGCAAATCTGTACTAATTTTTTAGAGAAAAAAAGTTTATATACTAATTTATTATAATTGAACCTCATTTAATAAAAGATAGCATTTTGAAACTTTCAAACCATAGAAAAATAAGAGTCTTTTCATATTGAATCAACAATCCAAATCTGAAGCAGATTGTACACAGATATCAATTTGCATCTCATTTAAAAAGAATATCTGTAGTGGTTTGCATTCAGGAACAATTCTTTGCTTTTGTTAATGTTGATGATCTTACCGAAACATGAAAATTTAATATTATATTCATATAAATTATGTCTCACAAGATGTTGCCCACTACAGAACCAATAATTCAAAATTTGCTACTCAACAGTTCTCCTTACATTTGATCCCTGACCCTCATTCAGCATTCAACAGATCCCTTACGTCAAATTAGATGATGACATTTATTATTGGTGGAATCACAGTTCATGCCCATATTTCAAGTTAAAAGCTCATGGGCAATGGTGAAGGCACTCTCCCACCTATAAATCCCACACAAATAAACTTTACTAAAGCAAATTCGTTTTTGCCTTATATGGTCAAATATGATTATATCTTGATTAAACCACAAAAATGTTGTTGCATTAAGATGAAACATTAATTGGATAACTATCATAAAGCACAGAATATAAATATGAAATAATAAGCATCAGAATTCTTTTGCTTAATAAATATAAAATATGCAATTAGTGATATACATAAACATATTGTATAGAAAAATTTGAAGTGTTAATAAGATGTGAAATATACAAATGACAAACACTTACGTACAGAAAATAAAATAAATTATAGACAACTTATTAGTGCAAATTCTGACCTAGCCCTTTAATCGCTAGGAATAACTACTAAAAAAATGCGAACCAGCAAAATAGAAAGGCATTTTGGCTGAAGGATTTAAAAAAGGATATATTTGATAACCATCAAACTCTTTAAATGACACATAAGAATAACCTAAAATTTAGTGTAAATTCAAATCCTCTGTTAGGGCATCAAATCCTGCAACTGTGAAAGAGTCATGCTATGTTATTTAAAAATGTTGATGAGATTGGAGCTGTTTAGTTCAACGCTATCTCATTAATGACATCTCAAAAATCACCAAAATGCCAGAGGGAAAAGATTGAGAGGGGGAGCTCAGAGGCGGCGGTCCTAGCAAAGAGGGTGCCGCCATAAGGCGAACTTAAGAAGCAAACCCTAAAAGAACCAAAGAGCATGGCGAGCAAAGAGGACGTGAAGTTGTCCAAGAAAAAAATTTAAGAAACAGAAATAAGATTAAGAAAAAACAAAAACAAACTTGAGCTAATGGAGAAGAACGTGAAATCACAGCTAAAAAATACAGCCCTGAGAAGAAGGTGAGGAAGAGTGATTATGAGCCGCCTCGTTTTAGATGCTTAGAGGATCGGAAGAAGACGCGAGTAAAAGTCGAGCTCGACGAGGAATAAGGTTCTGGTCGCCTATCGGTGGATCTATGATCTATGATCCGGAGACTAAGCCGAAGAACTGACGGAGCTGCGAAGTAGAAGAGAAAGGCAATGTAAGCTGGAAACAGAGAGGACAGACGCCGGAGAGGAAGGTTCGAGAAAGAAGGATGAAGGATTGGCGAAAGGGAGAAGTGTCGGTTCACTTGACTCAGAGATTATTAAGTTAACGAAGCGAACCCAACAAAGCGAAGGAGATTTTTAAGTTATTATTGAGCTGACATGGCCTGCTGAGCCCAACGTCAACTGCCATGTTATTTAAAAAATTTGAAGATATTTGAGGGTACTTAGCATTATCCATTTTATTGTTGATAATGATTGCAAGGTGACAACTTCTGAAGCATTGACCATTTATTCCCTTCACTTTACTGTCTTTAGTTTTAGAGTGCTGCTACTTTGTAAGGATGTGCTGGCCTGCATATCATCGGTAAAATCGCTAAACCTAAATTCATCTCTCATTCTTTCTCCACCTCTCGGGCAATGGCCGCGCATATGCCAAATGCAGAGGCATACGCTTCTCTCGTGCTTTCTGCGGTGAATACCTCTCCTTGCTTGTGCCGGAGGAGGTGGTTCCTGATCAAGGCAGATCAGGTTAGGGCTTGGTGAATCTCCATGGATGCGCCGCCAGGGTAGGCGAATACATCCGTGACCCCCTCATGTTATAGGGTTTCGATCAGCACGTCCGCGCCTTTGCGCGGTTCGTCGGGGGCGAAATCGGGGGGATTCGGTGACGGAGATCGGGCGGTGCCGCATGCACTGGATGGCTTGGATTGCTGCGAGGGTTTCCGGACTTGGGGGAGTTTTGGAAAACGCTTTGCTTCTTCTGGTGCCTGAATAATGATGGTTCAGGGACGCTGCCCCTCCGATTATCGTCGTCCAAGCCAAGGAAGCCATTGGTTACTGCTCTGCGAGGGTTTTCTCGTGTATTACTGATAACCAAATATATAATCAAATGCAAATAGGGTTATATGTATTTTTCACTTCATGCATCCATCCATCCATGGTGCTTAAAAGCTGATGAAATTGCCAAGTAAAAGTGTCAGAAGAATCCATAGAAACCGGAGGAATCGTTGCAACCCCACTGCGTAATTTTTCACTGAGGCTTTCCCGCAATTGCAAAAAAATATCTTCTTGATATGGAGTCTGAATAAATCACCACATAATTTCTCTAGAAAACTGTGAACCGGGATCAATTGAAGTCGTTGGAGCCAAGGGTCAATCAAATCTGTACAAGGGCCAATCACATCTCAATTTGAATGGAAGCAGCAATTTGGGAATGAGGTGGAATCAAGTCCAAGTGTTTCTCAAAAGCATAACTATCTTCTGAACAGAGAAGAAGTTGTTAAAGAAAAAGTGAGTGCCCCAACGTGTGGTTCATTGTTCTTTCTGCTTACATTTGGAAATGGTATTTATTGAGTTACTAAAACCCTTAAGGTTTGCCATAACTAACTCCAAAATTTTTTTAATACTGTTCATTTTATGGCAGTTTCTTATATTTTCAATTTGACGGATGGTTTAGAAAGTGCATTTCTATTAAAAATCTGTTGTGTAGTTCAGTTGTTGCAACATTTTGTTAGAAATGAAAACATCAAAAACATCATTTTTATATGATATCATAATTTTTGCATGTATATATGATATTGTTGAAATCATCTTGATGGTCTTTGAACTTTGCATGGAGTCTTATTTTAATTTATTTTAGGGGCAGTCTAGTATACATGTGAGATTTTAGGTGTAAAGTAATCAAAATCCTTTGTTTTATAAATTTACGGTTTGGTATTGGCATACCGATTGGAAGCGCTCTCTCTACCATGTATGCCAAGTGCGGAAGCCTTGAAGATTGCAATCTTATCTTTTCAAGGATGCCCGAAAGGGATGTCGTTGCCTGGAACTTAATCATATCAAGCTATTCTCAGAATGGGCGCTCATATGGTATACGAGAAGATCCGGGTTCGATCCCCTGCATCACCAAATAAAAAAGATCAAGTTTGAGGCTATTGGTTACCGTTTACATTCAGTACTTTCTTCCTGATTTGATCAGCATTTTGTAAGAACTTGGAAACAGCCAACATTGCACTAAATTCGATATGTAAATATGCATGGTTTGAGAGTTCCTTGATCATTACATTTTAACCTATCTAGTTTCAAATTATTTATGAATTGACATTGTTCCCCAACTATTGAATTTGATCCCATTTCAATCCTCAAAATTCGATGATAATAACATTAAATATGCATCCAATTAGATGATTAATTTATTACCTCTTAAAGTAATATTGCTTCAAACTAGCATGTAGGTACATGAATCCTTTGTTGACAAGCTCTTGCTGTTCAGCGAGCATGTAACAGACGCATGCTGTCCCACAAAGAGGGGTTGGCTACTTGAATCCTTTGTTTACATTCAGTACTTTATGTACTTTGTTTTGAATAAAAAAATTTGAATGTGATATAGCTCAAATGGCAGAGCGCTCGTATGGTATACGAAAAGATCAGGGTTCGATCCCCTGCATTACCAAATAAGAAAGTGAAGAAGTTTGAGCAGATATGAACATATGAAACATCACATATTTTGATATGAACATATGCACCTTTCAGTTCAAACTTATGGTGATAAAAAAACAAAAAAGGGTGAAGCTTACTGAGCATGAAAAGCTCCTGAAGAAATTTAGGCATGGTGATGCACTTTTGTCTGCTTTAAATACCAAGAGAACTAACAGCATTGTGGTCATTTTGGAAGAGCTGGTTGCAAGGAAAAAGGTTGTGAGATGCATCGAGAATTTGGATGATGAATCTCAAGTGTATGATTGAAGATGAGCTGAAGATACATCACGCATTGCGGGAAATGCAAGGAGCACAAAAGCAATAATTGTGAACACTTCCATTGTATCCTGTTGTAAGATGCTGCAAGGGACCAGCATTGAAGATACTTGAATTGTTGTATTAATTGTGTAAATTAATTTGATTAATGCTCTTTTAAAGACTGCTAAGTTTTTGGTGGCTGAGTCTGTAGTGCTGAACTTTTCTAAGGCAAACTACCATATCAACTGCAGGGCAAGCTACTATAATACATAAAGTAACCCGACTTTAAATAGCCTATGATGAGAAAGCAGGGAGAAGTTCAAATGAGAAAACCAACACAGCCGCTGACTGCATGAGAATTTGCAAGTAAAGCCAACCACTTGGAGGATGAAACTAAATGTTTATTTTTTTACTGTTTTAGAAGAGCTGAAATTGTAGTTGAAACGCAATACAAAAAAACAAACTTTTCCAGTCTTGAAAAAAACAAAATGCAATAAGAAATTATTGTATTATCCATCATACAAATTGTTTTTTGCCTTGAATTAAGAATATAAAAAGCTTCTTCCGAACTGCCTTTTTTTGCAAGGTTATTCGTTGCAACATTATTAGCTTCTCTCCAAATTTCTCTAAAAATAACATACTTGAAATGGCAATAAAGAAATAATCCTCATTAAATAACAAATATTCCAGTCACCACACAAATATATTTTAAGAAAGCATCAGAGTCACACAATTCATTTCTATCCACAGCTTTTTTATTTTTCAGTTACACAAATCAATAGCTTAAAATAATAGCACCACTACTCTCATCTAAGTGGAAATGGGGTGCTTTAGCTTTCTCTATTTTTTCAGATGACTCTATCAGCAGAAGTGCAAATGTAACTTTGCTTTGAGATTACACATGAACATCTTTGTTGAAATAGCAGCAGCACTTTGGAACAAATCAGGGAGAAAGAGCTGTCATCCTCATCTTCATCACTGCTACTGCTCTTTTTTTTGGCACTCTTAACGACAGGTTTGGTAGCATTCAATACAGCTGTTTCCTATGATAATAATACAAAATGGTAACATTAGAAAAAAAAATTCCAAATAAATGAAAATTTGCAAATGCACAAAAATTCCAAAGATAATACAAATGAATGATTATACTTTTTATAGATATAGCATCAATCTGATGGGCTTGGGCTTGAGGTCCATGCTCTCCGGCGACAAGAGATCCGGCGAGATGCAGAGGGGGCTGCGCGGGCTGCCGCTCGACAAGTGCGTTGTATCTGCGATCTAATTTAGACATCATGTGAAGAGATTCATGGCTTCAATTACTTCCAGAGAAGTTGAATAAAAAATAGGAAAAGAAGAAGATTCCACATTTAGATGGCAGATGTGCTTGAATTGAAACCTTTTTAATGAGAAATTTTCATGAATTATACGAACTCAAATATCATTAGGTAACATATATCTTCTACATTAATATATTATAAAAATAATAATTGTGTTGGGCTAGCATTGAGAATAAATAGAGTGATGTTGTAGAATTATTATGGACAAAAGGAGGCAGCATCTCATCCTAATATGAGTAAGAAAACAAATTTCGCAAGAAAAAATAAGCATCCCACAGCCAAATTTCTATAATTTTATGAACTCAGATATCAACTGGTAGCATTTATCTTAAAATAAAACTACCAATAGCCAAACAAGATACGCATTTCTTTGCTGGTAAAAAAATGTTCTTGGAGAAATTTCACTCAAATCAATATTGATGAAAAAAATATAATTGTGCTGGGCTAACTTAATTCAACAAGGCTTGCTGAGTTAAGAAGAAGGCTTGAAAACATTTGCATATAAAATTGTTGACCATGCGACTTATCCAAGAAGATGTAACGCACAAAAAGTAATTTAAAAAAGGTTTCACCAAAAAAGTAATGGCGACATTGGTGGCTTGAGGGTATCAAGCCATCTTTGATGCCATTGAAATCTTATTTTAAAGAAAAAAAAATTCAACTGCATATGAACTTTGTTAACAAAAAAACATCATCACATCCAATAAATGTGCACCCATCATTTAAATTTGACAACAGTAGAAGTAAGATAGCCTACAAACCATGAATAAAGCAACAACATTAAATGTGATCAAATCATACAGCAGTATAAGAGATAAAGCTAAGAAGATACTAAAAATTTTATAACCAAAACTCTTTTAAGCAACATGCAACTCAATTATAGCTTAAGCCTATGGAAAATCAATTTAATCAAAAAAAAAAAAAAAGTTTTTAGTAGAAAGCAGTATAATCTCATGTTCACCATCATTTCAATAAAGCAACAAAGTGGAAAATGCATCAGCTAGCAATCAACACAAGTATGAATCAATTACAACTTCTTTGATACTTCTTAAGTTTTTTTTGAAAAGGTTTCTTACCTTTCATTCTTACTTTAAAAATATCCTAATCCTGTGCATCTTTAATCAGCCAATAATTAGTTCAAAACAAGTTTAAATCCCATATCAATTAATTGTTTATATATGTATACTACTGTATGCAAGCATCCCTATGAGATAAAAACAGAAAACCTTATTAGCTCCAATCCCAATCCAGTTGCCTTTTACCTACAGTAACCATCAAGGAGTAATAGTAGTGAGGTTCTGCTATATAAATAAGGCTGCAGAATTTATAAATCAACAATAGTTAGCTACTTTGCTAGCAGAATTAATCTAATTTCATTTATGTGGATGGCAATAAACATTGATTCTTATAGTTACTCAGCTGCACATTTCATTAGTAGTAACTAGTCTTTGCAAAGAAATAAACACATTTTGAATAAAAAATGTGAAAACTGTTAGCAAAACAATAGCTCGAGTAAGAGAAGATGTACCTTCCAACTAAATGAACTCATCTAAAATATATCTTAAAATTTAATCTGCACAATTCAATGTTAAAAAGTGGAAGTAGTATATGTAGTGTTCCCATATCATGTGTATAAGAGGAAGAGAACCACCAAACAATCCAATACACATCAACACCTTTCAGTAAAAATTAAAAATTAAAAGATCTGTAATATAAATAAAAGATCAGCATACAGAGCTTTTAAAAATATTCCCAACCTCTATTTGAAGATGTTCTCAGCCCCAAACTTTTAGCATGTAAGAAGAACATACTAAATTTCATACAAACAATCACAATACAGAACATCAAAATAGAAATAATCTCAATATTCATCATTATTACCTTTTCTTTTTCGTTTGTCAGCATGGCTCAAGATTCTATTTTTTGGCGATCTCCCCTTTGAATGTGCACGAATTGGATCTTTGATTGTGCCTGATTGTGTGCGAGAGCAATATTCATGAAACTTCAGTTGAGCCTTCTGTAGTGTCATGAGTGTGTATGCCTTAATTTCTTCATTCATTGAGCTAGTCTCAAATGTATTAGAAGTGCACTCATATGCATGACGCCAGTATTCATTGTCATTTTCATAAGCAAAGGATGTGGTGGTGATCGATGGTATGGTTAAATGCAATCGTTTGAAGTCTTTCCTCCATCTTGCCTTAATGAATTATTCTGGGATAACAATGATTTTTTCTTGTCGCCACACACACAACATATGACAACAAACAAGCCCCTTAAACTGGAATGATCGACAAATGCACCATGTGTGTTCCACCATCGAATTATAAATAACATGATATTCATGCCGATGCAATCCATTGTATTTTTTAACAATATAAGTTCTGATAGATCAGTTGACCTCCGTCAATGAACACGTACAATGCATAAGTTTTTTAACTTCCACCGGGAATTTGTAAAAAATGTTTAGCGTGTACTGTCTTAATTGTGGACTAGTATGAAATGACTTGAAATTTTTATGTCTTTCATTCTCAAATTTATTATGGAGTGCATTTACGTACTGATCAAAGAACATATGTAATGTTATTTTTGAGTTCACGTATCCATCAAAAAATGCGTTCATACTTTCACTTCTTTGAGTTGTTGACATCCCAGCCCAAAATATGTTCTTAAGATATATTAGCACTCATTTATGTCGACAATTATAGACTGTAACTAGCCAAATGTTTTCAGTTATGTCATATTTTTTAATGGCACACATCCAATCTCTCCCAAATTCGACAATGCTATAGAATCATAGACTATCGTACTAATATCAGTAATTATGGATTGACAGTTGACGTTGTTTCCCAACTTCTCTGGAAGCTTATGCATGATATGTCATTAACAAAAGCGATGCTTAGTTGAGGGGAATACTTTTGCTATTGCAGCATCCATTGATTTGCATTAATCAGTTATGATTCCATCATGATATTTGCCCTGCATACACACTAACCATCTTTGAAAGAGCAATGAGAATGTTTCAATCGTTTCATCTGCTAGCAAAGCACACCCAAAAAGAATAGAATGCCCGTGATGATTAACCCCAATAAATGGAGCGAAAGGCATATTATATCTATTAGTTAAGTATGTGATATCAAAAGCTACAACATCTCTAAAATAGTGAAAAACTGTCCTAGAGCATAAGTCAACCCAAAATACATTTTTAAGATGGCCCTCATTTGATAATTGAAAACAATAAAAAAAAAGTGAATCATTATTTTGCAGATTTCCAAAGTGTTTCAACAATGAATTTGCATCACCATCGACTAATGCCAAAATCTTTTGATTTGTAACATAATTGCGACAATCTTTTTATAGTAAATTTGTAGTTTTTATAACCCCCACTTTTTGTAAATATTGCGCTGATGGACTTGTTCAGTGGAACGCCAGATTTATCATTTATTATAAGTTGTCTCTGAACTGTTATAGATAGTTCACTAAGCAGTGCATGAAGTGTACTATTTCAGGATCTAAGTCATGATTATGCTATAAATTTACATATTCAACCTCCCAATTACCATTCAAACATCGATCAACGATAACCAACATAGCTTTGCATCTTATGCGTACTATAAGTTTTTGGCGTAGCTTAGAAGGACCAACGTTGTTCTTAGGGTGTCATTCCTTAGAGTAAGTAAATAAACAACATGACTTATGATAATAAAATTAATAATTTGATATTTTTTAACTCTAAATCCTATCAAATAATCATATGATTTATAATAATTGAAAGCATCATCAATCGAGTCAAATTTCATTCCAATTTGAGGAATTTTTATTTAGCAGTCTTCTGTGTCACTACAAATATTTCTACATTACAAATCCAGTAAGTAAAAAATATGGATATGCAAAATATTAATTTTTTAAAAGGAATACAAACTTCTAATCTCGACAACTATGTCCAAAGTGGTCAACTCATTGTTCACAATCACAATGATTCTACAACATCTAAAGGGTACCATAATTACTTAAATAATATAAAGAATATCAGTGCATAATTATACAACATTTAATAAATCCAAATTAAATATTGTTAGATATTCACCTGCTGTAGGCAACAAATATTCCATGGTAGTATTCTCATCAGTTATTACTGTAATAATATCTGCTCAAATAAATGTGATAGTTATTGATAAATAATATTTGCATTAGAACTGTAAATAATACATGCAAATTAAATCAGAAATTCTATGATATAAAATGATATGATCGAAATGAGTTGAATTATAAGATAGATGCCGATTACATTTGCAGTTTTTTAAAACTTTTTTAGTAATGTTTCAAAATATACTTTTAGCACATATATAAATTTTTTGCTAAGAAAATTTCAAATATTAGCTTCATGAGCACATGTACTTATCTTTCTTTTTGTGCATATCCTAATGAATGTATGTGTTCTATGATTTTATTTTATGTGTATAATAGAGCAAATTTATACAGCATTTATTTTGAGATTAATGGTCTCAACAAAAGTAGAAAAAGTAAATAATGCAGTCTTGGAAATGAAATTGTCTAGTAACATAATGTAACAACCCTAGGTTATTACCTTATTAAATTTTAGCATAATTGATCATTCACTTTGATCCCAATACTTTTAGAATATCAAATTAAGCCTATCCCGAAAATTTGAAGCCAATTGGATTCCCCTAAGTCTATAATTGTATTTTGATCAATCTAGATGCCTTAGATTATACTTAAAATATTTTGATCTCAGAATTAAAATTTGATTGCATTTTTGAATTTCTCACTCCCAAATTAACTAGGGGTAAAAGTTTAGTGCAAATTGGAAATCATTTAGACCATAATTCACATTTAATTAAAATAGTATAATTGCATAAAATGGTTCCTAATCTTTCCAAATTGCAAATATATTCCTAAAACTAAAATAACGGTCGGGATCCGCTATGCGGACCGCGGGCGATCCGCTGTGGAGCTCGGGTTGCGCAACAGCGGGGTCCCGTAAATCTAACCGTCACGCTTAAATAAACAACGACTAGTATTAGATCCCGTGGAACTGAGGATCAGCCGTCAGATGCGCCCCGCGAATCCTACGACATGTATCAAATCGGATATGGCCGTTAGGATCCGAAGGATCAGGATCGTTCCGCAGTCCTGATCGATCCATCAGATGACCCACAGTGCACCCGCACTGTGGATCTTCATCTACACCATGCCCGCGACCAATCGAAGAAATCCTGCGGATTCTGGACAGCCTGGCCTGTCCCCCACTACCCGTTCCACCTCAGCATGCCGTTGGGGATCTTCCCTCAATGACATATTGGTCATAATCGGGCCTCGTGACCCGATCGAGCACAATTAGGAAAATTGAGAGCTCAGCCATGGCCCGACCTCTCGGGTATTTCCCAGCCTGAGCCAACCCTCTAGAAGCTTCCCTGAGCTTGTCTGAGGCTATAAATAGCCTCAGCAATCCTCCCTCTACCCCTTTGCTACTTAATTGAGTTCAATTCCCCACTGACTCCTCTCTGCCATTACCGTCTGTCTGAGCTTGCGTAGGCGATCCCAGGAGCTCCCGAACTGCTGATAGGAGGCTCTCTTGGTATTCAAGATCCTTTGCAGCATTTAGAACCTCAGCTAAAGCCAGCCAAGCCCTCAGTCGATCATCCCAAGCTCCCCTATCAAACCAGGTACCCCCATCTGCCAGTTTCGAGCCAATGAGGCTCGGACCTTCCTCCATTTGATTCGATTACATGCGTATTGTCAAAATGAACTCACTGGTATCGTAATTGAGCCCTAAGCTAGCCCCGACTGACCGAATTGATTGATAGGGCTAAGTCCCTTAAGGAAAGTCTCGGGTGAGTAAGGTCCTGGCATTCCATACCATCTCAGGCCCTCAGACCAGGGGGCTTTTGTAGCGCCCCGCCCCGTCGCCGTGCGCAAAAGAATTAAAATCATAAATTTGGTGGCGGAGTGGTGCGCCACTCGGGGAGGAATAACCCGTCTCCCCGAATAGTTGAAAACTAAGCCCGTCTGAAGGGCTTCTGACTCAACCTCAAGGAGGGTTGAGAGCTAATACTTAAGATAAGAGTAGTATTCTTATCCAAAATATTAATCAAATACATATATTGGATTTAGAATACAATAGGAATCCAATATATGTATGAGATACCAGCATTTCCAGTATACTGATCACATCACAATACCAAGTATAAGTTATATATAGCAGAGTGCGGAAGATTAAAGCAAACATCCAGAAAATATTCATCATAGAAGCTGTATGAAAATATGCATCTCAGAAAAGAAAAAAAAATACATCCAAAATTATTACAAACTGTTTACTGAAATAGATATAAAATTGAACTAAAAATACTAAGCAAAAAATAAAATTGGAGGAGAGTCCCTAGTGCTCCACGGGCTCCTCCTGAATCTTCTGAGTGTCCTCCTGACCTGTCTCAATATACTGTTCAGGATTTAGCAAATTGCTGGATCCCAAAAGTACCTCGCGTTAGACAATAAATCTAACACATCGAAACTAATCTAACAGTTCTAGTTATTCATTTAACATTTATATAATATAAGTAAATCTGCATAAAAACTGTAAATGTAACTGAAAGTACAAAATTGTCCAAAATTGTACAAAACTGAAGTAATGTAAAGTAAAACTGAATTATAACTAAATATTGAAAATAAATCAAAATAGTACTGAATCTGAAACTGAGTAATCATATGTACAACTATGTTGTATGTCACTGAAACTGTGCATCTGAATATGCCACAATACTGTATGCTACTGATATGCCACCAAAATATTACTGAACTGTTATGAGTAGTACAGTCTAATGTATACATACATCCAGTTCAGAATACTATCTACTGATGATGCTGATGCATCTTGAAATTTCCCAGTGAATGTATGCAATATTCCATAACTCATAGATTATCACTGATACTTATACATCATTCTGATACTCACACATCATGCTTATGCTCATGCTCATCCTTCTAAACTACATAAGATAAATCTAGAGAATACTTTAAAATATGATGATGAATTATAGGTCTCCATTGTGCAAAACCCTGCTAAAAGGATTTTGACTCATAGATTTTAATTTGATTTAAGGTTGAGAGTTTACTTAAAAAATATTAGCTATGATGATTGTATACACATATTTAGCATATTTACAAGAAGGGTAGATTTAACCATTAGCTTGTTTAAATTGCACTTATCAAAGCGCGCTACGATAGGAGGCAGAACCCGGTCGCAGTTTATATCTCAAACTAAGGATCTTGTTCACTAATTGTAACACTCTTAGTCTTAGAAGATTTACTCAAATGGGACTGTATTCGGCCAATCCCGTAGGATAGCACCTGGTCATAAGTCAATATTGGAGTAAATCAACCAATCCTAAATATTATTGAAGTAATTCAGTAATATGGGCATATCCTACTATACCCAACCAATAATCTGAGTTCAGAAGGTTCTATTTAATCAACAAGGATTTATCAAATCAATTAATCCTTACTCTAAGTAGGTGTATTCTATATAAAGTTCCAAGGATGTGATCAGAGGATCACTCAACATAGGTTGCTACCATAATGAATGAGCCATATTCTAAGTACTTTAGAAGATTCCTACCATAAGGTATCAAGTTCAACTTCTAAAGTTATGAAGGATCAACTAGGTTTCTACCTCAATAATTACAAAAGTCCTTCCTATCTCAATGTATCATTAGTTAAGGTCTTTAACCATTTCAATGACGAATCCTATAGCAAGACCCTTAAGATCTTACTTTTCTACTTCTTAAGGTTTACTAGCCATACTTAGGTTAAGGTGATCAGATCAGATGATTAAAATTTATTTGATCCTTTCCTATTCTACAATCATGGGATAAAATCAAAGATCTTATTAAAGTTAAATCATTGCATAAATCATTACAATTTTATTTTCATCTTGTGCTAATAGTCTTATATAAGAGAAAATCAAGGATCTAAAGTTTAGATTCAGATGATTAAATCACACTGGTTCATTATTAATCTTAGCACTTCTAGTTCAATAGTTTAAGATCAATACTCAATCAAATGCATTATTGGAATAATGTCAATTGAATTATCTTCAATCAAGTTGATTGATTAAGTGATTAAGGTTTAGATCTTAATTAAGATAAGCTAGAGTTTAACCCCTAACTTTCCTATCATTAAGACCAATGTTAAATTAAAGGTCAATGACAAATCAATGTATTATTAGTATATTATTGATGTCACACTTTAGGTTTGGATTAAGTATCATCTACTTAATCAAGTTATCAAGATTCTTATGTTCAAGTTTAGTTTACATATCACGATATCCCATTTAAATGTTAAAGTTTTCTAACATACATCCTAATATCATAAAGACATATAAATGGAAAGATGACATAAAATAAAAAGGTGATTAATGCTAATCAAATCTTAAAACAAACAAAGGGATTAGCACTTAATCACAATTCTTAAAAATCTAAGTTTCATGACATTTGGGTTATTAAGGTTTACCTATTTGATACATACTCTTAAGGATTCTATTACTTAGCATTTGGTATGACATACATTTAAAGTACATAGTTGATTGTTGAGCACATTAAGAATGGCAAAGTTTCAAATTTAATTTCAACAAAGAATTTTATGCAATATCCAATTTTAGCTAAAATAGATTCAAATTTAGTATAACTTAGCCCCACCAGAGTCCTAGGGACCTTAAAATACCAAAACATTGAAGTTTTGGCCATTTTAGCCAAAACTAGGAACTTATTACAAAATCTGGGCAGTTTTTTAAAAATCTGGGAAATTTTGCAGTTTCGGGCGCTGTAGCGCCTTTCGCGCGGCAGCGCGCTGAAGCGTTTTTAGAGCGCTGAAGCGCTTTTAGCGCAGCAGCGTTGCGACCCGCTGCGGTCCGCTGCAGCTCGCTGCAGCGCGCTATGGCGCGCTGTAGCGGTCTATTTTGCAAAATACTGTTTAAATACATCATTAGTTATTTTCCTACGTTTTTCATGAAATACCGCTGCAGCGCGCTGGAGCGGTCTAATTTGCAAATCTACTATTTAATTACTTTAATATATGTTTTTATAAGTTTCTGCCAAACTACCGTTGCAGCCCGCTGCAGTGCGCTGTAGCGGCCTAGCTCTGCAACTTCAGGCGCTGCAGCGCGCTGCAGCGTCAGACGGCATTTCTCGCCTGGATGAAAATTGAAGGACTATTTTTCAAGCTCAATTACTCTCAATCCAAATAGTTCCATGAGCAGTGCTATATGTGAATGGAAAGGTATTTCCAATACCTTTCCATCGACACTAAAATTGACACAAACGGAACATTATAACTATACGAAAAATATGGAGGAATGCAAGGGTATGCAAAATGAATGAAAACAGAGCATTTTTCTGTGAAGCTTTTAAGAGTCATAATGGCTTACATACATACTTATAGACTTCCAAGGCTACATTCCAATTTTATAACAGCATGAGAAAGACAAGGAGAGGAGCAAAGGGGTACCTTTAGCTTTGTGAGAGAATGAGGAAAATGGAACCTTTGCCTTTTTTCCAAAGCCTTAGGGGGGTGAGCTGAACTTCTTCTTTCTTTTCAACACAAGAGATTAATGGAAGAAGGGAGAAAGCCTTAATATTTTCAGCAAAGAGGGGAAGGAGGGGCTCAGCTCTCCTTTTAAAGGAGGATAGGGAGGGTAGGGAGACATCATAAGCTAGAGAGCCTACATGAGGGGAGAGGTAAGCTCTCTCCCATCAAGTGTGGGAGAGAGAAGAGGGAAGCATGGTTCAACCGAAAGAAGGAGATGGCCAGCCAAAAAAAATTTGGAAATAAATGGGGAAATTGCAATTTGGGGATCCAAAGATTGCTTATTTATCTTTCTTAATTATTTAAAATTTTTGAATTTTGAAACGTGCTCCGAAAAATCTTAAAAATTCACCCCTAGCTAATTTGTGGGTGAGGAATTCAACGGCGAAGTCAGAATTTGATTCCGACGATTATTTAATTATTCTATTTTTTGGCAATTTAATTATATTAAAATATTGACAAAAATTCGACGACCTCCAAACGCGTCCGAAACATCACCCCTAGCTAATTTGGGGGTGTCGATCACAAGGGCGAAGTCAGATTTCGATTTCGAGGTCAAAATAAATACCTCAATTTTCTAATTAATTACATATTAAAATAATCCAAAATTTTGGATTGAACTCCGAATTGCTCCAAATCTCCAGGGTTTAGTTCTAATGACTTGATGAACTTAATGTAATGATAATTATGCTATGATTATGCTAAAATTAAGCTGGATAACAACCTTGGGTTATTACAGCTTCGATCCGTCTTACCTTCCTGAAGGTGTAGAGATCGAGTCCTGGGTCTGGCATAGCCTCTGTGGGGAGAATTGTCTCCCCACAGTATCTCCATTATGGGAACTCTCGGGTGAGTAAGGTCTGGCCGATCCAGACCACCTCACAGAGGGCTTCGGGTCCCCTTCGACGCGTCTGACCACGAGGAATGAGAAGCGATCGTTGGTTGGTCGTGCCATGGTCGGGATGCGCCGTAATTAACCGATTAGGGTTTCCCTAATCGGGTCCTTCCGTCGGGACGGAGGCTCGAGGACGAAGCCCCTGTGCGGGTCGGGCCGACCCATGACCCGCGCGGTGCTACAATCCTGGGTCTTCGGGCCCCGGCCGACCCATGCCTTTTGATAACGGGCCGAACCCGTTTTAAGGAAAATAATTCCAATTATTCAAATCATAGGAAATCATTTAAATAAAAATACATAATGTATTAATTGAATAACTTTTAACCCACTGGTCTAAGCCCTATGATATTAAATATGAAATTGATCAGAAAATCCTCAGGGACCTGAATATAAAATAGTATTGAACATCTAATAGTTATATTTTCCATTTTTGCCTAATTATTGTAGATTTTGATTAGAGTTAATTAGCTATTACACTTAACAAAATTGTATGTTTAGGGTGCCATTAGTTTGCTTATGATGAGTAGAATGAATGTGCTAAGTGAATTATTTTTCTGATCTCTATACCTTAACTTATGCCCTAATCTTGTTAAACCATGATTAGTGAAAATTAGGGTTTATATATATTGGATCTTAGCAAACTTAGTCTCTGATTAATTGGATGGTAAATTAGAACTTATGTGCCAAATTGCATAAAATTTTGATGGTTAGATTCGTAATTATGAGCTAATCATTTTGAATTGAGTTAGGGTTTGATTAGCACTACTTACTTTCTATTATTTGAAATTTTTCTATTTATATGATCCATATCAGTAAACTAGATGTATTGAAATCATGTATGCAAAGTTATGATGTATAATTTGAAGAATTCATAAATGGAGAACTTAAACCTCTTAATTAACTCTAAGAAGTCTTAAGACTTTGATCAAGCTATTAAGACTTGATCTAGGTCCAAGATTGTCATCAATAATACATATCTAACTTATTAATTTGACATTAATCTATAAATGAACTCTTAATCTTAGTTGGACATGAGGAGGGGTTAAACCCTAATCTATTTAATTGAGGTTCAAGCTCTTAAACCTTAAATAAATGAATATGATTATAAGATAATGTGATTGACATTATTCCAATAATGCATCTGATTTGATATTGATCTTAAACATTTATATTAGACATATTAAGGTTAATAATAAAACTATGAGATTGCTTAATCTGAATCTGAATCTTAGATCCTTGATTTTCTCATAAATAAGACTATTAGCATGATAAGATTAATAGAATCATATTGATTAAATAAGTGATCTAACTCTATTAATATTCTTGATTTAAATCCCATGATCTTAGAATAAGTTGTGATCAGATGACTTAATCATCTGATCTGATCATCCCAAGTCTAAATGATAAGTAAAATCTATAGTATTAGTATTAGAGTTAAGAGTGTGAGATCTTAAGTATCTCAACACAAGATTATTTCTAAAATATTTTAAATACCTAAATGTAAATATATATTGAGGTAGGAGGGCCTTGTATAACTCATTAAGGTAGAAGCTTAGATTATCTCTTAATCCTAGAAGTTGATCTTAACCCCTAGTAGTAGGAATCACTTAAGATATTAGAATGATACATTTTCTTGTGGTAGAATCTATATTGAGTGATACTGATCACATTTTCTTGGAGCCTTATATATGACTTACCTATTTAGCATAAGATTTATAGTCATGATAAATCCTTGATAATTTATTAGAGTTGTATGAACCCAAATTATTGGTTGGTGTAGTATGGCATACCCATAGTATTAATTTTTTTCAGTAGTATTCAGGATTGATTGATTCACTCAAATATGGACTTATGAGCAGGTGCTATCCCGAGGGATTAGACGAATACAATCTCGGTAGAGTAAATCTCCCAAGGCTAAGAGTGTATTAAATAGGTACTCATTCCTTAGTTTGATTGAAATATAAATCGCCAATGGGCAGTGCCTCCTAGCGAAGTCAGCTTCAATAGGTTTAGCTTAAACAAACTAAGTAATTAGAATCACCTTCTTTAAGACACTGAGTGTGATTATGAGTTAGGCATCTTAATAACTTAGCTTGAGATACAAATCGCCAACGGGCGATGCATCCTATCAAAGATCGCTTTGTTAGGGTGGCTTAATCAAACTAACTGATAAGAATTACCTTCTTGCAAATGTGCTAAATATGTGTATACAATCATCCCACCTAACGATCTTTAAGTAAATCTTCAACTTTAACCAATTATCATTTTAGAAGCTAGGAGTCAGAATCCTTTTAGTAGGATTCTGCATAGCGGAGACCTAGAATTTATTATCGGTATTCAAAGTTTTGTGGATTTATGAATTTTACTCATAGAATAGAAGCATGGGTATAGACATGAGCATAAGTTTGAGGAATCATTCCAGTAGTGATGCATGAGTATCAGTGATAAATTATGGATTATGAAATGTTACATACATAGACTGGGGAATCTAGGATGCATCGACATCACCATACTATCTTCCCAACTGAGTGTATGTATACATTGGACTATATGACTCATAGCCTTTTATTGATAGTTTTGTGATATACCATGACATACCGTGTTATGGCATATTTGGGTGCATCATTCCAGTGACATATAGTACAGCATTGAACATTTTCACATTGATTTTTGAGTATTTGATATTTTTGTTTACTTTCAGTATTCAGTTTTGATGCCGTTTTACTTTGCTTAGTCTTTTACTGTTTTAATTACATAGTGCCTTTACTATTATGTTCTATAGTCGTGTTTACTTTACTATTTACTGCAATTACTTTAGAACTGCTTAGTTAGTTGCGATGTGTTAGACTTCTTATCTAACACGGAAATTTAACACAGGGTACTTTTGGGATCTGACAATTTTGCTAGATCTCGCACATCTTGTGGAGACAGGGCAGGAGGACCTACGAAAGATCCTAGAAGAGTACGTGGAGCCTTAGTGGATCAGCTTTCCACCTTTTTGCTTACTACTTATTTCAGTACGTTAGATAGACTTTACATTTCATCTTTTAAATTAGTTGTAATAACTCTGGATGTATTTTACTTTTCTTTTGTGAGACGAATGTTTACTACTGCTCTGTGATAAATGTATTCTGGATATTTTGCTTTAGCTTCCTCATTCTGTTATACTACTATACTTAGTATTGTGATGTGATCAGCATACCGAAAATGCTGATATATTGATAACATATATTGGATTCATATTTATATTTTTTTAAATCCAATGTACATATTAGTCTAATACTTTAGACAAGTAATCTACTATGATCTTAAGTATTGACTCTTGATCATACTCTCAAGTTTGAGTCAGCAGCCTTCAGTGTGGCTCAGTCTTTTAGCCTATTCGGGAAGATTGGTTTTGTAAGCTCGTCCTCCCGAGTAGCGCATCGCTCAGCCGCTGATTATGATTATACTTGTCTTTTGCGCACGGCGACAGGGCGAGGCGCTACACATAATAATGTGAGAACATGTGGCAAGTGGGTGATACTAGTGAGACAAAGCCATTCATGGGGGAAGATATAACAGCCCATATGTAGAGACAATACTCAATTGTTTACAATGGTTTGTCACATATATTCTCTACTTAAGTTAAGGGATCTGAAACAGATAAATGGTTAATAAGAAATGGTGCAAAAGTTCTTCAAAAAATGGAGTTTGCTGAGGAAGAAAAAGACATTTGACTCGGCATGGCTTGTCATCATGCTGTTGGGTTGGTACACTTAAAATGAGCTACATCTTAGCATATTTCTCTGTACTTTGCTAGATACCTTTCATAAGTAAGAATAAATTTACCCCTGTTTTCAATGTATGTTACTTAAATACAAGCTGTTAATTATAGTGCCAAATTAAAATGCACAAACAAAAAAGTATTACACCATAATAATTCTTTTGACTAAATTTCACAATTTTACAGTGAGGAAAATAATTAAAGAAACAATCATGAAATTCTATGGGAATGCACAAAAATCAGAAATTAGGAAATATAGATTATTGAGAATGAACCTGGATGAGGCTGAGGGGGTGGAGGATTTAGAGAACCTAGGTTTCCTTGCGGTAACTGTGAAGAAGGTGAGGGACCTTAAACTTCTTGAAGCAGCTACTGAGGTAAGGTGTATGTGTAGTGCCCCGCCCTGTTGCCGCGCGTAAGAGAGATAATAATAATCAAATTCGGAAGTGGAGCGGTGCGCTACTCGGGGAGGAATATCCCATCTCTCCGAATAGCTGAAACAAAACCCATCTGAATGGCTGCTGACCAAACCTCAAGGAGGGTTGAGAGTTAATACTTAAGATAAGAGTAGTATCATTTTCCTAAGTATTAGGCTAATACATACATTGGATTTAAAACATACATGAAGAATCCAATATATGTATAAAGTATCAGCATTTCCAGTATACTGATCACATCATAATACTAAGTATAAGTAATATATAACAGAGTGGGGAAGCTAAAGCAAACATCCAGAAATATTCATCACAGAAGCTGTATGAAACATTCATCTCAGAAAAGATAAGAAAACACATTTAGAATTATTACAAACAGCTTAATGAAATACAGACATAAAAGCTAAGTACTGAACTGAAATAAACTAAGCAAAAAAGTAAGGCTAGGAAAGAGTCCATTAATACTCCACGGGCTCCTCCTGAATCTCCTGGTGTCCTCCTGACCTAGCTCAATATACTGCTCAAGATCTAGCAAATTGACGGTTCCCAAAAGTACTCCGTGTTAGACAATAAGTCTAACACATCAAAACTAATCTAAACAATTCTAATTAATCATTCAATATTTGCATAATGTAAGTAAATCTGCAGAAAAACTATAAAGGTAATTAAAAGTATAAAACTATATAAAACTGAATAAAATTGAACTAAAGTAAAGTAAAGTTGTACTGAAAACTGAATACTAAGAGTAAACAAAAATAATAATGGATCTGAAATTGAGTAATATTATGTAAAACCATGCTGTTTGCCACTGAAATTATGCATCTGAATATGCACCATACTGTATGCTACTGATATGCAAATAAAATATCACTGAATAGTTATGAGTCGTACGATCCAATGAATACATACATCGAGTTAGGAACTATGATGCCAATGTATCCTAAGCTACATGAGTTAAATCTAGAAATCCAGAAAAATACTTTGAAATCTGATAATAAATTCAAGGTCTCCATTGTGTAGAATTATGCTAGAAGGATTCTGACTCTTAAATTCTAATTCCGATAATTGGTTAAAGTTGAGATTTTTACTTAAAGATTATAAGATGGGATGATTGTATACACATAATTAGCATATTTACAAGAAAGGTGGTTCTTAGCACTTAGTTTGATTAAGCTACCATAACGAAGCAATCTTCGATAGGAGGCATCACTCGATGGTGATTTGTATCTCAAGCTAAGTCATTAGGATGCCCAACTCACAATGACACTTAGTGCCTTAAAGAAGGTGACTCGGATTACTTAGTTTGTTTAAGCCACACATATTGAAGCGATCTTCGCTAGGAGGCATCACCCGATGATGATTTGTAATTTAATCAAACTAAGGAATGAGTCCCTATTTATAACACTCTTAGGATTGATCGATTTACTCTAAGCGAGATTGTATTTGCCTAAGTCCATAGGATAGCACAAAGATAAATCTTACTTAGAGTGATTCAACAATTCCTGAATACTACTAAAATAATCCAGTATTATGGGTATACCCTATTATACCTAACTAATAATCTGGGTTTAGAAGATTCTATTTAATCAACAAGGATTTATCAAAGCTATCAATTCTTATTCTAATTAGGAGAGTTCTACACAAGGCTCTAAAGGTATGATCAAAAGATCACTCAATATAGGTTGCTACCACAAGGGATAAGTTCTATTCTAAGTACTTTAGGTGGTTCCTACCACGAGGTATTAATGCTAACTTCTATGGTTATGAAAGATCATCTAAATTTCTATCTCAATAAGTTATAAAGTTATTCATATCTCAATATATCAATATTTAAGATCTTTAAATATTTCAAGAATGATCCTATAGCAAGACCCTTAAGATCTCATTTTTATATTTCTTTAGTTAACATTCAAAGTTTACTCTTTAGACTTGGATTAAGGTGATCATATCAGATGAATAAAATTCATCTGATTATACTCTATTCTATAATCATGAGATGAAATCAAGGATATTATTAGAGTTAGATCATTTCATAAATCATTACAATTTTGTTATCCATCTTATGTCAATAGTCTTATATAAGAGAAAATTAAAGATCTAACGTTTATATTCAAATAATTCAATCACGCAGATTTAATATTAACCTTATCACTTCTAATTCAATGATTTAAGATCGATGTCAAATCATATGCATTATTGGAATCATGTCAATTGAATTATCTTTCAGTCAAGGTTACTTGATTAAGGTGATTAAGGTTTAGATCTTAATCAAGACAAGTTAGGGTTTAACCCCTAGCCTTACCAAAATTAATACCAATGGTTAATTTAAATGTTAATGATAAATCAATATATTATTGGTGTATTATTGATGTCAAATTCAGATTTAGATTAAGTATCATTTACTTAATCAAGTTCTTAAGATTCTTATGTTCACTTATAGTTTAATGTCAAATTTAGATTTAGATTAAGTATCATTTACTTAATCAAGTTCTTAAGATTCTTATGTTCACTTATAATTTAATGCTAATTTAAGCACATTTAGGTGTCCAAATAAATATTAAAGTTCTCTAACATACATCATAATATCATAAAAATATAGGATTGTAAAGATGACATAAAATAGAAAGTAATTAAGGCTAACCAAATTCTAAATCAAACTAAAGGAGTTAGCACTTGATTACAACTCTAAAAGACTTATGTTTCATGTAATTTAGTTATTAAGATATATCTAATTAATATAAGCATTCAAGGATTCTATTATTTAGCATTTGGTACAAAATACTTAAGGCACATAAGAGGCCTTTGCACATGCCACAAAATAACAAACTTTTAAAGTTGATTATTACACAAAATTTTATACAATGTTTAATTTTAACTAAATTAGGTTAAAATTTAATATAATTCAGTCCCACTATGGTCATATGGACCTTAAAATGCAAAAACAGTGAATTTTTGGCCATTTCAGCCAATTTTGGGCATTTTCGAACCATTATGGGCACTACGACGCGCTGCAGTGCTTTCAGACCCTGCGGCGCACTGCGGCAGAAAACAGCGATGGGCGCGCCGCATCGCTTTCAGGCGCTGCGGTGCGCTACAACGGAAAACAATGTCGTGGGGCACTGCAGCGCTTCTGATGATGCGGTGCGCTACGACGAGACCAATCCGAGAGCTGGATGCTACGGCGCGCTGTGGCGGATTAACTTGCGGAAACACTGTTCAATTAATTTATTTTTTGGTTTCATATAGTTTTCCAAAAATGACGCTGCAGCCCACTGTGGCGTGCTGCAGCGGTCCAACTTTCGTGTGACTGTTCAATTATTTTTCTCTTGATTTTCTATAAGTTTTCCCGAAATAACGCCGTAGCCCGCTGCGACACGCCTGGCGTGCTGCAGCAGTCTAACTTTCGTGTTACTGCTCAATTAGTTTATTTTTTTATTTCATATGATTTTTCCTGAAAAAACGTTGCAGCCCGCTGCGGTGCGCTGCAATGGAAACTATTTGAGTTTCGGGCGCCGTAGCGCCCGACGATGATTTCTCCTGTGCGAAAATCGTGAATGATCACATTTCGACCTCAAATACTCTCAATCCAGAGTGTTCCATGAGTGGTACCATAAATCAATGGAAATGTCTTTCCAATACCTTTTCATTGATACCAAAATCAACACAAATGAATTATCCTAACTATACGAACGATGGAGTTAAATGTTCGGGTATACAAAATGGATGAAAAACAGAGCATGAGATTTTCAAAGTAATATGATGCCGTAACGAACCTCAATGACTTCCAAATACAATCATGGATCTTTTAAAGATACAAAATAGCATAATAACAAAGTGAAGTAGAAAAGGAATAGGAGGAAATGGGTACCTTTAATTTTGTAAGAAGAGGAGGAAGAAAACTCTATTTTCTTCAAGACTTTGGAGAGGAGCTGAACTTCTTCTTCTTCACCAAGCACCCAAAGAAGGAGGAAGGAGGGAGGAGGAGTTCAGCTTTTGCAAAGGGGAAAGAAGAAGGAGTTTGAGCCTCTTCATAAAGGAGAGGAAGAAAAAGGGGGAAAGGGGAATGGCTCTGCCTTGCTTACGCCAGGAATTGAGGGAGGGGCGCCGAAATGGGGAATGGGCTGGTGGGTCCCATGTGCAGCAGTGGAAAAAAAGATAAAAATGGGCAAATGCATTTAAATGAATATTTAATTATTCATTTGATTCATTAAAAATTCAGATTAAATAAATGTGCTCCGAAAAATCCGAAAAATTCATCCTAATTAATTTGGGAGTGATAAATTTAATGGCGAAGTCAGATTTTGATTCCGATAATTATTTAATTATGCTAATTTATGGGGTAATTAATTATATTAAAATATTCGTGAAAATCCGACGACTTCCAAACGCGTCCAAAACATCACCCCTAGCTAATTTGGGGGTGACGATCGCAACGACGAAGTCGGATTTCAATTTCAAGATCAAATTAAATACCTCAAATTTTAATAAATTAAATATTAAAATAATCTAAAATAATTGATTGAGCTATGAATTGTTCCAAATCTTCAGGGTTTGGTTCTAATGGCTGGATGAACTTAATTAAGATACAATTAAACTAAAATTAAGTTGAGTAACTGTAACAACCCTAAGTTGTTACCCTAGCTAAAAATTAGATTTATTAAGCTAAGCTAAGGTTTGATTTTGATTCCATTGGATTCAATGGGTCATTTAAACCTAAACCTAGAAGTTTGAAATTAATTGGAGCTAAATTAGAAAATTTGGTATTTTTGGCTATTTTTTAAGCCCTGAAAAATACCTAAAATATTTTGATCTCCAAATTGAAATCTGATTTCATTTTTGAATTCCTCACACCCAAATTAGCTAAGGGTGAATTTTTGGGAATTTTTGGAGCTCATTTGGTCCTAAATTGGATATAGGAATTAATATAATAATTAAATTAATTGTAATTAATTAATAATTTTATTTATTTAATTAAAAGTACTATTAGGATTTGCTGTCACGACCGCGGCAGATCCGCTGCGGGGTCCCGACAGCGGCGCACAACTTTGCGCCCGTAGGATCGTTAGCATGCATCTCAGCGCGCTTCAATCCAACGGCTCACACCGTCGAACGGATCCAGCAGATCTCGACCGTTCCGCATTTCTGAGATCTGATCCGACGGCGCTTAATCCATCCGCCTTAAATAAGCCGATCACCCGTTCGATCCACGGATTAAGATCCGACGGTCGATCTGATCCTTGTAATCAGCCGTTACTGGTCGGGTGATCAGGACCGTTCCATCTCAACTGGAAACCTATCAGACGGTCGCACCCTTGCCATCCACTGTTCACCTTCGTCCTCAAGAGATTCAGCCCAACTGCGAAAAATTTTCCGTACCCAGCCACGTCGATCCTGTCTGCCACCCTCCCGCCAGGTCAGCTGGACCGTTAGAGGTCTTTCCCATTATGGCTAAGTCGCAGGGATGGCTGGGCCTTTCCCTGAGAGGCAATGGCGAGTGAACCCTCGAGCCGAGCCAAGCTCAAAACCAGAGCTCTGTCATCCACTCCCCAGATCTCTCCCGGCCTATAAATACCTGCCAAGCTTCTCAGTGAGCACCTTTGCTCACTGAATTTCACTCCACTCCCCAACTGAAGCCATTGAAGCTCTCGGTAAACCAGACGGCGGGACCTGCTGCAGCTGCTGATAGAGGGTGAGGTCTGGAGTTCAAACCCCCTTGCAGAGCCTCTGGAACCTCTAAGTGCCTTCGAGACGGCCTGCATTGCCTCCTTCTCCGCGAGTCTTTGATCTGAGGTACAACCTTCTTCCTTCTTCCTGTCGAGCTGGAATTCAGCTCTATTTTCGCCTCTTCACAAGCCTAGATGCTGAGTAGGACCTTACCTGATCTCCTCCGCGGTCGACCGAGCGGAAAACATGGTCTGGCAGTGACCCAGACGACAAATTCGTCATCTGTGCACACCGCCAGACGAAATTCTGGGTTCGCCAAATCCGGCGTCTCCAGTAGGAATTAATTGTCTAGTTAATACTAGACTCATCTGGGCAATAATTGTAGTCAAGTATTAATAGGTAGGTTCGACCAGATCGATCGATTCGACTGGAATAGATCGATCCAGTCGTGAGCCCAAACAACAAAAATCGCCGAGTAGCACCCCGGCGATCTAGACCACCTCAGGATCTCTGGTTGCGCCCTATCGCTCCATCTTTGATCCCTGAACGTGTAGGGATCGAGGCATTGGCAGCTCGTGAACTCTGTGAGGAGAATTATCTCCTCACAGGTACGCCAACTGGGAAGTCTCGGCCGAGCAGTCTTTTGGCAAACCGGTGCCTCCCAGCTAGGGCTTCTTAGTTCAATCGACGCGTCTGAGGTCAAGGAACGTGTAGCCGTCGAAATCGTAGCCTGGCGTGGCTGGAGCGCGATGAATTTGGCGTTGGAAGCCCGTCTCAGAAATTAGGGCTGCGGATGCGTCGGGAGGAAGACGAAGACTGATTTTGGGCCGGGCCGAGCCCCGACCCGCGCGGTTCTGATTTTGGGCCGCGCCTAATTAATAATTATTGGATAGCATTTTTAATGGTTGCGATTTTAATAATTAAACACTATAGTTTTAATTTAAATAAAAATACACAATGAATTAATTAAATAACTTTAGTTATACAGATCCAAATGGTATGATCCAATATACCATTTGAATCAGAAAAATTCAAAGAATCTAAATATAAAATAAAATCCTAGATCCAATTGTTGGATTAAAAATTATTTGCCAAACCTTCTCTATTTTTAATTAAATCATATAAAATTATTTAGCTGTCCAATTTATGAGTTTAAGGGCTCTGATTGCTCCTTGTATCCTAAGGAATAATTCCAAACCCTTAAAGTTAATTTTGGATAGTTAATTTCCTTAATCACTCCTTCATCACCCTAATCAAGGATTAGTTAATTAAACTTTAATTAAGCCTCTAATTTGGGTGGGAATGGTTCCTAATATCACATTAGACCTAGTATAACCTAAGTGTAAGATTAGATTGCCCTAAAGTGCCTTAATTTCACTAATCACCCTAAGTGGCTTAATTAAGTGATTAGTGCTAATTAAGATCATTTAGGTCATCAAAACCTAAGATAAGGGTGTTTCCCACTTCATTGAGCAATATGAAACACTTTAAAATAGATTAGAACAAATTTGAACAATAAAACTCTAAAATCCTAATTTTTGCCTTAAGAGGGGCATTTTGGTCATTTTGGCCAAATGTGATTTAGTGTTCTTTAAGGATTGAAAATTTCAGTAAGCCACTATAACATAGATTGGAAATGTTCTCTGAACTCCTAGAACAATAATGATCACAAATCCATAAGGTCTCATTAATTCCTTAATTAAGATACTTAAATCTAAGCATTCCTTATAAAGATCATTGGACCTTAACTTAATTAAGTCTAATAGTTGAAATGGTCAGTTACCTCATTATTAAGTTTAGTTAAGATAATATTAGAGTTAAGTGTTAAAAAAAAAGGGAACTAGAAATGTCTAAGTAGAATCTTAGCTTAAGATTTAAAGTGATCAAAATTCAGACCCTTAGACCTTAAGTAGCCTATAAGGTCAAAATGGGTTTAATGTTAATCTAATACTTAGAATTGTAAATTCTTAACCTTAATAAACTTCTTGTAGTTAATTATGAGATTAGATCTAAAGAAAATCATAAATGGAAACTTTTAAGTCAAAACTCTAATTAGAAGTCTAAAGTGATCAAACTTTATCTTTTTAGACTTAGATCTTCAATTTGAATCAAACCACCTCCAATTGAAATTCTTTAATGATTGATTGTTTAATCTTTTGAAATCTTCCATGTGGGTATAGGATGATTCAATCAATAAGATAATGGAGTTATCTTAAAGATTGAATATAGATCTTAGATTCTCAAGTTCTTAATTGATTATTTTATCTTATAATTAGTAGAATAACCTTTCACTAAGTTCTTAGTTCCTGAATCTTTCAACTTATAGAATTCCTTACCTTAAATTGGGTTTAAGTGAAAAACCTGGATCCTATTTTAATATCACCTTGGATTTGGAATTTGAACTCAATTTAGGGTTTAAGTTCTAAATTCTTAAATCTTGATTTATTTGATCAAGATTTAGGTAAGAGAGTAAAATATTCATAAAATTAGGTTGTTGATTTGCTTATTTAAACTATATAGTCGTCACATGATTTTTGATTAGAGCTTGTTAATTTATAATATTTGACTTTAAGGACGTAAATCTGAGATTCTACTCGATAGCTGGATATTGGAGATCCTAAGCTTGTACCTTCTCAGAATAGTTAGATCTTGTAACTAGACAACTACAGATATCACATAAGTCTAGATTGAGTCACTTGCTTACCTTGACTAGATTACTTTGCATACCTTGGATTTTGAGCTTTAATCCTTGAGCATAATAGGAAAAAAATTTAGGATGATGTATCCTAAGCTAATATTGAATTTACATATCATTCAGTTTTGTTTTGTCACAGTTGGTAGAATATGACCTAGTTTAGTCTACCTCTTCAATAGTAGTATTGTATAGACTGGACTCAGACCTAGCATATTTGGATGGCTAGGCTGGGGATGGATTGATTGATTGATATTGGAGGCCCTGTATGGCCTATTGGCTGGTATGACAGTACTAGGACTTATGCATATTACTACTTTACCTGTATTGTATTGTTTTGGTTTTTCTGGTTTGTTTTGTCACATGCTTCAGTGGCCTTATTTTCAGTATTTGCTCGCTTTACCACATGTCTCAGTGGTTTTATATTTCATACATTGCTTTGCTTTTGCCACATGTCTCAGTGGCCTTTCTTTTCATCTTAATCCGCATGTTGTATGTATACTTTTATGGCTTAGATATATGTACGAATGGCATGTTTAGGATGCTAGAATTTTATCGTATTCAGTACTTGTGTTCTTTTATACTCAGCATATTTTACTTTGATCATAATCATGTTAGGATCATGTTTATTTAATAGTTACAGTTATTTTTGCTTTTAGTCTTACCTTGCTTATTTAGTATTTTGTATGTTACTTCACATACATATTGCAAGCTATAAATAGATAGTTTATAGTATTCCAATTATTTCATAGCTTGTTGCACCATTTACTGCTAGCATGTGTAGTTAAATTAAATGTGATATCCTTTAATATTCAGTTCGCTTTAAATAGCTTAAAATGTACTTAGACAATTGTCTAATTGTAACCTTTTTATTTTTTTTGGCTGGGGCCCTGTCATTTGTGATACCGACAAATGTCAGATTCAGACGTGTTCGTGGGCAGTGTCGCTGAGGAGGAGCCAGTTCAGGAGGAGGAACTTCCAGCTGCTGTTTAGCTAGTTTTGTCTTGTTGTTTCCAGTGAGGACGAGAATTTTTCATTTTCAGTTATTCATTTCAGTTTGTAATAATTAACTTTCTGGATGTACTTTACTTTCTGTATTGTGATGAGTTACTATATTGCATTTTCTTTTCCTACTATGTATGCTTGTGGATGTTACTCTATTTTATATTGCTTCCGCCACTTTGATATTTATATTGATGAATATTATAGTACTTGGTGACAAGTCCATGCCTTAAGGCAAGTTGGGTTCGCCTAACTTTACTTAAGTTGGGGATTTGCCACAGTTGGAGCACCGTACTTCCTTATTGTCAGTACGGGGGCCTCACAGTAACAACATACACAAGGAAACGGGTCCTTCTAGAGGTGACGGCTGCAGTGAAGGGTGCTGAAACGCATAATGTTTTCGTGCAGCGATGGTCGAGGAGGGAGATGCTGAGAAACGCCGTCTTCCTGCGTCGGGTTTCGGGAAGCGACTCGAGAAGCAATCGCTTCTCGATGGGAGAAGCAAAACCAGAGAGCGGCTGGGAATGGAGGACGAAAGCTCGCGGCTGAGATGAAGCAAGAAGCGACGGGAGAAGCAAACGAGAGAGCAATAGGATTTAGGTTTAGAGAAAGCGAGAAATTTAGTGGTTGAGAGAGCAGCAGAACTTTGATTTAGGATATATCGATTTTTTGCTGATGTGGCAAGTAGCCACGTCAGCAAGACAACTCATTTTAATGTGAACATAGCTGTATAATCATAGCATTTTCCTTAATTTTATTGGCTGGTTTAATACGAATTATGCAGGTTTGCGTACATTTATAACAGGCATGTCACGGAAATTCGCTGTTATAAGGTTTGTATTTCTTTTTTCAACTAATGCTTGAGCGTCGGAATGCTGTAATAAGAATTTTATTTATATTGTCTTACCCCCTCCCCTCCCCTGTTTCTTTCAATACAAGTTTTTTTTGTAAAACCTTGTTTCTGTTTTTCCCTCATAATTTTATCTATTACATCTTGATTATCTTAACTCAACACAAAAAAGAAAGTGCATCATAAGTTTAATGCAACACCTTGGACTCGCGCATCAAACCTTACATGTTTGCTTCAGGAACACGGAGCACCTCTCAAACTCTAGTTTTTGGAGAAGCATTTCCTGCTAGCATCAATAAACAAATTTGGTCAATTCCACTACCAGGATATTCAGCTGCAATGCTATGCTATCGCTTATTCACAGCACAACAATTGTTGTTTGATTCATTGCTATTTTGCATAACATTGAAAAAATTGCAAAAGTGCCATTGCCTAATGTATTCCCATAACACTCCAAGACTAGGATAATCCTGTTGTCTGTGTCACCTCCTTTGCCCCTCTCGATGGCGATTTTTGTGAGTTCAACAATACTTAAGTTTAATTCTAGCGGGTAATTCATGGGTGGCGAACCCGTATGAGACGAACAAGCAGGGTAGAGAGAAAGAAGTGCATTCACTACTTGACAAGCTTCAGCAGGAAACCATCATGCTGGATCCGAGCAGGATCGGAACCGTGAGGCCGTAGCGAAGGAAGGAGAAAGCGAGCAGGGGAGAGGAATCTGAAGCCCAGCCGGACGCTGTGGTCGGAAAAAGCGAAGAGCATTGTCTTCAAGAACAAGACCACATATAAGATTTGGTTGTTTATGTGGGTTCAGGAATTGGCTAAGTTACGGCATCAGCATCACCATTGTCTACGATAATTGGCTAAGTTACACCACATATAAGATTTGGTTGTTTATGTTTTCTTCTATATTCCCTTCCCCCTCGCTAGCAATAGCCTGGCTCTTATCTCTTTGTATTATGTGGCTACTTGAGTACATTAGATCAGCTGGTCATTGGTTTAAGTATATGGTTTGGATTTGGCTTCCTGTGGTAACAATCATTAAGACTTTTTCGGCATCAGCATAGCTCTCTGTTTATCTCCTTAACTGGCTGCTTGTGTTCTCTGCTATGGTCATTTTTTTCAATTAAGTCGTTCAATTTCATACTTGTTGACAGCAGCTGGTGCTCCATGTGGGTTCAGGAATTGACAGGAGTAATTCTATTGATAGCTTGGTTGTGTTGTCGCTTGTCCTGAAATTTTCAAATTTTATTCATCTTTGAGTTATGTAGTATTGATGCAGGCAGAACTATATTTTAGCTATTGGCTCCTCGATATATTCTCTATCAACGACAGGTAACCTGTTTTAAAGGAACTCGAGTTCCGCCTCTCTCCCTTTTAGGAGTTCCAAACTTCAATTAGAGTTTGTATTCAATTTGCTTGCTTCTAAAATTCTATTTGTTTGAGATATTATAATATTTTTATGTTGTTCGATCTGAAAAATTGGTCTTAGCCTTAAGATATAAATCTCTTAGCATGTTTTTTCAAAAAAAATAGTTGCACGGGCTCTTCAGCTTGACATCAATTGAAGGAAGAAGGGCAGAGGTTCCATTTTAAAGGAAGAGAAGGGGAGATGGCATGCATGGGTTCTATCTTGAGCTCTCCCATCAGCATGGAGGAGAAGGAGAGGGGGCTAAGCCTTGTGTGCGCATGCAGGGTATGGGAAAGAAAGGGCTGGGAAAGAGGGAAAAAGGCTGAGTGGGGCCCAGCTCAAAAGAAAAAGAAAGATTTTAAAATAAACAATCAATTATTCTTAATTTTAATTAATACATTTCCCTAATTAAAAATGGATGACTAATTTGAGGGTGAAGAACTCAACGATCAAGTCAGATTTTAATTTCGACGATTATTAAATTATTCTATTGTTTTGGTATTTAAATATATTAAAATATTTATAAAAATCTGACGACTTTTAAATACTTCCAAAACATCATCCCTAGCTAATTTGGGGGTGACGAGTGCAATGGCGAAGTTGGATTTCGATTTCGGCGAGCATTTAATTTTCTCATTTTTCGGGGTTTTTAAATATATTAAAATATTCACCAAAAATCCAACGACTTCCAAATGCTTCAAAAACTTCACCTCTAGCTAATTTGGGAGCAATGAGTGCAATGATAAAGTTTAATTTTTGATTTGAGATCAATTTAATTAGGTCAATTTCCAGGGTTCCAAAAATTCCCAAAATTAGGATTTAATCTATTTGACCCCTGATTTAGACTAGGTATTGGTGGTGAGATCCTAATGACTTAAATAGAGTACTATAATCAAATCAGGACTTATTTTTGTCCTAATTGATTAGTGGTAATAACATGGGTTGTTACACTTTATCCCCAACCTGAAATTCAAGGGGATGATGATGAATATCATGATATTTTTTTGTCTGTCTTGCATAATTAGCATTCTTGCTTTGATTATCTAAACCTTCTTGTTGGCTTCTTCAACCATTTCAGATCCAAACAATTACACATAACCTACTTCAGCCCTGCTAAAGGAATATTGCATCTTCTGCCATAGAGTGCCTCACAAGGTGTCATACCAATACTAGTTTGAAAGCTGTTATTATAGGCAAATTCGATAAGAGATAAGTGCTCTTTCCAACTTCCCCCAAAGTCTAAGATACAAAGACATAACAGATCTTCATGTATTTGATTTATTCTTTTTGTCTGCCCATCTATTTGTAGATGGAAAGCTGTACTCATAGCCAAACTAGTCTCCAAATCTTGTTGGACTGCTTGCCAAAAGTGAGAAGTGAATCTATTATCTCAATCTGAAACAATTAAGATCAGCATACTATGAAGGCGAATGATTTCTTTAACATACAATCTTGCTAGATTTTCTATCAAACTTGTCTGTCGAATAGGTTTAAAATAGACTGATTTGGTTAACCTGTCGACAATGACCGAAATAGCATCTCATACAGATCTACACTTTGGTAGACCCATAAAAAAATCCATGAAAATGTCGAACCATTTCCATTTGAAAATTTCTAATGATTTCAAGAGTCCACCAGGTCTCTGATGCTCTACTTTCACAAAATAGCATGATTGTCATTTGAACACAAACATTACTATGTCCTTCTTCATACTTGGTCACCAAAATATTTTCTTGAGATCCTGGTATATTTTACTATTCATAGAGTGAATAGTGTAGCCACAACTATGTGATTCAGAAAGAATTTTCTGCTGAAGACTTTTAGGGAGCCATAACCTGTTTCCTTGATATATATTTTTATTCATCATCCTTAAATCATATTTCTTTCCTCTTTCAAAATTTGATTTTAACTTCAAATTCTTTATCTTCTTTCTGAGCTAGCATAATTATGTCTTTAAGAGTTGGCTCATAATTGATTTTAGCTAGAATGGCTTTTAATTCGGCTGATGAGATATGTTCATTATTGAATCTTTCAAAAACTTTCACTAGCATTTTGCTAGATATTAAAGAAGATATGGCTGCTTTTCTACTTAAAGCTTCAGCCACCACATTCGCCTTTCCGTAGTGGTAAAGAATCTCTAAATTGTAGTTGCAAATAAATTATAGTCACTTTCTTTGCCTACAATTTAGTTATTTCTGGGTGAAAACATATTTAAGGCTTTGGTGAAAAGTGAATATCACGCACTTGACCCATACAAGTAATGCCTCCAAAATTTTAAGGCAATGACTACGACTACCATTTCCAGATCATGAACATGGTAGTTCTTTTCACTGGGTTTTAAGTATCTTGATGTGAAACCTATAACCCGTCCTTCCTGCATTAAGAGATATCCAAGCCCCACTTTTGATGCATCGGTATAAACTTGAAAGTCTTTCTTGTCTTGTGGTAAAACTAGAACTGGTGCAGAAGTTAATAGATTCTTAAGTTTTTGAAAAGCTTCTTCACATTCAATATTCCAGAGATACAAAACTTCCTTTTTAGTTAGGTGAGTTAAAGTGCTGCAATCTGAGAAAAGTCTAGCATAAACCTTCTATAATAACCAGCTAAACCTAGAAAACTTCTTATTTTAGTGACTGACTTATGTTGAATCCAATCTTGAATAGCACAAATCTTCTTTTAAACGATCCTTAATCCCTCATAATCAATAACATGTCCTAAGAAGGCCACTGATTACAACCAAAACTCACACTTGGAGAATTTTGCAAAAAGCTTATTGATTCTTAACAATTCTAAAATGGTTCTGAGATGCTTTTCGTGCTCTTCAAGACTCTTAAAATATATCAAAATTTCATCGATGAATACAATAAAAAAATTATCTAAATAGGGTCTTAAGATCCTCTGCATCAAATCCATGAATATAGACTGTGCATTGGTTAAGCCAAAATACATGATTAAGAACTCATAGTGTTAATATCTAGTTTTGAACGCAATCCTTGGTATGTCATCATCCCTAACTTTAATTAGATAATAACCTGATCTCAGATCTATCTTCATAAATATCTTAGCTCCTGCTAATTGGTCGAACATATTGTCAATTCTGGGCAAGGGATATTTGTTTTTAACAGACACCTTATTAAGCTCACTGTAGTCTATACACATACGCATAAAACTGTCTTTCTTCTTTACGAAGAGAGTCAGAGCTCTCCAAGGGGACATACTAAGCCTTACAAGCCCCTTATCCATGAGTTCCTGCAATTGCTCCTTAAGTTCTTGAAGTTATTTTGAAGCCATTATGTAAGGTGCTTTTGATTGAGGTTGAGTCCCGGGAAGTAATTCAATTGAGAATTCCACCTCTCTAACTGGTGGCAATCCAGGTAGTTCATCGGGGAAAACATCTTGAAAATTTTTTACTGCTTCGACTTCTTCCATATGCATATCATCCTTGACTTCACCCATAAGAGTCACTAAGTAGGCTTTACAATCTTTTCGTAACATCTTCTGAGCTTTAATAGCATTGATCAAGGAAGCATTGAATCCTAATCTTCCTACAAAGATCTTGGAGCTTTTTCCAGATTTTAAGGTAATTTTCTTTTAAAAATAATCAATTACCGCATTATGCTCACTTAAACAATTTACTCCCTAGATAATATCAAAATTGGTAATTGGCATAATAATAAGCATTGCTTCGAAAAATAGGCCGTTAATTTGAATATTCAATGAACAATACTTATTAGTATATAATTCCGCTCCTGATGGCATTTGAACATGAAGAACTTTGCTTAATTTGCTTTGAGAAAAGTTTAAAGTTTTAACAAATCTTTTTTATATGAATGAATGACTGGCTCTCATGTTAAAAAATATGTCACAAGGTTGAGAATTTATAAGCAGAGTGCCTAACATAATGTGTTTTAAGGAATTAATACTTGCTACAATAAGTAATTATATATAAAAAAGAATGCTATAGCTTTAAGAATATACCTGAAACCATGTTATTATCTTCAGGAGCTACTATAGATGTTAAGGCATAAACTCTCGGAAGATTGGCAAATTGATTGGCTTCCTTCCCTTTTTGAGTTTTTCTTGATTGAGGGACATTTTGTAGTACCCTTTGTTGAGAGGGTGCTTTAGTAACGATAGGAGGTGGTAGGATTATCGAGTTTCTACCTGGAGTGGAATTCTGTGGATGGCTGATTTTGATTCAATCCACGGTTCAGGTTGTACGGCATTCCTAGTAACAATACCCCACTCTGCCGTAAGTGAAACTGTTATTTCCCTGATGGTAGCACTTACCATAAGGATGCGGCCTTTGGCACTGACCCCGCTGCCGAACTTGCTGCTGCCGCTGCTGCTACTGATTGAGGTTATAAACTTTAAGCTGATTAGGCCTATTATGTTTGAAGACTTTGTTACTTTCTAGTGTATTATGATATCTCATTTTGTAACAAGTCTAATGTTATTACCCATTAATTAGTAACCTAATTGACTCTAATCTTTTTATATTAGTTTTATAATATTATTAGGAGCTTCTATTTCAATTTCGTGCGAATTGGAGATCGTTTGTTGATTCCCAGCATTTCCTGGTTTTCTGATAATTCTTAGAATGCCTAAATTTTTTTGACCTCAGAATCAAAAATGAAGTCCGTCATTGGACTCAGTAGCTCCATATTAGCTAGGAATGTTGTTCTGGGAATTTTCAGAAGTCGTTGAATTTTCCAAATATTTTTTTATTTTTATTTCGAGGGCTAATTAAATTAAGTCAAAATCAGGATCCCAATTCAATTTAAATGAAAATTTAATAAGAATATCATCTTATAATGCCTTTTGAGGGGATCCTACTACGAAAGTTTAAGTGCGTTTGGGATCCCGGATTGTCCTAAATAAATTTGTGAAGTTTAAACTTCAAAGGCTAATAATATGAAAAATATAAATCAGAATTTGGAAATTTTTGTATATTTAAGTTATGCATCGATTAAGGATGCTATGTTTTAAGTTTCGTAAATTTTCAAGTTTCCAATTTATCGTAATTAATCTTCAAAGTCTGTTACTTAAAAATTAATATAAAATAAACTACTCGTCGAAATTAAATAATATTTAGACGCGTGCGTTCGTCTCATCAAGACACTTGTTTTGGTTCCTAGTATGTAATTTTTGGGATTCAATCAGTGATAAATCAAAGCATGGAAGTTTCAGGCGATTTGTAGGCGCTCGATCACGATCTATTGGACTGCTTATAAAGTACCCTTACTCTAGCCTAATTCTTCATAAACCTAAAATTTCCTCATCTGAAATCCCTCTCTTCTCCTACGCAAGCCGATCCCTTCCTCCTTTCGGCAAAGGAGCTCGCCGGCCTCCTCCTCTCCATGGCTAAAGACAGCCCTTCCCCGTCGCACGTTGATGTCTCGTGATAGGGGCCAATCACCGACATCATCCTCGATCCTAGCCTCGGCGCTCCGCTGGCTCGGGTTACCTTCGCCATCCGTTCCGCTTCAAGGATTGAAAGGATTTGACTGCTGTCGCTGAGGACTTGTAAACTGGTCGGTTCGTGTGCTACGGTCGCAAGGCATATCTAATGGACATCAATGTTCCTCCTCACCCTATTCCGATGATATTAGGTACTCCTTATTTTCTCCATGTTCGTGCATGATTCTTTATACGAAGCTAGGACCCCATTTTGATCCGAGCAGACTTGATATTTTTTTTTATCTAAGTAGGATATAAATGATGGAATTTAAACTTTGCATTTTCTATAGATTTTAAATTATTCTTCTTAAATCTGGATTATGTGAGTAATACAATGCACATGATGCAAAGATATATCTAAGTTACTTTCTGTCAAGTTATTAAACAAGTGATTCAATTAATCTTTTAGGGTTGCTTGAATTTTTTCATGATATTTTTTTTGTGGCCTCCCTGAAATCAATCTTGTGTCACACATAATCGCTTCCCAATTTCTTTGCCAATGCCACTGCCCCTACTTCAATTTCAGGATAATCTGGATGTGATGTCATAAAATATGCTTAATCAACAGCATAAGTTAGACCAAAAATATGCTTAACCTTATAAACTTTATAGACATTATTTTATATTAGTTGTCCATGAAATGATGCTTTTAGTTTTCATTAGGTTATAAGTTGTTGTCATTCGTAGATCTATATGCATGCAGCCTTCTTATAGTGATTGTTCAATTTATAAGTTATAGGTTTGCATGTTATCTAGAATACTTATTCAATATCTTAGACTAATTAGCATCATTAAAATGTTTCTAGAATAATATTGCTGATTTTAGGATTGGGAAAGAGATTTAAGTCATACTTATGTCGTATTGATCAATCATTAATGTAATAGCTCAAATTCTTAAGTACCAAAGTATTGTCCATTTTGGCCAGAAAGATCTCACGATTTTGCCCTCAGAAGATAACTTTCCAGCAGATCTCACGATTTTAGGGCTGCTTGAATTCTTTCATGATATTTTTTTTGTGGCCTCCCTGAAATCAATCGTGTGTCGCACATAATCGCTTCCCAATTTCTCTGCCAATGCCACTGCTCCTACTTCAATTTCAGGATAATCTAGATGTGGTGTCATAAAATATGCTTAATCAACAACATAAGTTAGACCAAAAACATGCATAACCTTATAAACTTTATAGACATTGTTTTCTATTAGTTGTCCATAAAATGATGCTTTTTGTTTTCATTAGGTTATAAGTTGTTGTCATTCGTAGATTTATATGCATGCAGCCTTCTTATAGTGATTGTTCAATATTATAAGTTATAGGTTTGCATGTTATCTAGAATAATTATTCAATATCTTAGACTAATTAGCATCATTAAAATGTTTCTAGAATAATATTGCTGATTTTAGGATTGGGAAAGAGATTTAAGTCATACTTATGTCATATTGATCAATCATTAATGTAATAGCCCAAACTCTTAAGCACCAAAATATTGTCCATTTTGGCCAGAAATGTCTCACGATTTTGCCCTCAGAAGATAACTTCCCAGCAGGTCACACATCCTGAGAGTGCTCCCACCAGAGCGCGCTTAACTTTGGAGTTCTTATCAGGAACTCCACCATTATCTGAAAAGGCACCTCGATGTTTAAGAGTTTCACTTATTACTACTTAAGTGAGTCTTTACAATCTCCCCAGTATCTGACGTCCTCATCAGTATCCACACATAGATCCAAGAACCATCCATTGGGTAGATATGACTAGAGGTGACCCCTACAGGCACAAGAGGTACCCACAACCATGTAGCTCCTTAACCATCATGGGTTCAAGTGGCTGCTCACATGAAGTGGTACTTTGTCCTATATGACACTTAGCTCCTATCTGACACCCAATGGCCTTCTTTGATACCATTTGTAATAGCCCAAACTCTTAAGCACCAAGGTATTGTTCATTTTGGCCAGAAAGGCCTCACGATTTTGCCCTCAAAAGATAATTTCCCAATATGTCACCCATCCTGGGAGTGCTCCAACCTGAGCACACTTAACTTTGGAGTTCTTATCAAGAACTTGACCGTTATCTAAAAAGGCGCCTCGATATTTAAGAGTTTCACTTATTACTACTTAAGTGAGTCTTTACAATTAAAAAGAGACAACTCTTGTATAAACCAAGAGGAGATCTAACCTTAATGTTTAAATGAAATATTTATGAAGTAATATTCATTTATTGTTAATAATGATTTAATGGTGACATTTGGGTTCATCTTATTAGTTGCAAGGAGTCATGTTCTATACACTTCAATCAATCTTCCATAAAGATGATTCTTACCAAATTAATATGCTATGTCAAATAAATTCTTCTTCAGCATATTAAATAGAGTAAAAAGGTAAATTTAATAAATCTGTTGCAATTGTTTTACAATTAAAATTTACCTTAACTTATAAGTTCATTTATCAATTCTATTTATATAATGATCTCCTTAATAAACTCTTAATCTTGCAATTAATCTATTAAGAGTAGTTAGCCTTATTGTCTTTGTAATTATAGATTATTGAGTCAACTAGGACTAGCCTTTAGTGATTAGATTAGAGCCTAGTTTAGTTATTATAATCCTTAAAGCCTTCTCTTGAATATTTTAAGAGATAGTAATAGGAGTTCTAATTTATTTAGAATAGCTTAAGAATTCTACTGATTTCCTTAATCTTTAACTATTAGAAAATATAGAATTTATAGTTTTTAATTCCTATATTTACTTACTTTAAACTTTTCATTTTACATTGACCTATAACTAGTTTAGTATTTGATTTAGAAAGAACCTTCAAACTACAACCTTGCTAGAGAACTTTAGTGGATTAAACCTTAACTTCCCATTTCCTCAAGTTGATAATTCTTAATCTCAACCCTTTCTTACGAATAATCTAAGCCTTGATTTAATTATCATAATTAAATTTTATGGCTTAGGACTAGATTAAAACTAGCTTCTTTTTGCATTGATTATACTTATAAATTATTTTATCATACTATAATAAATAAAATGAAACTACTATTTTCAAAACCCCAATTACTACTATTAATTATAATAATTTTGAGATCAATATCTCAAAGTTAATTGAGAGCTCAATTAGCTCCAATCATTAAGTATAGATTATTAAAATTAGATAACTTTGGATATTACTTAGTTATAATTATTAAATCTTCTTTCAATACTTGCTTAGCCTTGAGTCTTTTTCATTTGAATCATTCATATAAGACTTTGTGCATAAATAAAACTTTCACATTTAGAATAATAGGGGTTGCTAATTGAAGTAGCCAAGGGCAGGCTAAATTGGAGAGATAAGGATCCTCATATTCTCAGAGGGTGAATATTTGAGAGTAAGTTACATTTAAAACCCCGTTTTTCCAATACCGGTTAGGCAGACCTGCTTAACTCATCTCTTCATTATGTAAGTCCCTGTAGAATGAGACCTTTTCTAAAAATAACTTCAATTAAATAAGATGTGAGATCCTCTATAATCTCAATAATTGTGAAGACTCATCATAGCTTTTTAGCTGTGTTCCTTATATAGTCCTAGGCTATGTTTGTCTTAGACCATGAGTCTAAGATACCTTCCTTACTATGTAAGCTTTACACTCTCTATCTTCAGTATTGTGTTTTGCTTACTTATAATATATTTAGAATACAGTATATATTGCTTAATTTTAATTAATGCTTTACTTTTTTCTTACTTACTCAGCACATGTTCATTGAACATATATATGCTTTATTTCATTTACTTTCATATGCACTTTAGTTTCTTTCTAGCTTATTTAGGATGCTTTTACCCTTGTTTCAATTGCAGGCTAGGATATATATTTAAGTGAGTATTCTATCTCACTTTGCATTTTTCTTACTTACTATTTCTACACTTCTATGCTTACCTTCTTGCACCCTTACTTGCAAATGTTGTAACTAGTAGTGATATCCAATTGAATTAACATAATGTTTAGCCTACTCTTAAAATATACTTAGACTATTTAATCTAACTAGATTTTTTCTTTCTTGGCTTTGCCCTATCACATTTAAATACCAAAATATAATAGATCATATGCATTTGGAGGCTAGTGGAGCTGGACCAAGTGCATAGCTTAAATTGCTTCCGCTTATAATAAAATAGAAATATAGCTTATTAACTTTTTATATGCGAGCTATTTCTTTCTTTTTAATTGCAAATAGTTTGTAATAATTAAAGTCATTTACTTCATATTTATTATGCTTATGTTGGAGTTTAATAAAATACTTAAATGCTTGGGATGAGATGAATGGATGAATGAATATAATTGAATGTTAATTAAATCATTAGTTGCATAATAATCTTGCATATTTATTTGCATATTAAACTGGAGTTTAGTTACATATTTACTTGTATGTTAAATTGGAATTAGTTGTATACCACACTACTTATAAAATTGGAAAATAGTTTCATGTCTAAGTTAAGAAGTTCTCCTTATCTACATGTGAGTATTAAATGTTGCAATGAAGCATACCTTAGGATAGATAATTATTACACATATGATTTTCTTCCTTTAAACTTTTAGAATTGTAAATGAGTAATCCCATGTAACTGATGACTCTATTTCAGAACTGGAAATAAGCAATTCCATGTAACGGATTGACTTTACTTTAGGATTGGAAATGAGCAATCTTATATATTGGATTGACTCTATACTAGAATTGGAACTAAATAATCCTATGTAATGGATTGATTTCATATTAGTTTAGGTTGTCTTTCTTTCAAATTATAACTTCTATTGGAATGGAAGTTTTATATGTCTACCTTGTAGGTGTTTCTTTAGCTATTTATAAAGGAAATTCTGCCAAATTTCTTAAGAAATTTGTAACTTAGAATAATTTGGTAAAATTGTAGACTTAAGTTTTCATATGTTAGATACTTATTAAATACTTAGAATCTTCATATCTAGACTTGCAAGTATTCACATCAGTTACTTTTAAATTAACATTCTATCATGTTCTAGTATGCATTGCATCTTCATATATAAATTGCATAACACATTTCAAAACTTCCCTTCCATCTTAACTTAAGACTCTCTTCTAAATCCTTGGCCAAACACAATATCTAATTATTTGGATTAGTTTTCTTCTAATCTAGTATTAAGTATTGTGGTGACGTATCAATGTTGAGTTAAGTGATTCTCAATATTGGGGTCGTCACTCTTTTGCTGATCTTTTTGTGTGAGGTGGTGCTTAACCAATCTTGCTCCCTCTAAGAGGTCTGCAAAATTATGGTGGTGTTGAGACACCAAAAGATCATTTTTCGGATTTCGTAATCCCTTTAGAAAGCAACTACATCTTGTAGTCTCGGATCTCTCAAAGTCTGGAGTGAAGCGAGAAGGCCTTCTAAATTCCACTTCATATTAAAGTACTATCTTATTCCCTTAAGTTAGTTAAATTAACTCATCTTTTAATATTATTTGAGCAGATAGAGGAATAAATTGATTCTTGACTGCTTCCTCAAATTACAGCTAAGAGATACTTACTACTTCTCTATCAACAAAGCAAGTATTTAGCTCATTATCCCACCAAAATCTAGCTTCTTCGGAAAACATATGAGTAACTAAGCAGATTACTTTGCTTACATGATATTTCAGACTAGCCAAATTCTTTTCTATGTCCTTAAGTCCATTAGCTGCCTCGATGGGTGTTGCTACCCCATTAAATGAAGGAGGATTTAAATGGAAGAAAGCTTGAAGATATCCATCCATAGATGAAGAGGATGGTGCTTGGGGGTTCATTTGAATCACTGGCAGATTATTGGATCTCTCCACAAGCATTTGAATCACTAGCAAATTATTGAATCTCTGTGCAACTTGCATTTGGGCTTCAACCATGATCTTGACTAACTCAATTAAAGTCTTCATCTCATCTGATTATGATGACTAATTTGGTGGTATTGTTCTTTTGACAAATGTTGGAGGATTGGAATCTGGATCTATTCTGAAATTATGATGAATAAAAACTACTCAAGATTATTGCTTCAATAATGATGGAAAATATTAGCGCAATAATCTAGTTTGGAACATGTATTTTCTATCTATAATAACATTATATTTTTAATCTAGGTTGTTCAATTATGAGGATGCTTGAACATATTCTTTCATTATAAATAATGAACATCTAATTAGATATTGAACTTCCATCCTATTCCTCAAATCTACTCTCTGATACCAACTGTAACGTCTCACTATTATATTTGATACATTAATCTAACAACGAGTGTTATGGTAATACTTAAGACTAGATTAAAGATTTCTAACATAATATTGAGTATTACCTTTATAATATGCAGATCTATGGGTAGAAGGAAACTCAAATATTTCACTTAAATATTTATCATTCATGATATAAAAATATATACAACAAGAAATAATAGTTTAAAACATCACAAAAATATATAATTTACAAACTTGAGAATACAATCACTCATCCTCACATAAGCAAAAAGAGTAAAGTAAATAAAATAAATAAAGTCTTCAATACAGCTATACTTCAAGTTCTTTCTTAAGTGCAACACCTGGTTCATGTTCCTGATCTATCATATTTGGTTTATAATACGGCAGGGCATAGCCAATAAGAGAAAAAGTAATTAGACTTTAAAAATTCTAAGTACAATTTAAAGGTACTATGAAATTTAAATTTAAGCGGATATCATGTTTAGCAATTTACAATATTAATCATAAGTGGATCATTTAGCATGAAATGAATGAATTAATAAAACGATTAAAAACTGCAAAGTAAAAAGGGCTCACATGGTTCAAGTAGTCTAATCATTATTGCACCAAATAGGTTAGCGTGGCATATAGTATAATGTGAAATTTAAGAAACATGAATATGTTCAAATGAATTTACATGCTGAATAAAAAGGAAGTGTAAATAATTTAAGTAAATTATGGATGTAGGAAGAGTTACACTGCATAATTTGAAACACATTAATGCGAGTAATCTTAGTCTAAGAGATTGAATAAATATAGTCATAAGTTTCACAATCAATAAGATTGTGAGAAATGCAATTTATGATTTATTTATCTTGTATTTGGTTCTGTAGGCACAGAACACGTGAGGATTTGAGTAAATATACTCAACTATAAGTAAGGGTTAACTGCAAACACACATATTCTCCCTCATGGGAGTAATGTGGTCTCATAATACTCCAATAACATGTCTAAGCTTAATGATAGCCATACTATTATCCTCCAAATAAGAACCCCTTTGAAGTAATTTTAAATGGTTATTATATGTATAAAAATCTTAGTATATGATTCAAGGAAAGGATTCAATGCATAGCAGTATTATAAGGAATTCAATATTGCAAATCACGTGATATCCATTATTTTTTATTTTTTATTATTTATCTTAATGATTGGGACTAATAATCCCCTAATCAACTTAGGCATCATGGTTTCCTAAGTTAATTGATATAGATAATATATTTAGTTTTAGAAGTAGTGAGTTAATTGAACTTTTATTTATTTTATAAGTTAGTAACTTTACTTATCAATTATAATGTTATATTAACATTTTACTAATAATCATAATACTTTGCTTATATTTTTATAATGGTCTGAATCTAACTTATTTATTTTGCAATACAAGTAATATTCATTTTGTAAAAATAGCTACTATTCATTTTGCAAATATAAGTACTATTCATTTTACAAAAATAGGCACTATTCATTTTGCAAAAATAGATACTATTAATTTTGCATAATAGCTACTATTCATTTTACAAATGTAGATACTGTTCATTTTGCAGATCAGCTACTATTCATTTTGCAGAAGTAGATACTATTCACTTTGTAGAACAGATATTATTTATTTTGTAGAAGTAGATACTATTCATTTTATATAACAACTACTATTAATTTTGCAGAAATATATACTATTCATTTTGCATAATAGCTACTATTCATTTTGTAGAAGTAGATACTATTTATTTTGCATAATAACAGTTATTCATTTTGTAGAAGTAGATGCTATACATTTTGTATAACAGTTACTATTCATTTTGCATAACAGCTACTGTTCATTTTGCATAGCTGCTACTATTTATTTTGCAGAAGTAGATACTATTCACTTTGCATAACATCTACTATTTATTTTGCAGAAGTAGATACTATTCACTTTGCATAACAGCTACTATTCATTTTGCAGAAGTAGGTACTATTTACTTTACATAACAGCTACTATTCATTTTGCAGTAGTAGGTACTATTCATTTTACATAACAACTACTATTCATTTTGCATAATAATTACTATTCATTTTACATAACAACTATTATTCATTTTGCATATCAGCTACTATTCATTTATCACAATAGCTGGATACTATTCATTTTGCACAGCAAATACTTATTATACAACAATAAGCATATGAAACTATACAATAAACTTTGGAATACAATTGTTTCAAAAATTTTCTCCAAAATAATCTCACTGAAGTTGAAATAAAGTGAGCTTTAATTGAAAATTTTTTATAAGAAAGCGAGAATATGTGCTTTAAGAGTATAAAAGCATCTCTCTAAAGCTTCAATAAAATCACGATTTAAGATTTGCATGTCAAGAAACTGATTTATTATATATTTATTGTAATATAGTATAGTATATGTTGCAACACATGGTTCAAGCAACTAGACATTTTATAATTTCTAAATAATACGGCTACCAGATAACAGTGAGTAAAGCTGTGAGCTTTTAGGTGCCAAGTTGTTCCATCACCATAGCAATAAGAACACAAATCTGTATTTTGGAATGTACAAAACAAAATCAAACGAACTAAATTTCCCCATATGTGGCAAGAGAGTGACAGCATACCAAGTGCCAAAAATAAAAGAGAAGCAATTGATACATCTAACTAAGGTATACTACAATATAGTATCTCATGGTTGCAATAGCAAATAAAATAAAAATTTAAAGCACAACATAATTTTAAATATAATCAGCCTACGAATTTACTAAAAAATAAATTTCCTAGAATAAGGGTGGCATTGTTAAGGTAATAGCATATAAATATTGCTAAACATATGTAATTTCATGCAGGCTACAATAAAAGATTAGTCTTAAAGCCAGCAGTATCTGAAGAACAACTATGAGCAAAAATACCAAAAAATGAAGAAGCCAATAAAAGGAGTAACTTAAGAAAATAGATGTGAGTGGGCCCCTCTTAAAAATACTACAGCAGCAGAAGCATAAAGAGAGGGCAGATAAGAAATCCTTGGAGATGATAGAACAGCGAGCTCCTACATCTCTCAACCATTACAAAACCTTCGTACTGAAGACATGATAGCATAACAAAAAAAAAATTAAATTTCAAGTGTCCAAGTTGCATATTTTTCCTAGTTTGATGAGTAGTAAGCTTGCATAGCCAGTATTTTAATTAATTAACAAGATACTTTAGTTTGCAAATTAAACACCTTATCCAACATCTAGGAAAATTACAATCCTTTTCATCTTATAGAAGTATTCAAGTATCGCTCGGCTCTACAAGCCATCATTGAATAATGATTGTCTCCAAAGTGAGGTGCATCAAAATTGCATACACCTTAAAGCATTTAATCTACCACTTATAATTGAGTTTAAGTACTTATTTGGCATAAACAAGTCTAAAGATTCAGTAGTCACTATACTAACTTGTTTATTGATAAGAAAAAAAAATTACTATTGATATTCTAGAGTTGGGCAGCTGAAATTTTATCAACAACATTGTTCCTACAATTATTTCGTTAATAACAATAATATTTGGTTCATTGTCATTCATGCTATATTACACATGAGGTAAGATTATCCCAAATACTGAGATTTAAATATAAATTAAAAAATCACAACAATTAACAAAAAAATAATTAAGTAAACAGAACCAAAACAAAAAAAATATAAAAAATTTATCGCAAGCACCAATTATATCAATGATCACACATATTGACTCATATCAAAAAATTATTCTAAATAACATTAATAAATGTTAAAAATCACAAAGCAGATATAATCATAAATTAATCATAATCAATTGGCAATATCAAGCAAATCTTTAGAAAAAAAACATCCATTTAAAAAACGAAGTGAATGGGATCGCGAGGTGGAGCACCGGTGCAACGTCTAGCGGAGCTGCGTCTGACGAGCTATGTCGGCGTGGCGAATGCGTCAGTAAAGCGATGGCGTCGGGCGAGGTGAATGCGTCAGCAATGTGAGAGCGTCGAGCGCGGCATCAGCGAGACGAGCCATCGGCAAGGCAATGCGAAGGCAGAGCACCGGCGCTACGTCTGGCGGAGGCGAGCTTCGGGAGAACGAACACAAAGAACCCTTGCGCTTGCAACAGATTGTCGGGCGATGTTATGTGAATGTCGGCCAGTATTCAGATAACATCAACCAGTGACTTTTTTGTAACTTTTGAGAAGTCATTAAAGAGGTATCATTGACCCAAACAATCTCAATCTCACAGACATCTTTAAATGAGAGAGCATTATGGGAGATGTCTGTGAACCAAACAACCCCTTAATAAATTGTTAGTTTTTACCAGATTACTGTTCAATGGAAAGCAAAGAAACCCAAATGGGTGTACCACAAGAATAGGGTTCCACTTGAATGGTTGTCAGAGGAAGCAGCTGCGAGTCGTCGTGAGGAGAAGGCAAATGGAAGCAACTGGGAACGGGATATCTGGTGACTCGTCGGCAATATCCGCGGGCAACCGAAGAGTGGGAAGGTGGGTTTTGGTAAGATGGGGATCAATGAGGATGCCATAGGCAGCACTCGTGAGATGCAGCGGGTCAGTTTTCTTCGGATCGAAATGCTTAGGGTTTTCATCCAATGGCTGATAAACACATTTCTCATATATAGATAAAAAGGGTAAAGTTAGTGAACAATATCTAAAAGATCAAACAACTGAAAGCTATAGTATTTCCTTTTTTATTGAAACGATAAACACCCCCATATGAATTAGACATAGACAACAACGAAATCGTTCTCTGCTCTTTTTACATTATTCTTAGGCACAACTTGCTGAATAAAAGATACAACCTATACAGCATCGAAACAAACATGTACAAAAGGTACAATCCTTGGGAAAAGAAAAAAAAGGCTTCAGGTTCTGGGAAACACCCCCAAAAGCTTACCTTTAGCCAAGAGGTCCGAGAGCTTCTTGGCGCCCTCCACTCGCATATCCTGAAGCCGCAGCAAGAATCCACGAGCACCAGAGGCGACCATTAGCTTCCTGCAGCGCCTGGACGGTGCCACTGCGAGCAAGATTTCCAGGACGCGCTTCTTCTCCACACCGCAGGGTGAGCAGTAATCAAGAAGAAAAATCAGATTATGAATCCCCCTCTCGTCCTTCTTCATCGCCCTCCTGCAAGCTGCGAACGGCATCAGAGAGACCAACGCCATGACTGCCGCCTCCTTCTCCTCCGCCCCCTTCGCTTCCAGCATTTTCACAAGCAACGGCACGGCGCCCTCCAATTCCTCCTTGCCGGTGCAGCCTTGGCTGAGTTCGGAAACAGCCTTGGCTGCCTCCGTTCTCGTTCTGACCGATGAGACATCCAACGAAAGGATAACCCTCCGGAGGAATCCGTTAGGGAAAACGATCTCAGAAAACGAGAGGTTTCGAAGGAGCTTGATGACGGGATGGAGGTTTCTTCCGTCGGCAGCGGCAGCCTCCCAGTAATCTCTGATGCAGTCCATAACGCCTTGCTGGGAGATGCTGAGTTTAACGCCCTCGCGATTCGCCCCTTCGGTCAGATTCGCAAGGCAGGAAGCTGCGTTCTCCTGAGCAGGAGCCGTTCCCGATCGAAGGACTCCGACGAGGACGCCAGCGGCGTTTTCCGCGATGAGATTCAGGCGGAGTTCCGGCAGATCGGAGAGGTTCTTGAGCACGCCGGCAGCGGCAGCTTGGGCGGAAGGAGCGCCGCCGCGGCAGATTTCTAGAAGGGCGGATATATTCCAACCAGATCCGACGGTCATGGCGATGTCTCTCTGGAGGGCTAGCGCTTCGAGGACGCTGCAGGCGTTTTTCTTGGCGGATAGGCCGGCTTCAGGCTCAGCCAGGACGCGGGTGAGATGGATGACGAGAGGCGCGGCCTCCGCGATCACCAGATGGCGGCAGATCTCGAACGAGGAAATCCTAGCAATGGCCGACACGGCCTTTTCCCTCGCTTCGGGGCTGGAGAGCGAGGCGCGGTCGAGGAGGCGAACCAGGGCGGGAATCAAGCCCTTTGCCGCGGCTAACACCATCGCGTTCTTGCTGTCGAGCTTCGAGATGAGTGAATCGAGGGCCGGGATTCGAGATTCGACTGCGCCGATCTGGAGGCGGGTGATGAGGGAGAAGGAATCCGGAGATTGGAGAAGGAAATCTGCGTCGGAGGCGTGCTGGGAGAGAGAGGCCGATGCGGAGGCGAGGTCGCTCTGAGTGCGGAGTCGGCCGGAGGGGGGATTAGGGCACCGGCACTGCTCGGATATGGAGAGAGTCAGAGCTAGGGTTTCGGAGAGCGCGCGGAAGAGATCGTCGGAGAGCTCGTGAGTCGGAAGGACGGCAATTTCTTCAACGGATTGGCGAAGGCGGCCGAGCGTGGAGGAGACGGCGGCCCACCGGCCATGGAAGGAGCGCACAGATTTGATGGAGAGGGCGAGGGAGGAGAATAGGCAGCGGCACTCTTCCAGATGATGGTTTTGATGATCCTCCGGCGGTTTCATGGGGAGATGGCAGGAAGGCGACGTCAGTTTGTGTATTATTATTATTAACTGAATGCGATTTATTAGTGAGTTGCAGCTGCTGTCTGGCTAGCTGCTCGCCTCCTGGTACGGTACACTGAGGGAATCAAATCAATCGTTCAATAAAGTTGAGCAGGAGGAATATTAACTACGAGAAATGCATCCGCTGACTGTTGCTCAAATATTAGATTTTGATTTTATTTTATTAATATTTATTTATTTATATTAAAATAATATAAATATTATTTTTAAAATTTAAATTGAAATCATAAATCAGTCTAAATAATATTTCTGTATCAACTACTGCTTTCTTATATTATTTAAGAATTTTTTAAGAGAAATATTATGTAGATTTTGGAATGATATTTAAATTTTATTAAATAAAATTATATTTAATTTCCATCTCTACGTAATATTTCTTTATTTTTAATGCATCTAAATCTAATTAAAATCTATAATTGTAAATTAATTAAAAATATTAAATTAATTAGAAAGTATAGTGATATTTTTTGTAGCATAAGAATCTCACAGCTAGTCAAGGAAGCATGCAACATAGCTCTCAAATTTGAATGGTAGATTATCTATTATTTTAAATTAGTGCTGGAAATTTGATTCGACTCGAAATTTGAGATATTTTGATTTGACTTGAATTCGATTCGAAATTTTTTGAGTCGAGTTCGAGTCATACGTCCTAACTCAAAATTTATTTAAAATGACTCGAACTCAGCACAAAATTGACTCGAATTCAAACTCAAACTGGAACAAGTTTGTTTTGAATTTGTATGGAATAACTCGACTCAAAGCCAACCTTGATTAGGCTAGCATATCCATATAAAAGGAATTTAAATATTCTAAGTTGGAGTATAATTTAGTTTGAATAAATGACGTGATTATTCAGATAGGATAATGATGCTTGTTAAGGAATATACTATGCAGGATTCTCATAACAATTATACCAATAAACAATGATGTTTCATATAAATTCGTGAACTCAAAGTTTGTAGAAATATTATTTGGTGGTTATTTGTGGCCCTAATGATATTATGCGGTGATACAATAGAGCATGCATTCTGAATGAAGCACATCACTTAGGTTATAAGTGTAATAATTTTAGTATTGTTATTTATTATTGGGTAGTCAAATAAGTTTATTTTCACTACCAGCGCATTTATAATAATATTAGAAGTCTACATCTAAAGTTTAGTATGATTTGAAAATCTTTTGCATTTTAATTAATCTGAAAAATAACTAATGTAATTTGACCTTAAAATCAAAATTGAAGTTCATCATTAAACTCCTAACTCCCAAATTAATTAGGAGTGATGTTTTCATAAATTTTGGAAGTTCTAGAATTTTTTCACGATTATTTTAATATATTTAAGTGCTCAAAAATTAAAATAATTAAATTAATATCCGATTTAAAATTTGATTATATTTTTTAGTTCATCACCCTTCATATAGCTAAGAGTGAATTTTTAAAATTTTTCAAAGCTAATTTGGTAGACATAATTTATTAATTAAATATTATATTTTAAATAATTATTATTACATTAATCCAACGGCTGACGACCCGCAGCGCGGATCCCGTGCGTGAGCCCAACGCACAGGATAGCCGTTCGGGACGATCTTGGTCGTTGCGCGCTTTAGGTAGGCAGATCGGATGGTAGGCTCGCGTGGCTTCGATCTGGCCGTCGGATCGTTCATCTGATCTGATGGTCGAGGCGTGTTCCTGTATGTCCCTGCCATTCTCCCCGATCATGTACCTGTAGTAGCAGGCAGGAGCGCTGTACCCAGCCAAGCCCCCAATTACCTCCATTAGCCCTTTAAGAATTCATTCTCTCCATTCTCCATCCTGAGCCTGCTAGGATCGCAAAGGAGCACAGAAGGCATCAGAAGATGTGGCTTCGACCAAACCCAAACCCTAATCTTCTAGCTGCAGACGAAGACGAAAGTACGCCCTTACCTTGCAATCAATTGCTCCTTCTGTGTAATTCAATTTTGTTTTCCCATTTTATGTGTTGGTTAATCCATCTGTGGGGCTGATCAAGCTCGATAGAGCTCGATTCGACCCTTATTTTGCCAGGCATAAACAGTCTTCCACAGTAATATGCCCTAACATGACCCTTTGAAGCTAGGGAATGGGTTTACCGGTGGCCTGATCGCCGGTAGCCTCTGTTGTGGGGCTTCAGCACGTCGGCCGTGAAGAGACCTTCACGCCGACATGTAGGCCGCGCCGTGGGACCCCAGGTTCAACCGGGAAGGTGAACCCTAGCGCGGCCCCTTGCGGTCCCAATTGGGGACGAGGCCGCGTCTCGGGTCGAGTCGGGTCATGTAGCACCCTATCCAGTCGACACGCGCAAAGGAGCTAACATTTGGCGGCATATCGGTGCGCTACTCGGGAAGGACTGGTGAACTTCCCCGAATAACTGTTGAATAGTGTGCTGCTGAACTAATCTTTAAGATAAGCGTAAAATATTATCTTAAGTATTAGACAATATAGTATATACATTAGATTATGAGTAGAATATGAGAAATCTAATATATATAAGTATAACAATATTTTCAGTATGTTGATCACATCACAATACTAAGTATAAGTAGTAATAAATATATAGTGCAAAAGCTAAAGCATACATCTAGAAATATTCATCACAGAAGCTAAGTAAAGTATAGTCTCAGAAAAGAAAATAAAATATATCCAGAGTTATTACAAAAAGTTTACTTGAATGAAAATTCAGCAAATAATTTAGTGACTGAACTGAATGTAAACTAATGCATAAAGGTAAATGCTAATGTATAACCCTCTAGTGCTCCACGAACTCTTCCTGGATTTCCTGTGACGCTTCCTAAACTAGCTCCACAAGCTACTCTAGATCTAGCAAATTGCTAGATCCAAAAAATATCACGTGTTAGACAATGAGTCTAACACATCAAAAATTTGTCTAAACAGTTATAATTATCTAAAGTTTAACATTTCAGCAATTTAAATAGGTTGTAGAAAATCACTAAAATAGTTGAAAAATATGAAACTCTACAAAACTAAAAATAAAGTAAAACATTAGCTGAAAGACTAAGTGCTAAAAATAGAAAATAGTAAAGAAGTTGAAACTGAATAAAAGCTGAAATAAGACTGTGCTGTATGTCGCTGAATATGCATCTGATTATGCCACTGATTTATGCTGTCATTATGCATTTTGTGCCTCATGGACCTCGAAGAATCCTAATATCCATGATGAATGCTGCATGTAGGTCCTACCAACATTGATGCATACTGCATCCCTTATTTCACAATACTTTCATTCTTATGCTTATGCAATTATGCCAATGATTTCAATTCAACATATTCATAAAATCATCAAAAAATAGAAATCAATTTCATATTTAATACAATTCTTGATTCTCATAATCATCACAACAAGCACTAATACTTATTTCTGCTGAATTCAGAATCTACCACAATTTTAATCATATATTTCTAAATTATCACATTTGTAGAGTGCATGTACATATGAAGTAAGTACTTAAAAAGGTAAACTTGAATTTCTTAATTTGTTTAGCTATACTTATCAATGCGCACAAAGATAGGGGGACGAAACTCTTGTACAGTTTATTATCTCAAACTAAGATATTCAATACCCTAATTGATGCATTACTTTTTACATTCTAAGAAAGGTAACATAAATTACTCAGTTTATTTAATTGCACTTATCAATGCACACAAATATAAAAGGACGAAACCCTTAATTAAACATACTATGATAGTGGGATGTTTGTCCTAAACTGAACTGCACTTATCGATACTCACATGGATAAGGGGACAAAACCCTTTTACAATCTTATTTAGGACAAATCAACCAATTTTATGTCATACTGAGTTGAATCAGTCATATGGACATGCACTAAATCTCCACATGATAATAATAATATTATCATTTCTAAACTGACTAGTTTAAAATCCAAGGAACATCAGACTAAATGAATCCATATTACATTGTGGTGAGTCCTACTCAAAGGTTCTATGAATGTGACATGAAAGTCACTCAACTTAAGATACTATGACAAGGAAGAATCTCATTCTAGAGTCTTCAGGTTATTCTATCACAAGGAACAAAGATCAGAATCTAAGGATCTTAAGGGTTCATTTAAGCTTCTACCTCAAAATCAGACAATAAGCTATTCCTACCTCAATAATTTATCTATTTTAAGGTTTAGCAATTCATGGAACTGAACCATTAATATTTCAATCTTAAGGTCCTAAGTAATGAAATTTACAATTATTCAAATTGTAAAATAAGTTATACGATTTCGCTTAAGATTAACATACTAAGCTGAATTATGCAAATCAGATAAGTAAACCCATTTTATTATAGCCTATACTACAATTATGGAATACAATCATATGAATTATTATGAATTGATCATTTCATAAATTAATCTTATTTTGAAATTTAGTTTATGCTGATGATCTTTCTTAAGAGAAAATTAAAGATCTAAATATTAGATTCAGATGATCAACCGTATGAGTTTATTGTAGATCTTAATACTCCTAATTTACTAGTTTGAGATCAATGACAAATCAATAAGTATTATTGAAATCATGCAAATTCTATTATTCTTCAAATCAAATAACTTATTCAAGATGATTAAGATTTAGGACTTAATCTGGACAAGTTAGTGTTAAACTCCGAACTTGGACAAACCAAGATCATTTGCTTAATTATTGGTCAATAAGAAAGTCAGTGAATTCATTGTGCATTATTGATGTCCAAGATGATATTAGGTTCATTAATATTTAGCTTAAGCATTTCTTAAAAATTTTAAGATTAATAGTTGATTAATGTCAAATCATGGATTACATGACCAAAACAAAGTTAAGATTTTCTAAACATGCATACTAATTTTATTAAAACATATAAATATTAAATTTAGCAAAATAGAAAATAATTAAAGCTAAACATTACATTAACTAAGATTTGGCATAAAATATCCAAGTGAATCCTTTAGAAAAATTAGATTTCATAATCTAAATCACCTCTATATTTACCCAATGCATGATTCTACTAAATTCAGTTTTTATTTTGGTATATTTTTGCATTATTATGGTCCTAGTAATAAAAATGCGAAAATATCAAATTTGGGAAAAACTGGACAGTTCTGGGCGCTGTGGCGCGCTACGGCGCGCTGTGTCACGCTGTAGCGCCTCCTGGCCGAGAGCTAGGCGCTACGGCACGCTATGACACCAACCAACCCGAGACCTCGGCGCTACGGCACGCTGTGGCACCAGTCAGCCCGAGACTCGTGCGCTATGGCACACGGCAGTGCTTTCAGGCGCTGCGGCACACTACAACGCCAGAATTCCCAAGACGCGGGCGCTGCGGCGCGCTGGAGCGCCTCCTGGATGAGAGCCAGGTGCCGCGGCACACTGTAGCGCTCGACAGTGATTTTACCTAAGCGAAAATAGAGCGTGCCCCATTCCGCACTCAAATACTCTCGATTTAGGACACCTCACGTGCGGTGCCATGTACCATGAAAAGGTATTTTTGAGACCTTTCCATTGATACCAAAATCAACATGAAAAAATCATTCTAATGAACAAACAATGATGCTAAAGGTCCATATATACAAAAATCATACTTGCAGAAACAAGTTTCTTAAAGAACAAAATGAGCTTTGATCGGACTCGTTTAAGTCCGATTGAAGCTCAACAATCAAACAGCACTCCATACAATAGCTACTTGAGATATCATTTCATAAATGCTTTGATTAAACTAATGGAAAGAGTAGCACATGGAAGATGCAAGAAAGAAGTACAAGAAAAGTTACAGCAAATGGGTACCTTAGATTGCAAATGGGAGTCATGCTGTTTTCTTCAAGATCTGAGGGATAAAGCATCTTCTTCTTCTGTCGCCAACAAAGGAGGGAAGCAGATTGAGGGTTGGGAGGGAGAAGCTCAGTTGTTGGCAAAATGGAGGGAGGAGAGTTGAAGGAGATGCCTTTAAGGAGGAGGAGAAGGTATGGGCTGTGAGAGGGGGATGGCAGGGCAACATTCATGGAGCAGTAGGCTCTCTCCCATCAACAACATGAGGAGGAAGCTTTCTTGTGCATGAAATAGGGAAGGAGCGGGGACAGGAGGAGAAGGCAGGCGGGTACCAGAGCAGGAGAAAAGAAGGAAAATAGATTTAAGAAATTAAATAATTAATTTATAATTCCAAATTAACCTAAATTTTCAAATTAAAATCGGATGAATAAACGGGCTCCGAAAAATCCCAAAAATTACCCTTAGCCAATTTGGGGTGAGGAATTCAACGACAAAATCAGAATTTAATTTAGAGATCAATTTAATTATTCTAATTATCGGGGTATTTAAATAGATTAAAATATTTGAAAAAATCCAACGACTTCCAAATACTTCCAAAACATCACCCCTAGTTAATTTGGGGGTGACGAGCATAATGACGACGTCGGATTTCAATTTTAAGGTCAAATTAAATATATAAATTTTTTAATTAATTAAAAATTATTAAAATATTCTAAATATTCGATTGAGCTCTGAATTGCTCTAAATTTTTTAGGATTTGTTCTAATGATTAAATGAACCTAATTGAATGATAATTATGATACAATTAAGTTAAGATTAGGCTAAGTAATAACCTAGGGTTGTTACAGGTCAAGACTGACGCGCACATTCCTTCTGCAGGCCTACGCTCTACTTAAGAGTAAAGCCACAGGACGCACACATGGGCCGACCCGCGTGCGGCCCGCAAGCCCGAGTGTGCGCCTGTTTGCTTAGGCGCACAGTAAACCCTAATCTAATTTAATTTAATTGCTAAATTAACTAATTCAAATGTTATTTGTTTAATAACTTTAAAAGTACTTATCCAAATAATACAAAATTATATATCATTTTGATCAGAAAAATGAGTTGAACAATAATATAAAATCAAATTTATGATTGGATATCTAATTTTACTAATAACTTTTTAATTGCAATTAGGAGTTCCAAAAATCCTAATTTATCAATATTGTCCAAATTTAACCTACTTAGTATCATTTAACTCATTATAATATAAGGATTTCATATATGCTGATTTTATTTTGATTGAACATCATTTGGAGAAATTTATTTTTGTCTCTTCTAATCTTCATTAAATGGAATTTTTTCATGAACTTTGGTTTGCATATTTTAGGATGTTTACCCTAGGATAGCAAACATAGATTCATATTTGGACTTTTATGTTGCATTAGGAAGTGTGCTTAGGTCTTAGAATTATTGATTAGATGCTTTGAGTAGCCTACTAAACATGATTTTGAACCTTCAACAATATGAGAGATAATGTATATTAGAAACCCTAGATTTTATTAAATCACCAATCATGTGTAGTGAACCTATACTTTATGTATTATAGCTTAGAGCTTGCCTTTGATTCTAGGATGTAACTCTATTAGGACTAATAGCTACTACTTGGAATTAGGTTTATTGAACTTTTCCTTTCAAGTGCAAATCTCACATTAACATCTCTAGTTCCTAATTTAGTACTATTTTAGTATTCTAAGAGTGATCTAGCATCATAAGAAGACTTAGTATCCTTATTGTCATAAGCAAACCTAATATTACTTGATTGTGACATTTCCCTTAACTCTTCATCTAGTACCTCCCAAGTGAGTTTTTAGCTACTTTAGTGAACCTATGAGCTAGAACCTCCTCAATCTAACTTTCCTTTAGTGAGTTTCAAGGTAATGAACCTACAACATATATCTCCTAATTATATAATCTTAGCCCTAAGTCTAGTATCCAATGAAAGTTATTTGGCTTAGGATTAACATAAGGCTAGAGTCAAGTTGCATGTTTATACTTATAAATTATTTTACCATATAAGTAAATCTTAATCAAACTACTACTTTTCAAACCTCAGTTACTTATATTATTATCTTTCAATTAACTTAGAGATTGATATGTCTAAGTTAATTGAGAGTTTAATCAGCTTCAATCATTGAGTTAAACAACCAAATTATACAATAATGGATATCACATTATTTACAATTAACTATTAACTTGAATTCCTTGAATGTTACTTTCTTTTGAGACTATAACCTTGAACATTCATATAGATATTGTGCATAAATAAAATATTAAAATATTAAATGTAGGGGTTTCATATGGTAGACTATAAGCCATTACAAGCTACATAGTAATAATGATACCTTACACATCCTAGAGGAGGAGTGTGTATTTTGGGAGACCTGCTTTACTTAGTTAGGCAGATGTGCTTAACTACTCATTTGTTCTGTAATTTATGCCCGTATAACAAAACATGTATAACTTAAATAACTTAACATACTTTACAATCATATTGATTATGAGCTACTTTTCATAGCCTTTTGGTTATGCTTGCTTATCATAATTTTTGACTATATTTACTTAGTCCATATGACTAAGTCACACCTTACTTTAATGTACAATATTATTTTTATTATTATTTCCCTCACATTCCATTATTTATTTCACTTGCAATATATGTTACTTTACTTACGTTTTATGCTTCACTACTTTCTTTTATTGAATACTTAGCATAATTTCATTGGACATATTCATGTATCCTTTCATGATTACATTTGCACTTCAGTAGTTCTTAGCCTTTATAGGATATATATTTTCCCTTACTTATTGCAGGTATAACAAACTACTAGTGAGTTCTTACTCTTTTATTTTACTTTATTGCTTTTACACACTTTCATACCCTACATTGATGCTTAGTGCTCCGCTTACTCGTTTAAATTATAAATAGCTAATGTGATATCCACTTAAAATTAAATAGAACTTAGAGTAATCTTTAAATGTACTTAAACTTTTTAAGCATAATCACTTATTTTTACTTTGTTAGTTGTTCCATACCATATTAAAAACCAAATACTGTAGATCAAGAGCATCAACTGGACATTGGAGCTAGGACTAGTACCGGTTGTTAGTAGCTTGGAGATCTGCTTAATTTTACTGCTTTTCAATGAGGATGAACGTATTTTTTATAACTTTTAATTCAGTTTATAATAACTTAATTTCTGTGATATTTTTAATTTATATCTGTGATGGATGTACTTTTCTTTTTGTATTTTTGCTTGGTTTGGATGATGGATTTGGATGCTTCTACTTTAACATTGTTTACTTGTTTATTTTTACTTCTAACTTCTTTGCCTCAAAATTATTCTTGGATGCATAGTACTTAATAGCGAGTTAGTGTGATGACCCACTTAAGTAATAATAAGTGAAACTCTTAAACATCGAGGCGCCTTTTCAGATAACAGTGTAGTTCCTGATAAGAACTCCAAAGTTAAGCATGCTCAGGTGGGAGCACTCCCAGGATGGGTGACTTACTGGGAAGTTATCTTCTAATGGCAAAACCGTGAGGCCTTTTTGGCCAAAATGGACAATACCTTGGTACTTAAGAGTTTGGGCTGTTACAAATGGTATCAGAGCAAACCATAGGGTGTCAGATAGGAGCTAAGTGTCATACAGGACAAAGTACCACTTCATGTGAGCAGCCACTTGAACCCATGATGGTTAAGGTGCTACATGGTTATGGGTACCTCTTGCGCTTGTAGGGGTCACCTCTAGTCCTATCTACCCAATGGATGGTTCTTGGATCTGTGTGTGGATACTGACGAGGACGTTAGTTACTTAAGTTGGGGAGATTGTGATGACCCACTTAAATAGTAATAAGTGAAACTCTTAAACATCGAGTCGCCTTTTCAGATAACGGTGGAGTTCCTGATAAGAACTCCAAAATTAAGCGTGCTTAGGTGGGAGCACTCCCAGGATGGGTGACCTACTGGGAAGTTATCTTCTAAGGGCAAAATTGTGAGGCCTTTTTGGCCAAAGCAGACAATACCTTGGTGCTTAAGAGTTTGGGCTGTTACAATTAAATTCCTACTAATTCTGTATTAAGTACTATGGTAATGTTATAATATTGGATTAAGTTCCTGATTCAATATTAGGGTCGTTACAATAAGATTCATTTGGGTTGCACAAATATGAACTATGACTTTTAGTAGCCAAGCCTCAAGAATATAATGGGAGAATTTATAACTCGATGCAACACTTGTTGCCATGTAAAGGCCAAGCAATAGATGTAATGAGGATTGCTACAACCTCTGCACATATCAGAGTGGAAGCGAATGGATATATTTATAGATTTTGTAATGGGATTTCTTCATTGCAGATCTGGAGCCAATTTAATTTGAGTCATAGTGGATATGCTTGTCAAAGTCGCACACTTCTTACCTATCTGACAAACTGACTCCATTGAAAATTTATCTAGAGTTTATAGACATAATTTGTTACATAGTATCCAGAAGACCATAGTGCCCAATAATGACACCTACTGGAAGGCAGTACTATCTGATTTGGATACTATGCTAGCAATACACATTATATTCCACCCTCATGATGATGGCTAGACTAAGAGGGTCAACCATACACTATAGTTTCTTTTGCGCTTGTGTGTTATTGACTTTGGAAACAACTGTAAGGAGGATATGCCAATGTATTGAATGTTGATACAATAATAGTATTTAGGCGAGCATTGTCATAACTACTTACAAGGCTATTATGATATAAGTTATATAACTTTCTTACTTTAGTTGTTATATTATGGAGACCATTTAATCCATCATGAAGATGTAAATGGTGCTACGGTGAGCTTCCGAGAGGTTTCGAGGCGATTCGGAACAAAGAGTGAAGTTCAGCAACAACACTGGAGCTACGGCGCGCCGCAACGGGAATCAGCGCTGCAGCGGATCCATCCCAGGACTCAGGCAATTCAAAACACAAGCGCTACCGCGCGCTGCAGCGGGTTCCATCCCAATACGATGGCGCTATCGCGCGCCGCAGCGAGTTCCTATTCAAAACACGAGCGTTGCAGTGCGCCGTAGCGCCTAGCGAAATTCTGCTCCAGTTCAGGTTATGCCCTAAGTAAATTGGAGGGCATTTTGGACCTTTCATGGCTCAAAATTGAGCTAGGTACTTAAGCAAACAAGTTAGAAGGAGTTTATAAGGTTGGTATTTCAGATTGGAGGCTGATTGCTGCTGTGAGGTGGAGATCCCAAGGTAAATCCCTAAGGAAGCTATAGTGCAAGAAACCTCTTGCATGTTGGAGAAGAAACTCCATGTGGTAGCTACTTCCTCTCCTCTCCATATTAGAGTAAGAGCTTGTGTATTTCCAGTCAAGGGATAAGCTCTTTGTAACTCTGTAATCTTTAAGTTTTCATAGTGATATTTTCTGTGGTGTGGCTCTGTGGTTTTTTCCGTTCCTGGGTTTTCCATGTAGTCTTATGTAACTAGATGTTTTGTGTGCCTGTGCTTATCTTGCATGTATGTGTGTGTAACTTTCTACTTGTTGTTTTGTGATTTCAGATTTGCTTGGTAACCGTCAATGCAACCCCGATTTTCAATCGAGCGCAATGATCCAACCGCTTCCAATGGTGAGAGTGTGCATGGTGGTGCTCAGAATTTGTACCAACAAGTGGTATCAGAGAGTGAGGTTACCTTGTTGGTCCTAGGGTTTGGTTTGAGTGGGAGCAACGGCCGACGAGATGAAACACAAGATCGAGAAATTCAACGGAACAAATTTTGCGTTTTAGAAAATGCAGATGGAGGATCCGCTTTACCAGAAGAAGTTATATCTTCCATTGAAATGAGCTGGCAGAAAACCTGCAACCATGACTAACGAAGAGTGAGAAGTTCTCGATAGAACTGCACTGAGTTTAATTCATTTATCATTGTCTTCTTATGTTGCTTTTAACATTGTTAATGAGAAAACTATTGTAGATATCATGGATGCCCTGACGAGAATATATGAGAAGCCCTCGGCTTCGAATAAAGTTTTCTTGAAGAAGAAATTGTTTAACATGAAGATGATGGATGGCTATTCAGTAATTGAACACCTCAATGGGTTCACCATAGTGATGAGCTAGTTAAGTTCGATGGTGTAAAGACCCACTTAAATAGTAATAAGTGAAACTCTTAAACATTGAGGCGCTTTTTCAGATAACGGTGGAGTTCCTGATAAAAACCCTAAAGTTAAGCGTGCTCATGTGGGAGCACTCCCAGGGTGGGTGACCTACTGGGAAGTTATCTTCTGAGGGCAAAACCATGAGGCCTTTCAGGCTAAAGTGGACAATACCTTGGTGCTTAAGAGTTTGGGCTGTTATAAATGATATCAGAGCAGGCCATAAGGTGTCTGATAGGAGCTAAGTGCCATATAGGGCAAAGTACCACTTCATGTGAGCAGCCTCTTGAACCTATGATGGTTAAGGTGCTACATGATTATGGGTACCTCTTGAGCCTGTAGGGGTTACCTCTAGTCCTATCTACCTAATGGATGGTTCTTGGATATGTGTGTTGATACTAATGAGGACGTCAGTTACTTAGGTTGGGGAGATTGTAAAGACCCACATAAGTAGTAATAAGTGAAACTCTTAAACATCGAGGTGCCTTTTCAGATAACGGTGGAGTTCCTGATAAGAACCCCAAAGTTAAGCGTGCTCATGTGGGAGCACTCCATGGGTGACCTACTGGGAAGTTATCTTCTGAGGGCAAAACTGTGAGGCCTTTCAGGCTAAAGTGGATAATACCTTGGTGCTTAAGAGTTTGGGCTGTTACAGGTGGGCATCAGTTTTGATGATGAAGTCCGAGCTTTGTTGTTCCTATCTTCATTGCCAGACAGTTGGGATGGGCTGGTTACAACCATCAGCAATTCATCAAGAAATGCATCGTTGAGATTTGATGACATTGTCGGGCTTGTGCTGAATGAGGAGGTGCGGAAGAAATCCCATGGGGAGGCATCCACCTCAGCACTGAATGTTAAAAATAGGGAAAGGCGCTAAAAGAAGACATAACAAAAATATGTCAATGTCTCGATGAGGAAAATCAAGACCCAGAAAAGCAAAGCTAGATTACTGGAACTGTGGAAAGGCAGGTCACTTCAAGAATGACTGCCCTACCCTGAAGAAGCCAAGTGGTGGAGGTAAAATGATGAACCCCACTATGAATGTTACAGCTGAGGAGGATCATGATGCGTTTATCCTCTCACTTATCAACACAAAGTCCTGGGTGGTGAACTCAGGTGCATCATTTCATGCAACTTCATCGAGGAGTGCCTTTAAGAACTACACTAAGGGTAACTTGGGGAAAGTATATCTTAGAGATGATAAGGCACGCGACATAATTGGCAAAGGTGATGTGGATGTTCAGCAACCAAGCGACGCAGTTTGGAAGCTCAAGGATGTTAGACATCTGCCATGTCTAAAGAAATTTGGTTTTTGTGAGACAGTTAGCCAGAGAGGGCTACATCACTTATTTCACTGGAGACTCATGGAAGGTCACCAAGGGTGCACTCATTGTTGCACAAGGCAATATGAAAGTTACACTTTACCTGATCAATAAAGTGTCTGATTCTATTGCAGTCGCAAAAGGGACATATGCAAATCTATGGCACCGGAGGCTTGGCTATATGAGCGAGAGGGGGTTAAAATCCCTATAGTCAAAGGGGAAGCTCCAAGGACTGAAGTCACTAGACTTGGATTTCTATGAAGGTTGTGCACTGGGCAAACTGAAGAATGCTTCATTCTCCAAAGTTGGAAGAGAGCTGAAAGGCAAGAAACTCGAGTTGGTGCATACAGATGCATGGGGGCCAGCGCCTACTTCTTCCATAGGTGGAGCAACATATTTCATCACCTTCATTAATGACCACACAAGAAAGGTATGGATTTACTTTCTGAAACACAAATCTAACGTGTTTGGTATATTTGGAAAGTGGTTAGCTTTGGTAGAGAATAAGACTGGATTAAAGCTTAAGTGCTTGAGGACCGATAATGGTGGTGAATACTGTGATAGGGACTTCAAAGAGTTCTGTGCTTTGAGAGGCATCAAGAGGGAGTTTACATTCCAAATAACACCAGGGCAAAATGGTGTTGCAAAATGGATGAATATTGATGCATGATCCAGGAGCAAAAACTTAACGCAAAGGCAATCAAGTGCACATTTGTTGGATATGGTGCGAGCGAGTTCGGTTACAGATTATGGGATAATCAAAACCAGAAGGTCATCAAAAGCAAGGATGTCACTTTCAATGAAAGTAAAATGTACAATGAATGTATTGGAGTCAAGATTGATTTCAAGGATGCTTCAGATATTGAGCCCTAGTACATAGAAATTGATGACAGCGTTGAGCCAGATGTTGGAGTACATGAAGAAGCTCAGGAGGTTGTCAATATTGAACCACAAACACCCATGTTAAGAAGATCCGCAAGAGTTATGAGACTGTCACAAAGGTACACTCCTTCCTTATTTTACATATTACTAATGGATTGTGATGAACCGCACCCATGTCAAGTGGGAGGCTGCGCCATGAATGATGAAATGGAATCAGTCATGTCAAATGGAACAAGGGAGTTGGCACCTCTACCAGCTTGGAAGAAAGCCCTTCAGAACAAGTGGGTTTACCAGGTGAAGGAAGAATCGAATGGGCACAAGCGCTACAAGGTGAAACTTGTAGTAAAGAGCTTTCAGCAAAGGTATGTGGTCGACTACATTGAGATCTTTGACCCAGTTGTGAATATGACAACCATTAGAATTGTGTTGAACATTATCATAGTTGAGGATTTGCATCTGGAGCAAATGAATATCAAAACTGCATTTCTTCATGGAGAGCTGGGGGAGAAGATGTACATGCAACAACCTGAAAGGTACAAGACTCAAGAGAAGGGAAAAACTGAGCTAGTGTGTAAGCTTAAGAATAGCCTCTATGGCTTGAAGCAAGCGCCAAGGCATCGATACAAAATATTTGACAGGTTTATGTTAGAATTAAGGTACAAGAGATGCCAGACGGCTCACTGTTGTTATATAAAATAGTGTAAGTCCTCCTATATCATTATGTTGCTGTATGTGGATGATATGTTGATCACATAATCGGATATATAGGAGATAAGGATGCTAAAAGAGCTTATGTCAAAGTAGTTTGACATGAAGAACTTGAGGCCAGCCAAGCAAATTCTTGGAATGAGAATCAATAGGGAAAGAAGTGCAGAAATCCTAAAGCTATCGCAGAAAGAATATGTTTAAAAGAAGCTGAACAGATTCATCATGAGTGAAGCGAAGCCAGTGGGCATTCCCCTAGCAAGTCACTTCAGCTTGTTAAAGGAACAGATGCCAAAGTCTGAAGAAGAGAAAGAGCATATGCTGAAGGTTCCTTATGCTTCAGCAGTTGGGAACTCAATGTACACGATAATCTGCACGAGACCGGATATTGCCCATGCAGTGGGAGTGGTCAACAGATTCATGGAAAACCCAGGAAGTACCATTGGGACACGATCAAGTGGATCCTAAAGTATCTGAAAGGTACAATAGGCAAAGCTTTATGCTTTGGGACATCTGACATTATTTTACATGGCTATGTAGACTCAGATTTTGTAGGAGATATTGATATCATGAGAAGCATTGCATGTTATGTGTATACATTGGAAAGTGCAGCGGTGAATAGGATCTCCAGGCTACAAAACATTTTGTCGCTCTCTACCACGGAGGTGGAATGCGTTGCAATTACAGAGGCAAGTAAGGAGATGATCTGGTCGAAGTGTTTTATGGCATAATTAGGCAAGGAGCAAGAGGATGTGAAGCTCTATAGTGATAGTATGAACAATATTCATCTAGTGAAGAATGCAGCATTTCATGCCATGATAAAGCATATTCAACTAAGTTACCATTTCATTCAGACACTGTTGGAAGAAGGGCAGCTCAAATTAGAGAAATCCACACTTCTAAGAATCTAGCTAATATGCCTATAAAAACAGTAACAGTGAAGAAACTGAAGCTATGTGCAACTTCAATTGGTCTTGGTACGTGAAGAGAGAACGGGGTGAACCACACCGCATTCTTAATAAATAGAAAAAGATAATGAAGAATTAAAGATGGAAGAGGGTGATTTCCTTAATGTCTCCAAGTGGGATATTATTGTGTTGTGGAGACCATTTAGTCAATCATGAAGATGCTAATGGTGCTCCGATGAGCTTTCGAGAGATTCTGAGGCTATTCAGAACAAGGAGTGAAGTCTAACAACAACACTGGCGCTACAGTGTGCGACAGCAGAAATCGACGCTGCAGCTCACTGCAGTGGATCCATCCCAAGACGCAGGCAATTTGAAACATGGGCGCTACTGCACGCCGCTGCGGGTTCCATCCTGAGAGTCGGGCGCTACCGCGCGCCGCAGCGCCTAGCGAAGTTCTACTCTAGCTCAAGTTACGCTATAGTTAAATTGGAAGGCATTTTGGACCTTTCAGGGTCCAAAATTGAGCTGGGTACTTAAGCAAACAAGTTGGGAGGAATTTACAAGATTGGCATCAAATTGGAGGCTGATTGCTGCTGTGAGGTGGAGATCCCAAGGTGAAGTCCTAAGGAAGCTGCAGTGCAAGAAACTTCTTGCATGTTGGAGAACACACTCCATGTGATGGCTACTTCCTCTCATCTCCATATTAAAGTAAGAGCTTATGTATTTCCAATCAAGGGATAAACTCTTTGTAATTCTGTAATCTTCAAATTTTCATAATGATATTTTCTGTGGTGCAGCTCAGTGATTATTTCTGTTCCTGGGTTTTTCACGTAATCTTTTGCGTTTGGATGTTTTGTGTGCTTGCGTTTATCTTGCATGCATGTGTTGTGTAACTTTCTACTTGTAATTTTGTGATTTCGAATTTGCTTGGTAACCGTCAACGCAACCCCGATCCTCAATCGAGCGCAACGATCCAACCGCTTCCGCTGCGGAGAGTATGCTCGGTGGTGTTCAGAATTTGTACCAACATTAGTAGGAGGTCGGAGTCCTGTATATTTATGGCTCGGGATTGGGAGAGAAGACTGCACAGAAGATTCAATTGATTCACAAGCCAAGATGAGAGCGGCACTGTACCTTTAACAAAAGTACTACATCCTAAAGCATAGAGTTGTGGACTTCCAAGTTGGAGACTTTATTTATCTAACGGTCAACCCGGTGAGAGGTGTCTTCAATTTTGTTGTATCTAAAAAGCTCTATCCTTATTATGTAGAAACATTTGAGATACTCACTAATGTGGGATCATTTGCTCACAAGCTCAAGATTTGAGTGTTGTACATTTTGTATTTTATATATTATCACTTTAGAGGTTCTTTTAGTTTCATCCCTCATGGTGTCTCTACTCAGGGACCTCTTTTAGCTTGATTTGACATACATGAGAGTTCCTTTGTGTCTTTGAAATTGTGGCATCCATCAGCTTCATAGCAAGGTCATCTTAATGGTCAACATTCAATAGAAAGATCGAAGCATAAGATGAAACGGGTTGGGAAAATGAGGATTTGCAGAAGTAGTATCCCCATCTTTTTTTCATGTGTGGTAAGTTACCAAAAGACTTAAAACCTTTAGAACTTTATTTTGTATTAATTATGTTGAGGATGATATTCATTTTCAGTGAGAAAGATAATGATAACTTCAAGTTGTTATATGACTTCATAAACCAAAGACATTATTTATTAAAAATAATCATATTTTTGAAGTTTCCCCCACATTATTTGAAAACTTATTAAAATAAATATGTGAAATTTTGATATTTTTTATGATTGTTTTACTTGTATAATTAACTAAAGTTCTTATATTCACTAAGTAATAGAAAAGAAATTATGGGTCCTAGCATATAAAATCTAATTAATTCCAAATATTTTTTTTGTACTGTGGGTGGGATTCTAGACACCATCGGATCCACTGATCTTTATCTTGAAATCACAAAAGTATTAATATCTGTCAAACTTAAATAAGGAGCGATGGGACCGCAAAGATCTATTCGGCCATTAACCGTTGCTAAGAGCTGACCAACCCACTGGCATGAGCTCAATGGCATCTTTCATGACAAGCTAGACTTAATGCCCTAACTTTAGGGAAATGGCCTTTTACTTGAGAGTGACCAAGCAAGCAATTAGCATTTTGTTGTATGTTGAATGCTATAGAGGTTAAATGTTGTAATTTTCTTAAACTGGCTCGCCAGTCCTTAACTTTTTTATTACTACACCTTCCCACTGTGTTCTCCTTCCAACATAAGTCAATTTGGAAGCTTGGGATGGTGGTTTGTTTCAAAAATGGTGAAATCTAGTTTATTCCCATCTGTGGTTCTATGCACACAGCTTACTGCTTTAAAAAAATGTAAAGCTTATTTCATATGGTACTTGGTTCACAACAAAAGGATACACTTTTGAAATATGCTTAGGCCAAAAGCTGGTTTATGAGCAGAATATGGATATTGGATGAATTCTCTGAACCTATTGATGGCATCAAAAACTTTTATATGTTTTTGGATCCATCATATTTATATTGTATTTGCTTATTGTATTTGTTTATGTTTGCTTTTATATTCTTTTTAAATATTTGTATTTTTATGATAGTTTATTTTGTACGTTGGGAATGTAAAATGTCACCCGAAAAAATGTAACAAAACCGTATTTATCATTATTATCACTGTTGGGTAGAATTAGAAGATGGTTGCTATATATATACATCATGTAAACCCTAATTTCAAATAATTGAATGAAAATATAGAACTATAGCTTGAAAGCTTGTTTCGTGTGGATAACCAAGGGAAACTCTCTTCGGTGTGCATAACCAAAAGCTTTAAAGGTGTGCATAACCTTCAAGAATCCAAGGTGTAGATAATCTTAAAGTTATCTTTCTTTCTTTTATTTTTAATTTTATGTTTGAATTCATAGTATTCTATATAAGCTTTCATTTCCATTTCATTTCGTTCAAATTCATCCCCATTTCGGTCTTTAAACGTCCATCCTACAATACCTACGCATAATTTGACATCATCTCACTTCGTCATGCATAACTTTCTCAAACAACCACTAAATCATAAAAAACAAAACCCTACAGATTTCTAATCTCCACCACAACATTCTCCTAAGATTTCATGTCAATCCGAGATCATTTGGTCCACCAAAAACCTTCCCAAAATCATCAATTTTTATATACAATCCTACCACCATACCCCCATTATTTTTGGTATCAGATACAAGTTTCTTGGCTAAGATTGTAGAGAATTTTGTGCTGAAAATTTATACTATTTTTCTTAATTTTTGGAAATTTTTTTACCAAGTTTCGACCCCCAAAACTCCTAGAGGGTCATTTTCCGACCACCAACGCCGACGTCGATGCCTCCAACTGAACTAACGTGACCGTTTCGTGAACCGTCGACCCACTGCTCCCAGCCCAGTTGAACTGGTCGGCCCAGCTAAAAGGCTCAACCCGCCTGTGAGCACACGAGCGCCCGCCAGTGCACGCACGCCAACCTGCGGAACAACCTTCTTTCAACACATCGATTTACGACGCTTTGTTCTCCGGCATCCGAGCTCTGATTACAGTGTCGTTAGCACCGTTAGAAAGCTTAGATCTTAAAATACACTCCAACAGCATTTTTAAAGAACTATAACACTTCAGAAAAGGGAGAGGATATCGAGAATATTCAACACGTGAAGGGGATTTGTCCTTCATGGAAGGCACGCCTTTTATTTCCTTGCAATATTTTGAGTAATTAGTCTCTAGAATTTGCATTGATATTTATATATTGGATAATTTCTGTCTTTGGCAAGTTGTGCAGAAATTGTGTATTTCCTGCTGGAGTGTACCTCCACCTAAAAGTAGCCAACCACTTATCCGTAAACCCTACCAGAGTTTTGAGCAACCACTTGAGAGGGTATGTTCTACTCAAATAGCCCACCTTACTGTGATTGAGCTACATTTGATCCACATTTATTATTTTTTATTTATTCTATGTGTTTTAATCTAGCTCACTTATCTTTTATTTACTTGTACATTTTACTGCTTAGAATACTTGTTGCATTTTGCTTGGAAATTGTTGTATTTAAAGGGAAGCATGGATGACAACAAAGAACATAATGGGAATGACTTAGATAAGAGAGTTGAGGGCTTAGAAACTTCTATGACTAGGATAGAAGCCCAATTTAGGCAAGTCTTAGAAGCACTAAACATAAGGAATGATCAAAACACCCTCCACCACTATGCACATCAAAATTAAATTAGGGATGATCCTACTTATGAAATTAGACACAATCAAACTATAGAAGAGGTAAATTCTCTAGGGAAAATGATATTGAGGATAACTTGGATGATATGTATTTTAGAGGACTAGATCATCAGAGAGGAGATGATATTCATGGGAGACCTAGGATTGATCATTCACTAAAACTTCAACACATGAAAGAGATCCCCATGAAAAAGATATTTTGAGCATGGTCAAAATAGAAGCCCCTACTTACAATGGCACCCATCACCCTGATCATTTTCTAGATTAGATGACCCAAATTGAGAAATTCTTTGAGTGGCGTGAATTAGATGATTACCAGCAAGACACGTTTGCAAGGATTAAGCTAATTAGCCACTCCAAAATCTTATGGGACAATTATATCCAAAAGGAAATGAGTAGTCGTAGGAGAGTATCTTGGGTTGAGATGAAGGAAATCCTAAGAGACAAATATTGCCTACATTATCATTAAAAGCAACTTCACACAAGATTCCTTACACTTAGGCAATGGACCATGTCTATTACTAGTATTTGAATGTGTTTGAGGATTTAGTTGCAATGACTGATTGCGAAGACACAAATTGGCAATTGACTAATAAATTTGTTATGGCCTTGAGGGTAGACATTAGACATCAAGTTGAAATGAATGATCCCCAAACTGTAGAGGATGCACTCCCTTGAGTCTCAATCAAAGGTATCATCCTCTAGGGTTAAACCCTCGGCTCGCATTTTCAAGTCTATTCAAAAACCTACACCTTTACCTAGTACACCCACCAAAACACCCGTTACTCAAATGGGTAGAATTTTGAGTGATATTTTTTGTTATAGGTGCAAGCAAAAATGGCACCTTAAACATGAGTGCAAAGCACTCTTATCCATAGTAATTATTGAAGAAGAGGAAGGGGAAGGCGATGAATTAGAATCTATTCATGGTGATGAGAATGTTGAAGTTATTGAGAAAGAAGATGAAACATTTCTGAGAGTGGTGAGATGCCTTAGTTCCTCATTAAAAGAGGAAGACGGGAGACAAAGGAATAGTTTTAGTGTGTCAATGACATGCAAAAGCATTGCATGTAAGATGGTGATTGATGGTGGTAGTGCAATGAATATACATTGGTGGGGGAAAAACTTCAAGTTGAATCACATCCGAACCCGCTCAATGTTAGTTGAGTGAACCATACCTCACTCTCTGTTACCCATCGATGTTTGGTCCCAATCATGCTTGGAAGTTATGTGGATATGGTGTGATGTATTGTCCATGGATATAGAGCACATCCTTTTGGGCCAACTTGGATTTTTGATATGGATGTCATACACTATGGACATGAAAATACATATGTATTCAAATATAACAATAAGACCAAAAGGCTTTATCCTTCCAAGCCTAATCCAAAAGCCACTGTACCCACTTGAGACCAATGCGCCACATCGCACCAAAAATTCTACCTTGAAACCTGAATCAAACAGGGAATCTGAAAGGATCCAAACACTAAATTCCTCCAGCTCACAACACCAAAATTAAATGAAAAAGTTATTTCCTCAATTTTCAATAAGGGCTTAGGGGATAATCAAAGCAAAAGGATTTAATGGATCCAACTTTCAATGAACTCACTCAAAGAGTTAATGACAGGATTGAAAAGAAGATGACTATGAGAGAGATTATTTAAAGTAAAATAAAAGATTAAGAAAGGGTTCTTTAATCAATAAAAAAATACCTCTGCCAAATGGGAGAACCCTAAATCCATATACTATCCAAGAGGGTTCTAAAGAAGGGAGGCTACAGCCAAGGCAAGAGGGATTACAGCAAGAAAGAGAAAGAACAAGACATAGAGACAGAAGAAGACGGAGAGAACGCCAACATCAATTCCTGCGTATAATCCTCTTAACTTAGCTTTGTAATTTTTTATTTCTTGTAAAAGCAATGTATCCATTTGCAAATACTTGTAACTCTCAATTTATGCAAAATAATAGAGCTTGTTAAGTTATGAGCAATGTGACAAAAGTTTATTTAGCTTCGTAGCTCATTATCTTAGCTAAATCAAGAATAGAAGCATGTGAGCCATAGATGGAATTAAGACCTAGTTATTATAAGATAAAATATGATTTTTGTCGCTTAGACTTAAGGATAACTTTAATTTATAAAAAGATCACAAAAATATTTGTGTTGAGATTGAACCCAAGAATATTCATCCTAAGCACTAGATAGGGTCCTAGTGAATTCAATGTTCAAATGATAAAACTAGACCTCTTGATTAAAGAATAATCTAAAACAACAAAAAATGTGACATGATTAAGAAAGGAATATTTGTGCACATATTTATTATAAATTGCATGTTTGAAATCTAACTCTTATCAATGTTCATCATATTGATTAAAAACCATTTTAGTGTAATCTAGCATAGTTATTAGGACAAAAACCCTCAACTGTTGTTAGTTAAAACATTTTCAAAAAGAGATGACACCTTGGTAACAGCACACACCGTTCTTAGAGGACGATAAATATCGGGATCTCATAATCCAATATTACTTAAAATCACGTACACTTGTGTGCAAACACAGACAACGTAAATTAAATTTGTCAATAATCATGCCATCAATATGATCACAATACAGCATAAGTTTCTCAGCCCATGTTTAGTTGATATGTTAGAACTTATAGTCAGCTCAAAATTATTTTCAAAAATGATCTTAAGTGTGGCTATCATCAAATTTGTATTCCAGCCTTGCACCCAAGAAAGATGGCACTTGGAGAATGTGTTGATAATCATGCAATCAATATGATCACATGATAATCATGCAATCAATATGATCACAATAAAGTATATGTTTCTCATCTCATGATTAGTCGATATGTTAAATCTTATAGCCAACTAAAAATTATTTTCAAAGATTGATTCTAAGAGTGGTTATCATCAAATTTGTATTCACCCTGAAGATAATGGAAGATCTTATGGCACCTTTTGTATACTTCTTTAACATTTACTTATGCATTCCACTCATAAATAGATTGGCAAACACAAGGGGTTATTATAACATTAGGAAATTTATTGAGAAGTCTTCGGGTTAATAACCTGGGTATTTGGGATCTTCACTTACAAACTATTGAATTTGCCTATAATAATATTGTCTCTAGGACAACCAAACAAACACCATTAGAGATTATTTATGGATTTAAATCTAGAAAGCCAATAGATCCTGTTAACTTGCCAAACTATGCTTATTCAGATGTGCCTTCAAATTTGTAAAAAATTTTCATAAAATGCATCATGAAACAAGGAGTCAAATAGAAAAATTAAATGAAAAATATGCAACTAAAGCTAATGCTACTAGATCATAAGGATGTTTAATGTACGTGATTTTGTGCTCATTTGCATTCACCCGGAGCATAATTCCAACACAAAACATAAGAAATAACATGCCAGAGCAACGAGACCTCTTAAAATCCTTAGAAAGATTGGGTCGAATGCATATTTGATTGATTTGTCATCATATATGTTAACTAGTCATGCATTTAATATTGATGATTTAATTTCATATACTAATGAACTCATGCAGGAAAGTATATGTACTACTTCTAAGGAGTTGAATAGTAAGCATTTACATGAATATCCTAAACCCTTTTTCTTTGATATTAATGTTATAATTTTTGATGAGGTGATCACATGTGAAAATAGAGAGCATAGACTTTTGGTGAGATGGAAAGATAAGCCTCCTTCAGAAGATACTTGGCTAACTTATGAGGAGCTGCAGAATCTTGATCCTAACCTTCTGAATGACTACATTGACTTTAACTCTACATAGCAGAGTTAAAGTCAAGAGGGAGAATTTGATGCAGCACGAAAGCCTACACGAGAGCGTATGGTGACAAGAGCAAACTCAGGTAGCTTGAAGGATGGTATCGGATAAAGACATGTTAAGTGAAAATACAAAATTTTGACTTGAGAGTTTGCTTGGTTTGGATAATCAAGGGAAACCCTCTTCGATGTGCATAACTGAAGGCCTTGAAAGTGTTCATAACCTTTAAGAATCCAAAGTGTGGATAATCTTGGATTTCCTTCTTTTTCATTTTCTTTTTTCTATTTGGATTCATAGTATTCTTTATAATTTTCATTTTCATTTCGTTCCGTTCAAATCCGCCCCCTTTTCAGCCTTCAAATGTTCCCCCTACAAAATCTATGTATAATCCAACATCATCTCACTTTGTCGTGCATAACTTTTTTAAACAGCCATCAAATCATACAAAATAAAATCTTACAAATTTATAACATCCACCACAATATTCTCCTAAAATTTCGTGTCAATTCGAGATCATTTGGTCCACCAAAAGCCTTCCTAAAATCATCAAAATTTCATCTACAATCCTACCACCATATCCCCCATCAACTAGAAGTCTTATTCCAAAAGATTTCTTATGAGAAAGTGAGCCAATGACGATTACCAGGCACTACACTTGTTATTATCGTTATTCCACGTAATGACAAATGATTAGATTGTAGTAAAAAGGTAATTTGGGAATTTATTAGAGTTTAGTGAGGGGGCACTTATTTGCTTTGAATTTACATCTTTTCATAGTAGAATTTGCCTACAATAGATTAGTTCTAGAATAACAAAAAGGAAACTAATAGAAATAATTTATGGGTGTAATCCCAAGAAACCATTCAACTTAATTAATGTTTTTCTATGCATATTCTATTACAACCTTTACTTTTGCTAAGGATTTTCATAAAATGTGTTATGAAGTTAAAAATCAATTTGAAAAACTAATATAAATTCTATGCTCTAAAAACTAACATTACTAGGTCTAATATGAATTTTAATGAATGTGCATATGTGCTTATTCTCATGTCTAAAATGATATTCCATGATCAAATATAAAAAACTTCATGCTAGTAGAGTAACAAGATCTTTCAAAATCCTTGGAAAAATTGAATCAAATGCTTACTTGATATTTAATTTCATATTCCAAATAGTTTTACAAAAAATGCAAGTACTTCAAAAAGAGTAGTATGAAAGGAGAGCAAGATGAACGCATTTATGATGCAATGAAAGGACAAACTATCATCAAACAACACTTGGTTGTCATATGAGAAGTTAAAAGGCTCAACTACTTAATAACTAGAATGACTTGAACTCTACATAGTAGAATTCTTGTGGTGATGAAGAATCTGATGCAAAACAAGCAACACAAATGAGGATCATGACTTTAACAATGAGTTATTGAGTTATTTTTGCTTCACATTCACATTTTATGTTGTATTGTACTAAGTATAAGTGCTGGTGTTTGTATCTACTATTTGTTATTTTACATTTTTATGGGATGTGATTGTAGTTGACCGTGTATACTTTTATAAATATTTATTTTGTAAGCTCATTTGAGAGGGATGTATAATGAAAATTTATTTTCAACCATAGAGACATTTATGCTTGTGAGAGTACTTGAGAGATGGTGTATATAACCACTTCATTGTGTGTGCATGCATAGTGACAAGTTCAATAGAGTATGTTTTGGTGCACATGCAAATGAATCACAACTCGTAGCAGTGCCCTTAATAAAATGTGAAAGTTCAATGATGAGAAAGGTGGATAAGATTTTAAATAAATTGAATGTGAAATACAGGAAGAGGAGGCGCTAATTGAGGCTGCCATGCCCAGAGGGTAATTTTGGGTATAACTGACGGCAAGAGAACAAAAGTGACAAAACAGCATAGCATTCCTTTTTTTTTTAACTGATTAAAGGCTATCAATTATATTTTTTGGCAAGCAAAGATAACATACAGCAATGTCTCAATACGATGAAGAAAAATAAAATTGAAAAAAACTAAATAACATGCACGCAGTAGAAAACTCAAAACCAGACCTACCAACCAGGTTTAGGGCTCAGAACTCCAACATGAGCCAGCGGTCACAGGTGCGGAAGTATCAAAATAGTATATGTCAAATAACTAAGAATCAAGTGGAGCATATTATAAGCAGCAATATGCTAAGTAAAAGAAGTTTACCGATCCATCTAATAATCATATCATTGGAGGAAAACACAATACTCCAGAAGTTGCAGCATAGTAGCAGGTTTCCTTCCAGATTCAAGTCTCAATAAGTTAGAATGAAAAATTGCACGCGAAGTAAATATAATCCAACGTTTCATTGTTGTGTCACCACACAAGGCACAAATTTTCTCCAATTGATACCTTTTTTTGATGAGTACATCGGCAATTTTTGAAGCCCGCGTGCACATATATACTCGAAATAAAACAAGAATATTCAAGCTCCTGGTACTTACATCACACCAGTCATACCAAACAACTATTTCAACCAAAAATATTCGTTTGTTATCAAAATATTAACTAGTTTCCATAGCCAACAAGTATTCTGACCTTCTGGCTGTAACTGTCATCAGTGCTTAGGCAGTAAAATTACCCCTTAATGACCCAAAGCTAAGATTTATAAGAAAATACATTTTTTTTAACATTCTGGCCACAATTTTTATACCATCACAATGATTTTAAAGAATTTCTAACAGTTTTCTAGGGACTATTTAATTTCTGCAAATTTCCAATTTTTTTAAAGGACTGATTTGAATGTACAGTGAAATCTGATTACAGTATAATCATATTATTTTTCTGCAGTTTTGTTATTTTACAACAAATTTAATTTTTTTTGGTTCAGTATGAATTAATGTGAGTATCTAGTTTTAACTAAATTGGGGCTAAAATTCGTTCGAACGAATCGCCGCTCAGGCTCAGCTCCATGATCTTCTTATTCCGCCAGAGAAGACGCTCACTCGACGCCGGAGAAGATGCTCGCTCAGCTCCGCTCTCACGATGGCGACTCCGCTTGCGCGTGTAATCGCCAATTAAGCCCGGTTATGAAGTAACTCAATTATCACGTTTCTATATATATTAACACAAAATTGAATTACATTATAAAAGTTATTCACCCGTTTAATTTCATGTCAAATACAGATAAACTCAATTTACCTGAAATTTTTTTACTTCTCTCATATTACCTCAATCCAAACAACCCCTACAAGAAAATGAGTTTCAAATTAAAAGCAAAGGTGTGATTAATAAAAAATAAATCAATAATATAAAAAATACATCAATCTCAATCACTAAGCTATAACACCATTTTGATTTCAAAGATTCTTAGTAATTAATCCGATGGCAGTTCAGTCGCTAAATTCATGAATCCTGCAAATTTGATTGGTTTGTATATTGGTTTTGTTTATTAAAGTTCAAATGATGATACAAGAACGATGCACGGTTGCTCCCTCCATATTGTGAGATAATATATTAGAGATCGTTTCTTAATAAGGATTTAAGGATTAATTAATTTGACTAATAATGAGAATTCCAAAGCCGGTGGCTTGCAAACTAAACCACACGCTTAAAATAAATTTGACAATGAACTTTAAATTTTTAAAATCCTAATTGCATTTCTGAAAAATCGGGCATTTTATTAATGTGAAGTTGATGATAACACCTTCCAAAACAAGTGCTGATTAAACAAAGGATAAACCAAGCAAAAAATAAAAGCATCTAGCTAGCTCACATGGGTAAGTTGATAATGATAATTGCATGTTAATCAATTATTAAACTATTTCATTATTATTTAAATCCTCACAGCCACTGACCTCAACTAAACCAATGAACAAAACCCTAAACCATTCTCTCCTCCCTCTTCTCTCTCCCTTAGGCGATTTCGGAAATCCCTTGGGGCGCCCTCGGGTTCCTCCCAAGGGGTGCCCCGCCACCCAAAATGTGGTCGCTCCTTCTCCCCTTCCTCAGCCCGAGCGGCAGCCGAGGCTTCCTCCCTCCCCTTTGGGTTCAAGCGGCGATCCCTCTCCCTTTATTTCTCTCGAGGAGCCAGCTAAGGGCGACCTGGTGAACAAGAACCCTACTACGGCTACTTTGGTACGGTGCCCTGCAGTTCTCCATGGATTAAAGGCCAGGAAGTAGCAGCGAGCGAAGTCAAACAGGTTTGAGTCCATGGATTCTTGATTTGTAGGTGATCCCCTTGGCGGTTTCCCCTTTCTTTCTTCTTTTTGGGGTCTTTGAACTCCTCCCAAGATAACCCACTGCCTTGAGTTTTCTCCTGGTGGTGGGGTATTCTCCTTCCTAGCGACGTCTCTGGTGATCGTCCCTTCCGTCTACAAAGGATGGATGCTTGTGGAATCTGTGAAATTTTCGGCCCTTCACCGAAAGAGAAAGTAGGCTTAGGCCGAATATGCGAACCCTACCATAGGAGATCATGGCTCCAAGGGAGTGTTCGGCCTTCTAGAGGTGGAGGAAGTACACACGCAAAACTTCTGGAGTAGGAGGCGAAGGGTTGGTTGGCGAAGCCCAGGAGGGGTTTGCAAACTCCGGGCTCTCGGTTTGAGCTAGGCAACGGGCAGCGGCTCAGGCAGGTGGTTAGCTCAGTCCCTCAGGCAGGCCGCGGGCAGCGAAATGACGTGGCATGTTGCTCGCTCCCTCACGTTGGGAAGGGGTACCCGAGGCATTTCCATGATTGGACCGAACCGGTTCGGGGACATAAGTGACGGCTCCCCCTTGAACCGGCGGGCTAGTGCATCTTTTCAAAAGAGTGGGCCTCTCCAAGCCCACTGAGTAGCCCAGATAGTTTGGGTTTTCAATTCTGGCTGACCCTGAGTGAACTGGGCCAACCTGCTTGGCCCAAAGATGGGCGCCTTTGTGACCCTTGGTAAACGCACATAGGAGGGGCCTGAACCCACCGAGTGGCCCACACCCTCACAGGCTAAGCCAGAATGCTTGGCCCATAGATGGGCTCCTATTGTGGCCATGGGCCTGGGCCAAGCCCATTTTGGGTTTGACCCAGTGTTTTACTATCTTGGGCCATCCATTCGTTTAAGAGACTACTATTTTTACCTTTATGGCTAGCCATTTTTGTGGTTTCTTTTTCTTTATGGTGGCAAAAGTATATGCTTGTTGTTTTATCTTGTAAATACCTTGCCTATTGGTTGTAATTTTTCCTACCTTTAATGAAAATTAAAATTTCACTTTAAAAAAAAAAAAAACTAAACCAATGAACTTTGAACCGTTCCTTTACAGCCTAATTTTCAGAACTCTATGCAAGTAAAATCAAACCAAAAAGGCAATAGGTAGTAGCACAAAGCATTATAAAAACTTTTAAAATTTATAGAAATTTTATGAGAGAATTTCATTAGTGCAGATTAGTGATAAACAAAATTTTTCAAATTATTGATAAAATTAAAATGAAATACAGTACTCAGATGAGATTAACTAACTATAAATGCAGACAAATAACCTTATAGATGAGACTCTTACAGTTCAAGTGTAAGAACACAGCACTAACGCTTTTTCTTGCTTCCTTTTGCAGCAGTGGACTTTGAGGGGCTCACGAGTACATAAACAAACAGACCCACAGACAGCAGCACAAAGACCTGCGAACCGTACTTTGTCAGCAGCCTCTGCACATTAAAATAAAACCCAAGTTAGTAGCAAATAGAGAGCACAAGTGCGATGGATATTAATTCGATAGGGTGAGACTCTTGCCTTTGCCTGAAAAAAGAGTAGATAAACGAAGTGCGGTTGAAGGGAGGGACCATCAAATAGCCAACCAGAAGTTCACGTGTCAGGGATCAAAACCAAAATAAAAGCTATAAATGGGAAAATAAGAAAGAAAAATGTAATACCCATTCTAACTTCTTCTCTTGAGGCTTGTCAGCAAGAATATCAAGAAGTTGAATGGGAGTGGAATAAGCTTCCTGTGATGTTACAAATATAAATAAAGGTATGATCAAGCCTGAAATCAAAGCATACAGAATTTGCTATAAAAAAAAGCATTTGACATAAGATCTAGGACCATGATTAGGCGATATATTTAAACAGTTTCAAAATGCATGAAAAACTGCAGATTCGTGCATTCTTTTTCATCCTGCATATTTCAATTATGCACGTGTGTAGATACTAGTGCGGTTAAAAAGCTGAAATGAGGTTATTTAATAGAATGGGCATTCAATAGACACCACAGAGCTTCGGCATAAATAAAGCAGACCTGTAATGCAGTTTTTGTTGGAACACGAAATTTGATAAGAGCAGGAGAACCTTGGAAAGTGCCCTTGGCCTTTGACTCCAAAACAAATGAATGAGATACAGACGCGCCTCTATATACAAAACAGGAAAAGACAGAATTTTGCTTTTGTTATATTAACGAATTGCAAAAGCAAAAAACTCAAGAAACAAAACTAATGGATGTAAATTCAGGTGGAAACATGATAAAATATTAAAGTACTAATAAGAACTTAATCCAAGTGAATAGTATTGTGGTGGCTCAGAGGTTGAGTTCTTGAATTTGAACCCTTGATAAATCAAGTAATCAAATCCCACCGCATTTTTGACTTACAAGGCCCAGCTTTTTCAAAAAACAATAGAACTTAGCCATGAAATAAAAATATTTGAGAAACATCTTTTCAGGTTGGGAAGACATCAACCAAAAAAAAATTTGGAATAATAATAATAAAATAAAATGTTTATCTTTGCTTAATTATAGACAGTGAGACTACAAATTGATAAAACATTGATACATTATAGAATTTAAATAGTAATAAGAATTACAGGGGATTTAATGACTCAATGAACTAGGCTGCATAATATTTTCTTTTAATTCAAAAAAATAGAAAGAAATTTTAACGTAGGCAGCGCTATTAAGAGTTTGGATGTTTACTACCAAAATATATCTTGACAATTACACAAAGAAAATCACATTTCTTCAACAGTTAAACTATCATTACTAGAATATTTAAATGCTCATATTCAAAAATAGGATCAATGCTGCAATAATTAGCATACAATAATATAAGAAAAACATATGATTTACAATTTTAAATAATCTATGAAGATGGCCTACTTGATTATTTTTCATATGCGCTTTGATTCTCACTTAGCTTGGCTTAAGCAATCTAAGCAAATCAATGAACTAGGCTGCATAATATTTTCTTTTAATTCAAAAAAATTGAAAGAAATTTTAACGTAGGCAGCGCTATTAAGAGTTTGGATGTTTACTACCAAAATATATCTTGACAATTACACAAAGAAAATCACATTTCTTCAACAGTTAAACTATCATTACTAGAATATTTAAATGCTCATATTCAAAAATAGGATCAATGCTGCAAGAATTAGCATATAATAATATAAGAAAAACATATGATTTACAATTTTAAATAATCTATGAAGATGGCCTATTTGATTATTTTTCATATGCGCTTTGATTCTCACTTAGCTTGGCTTAAGCAATATAAGCAAAGCCAGTAAGTTGAAACATTGGATGCCAAAATGACAAACTACTTAAAATTGATTTAAATTTGCTAGGCTAAAAATTGATTGATTTTAACTTAAATCAACTGTTTATAAAATAATTAAGAAATGTAATATAATTATTTTTATAAAAAGTATTACCAATTACTATGTATTTAATATACTAAATATTTATATAAGAATAATAATAATAATAATAATGAAATACAAATTAATAATATATTTATAATTATGAAATTTTATTTTGAATAAATAAATAATCAATATAAAATTAATAACTACATATAGATTATAATTACATATAAATTCAAAGGATTACGTAATAATTAAAAAAAATTCGTATAAATTATATTTAAGCATAAATTATTATTATGCAATTGATTATATAATAATTCATTACGTAAATTTTAATTACATATCATAATTAATATAATTATGTATGTTTAATAATAATTATGTTATTAATTCATAATTAATTTATATTAATTAAATTGATGCGATGATTACATATTAGTATGTACTAATAAATATTATTTATAATTTTTTAATGTATTAAATAATTAATGATACCAGTTATTTAATCTAATATAAGGTATCTTAAGCTAAGATAATTTAGCTTTAAATAGACTTAATTAAGCAAAGTGGAAATAAAAATTATTACTTGACGTTAAATAAGCTAAAAGCTGAGGAAGAACCAAATACACCCTATATTAAGTAATTCATACAGTTTAATATTAACATGTTTCTCTTATATAATAACACAACTTTAGAAGGTAATATTATGGTAGAAAATTTATGAATGCATAAATAAATTCACCAAAATTTGCTAACATAAATAAAAGTAATAAATGAGCTAAAATTCTTATAATTATTAAAAGAGTTAAATGAATTTGGTAGGAACAAAGAGGTACAAAAATATAGATAAAGAACTCACCCATCAAGCCGTTCCCATGTCTTTGAAGTGCTGCCCGTCACAACCTCAAATTTATCTTGAGGCCAACTATCATCAGTAAGGCTTACATCATAGGCAGTCCTATGCAGTTTTGAAATACAAAAAGTCAGCACATCTAAAATGACTCCAGAATGAAATCTTGTTTTACTACTGAAATGGAAAAATCTAAGAAGCCAAGAACATTTCTTTTATCAAAGAGTATACGGAGGCGGGAGTAACAATTTAGCGTAGTTATGATTACAGATCAAAGGTGAGGAGCGATCTTTAAGCACACAATAACCACTTCATCACTCCAATAAGCATCAACTGAAATGAATCACAGATTAGTTTGTCCAGCTAACAGTATAATATTAAAAATGCATTGATGCCCCCTAATGGTACCAACAGTAGAGAATTGATGACTACGAGAGGTGAAATGTTGAAATTTTAAAAGAGAATCTATCATAACTTTTTAAGCCACTTACAAAGCCACATTATTAAGCTTTAAGTTTGGACATAAAGTTGGGGGCATTATCAAATATGTGTGTCACACTGCTGGATTCGGGTTATAAATTTTGAACCTAATAATCTACTACAGGTAGAAAAGCTACTTAACAAGCACCTCTCACCATTCGTTAAATAGATAGATGGAATGCAAATCAAGAAGTTTTTTATGGGTTGTAGATGAAGTTCTCTGTTTTTCTATCTTTTCCATAACAGTTCAACAACCAGCTGTAATCCCAGTTCCTAATTCCTGTTAAAATAAAAAGCATCGAACATCATCCTTCCTGCTAAAGCTACAGCAATATGGTGTTCGTTTGGAATCAGGAACAAGCACAATAGAAAGCGGCAACTGAAGTCAAACAGATATAAACACAGCCGCGAGCAGTGGCAAATAGCTTCAAAACTAGAGATACAGACCCCTTTGGAACTGCTTCAGCTTGGTTTTATAAAATTACTTAACTGTTTCAGTCCCTTCTCCCTCGCCCACCAACTCCCCCACCCCTAACCCTGACCCAGCGGTAGACTCATTCCTATAGGCAGACATCAAAAAACCACCTTCAGACCCCTCAGTCAACAGTTCATGTTTTAATTTTTATAATATTAATAAAGTTTTTTGGTAGTCTGGTAATTATGAAATTTACACAGCTGTGCAACAACTTGATTTCCAAAATATACACAAAATGCTGCCTTTGCAACAATTTCAAACAGTAGATTCGCATGCAATAAGGAAATGCTTCCTGGTAATGTAATAAATCCATTTGAACCACTGCATTAGATTCAAAATGCATTCCAGTAGCCTTGTTAACTGCAGCAACAACCACAAATGGACGCAACAATTTCAAACAGCAGATTCGCATGCAATAAGGAAATGCTTCCTGGTAATGTAAGAAAACCATTTGGGCCACTGCATTAGATTAAAAATGCATTCAAGTGGCCTTATTAACTGCAACAACAACCACAAATGGACCCATAGATATTATAAAAGCAAAGTTTATTCCATTTAGATTTTTGCTGAAAAAACTACAGCCAAGATGCTAGTGCTGATTTTCATCCCCATTATTGTTGTTGTATTGTAGGAGGTAAACATATGCTAGTTAAACTCTCAAGAAGATGAAAACAAAAAAGTTTTACAATTTTCAGCAAAAAACTACAACAAGTATCAGTTTCACTAAATGGGTCAGCAACATGAATCTTTTGCATCTATTGTGAACTCTCAAATACAAACGTCTCTGAACTCAAAGTACTTGAGATTCTTCATAGTTTCTTAACATATCTTTTTGAACCTTTTTCTCCTTTGATATGGGCAAAATTAATAAACTCAACTTTTCCTAACCAGGGCATCAAACTATCTATGCATAATATGCATAAAACAGATAAGAAAATTTTCTCTACTTGTCCTCAATTGAAGCTGCACCAGCCATATTGCAACAAATTCATTTCTCATCACATCCAAATGTGTAATCCACTTTTTACCTTAGAAAACTCATCTCCGCAACACTAATTTATCAAAATATGAATGTTTTGTTATCCAACATTCTTCCCCATTTTGTATTAATGATCATTTTGTATTGACTAAATCAAGATATTTAAACATCAAATCTTCTTGATAACATGATCTTCAATTACAAGTCATTATCATTATGATTAAAGTTAAGTAGCATATAATTTATTTTGGATCTACTAAGACATAATTCTTTAGGTTATAAGATTTGTTTTCTATAACTAAAATTTTGCTTTAACCATATTTCTAGTTTTATCAGCACAATAAATATTTTCTACAAATAACATGTGCCAAGGCACCTCCTAAAATTTTTAGGAAACATGGTCTATAACTAACACAAATATACAAACCGAGCAATATCTTGTTATAATACGATTGAAACAAGAAAATCACAAGACAAATCCCTTTGCATTCAAACACATATAACTGCTACATGTTTTTAATAACATCAACATACACACAGTTTCTTTTTATTTTAGTACTCTCCATAAAAGTTCTATTGGTACTTTATCAAACACCTTTCCCAAATCAATATATATCACAAAAATCTATTCACCTGACATCCTTTTAGTTTATAAAATTGTATTAAAAACTTTTTTCTGGCAAAACATTACCACATCAAAAAGTGACATACAATCTTACAATTTTACCACTATTCATTTTCTTTGAAGCATTTTTCAAGTATCAATTTTATTTACTCATCAAACAAAAGAGCAATTAACACTATCTTCAGGTCTACAAAGTTTACTGAGTTATTACAACCTTTTGCTAACAAGTAAAAAACTTTTAAAATAAGTCAAGCATGAATATTAATCAAATTCTTAATATAGCTCACATGAATCAAATTTTAAATTTTCTCATCTCTTAATTAAACTATAGCTTATATGTGTTTCCCCTTTCTGATATCCAGCTTCTCAGATAAACTGTAAGAAGCTATGATCATAGTATAACAATTTGTAAAATATTAATCCATCTAAGTCAAGCATCTTCATGCAAAATATTAATCAAATTCTTAATATAGCTCACATGAATCAAATTTTTAATTTTCTCATCTCTTAATTAAGCTATAGCTTATGTGTTTCCCCTTTATGATATCCAACTTCTCAGATAAACTGCAAGAAGCTATGATCATGGTATCACAATTTGTAAAATATTAATCCATCTAAGTCAAGCATCTTCATATTTGAAAAATATTAATCAAATTCTTAATATAGCTCACATGAATCAAATTTTTAATTTTCTCATCTCTTAATTAAGCTATAGCATATATGTGTTTCCCCTTTATGATATCCAGCTTCTTAGATAAACTGTAAGAAGCTATGATCATAGTATCACAATTTGTAATTTAAAAAAAAAATAACAAAATGTAACGGAAGCCAGGATTGCGATGAAAACTAAATAAAGACACTTGAGAGAATGAAAACAAAACAATGGCTAACACCATTCTATAGTAATCTTACCTGATTGTGTCACAAGGCAGAGTAAATGGCCAACAAGAAGAAATAGATCATGCTGCATATAACCACTAATGCAGCTAGCGGATTGACTTGTATTCCTTCTCCTTCCATACCAAATGCAGAATGATCAAATAAAACAATAGATAAGGAATTGGTGACCATGCAAGAAATAAATTAGAATAAAGATTGGCTGTCAAAATAGCAGCAAATGAAAAATCGCAATGTGCGATTTCTCCCCCCACCTTACCCCGCACGAGGAACAAGCGTAAGTAGACCGCACTCACACTTTTTTATTGAGCGGAAATGCATTTTTTTGCTCGATTTTTGTCATTTTTATGTGGGGTTTACAAAATGGCAACCATATAAAAATCGGTAAGGGTCATCCCCCCCACCCCTGAGAGAGCGAAAACACGTTTTTGGCACATTTTTTGGCATTTTTTTTGTGTGTAGCAAAATTCAATAAATTTTTCGATAACTAAAAACAAACTAGAGATTTCTATGCTATAATGGAGAACTATAATGCCAGAAAGCTTGATGCATGGATCGATCAATTGGCATCACAGCACACTTTGTACAAAGATAACACCAATGATAGGGCTGCATTCTCCCAACAGAAGTTAAACCAACATGTCACAATGGACAGAATGCTAATTAAAGATAATCAGGTGATGATGTTGAGAGATATTAAAGTAGTCAGTAAGGAAAGAGTGAATGATTAGTGAAAGAAATGGCTCAATTTAACAGGAATATGCAAGAATTCACCTTTCCAAAAGCAATTACCATAAAAGTAAATCATGGGTATGTGCAAATTCCAATGAAAACACCTTATGAATTTATTTACAAATTGATAATGAACTCCATTATTTTCATATCATTTACCTCAGTCAAGTTAAACCAACATGATGTTAAATGTCATAAAGTGCAAAAGCGGAAGATCAAAAGTGGAAGGAGTTGGGAAAGAAAACTAATTATGCAAAGAAAAACACTGATAAATCAATTGGACGATGTGGGCTAATCTATAGTGACCGGGTTTTCCATTGTGGACAAGAGAAAGGTTGTTCAACATTAGAATAAAGGTTAGGAAAGTGATGATCAACCACCTTCATCTACATTGATAAATGTTACATTTTATCCAAACAAAATACAAAAATAAAGTCAAATACAAAAACCTCATTCAAGCTATTTCCTTCTTATTTTGATTTAGGAGTTTGAAATATATAATTGCCAAAGACAATCCATGTTTGAAAACACCGACAAATTATATCATTGAGATATATATGAGGGGTTTGACTACCTATTTGTTTAAGTCGTAATTGGCATCACATTCAATCACATACAGTATGCAATATTAAAGCTATGTCAATAGTGAATCGGGCAACCTAGGGCAAAGATTCAGCATAGCATAAAGCCAAAAGATATGGCACAACATTTATAACTATAAAATTAGCTCAAATGTTAAACATAAATGAATATTTTTTAACAATAATTCAACAAAAAATGAAAGAGCATAACACAAAAAGGTACTATCAATGTTATGTAGAAGTTAAAATTGATGTCAATATGAATTTCTCATATTCATAAGTAATAGAGTACAGAGAAAATTGTTGCATTAAATTAGCATATCAAAAAGACGAGAAAAAGGTAGAGTAAAAATTTGAAGAGCCCACATGATAGTGTATCCCAATCCTTGACAAAGAAAAAAGCACTTAAATTTTTTGTTGGAAAGCTTTACTGTGAGTTGTAACATTGATAAAAAAAAACTAAGCTAACTATATTAAAACAACAATCATCGCATTATAACCTAATCTTGTCACATATATGGGCATCATTAATATCTTCTATAGCACTAGAAAGAACATAGCAAAGCCGTGAACTATAGTGTTCAAGATTGTTTATTCAACTTCTTATCATGCTCAAGCAGATGTCAAGTATAACTTGAGCTTTAACTTTTTTGTTTTAGCTTATTCATTAATTATTATTGTGTTTTGAGTCATAATTGATCTTTAATCAAGTCTAACTATATATGGGTTGATTTGATGTTCTTTAAAATATATTTTTATTACAAATGATATATTTATGTTTTCTTTTTCAAAAAATAACAATAATTCATCTAATATAAATTATAAAATTTTATAAGTAGAATATTAATTTATCTTTCTTCAAATGTTTCCTTTTTAAAAATAGATTAATTAAATAAATTATTCAATTTAAATAATTTAAAAATCATATTAAAATTACTTAAAAAATTAATTTTTTTGCTATATTGATCTAGCTATTGAATATTACTTTTCTACTTATTTATAAATTTGGTAATTTATATAAATTTTAATATACTAAATATAATATAAAGTATCAAAAATTAAAAAGTCATTAATAAATTAACATTTTCTTAAAATCATATCAAGCTATATGACTGTTCACAAACATAATTTTACAAGGATAATTTTGAGCTTCAAACAAAATCATTATCGAGCCATAAACAAGATTGCTCAAAATTACTATCTTTTGCTGCCTTGTATTATTTAGTTCTATTGCAAAAATCACAAACCTTGATGGTGATTTACAATATTTTCCTTTAGGTTAATCACGAATATTGTAAAGATATATCAAACACTATTAAGGCTAAAACAGTGTATTAAAACAGTCAACACAAGCCTTATACTTAATAGTTGTTTATATGTCTGAATAATTGAAATATGGCTATTAAATTTCAAAGCTATTTCAAATATGATAACATACAAGAAATATTTATGATACCTGATTCTATAGCTTATAAATTAAAAACTACATATTACCAAATTAATTAAAATGAGATTAGCTAAATGTTAACCTAATGAATAATAATTGTGAAGTACATAACTATGGCACAGCGTTTGTAGCAATAAATGAAAGGATTGGCATAAGAAATCACTAAACCTTTAGATGCTTTTCATAACATCAACATTTCATATAAGTCTGTTGGGGCTGGCAGAAATGAGAGATGGTATAGCACTTACTTATATTGCCCTATCTAACATGTGAACATAGATAGCTATAATTAAATCTTTATCGAGAATGAAATATCCTGATTTGTTCATGAACTATGACTGGTAAGTATTTTATTCAATGTTATACACAAGTAAATTTGCCAACTACTACTTCCATGAACAAAAATATTAACTTTATGTCTATTAAATTCATTAGATTAGTCTAAAACAAATAATGCTATAAACAATGAAATGCACAATAATGCAAAAAATCATGTATAGCCTGTACCATTTCGATTGCCCATATAATCCATACAAAATAGCACAAAGATACGCTGAACTATTATGTGCACCATTATGAATGCTGTGTGCTATAAATTTATATGGAAAAGAAACACCTTTAAAAGGAAAAGGATGATGATGTGTCAATATGTAATAACAACAGGAAAAGCAGTTCACACTGCAAGCCAACAAAAATTCTATTGAAGCGCATTTGCACCATTGATAAAGAAAAAAGAAGTCATGTCAAAGCAGTAGTTGATTGTGGAGATAGACATGTAGCCCATCTCTATTGCACCATTCTCAAACATGTCGGTTTACCAAAAACACTACCTTCACTAGAGACTTCCCCAAAGTGAAGGCAACAAAAAAACAATAAAGATTGTACATAGTTACTTAGTAACAAACCGAAGATGTAAAAAAGCATACTTTCAAAAATAAAAAACACAAATGCAGCCACAAGCAAGGAAATCCATTATATATAAAAATAATGACAAACAACTCCAACAAATCCACGAAAAAAAAATAAAGATGAAAAGCACATGCCACATCAAATTTGGTATACTAAGAAAAAATGCATAAAATTAAGTCTAAATATGAGTGGCACATTGACAGTAGGACTTTAGACATTTACAAGAGGCTCCTAAATAAATTATATTCATGCTACAAGAATAAGGTAACTCTCAAATATCAAGCTTTCATATAAGTTTCTAGAATCTTCCAAAACTTCTAAATATTTCAAAAAGACATGCAAAACAAACAGTAAATTAATATATCCAGAATGTTAGAGAGTCAGCCACCCCTTTAAATAAATCTTTAATATAACAAGTAAAATCCTTCTAAATAAAGAATTAGTGAAATGAAGATCAGGTCTAGTATATAAGAAGTTAAAGATTATGACAATAGTTTAGGCATCAATAAAAGAACAAAATGTCTTTGTTGAAGATTTAATCATTCAAGATTAATGATATTGTAGATTCACAAAATAAACCATTGAAATTGAATAGAACGATAATGCTAGTCAAGTGGTGCAATTGATCAAGTAGGTATCATATGAGAGATCTAAACCACAGGAGCTGGATAGTTGTACTGAAATTTATAGTACACCTGAATAAATGAGTTTAAAATTTTAAAACAACTTTGGATAAGATTGCTTTTGAATTTTTAATAGATGACTATGATCATTACTCTGGAATTATCTTTCAAAATGAACTCATCTAGTTTGCAATAATAATAAAAATTGTCATTTATGGGAGTTTATCTAAAGTAGATATCATTTAGTTCCAACAAAAATTTCCTATTAATAGGAAGATGTAAAATTAAATAAATCCGATCTCTTCCAAACATTTCTCCATTCTATTTCTAATCCTTTATAATCAACCACATCCATATATCACTTCAAGAGTATAAACCAAAAGAAAATTACTCCCTGGCGCAAACCAATGCTTGCCTTGCCCTGCTCAGTTGGTGCTACAATGCTGTTTGGAAGTTAAACTGCTTCAATGCTGCAACTAAATAGCTACTACAGCTACCACTAATCTCCCATAGCAAAATCCACTGATGTGTTCAACAGGAAGCAAGCTTCAGGCAAGTTGCAGTTTTGTTTCCATTGTTGCCACTATTCAATGTTACTTTATGACCACTGTTTACTGCTCATTGCTTATGTTTTCTGTTGTTACTGACACCTTTGCTGCAGCAGTATCTAGAAGTCAGACATGTGGCGTACAAGCTACTGTTTGAATGCAAACCAAAAATCAAGGCAGTTTCCTTCCACTGCAAGAATAATTCCAGAAAAACAGTGCAAACAAGCCGAGTCGAGCTCAAATTGGACCCAGTTTGAACTCGAATCAAGCCCCAAACTTTAAAAACATTTCTCAACAGAATAATATTTGAAAATAGCACCTTCTTTTCCAGGAAATTGGTCTAGTTTTCTAGATGCGATTAAGTATCTAGTAGCTTACTTGCCCGGATATAACATATGTTGATAGTGTTATTGCTCATTTTGTTTTCTTGACAAATTTCAGATTGGGGTATGAACACTGTTATGTAGTAAACTCCATAATCTCCCTTTCTATCCTAAAACTATGATAACTTCACAGGTATAAAAATCCAATAGCACACATTAGGATCACACAAAAGAATAAAAAAATACAAAATATGAGTTTTCATGAATGTGCAGATCAAGATCATAAATAATAAAATTTTATCAAATATGCATAAGATTCTTTAATTTTTTGTGCATTGAATTTTTTAACAGCACTTGCATTCTGATGTGTTGATATAACATTGATAATAATATAAATACAAGCCCATTACCTTCTTGCTTTGGAGTCGTTTTAGGATTATGGAGTTGAATCCATTATTGCATGACATACTTCAAAATTTAGCACTGTTATGTAATTATTTATATGAAAAATGCAAATTTATAAACACAATAAACTTCGTCAAAAAGAACCTAAACATGTCTGGTCTAAGATACCAAAAAAAGAAAGGAATCATTCCAATTGTCGATCTTGTCATTGAACCTCCTAAATAAATGGGATTCTGCAAACTCAATCAAAAAAGCTTCTTAAATATTATTGAAAACTCTGTTCAAGTTCAATAAGAATAGAAATTTAAAACTGAGTCTGTGATTCAATATGTTGGCAGGAAAACCTAAATACCATATTTCCATTGTTTAATCAATCCATATCCATTCATCTACGTGAATTCAAAATTGCAACTCTGACTTAAGACATTTTCAGTTCACTTGAGCTACTCATCACTATCCATTCATCTTATTCAAAAACACAATTACAGAATTTAAAATGTAAGATTTAAATTTCTTTAAGCTAATGAGTTGAATCCATACAGAACAAGACATCACCAACATAACAGCAAAGATAGCCAAAAGACGATATTACAAAACCAGAAAAAAGAACTTAATAATTTATCAGCATAAAATCGCAACTTCATTGTCAGCATGAAATTAAAACGTTTAGCCATCTAGAAAAGTGATGCTGAAAAAAAATCATGAAGAGTCAACTTGAGTGAATTAGCATGAACTTGAAAAAACCTAAGAGAATTATAGATTAACGATAAATATCTCAAACTTATATGAAATCTTTAACAAAGGATGGCAATAACAATTTATCCACTCAAATGATCAAACCAAATCTATTATAAATTAAACGAGTGATGACCACCATATATAAAGAGATAATAGCATACCAAACGAACAAGTACAAACAAATTTAATTGTAACACAAACCCTAGGAGAGCATGTTTAGCACGAAACCTACACAGATCCTTGATTGAAGATATCGATTGATACGGTCAACCGCTCTGCGCCTGATTTGAGCCGGGATTGGCTCACCTTCTTGTTCGCCACCACGAAGGGTGCGTCAGAACTAGCAAGCACCGTGGAAACGAGTATCGCTGCCGCGAGGAGAGGGAGGAAGAACGCCAATGTCGATCTAGCCATGGCTAGGGTTTCGGCCACTCGAATCGAATCGACGCAAACTGTGAACAGGGTAGCGACTATTTTTAATTAGGAGTGTGCGGGGCATGATTTATTAACATTAAAAACGCTATGCAAGTCCTAGTGTTTAATTTGAATAAGCTGCAGCACTTTTTTTTTTCTTTGACTAATGCAATTGTTATAAGCCTAGATAGCCAAATGCTTATTACAATCCAAGTAATTAAGGGCTGTGATAGCCAGCGTTCGAGATGTTTGTCTCTCCCCTCAACCTCCCTTTCCTCTATCTTTTCTCATTCTTTTCAAAGCCAAACAACTCTTTCGAGCTTTCATTCCAACCTTCTGACCTTCTGAAGACTTTTGAGGGCAACTTGATCATCTTCAACCAGAATGAAACCCGAAGCCGAAGCTCAACTTTGAAACTCCAACCTCATTGGTTTTGCAATGGGTAAAAACATTCTTACCCAACTCTTTCATCTACCATAAAAAAAGTATGGAAGTTTAGAGGTAATTTATAACTTCTCTCTTTAGATGGTGGCTACAATATACTTCAATTCTCTAGTTTGGAAGACTTTGATCTAGTGTTGGAAGGAGGTTCTTACGCCTATTTTGGTTGACATTTTCTCGTTTGCAAATAAGGTCCCTCTTTACCAAGAAAACTACTTTTGATTGTTTTCCGATTTGTGTCCAATTTCTTAATCTTGTTCTTTGGTTGTATGGAGCTTTATAAAAAAATTCCTTAACTGTCTTCAAATGGAGATTTACTTTTACTCGTGTTTGTGTTGAGGTTAATATTATCTCCCATATTTCAAACTCAATTGATTTGGCCATAGATGGCAATGAGGTATCTCAATAAATTGAATATGAATGGAAACCAGATATTTGTGATTCATGCTCTAACTTCCAATGTGCTTTAACTCTTACTTTTGTTAAACTAAACTTAGAAGAGGTAGATTCCATGGACCTCAGGCGAGTAGAGGTAACTTTCTGCCCAATATAAGTCTCGTGCTACCCCTCCTCTTTCCCCTGCACATTCACGTACTCACACTCCCACTACAAATATATATATATATATATATATATATATATATATATATATATATATATATATATATACTATCTACATCTAATTCTCCCATTCCTTCTAGGAAGCCTCAAGTTCATGCTCGAACCCCTTCTCCTCGGAGAAGCTCACTAACAAATTCTTTCAATCTCAATGTGCAATGACCCAAGATCATTAATAGGTCAATTAGACGTAAATTCAAACGGATTAAGTCAAAATTCGAATCTCTAACTTAAGTCAAATAAAATCAAAATAAAAATACAATAAGATAGAGCATAGTATAAGAAGTATATTTGTAATAATCTAAGGTTGTTACCTAGCATAATTATGTTTAACTGGAGTTTAAACTCGTCACCATTAGGTCTTAAATATCACTAGGATTAAACCCTAAAGATTTGAGACCAAAATAATTATGGAATATTTTATTGATTAATTTAATTAATTCAAACACTCAGAAAATTAGGTAAAATATTCTAACTTCAAACCTTAAATATGATGACATAATTGAGCTACTTACATCAAAATATATTAGAGGTACATGTTTCACAATTTTTAGACTTATGCTGGTTGAAATATTCATAAAATACAATTTGCATTTTTATTTAAATTAAAACTATATGAATTTAATTAATTAAATTTAATTATTTGAATTATTTAAATGTTTAAATCAGAATCGTGAAGATCTCTTGTAGCAGGCTAAACATAGAAGGATCGATCTAGCTAATCACGACCGTCCCACATTTTGGTGATCAAAGCAAACAGTGTTGATCTCATTACACTGTTGAAATTCTTTGGATTCAACGCGAGTCGTCCAATCGTGCCTCGGATTCAACGACATCGATTTAATTCCGCTGCGGTCATTATGATCTGAGAGATATAGGCCGTAGCATCTTTCGAAGTTCAAACGGTATTCGAAGCACCCGCTTCTATTCACCATCGTTCCCATGAGAGCGCGCTCAACAACCGGGATTCCCCATACCAACGACATGTCAGACTGCTCCCCATGATAGCACCACGTTACCAAGCCATTGCTAATAGTGGCGTTTACCTTGCCTAGGTCACATTGGTCTGGCCTCACCCCAAATGGAGCAATGGAGGCCAACCTCTGATGGGTGACCTATTGAGAATTTATCTTCTAAAGACAAAATCGTAAGGCCTTTCAGGCCAAAGCGAACAATACTTTGATGCTTAAGAATTCAGGTTGTTACAATCTCCAATCGAAAATTTAACTTCATTTTTGAGTCTCACCTTAAAAATAGCTGGGGATGAATTTTTAGAATTTTTCTGAGCGCATTTGATTATCAAACTTTGATTAATTTGAATATATTAATTAAGTAATTATTTAATTCACTAATCCCTAGTTGTTCGGCTTAAACAGCGTCCGCTAACCGTTTGATCAAACGGCGAGCCAGATCATTGCCTTCCATTTTTGCGTCAGGTCGATCAAACGGCTGAGGATGGAAGGGGACCTTACTATTGTACGCCTCCTTCCATCGTGGCCATGATTGAGCCTTGGCTGAAGGTTGTACCCTATGACCACTTCACCGCACCAATTAAGCTCAGTTGACTCCCCATTTCACTCCACTCTGAGAAGCCTAGTTGTATGGGAGGTCATAGAGGAATTTGGGTGACTACAGACGACAAATTTTGCTAACCCTAGAGAGCCATGGATGTACAAACGTACCTCCATTTCCTAGCCATTCCATTTTGTAATTTCCTTTATTTTATTTTGTTTCGTTAATCCTTCACCTGGTGATTGAATTGTTGAGCCCCAATCTAGCTCACCGAGCTTGATTGGCGCTTGATAGCGCCGAGTTTCACAATAGGCAGTAGTAACCCTACCCAGGGAATTCATCGATTAGAGTTAGCAGCTATATGCAACATCACTTAAGGATTTTTATGTCATATAGTAGATCTAGTCGTTAATTTCATTTTGGTACCTAGTAGGTGACTTGAGATGCTCCGTACGTAGCGTATTTGGTAACCCTAATTCTTTATTCTTGGCACCCAACGAGATGAGGAATAGTTCCGGGCAGGTCAACCTCGACCCGTGCAACACTGCCTTCGAGTCCGCATACGCGGACAACCCACATGCATATAGCAGCTTCCAACCGAGCGAGCTGAGGGTGTTGTCCGTATGAATGGAAAAATTAGGTTAACTTAATTTTTATTAATTTAAATTTCATTTAAATTAATTTAATAACTTTTTAATTACTTGTCCAAATATATTGAAATTATATATCAAAATGGTCAATAAAAAATATAGGACAATAATATGAAGTCTAATTTTTATTTTTAATATATAATTAACTAATCACTTTCTAATTGTCACTAAATGCCATTAAGACTTAATTAAGTTATTTGAAGTCCAAATTGATCATATTTATAGTCATTGTGGTCATTATGTTATAGGGAAGCTATAATAATTAATTTTATCTCATTTGGCCATCAAAAAAAAATATGAGTTTTTGACACTTAAAGAAATAATTATTTTAATCCAAAGTTAGGATTTTTCCTATTTATGCTTCCTAAACCCTAGAATTGCTTAGGGAAATACATATTGTGACATGTATGAACATTAAAAGATGGTTTGGATAAGAAAACAATTAGATCAACCTATTCTTGACTTAGTACTAGTAAACTTAGAATTGAGCTTTAACCTTTAAAAGAGAGAAGTTTATGAGATGAATATATGTCTTAATCTAGTAAATTAATTAGGATCAAACATCAGAGTAGTGCTTGTGACTAGGAGAGAACCTAAGGTCTTAGAGTGGAATTATCTTAGGAGAGTTAGTGTTAAAGCACCATATAGTATAGTTAGTGTTTAGATCCTTCTAAAACTTAGTAAATAATATAAGTGACTAAGTGTGACCTACCTAATGTAGTGTAGGTTTTCATATTGTTATAAGTTTAAGGCATAGAACCATATAAGATATTAAGTGGTGAAGTTATGTGGGGACCCCGTACTGACAACAAGAAAGTACGGTGCTCCAACTATGGTAAATCCTCAACTTAAGTAAAGTTAGGTAAACCCAATCTGCCTTAAGCCAATGACTTGTCACCATATGCTATAACATACATCAATATATATATTTATAAATATCAAAATGGCGGAAGCAATAGGCGAGTAGTAACATCCACAATCATGCATAGTAGAAAGAGAGAAAACAATATAATAACTCATTGAAATATAGAAATGAAACACATTCAGAATTAATTATTATAAACTGAAATTTAAAGAGAATGAAAAATGTCTCTCAATCTCACTGAAGTAAAATGCAGTATCTAACTAAACAGCAGCAGCATGATCCTCCTCCTGAACCTGCTCCTCTTCTGGGACACTGCCCATGAACACTTCTGAATCTGACATTTGTCGGTATCACAAATGCCAAAGCCCTAGCCAATAAAACAAAAAGGTTACAGTTATACAATTGTCTAAGTACATTTTAGGTTATTTTAATGAACTGAATATTTTAAAGATATCACATTTAAATTAGCTAAAGATGCAAGCAGTAAAGGGTGCAACAAGCTATGAAGGAATGATAACTATAAACTATCCATTTATAGCCAGCAACTAGTGCAAAGAACATAAAATGCAAAATAAATAAGGTGAGGCTATAAGCTAAAGAAAATAGTAACTACAATATAATTCTGAACCTAACATGCTTATGATCATATTAATATATGCTGGGTATATAAAAAAAATACAAGTACTGAAAATATACAATTCTAGCATCCTAAACATGCTAATATATATAAGTAAACCATATGAGTATATATACAGCATGCTAATTAAGAAAAGGAAAAGAAAATGCCATTGAGACATGTGGCAAAAGCAAAGCAATCTATGTTAAATAAAGCCACTGAAACATGTGGCAAAGTGAGCAAGTACTGAAATTAAGGCCACTGAAGCATGTGGCAAAGCAAAATAGAAAATAATACTTAATAATCCAACTAAAGTAGCAATAAGCCTAAGATATAGTACTGCTATACCAGCCAATAGGCCATACGAGGCCTCCAATATTGAAATATCTATCAATACCCAACCAATAGGCCATCCCAATCCTCTAGGCCTGGGTCAATCCTACACAATACTATTAATGAAGAGGCAGATTACGCTAGGACATATTCTACCAACTGCAAACACTGCCATAACTGAATAATATGCAATTCAAATACTAACTTAGGATGTATCATCAATATCTTAAGTTCTCCTATTATGCTCAAGGAATAGAGCTCAATATCCAAGGTATGCAAAGCAATCTAGTCAAAGTAAGCAAGGGACTCAATCTAAACTCATATGATATCGATGTTATCTAATTATCAAATCTAGCTACTCTGAGAAGGTACAAGTTTAGGATCTCCAATATCCAACTATCGAGTAGAATCTCAGATTTACGTCCTTAAAGTTAATATTATAACTTAACAAGTTCTAATCCAAAATTAGGTGATGACTATATGGTTTAAGTAAATAAATCAATGACCTAATTTATTAATATTTTACTCTCTTACCCAAATCTTGATTAAGTAAATCAAGATTCAAGAATCTTGGGTTTGAACTCCATGTGAGTTCAGAACTTAGGATTCAAGGTGGTCTTCTAATAAGGGACCTAAGGTTTAATCACAAATGCCCAAATGTTCAAGATAAAGAACCCTAGAAGCTGAAAGATTCAAGAACTAGGAACTTAGTGAATGGATCTTCTACTGGTTATAAGATAAAATAATCGATTAAGAACTTGCAAATCTAAGATCTATATTTGATCTTTTAAGGTAATTCCATTATCTTAATAGATCAAATCAAACCTAAACCCACATGGTAGGCTTCAAAATAATTAGACAATGAATCACTTAAAGAATTCCAAATGGGAGATTGTGTAATCAAATTGAAGATCTAAGGTCTAAGATCTAAGGTTTGATCACTTTAAGCTTTAAACTAGATTTTTAACTTAGGAGCTTCCATTTGTATTTCCTTTAGAATTTAAGCTCATAATAAACTTAATCGAACTTATTATATCGAGGTTCAGCATTTAACACTATTAATTTGACTATTAGGGCCAAGTGGCATCTTTAAGATTACTTAAGATCTAAATGTTCTTATTTAAGTTGTTATAAAGATTTCATAACTAAATATGAATGCCTTTAACTTCAAAATCCAAAGAGATGTTAATGTTCCAATTAATGATAATTTACAGAAATTTCCAAGGTTCAGGGCTCTCAAGCACATTTTGGTCAAAATGACCAAAATGCCCCTCTTAAGCTAAAATTTGGGATTTTAGGGTTTTATTGTTCAGATTGTCTCTAATCTATTTTATTATACTTCACATTGATTAATAAAGTGGAAAATTACATTTACCTCAGATTTTGGCAACTTAATTAGACTAATTAGCACTAATTACTCAATTAGGTCAAATTTGGGGATTAGTGAATTTAGGGCAATTTAGGGAAAATCCAACCTCACATAATGGTTCTAATAGATTTAAGATAGCATTAGGAATCATGTTTATTAACATCAGAGGCTTAATTAGTTTAAATTTAATTAATCCCTAATTAGAGTGATTAAGGGGTGATTAAGAGATTTAAATATCCAAAATTGATTTTTAAGGGTCTGATATTGCTCTCTATGGTCCAAGGAGCAATCAAAGCCCTTAATCTTCTCATTTGGATATTTAATTAATTTTATATGATTTAATTAAGGACAGCAAAGAATTTGATAAATAATTTTAAATCTAATCATTGGATCTGTGATTTCATTTTATATTTAGATTCATTATATTTTTCTGATTCAAATGGTATATTGGATCATACCATTTGGATCAGTATAGCCAAAGTTATTTAAATAATTTATTATATATATTTTTTAATTAAAACTATAAGGTTAATTTATTTAAAAGCATAACCATTGAAAATGTCCTCCGATAATTATTTAATAGGCGCAGCCCAAAATCAGAACCGTGCGGGTCACGGGTCGGCCCGGCCTAGGACCCACGACACGACTTTGTCTTCCTCCTCTCGACGAGTCCCGAGTCAGCCAGACTTCTACATTGAAATTCCCGGTACTCCGGCAACGGCAGCGGCTCAAATTAATCCCTACACGTTCCTGGAGTTGGGACGCATCGATTGGACCAAGAACCCCCATCTGGATCCCTCTGGATTGATGGGGTGCTACTCAACTAAGATGCCTTCAAATAAGGCATCTCAGGCCAACTATGAGGGGACAATTCTCCTCACAGAGGCCTCAATTCGACTGGGGTCGATCCCTACACGTTCAGGGAAGTTAGGCGAGTCGAACCCCCATACTATCTTAACCTAGGGCACAGCCAATCGCTGGGTCCTTACTCGGACTCAGCCATGGCTCAGCCGCTAGCTCAATCGATCGATAAGATCGATTCAAGCTAGCTTAGCCCCAGGTGATAATTACCACAGGTTCCTTAGGTGGCTATGGTTCACTAGGCGACATCCAGGGCTCATCCAGAGGACAGAAATCAAATGGAGCTAAAGGAATTTCAATGGGGGAAAGACTGTACCTCAAGTCGGGCTGCAGGCTTAGCAGAGGGGAATTGAGGTGCGCCGAAGCTACCTGGACAGTAGACGAAGCTTCACAGGGGGTCTGAACACCAGACGGGCCCTCTATCAGCAGTTTACGTTTCTGAAATTTCTGGAATTCACCGAGGAAGACAGGACTCCAGCAGACCTTCGAAAGGGGGAATCAGGGATTCACAGTGAGCAAAGGGGCTCACTGTGAAGTTCTGATGGTATATATAGGCCTTAGGGATGAACACCAGAGCTAGTTTGGGAAGAATGGCTCGGCCCGAGGGGTTCCCTCAATTTCCCAAATTGGGGTGGACCGGGCCTCATGCTTGGCTAGGAGTGCTAGGGAGGCTTGGGCAAGGCGCAACGACCTTCCTGACGTGGCAAGGGATTGGCAGACCGACTAGAGGACGTGGCAGTACGAGGAAGATTTGGCTGTCGGGCGCGAGCTGGGGAGGAAGACGATCCACAGTAGCGGGGGTTGCCAGGGCCGTCTGATGGATCATTGGTTAATGTTGAACGGTCCAGATCTCCCGACATCTAACGAATGATCGCGGATAAAAGGTCAGCCGTTGGATCCAATCGGGGGATCTAACGGTTGATCGAGGGTATTTACGGCGGATTGCTTAGATGTCGTCGGATCAGGATCTCGAAACCGCGGAACGGTCGAGATGAGACAGAGTTTACTTTAAAGCGCGGCCGTTGGATCAGATCCACGGAACGGACGGCCCGGATGGCGCCCGCGGTTTGGAATAGTCGACCGTTGGAAGAAGGATAAATTTGCAATTAAGGATTGTTTAAAACCCTAAAATGAAATTGAACTAATTTAAATTAAATCTAAAAAGTGCCTAAATGACCTCCAAAAATTCCCAAAATTTCACCCTTAACTAATTTGGGGGTGGAAAATCCAAAAATGAAATCAGATTTTGATTTGGGATCAAATTATTTTAGGTATTTTTCTAGGATTCAAAAATTCCCAAAAATACCAAATTTTCCATTTAAGCTCCAAATGATTCCAAACTTCTATGTTTAGGTTTAGATGACCCAATGAGTCCAATGGAATCAAATTCAAAGGTTGGTTTAGCTTAATTAGTCCAGATTAAGCTTGGGTAACAACAAGGGTTGTTACAAGTTAAGACTAGACTCAGCCTTAAATACTAATTAAACTTATAATCTTTAAGCATTAACAAATGAAGCCAAGGATATAACTAAGTAATAGTAACATTAAAACTTGGAACCCTAGGATTTAAGATAAGAGACTTGATACTTAGATTAATAAGCTAATCAGAGTAAGATTGTCTCTTAAGTCTTGCCAAATTAGATTAGTAGTCATGCAAAGCCATTAAGTTTAAGAGTAGACTAGTATTGACCTATTAGTGACATATTTAAGGATAAGTTAATATAAGATGTTAGTTGGAAGATTTGAGTATAGAACATTAAGTTGTTTAGTGAAATAAGAAGATTAGAGAGCAATATTGTAACAACCCACGTTATTATCCTAGCCAATTAAGATTGATATAAGTCTTGATTTTGATTTTAGTACACTAGTTAAGTCATTAGGAGTTCACCACTAAGATTTAGTCCAAACTAGGGGTTAAGTGGATTAAACCCTGATTCTAGGTATTTTTAGGAACATTGGAAATTGTCTTAATTAAATTGACCTCAAATAGAAAATTGGACTTTACCATTGCGCTCATTGCCCCCAAATTAGCTAGGAGTAATGTTTTGGAGGCAATTGAAAATCATTGGAATTAAGTCGAATATTTTAATATATTTAAAATACCTCAAAAATAAGTAAATTAAATACTAGTCAGAATAAAAATTAATTTCACCGTTGCGTCCCTCACTCATCAATTAGCTAGGGGTGAATATTTGAAAATTGTTGGAAGTCATTTAAATAATTAAATTCGATTAATAAAATCTAGCATTTGATTTAAATAAATTAATTATTATTTAATCGGCTGGGACCCGCTTTTTCGGGTTAACGGACCGGGTTCCATTATTAAACCCAGAACTATTGGGGTTTACAAAATATTGGGGTTTACACATTTTTGGGTTCCATTCCAAAATATTGGGGTTCTGTTACAAAACCGCCTTTTTGGGTTCCGTTACTGAACCTGCCTTTTTGGGTTCCGTTCCAAAATATTGGGGTTTACACCTCTTAATCTAAAGGCACTAAATTTAAAATTCTAAGATTTCTCAACTCTCACGAACTAAAAATTAAGGTAATCTTATTAAGTATAATCAATCTTAATAAGATGGATCTCTAATCTTAATTTAAAGGCAAAAGATAAATAATCAAAATTAAAGGATAAATCTAGAAATCTAAATTAAGAATTCATTCTATTGAGTAACTCATTTACCCAAGAAATGAATACTAATATAAATGCACTACCAAGCACTAAAGAAGAGATTCTTAAGATTCCATAATAAGGATTACTAAAAGCTTTTAAAGGAAAGATTACTTGGATTTTCCTAATTAAATGACTTATGAAAAGTCTAATAATTAAACACTAAGGTTAATTTTAATTTAATTAACATTAAAGTGTGATTAAGAAAGATAAAATGTGGGTTCAAATCCACATTATGAACTTCAAAATTATACTTAAGGAAATTCAAGGTAAAAATTAGAGTTTGCATTACAAATCAAATTAACATAACTAAATGATCTAAATTTAATTTCCAGTTATTTAATTTACTTATTTTAAGAGAAATGATAGATTTATAAGGCTTAAGAACACTTAATTCAAAGCTTGGGCAAAATGACCAAAATATCCCTCCTTAAGCATCAAAAATGAGATTTTAAGATTTAAGGTTTAAAACTAAATTTTATTAATTTCAAATGGTTTTTTATAATCTAATATAAAGATAGACACTAAGAACATTCAATTTGGCCAAAGATTAAGGCTAACAAGCTCAAATTAGGGTTTAAGCTCATTAAGATTGATTAGCAAAATAACTTAAGGAAATCTAAATTTTATGTTATACTTATGTTTTACTTAGTCTAAGAATTTCATAGATACCAATTTTTTAAAATTTTGAGGTCAAATGGCTAAATTATGAGCAAATCAAGAAATGCCCTTAAAAGGTAATTAAAGGTAGGGGTTCAAAAATCTAATTTCACTAATTGGTGTCCAATATGAGTTTCCTATAGCACATTGAGTATAATGGCAATTAGTATGCTAAATTTGAACCTCAAATAATTAATCTAAATTTTAATTAGGGTTTAAAGTGATTAGTGAAATTAATTACAAAAAAATTATTTTGATTTTGAGAATGTGTTCTCCTCTATTTTGTGAGTAATCAAAAACTTAAAAGTTAAAATTTAGATAATTTATAAGCTTAATATTTACTAATTCATATTTAAGGTAATTAGGCTAAATTAAGAAATCTACCCACCGAAACTAAAATTTTCTTACAATTTATTGGTCATTGCATTTTCTTGATCAAAATAATATATTGGATCATGTGATTTAGAGTTGAATTGATTAAGTTATGAGTTAACTAATTTCTAAGGTTTAAGAAAGGTTTAATTAGCCTAAAAGGTCATCAGTTAAATTCATCACCACACATAAGAATTAATTGCACCATAGTATTCCTTATAATTTTTTGAGCAAAATGAGATATAATTTTGCTATGATTAGATCTAGGGTTGTAAAGTTATGAGAGTTTAAAATTTGCAATTTATGTAATTAAATTAAACTCTATTAATTAATTTAATTAATTTCTAACTTCAATCCAACGACTCTTAGCCGTGCGCAGACCCACCACCGACGACTCGATAAAGGAAGACGCATGTCAGCCCGTATGCAAACACATGGGTCGGGTTCGACCCGACCCGACCAAAGGCGACTCGAGACGGACGCAGCGAGACTGAGACATCGATGCTTAGGGCATTCAAATAGGAAGGCTTCCGGTGGTCGCCGAAGGCCAGCCCGCCCACCTTTGAATGATATATTTGAGTTTGAAATAGTTATTGCATTATTTCAAATTTAACTTAAAATGTAACGATTTAGAGCTAACTCTTCTCAAATTGAAGGTTGTAAAATCTTCTACTATTTGTAAGACAATACCATTTTAGAATATTAGACTTAAATATTCCTTCAGCTGTATTAATTTAAATTATTAAATATGTAGGAACAATATGAGTGACTGTCTTTATTGTGGTAAACATGCTAGGATATCTTCCTCATTAATAAAATAATATTAATTTTGAGTGTAACTCAAATTATGCCAATTTAATCTACATAGGAGGATTTAACTTATCAAGAAGTTCATGACAGTTTAGTATGATTAATGTTAAGTCAAAATATAGAAATTATGACTTAAAGCTGAATTCAAGAAGAGATTCAAATCATGGTACAACTAAGATTTGTCATTCATACTTAAATGAGATACCAAAACCATATTAGAGACTAAATATTTATATGTACCTTAGGAAAATCACAGTTTACTGTTGCACACACTAAGAAGATCATGTTATATGAGAATGCGAGGTTACTATAAGTATTTTGAATAGATTTAGTAACTTAAAATGTATCAGGATCAGACACCTCTTAGTGTATCTCAAATAACTAGAATCTGAGTAAGAATGAAAAATATGTTAAATCTTCATAACAACCTTCATTTTATTGTCAAGATAAAAAAATCTGTAAAAATTAAAATAATAGTTTAAGTGGAATTAAGTAGTTTCAGATTTAGTAGAAGAATACACCTCTTAGTATGCCTTAAAGCATATAACTAGAATAATATAATAACACAACCAATCAAAACTACACAACAAAATTGTGCAGATGAATGATGTATCTAAGTAACACACTTGAATATTACATTAAAATACTTAATCTAAAGAATATATCAGCACAACGATTTAGGATAAATACATTAAAATATATACTAAATATTGAATAAATACGGAATCTAAAAAATATTATAGAATTTTGAATAAGGAAAAAAATTTAAAAATAAAGTAATAGATCAATAACTTTATTATAAATGATATATAAATTATGGGATATCACAATTAAACTTGATTATTTTGTTTACTGTTTGATACACTGCTTATGAGTCTAAATTCATTTGAACATTCAAAAAAATTTGTGCATAATTGATTATAACAAAGAAACATCTAAAATACACTACATTGTAGTTATATAGTATACATACTTAGTTTATTGTTGTAACAACTCGATGTCGAGTTTGTGCTACTAATCCAACATCAGATGATTAATGTGAGCCAATGACTCTATCAAGGTGAAGATAATAGCATGATAGGCGAAAGAATAACAACATTGAGTGGAAGAACATACATACATACATATACATACATCCAGAAAGAAAATAAAATGTATTCATCTTGCAAGAAAAACTATATCCATATTATAAGTCTAATATAACTGAACGGAATGACAATAAATAGTTTTATGTTATAATTATGCCTAATTAGTCTTGGTAATAGCCTTGAGTTGTTACAACATTAAACTTTGATATGATCTTGGAAACACTAATGCTTAATAGTGTATTAGTCTCACTAACTCAATACTGGGTCATTATAGAATGCCTCTCCCCTACAACTCAATCCCCCTTGATTCAATGCACAAGTTCTGCTAAAGATAACCCAATGTGTGGAGAATGATAACTAGGAAAATCTATTAACCTTTTCAATAAAACACATCCAAGGGAATTAGGTTTTGTTCCTCCACAACCACTTATCTAACTCTTTCCCTTAATTTGTCGTTACTGAATTTCTCATTCTCAATTTTAATATTAGAGATTATAACTCTAAGATTTATATTATAAAATTTTAATTAAAAAGATAAAACCTTACCTAATTGCTCTCCTAGATATAAGAATTAGTTTTCCCTCCTTAGATCCCTTCTCTCATTATAAATGGCAATTTTTTCACGAAGAGCTTCACTTTAACAAATCAACATAGCTCATCTGGGCATGATTCTCATTATATGGGATCCTAATTAAATCAAGTTCGAGTCTCTTCCCATCAGGATCAACTTTCCAAACTCTATCTCTTTTTTCACTACCTTTTTTATGCATACCTCTCATTTGAAAAGAAAGGAATTAAATCCCAATCATTTGGGTATGATATAGATTGCTCTTAGTCATAGATTAAGGTGATGCAATATAGGGTGGCAAGTTCAATAGCATCATGCTTAGACACAAGTTATATCATGGCACAAATCTCAATGGCTTTTAAGATGCTGCATGTTCACGATCCATATTCAATAAGAGCATGCCAATTACACTACTCAAATAAGTCTCTTACATATTTGCTTTAGTCCAACTTATTTCATGCCAAAACAGACATCACATAGTTCCAAATTTTAATATATATATATGACTCCCAGTCCATATATACAAAACTGTCAAATTTTAAATATAAGAAACTCCCAAGTTCTTGCACGTGAAATTTCCCAAGTCGACTTCAACTTCTCAAAGTTATATATACAAATATATATAATTTTGTATATACAAACCTTTTCGTAAAAACTCTAACTTGCACACAGCATCAATTTAAGTAAATGTTATATTTGTATATATGGTCTGAAGTAATACAGGGATGATGATGTAACAACCCAAGTTGTTACTTTGGTTAATAAAGATTAATTTAAGTCTTAATTTAGGTTCTAAGTCACTAATTAAGTAATTTATAACTTATCTCAAAAACTTAGGTCAAATCAAAAATTCTGGAAAATTCCAAACCCTAGAAATTTAATTTTTATCTAGACCTCAGATTGAAAATTTGACTTTGTCATTGCATTTAGAACACCCAAATTAGCTAGGGGTGAAGTTTTGGATGCATTTAGAAGTCGTTGAATTTTTGGTGAATATTTTAATAATATTTAAATACCCCAAATAATTAAATAATTAAATACTCGTCGAAACAAAAATCCGATCTCACCGTTGCGTTCCTCACCCCTCAATTAGCTAGGGGTGATTTATTGGAAATATTTGGAATGCATATAATTAATCACATATAAGTACAAGAATTAGAATTTAATTAACTTAACATTAATTTAATTAAATGCAGTTAACGGCGCCGTCCATTTAAAATTAAACGCCATTAATTTTTTTGTTCTGTCCGTCGTTTGGATTGGACGGATCTTTTGATCCGTCCGATATGAGATCGGACGGTCGAGCCATCGCCCTCCTCTTTCCCTACGCGTGTCACGCGGGCGACTCCTCTCGCCGAAACCCTTCGCCGTGCGTCCTCACTGCTCCAGATGGCTGCTTCCACCGACAATAAGAAGCCTAATTTAAACCTGCAATCTTTTCTACTCGCTGTTTTGAGGAAAATCTGATCCTGAGGAGACGAGAGGAGCCTGTATCGACCTTTCTTTTATTCAGACCGTCGAGTTCGAGGTACTTCTATACCTTAAATCTTGCGTTTAATCCTCAATGTTTTGTTTCGAAATCATGCTTATAGTAATGGATTAGCCTATAACCAGGTTTGATCGTGTTCAATCGCACCCGATCTTGTGATTCGCCTAACTCTAATTTCTTCGACGCCTCCTCGCGTGAGAAGACGAAGCCACGCCCTAACGCTACCGGACCGGATCGAACCCGTCCGGTTCACATTTTCTGTGAACCGGACACGTGTATGCATCCCGTGAGGCGGGGTATGGGTCCTGTAAGCCCCGCTGTCGTTCCCAGGTTCGACCACGTGTCGAGACCAATGGATGACAGCGGATCCCGCTGTCATTTTGATTTAAGGCTGTGGGGCCCACCGTATTCTGCTCAGCCAGTGATGGCCCGACACGTGTCCCTGCAGATTAATTAATATAAATGTTTTAATATATATAACGTTTTAATATAAATGAATTTATATATATCAGAATAATTAAAATAATTTACAGAATTATTTAATTAATTAAATACAAATATTTAAACCCTAATAACTTGCAAAATATAGATCCAAATTATACAAATAAATATGTCATTTTGATCAGCAGAAAATAAGGAATATTATGGAATTATCAAAAATTCATTTAGAGTTATATTTAAGATAGTGACATTTAGGATATTTAAATAACCCTAAAAATATTACAAAATTTCATTTGCCCATAATTTTGTAACCAATAATCCAAACATACCCAATATGGGTCTTAAGGTGATCAGAAAACCCTAAGAATTATTTTAGTAGAGTTATCTTTGCTGTTTAGATTAGTATTTGCCTAATCACTTTTAGGACCTAACCCTAATTACCCTAATTAGACCTAGAACTTCAATTAACCATAACTTGGTCAATTGAGCCCCAAATTTAAGGATCCAAATATTAATTTAGATCAGAAAAACTTAAGGAATAGTATTCTGTAAAAATATTTTAGATCCAACAGTTAGATTTGCTAATCATCTCTAATTACCCTAAATCTTGATTAGTGAATATTAGCAAATCTAATAATCCAAATTGAGTGATTTAAGTTTCAGAGGACTCATAGAGTTATTTAGAACCTAGCTGTAAGGTTGGATTAGTGTTTAAGTGATTAATTTTACTAATCACTCACTAATCACCCTAAACCTTAATTAGGTCATAACTTAGTCAAATTAGGTCCAAATTGAGCCCACCACATGTCATTATGATCAGTGGACTATTTGTAAGCCATACTCACTAATTTTACTCAATTTGGATACTAATTGACAAAGTTAGGATTTTGACCTTAATTAAGAATCCCTTAATTAACTTATTAAGCTCTAGATCTTGTATTGGCCATAACTTGGTCAATACGTATCAGAATTTAGCAAATTTAAGTTCTATAGAAAGCTTAGGCAGTAAATAATAGTAAACGAAAAGAAAATTTAAGTTTCATTCAGCTAAATTACTAAATTTCCCCTATGAGTCAAATTCATTAATTTGATCTCATGTGACTTAATAATCATCCAAAATTTGTGTAGTTGCTGTCTAATCTTACACTAGACAGTAAGAAACATTTTCCAATAGAAAATTTCAGATTTAAAACTCTAGATCAAAATTTGATCCTTTGAACCCTTAAGTAAGGGCAAAATGATAATTTTGCCCAATTTATGGTTTAGCTTTCTAAATCTCTAAAATCATTTTATAATCATTAAAAACAGTAAATATGATGATTTATAGCTAAAATTAATCAAGTTCAAGCCTAAATTAAATTTTAATTAAAATCTCAATCTTAGCTCTTAAAGGAAATTTCTAAGTATTAAGTGAGTGAATCTTCTTCCTTAAACCTTTCTTAGATCTTTCCATAGGTCTTATAACATTAGTTAGGATGTGTGTCTTGAGAGATACTCTTAGAAATTAAGAATCTTAATTCCTAAGATTAGGAATAGATCTTAAATTAGAATTCATCTATTGAGTAAATTGGGTTACTCAATAGATGAAACCTTGAGTTTTCTAGTTTATAGATTTTCTTAGTTTATTAAATGATTATTTGATCTTTGAACTCTAGAATTAAGAATAGAGATCTATCATAATGAATTGATTTATCATTAGGATTTGCCTTAACTTAATCTGTGAGATTTGGTTTCAAAAACCTTAGATCTTTAGTTATACCTTTGGATTAAGTGATTAGACCCCATCATATGGAGTCTAATTCTTAATCTTTTCATCTTGATTTCGCTGATCAAGATGAGGTTGGGGTAATTTAAATTATAAAATTAAGTCGATGATTTATTCAGTTTAACCAAATAGTCGTCTTTTGATTAAGATATAGTTAGGACTTGGACAATCCTAATTATCTTCAACAAGTAGGATTCGTGATTCTAAGTTACAGAATTTGTAAGAATTGATGATTCTGAAACTTATGTAACTTAGAGTAGATAGAACGAATAAGTAGACAACAAAAGATATCACCTGTGTTTTAGATAGAGTCTTTTGCTCAATTTGTTTTGATGCTTCGCTTACCTTGATCTTTGAGCTTTAAACCATGAACATATATGAGGTACATAAGATAATTGATAATTATCTTATGTCAATTTTGATCATTCATAAATAGCATTTTGTTTTCTTCTAGTATTTTTGTAAGGTGTAACTTGATTAGTATGCCTCTTCAATCACCCGTTCGGGGTCGGCTACATTGTTCGGGTCAGTCCGATAGTCTATGCCATGCCTAGTCAGTGGGATAGGATGGATAGACTCTTGCCCGTACTGACTGAATAGTCAAGATCTGATATGGTTATACTAATTTAAGTACACTTACATTTGGTTTCTGCCTTAGCTCATCAGGCTAAGAGGTTTCAGTGACACTCAGTTCAGAACTTCTTTCTTAGCCCATCAGGCTAAGTATTACTGAGTGTGTTTTCAGTTTGAGTAGCTTGAATAGCCAATGCAGTTTTCAGTTTTGCAGTTACTGTTTTACTTTACATATTCTGCATTTCAGTGCTACTTTTACTTACAGTTTTCCTGCACTTTCCTAGCCTTGTTTTCATATAGTATGCTAGTCTTACTTACAGTTTCCATATGCATATATAGGACGTTAGTCATGTTTTCAGTTTTATAATGTTCTACATGTTCAATTACTATTATGTCACTTAACATAAGCCTGTTTTGATCATAAGCATGTTTAGAGTATATTTTCTTTATAGTATTTGTTTAGTCTTTCTTTTACTTACCTGACTTTGTTGTAGTTGTTTGGAGGAGGTATGTGCTTACTTCCTAGTTGATTTAGTTATAAACTATTTGTTTATAACTTTATACCATTCTTTTCTTACGCTTTCTGCACCTACTTGCTTATTGTGCTAGTTTATGGTGATATTCAGTTAACTTAAATAAACTTTTTACCCTAAAATGTACTTAGACAATAGTCTAACTAGTTTTTCTTTTGTTGGCTGGGGCCCTACCATTATGAAACTGGTAATGGTAGGTTCTGAGTTTATTGAAGCAGTTGATCCATTGGAGAGTTTGCCATTGGAGGAGGAGTCCGTGCCTGAAGACCCTTAGATTTAGTTTCCTTTCTGCTTGTGAGATTGAGAGTTTTCTTTTCAGTTCTTTAAACTTATTAAAATATTATAATAATACAGGTTAATCATTTCTTTTCAGCTCTTTTCTTATTCTGTATTATTGTATTGTATGGATAGATGTTGTATTTTATGCTTCCGCGCTTTCTACATTTTCTTGTATGATTCATTTAGTGAGATATTTATTTTATGAATGGCAAAGTTCTTATTTAAGTTGGATTAGAATGTATGTCTAAACCAATTCTAAGTAAGGACCTTGTTATTTGGTAACCCCTCCACCGTAATCATGTTAACTTAAGAGTTAACAAGACCACGGCGGGGCAAGGTCGCCACAGATGAGTCCCAGAAATTATCATCCCCAGGGACTAAAGGAAGGGCACTAGTTATTAATCTCTCATCTAGTGCCTGGATAAGGAAATTGGATTGTTGTTAACTAAATTGAATCTAAGCATACAAACAAGTAAAGCTAAACTACGAGGATAGTGTCCAATGATAAGAGATCGGGGAGTGTTAAGCTGATCAATTATGTTTTGACTTATCTAGACATTACTGAGCACAGACTTACTAACTTATGAGAATTTCAACGTACATCTCAATAGGCTACTGATCGTTAAACCCACTAGTGATCTCTTGCGCACATGGGTCACACCATTAAACCCTAAGGTCATATTTAGCCGATCTCGTACGAGACCTCATGACTTCGGGCTCGGACGTCTAAATGGTGGTTTCTTGAGATTTTATCAGCATTCCCTATCTAGTGCAGATGGAACTGGATTTTCATCTTTGTTCTCAAATGCACATATATATCTCTGTGTTCAAAGGAAGGGTGCATATCTCTCTACTCCATCAACCCTTTACTCGATCTCACCTCATTTCTAAGCGAGAGACTACATGAGGAGTTGAAAAAAGTGACTTGAGATTCCGAGTGCACACAAAGTCCTTAATCTAGAATTTTGCTCCGATCATAGACTTTGATGCGACTCAGATGATATCTCTAATCATACCACATACAACTTGATCAGAATTTTTGGTTTGATCATCAGTGTAGTGCTAAATGATGATTTAATATGTTTGTTGTCCAGCACTCATAAGCTCTTTGATTTAGACTTTTACTTTGATCCAAAGGGGCTTAGGTCTAGATAAGAAGGTTTGTTTTCACTTATGATTTTATCATGAAAAATATTTTTGCTTCATTAAAGGGTAATTTTTAGCATGTTCACAAAATTCTTTGGACATATTTTGTACATTAAAGTTTCATGGTAAACACAAGATTTCTCATAACAAACTATCATTCACAAATCTTCACAAGTAAGCATGCAGTCATAAAATAATTTCATAAAATAAATCTCCATATAGGTCTAAACAAACTCTCCCCGAAGGAGAGTTTAGGCTGCCATTAACATGCAAACTCAAGCACACAAAGATTGAATAATTAAAGACAACATGCTCTTAAAACGTTCTGTTCACAAGGAAAATAAGGAATGAAAAAGAATAAATTATCGAAGGAATGTCCCATGAGTTCTCTTCATTTACTTCTTCTTTATCTTCTTCATCTTCCTCCTCTAATGGCAGTCTTTGGTGCTGATGGCTGAATAACCTAGAACTCTCCTTTTTCTCTTCAAACTCTTCTTTTTAATCTTTGGAAAAATTATGTACAATTAATTCCCCCTCCTTTAGGGTTTTCTTTCTTCTTATATAATTCTGCCAAAATGCATCATAGGGTAGCCCAAAGATGCCTTGTTTCATTTGTATAACTTTCCTTTATGGAAGTTTCCCCGCCGCGTGCCTGAGTACCCAGGCTTCGGTTTGGGTGGCGCTAAGGTGTGCCCGAGCACCCATGGCTCGGGATAGTTATATTCTTCTGGCGTCTGGGCGCCCGGTTCTCTGAATAGCTCGCACCTAGGTCAGCGTGAGTGCCTCGATCTCAATCTTTAGCTTCTTCTGCTGACGCCATAGCGCGCTCGAGCTCCAGGTCCTCGAGTAAACTAGTATTCTGGGGCGCCAGAGCGCACTAGGGCGCCCTGTTTCCCGATCCTTGATTTCCTCATGCTATAGAGAGGCGCCCATGCGTGCTGAGCTGTCTTCTCTTATCCATCCAAAGGTAATTTGAGCCAAAATGCTCCCAAAAGCTACAAAGATGCAGATTGAAGTGAAGTACATTAATTCTAACTAAAATCACTGAGATCTATCACAAATTTAGCACAAGAATTTGGATGATTTTAATGTAATTACAAGGCTTATCAAGCATCCAAGTTTGAATACACATGGATAATTAAAAAAGGATTTATCTAAATAAGATATATATATACCCATAAGTTCACATAAATCATATTAATCTAATTAAATAGACAACATTCAACCTAGATCTATTCCTACACATGCAAATATACAAAAATCTAAACCTAATACAAAAATCAAAATGATACGAGTATTGGTAATAAGGCCCAAAACTTGTATCAACAGAGGAAGGAGGTGGACCCATGCTTTGTACCTTAAGAACAACACTCCAACAATCTCCAATGGAACAACCATGAGCTCTGCAAGTTTGTGCAGCAAAGTGAGGAAGAGAACTAGGAGATTTCTCTTAGTGAAAACTAGGGCTTGTAAAATAGAGGGAAGATCAAGAAGACGGGCCGCTCTTATGGTATTAGAGGAATAAGAAGGCTTGGGGCTATGGAAAAATGCCCCCTCTACCAAAACACGAGTATTTAAGGACTAGAGTTCAGCCCTTAAATAACCGTCCACATAAAAGTGCAACTAGATTTATGCTAGTCCAACACTCTTGTAAGTACAATCCTAAAGGAATCGTACTTACGATCATGTTATTTGTATATACGAGCACTCCATAATTGCATATACAAATATACATATCTTACACAATACAATCTAGATCAAGCTTGGATAATGATAGAATTAAGTCTTCAAAGTGGAATGCTATAGAGAAAATGAGAAATCTTTGCCAATCTAGCGTTATGTATCGCTAGCTAAGATTATCATGCATTTTGTCAAATAACTGCAAAATGAAGGGGAAAAGAGAGAAAAGTACAGAGCAAGCATTAGCAATGTGGGGGATTTAGTATGTGCATTGAGATAACAAACTTATTACAACAAAGGAAGTTATGTGCAAAAGGAACTTGGCATGCTCATGTAGATGATAATGACCCGTTATTTAGCGTCGTATTAATCGAAGGGTGTCAATGAGTCCCGAGTTAAAGCCAAGTACATTATGGAGCCCCTTGTAGATGTTGTGCTCAAGGTAATCTTCCAACTAGCAACAAGCCCATAAAACCTTAGGAATGATTGCAATTCTAACAGAAGGCATCCTTGATTGCAGATTTGGAAAGGTGTCGTCATGAGTGAGTTGGCATCGATAAGGAAGATGATTTTGAAGAATACGATGACAGTGTTGCCCTATCGTAATAGATTCGTTTCTTTGTTGGGTCTTTTTCACACAAGTAGATTGTTGCCCATATGTTCTCACCAATTAACCTACGGAGAGGGCAGACCATACAAATTATAATTATGATCTTTTCTATACTATGGCTGATTCAAGCTCTTTTAAATGTGTGATCGACAAGCTTGATCTCTTTTAAGTACAGTATCAACTATCTTTGTCCATTGTTTGGGTGTGGCATGTAGATTTAAACTGTTATATTTATAGGGTGGCAAGTTGGATGAAATTATGCTTACTTAGTCAAATTATATCATGACACATCTCAATGTTGACTAAAAGCTACTAAAAGCATGGCTATTACAAATTCCCTGGTGGTTTCTTATCTTTAAAACTACTCTAATCCGACAACTTAACAATCTTTGTTTAGGAGCCATCCAACTGTTGTTCCTTGCATTGATTTTCTCTTCTCAAATAAAAAAGTAGCACGGCTCAGGCGTACAACCTATTCCACCAACCTATCTCCAGTAACTAAGCGACGTTAAACGGCTATAAAAAATCTCACATTTACGTTTTGATCCAGCATTCTAATGATGAACTTTATCAAGATGCCAATCAATCTCCAATTCATAATATTCTTAACCCCTTTTAAAAAAAAAAAAATTGAATCTGATGCCAAAGCAATCCGCGAAAGAACATACTCCCCAACCAAAATAGATTCAACCTCCCACCGCAAAATCAATTAGAGAAAAGATTGCCCAAACTTCGTGTAAAAAGGTGAGAACCCATCCAGCACAATCAGAAAAATATCCCAAACAAAAGAAGAAAAAATTTAACCCTAGAGCATAACAAAAGGCAATGGTTGCTCTACTCCTCCTAGATATACAAGTCATTGAAACAGTAAAACCAACAGGGAGGCGAATGACTCCGCATGGATTTCTAACGCTGGATTGCATCGATTTGCAAGTTGCCATGATTCGAATTTTTGACCTTCGTCGTCTTCACCGTAGAAGAAGGATGTCACCTTCACCTGCTTGTTATTAAGTGGTATATTTGGGTTTTTTAATGCATGTGAGTAACGTTTAAAAATAGATGTTTTATAGATACATTATAGATTTTTTTATTACATCACTGAAAATCCCAAAAGGAAACCATATACAAGTAGAGAGCAAAGAAACTATAGACTACAACAACACAATGCAGTCATCTCAATCTATCAGCTCAAAATCATACGCATCGGCGTTGTTCTAAAAGCCGAACCCATCGCCGAATCCTGCATCGTAGCCGGAGTCGTAAGCCGCCGAGTCGGAAACCATATCGCCTATCAGCATCCCTCCGAGCGCGCCACCTAGCAATCCGGCGCCCAGCCCCAGCCCAAAGTTGTTCTTGTTGTTCTTCGCCGGAACTGCGCCGTACCCGTACCCAGCCTGCGGCGGCACTCCGTAGCCGTACCCGTACCCAGCCTGCGGCGGCGCGCCGTACCCATAGCCGGCCTGCGGAGGCGCGCCGTACCCGTAGCCGGCTTGCGGAACCGGCGGGTACGGCGCATAGCCTCCCTGCGGCGGCGGGTACGGTGGAGGATACACAGATCCGCTGGGGCCGGCAGCAGGATAGGCCATCACCGGCTCGTTTTGCTTTGCCGGGGGCGGATAGGCAGTAACTGCCTCAGCGGGCTTCCCAGCCGGAGGAGGCAGAGGAGCTGCTGGAGAATCGAGGAATTTGTAGGAGATATTGAGGACGCCCTTGGCCTTTCCAGATCCGGGCTTGCGTACCTGGTAGCTGACGAACTTGGGTCTTCCCTCCTTGAGGCCTTCGAGGAGCTCTTTGAGGGGGATGTGCACCTCGCCGACGTCACGATCTCCGAGAGTACGCTGGGATCGGAGGAGGACGTGGACGACGACGCTGCTTCCTGCGGCTGGATCGGAGGGGAGGAGGAATCTGAGAGTGGAATTCCACGAAGGGTTCTTTCCGCCGTCGTGGTCGACCGAGGTACGTTGCTGAGTGCGGTAATCGCCGGCGATTGTTGCAATCGCGTAGACATCCATCTTGGTGAAGCTGTTAACGTTGTTCAGGTCCTTGGCTGAAATTAGGGTGAGCTCGAGCGTGCGATTCGCCATGGAAATGGACTGAAGGATTGAAATCGAAGACGCCGGGGAATTTTAGGGTTTCGTATGGGGATCAATAAGGTGGAGCGTGGGGGGATTTGTGACGAAGTCGATTAAAAATAGACCGGAAAATTGTTATCTTCGTTGCGAAGTCCGCCGCAATGGGATGGGAAATTTCGGAGAATAATAGCATGCCTTAATGAATCTATACACAGAAACGCGCTTTTACTTTAGACAGCGAACACGTCTCATTTGTTTTTTTATAAAAAATTTCGAAAATATATCAGTTTTATCCAACGTACGGTGATTTTATATGCTTCAATATGTTATTAATTTTTCTCTCTTAAATGAAGAAATATGAAAAATTTGATAATAAATTAATTTGATTAAATATTATCATATTATTATTACTATTGATTCTTTGATAATTTTTCAAAAAATTTAAGATTTTTTTTAATAATCTTAGAGTGTTATATTTTGAATAAATTAAGGAGTTAAGTTTAACTTCAATCAAATTTTTATAGGAATTTAGAATTCGATTCAACGAATCGTTCGATTCATTGATCGAACTTCGTCGAGTTTTGTTCGATTAGTTCGTTTGAACGAATAGTGGACGGAGAAAATGCTGCTCGGAGAGGGAGTTCGATCGAACGAACGAATCAAGAGGCTGCAGAAGACGTTGCTCGGCAACTCGGTTACGCCTTTCCTTATATATGAACGTAAAATCGAATTACAGTGTAAAAGACTACTTTTATCTTTGTACAAACAACCAATTAATTTTTTTTTTGAATATTTTAGGGACCAGCATGGTGCACCCATAGAGCTACGATGTACTTTTTTTACCATTGTGTTTTGAGCAATTGGTTGGTTTACTTTTTATTTTTTTTTATTTTCTTTGTGAAATATAATAACATTAAATCTCTCTACATAATGTTTATCAAAACATAATATATATATATATATATATATATATATATATATATACTAATTTTTTTTTTTCAATTTTTTTTTGATAAAAGTCATGTTGGCATTACTTTTATTTGAACTTGAAAAGATACAGGAAAAACAGGGCTGCGAGTGTACAATAGATCCTAGCCAAACTAAAAATTTGAAGACAGTCCCAAAAATCCAGACCCAGGAAATATCCTAAAAGGTCCAGATAAGCGAAAAACAAATCCTAATTAGCAAACAAATAAACCATAACAATTAAACAGATAAAACAAAACTGTCTCCAGAAAAAAGTAACACAAGCAGCGAGTCAAGCAACAGCGAGAAGCAGCCAGCCAAGCGGAGAAGAGGATCCGCCACCTCCCCAAACAAACGAACACATTAGCTCCATAGAATGAAAACCTGCAAGAAGCAAACTTGCCAGCAAGGACAAAACAGAAACCGTCATAATCAAAATAACTGCTTGCAAAGCTGCAAGCAGCAAACCTGCCACCCGGAGGAAGACCAACAAAGGAAAACCTGCAAGGAGAAAACTAGCCCGCAAGGACCAAACAGCACTACAGCCAAGCAAAAACAGATTTCGAATGCCAATCAAACACAACACTACAGCTACGATAAGCACGACCACCCAAGAAATGCAACATTTTAGCAAACTTAATGACAAAAGGAGGAGCCCAGAACCAAGCAACAACGACCAAAAACCAAGCATAATTTGCCAGAGAATGCTCAATCAGCTAAAAAAGAAACACATAAAAACAGACAAAATCAGACACACAACTTCATAAAGCTCCGCAGCTTAAAAAACCACCTCAAGAAGAAGCCAAACGAACAACAGCCAAGGCCCAGCCAAAACTTAAAACAAACCCACAAGGGACCCAGCCCCAACCAGCAATAGATATCCAAACCAGATAAAAGAGGTCAGCCGAAACCAGCAATATATATATATAAAAGTATGAAACTCTCCAGCAATATATATATAAAGCATGAAACTCACACAATGTGCGGTGCGATAACATACAGAAAGAAATATAATATTACTATTTTGAATCTCAATAGAATAAAATAAGATTATTAGTTGACAGTATACAACACATAGATTATATAACATTATATGTACTAAGAAATCACAATGAGTTAGTCTATGCAAGTAAGAAAAGAGATTAAATAGTTTTACATATATTAGATAAACAAAAAAAAATTTAAAAAACATGTATCCATATGACACGATAATAACTTGCAAAAGACAAACAAAAAGGGGTCGAATATATAAAGTTCAATTTTTTTAACAACACAAACTAAAGATCAAAAACTTAAATTTTCAATAAATTCTTTTCAAATTCTTAGAATTTAGCAATGTAATGATACATATTAATGCATATATTTTACAACTATGAATAAGATTTGCTAATATCTGGAATACTATTAGTTATTAGATATTCCTCACATTTATATTAAAGTTATCAAACAAAATTATTTAAAAAAAAAATGAACAGTAATTAAGACTTTATATAATATAAATCAATTTAACCTTAGATTGAAAAAAAAAATAGTTAAGCTTAATATAAATTAAAATAATTAGAAAAATAGCAAATGCATACAAAACAAATTGCGTTAGTCGTAATATAAATGTGTACAAAATAAATTGCATTAATGAAAGAAATATAAACTTGGTTTAACTTCGCAGCTGTCTCTATGAAACGGTTTTGGAGATTGAAGAAAGCCTGAAAATATAATTTTACAATAAAAATGAGATATTACGATAAAAAATAGTATGATAACTCATTAATCTAGAATGATCTAAGTATTCATGAAAAGTTATAATCATGTTTGCCATACAATTATACAGTTTCAATTCTTTGCATTAGCAAAAGTATTAGAAGAGCAACAACAATATGCAAGCAATTCTAGCTACACCCTTCCTCATTAATCTCTTAAGAAACTATTTCTTAAATATTAAATCATCACATCTACACTATAAATAAAAAATGAATGAAAAACTGGATAGAAAAATTAAGTTAGTGGGAGGAGATAAACTTACTATGCAACCTTAGAGCATAGGTTGTGAGGCTTACCATTTGCAATGATATTTTCAAAAAAACACTCATGTGCTAGATATATATATTCATATATATATATTTAAAAGATGTTAAAAATATTGGAAGGTGCATGTGCTATAAACTTTGAGAGGTTGCTATGAATTCATCAACAAGATTTAGATGATGTGCGTATCATGGAGAAACTTGGAAAGAAAATAGAAAACTATAGAAAATTATAATGTCAAAACAGTGGTCAGCCCATGCCAAGTGCTTATTTTAGCTTAAAATATCATAAAAAAAAGTTCTAGTATGTTGAGCACATGATTGAAAAAATGAGAAAAAAAAAGTTAAATATTCAAGGAAATTGTAGCCTTATCAAAAGCTTGTCGTATCTAACACATGAAGCATGTATTAAATATCCAAATTCCAAGATCTTACCACTTTGCTTGTTTTATGTAAGAAAAAAAATATAATTATTGCATTATTTTTCAAGTTATTTATCAACTGATTATTTATTCTAAGTAATGCTTAGCTAGTTAGAAAATTTTAGTTTAAATGTTCTAGTGAATGTGATGGATTTAAACAATTAATAATTGTTTCAATCATTTGCATTAATTTTACTGAGAAGTACACATCAAATTTTTTTAGAATTTTAAATTATTTGTCATCCAAAATCCTCTTAGATGTTATTATTATTTTATTTAGAAGCCACACTTTTTTTATAACTTTAATGTGTTACGAATGTTATTCTATACTTCAGTGTCTTGCACATTTTCATTTTAATTTTGAGGTTTGAAATGCCTAATTGTTAGATGCAGCTTTAAGGCGTCGAAGTGAATTCTCTAACTACACTTCACATTTAAAGAAGATAACCAATTTGAAATATATTTAATGAAGAAAACCAATTTGAGCTCCGATAACACTTTAAGCATTTGACAAAGCCAATGAAAATATGATTTATCTTGAAAAAAAGAGCTATATAAACATTTATAATAAAATTGAATAAAATAAAATGAAGAAAAAAAATCACATGTTATAAATGTCAAATATCAGATAAATTGACATCAACATTTTGAGTAAACATTATGTCATCCCAAAATTTGGCTAATTTTGAGAATTATATCCAATTTTTGTACAAATGTCCAACTCCACTATCAACTATTGGTTGCGCTTTGGCAAACTGTATCATATGAGAATCCAAAATCATAAAATAAGGAGAGCATGATTAACATAGTAAATGCAATAAAAAATCAATCTACAATTTTCCATCACCTAAATGAAAATCATGTAAGCTATTTTAAGCCGAACATTAACTCAAAGCTTTTGTGACTTTCGTGTCTTATTCATACAGATGGCTTAACTAGCGATCGTATTGGATGAATTCAAAATTAAGTACACAGATTTAATAAAACAAAATTTACCATTTATAAAACAAAATAATCTTGCCAGGTCATTGCAAATTGCTAGATCCCCAAACCCCTTCACTGCTTGTTATCAAATGCTTTTTACATTAGCATCATCTCAAATATTTTCCCAATTTTGAGCAATCAGTCAATACATCAGCACCAACGAAAGCATATAATTGTTTCACAGTAGTAATAAACCACATATAGCTCTAAAAAGAATTGGGCAACAAGTGATATAAAAGACCAAAATGACTATTACTTTATGCCATTCAAGAATCTAGCCTTTCATATTGCACGATTACATTCTCGAACTTCTAAAACTCGTGCAACACATGTATTTGGGATTACATCTTCCATAACTGTTTTACCAATAGTGACATTTTATTCGTCATTATGGAATGCAAAATTAGGCAGTTATTTATTTCGACTACATTCTCCAACTTCAATAGTACCAAGGGTCACATTTGATATGATATTTCCAAATGGAAAATAAAATATGCCCTGTTGACAACTACATTCTCCAACTTCTAAAACCCGTGCAACATATATACTTGTGGTACACAATTAATATTAGAGCAATAAGCACAAATTATATTAGGAGTTGAATACTTTATCGGCATTACGTTGAAGATCATGTTTCATGGAGACTAACATGAATATCTTTATATCATAAATTAGTAATCTATCTATCATTATTGGTTTTTTTTCTTTTTAATTGTATAATAAGATATTTATTCAATCGTGAGCACTTTTATATATTCTTTCTAATATATGTATTCGATTACAGTCCATTGTTCCTTGTATGAAGTAGCAATTTTCTATTAACGCTTACTATTAAATAAAATATATTATAAGCTTTAAAATATTTATGGGATTTTGCACTAATTATATCATTGAATATGAACATGTTTAATATACAAAATAAATATATTCAAACACTCTAGCAAATAATTATAATAAAAATTAAAGTTAAAATATAATGCATAAGTCAACATACAAAAAATAAAAAATACTGCACTTTAATGACATAAAGGCAAATATGAGAAAATCTTTCACACACAGAACAAATAATATTTGTGGCTTTGAAAATTAAATCTATAATTTTTAATTTGATAAAAAAAAAATCTTATAAGAGAAGGGGCATCTGCCCAATCTAATGCCTAATAAAAGTGTAATACTAACACACTAAAATAATTCAATACACATAATTAAATGTTATTGAGCTTTTTGCATATTCAGTTAAACCCATTTGTTATAAAAGTATAAAGATGCATTATATGGTGAAAGCGGCATAATATGCAAGCAATAGTACCATTTTAATGGATAAAAGACTCTTTCTCTCCCTCTCTCTTTATATATAATTGTGTTAAATGCATACATTTTTATTTAATTCTTAATTGATTTACTCAAAAGTGTTGATGTCATTAGTTTATGTATTCTGTGAATATAAATTTTCTTGAGCCACTTATAAGAAAATAGAATATCTTTAGAACGAAGTTGACAAAAGAAAAAAAAGCCAAACACAGAGGAGGCGTTGTGCGGAGGAAGTGTAACCCTAACGGTGGAGAAGTCTTAGTGGTAAATAATTTAGCGACGACAAAGAGAAAAGAGCATTCTTACGAAGCAGAGAAAAAGCCAATTTTAATAAACAAACCCACAAACCAAGAAATAAAAATGCTTTCACTTAACTTAATTGTAAATAATTTCACTCAATAACTCAATAGCAAAAAAAGATACAAAATTGTTTTTTATGCATGTTGCTTGATTATATAAACAAAATAAACAAAAACATAAGTGGATTCATACCAATTGTAGCCGGCAAAGATGCTCTAATGAAGAAGAGAATAACAAACGAAGAGAAATTTAACCCGACACCTGCAGTTAAACTTAACATATATATTTAGACAAAAAATCTTTCTTCACCTAGTAATGTTAATTCAAACTTCTAAAATTTTAGTACAATCAATAAATCTAAAAATTAATCAAATAGCCAAATTCATCATCCATTGTGTCCAAGCTTCACCTTGTCTGATGCCGCCAATGTTAAAGGTTGTCAAGATGCTAATAGGAAGACTTCGTGACTTGAGAATTCTTCCAAAAACTTAAAAACATGACATGGTTGTCTCTTGAGAAATAATAAAATGGATTACATTTCCAAAAATGAAGTGAATATATGCATGAGAAAGTTCTATTTTCAATTTATAGTGAAGTTGCATAACACTAAGTCAAGAGCATATGCTTATAAATAAAAAAAAAGCATATTCATAGCACAATCCCATAAATAAGTAACAGACACAGTTCTGCCTTCATCATAAGAAAAAATAATAGTAAAAGCAGAAACATAAATGAGACTTTCTAATGCGCATGCTGCTGTGAAAAGCAGAGTAGTTGCAGTGAGGAAGGGAAGAAGAGGAAGCGTTCGACAAGAACGATGAAGGAGAAAGGAAGCGTTCTACGAGAACGATGATGGAGAAGAGGAAGTGTATGGTGACTGCGAGAGAGGATAATTTTTTTCTTTTTTATGTACCCTTTGTGCTCATGGCGGACAGTCGATCATCGCTCAGCTCGCCTTTCTCGGCCTTGTAGACGCGGGAGAGGCAGATCGGGGCATTGGGACCACTTAAAACATAATAAATAATATGGGATTCTCTTTTATCAATCCTAACAATTTGCAAAAAGTAGTGTTATCAATATTATTTTGAGAAAACAAAATTTAGATACCAAGTGTAATAGGTTAAATGGCATGCAGGAAATATACCGAATGGGAAAAACTACTAAAAAAATCCTTCATAGCAGTATGGAGAAAATTTCTAAGGGCCAAATAAGTAGCAAATCATTGTCAATATATAAGCTCAAAGAATACTTTAATTTTCATAGTTAATGTATAACCACCGAAAAATAAAGATTTGAATCATCATCATAATTAATAGATGTTTAATGCACTTCGATTCTTAATTATTAAAGGAATATATAAGATTTGCTTTATAGGCAATTCAGTAAAAAGTTAAAAAATATATTTGATGAATCTAGCACACCTGATCGATCAAAGGTGAAGCAAAAGTACAGAGAATCGAGGATTAGCTTGACAGATTGGAATTTGGCATGCTACAGAACCAATGTCTACTTCTCTATCGTCTAAAGATTCGATCATAGGGTTCAAAGATATGATTGACAGTGAGTGACACTGGCATCAGCGTGCGTCGATGATGGGTACTTGCTTTAGGCATGAGTAATCCAAGATCAACCCTGCTTCCATTGTGGGATATTTGAACTTATGATTGTTTGACCGAGGGAAGAAGAATGTGGCTTTAAGAGGAAAGGAGATAAAACGTCTGCTTTAGGGTAGAAGATCGCCAAACTTTAGGGTAGAAGCGTAGGTGTTGATCTGGCAGGCTTGGCAAATGAAGAGGAAAGCGAGATTGACGATCTCTTTCTGCGAAGGGAGAGTCGGAGGAGAAGGATCAGAAGATCGGCGCCTGCTTCTTGGATCTCTTTCAGCGAAAGGGAGAGTCAGAGGAGAAGGATAGGAAGATCGGTGCCTGCTTCTTGCGCTTTAGGGTTTTAGGGTATTCGAGAAGCTGTTATTATAAAAGAGAAGATGAAGGGTATTCGAGAAGCTTTTATTATAAAAAGAAAGTCTCTTGTTAACTCAATATTTGTCTCTCTCCTATATGTATATACTATATATGACCCAAATTCAAAAATCATAATATAGATTATTTTAAATTTTGAGATGCCCTTGAATGGACCTAATACTTCATGTTCAAGTTCTCCGAAACTCCAAATATATTGATGCCCTTAAATGGCCTCATCTTTAGGTATGCATAATCACCCATTGAAAATTTAACATATCAATATCTAGAATCAAAATAATTCCTTTTATACCTTAAGAAGCTTTCGTAAGATGATGAATTAACATTGTCTTCTTCATAACTTAGGCAATCAAGTATGATCTTAAGAGTTAGATGTCTCAAGGCTATGACCAAGCATGTGGAGTATTACATTTTCTTTCATAAAAACATAATTCAGTAACATATGGAAACTCAGCACACTAGACATAAAGGTCCTTTAAAAATTGGCTCACACTCTCTGTCTACCCATCCGATTGAAGATGTAAGGTCATACCCATGCAAAGCTGAGAAACTAGATCCTGTTGCACTATCTTCCAAAATCGAGAAGTAAGAAAACCATCTGTGTCGGAAACAATCATCTTTAGGATTCCATGTAATCACACTATTTTCTTGTGGTAGATCTTGGGTACTTGATCAACAAATTTGATAGTCAAATAGGTTAAGGTGAATGCAGAATTTTTTAGTTTTTCTATGATCACCCTCATATAATTATAATTTATCATGGTGTGAGGGAATCCAACAACAAACTCTCCAGAGATATTTTTCTAATTCCATTCGAGGATAAGTGAGGGTTGAAGAAAACCGATGGGTTTCTGGCGTTCTACCTTTACTAAATTGCAAGCATACATCTAACCACAAAATATGCAATGTTTCTATTCAAACCTAACCACCAAAATTGAGTTTTCAACTACTTGTATATTTTAGTACAACTTGGATGAAGAGAGTACATAACATAATGTGCCTCTTTTAGAATGGTTGATCTAAGCTCGATGTCATTTGGTAATCAAAGTCTAGATCAGCACAATATATAATCATCTACCTCTATGTGCATTTTCAGCTAATCTCCATCTTGTATGGTTGTAATTAGCTCAACATATTCTGTATTATTCTTTTGTGCTAACCTAATTTGATCCAAAAGCATAGACTCTATGGTCATCTGGCATACTATATAACAATCCATAGTTGTTATCCTAGTCAATTATAACTAAACCAAGTCCTGATTTTAATTTTAACACTCTTAATAAGTCATTAGGATCACACCCTAAAGTTTTAGTCTAAATAAGATGTCAAATATATCAAATCATAACTTTGGGAATTTTAGGAAACCCTGGAAATTAATCTCAAATTGAAAATCAAACTTTACCATTGCACTCATCACCCCTTAATTAGCCAGGGGCGAAGATTTAGATGCAATTGGAAGTCGTTGGATTTTTAACGAATATTTTAACATATTTAAATAATCCCGAAAAATAGGAAAATTTAATATTCTTCGAAATCAAAATCCGAATTTGCCGTTGCGTTCTTCACCCATCAATTAGTTAGGGGTATATTTATTAGAAATTTTTAGAAGTCATTTAATTATTTAATTTTAATTAAGAAAATTGAAAATAATAATTAAATAATTATTATTTAATTTGCTTCTATTAGTCTTGTCACCCGTGCCGTCTCCCTTTCTTCATTCGCCGTCAGATTCTCGTTTGAGCGAACGGGAGATTTGAGCCGATCGAACGGCTCTAAGACCACCATCCATGTCTCCTTTGCGCACGCGGTGCATGCCACGCAGCCGCGGCATACGGCCAATAGCCGTGTGCTGTCTTTATCGTAGCCTCCGCCGAGCTCCATTAAACTCCTAAACATTAGCATGAGTTGGTTTGCGCATTTTGTGAGTCCTCTAAAGCCTCCCAAGCTTGACTGCACCCCGATCAAGCCTAAATCATTGCGAACCGTCGAATTCAGGTACTCCGATCTGTCTATTTTCATTTCTGAATTGCAATTTTTTCAAATTGTTTTGTTATTTCAACGATCGAACCCGATCGAATAGATTTTGAGTGAGGTCTACAGGAGCTAATAGTAGCATCCCATTCCTGCCAGCGGTTTGAGCCACCTTTGGTTCCACTTGACCCACAGTTGGTTAGGTCTTGGCTTGCTCTTCATATCTCTGTGCAAGCTGATCCTCAGTGAGGTCGAATCGGTCGCTTATTCGGCTGCCATAACTGCCGGTGTCGGGAGGTATCGGGACGAAGGCAACCCATCCTGGGTCCGGTCGGGTCGACCCCAACCCGGGCCTTTGGTTCAGTACGCATGTCAAGCTCCAGCACTGGGTCGTGGGGTCTGCCAAGTCACGTTGTCGGCTGCTCAGGCTGGCACATGGCACCCTTACCAGCAGCTGCAATGGTGGGTCCCACCCAATCTTGTCATCTATGCCGGGTCAGCTCCCCGAGACCCGCCAACCTTCTCAATCATGCATTGGAGCTCACCTGTCGCCTTCTATTTTGGATGTGGATCCCACCTTCTCTATTAATTCAAATGATAATTTAATATGAATAAATTGTTTAGCTTAAATTGACTTATTTAATTCAAAACTTTCAACATGCATAACTCTTAACCCATTATCTAAATATATCAAATATATATCTCATTTTAATCAAAAAATTATAAGGAATATCATGGTGGCGTTAATTGTTTTGTTTGATGTATATTTCTGATAGTGACATTTAGGACCCTTAATTAATGACCCAATTAGCTCTAAATGTAAAGACCCACTTAAGTAGTAATAAGTGAAACTCTTAAACATCGAGGCGCCCTTTCAGATAAGGGTGGAGTTCTTGATAATAACTCCAAAGTTAAGCGTGCTCAGGTGGGAGCACTCCCAGGATGGGTGACATACTGGGAAGTTATCTTCTGAGGGCAAAACCGTGAGGTATTTCAGGTCAAAGCGAACAATACCTTAGTGTTTAAGAGTTTGGGATATTACAAATAGTATCAGAGCAGGCCATAGGGTGTCAGATAGGAGCTAAGTGCCATATAGGGCAAAGTATCGCTTCATGTGAGCAGCCTTTTGAACCCATGATGATTAAGATGCTACATGATTATGGGTACCTCTTGTGCATGTAGGGGTTACCTCTAGTCCTATCTACCCAATGGATGGTTCTTGGATCTGTGTGTGGATACTGACGATGACGTCAGTTACTTAAGTTGGGGAGATTGTAAAGACCCACTTAAGTAGTAATAAGTGAAACTCTTAAACATCGAGGCGCCCTTTCAGATAAGGGTGGAGTTCTTGATAAAAACTTCAAAGTTAAGCGTGCTCAGGTGGGAGCACTCCCAGGATGGGTGACATACTAAGAAGTTATATTCTGAGGGAAAAACCGTGATGCCTTTCAGGTCAAAGCGAACAATACCTTGGTGCTTAAGAGTTTGGGCTGTTACACTAACCTTCAAACTAGCATAACTTTGTACCCCTACCTCCAAATATAGCCAATATATATCATATTTTGCGCAGGAGAATGCCAAGATTGTGTCGATGGTATTGGTTTTGCTGTTTCAAGTATAGTTTGACTAATGACTTTTAAGATATATCCATAATTACACTCTTAAACCCTAAGATTTTATTTTGCTATAACTTGATCATTTGAACTCCAAATTAGATCATCCAATATATTATTTTGATAAGGAAAACCTAAGGATTAGTAAATTATAAAAATAATTAGATGTTGGTGATTAGATTTCTTAAATTATCCCTAATCACCCTAAAACTTAATTAGTGAATATTATCATATTTAGTGACCCAAATTTATAAATTTAAGTTACTGTAGACTCCTAGAGTATAGTAGAACATCTTAATAAAGTTAATTTTCTAATTCTTAGATTAATTTCATTAATCATAAACTAGTCATATTAAACACTAATTAGAGCATATGTTAAGTAAATGAAGTCAAACTTGAGTATACTTACAGTCATAGTACTCAGTGTATTATAGGGAAGCTATAACCTCTGAATTTGTTAAATTTAGAAATTATTTGGAAAAGTTAGTTTTTGGACCTTACCTAAACTTCATAAATTACCCTTTAAATTCTATTATTTTAGCCATAACTTGCCCAAATAATATCAGAATTTAGTGATCTTAGGCTCTATGGAATCTTTAGACAGTAAACAACATAAGTATAATAAAAAATTTATGTTTTCTTAAGTAAAATAACTAAATTTCTCTTAATGAGCTAAAATCTTAATTTGAGCTCATAAAGCTTAATCCTTATCCAATTTAGGTGTACTTACTATCTATCTTTATATTAGACAATGAGTAACTATTTAACATTAATAAATTTTAATTTGGAACCCTAAATAAACAGTTGCATTTTTAGACCTTAAGTAAAGGCGAAATGGTCATTTGTCTAAATATAGGTTTAAGCATTCTTAAGCATTAGAAGCTTGAATTAGTGAGTAAAATCAGCAATATAAGTGATTTGGAATCAATTTTAATCCATCTAAGCTCATTTAAAATAAGTTCCATTGTATATCATAATTCTTCCTAGGTTAGGTTTCTTCCTTAAAACCTTAGGAACTTTTCTTAGGGTTTAGGTATAGAGTTAGGCTAGAGTTCATTCATTAGGTAAATGAGTTACTCAATTGATGAAACCTTAGTTTTATTAGTTTTTAGATTTCATATTTTATTTTAATTAATTTGTATTAAACTTTAGTCTAATTTTAGAGATTAATCTTTTTAATCTTAACTTTGCTTAATCAGAAAGCCCTAACTGTAGTACATGAGAGTTGGGATTGTTACTTTAATCTTAGTCTATAGAACCTATTGGATTAAGAGGTTAAATCCCAATATTTGGAGTTTAACTCTTAATCCCTTATTCTTATTTTGTATTAATTCTGAGTTTGGGTTATATAATTTGGATGTTTAATTTATTATTCAACTTATAAGTGTCATTAACTAAATTATATTAGAAATTGATTAGTTTTAATTGCTTTAAATCTCATAGAATTATAATTTTGAGTTTATACTGGATTGTAGGATATTGGAGATCCTGAGCTTGTATAATCTTAGATTAGTTAGAACAAATTTAATTAGAAAATAAGAGATATCATAGATTTGAGTAGTGATATTTATTACCTTGTCTTGATGCTTCGCTTATTTGCTTTGAGTATTTACATTATGACATAATAGATGAACATAGGATATTTGATGAATATTTTATGCTAGCTTTGAAATTTGCATGAGACATATTCATGAATAGTTAGATTAAATGAAATTAATAAATTATATAATATTTTAATTGGAATGTGTCCTATTTAGTCTGCCTCTACACTGTTGTTGCACATATTTGAGATGATGAAGACCTAGGAAATTTCTTGTAGATGGTATATTTTCAATGAACCTATTGATCTGGAAAATTTCTTCTAGATGCTTCAGAAGATTTACTTAGTGGTTAGATGAGCCACCATTTTCTATTATGGCAGTTCAAAGTAAGCATATATCCATATGAGATAGCTTTTCGGTGACAGGGCGGAGCATTACATATCTCTGTTGCATGCGGTGACAGGACGGAGCGTTACATAGTGTAATTTACATGTAGATTTATAAGTTCAATCATCATGTTAAGATGCAAAATTAGGCATGCTAATCTATTTAACTCTATCTTAGCCATAAGCATTTAATTGTGGGATAAAATCATACAATTATGAGAAATTAATTGTTTGCAAGTTAATCATGGTTTATCAAATTATTAGGGATCAGTTTATGCTAGTTTGCTTGCTTAAGAGAAAATCAAGAAGATCTTAAGGTTTTGATTAAGATAGTTAAATCACATTAACCACTCAAAAGCCTAATCTTCTAATATATTATTATAAGATCAAATGATAAAATTAGCAAGTGCTAATTACATCCATGCAAATCAATGAGTACTAAACCATTTATTAAACTTAGGTGTAGATTTACTACTAAACTTAATTAATGTAAGTAAGACTAAAATTAATTAGACATGATTAAAGTTTTCTTATGCAAAATTTGAAATGCAAGATAACATTAGTTACTCATTAATTAATGAAGTTTAAATCAGCAAGAGTTCTCATTTTGGTTGAGCCAAAATGCTTAATTAGGCTAATTAGGTTTTCATCCTATTTAGGAAATATTAAGGATTTAAATTTGTCTAAATGAAAGTATGAAGTCACAAACATATTTATTGTTGTTTAGTGAGTATGTGAGTGCAAAATTTATAAACTCCAAACATTAATTAAGACTAATTATCACTAATCAAGTTCTAGAATAATTAGCATCTAATTAACAATATATAATTATAAAAATTAAATCAAACAATAAAAATAACTCTACATGCGATAAAGAACATTTAGTAACCCAAAATAATGCATTTGGGTAATTAATTAAGCTAATATTCACTAAAGAAGCCATTAGGGTAATTAAAGAATATTAAGAAATTAAATCACCAAAATTGGAATGTTATTGCAGATTATTGTTCTACACATTTTTTTATTCAAAATGATTTATAATTTCATATAATTTGGATTTAAGATGGCTAATTTATTCAATTAATTTAAATTTAATTATTTTAATTAAATTAATTATAAGTTTTAATTTCTGATTTAATTTCCTTAAAAAAATTAAATCCATAAATTCAATTATATTATTTCGGCCCAAATCAAAACCGCGCGCGGGGTTCAGCCTGACTCGGCACTGTGCTTCTCCTTCTCCCCGCACGTTCACCTGACTTCAGCCGCTTTGGGTTAGGGTTAAATCCAAATTATCGGGTGCTCCAACTGTGCCACGACCAGAACTTGATCGCCACACGATTAGGAGGCCAAGGCACGTTGAACGCACCAAGAAGCTCTATGAAGGGTGGCTTAGGTTAATCATGTTGTGATATGGAAACCATTTTGTACATCATGGAGATACTAGTGGTGCTCCGGTGAGCTTTCGAGAGGTTTTAAAGAGATTGTGAGCTAGAAGTGAAGTCCAGAAAGAACACAGGCACTGCTGCGCACCGCGGTGCGCCGCTGCGCGCTCAAAGTAGTCCCAACTAAAGACGGAGGCACTATCGTGCTTCTCAGTAGTCATCAAACAGAGAAGCAGGTGTCACAGTGAAAATCAACACTGCAGCGCACCGTAACGGGTTCTAACTCGAGACGTGGGCGCTACCACGCTAAGCAGGGGTGACAACCCGAGGGTCGGTACGGCACGCCGTAGCGCTTTGCGGAAATATTCTTCAGTCCAGGTTTTGCCTTGAGCAAATTGGAGGGCATTTTGGACCTTTCAGGGTCCAAATTTTAGCTGGGTACTTAAGCAAAAAAGTTGGGAGAAGATATGTGTGTTGGCATTTCAGTTTGGAGGCTAAGTCTTACTGTGAGGAGGAGATCCCTAGGTGAAGCCCTAAGGATGCTGCTATACAATATGTCCCTTACATGCTGGAGGAGAGATTCCTGGTGGCGGCAGCTTCCTTTTCTCTCCTTATTAGAGTAAGAGCTGGTATATTTCTAGTCAATAGACAAGCTCTTTGTAACTCTGTACATATTCAAGTTTTTTAGTGGATTTTTTTAGGGTATGGCTATATGATTTTTCTCGTTCTTGGGTTTTCCACGTAATCTTTGGACTTTAGATATTCTGTGTTGTGATCTCTTGCATAAATGTGTGGTGATTTAGTTCTTACTGCTTTGTGATATTAAGTTGCTTGGTAATTTTCAATGCAACCCCGATCCGATAATGAAGAGACGCACTCTATCAAAATTGCTTCTATTGTGGTTATTGTATGCTGGAAGCTCTTTGTGCTTGATAAATCTATCATTTATATCCTAAATAAAGGAAAATATCATTCATTTTCATATTAATATTATTTCCTTAATCAAATTCTATCTATTTTTTAAGAAAAATGCCCACCCTGCAATTTCTGAACAATTCTAGATAATTTCACAAGATTTCTGGAAAAAATTCGCTCCAGCGGACCATTTTGCGAACGCTGGCGCTATAATGCGCTGCAGCGGACTATTTTGCGAAAGCGCTGGCGTTACAGCGCACTACAGCAGATCAATTTGTGAAAGCTGGCGCTATAGCACACTGTAGCAGACCAATTTGCGAAGTGCTAGCGCTATAGCGTGCTGCAACGGATCAATTTGCAAGTGCTAGCGCTATAGCGCGCTGCAGTGGACTAATTTGCGAAGCACTGGCGCTATAGCGCGCTGCAGCAGACTAATTTGCGAAACGCTGGCGCCACAGCATGCCGCAGCGGATTAATTTGCGAAAAGCTGGCACTATAGCGCGCTACAGCGAATCAATTTGTGAAAAGCTGGCACTATAGCGCGCTACAGCATGCTACAGCGCGCTGGAGCATTCCATCATTGTACAAACCAGAATGCCATAGCGCACCACATCAGACCATCTCATGAATATTCATCCACTATAGCGCGCTGCAACGGTGCACTGAAAATTCGTCTGGATAGGGCATTAAGTGATGTTGGGACAAGACCCCCAACCTACTCCTTGTATCCCAGCCATCATTCCTTCTATAGCAAAATTATTTTTAATGGAAAATTGACATTTTGAGGTGATATAGAGAATAAAGAATGGAAAAGTAGAGGTCACTTCATACCTTAAGTTAGATTGGCCATCATGACAGCAGAATTTTTAAAAGAAATACAGAATTTGAATGAGAAGAAGAAGAATGCAGCCCTCATATAAATACCACCCTTCTTGACTTAAGGAGGGTTCCTAATTTGGCTCACTAACATTTTAATTAAGAAGAGGGATGCATAGGAGAGTAAGAGAACTCTCTAAGGCTGGAAGAACTCCTCTTGCTAAGGAGAAGAAGGAAAGGCAGCACTATGGACTTAGGAGAAGCAACCACAAGCAAGAAGAGGAGAAGTCCGGAGAACTTCATCAAAGGAACGTTCCTAGTATTCTCTAAACTTTTGTCTTGTATTTTTCTTAGTTGATCATAAAAGGATATTTATCCATGTATGTGTTCTTCTTCATCTCTTTTGTAATGGAGAGCTAATCCTCCCTTGGGGAAGGTTAAATAACACATAATCAACTAACAGTCACTATCTACTAAATCATACAGAATGTAGAAGCAAATTAAAGAATGACATCCAAGCATCACAGTATAATAAATATGGAACATGACTCAAAATATAAGCATAAAATAATCCAAACATGCAATCATAGGTACCTGTATTATTACAACATTTAAAGTTTAGATAAATAGAAAAGAAAATGCACTCATCCTCACAAGTAGAATAACCAGCTAAATATCCTCGGGTCCAAGATGCTGCTCCTCCTCCAAATAAGGCTCCTCCTTAGGTACTGTCACCTCCACATGCTCTAAACCTGACATTGTCGGTTTCACAATATAGGGCCCCAGCCAAAAAAGAAAATACTGTGTTAGACAATTGTCTAAGTACATTTTAGGCTGATACATTTTTATGTGTTTTATAATATCACCACTTTACATTTTCTAAGCAACAATAAATATAGGAGCGACTAGCAGTACAATAAAAATGGGAAAGCTATAAATGATATTTATAACTTAAGTAAAAGGAGGCTAAGACATGTCTCAAAAGCAAAGTAAACAAGGTAAGGCATATAAATATAATTAAATAAATAAATGCTGAAAGGAAATACTACATCCTAAAATATGTTGATGATCAAATGAAATATGCATATTTAATAAATAAACTCAATAGTGATACGTATAATAGTAGCAAAATTCTAACATCCTACTATATATAAGCTGAACAAAGAAATAACTGATTGAATAAACAATACTGAAACATAGCCAAGTATCAAACTGCATATGAATCTTTGTATACTGATTGCCATATCAGAAGACTTGGCCAAACTGGCCCATATATACATATCAATCCGTTCCCATAAATATAACTGAATATACTGTGTGACTGAAGAGGCAGAAAATATATGCAATATATTTTAGTTATTTTACTTTTATTTTTGTGGACTATTTCAGAAATAACTGAGGAGTCAAGCACGTCTGCAGGACTATATAGGTCCCAAGCTTAACACACTCTCTTTAATGAGAATGTTAAGCATCCTGATCTCACCTTACCCTTGTCCATCGGGGCAAATGTGCACCATAATCCACCACCAATTGGACCCAAAGGCAACTGTTATCCTACTATCCTAAATTTTCATTTTCATGTACAAAATTCTCTTATATGAAATGTCCAAGGAAGTAAGCTCAAATATACAAGGAATGCATAGCACAAAATATCTAAATAAGCAAGAGACTCTACTAATATGATGATATTATTTATTTTCTAATTATCCAATCTAACTATTCCAAATTACACAAGTTCAGGATCATTGTTTTCTTACTATCGAGTGTAACTTAAAAACTCGTCCTTACAAGTTATAAAATATTAGGACTAGCTAGATCTTAATATACTGAATCAAAGTCAATTGTAAGAGTTAAGTAATAAATCATCACGACCTAATTAATGATTTTAGTCATTCTATACTATGATCTAATCAAAACTACTACACTATAGATTATGGATTAAATACCACGAGATTGGGCTTAACCACATGATCCAAGAAGGATAAGTCATAAGATATAGGTTTCATTCTAAAAGCGATCTAATAGTCAAGGTCAATCCTATTAAGTAATCAAACTTAATAGGATGAATCTCCTATCTTAAATCTAAGGTTAAAAGACAAAATAATCAAAATAAGTTGAAAAATTCTAGAAATTAATAAAACCAAGAATTCATTCATTAAAAAACTCTATTTTTTAATGAATGAAATTAACCTATGATCTAGTCCTAGTCTCATGAAGGGTCCTTAAGGTGTAGTGTTAAAGACTTAGAAAAATTCTAGAATCTGACCTAAGGGCGATTCAGAAGTTTTCACTCTACTGAAGCTTAAATTTTGATGCAGTTTATTGTAGGTTACTGTTCAGGAATTCCATAGAGTCCAAGAACACTACATTCTAAGGTCAATTGACTAAGTTATGAATATTTTAAGTTTTGATATTTAATCGTTTGAACTAAATCTATTTTATTCTTACTGTTAAGGATAATTGTAAGTGTTAATAAACTATTCATAATTAGTTTAATTACATAATAGTTGATATATACTATTTGACTTGTTTAATAAATTTAATAACTAAGTTAATATATTAATGATTAAGATAAATTTGTTAATAAGATTAATTAACTAATATTGATGATTATTACTGTTGATTTAATTAATCATTCACCGTCTAAGATTAATTAGCTAATTTACTAAGTTTAGGGATTAATACATATTAACACACATATATATTTATTTGTTAATAACTTAATCCACATATTAAGTTGATCGATTTAATTGAATTATTTAATGATACCAAATTATTTTGATCTGTTAACTATCATTTATTAACTAACTATATCATTAATCAAAGTTTAAAGTTTACTAGTGTTCTGTTGTATATGAATATATATATATATATATATATATATATATATATGAGTATAGTTTAATTAACTAATTAATCTTAACTAATTGTTACCATTAAGCTAGCTTGATTATTAATTATTTCCCATTTATTCTACTTAAAGTCGTTATCTAAAATCCTATAGTTTTCCGTAAAGGATGTGCAAATTCTTGATTAATAATACAAGCAAAATCTTCAAATTCTAAACATATATATATATATATATATATATATATATATATATATATATATATATTGGTTTACATATATAACCTAAAGTTAACTAACTAATTAACCTTATATAATTAATTCGCTAGCCGGCTTATCAACCTATCATTAATATTTGTACAAGCTCATGTTAGACTACCTAAGTAATCCAATTAGTCCGCCTATTATCTTTTATAATATATATATATATATATATATACATATATATATATATATTTATTTATATTTTATGTTAAAATCTCTGTTTATAAATATCTATATGTGTATACGTCTGATAAGTTTCTAAAGTTTTGTTCTTTATAAATGCTAAGTAATCCTATCTCTCTATTATTAAGTCATATATATATATATATATATATATATATATATAAATTAAGTAAGCTAATGCATTTACCTTAAGTGTTTATGTCTATATTTATCCTTTGAGGTTTCGGACCACATTTAATTTGTGTTTATATTAAAAGTACGTTAAGTGATTTGGGTAGTTAATTTAAATCTTGCTTCGTCATTCTTACTATATATTAATTATCTTATACTATATAAGTTTTGTTTCAATTAAAATTAACTTAGTATAACGTTTTGTTCTAATATATATATATATATATATATATAATACATTTTTGTATAGATATATTTAATCACCTAAAAATTTCTATTTATTGCTGGGTATGAATAACTTCATTTGAATGTGGCTATGTGTATATTTACATGCCTTATATGTATAACTATATATGTCATTCTTATGTTTACAAATAAATTTATTTTCTGCGGATCAAATATCTACCTATATAGTTAGATCTTAACTATTCGGCAAATTAAATCTGGCTAACTTATTCTAGCTAATATCGTTAATCTCCTAATCACTTAGCTAGATTCATATCCATTCCCTAAACATACATTTATTTTTAAATAAATGCTCGCATAAATGCGTATATATTAACACAATAATCATGTTAAGTTTTCCTGAATATCTATATATATATATATATATATATATATATATATATATATATATAGCTTTATAATTAACTCATTACTAGTTAAGTTAACAGGTCATTTATCTTAGTTAAATTAACTGGGTTAATTAACTTGGTTAAATGGTTATTTAGGTCACTAACTTAATATTGATTTTAAAATAAATTAATCCAATTAATATATATATATATATATATATTTTTTTTTTTTTTTATTAAATCATATGAATATTAAACTGGTCCGTTTAATTAAATCTAGTACGCCAGTAAGTGTTTAATTACTGCTATAATTATTTAATTAAATCTAAGTTATCACTTAGTACTAATTAATCCCAAAAGTAATTAACTTAATGTTGCTTGATTACTTAATCTATAATCTATAATCTAAATTATTTAAATCAAACTACTCAATAATTTCTTATATCTATAAGTCCCGAATATGTAAGTATATATATATACTTATAATAATATATCTATACATATATATATTATATATATGTAAATTAATACTGTCTTTTTGCAGGTCATGATGCTGTGGGACCCACCAGGCAACAAGTGGCGCGTCTTTATTGGACCCGGAGAGGGAGTGGGCCCACTGGGGGCAGCGACTGACGGTGCGGGGCCCACCCAGCGAACGGGAGGCGGCCACGTTGAGGACCGGGCTACTAGCGGGTCGGGTTCGGCCCGAATTGGCTCGACCCGAATGCTGCTTCGCCTCCCTTCCCTGCCGACCCGACGGAACACGCGGGTTAGGGTTAGGGCAGGAGCGCCCCGATCGAGCACGCGACGGCTCGATCGGCGAGTATGCGATCGTCGGAGCTTAATGACGCAATAAATGGAATGCTAAGCTAAGAGTATAGGATCGGGAGGGTACCTGGAGATCGACGGGAGATCGGGACTTGGACGACCCACTCGACGGCTTCTTCGCTCACGAACGTACCCAGAGGCTGGATTGCCGAGGAGGGATTTATTGGGGACCGGGACGGAGCGGCCGAGGCGGTCGCGAGCGGGGGCTGGCCGATCGCGCGGCGGGATCACCGCGTGGAGCCTTAGGGTTTCTGATGTCAATTTAGATAGGTCAAATTTTAGGGTTTCTGAATTTTTCAGAAATCAGGATATTATCCATTCGACTCCTGATTTGGACTAGGTCTTAGAGGTTGACTCCATTTGACCTAATTAGCACTTATGATTAGTCTTAAGACTAAGATTAATCCTAATTGACCAAGATAACAGCTTGGATTGTTACACCTATTCAGGCCACTGAAGACAACAATGTGGGTTCAAGTACATGTCCTTAATAATCCTTTAATTATAGCATTACAATATTTATTAAATGTTTTTTCATTTAAATGATTAATTAGGCACCATAAATATAGAAGAAAAGCTCTGTAGTGTATTATTTGATACTGGGGCTAGTCATTCTTTCATCTCAGAATGTTTTGTTAACAATATGAAATTACTATGTTATAAACCTGCCAAAACCTTAAATGTTGAACTTCCATCCGGAGCTCAACTAAGTGTAACTAAGTTCTGCAATCTACAAGTACTGGTGAATAAAAGACACATTTGAGGCTAAGTTAATAGTACACCAAAAATAGCATTTTTCTTTTAAAAATGTCATGTTTACACACAAATATACACTAAAAATATGGGGAACCAATATAATTTTTTTTTAAAATTTTTGTATATAAGTCTCACAAAAAATTATATTCAAAACTAATAATCTATTTACATGTTGAATTGACATATCATCTATATATTTTAATATATATTAATGTATAAATGTATATGAGTCTCAAAATTACAGTCAACTCTATCTTTATAAACTCCAATATATTTTATAGCCGAATGAATTTATGTAAATTATTGACCAAGTTGTGTATCAATAATTATACTATTAAGATAATAGACTGCATATCCTTCATATTATTTGAGATTTAAGAAATATATATCCATCTAGTTTTAATTAAATAGATTTTTAATTTTAATTATTAAAATATTTTAAATTATATTAGTGGTGGAGTGCACCTAGAAATTTAATATGAAACTCGAAAATCAATGGAAGCTTGCTTGAATTTTGAGTTAAATCGAATTCGATTAGAAATTTTTATGATTCTCAAGTTAAGAAGTTGACTCGAACCCAATTCAAATTGAATTTGAGTTGGATTCGACTAGACTCAAATTTCAGAATTGAACTCATGTCACTTGGAAAATGAAGACAACAATATCAACGGGCCACGAAATTTTGTCAACAAATGATATAAGATATTTTTTTGTATACATTTTGAGTCTGATTCAAATCAAGTTCGAATTAACTAGAATTAGAACTGTTTTGAGTCGACTTGAACTCAATTCGAATCGGACTCAACTCAAAAATTTCAAGTTCTAGTCTAACATGATTGGATCAAACTCGAATCGAATCCAATCGTATAATAGAGGCTTGTGGCATTTAAATTTTTGCTATATACTAAGTAAGAGTTTAACTTTCACTCTTCACATTATGATTTCATGCGGGTCTCCCAAAGTAGTTCTGGGCAGAAGCCGTTAATACGACTGTAAATCTAATCAATCGAGGACCTTCTGTACCATATAAGATCAGTGCCATACAAGATTGGGCTCAGCCAAAATCAGTTACAGAGATTTGTAGTCTTATGGGATTAGCAGGATATTATCATAAATTTGTTAAGGGTTTCTCCCAAATTGCTTCTCCTTTAACCAAGTTGACCCTGAAGGCAGTTCTATTTATTTGGTCAACATAATATGAGAATATATTTCAAACTTTAAAATATGCATTATCTTCTGCTCCCGTATTACTTCTTCCAAAAGAAGGAGTTAATTATCAGGTATATACCGATACTTCAGGAATCATCTTAGGATGCGTACTTATGCAGAAAGGCAAGGTTATAGAATACACATCTCGTCAACTGAAGCCTCATGAGAGGAATAATGCAGTCCATGATTTGGAGTTAGCAGCAGTTATGTTTGTTTTAAAAATTTGACGTCATTACTTGTATGGGATACAATGTTCTACATTTACTAATCACCAGAGTTTAAAGAATATCTTTACCCAAAGAGAATTAAATTGTAGATAGAGAAGATGGCTGGAATTTATCAATGATTATGATTTGGATATTCAGTACCACCCAGGTAAGGCAAATATTGTAGCAGATGCCCTTAGTCATCGTGCTACACTATCAACTTTAATTGCTACAAGTTCATTAATGGAAGAATTTCATAAGATGGAAATTGTTCTAGTTCGTGATGATAGAATGAGCTATATACTAACCAATATCAATGTAGAGCCCACCTTCTATAGAGATGTTTCTATCTCTCAAACTAAGGATGGAGAATATTTGAAATTCAAAATAGATATTGAAGGTGGTCACCATCATGATTTACAGATGCATGGGATAGTAATTTATCAAGACAATCGTATATGGATTCCCAAGTCAATGCATCAAGAGATACTTGTAGAAGGCCACAATTCTGGTTATTATGTTTATCTTAGAAGTACTAAAATGTATCAAGATTTGAAGAAATTATTTTGGTGGCTTGGAATGAAAAAGAGTGTAACAGAATTTGTAGCTAAATGGTTAAAGCAGAATACCAAAAGCCTAGTGGTTTATTGCATCCACTAGAGATTCTAGAATGGAAATGGATAGATATATCCTTGGATTTTATTATGGGCTTATCTCATGCAAGATCTGGAGCTGATGCAGTATGAGTTATAGTAGATCGTCTTACTAAGTCAGAACATTTCATTCCTGTCTGTCACACTAACTCAGTGGAGAAGTTAGCAAAACTATATATTAAGGAAATAGTCAGATTTCATGGAATTTCCAAAACAACCGTGTCTGATAAAGACAGTCATTTCACTTCAAAATTTTGGCAGGCTGTACATCAAAATTTGGGAACCACCTTAGCCATGAGTATAACATTTCACCCACAAACTGATGGCCAAATAGAAAGAGTTAACCAAATATTAGAAGATCTTATTCGATTATGTATGTTGGATTTTTCAGGATCTAAGGAAGAGCACGTTCCTTTAGTGGAATTTGCTTATAATAATAGTTTCTAATCTTGCATTAAAATTGCACCATATGAAGCTTTATATGGTAGGAAGTTCTCAACTCTACTAGCATGGTTTGAAACAGAAGATACTCAATTGTATGGTTCAGAGCTAGTGGAAGAGACAAACAAGAAAGTGAAGATCATTCAATAGAGAATTAAGACAGCTCAAGATAGATAGAGAAATTATCACGATTACCGTCACTGTCCTCTTGAGTTCTAAGAAAAAGACTTAGTATACTTAAGAGTCAGCACAATGAAAGGAATTTACCATTATGGAGTTTTAGGAAAACTCAGTCCAAGATATGTAGGTCCATTCAAGATAATAAAGAAAATTGGGTCAACATCTTATAAACTTGAACTGCAAGAAGATTTTGCTGCTGTTTATAATGTGTTCCATATGTCATCACTAATAAAATGTTTCTGAGATCCTTCCTATCTTATTCAACTTCTAGTAATATAGATTCAACCTGATCTTTCTTATGCTGAAGAACCTGTTAGAATTTTAGATCATGATTAGAAAAAATTAAGAAATCATTCTATTTCTATAATTAAAGTTCAGTGGAAGAACTGTTCGTGTAATGAAGCCACTTGGGAGAAAGAAGTGGATATGCGACAAAAATATCCAAGTCTTTTTAATCAAGGTACTTTCTTAACTCTAGCTTATTTCAATTCATTATTCTATATCTGCATTATTCTTTTCCCTTGAGTGATATCAAGAATGACATCATTCTTAAGTGGGATAGTATGTAACAACCAATGTTGTTACTTAAGTTATTAGGACTAATCCAAGTCTTAATTAGGGGTTCAATGCATTAATTAAGTCATTAGAAGCTCACCTCTAAGACCTGGTACAAATCAGGAATCAAATAGATCAAATACTGATTTTAGGAATTCTAGAAACCCTAGAAATTGACCTATTTAATTGACCTTAAATCGAAAATCTAACTTTGCCACTGCGTTCACCACCCCTAAATTATCTAAGGGTGAAGTTTTGGAGTCATTTGGAAGTCAATGGATTTTTGTCGAATATTTTAATATTATTTAAATACCTCGGAAATTTGAATAATTAAATACTCGTTAAATCAAAAATCCGATTGCGCCATTGCATTCCTCACCTCTCATTTAGCTAGAGGTGATTTATTAAATATATTTTGGGATACATTTAATTACTTAATTTTAATCATATTAAATCAGTTTGAAAATTAATTAAATAATGATTTTAAATTATTTTAAATTAATTAGCCGGCGGCCGTTTACTCTCAACTCGTCATTTGCTTTTCCGCCAACACCGTCTACTCTGGCGTCAATTCCTCAGCACCGTTAGATCGGATTAGTTGATCTGATCGTGCAGCTTGCGTATTGTCTCCCTCGCTGGGACACCGCAGCTCGACGCGTGCTGCGCGAGGTTGCACGCAGCTCACTGAGTTTTGCCGCGCGTCTTCCACCGCCTTATGTCCCCGACTTGCCTCTCATTATTGATTGAGAATTAACTTTTATTCTCTTGGCTCTGAGTCGAGCACGGTAGGGAGTGTCGAAGACTTCTGCCTTCGAATCTATCTTCCCATAGCCAAGCCATCAGGTACTCAAATTCTTCCTTGTTATTTTCAATTCAATATCTATATTGGTTATTATTTATTGCTGTAATCGAACTGAGTAGTTAAGAGAGAAATTGAATGAATTTAATAGCAATGCGATCCTAACTATCTGATCGAGATTTTCATGCTTGTGTATTATTCAATACTTAAGGATGGAATTCGTGAATTGCAAATCTAAAAGAAATAGATTGATACTGGGTATTTCAAGCAGAGCAAATTGGTTGCTTTAAGATCCCTCGAAATTGGATGATTTCCAGAATTAGGGCATCATCCCTTCGGCGAGAGAGGGAGCAATTATGGTGCGAGTGCTGACGGATCGAAGTTCATTCTCAGAGCTTTTATTTGGCATGCATTCCAGGCCGAGAGAAGGGTCATGCGTCGAGCCGAGCCTTGCCCTAGGTCTCGTCTTCCATATCTCCTGTCGGGGAGGCTTTCTGGCATTCGTCTCGGGTCGGGTAAAGCCCGACCTGTGTGAACCAAAAATGGGCCGCGTATTTCCTTCAAATGAGTAATTCACGGTGTGGCCCGCACGCCATTCAAAGAAATTGTAAAATTAAATTATATGAAAATTTAATTTAAATAATTATTATAGCAAATATTCAAACCTTAATATCTTAAAATTTACTAACCCAAAAAATATAAATACATATATCATTTTAATCAGTAAAAGTCAAGAAATTTATTGGTGGCATTTAATTTTTAGTAGGATCAACATTTCACTTAGAGACATTTAGGGTATTCTCTTAATTACAAAATTAACCCAAATATTCAAACTATCAAAACTTTATGCGAATTCACCCAAACATATTCAATATGGATCTCAAAGTAATCAACAAAGTCTCAGGAATATTTCTATAGCATAAATTTTTCTATTTGATTAATATTTTGACTAATCACTTTTGGACCTACACTCTAATCTTGTAAGGCTCATAACTTCTTAACCACTAGTCCAAACATAGGCAACATGGGTCTTAAAGTGATTAATAGAGCCTCTAAAATAACCTACTAGTATTCAATTCTCTGTTTGGATTAGTATTTGTCTAATCACTTTTAGGACCTAACACTAATTATTCTAATTAGTGCTAGAACTTCAATTAATCATAACTTGGTCAATTGAGCTCCAAATAAGGTCTTCCGATATACCATTTTGATCAAGAAGATCTAATTATTAGTAAACTATAAAAATATTTTAGATCCAATAGTTAGATCTCTTAATCAACACTAATCATTTTAAAACTTAATTAGTGAATATTAGCATAATTAATAATCCAAATTGAGTTATTTTAGTTTATAATTACTCATAGAGTAGAGTAGAAGCTAATTGTATGGTTGGTGTAGTGATTCTATGATTAATTTCACTAATCACTCACTAATCACCTAAACTTTAACTAAGCCATAACTTAACAAAATGAGGTCCAATTTGGGTCTACTTCCAACTAAAGTAATCAGTTAGTGATATGGAAGCTATAGCCACTAAGTTTATTAAATTTGGACTTAATTTGGAAATGTTAAGTTTTTGACCTATTTTAGGAAACTCTAATTTACTTATTTAAGCCCTAAATCTTGTATTGGCTATACCTTAGCAAATACTTATTAGAATTTAGTGATTTTATGTTCTATAGAACTCTTAGACAGTAAGTTTTAGTAAACTAATAGAAAATTTAATTTTCATTAGGTCAAATTACAAAATTACCCTTATAGGTCAAATTCCCTAATTTGATCTCATAAGGCTTAATAATCATCCAAAATTGATGTACTTACTGTCTAACTTCATATTAGATAGTATGTAATCATTAGCCACTAAAAATTTCTAATTTAGAGCCTTAAATCAAAAGTAGACTTTTAGACCCTTAAGGAGGGGCAAAATGATCATTTTGCCCAAATTTAGAGTTAATTTCTTTTAGGCCCTAATTTCATGTTATAATTGTTAAAATTAATAAATAGAGAAGTTTAGAAATAAATTTCATTAATTTAAACAGTTATTTATGTTTTAAGCAAAATCCTTAATTTCTCCCTTAAGAAAATTTTAAATATATTTAAGTTAAATCTCACATCATACTCCTTTTCTTTAAACCTCTTATCTCTTTTTTTTAATCTTTCTTATAACATTAGTTAAGTTTGGAGCTTGAGTGTTCATCTTAGTATTTAAGAGCTCATTCCTTAGGAGTTAGGATTAACTATTAAGTTAGATTTCATCTATTGAATAAAATGGGTTACTCAATATGTGAAGTCTTGATTTTGCTAGTTTATAGATTTTCATAATTTATTAATGATTATTTGATCTTTTAACCTTAGATTTAAGAATAGAGATCCATCCTATTAAGTGTGACTTTGCCTTAACCTTAATCTGTAAGTTTGGGTATTAAAACTTTAGTCCTATAAATTCACCATTTGGATTAAGTAATTAAACCATAATATTTGGAGTTTAATTATTAATCCTTTCATCTTGATTTGACTAATCAAGATGGTTTGGGTTTCTTAATTATCAAAATAGGTCGATGGATTATTATTTAACTCATAGTTGACAGTGATTTATTAAAATTAGGACTTGGCCAGTTTTAATTATTTTCAACTTATAAGGTCGTTAATCCGAGTTACACTTGATAGTAGGAATTGGAGATCCTAAACTTGTGTAACTTAGAGTAAATAAAATGATTAAATTAGATAACAATGGATATCACCTATGTCCAAGTAGAGTCTCTTGCTCACCTTATGAAATTGATGATTTGCTTACCTTATTTTGAGCCTTGTACATTGTATGCATATATTGGACATAGAATATTTGATAATATACCATGTCAACTTTGAATTGGAAAATTTTCCGAATTTTCTAAATTTTTACTTAGAAAAGTTTTTGGATTTTCTAAAATTTTAAGATTTTGGTAATACTTTGAAACTTTATATCTTTTTGGTTATCAAGAATATAAAGCTGTAATCTTGCATGTAGATTCCCCTATATATTGGGAAGAACATCACTTAAGACATCCCAAAATTTTGGGCACTTTAAAGTTAACATTTAAGTGCTCAAAGTTTAAGAAAAACTCTAAAAATTTTCAAATTTAAAAATAGATTTTTTTGAAATTTTATTGACATTTAGCTTAGTATAATTTTTAATCTAAGCACAGTTAGATGTTTATCTTTAGCAAACATAATCTTGGTTATATTGTGAGTAATTTCTCTGTTAATCACTTGAGTTGATTATGTCATTAAAAAGGTCATTTAAGTGCTTATAATTTGCTAAAAAAAAATCACAAATTTGAACTTGTCTTAAATTTCAGAAAATCTTTTAATATTTGAAATGATATAATTTTCAAAATACAGAGAATCCATATATGATTTTTGGCATGCATACTCTCTAATATATAAAGAACAATTTATGTTTAGACATCAATAGAAATTAAGCACTCTAAAAATACCTTTTAAATGACACAAAATTAGTTAAAAACCTAAATTTCTTACTTAACCAAAATTAGGAAAATTTTATTGAGAATAAAAGTTTTATTTCAAATGATATATAATTAATTTATAAACTTTATAATTGCTGTAAGAAGATAAATTTTGATATTTATGAATAATTTAAGTAATAAATTTGATTTTTGGAATATTTATAAATATAATTTCTCATAATAATAATATTATGAATTTTTCATATAATTTATTAAATGAATAGTTTAAAGTGAATTAAGATAGTTGATTAACAAATTTAGATGTTGATTTAACAGATTTAAATCAACAAATTTAAGAAATATTCTTCAAGTCAGGTACGAAATTATTCTTAAGTTTTATTTCAAGTATCTTAAATTTTGAGCTTATTTCTATTTGAATATTACTTATTCATTTTATCATGCAAATCATTTTATTAAATTGCAATATTTTCATATAAAAGTGTATGACAAAAAGTAAGGAAATTTCCTTTCCGACGTTTATCTTTGAAGGAAGAAATCAAAATGTAACATGTACATGTAGAGCTTACTAGTAGCTCACGATAAAATAAGGATGGATCTAGCCCATATTTATAGTCATTTTTATGTTAAAGTGCATGATTTTTCTAAAACCAATTGTTCTTTTAGTGTGATTTATTGCCATTACAGCCTGGAAGCGATCAAATTACAAAAAAGATGAAAGTTGATTAAAATGGAGAATTCTACGCACTACAACGCACCACAGCGCACCCCTGTGCGTTGCAGTGGCATCAAGATCATAATTCCCACACTCCTGTGCGCTGCAGCGCCCCCAAATCTAAAAGTTCTGCGCTACCGTGAGCCATAGCAGACCGAAAGTCTGGCGCTAGCGTGCGCCGTAGCGCCCTCAAGACCAAAATTCTAGCGCAATCGCGTGCCGTAGCGCCCTCTAGACCGAAAGTTTGGTGTTGTCGCATGCCTTAGCGCCCGCTATAATTTCTTTACAAACAAAGCATTCTATTTAACATTGGGAAGGCTAATGGACATGACTTTTCTTTTTCCCATAGCCAAAATTCATTGAAAACATTTAAGGCATTTCATTTTCGAAAGAATAACAGAATAAGATTTAATAAAACTCAATTTTTAAGGAATAGGAAAGGTTGTCTACATAAATGCTGAAGAGAAAATAAAGGAGTATAAAAGCAAAGGAGAAATATTGAAGAAGGGTTCCAGTTTTTCATACTCAAAGTCCATTGGAGACTGAAGCTACTACAGCATTAGGAATGAGAGTCCCCCCTTACCTAAGAAAAGAGAAGGTCTGCACTGAAAGAGAAATGATCAAGCCCTGGAAACAGAAGGGAGAAAGAGCTCTGAGATAGAGAAAAGGTATGACGAATGTGATAGCAATTCCTAGTATTGTATCTCCATCTCACTCATTTTCTTTTATGTAAGAGTCATGCAGTAACGACCCCAATAATTAGATAGGATATTAATCCAAATATTGGGATGTTACCTTAGCACCCAATACTCGATTAGAAGAGAACAAATCAAGTATAGATGCTAAGTGGCCAAGTCACTTTATGAGTAGTTATTAAGTTAAAATAAAGTTTGCAAATAAATGCAAAAGAAGATACATGATAAGGAGATATATGTATATACAACATTGCAAGTATTTTCAATACAAGTAATTAGAATAATCTACTCATTCATCCCAAGCAGTTACAAAATAGTAAATAGAATACAGATTAATTAAGAATATATAAAAGTAACTTAACAAACTCAAGCAATTTATAATTTAATTATTACAACCCTTTTAAAAGTAAAAGTAGTATAAAGTAAGTAGATCACTCTCTCACTTATAACAGAATATAAGTAAATAGTTTAAAATTAAGCGGAAGCAAGTTCTTTATAAGCCCTTCAAGTACTTGGACATGCATTACCTGAATCAAAGGGCTCTTAATCTATCATATTTTAGTATTTAAATATGATAGGATAAAGCTAAAGAAAAAGAAAAAGTGTAGTAAGACTAAACAATCTAAGCACAATTTAAGATTGGCTATATTTTTAAATTGATAAGATATCACAAACATAATTTTACAATTTAAAGTAAGTAGCGGAGCTATAAAAGCTGTGAAGTATGGAAAAAAGAACTAATCATAACTATAAAGAAGACAGTATGGAATAAGTTTAGTAAAAATACTCACTTATAAAAAAGTTTTAGCCTGCATCCAAAATTGGTAAGGAAAAATATCCTAAAAGGTTAGAAACTACTATGTGTATTAAAGTAAAATAAATTAAAAGTAATACATATTTAATGAAATTTATGCTAAGTAAGCAATGAAATACAGTAAAATATTAAATGAAATTAAGCAACATATACTATATTTAAATGTAACTGAAGTAAATAATACATAATACTGAAAATAGAGAGTGTAAAGCATAAAAAATAAAGAAGTATCTTAGACTCTTGATCTAAGATAAACATAGCCTATGACTATGAAAAGTAAGCATAAATAAACAGTTATGAAGAGATCTTATAATCAAAGATTGTAAAAGAACTCGTATATCTTTAGTTGAAGTTATATTTAGAAGCTACCTCATTCTGCGGGAGTACTCAACAGAATGGGACGAGGAGTTAAGCACGTCTGCCTAACTATATACAGTGGGTAGGTCGAACATTCACATTTTGCCTCTCTAAAATGTGAAGTCATATTATAAGCGCTATCTTTCTTATTCAAATTTGCCATAAGTATTCCCTTTAAAGTTTTATGAAAATATTTATTTATGCATAATGATCTTGAATGTATGTTCAAGGAAAAAGGCTCAAAGCTAAGCAAGCATTCTATAAATTTCAAAAATTGTAAATTATGTGAAATCCTTTTATTATCTAAATTTTAATAATCTACTTAATGATTGGAGCTAATTGAGCTCCAAATTGACTTATAGATATTGATTTTTAAATCAATTTTGATAAAAGTAGAAGGAAGATAAGTTTGGAAATTAATATTTTTATCTACTGAAGTTCATCCTATACTAGTCCTAAATAAATCAAATCAAATAAATTTATGATTAAAGTTTAAGGAAACTAGTAAGAACAAATAATGTTTATAGATTTTTAAGTTAATGAGAGTATAAGTTAAAGGATATTCTAATAGCTTTACTTATTTAACTTATAAACAAAAAGTATCAACTCAATTTAATCATGAAGTTATCTAAGATTAATTAATATTGAATATTTGAAATTAAGAAAAGAGATAGATTACACCCTACATGAAACATTTCATTTTAAGATTGTAAGAAATTAGAAATCTAAAACTTATATAAAGCATGAAAAAAAGCTATTATTCTCAATCTAATTGATTGAGAACTAATGTTCTAAATTAAATAATTGAAGTAAATAGTTATAATTGAAGTGAATACTTATAATCCTAGATATGAAATTATAGATATTTAATAAGTATTTAACATGTGAAACATAAGTCTATTATTTTCCATAAAATTTTTAAGTTATTGAATTCTTAAAAATTTCGGTAAAATTTCCTCTGTAATTGGTTAAAAGAACACCTGCAAGGTAGACATACAAGACTCCCATTCCAATGGAAGTTATAATTGAAAGAAAAATAGCTCAAAACTAACATATAAACAATCCATTATATGTGATTGTTTAGTTCCAGTTCTAGTATAGAGTCAATCCATTACATAGGATTGCTCATTTCCAATTCTAAAGTAAAGTCAATCCATTGACTATTTCTAATTCTACTAATTTTAACAATTGTAAAGAACATCAATTCATAAGTCAATCCATTAACTATTTCCAGTTCTACTAATTTTAACAATTGTAAAGAATATCAATTTATAAGTCAATCCATTAACTATTTCCAGTTCTACTAATTTTAACAATTGTAAAGAACATTAATTTATAAGTCAATCCATTGATTATTTCCAGTTATACTAATTTTAATAATTGTAAAGAACATCAATTTATAAGTTAATCCATTGACTATTTCCAATTCTTTTAATTGAGAAAATTTAATGAAGCAATTTACTAACCTATGGTTCACACCTCTTAAATCACAAATTTAAGAAAAGTAATAAAAGGTGCAGTAATTAAAGTATTAAAAAAATGGCTGCATCATTGGACTTATTATGCCATAAGACAATAGCATTTAGTTCAGCATTTCATTTGATACTATTTATAACTCAACCTGTAAAGAATAACAGCATTGAAGTTAGCATTTATATATAAAAGAAGCAATAATCATTTAAACTAAAATCTATCACAGTATTTATTTCTTACAATACATTTAATGAAAGAAGTTAATTTAATTTAAACAGTGTAAATGATAGTATTAGATCTCACATGATCCATTGATTCTTTCATTTATATAATTAATCACATATGGTTTTAATAAAAGAGGTGACATTATTTGATTACTTCAATTTAACTAAAAGCATTTGATCACATAGATTTAACCAACAGCATTTGATCACATCAATTTAAATGACAGCATTTGATCATTTTAAATTAAATGACAGCATCTGATTCATATTGAAATTAGTGGCAGTAATTATTTTTCCATTACATTAGATTAACTAATAGCATATGATCATATTTGATCTCACTTTAGAATGAAAGGCAGCATATAAATCTTATATATTATATGGCAGCATTTGGATCTCACAAACTAAATGGCAACATGTGATTTTAATAAAAGAAATGATAGCATTCATTCTCATAAAAAGAAAATAGCATCATTTGATCTACCTTAAATGAATAATGGCATTTGTTCACATGGATATGATTAATAGCATTTAATCACCCTTGATCTTATAATACTAAAGATGGCAGCATTTGATCACATGGATATGACTAATAGCATTTGATCACTCTTGATCTTATAATACTAAAGATGGCAGCACTTGATCACATGGATATGACTAATATCATTTGATCATTCTTGATCTTATAATACTAAAGATGGCAGTATTTGATCACATGGATATGCCTAATATCATTTGATCACTCTTGATCTTATTTTAGAATAAAAGGCAACATTTGGTTCTCATATAATATGGCAGTGTTTAATCCTATATTACAATCAATGACAACATTTGATATCCCCTTGCAATAAATAATAGCTTTTGATTCACATTAAAATGAATGACAATATTTGAATTTCATAACCAAAAATGGCAGTATTTGGATCTCCTAAAATACATGATAGCATTTGAATTTATTGAAATAAATGGCGGTATTTAGATCTCTTAAAATACATGACAGCATTTGATTTCATTTGAGATATGACAGCATTTAATCACATGATAGCATTTGATTCATAATGAAATAAACGACAGCACTTGTTCTCTCATTTCAATTAATAGCAATACTGAATCACTTATGATTTCATTTTAATAAAAAATGGTAGCATGTGTTGTTAATAAGAGAAACGATAGTATATATTCTAGTATATAATTGATGGCATCATATGATCTTACTCATAATAGATGGCAGCATTCATTCTCTTATGCAATTAATGGCAACATATGTGCTTACACAATTGATAGCAGCACATATTCTCTTACACAATTGATTGCAACATATGATCTTACACATGATAGATGGCAGCATCCAATCTCTTATAAATAATTGGCATCATATAATTCTAATAAAAGGAATGACCACATTTATTTTCATATTGCATTGATCTCGCATTCTTAAAATGACAACATATGTAAAGAACAACAACATAAATAGCACTATATAAAGAGCAGCATTTGATTATTAATAATTTTCAATGGAGGGCAATTAAATGCCTTAGTTGTTAAGTAGACAATTGATCTATAATATGATAAGCACAATTAACATGTTTATTGAGCAGATCATAACTTCACCATTGACTAGATGCTTGAGTTTCTTTGTCAACTAGATAAACAAAACCAATAGTTTCAAATACGACAACATACCAATTTTCAAGAAGAATTGAGCTTAGTTTATGTGCTTAAGTTGTGGGAGTACTTTACAAACAATAATTTCTCCTAATGTGACTCACAAAATTATTGCCACACTTAAGAAGCAAAGCAAAGTGCATTCTTACAATCTTGATAAAAGCATACTTAACTCATAGATAACATAATTAGCATAATAATGATGTATGCATATAGGTACTCTTTTAATATTTAATTGCATATGTTCATTTAAATTTATAGCAATCAAATCTCATTATGCTTCTAAAAATAACAACAGATTTTCTCCAATATCTCTAGGAATATTTCCAACTAATCATACACAACTTGGAAAGAAAGCAAAACTCAAGTTTTCATAACACACAAGATTAAATGGAAAATAATATAGCACAATGAAATAAATAAAAAGTAAATAACATAAACTAAGCATAATGTTAACACTTTTGATTTCAATAGGTTGCAACCTTTGCAATAACAATGAACGTTATTTAGTATCCCAATAATAGATTACTACAACTATTATAAGAAACTTAACTTCAACCTATGGACAAAATAGCATTCCCAATTAAAGCCAAAAGAGAAGCAATATATATCAAGGCTAGTGACTAATAGAAAGAACATTCATTTAAGTTAAACAAGGTTGCAAATACAAATAGGTTCAAGTGCCTTTTTATAAGATAGCATTTTCATGTCTTCGTATGAAATGCCATATTTGTACGAAGGCTATAGCATTATCTAAGTCATTAAAATGAACTCTGATATCATTTTCATTACACTAGATAAAATACTTTAAGGCATCATTTCAATGTGAGACATTTTCAAATCTGTACAAAAGGTCCACACGAGTTGCAATCAAAGCCTTGTCCCTTAAGGGCCATGACAATTATTGGCATGATAGTTCATAACCACAATGCTGATGTCAGCAGTGCTGCATTTGATATTCATCCTTGACAATGAACGGTGTACAGGACATTGCACAATACTAAGGACCAGAAAATTATATCACATTGATAGAGCAAGTCACTCTACTACCACCAAATTATGAATAGAATGTAGCAAAGGAAATCCTATGTTATTTCAAATATTGACAGTCAGGATTACAAACAGTTAATTAATAATTTAGCAAAAACTAATAATCAATTCTTTAAAAGAACTTTTGATTAACAAATTTATGCTCTAGTGCACTGCCAAATTCATATTAAAGTGATTATTACATATTAAGTAGAGTATTTGGTTGTGGTTATGGGAACCAGAATAGTTTAAGCAATATAACATAACATTTAAATGGATCTGTGATCATACACCACAACATTTTAATGTTTGAGAACTATTAAACAAACTTAATATGATAACAACAAGACATAATTTAAGAAATTGTACAAACATACACTATATCATTTTAATTGCATTTACATCAACTATCAAATCACAAGCATAGAGTGTTTTATTTTGTACTTATATCGGATCTTTTCCTAAAAAAAAGAAATACTTGCATATAGAGATTGTAAAGAAGAAGAAGATAAAAACAATTTGGAAATGTGAATCTATCCACTAACTTGAAGCTTTGTCGCCAAACAAGCAAATATATATATATATATATATATATATATATATAATGCTTAATATTATATTCAGCAAGAATAAATTTTATGAACTTCATTCAATAATATGTTCTTTTAACTTGTAAGAGAACCTTACTAAATGAATTAAGACAAAGAAGACAAGAATAGGCAGAAAAGAAAAATTGTAGGATATATCAATTACAAAAAGATTTAAATACAGTCATTCGTCAAAGTACATCAAATCTAACACATATTAACGTATGATATTACATTAACATCATCAAGTATATTGAAATCTGCTATCATTGAATCAAATAATCTCAACAAAACTAAAATACAGCAAATTAAATATAGAAGCATGCAATACATAGAACTGGAAGGTTTAAACAGATTTGGCCACTATTTTTCTTTTTACATCTTCAATTTAATGAATGAATTTTTGTTTAAACTCTCTCATTCATATGTAACTTAGATAAAATAATTGAGGAAGAGAAGGAAATTAATTGAGAAAAATTTATATAATAACTATAAGATGAAATGATTCATAAAGTAAAATTAGGAACATTACCATCACAAAAATTCTCAAAGGCTGAATAAATAACCAATATTAAAAAATGGAAATGTTTAGGTTATCTCCTCTGCAGAAGGTATTGATGTTCGATCGGGCATTCTAATGCCCGATCAGCACTACCTACTTTTTATAGTTCGAAACCTAATGTAAATCACATACACGTAAGGGTAAGAGTTGAATCACATATGTTTTAAAAATATACTGAAACCTATTAAAGACCATCACGAAATGAAATGAATATGGAAAGGAGAATAAAAATTTAGGTAGAGCACCTTAGAGTTCCCTTTTCACCGATTTATGTTGGGGAAGAAGTGCTTGATTTCTCGTTTGCAAGAGTACGCCGACCACCTTTCAGGTTCACGAGGGCTCCTTCGGTACCCATCGCCCCCAATCTCCCAAGAAGGACTCGAGATAAGGCAACCCCTAAGGAGCCCTATCTCGCTGGCAACGCACAATCCCTCCTCCTGATCCACTCGGCGATTAATGAGTAATCATCCGCAGGATAGAGATGGAACGGGAGTTTATCGCCTCAGCATGGACAGCTGGGAAGGATCGTACGCCCACTCCTTCCTTTTTCAGCCATCGTGCGAAAAGCAAAGAGGAAGAATTTCAAGAAATATATATGGTTGTTTGTTCGATCCTTTGATCGAATGGCCAGATCAATAAGGGTTAAATGAAGATCATGTCAGCCATTTGATCTGAATAAGAATTCACGGACAGTCTTGATTTACGCAAGTGGCTATCTCGTTTTAGGACTTTCGCATGGGATTTTCATTTTATTTTTCATATTTATCTATTAAGAATTATTTATTTTATATAGATTAACTATATATATATATATATATATATATATATATATATATATATATATATTATTTAATCCAAATATTATTCAATCTTATTTCTTTAATTTAAGCACTTAATCGCGCTCTAAAAATTTCCATATTTTCACCCTTACCAAGTCAAGAAGCGAGGAACTCAAAAATAAAGTCGGATCTTTGATCAGAGGTATATTTAATTTATCTAATTTTCTGAATATTAAATATTATTAAAATATTTGTGAAAATTTTGACGACTCCTAAACACTTCCAAAATATCATCCTTAACTATTTTGAGTGTGGTGAGTCCAATGGTGGACTCCGTTTTCAATTCTAAAGTCTAAATAAATTAGGTATTTTCAGAATTAACCGAAAATCAGGAAATATTAGAAATTATCAAACGGTCTCCAAATCGCACAAAATTTGAGGTGGAGACTCTTAACTCTTTTATAAGAGTAATGAAAGATGTTTGGAGTCAATTAGATCACAAATTGATGGGTAACAATATCTGGGTTGTTACACATGCAAAGGCTCTCAATTCTTAGTAGCTATCCTTGTATTTACTTTTTAATGGTTGCCTAAACCCTCTTTGGGGAGAGTTGGGCATATGCATGTAATGAGTCAAATGATAATAAAACATGCTTGTACTCTGAAATTATTAATGAATATCTTGTTTAGTCATTTCTTTTTATTAAGTGATGTGGAGAATATATTGGATGAATTGTTTTGTCATGATTATATTTTAAGGATGTGGACATTTTAAAATAGGAAAATTGTCAAGCTCGTTGATCGATTAGAACTAAGGGTATGGTTGTTGAGCATCCTAGTTGCGAATGTTCGTGACAAAATTCACTATGCGAAGATGACCAATACAAATCCTTAGATTTAAGATGATGAACAGAGCGATGGAAAATTAAGTAATCTTTGAGCTCCACTGCTCACCATTAGCTTAAGTGAAAAATTTGTGCATGATTGCCTAGAGCCTTGTGACAAGTTTTATGAACGTCATAGCATAGTTACTTTGCTAAGTTAAGACATTGATGCATGTGAGCAAAGAGCCACCGGTTGAGATTTATAGCTCATGCTAAGTTTATGCGATGATTAAGACGTATTGTGTGCTTGTGGGTGATGTAACATAACCCACTTAGCCTAAGGGCTCTCTTCATTAGCTAAAATTAAAACTGATGCATGTGAGCTATCGGTGGAATCAAGCTCATGTGATGCATAATTAAATTTATAGATTTCTTAACTTAGACGTAAGAATTGAACTCAACCTAAACTGGTCACATGAGGGTCTATATGCCGAGGTTGAACCTTATTGTATTCATCTCTGAGCACTAGGCAAAACTTAATGCATTTTGGGACACCCTATAGAAGACTTCATTTCTTGATTATAACTAAAACATCCAATTTATTTGTCATTAAAAGTTGATAAAGAAGAATACTTACACGAACTTTAATGAATTGCATGATAAACTCAACTCTCCATACTTTCTCAACAAGTAGTTTATAATCCAAGAAACACTGATTTGCTAAAATTAGAACTAACATTAACACTAAATCATCATTCGAACATTAGTAAACTCAAATATACTTTAGTAACAAAACAACACCATCCTCAGTGGACGATAAATCTCAGGATCTTATCATCCCAATTATTACTTCAGACCACGTACACTTGCGTGTAAACGCAGACTTACAAATTTAGTTTGTCAGCTACAAGAAATGATTACCCCTTGCATGGGTTGTATATGTAAGAATTGAGAAAAAAAAGAAATACAATACTAGGGAACGGCCCCTTTGCATTCTCCTTGCTTTTTCTCTTTTTTTATCTTTGTCCTCCTCCTGCATTCTGTGCTCCTTCTATTCTTTAGCTACAGCGTCGCTCTCCTTGGGGAAGGGTTCTCCTTTTCCTTGATCTATAATAATCTCTTGGCAAAAACCTTAGGCTATAGGAATTCTGGAACCCTTATTTAGTCTTGATTCTATGCTTTTATACTCCTCCTATTATCTCTTCAGCATTTAAGCAGCCACCCTTTCCCATTCCTTGAAAATTGGATTTCATTATGTTTCATTTTGTTATGCTTTTGGAAATGAGGAAGTTTTAATGTATTTGCAATAATTTCTTGCAGTGGGAAGAGGACGAGTTATGTTCTTTAGCTTTCCCTATGCCGCTTGAATGCTTCTACCTGGCAAAAATTACGGCGGGTGCTATGACGCGTTGTAGCGTCAGGCTCTCCGTCTTGAGGGCTCTATAGCGCTCGATAGCACTGGGCTTTATGTCTTGTGTCCGCTGCAATGCACTGTAGTGCTCCCCATTTTGTTTTTTGTACAAGTAGAATTTTGTTAATGCGCACGGTAGCGTGGACCTCTCGGGTTTGGTCCGCTACAGCGCGCAGTAGCGCCTTGTTTTTGGGTCGAGAGGTACTACGGTGTGCCGTAGCGTGGACCTATGAGTTTTGGTCCTCTGCGGCGCACAATAGTGCGGACCTCTTTATTTTGGTCCACTACGGCGCGCTATAGCGTCGTGCTCTCAGGCAGGAAGGCGTTACGGCACGCTGTAGCGCCGAGCTCACTGTTTGTGAGATGCTACAGCGCACTGTAGCATGCTAAATTCTGTCTTATGCCCATATTCTTTCGAACTTTAGATATTGAGTTCTTTTCCCTGAAAATGCCTTAAAATAACAAAATAATGGCACAAATAATCTTATAAGAACATGATTTCGACACTAATTTCTCTATAATTCTTAGGTTCATCAGAAAGCAATGCAAAAAATTACTCACAATTATTTGATATTCCAGGTAATTAATTTAGTAGCTTGTGAATTTGAGTCTAATTTCATTATCATTCTCTTGCAACATACACACTAATCAATAATAACACACTTATATCCTATATAAGTTGATGTCGAGGGCGGCAACGTTTTTAAGTTAGAATGGATGTAACGACCCCCAAAACTTACTAGGCTAAATCAGGTTTAATTAGGGCCTAAACTAGTTCCATTGGACTCATGACATCATTAAGAGTATAACGGCAAAATTTGGGGTCAAATCGAATAATGGTGAAATATCAGAATATTCTAATATTAAATTAATGCCCGGAAAATTACGAAAATTATTTTGACATCAAATCCCAAACTCGACTGCATATTTAAATTCATCACTTCAAAATATGATAGGAGTACAAGGTTCATAATTTTTGGGCTTAAAACAAAAGGAAAATGCACAAAATACATTTGGAATTTTTATTTAAATTGAATTTTATAAATTAATTCGATTTATTGAATTAATTAAAATTGAAAAATCTAATTTTTCGAACGGCGGGAATCCGCTGTCTCGGCATGAACATGAGACAGTGGATCGGTCGAATCCATGTCATCCAATCTCTCAATTTAACGAAGGACAGCAGATCATCGTCCCATCAGATCTAGGCCGTCGGATTGAATCATGGATCCAACGGTGGGAATTGTGCTCAGCTGACCCAATCCCACGCGGCGAGCCCGCATTTGCGGGGGACGCCGGTAGCTTCCACATCGCCACCGAACTTCCTTTCCCGGCAGAACCAACAATGAAATACTCATCATTATATCCTCTGCCAATTGGGGTAGTCTCGAGCGCACAAGGAGCACCCGAAGACACCCAATTTCCCAGCGAACCCCCACCGTTGCGGCAAACTATAGCGATAGGTACTGCCTCACCCATACTCCCTATTTTCGCAGTCAATTTCACCGTCGATGAACAGTAACTTTGCCATTTTTCCAATGGCCAGCCAAGAGGATTTTGGTACCCACCGACGGGCTACAGCGAGAGGAGTCCAAGGTGGTCGAATTGTGGTGAACATAGGTCGAACAGAGCCAAAAAATGTTGTGGAAGACAAAGCGTCACATAACAATTCGCCATGGAAGATGAACAGTAACCTATCAGGCTACTATAGATAACCGGTTCGACCGGCCCGTCAACGACGTTCACAGTCGTCAAATATAGCATGAATATTTGCACAATATTCCTTTAATGTTAGAGTTTTTAATGGATTCCGTTGATGGTCATTAACCAAAACAAAATATTCTGGAATATTTTGAATTAAATTAAATTTCAGAAAAATTCAAAATTTATTACTTAAATATCTTGAAAAATATAATTCTAAACATAATCAAATTATATGTCAAAATACTCAGAAAAATAAGAGGAACCTTTTGGTAGGCTAAAATTTAAGTTTTGTCAGGTAATTTTGAGAGCGACATTTCGACCCTAGATTAGCACGTCTCGTTTAGTGTACCGATTTCGAAAGTTAGCAAATCGGGTGTCTACGGACTCCCCGTGATGTGACCACTTCAATGGCAATAAGATTGAGCAGTTTGGATTGATAATTTAAAAGATAAGTTTTTGAACCACATTTAGGCTTAATTACGCCTTGTTTAGCGTGCCGAACTCAGATTTAAGCGAATAAGGTGTCTATTGATTTCCCATGATGCAAGAAACCTAATGATAATAAAATTGAGTAATTTTGATTGCAATTTTGTTAGTTTCATTTTTAACCCTAGTGAGGCATAGTGTTGCCTCGTGAAGCATGCCAAACCCCTTTTAAATCTAATAAGGCGCATGTAGAGTCCCATAGTCCTCAGATTTAGTAAAATGAAAATACCTAGTTGACAAAAAAAATAAAGTAAACCCTAATTTATGTCCGCTCTTATCTCATAAAACATGTAGGTGCTCAACTCGAGTAAATGAGACGCCCACGACCCCTCATACCCTAATTATCCTTAATCTACTTGGCGATTGTTAAAACCTAATTTTACAGGATGAACTTTGAATCTGGTAATTGTTCGACCATGCACTGTTATGCTTGCAAAGGTTAGAAATTGAAGATTAGGTGTCACTAGGTCCTTACTAACATTAGGGTTCTGAAATAGAATTAGATAAATCAACTCTGCCATTCATCTTACAAGCGGATTTAGAGCAGCTAAAAAGGAGATTATTCCTAATGCCATTATATAAATATTCTCCTAGATGGCATCTTAAGTATGATTGATATGGAACAGGAAGACTTAAAAAGTCTCGATTCCACAATAATAAGAATAAATAATGTAGCACATAACAAAAGGATATCATAAATACAATTAATTTATTTTGATTTCTAATTGTTGCAATGCTTTTTGAGCCTCACTTTTTACTAAGCATGCCATTAAGATAAACTTTTGATGCATGAAAATCTAAAACATTAAAATAAATATATAGAGGTTCTCTCAATGAGGATTGAAGTCTCTACAGACCATTGAGCCAAGACAGGCTATGGAGAGATCAGGAGACTGTACATATCCTAGAGGGGGCATATGTATACTATTCAAAAACCTCATATTTAGATGGTTGGGCAAACATGCATAGCTCATCACTTTGTTCTGTAAAGTATCCACAAAATATATCAATAAAAGAAGATGTAACATAATAAATTGTATTTATGTGCAATCTTTAGGATTGTACCCTTCAGTTCATAGGCAGTCTGATGGACTGTATGTTTGAATACAATTTTCAAGAACTGTAATATTTACTTACTACTTACTTAGTTGTATTATACTTTCTATTTTTACCAAAGTATTCATATTATCCCTTGGAAGCTTTTATTATACAGTTTTTCTTAGCACATAGCATATAATTGCATTGATCATACTATCTTGTTCTTTCTTTTGTACGCATATATATGCATGTACATCCATGTTACACTGATTACTTAGGTTGAGTTGAAATTGAGGTATGTGGTATTTACCACATCTTACCTTTCTTTCCAATTTTTTGTATTACATATACTTTACACATGTAGTGTATTTTCTTAGCTATTGCACCTGCTAACTAAATTAATTGTAACAAAGTTATGATATCCTGAAAGAAAATAGATTATGAGCCTAAAATATACTTATACATGTCTAATCAGATTTCAAATTTTTTTGCTGTGCCTTAGCATATGATATCGATATCAGATCAGGAGCTTGAGGGTGCCTGTTGACCTTGGAGGAAGAGCTAGTTCAGAAGTATGTTATTATTTAGCTCTCCGACCTCATCACTTTACTTTTGTCTTTATTTCAATGAGGATGAGTAATTTTATTATTTCAAATTGGTTGTGATAACTTTAATGATCTGAATGTTCTACTTTATGCTTTTGAGACACATATATTTTTATTTTATTATTGTTCTGAATGTATTAGATTATAGATGACGTGAAGTTTTTTTTCTTTATATGTGATTACTACTGTGTTGCATCTCATTTGATCCCTTAACAAAGGTGACCCCTTACTGTGGATTAGTATACCTAATCTAAGGTAAAATGTCACTATAACACCCAATGTTAGTTTAGTCATCTAATCTGATATTGGGGTGTTACACCTTCATACTCCATAGTGCACTTAGAGTATATCAAAATATCATCTATGAAGACTATAACACATGTGACCACTCGATTCATGAGGTACATGAAAAGCAATGCATTTATTTGACCTAAAGACATGACTAAAAATTCATAATAGTCAAACTTTATCCTAAATGTCAATCTAGGAATATCCTCACCCTTATCCTTAGCTGATAAAAAATCAATTTTAACGAATAGTATTGGCTCCAAGTAGTTGATCAAAGAGATTATCAACCCTTATTAGTTGATATTTATTATTGATTATTATTTTAATTAGATATATGTAATATATGCATGATAAAATCATGATCGATGAGCTCTAATAATTGACCTTCAATTCTTGAATTTACTTCAGAGTCGTGTGATGTTGTGCTTTAGATATTGATGTTCTTTTAGGTATAAGCTAGTTACTAAATTCACTTGAAGGTAAGCCTACCTTTAATTGTGGGAATATGTCTGCAATATGAATCACAAGGGAGTTAACAATACTAGTTTGCAACAAATAAATGTATGGCTCCAAAAGTAAAAAGTACATACTAAGGATCCTGAAAAAATAAAATATTACATGTAACCACATCAGGTCCTCTCGTGCTTCTATTGGAGTGAGATTGAATACCCTTGCTTGAATTGGAGTGGTTCGAGATGTAGTGATTGGGCCACCATTACTTCTATAAGCTTGGGGCTTTCCAATTCCTCCCATGAATCTTCTCATCCTTAGGAATGTGGTAACCATTAATTGTTAAGATGACATGACAATCCTTAGCCATGTGGTTCCTCCTACTACTATTATAGCACTGACCCAATCCAATGAAACATCTTTCAAATGAGTTGAGTCTTCCCACACAATCTACATGCAAAAACAGCTTTTGGGGATGGTGTATCATTACTTTACACATTATGAAGCCTCACGCATTGCAAGGATGCTCCCAGTCTTTTCTTGAATCACATAAGAGAGTGGCCTTCTTGTCCTTTTGATACCCTTACCTTCTCTACAAAATGAGAAAAATTCAAAATCTAGAGGGTTGCAAGGCTCTATTGATAAAATTTTCTTATTTCATTGAGAAAGTGGTGACACATTGCATCTTCAAAGGCAACCAACCATGAAGTGAAAATATAGCCAAATGGATGAACTCCTTTTTCACATTCAATAACAATACATCTTTGCTTAAAATGGAGGACACCTTCCTCATAATTTGCCTAATCAATTGTAATATGAATTTAGCTAAGAATTCAAACTAAGTAATGTCCTCCATCTATCCTTGAAAAGTAGCCATAATTGATTTTGTCACCAATGTTTTGATGTCTCATTGAAGATGTAAGTGGCTAAAGCCACCTTCTTATCATCAAGGCTTTGTGCACCCTTAAATTCTTTGATTAATTCATTTTTCTACCTAGTGATGTACTCACTCCATTAAACCTAAGCAATTAAAGTCCAAGGAATGTTAGTATACCTCTCAAGTGCAAGGTGTTACTACTACAAGAGGTGAAGATTGTGGCTATTGACTAGTCATGATTTGTGCACCATTATATTCAAAAACTATAGCATCTAGTTAACTCCACTATTCAAAAGATATGCAACCTCAAGATTTGGGAAGATTAAATCATTAAGACTGGAGCAAATTAGTAGCCAACTATCCCAACAAGTGAAATATTGTTCTAACTATTATTATCTATTTCCTAAAATGACTAAACATTGCTAAAATTAACATGCTATGGCTATGAACCATTCAATGCTAAGCTTCCCAACTCATTGGTTTACGCACTCTCAATTTAATGTTAACTATTTCAAGTACTAAATAGGCTCCTCAGCCTTTGCTCTAATACTAGTTGTGAAAGCCCATGAATTAAGGTTGTGGATTCCAAGCAATATACACAATAATTAAATAAACTAAAGTAACTAAGTATAATTATAATTCATCCATTAAGACAATCATAGAGCCTCTAAACATCTACCTCACAAACATCCATAATAATAAACTTTACAATTCATTTCCAAACAAAAATAAATTACAAGTTAAAATAAAAGATTAAAATATCATCTTTTATTGGCTCCATCTGGCTCACCCAAAAGATAACTAGCAAATCTTCAAAAGTAGCAGAAAGTTTCTTCCCAATTGGTTTCCTGAGCCTGAAAAAATTGATACCGATTAGGTAAGAGTATGTAGAAATCAATAAAAATGCATTCTAGTACACTGATGATTTGAAGTGATTAATCAGCATCAACAAGTATTACAATTTAAAGCTTGCATTATACAAAAAAGCTGTCCTTTTAGGCAATTTTTCAGCATGTATCATTGAGCTTGTAGCAAAAATAAATAAAACAAAATATGCTAAAATGAAATATGAGACAAATATTGTTCGCTCTTTGTGAATTTTCTTGAGCTAACCCCCAATGCCTCACTAAAAAACTCATACTACAAGAATTATTTTGTTAGAAAGTTAAATGATTACCCGTTGGTAATTGTTCTAATTTGGTAAGTCTTGTCATATTAATCTTTTGCCCCTTAATAGTGAGCTGGATCTCTCCCTATTCCTTCCTAGGAGTGCTAAACTGAGTTTGGGTGCGTGCAAATCAGCATGTTAAAAAAACTAGCATTTTAATTTTCTGCATATCTCGGCTCAACCTAATCTCAAAATATAGCGCAGCACACAAGCCTAGACTAACTTAAGCCAAGTAACATGATTGAATCACAACATATAAAAATATAAAATAAAAATAATTAGATAAAGTTAAGCTAATGCTAAAAGGTTCATCTTGATGATTGTAACTCCTAACTGCAACTTCTAAACTGTAATGTCATCCTTTACCATCAAATCTTGCTCTGCTTTAATTCTTTTTTATTACTTCTGCAAAGCAGATGAATATAAAGACAGCATTTGCCTATGGGGACTCGGGGAGGATATTTACATATTACAGCAACAAGGATTCGAGGTATAAGGAAAATCTATGGTACAAACTCAAGAAAAGTTTGTGCAAATTAAAGTTGGCATCAAGATAGTGATACAAGAAATTTGGCAAGTTCATATTTGAGAGCCATTACACCTGCATTCAAGCTAAGCATTGTTATACCAAGCAATTTAACAATTATTATATCATATTGCCATTATATATGAATGATATGTTAATAGCAATGTATGATATAAAAGCTATTTAAAACCTAAAAGAGTAGTTGGATAGAGAATTTTAGATAAAGATCTCGGGTGCGCCAAGTAGATTTTTAAGATGAGGATCAATGAGAATATGAAGGGAAACTCTAAAGTTAAACAAAAATATTATGCTGTAAAAATACTGCAATGGTTCAACATGGGTGTTGTAAGGCTAATGAACACTAAATGGGGAGTCACTTCTATATTTCAAAGGAATAGTCATTGAAGACCAACAAAGCAAAAGAAAATGGAAAATACTTCATGTCTTAGCCATCGAGAGCCTGATATATGACATGATCTGCACATGCCCAAACATCGCCCATGAAGTGAGTTGTAAGAAGATTCATAAGCAATCCAAGAAAGGCGCACTAGGAAGCTATAAAATGGATATTCTAATACTTGAGAGAGACAATAAACAAAGCATTATGCATTGGAGTAATCTGAAGTCAAGAAACAAGGCTATGTATACTTGGACTTAGTAGGAGACATAAGCAGTAGGAATATCACAATATATATTTTTACCATGGGAGAAACTATTATGAGCTGAATTTCAAGCCTACAAAAATTGAAACACTTTTAACAACAAAATTTGTATGCCGCCATCACAAACGTGAGAAAGGAGTTGATTTGGCGCAAAGCTTTATGGCATAATTGAGCAAGAGGAAAGATGATAGAAACATGTTTAGTGATAATCTGAGCATAATTCATCTAGCAAAGAATGCATTCCATCCCAAGCCAAAGCATATTTAGGCTGTCATTTTATTCAAACACTTCTAAAGGAAGATGTCTAATGGTTGGGATTTTTATTATATTAAGTTTCAACATGGAGGTCTTATTGCAAATTATCAAGGAGATTAGCAATGATTCTAATTGACCTATTATTTTCATTAATGAAAAGGATAAGAACATCAGCATATATACAAAATGAGAAATAAGCATATGCCCCACAAATTGTATCCAAGTTTTTGGTCCATTTAGAAAAGTTGAATTATGTTCTTGAACCAATAGTCAAATACTAACAAAGAAAATATATGAACAGTCTCATTGTCTCAAGCTTTTAAGAGATTTAAAAAAACCATTTGAAAAAATAATGCTTAATACAAATTATCAAACATTACCCACCAATGTTTGAATTCTATTAATGAACTATTAACTAAAACCAATGGCTCCAAGAATATTACTAAGAAAGTCCCAATTAAGATTTAATAACCAAATTCAAACTTATTTATCTGTAGTATGAAATAATTCTTGGGCAATGAGTAATACAAATTATCAAACATTACCCACCAATGTTTGAATTCTATTAATGAACTATTAACTAAAACCAATGGCTCCAATAATATTACTAAGAAAGTCCCAATTAAGATTTAATAACCAAATTCAAACTTATTTATCTGTAGCATGAAATGATTCTTGGGCAATGAGTATTATTTTTTATGTTTCTATCCTGATTAACTTCATTTTGATTAAGTTTGACAATGGAACTTAAAAGATATTTTATCCTTGAAACAAAGATTAAGAAATGATTTTGCTAAACATCAAACATAAATTGATAGGCATATAGATGTCCCACCAAACACAATTGCTAGCTTTCGGGATAAGTGAAATAATAGTATGGATAAAGAGCTTATGAATATTTGCACTACAAAAAAAATCCTTGATATCATTAATGCAAACTTCCATAATAATGTCCAACATTTAACATAAAATTCAATACGAAAGCCATCAGGGTTTGCCATCATGCCTTCCAGCAATGACTTAATAGCATCCCAAATTTCAGTATTTAATGATATTTCTAAAAGATGGTTGGTATAATATGAGATAATTATGGGACAGAGCGAGATTTAGAGAATGGGAATTGGAGTTACTACCCCCATAAAGTTGTTAAAGTAACTAATTGTGGAGTTAATAATGTTATTCTTTTCCACGATAGGAGGAGCATTTGGAGTGATAATAATTGTTTTATAATTGTCTTCTCTTATTAATCCAAATGTGATAAAAGCTAGTGTAACACTTACCTTCCAACTTTCAATTAAAATTACCATTTTGTTTCCAAGATGATTCAATATTCTTATGGCATTGATGTTTGGCTTCAACAAAGGAAAGTTCCATCTTATTAGATATTGATGGACCTATTTCATAATTGAGTCCAAGGTCCGGAACTTTATTTTCTTCTACCAAAAGACTGTTGAAAATATTGCCAATTCATAATATCGCATTGTTCCAATTAGAGATGTTTCCTAAGCTTCTTCAATTTGTTAACTAAAATTATCATACCATAGGTTTCTTCAGATTCTATCAAAATGTCACCAACTATTTTCATGAAACTTGAATAATTAAGCCAAGGGTTTGAAATCTAAATGTTTTGGGCTAGCCTTAAATAATGAGCTTATAATCAAAGCAGGTAGAGTTCAATGAAAAATATTGAATTTCATTTTAGTTACTCATCCATTGATTGCTTGTAAGAATACAATCTAAATAAGCAAATTTGTGTTCATTAGACCAAGTGAATTGGCACAAGTATAGTGAGGTTCTTATAAATCACAATCAATTGTGACACTTTTGAAATCAAAAGTGGAATCACTATGGGCATTACAATAACCTTTATACTCATAAGTGACAAGGACAATATTGAAATCCCCACCAACCAGCTAAGAAGATGGTTGATGGGTTTTAATGCTTCTTAAAAATCCCAAAAGAAATTTTCTTTTTGGTAGGAGTTACTCACGTGCACAAAACCCTCAAACTTGAACGTGTTATTATGGAAAGCAATGTGGACTGGCTTGTTTATGATCATTTAAGATGTTTTCATCCCAATTGTTATTCCATAAAAACCAAATCTTATTATTGGAATTAGTTAGTAAGAATTATATGTTTACAAATTTTCAAAATTTTAGTTCTATGAACCATAGGTTTTATGATAACAATGATAGAAATATTATGCTCTAAAATAATGTTTAAATCTATTTATAAAAGAGGTATTCACTATACCTCTTATGTTCCAAATAGAGAAATTCATTAAACTTTCCTAAAGGACCTACATGTCCCTTAGATTAAGATCACTCCCATACCATTTTCAAATTTAGGATTAGTATGACTGTCATCCAAAGAAATCTTATTATGACCCACATTAGAGTTTTCCTTAATGAAAAAGCAATCATTATAATTAGACGGTTACCAAATAGTTTGAAAAGTAGTTTCACTGCCATCAACACAAATAACAATGTCCTCATCCTCAACAAGAACATTTTATGGATATAACTACAATTTTGATATCACAAGTTACAAAAGATGCATTGGTGGTTGTAGTTTCCTCAGCTCATAATTAGAAAGTATTATCACATTGAGTGGACATGATACGATAATCGATCTTATTTGAGCATTGTTACTTTGCTATAATTTACATGGTATGATAATTGATCTTATTTGAGCACCATTAATGATAATTTTAAGGTGGCCAATAAAAACTTAAAGGTTAGTGATTACCTTGACAAGAGCGGAGATTGGAACTACTCTTTTAGATATTGATGCTACAACATATCATTTTAAACCATCCAAATATTGGGGAAAACAGAGTCTAGCACTGAAATGACTCCTAAAGGTAGATGTAATAAAGGTTTGGCTTGACACATTTGCAGAAATCATAATACTATTAATAGCAACCAATGGCACTGGCACAAAACGCTTCCCACTTTCCTATCAACTTTCATCTTGCATTTGATCAACAAGGTTATATTTCTATTGATAAAACTACACAATTAAGAGGCCATCATCTTATGTCTAAATGTCAATTTTGTAATAAAGTTGAATCCTTAAAGTATACCTTTTTCGCTTATAGGATTACTATCTCATTCTGGGCCAATCTTTTGATGCTCAATCTTACTTGTTGCCCGCAAAATCATGGACAGCTCCTCCTAATGTGGACCTCTCATCAGCACAAAAAATACATGAGGGCACCTTCATGAATGTTTATATTTTGTGGCATGTTTAGTCTATTATAATCAAACTATAATAATGGCATTATCAATATGAACAAAGCTCATCATAATACCATGGAAAATGTTAAAGATATACTGTCTGCTTTCACTACTAATAAATTTTGTTGGTTGGAGTTAATGTTTGCAAGTTCTAAATCATATTTCCATCAATTGATATTGCTCAAATTGGTTTCACCACATTTGTGATATGGTGTGCTACTATATTGGTATTATGCATATTTTTAAACCAAAATGTTATCTGCAAATATTTTGATATGGTTCCCTATTTATTTTTGTGATACAAATTTTCAAGTTGATCATTATTTGGTTTTGAAATGCTCAAGTCGCTCAGTTTGTGCTTATAATTACCCAGTGGGAGGTTACCATTCTGCATGGGTGCTGCTGTCTTACGGATCATGTTTTATTCTAGTGTTAACATAAATATCCAGTTGTACGAAGCTTGTTGCATTGCTTCTTCAAAGCAAGAAAAAAAAACAACCAAATTTACTATGTTGGCTATTTGTGATTATCAAATCAGTTTCAAGTTTCAAAGACTGATGGGGTGAAAGGTTTATCTGCCAATTTTCTTCCCTGCTTGCAGATTTCTTATTCGAGATAATGGCAATCTTCATTATATCAATTATAGCAGGTGCCGAAACGGTGGGCTCCTCACTTGGGACGCAAAGAAAGGCAAGATTCAACATATTACGAAATGCAAAAACACCATCTTGGTTTTAATCATGAGTCAAATCAAAGGGAATTAACTACAACATAAGATGGAGGTGTCATGTTGCATCTCAAACATCAGGTTTTTTTTTAAGTTGCTGGTCGCACTCTTCTAGCACACCACCTATTTTGGCATTATGTTCCAAGTACTATCAGTTTGCTCAGTGTTTGTATGTTTTTATTTTTTTTAGTTTTAGTTGCTTCAGCTGACTGTTATTACATCACTATTTTGAGAATAGTACCTCTTTATATCTATAAACACACACACATTAAAATTTGCAAAAAGGGAAAATAATAAAAGAGCAGTGCTTTATAAAAAGGTAGTTCAAAGCCATAAATATATTAAAAGACATCTAACTTCATGATGACACTGAATAATCGTTCAAAAGGCAACACATGATAACCATCACCATACAAGTGAATACTTCAGAAGCAAAAAACTTTAGAAAATAATATAATAAAATTAATGGCTACTCACCGATCATATTTGTAATCATTTATAACTTATTGCTTTCGTCTCTTCAAAATTGAAGCAGCCGCCTCCGAAGCTGGTGCTTTTGTCATGGGTCGTTTGGATGGTGTCATAATCTGACAAGTGCAATTGGATGGTGTCATAATCTGACAAGTGCAAAAATTAAGGGGGCAAAAACGAAGAAAGAATGCAATGTCTTCATTCATGCAAAAGATCAAGAACTTCTTAAAAAGAAGCAAATGCTTGATAATAACTTTATTAGTAGTGTACACAAGCCAAACTTGAACGAGCTTTGAATGCTCAGCAATAAACAGTAAAACTCAAACTTAACACCAACTTATGTACGAACAAAAAATGTGAGTGTCTTTGCCTCAACAATATGAGTGTGTATGTCATTATCAAGCCAAACTTAAACTTAATATCATATAGAATTTTTGTATAATTACTATTCATATCTTAAATATAAATTTTACATAATATCACTCAAACTTTTATAATATTACATTTAACCCCTAATCTTTTATATATACAAAAAAACATTTTCATCTTATATTTTCTAAAATATATGAAAAAAATTGCATGTTTACATATTATTAAGAAAATGAAAAAAAAAAAAAGAACAATAAGATTTATGGATAAATATTGAAGTTCCGTGGCTTATATATAAATTATAAAGAGTAAAATGCTTTGTGAAAAAATCTTTCTTAAACAATAATAACTTTATATTTTAAATTACTAAATGCTATGTTATTTATAAATTTATAATTAAGTCAAACATGATCAAACATGCAATTGTCTACATTCGGCTTAATATTGAGCATCAAATAAAACTTAACGATCAAATCAAACCCAAACTTCTTAATGAGCCAAATAAAAGTTGCTCGCAAATGAAGTTTTTGACGGCCCTAAGCTTTGTGCTTTAAAAAAATGAGGGAATGCTAACCTTGGCATGTTTCTTATCCTTCCTGGCTTGCCGTTCACGTTCATCGTGCTCCTGATTTTCCTTTTCAACCAAACGAATAAGAGCATCGCAGCGCCTCGCCAGCTCTTGAGTTGTACGTGATTTAACAAACCAATCAAAACGAAATAAAGGCGACAAGCGGAAAGCCATCTTCAGCTCATCCCAGTTTCCATAACCGAGTTTATGAACCATACATAACTATTCATGTATATAAAAAGCGGATATCAGTACATAGGTTCATATTTTTTCTAAGAAAATGTGAATACATCAAAAGTTGATTGAGTCACCATGAAGCGGTCGCATTCTTCATTATACAGCTTCCCCTTGTTCTGACCGTACTGAATCTTTAACTCCAGCCAAGGATTCTTGTAGCGATCCAGCTTTTTTCCAATGGCCTTCATTATCTCGTCTTTCCTTGAGATCCTTGCCTCTCCTCTCTCAATATTCTTCATTATACGATCATAGTCTGAAACAGTGACATAAATTGGATGAACCAACACATTTTGACATCAAATAAATGTTTAATCTCATTCCATATTACATTAATCAATATGTTGGGTTTCACCATTTCATGTAAATCTTTTAGCCTTTCATTATCTCACAAATTATTATAAAAAAACCTTTATTATGTATGAAGATTGTCAATGCAGCTCACGCTCTCTTTCTCTCTCTCAAATACACTGAACTTGACAGTCATGAAAATAAGAAAATAATTTTATAATGAAAACAAGGCAAAAGTACAAAAGCCTAAGTTGCTCTGCAATTAAAATAAATAAAAAACTACATACCATTAAGCTCCTTGAATTTCTCTTGGAAAATCTTGGCATATCTTTCAACTTCCTCTTGTGTTTTCCCTTCCATTTCAGACGCTATACTTTTTATATCACTGCGCCCATACTTCTCACAAGCCCGAATAAATGTATTGAAGTCCCTCCTCGACCATGTTGAGAAACCCTTAAAAAATTCATATATTTAGTACTAGGAACTATAACAAAACCATTTTTTAAATAACCCAATTTGTTCACCTCTTCTAACAGCTGGTCTTTCTCTGCTTGTTCCTCTGTAGTCAATGATTCGCCTATTTCTAAAAATTTTGCAACAAAATTTCGCTCAGAATGCTTCAATAAGTGCGGTAAGAAATCTCCGGTAAAAGTATTACCTTCGAGATCATCATTATCACCTACTGAATCTTTTGATTGATTCTTTTGATGGGCTTGCTGTGCAGAAGAACAAAACAAAATCATGTGCTTCATAATATAGAAATTTCAGTGGGTAAATAATTTGACAACCCTATAAAAGCATGCACAAATGTTGCAATGTAGCAATTTAAAAGGCAATATTTGAATCAAATGAAATTAAATTCCAATAACAGGGAATCTAAAATCTGCATTATGCCTCATGGTTCCATGAAGCTCGGTCACTACAAAGAGATTGAATTTCAGATGCAATAATATTTTAGCAATGAACAGCAGAAAAGTGCTGTCGTATGAAGCGTGGACACATAAAGGAATGAAACTAGAAGCATTAAGGAGACTACCAAAGAAAGATAAAAAATTCAACACAAGCATGGAACATAGTGACCTCATTATTTGAACTTCTTAGAAACTTGATATTTATTCATATCCTCATCTGCGTGCATGCAATACCAAGAACTTTTTTTGACAGAGCAATGATAAATATTGGCATTGAACTATGCAAGGCATTGAAACAGAAAACATCCAGTTGGTTCAAAGGGAAAACACAAGTATCATCGTGATCAAGGATTAAAGAATGGCAATTTAAAAACGCTCATAACATTCAGTGTCAGTAAAGATTTTCAAAATAAATAAATCTGCACCATCTTCAGGTTATGGTTTAACAATTTTTTAGGCATATGCCCATGTAATTAATCTACGTCTTCCAAATCAGGAAGCACTTACCATTGAAATCACATGAACTTGCACATTATAAAAAACACATTCTATGTTCATATGTGTATCACACGAACAGGAAACATTTGGAAGTACAAGCATGGGACATTCAGAATTAAAGATTTTATTTTGCCATACTTTTCATATAGACATTAAGTAAGAAATTTAAGTATCACAATGTACAGGCCAGGTAGCAAAATTGATGCATAATGACTTTAAATAGTTCTGAGTACTAGTGCTTTAGGTAACTGAAAGTGAGGTTTTTGAGAATACATCTTTCCTTCATTTACAAAGCTACAAAATGTTTTGACCAACCAGGAGATGAAAAGGGGTTGCTCATTTCTTTCTTGTGATTTCAACAGCTCCAATGCTTGTTAATATGACCATGTAATTAATACTCTTGGCACAAACTTGGTTGAGGGAAGAGAAATTACCACATCATTGTCATGCTGTCCCCTAGAGTACAAAAGAAAAACAACCCCTAATTCTGAGATTCATTCTTGGAACAAATTTGAATACAACTGCTGCTGCTTGCTACCAGTGTCTTCTTTTCTAACAGAAGTGGCAAGACTCCAAGATTCTATCTCACTTCTACATGCATGCAAATGAAAAACAACGTCTGCAGAATATATAGGTTACGTTATCAACAATGCTCAACACTTTTCAACCAACGATTTGCAGTCAAGTTTCCATCTATCAATGGCTCAGATGAACTGTTCTTGAACAATCAAAAAGAAAACATTAGGGGAGAAGATCAGCCTAACAGTTTAAAATATTGATGATGAGGGTCGTTAACTTCTAATAAAGTTGCCATGTAACTAGAGATTCCTCCACCTTTACTACAGTGCATGATTTTGAATTTATAGTGATTGGCTCTATAGTTAAACATAAAATGAGATAAATACTGTGGAAAATGTGCATTTCTACTGAGAAACTCAAATCTTTAAATATATTGGCTGGAATATTTATAATGATTCCAAATAATGCACGACTATATTACAAAGATGCTGTTTGATATCCTAAAAATTATAAAACCAATGTATTTAATAGTTTCCTCACTACACTGAGGGCATATCTAATCAAAGATACAGAATTCATTTCATAGTAACATGATATCAGTGTATATTATATCTATCACATTCCCAATCGATCCAGCAGACCCTCTCCTGTCCTATTCCTATACCAAATTTGTCAATGTACAGACATTGTCTCCTGCCTGTAGCAACCTGCCCTCTTGTTGTCGTTCATATATCTATTGCCAAGATTGCATATAAATATGCTCTCTAGCATAATGTTGTATACATGTCTTCCACAGGACCGATGTGCTCTTATCGCTAGCATGCCTACATGCTACTCCTTGATACATATTAATAGATTCATTAAAATTCATTTTTAAAAAATTATTAAATTAAGAAAATTTTGATAAAATTTCATGATTAATGTAATTCAACATAAAATTTAAGGAATTTTATTATATGATATACGTAATATTCTGTAAATAAATATAAAATAAGCAAATAAATAGAAAAACAGCAACACTAGACCTTAGTCCCACTAGGTAAAGTTGGCTACAACTTACATCTTTATTATTAAGTACTCTCTACTTTTTATTCACCAAATATACTTTTAACTAAATTGCAAAAGCAATTATCAGCCAAATACCAAATAAGATTGGCATTACCCTCAAAATCTCATTGTTCAAATTACAAAAGATCTACTATTAAGAATAACTATACTATCATTCTTAAAATTTAATCTTTAATTTTATGACATTTTAAATTCAATATTAATTTTCTTACTCATTTTCAAATCTAAAACCAATAATCAATGTCGGGTTGTCAAACAACTGTCTAAAATAATCTTACAATCATTTCAATATAAATGATCTCTTTTAATAAATGAATATTGGTTTGGTGTAATTTGGATGTAAATTAAAAATATACTCGAATTTTACATATTTTTGATGTGGTGTGCATGATTTTTAAAGTTATTTAATTTCACAAAAAATGTATGGAAATTTTCTTCCCCTATTTCTTCACAAAAATCGTGTAATCATATTACACGCCCAATCGAGAGTAATCTAATTATTCCACCCTACAAAATAATTTCAAACAAAACAACACACCTCTCATTTATATAAAACAAACCCCTTGATAGCAATAATGCCCTCCAGGTTTTGGGCCATGCAATCTTTGCTCAAAAGAAATTGCATTAAATAATTTCATTTCATAATTATAGCCCAATGTGTGCATTCAGTACTGAAGCTCCATCATAAATTAAAAGCACAATACAAATCAAATATTTTTCTGATAAAGCCAAGCAGTATTAGGTTATACACCTCTTTCCTAGGGCACCGATGGATTTGCTTCTAGCCTCCGTTTGAGTCAGTGGAAATAAGTTCAAGATGCATTTGATTGAGATGATTCCTCCAACATGGGATAGTATGTTGAAATCCCAAGGTGACAAGTTATTTTTTACTTTCTCAAAGTCACAACTTCCAAGCTGAAAACTATAATGTTTTGGAATCTTATGCTTTGCATGATTCCATCGTTTCAACTTATATGAAGTTTTTTTCATGATTAGAGATGGAATAATCTAACACTTTTAGCTCCATGACAGACACTGAAAACAACTTCCATCACCTAAATGACCAGCGACTTTTCAAGCAAAAGAAGCGATGACCAAGCTTGTTGAGGCTAAAATAGGAAATGAATGGGGAGGAAAAACAAAGATTGAGATAGATACTTGAGGAAGAGAAAAAACTAAAGGATTTTCAAGAAAAAGAAAAGGCATTCTGAAAAAAATGATAACAGCAAGAGCTTAAAAAAGACATGATGGTAAACATCTCTTGAAATAGACTTGCAAGGCTATCACTTCCTCAATAATCGGAAAGAAAAAAGAAAATTAGTCAAAAGTAAGGCTCATTAGCTAGTTAAAGATCACAGATGGGTTATGTGCTTGTTACATGTTACTACAAACTAACTCAAGTATTAACTGCTCAAGAGATTACATCAATTTTAGAGTTAATTCAAATACATGAAAAAGATATACTATGATAGCAGATATAATATCAAACTAATTAATAAAATGAACCAATAAAAAGGTTTTTAGATGATGATAATTGAGCTTGAAAAAGACATTATGCACAAAGAAAAAGTGTGCAATGTATATCTTGGTGTTAAAAAAGATATGCATGATAAAGGGTATTTGCAAAGAATTGAAAAAATTTCATATTTACAATAGAATTAAATTTAAGAATTAAAATCAGGCCATAATGTTTAACGTTTATTAAATCATGTAATTTCTCTCGAATGACATTCAATGTAAAATGTCTCGATGTAAGCATTTACCAAATTTAACTAGTGGCATGTTAATTAGAAAAAGACTTAAAATAACAGTACTGATTCAAATATAAATTTCTATGAACTAGCAAAATAAATCTAAATAAATGATATTAACAATTAGTAATCAATATTATTAAGGATATAATGTTATTTAAATGCAATTGATTTAAGCCCCTCAATCTTTAATCTATTATATAAAAGAGTGATGATATAAATTTAAGACTACAGCATCAAAAATTAATGCTGAGAAACCAAAGAAAGAACCTGAGGGCCAATATCATGAATGTTTAATGATATTTTTAATTATAACATAGCTAAATCAAACTTGTTATATGGAGTCGTGCATGGTAGAGTTAAGAAGTCATTCATAAATAAATTGAGCAATAAAAAGATATTAACATAAGATAGTCCTGTCACAAATAAGTTGAAATTAAATTAGATCAAAAATATTAGAGAAAAGAAAGACTAGATTGACATCTACAGAAAATAATTTAGATGAATATAGATGTTTGTGGTTAGGACATATATAATGAGGAGAAAATTCACCCATTAGAAAGATTTATAAAAGTGATCTTATAAATTTAAGCTCTATTTAGTACAACTATAAACTAATGTGTTTTATTAAAAGTTACAATTTTTTTAAATGTTGTTTAGGACTTTATTTTGGTAGTTTTATAAAATTTTAGCCACTAAAACTTCAAGTCAAGAAGACAAATCGCATTGCCATTTTAGAGGAAGCTGCAGCATCCCATGGTTTCATTTGTGAAATTAGTTTCCCATTCTACATCAGCATTAAACCCTAGCTCATTAACAGAGAAGGTAGCTAATTCCCTAGCATTGCAGATACTACATGTCAGCCCATTAACAACATCAAAATTGAGTCCCAGATTACCTTTAAAGGTCACCAACCCTAACATTCTGTACTAAGGAAGCCTGTGACCACCTACCTGACAAACTACAGTAACATTATTATATTTTAATAATTAAGTCTATCTAAGTATTGCAAATGAATAAATAATTAATGCTAAAAAACTGGATCACAAATAATGAAAATGCTTCCAGCAAACAGCTTCGAACATCTACTTTGCATATAATAGCTCTACCACAGCTTAAATCTACCATTGCAAATGTCTCAAACTAGCATAAGATATAAAACTAGTTCAGCAGGAATGATTTGAGAAGAATAGATTTGTTAGCTCACAAAACTCACCATGAACAGATAGAAAATATAGATACATGTAGTAATGCAAAATAGCAGAAATAAAGATACTAAAGAAACTAACAACTTGGTTAAATAAGAAGAGTTAGGAATTTATTGACTGATTTAAATGGTTTTAGCTAGCCTTAAAACACATTTAATCATATTTTGATTCATCAAATTCAAACAGACTCATGTTGTTAATATCAAAGCAAATAAGCCTACAAATAAAAAAAACTAAATCATTCATATAAAGTAAACGATCCTCTTATTTTCCATAAAATATATAAATTCAAATCCAATTTTTCTACAGACAATGATCCAAAAGCGACCAAAGAAACCAGCACAAAAATCAGTAAAACATGATTAAAAATATAGCATATTCCATAAAAACACACCATCAGATATCGAACTTCCTTTTCATAAAGCTGGATAAGCCTTTGGCTATTGAAAAACTGGAAATCGTGCCTGTAACAAAACCAAAAGATCGTATCATCCAGGATGTACATTGGTTTCTTACACAAACCATGCAATAAAAGAAAAGATTCGTCACTGCAACATACAACAAAATAGAAAAATCAAGGATCTAACTCACAGTTGTGGCATTCTAGGGATTCGTGGCTCTTTTGGTTTTGAAGGACCAGTACCCTGGCGCATTGCCTGCTTGAAGTATTCTGCTTCAGAGTAACTGAATACATGGAAGCAATAAAGCATTTAGAATTAGGGCTACACTAACTATCCTTCTTAAAAGATAAAAGCCTTCTTTCCATCAACATCCTCCACCATCCATCAAAATTTTTCAATTACTCTGATTTAAAAATGTTATATGATAAAAAGTGGCTTGATTTTTATTGCATCTTTAATATTCATGATAAACGAAGGATAATGCAGAAGGAAAAAAGAGTTCAATCCTATAAAAGGATAATAGAAAGACTACAGAAGGAAATTAATAAAAATACATCTGAAACGCACTTGCGTTTGCGCTCTCTTTTGGGTGGTTCAATCCAATTCTCATTAGCAATCTTCTTGAATTCAAACTTAGTATCATCCTAAATGCATGAAATAAGCAAACTTCAAATGGCATTAATAAGCAAAATCATATTGTTATGAATAACTGAAATAACTTCATGTTTTGTTGATCAACTAAACACATCCACTCAAATAAGTTCAATTAAGATGAATAGTATAAACTAACGAATTGAATGTGTACCTTATCATCATCAAAATCATATAACTCAGCATCTGAAAAAATGAAAAAATAAACACAGAAATACTGCTAAAATGACCATAGAGAAATTACTCAAAAGAAAAAAGATTAATAAAACACATACTGTCATCCATTTTGAACTTAATGCAATCTTCAGTAAATTTCTTCATCTTTGCATCAAGCTCAGCAGTTGCTTCTTCTCCTTTAGCTATGATCCGATCAATATCTTCATCTGTTATGGTGCTGTCTTTGGAGCTAAAAACCATCTCAGCACCAAATCTTACCATTTGCAACAGCTCATCCTTATTTACAGCTGCATTAGAAAATATAACAGAAACATAAAATTAAAAACACATTTTTCTATTAGAAGGGTATTAAACATAAAATTTGAGCTGCGGATTTGTAAGTTTTAAATAAAGTGACAGTTTGTAATTACATGAATTGGCAGTAGGCATGAAATATACAATGTTGGAAACTTGATAATATTTGTTTGCTTTTTTTAATTTTCCTTTTTTAAGAAATTTATTTTTACTATTAGATATAATTTTATTTTCCTGACTTTTAAGAAAATCCTACCTCTCACAGAATCCTCCCTGCTCCCATAGCACAAAGTCATTTGCTGAGAGTAGTTCCAGCCATATGGTTGCAAGAACCTACATCGAGCAGATCAAGGCAGCTGTATTTTTTCCTCAGCAGAACTAACTTCAACCCCTTCCCCTATTTTCCTTGACTTGCTAACCCTCACTTTCCTCTCTCAAAGTTCATCTTCTCCCTCCCTCTAGACAACAACAATCCCTCTACTTGCCTCTCCAACACAGGAAGTTGGATAGCCAAGGCTTGACAATTTTGAGCTTCCATTATAATTTCAATGCTGGCATCAATATTAATCGTGTTACAACCCTAACAACAAATCTATGGATCAATGCACTGTCATCTAGTGTTGGGGGGGGGGGGGTTTAGCAAATTATTCTCCTATCCTGAGAGTTGCAAGCAACTAAAGAACAAAGTATGATGAAACCACCAAATCTTAAATACAATAAAGCAATTCTTCTTTATGATTATATTTCATTTTTCATTTAAAAACATATGGATTAAAAGTTCAATATATAGGTGCCTTTATTATATATTCATAAATACAAAGACTATAAAACAAAATAATTTAAATTAAGAAAAAAGGTCTTTTTAAATGTTCTCATAATTGTAGCAAAATACAAAAGCATCCTCAAGCTCAAACATCCTTTAAATTCCTGATCAAGTTAACAATATTATTTTAAATAAGAATCAAAATAGTTTAGAAATGATGAAAATACTAAAGAGCTGTTTGGAATAAGAAAATCTGAAAGATACAAGGGTAAAGTAATATGATTATAGTATAATCATATTACTTTTAATATTGTTTGGCAATTTTTCAAAAAACTTAAATTTTTTTATTTAGAATGAAGTAACCTGAGAATGTTGTGTTCTGAGTAAATTTACCCCAATCAATTTTTTTTTGGAATTTAGGATTCGATCTAACGAACCATTCGATTCGTTTATTGAACTTCGACGAGAATAGTTTGATTCGCTCGTTCCAACGAATCTTGGCCGAAGAAAATGATGCTCAAAGAGGGAGCTCGATCGAACGAATTGTTTCGTTTGTTCGAACGAATCGAGGCCGGAAAAGACGTTGCTCGGCTGCTACGCTTCTTCCACATAATCTGAGTTACACCCGATTTGAGCATAACTCGATAACATCATTTCTTATATACAAACGCAAAATCGAATTACAGTGCAAAAGTTTTTCACCCATTTTACTTCAAACCAAATGTGGATAATCTCACTTACCTAAAAATTTTTTACTTTACACTACTTTTACCTCAAGTCAAACAGCCCCTAAAACAAGATGCTCGTAAGCCATTAGCTTTAAAAACTTGATTAAAAATTTAGGTTTTTAAATGTAGGATCATTATTTAACTGATATAAAATTTGTATTGATTGTAAAATCTAAACTTTTCTTGGAGATTAAAAAAAAAAGCTTAAATAACTCGAGATATTAAAGTAAACAAGTATAAATCTATCTAATAATGAGTCCCATTTTCTTCTAAATCAGATGAATTTGTTTATCTAATATTATTATGTAGTAAATTGTTACAATATATCTCATTAATTGTTTAACAATTTTGTTTATTTTTGTATTGTTATGAAAACATTCATACAATGTGCTTATCTGCATGCTTAAGAAGCATATTTTACACTTTTTGATAAGACTAAGGATAGAGAAACAAAAATTCAAGTTGTGCAGGATAACTTAGGAATTTAATTATCTTCATTTTAGATCTAAAACAAAATATTATGAATTTAAAAACTACATCTTATGCCCACCTATTTTAAGTTTATGGATTCAAAATAATGCAAAAAAGTTTCCCTTTTAATTTAAGGATCATATTCATTGACATCATGAACTAATTTGATCTTTCATGTATTAACATATTTTTAAAACATGTATTCATAAATTTGATAATTCCATGACAGTTAAAAGTCAAATTTAAGTTATATTTCCCATTATGAAAAGCCTTGAACTAAGAATTTGTTTGCTAAAGAAGCAACATACGTGCACTCATGCATGTAAGACATGAAAGTGAGGCATTTAGCCAACACCATTGAGATATATAACTCAAGTGTAAATATGAATGCTAGGAATGGAGTAAAGAGAGGAAGTATTGTGGCCATTAGTATATCGGCCATTGCACAGATGATGACCACAATAATTCAATTGTAAAATTCACAAACTCAAACCAATGAAAAATGTAGGATAATAATAGTTAATGAATATCTCAAGTTAATTCTAGGCATGCAGCCAACTCACTTCATAAGAGTCATTGATCCAATTGTGATTAATAATTAAAGGATAGAGATGAAGGCAAACCTTGGAAACAAAAGTAGCCCTAAGATAAGAAAAAAATACACCAGTAAGTTTTATTCTTAATGTCAAGGTAGAACATGTGAAAAAGCTGGCAAGAAAAAATTTAATGAACTACCAAACTCAGTCATTACATAGGTAGAATTCACCATAAACTTCAAAGATTGGTATGTGCTACAATTGTCATACACCAAATACAAGTTTGAAATGCCCTTCAAAAAATTGCACAAATTTTCTATATAAAAAGAATCACAATGCCAACAAGATAAGCACCACCCATTGATTCCACTTGCCATTGAAAGAGTTATTGATTCTTGAATGAACTAAGGATGCCATCAGACAGCCCTTAGTTCCACTAAATATAAAGTATTTCTCAACGCATATGAGAAAGCTAAGTAGTTAGAGAAGGATTGGCAAGGTGCTCAAAGGCATAAACATCTTATTTCAAAGATCATAAAGCTCAAATCAGATGGGAGACCCCAGCTACAAGAAGTTCATGATAACTCAATGATAGTTTTTTCTAGTTATGTAAAGGCAAAGAAAATATAATAAAATTATAATGAAGTGTGCCTCTACGAGACGTACACATGTTTTTGATGCCACAAGCCTGATTACACAAGTTTTACCCTACACTTGGTCAGAAGCATACTCCAAAAATGAAATTTGGAGATGCAGAAAATCTAAGCTAGAATCATGCAAGACAAAGATCACAATCTCAAGTTTATGTACTAAGAGGAATTGAGCAAGCACACAAATGAAGATTTGATTATCAAATAGATGCTTTTTTATTTATTTTTTTATAAATTGTAATAATTGTTCTGACTAAGTAGTAGTAATGATTATTTCTTATTATAATTTAAAAAATGAAAGTTTATTATAATGGTGACTTGTAAGAACTCAATCTTTTTAAACTAAAAACATGAGTGACTAATTTGAATTTATAAATCTAGTAGCATTATTACAACTACATGAGTTGGTGGTAACATTTTATAATTTTTAATATTAAAAGTTGATCAAATTTTTTGAAACATTTTAAATTTTTATAGAGTTACTTTGAATTTTTTTGTTAATATAATAAGTATTTATTTTTTATTTTAAAATTGTTGCATCTCACATCCCTTACAAGTCACCCAATTTCATCGTACTCCCAAAATTAAGGGGTTTAGTGGGCAGTCAAGGGGCTTCAAAAACCAGAAATTGAGCAGGTCACCATAGCTGCAAAACCCCCTCAAGCAAGCTATTATTAACCACTCTTCCCCATATTCAAAATTCAACTCCCTCTCTTCCTCTTTCAAACCCTAACCTCGCCCTCACACTCAAAGACGGAAACTCCATTTCTCTTCTTTCTCCAACATAAGAAATCAAAAGATTATGGTATGGCTTGTTGAATAAGTTTTGTTATCATTTCAAAGCCAGCTCAACTGAAATCACAATTGTCGACAAAGAAAACCGTTGATTACACCTTTGCCCCTTTTTTCGAATGTATTTGACAAAAAGTTAACGAAATTTAACAATAGGGACAAAAAAATCACTTAAACAAAAGTTGGGAGACCGAAAAAAGAATTATTTTGAATAATTTGCAAGAGTTATGAAACCATTTTGATAATTTTCTTATGATAAAAAGAATAATGTTTATATTGCATTGCTCTTACCTTTTTGCTCTGCCAACCGACCTTGTTGAATCACTAATGCATCAAGTGCAAGTTTCTTATATGCCCTCTCAATGACTTTTTCCTCAATCGCAAACTGTTATTAAAAAGAAATATGGCATAGTTCAATGCAACTGATCGGAAATGCCTCAAAAACAAATTTCAAAAATCAATTTGAACCTCAGTACAAAATCTGAAAACTTGCACTTCTTTCTTCTGCCCAATCCTGTGAGCGCGATCTTGTGCTTGCAAATCAACTTGAGGATTCCTGAAATAAAACAGGATTATCAGGCCAAAATAACTCAAACAATGGCATCTCTTTTTGACAGAACTTATTGCTAGTGCGGAGGAAACTTACCAATCACTGTCATAAAGTATGACTACATCTGCTGTGGCAAGGTTAATACCTAAACCACCAGCCCTAGTTGAAAGCAAGAAAACAAACTTGTCACTTCCTGGCCGATTAAAAGCCTCAATTGAGGCATCACGATCTTCCCCACCAGTACTTCCATCAATTCGACAGTATTGATATCCTCTAAACATTAGGTAGTCTTCAAGGATATCCAATAGCCTTGTCATCTGTAAGGATGAAATGTTATCTTAAACATTTACCAAATTTTAACATAATCAGAATAATGTTAAGATGAGTAAAACAATGACAGCAGCAACAATAAAGAAAAAATTAATTAGAAAGGCCTTTTCAAAATAAAAAATATTCTAGTGCACTACAGTAATATTTCATATCTGCTGGAAAAACCTATATATGATGAGACATTAACCTGCGAAAATATCAAAACCCTTGAATCACGCTCCTTCAACTTTGGCAGCAATTTATCAAGGAGAACCATTTTTCCTGCAATAAAATTAGTGATGGTTCTGATATCACAAATAATGGATGTATGTAATCATATTTTTAACAGAATTGTGCTATCTATCCCAATTAAATGACAAGAAACTGCTGATAAGTTGGATTTGTTCACATCTCTTACCTGTTAATAAAACCAATTTTAAGAACACGGGTAGTTGTACTGTGCTAATTAAATGAAGATGAGTATCTATCAGTGATGCCTATTATATTTGTGCCATCCAAAGTGTTATCAGTTAGAACCAAAATTTTTATTTGTAAGAGATTAGTCACCTGCATTTGTTATTAAATGATCCCCAGTGGTATATGGAGGACCAGGTTCAGCACCCTGGAATAAGTACGGGTGGTTACAGCATTTGCGCAGCTGCATAGCAATGTTTAAAAGGCGCTTTCTTTCCCCACCAGCATTTATCGCATCCAAATCTTTTTGAAGCAATGCACGATAATAATGCTTTTGCATCTGGGACATTCCTACTTTAAGAATAGTTTCCTTCTTTGGGGGCAAACCCTTCTCTACGTCTGATTTAAGTCTCCGTAGTAAAAATGGCCGAAGAACCTTGCATATAAACAAACAAACAAACAAAAATGATAATGAGTTTTGAATAATGAGAGATCTAACAAAAATGGATATCACAATTGAATCAAAGCCTACCTTGTGAAGCTGTTGAACAACCTCCTGCTGATCACTTTCACCAGATATTTGAAACCATTCATCAAATGTGTTAGCTGAACTAAATATCTCGGGCAATAAAAAGTTGAGGAGTGCCCAGAGCTCATGAAGATTATTCTGCATTTCATGGGAGTTGAACCAGCAAGTATTGTTTAGATATCTTTAGAAAACGACTAAATTAATAAGAATGTATTAAAAAGCCAAACATAAAAAACTGTTATGAATAAAATCATGTGCTGTTGCAAAATGGAAAAGAAAGGTACTGTCTGATGTGAAGCGTCAATTGACATAAACACAAATGTTCGCATTGTACTAAATTTTAATATTTTGCTTGTAATTAAGATTAAATAAGTTGGTTATAAATTGTGCTTACCTATATTGCTAAAGCTGCCTATTGTAAAAAGGAAGGCTATTTCCACAGGGCATTTAGCTACAGTTCTGTAATTAGATTATGATTAATATTTTTCCCTTTTCAATGCCCTCTTCACAAAAGTCCCTATCAACATGCCCAAATTGCTGAACTGTTTGCAATGGAATGGACATGAGACAGCTCAAAGATTGGCATTTCTACATTCTTATTTATTACAAATCCAACAGATTTGTTAATAGAAGTTTAAAACATTCCATGAACAAGGAGAAATGACCATACAATTCTTTTTATTTATTCCAGGTTGTGGGCTTTGTTTACAAAATCCCAGAAATTCTCAGGCTAGATAGTGCTTGTTTCTAGGATTCCAAGTTGGTTTCCAGAATTTGTTTGATCCTGTTGGTTTCTGGAATTTCTAGCAAGTTCCAGAATTCATTTCCTTCTATAAGTATAAAAGCTCATAAAGTTAGGCTATGTGCACAGTTAATACACGGTTACATTATATTAGAGCAATTAACAAATACTAGAAACTCAAAATTGCATTTTAATTCGATAAAAACATTATTAGTCATGTTTTCCTTTTTATTGGTCTAAAACTTGTAGGGATGACTCTAGATCAAATTCTTGAATAGTCATGTTTTCCTTTTTATTTAAAGAAAATTATCAAAACATTGTAGGAACAAGTCTTTGCATCAAAAGAAATTAATTGATCTTTTGCTTCTTCAAGCAGGGCTAGTTTAGAATCAAAACAAGACACTTCGGCGTAGTGGGAGAAGCATAAGACATTCACATTGTTTGAACTATATTATAGAGAATTAAAGTGTAAAAAACAGTGATAATGTGCTCTTCTTCCACTCCAACTATAATCTTCATGTGATTATTTTTCCTCCCAATTACTAAAACATAGACATTGTTGTATACCTATCATTATCAGCAACTTTGTGAGAACAGAAATACTTGAGATTCCCATTTTATACTCAATAGGATAATTAAACTCTTCAAGTCATGGATGCTAATATATATCATAAATCCGTGAAACTTCTGTATTTGTGTAGTTTTAAATTTGTTACTAATACCCTAAGATTTGTAACAAAGCTTTGATTAAGCTACTAAAAACTCCATGCAATGAAAGTGAAAAAGGCTAAGATTAAAAAGGTCGAGGGTTTGAACTTGAGCATCCGAATGAAGCAAGAAAATAAATACTACTTTAAAAAAAAAAAAAAAGTTGTGTTAACCACTGAAGGAATCAAGGTCTTCTTTTATTAATCAATAAAATTGAATTCACGAACAAGCAAGCTTTAACCCTCTAATTTAATTCCCGCTTGGCTTAAGCTCCCAACAAGTTTTTATTTTTTTTAAAGTACAACTTAACTTGGACCAATTTAAACCTACTTAAGCTTAAATCAAATTGATTCATTGTTCAATTTATACTAAACTTTTTGAATTTTCAATTAAAAGATTATATGATTTAACTTACAACAAAACCGCAAAGTTATTCAAAAGTGGCTTTTATTTATTTTATTTTAAAATGAATAAATTAACAAAGTATGCTAAACTGCTAAAGCTATTCGATAGTAAGTTGCCAAGTTAAGCGCAAAATGAGTAACACCTTGACGTAGCTACAAATAGTATAACCATACATAAAAAATATAGTAATTTAACTTAATCAATTCATTATTATAGCAAATTTATAATAATAATCAGTTGATTAATATTATAATTATTATATTATTAACTATGCAATCATATTTAAATTTTATTAATTCTTATTATGATTAACTATTACTTTATACATTATAAATAATAAATATATATTTTACCAAATTATGATTTGTTATTAAATTACATTTATTCCATTAAATAAGTATATTACTTATGATTATAACTAGTTAATTAATATAAGTAAGTATGACTTATATTTACTATAAATAATGACATTAATGATAAATTAATTGAGTATAATTGGTTATAATAAGATACTAATTATAAATGATTATAATAATTTTAAAAATAACTAAATTAACTACATCCATTTATACTTATAAATAAACTTAATTATTTATTCTAATTTTAATTAATTATAATTGAATGAATACCAAATTCATTCATTATCATTAATTAAATTAATTATACTTTTATAGTAAATTAGTTCATCACACTAGTTATATTTTTTAATTTATTAATTAGTTCATCACACTAGTTATATTTTTTAATTTATTAATTAGTTCATTAATAATTATAAATACTTTAACATTTTTACTTCAAGTATTGTCAAGTCAGTCACAAATGAGAACAGAAAGTTGCATTAGGTAGTTGACGGCAAATATTAAACTTAAATGAATCTTCTAATGATATGAATCCTTTAAGAACATGCTAGAGCAAGGATGTATTCTAAGAGTGATGCACCGCATTGCCTGAATGTGGTAAAGGCTAAAGTTTATTATATCGGCGCCTGAGTGTAGTGCCAAATATGTGAGGGTTCACGCATTATGAACGAACGCACATGAAAAAACTAATCTATGATATTAAATTAAGATTAAGTAGTTTGAATATTGGCCCCTCATTGTCAAGCTTTATGAGTTAGTAGATATTATGATTAATAAGAGAATAAATATCAAGTCTAGAAGAAATAAATTGAATAAGAAAAAAAACAAAAGAAATTGATAGCCTAAACATTAAACTCAAGTATTCAAATAGCAATCATCATAGACATGGCATGATTATCATCCTAGATAATAATTTAAAAGATAATGTAATGAAAGTAAAAAGAACGGAGTAAGAAATTTTGGCATAATTGATGGAACACCTAAATATTGCAAGTGTTGGTGCTTTTCAGAGTATAGAAGAAAACTATTGGTGGCATTTGGAGGAGTTGGTTCAATATATACTACAAAAAAAATATTTTTATAGGACAAGATTTAAATGGACAAATTAGAATGGTGACTAATAATATTAGTATTCAATGGTTTTAATTTTTATTTTGAATTTGATGAGATTAAGAAAGAATAATTTGGAGTTTACTTTTAGCTTATAACTCTATAATTACTAATACTTACTTTTAAGTAATAAAAAAATATATGTTAACCATTTAAAATTTTGTGCTTTTAAAACTCTAATAAATTTCTCATAAAATAAAGATTTTTTATATTACAAACTTATTAAGTGATTGTTTGGCAACCCAATATCTATTATTGGTCTAAATTTTAAACATAAAAAATAAAATAATTACACTAAATCTAAAATATATCCTAAAATTAAATATTCAAATCTTAAGAAGGGTAATATACATATTTTTAGTGATAAAATTTTAAGATTTGGGCAATGGTATTTTGAAAGTGAAACCAAATTTCATGGAGCCATACCACCACAAGAAAATTCACTATGTAAAGAAGAATTTTAGAGTTATAGAGAACTTTTCAATCTCTTTCAGGAAGAAGAGATTCACTACTAAGCTTTTCTAAGTGATTGTTTGGCAACCCAATATCTATTATTGGTCAAAATTTTAAACATAAAGAATAAAATAGTAACACTAAATCTAAAATATATCCTAAAATTAAATATTCAAGTCTTAAGAAGGTAATATAAATATTTTTAGTGGTAAAACTTTAAGATTTGGACTAATATTTTGAATGAAACCAACCTTAAGTCACAATTTAGATACTAGTTGTAATTACCGCATAACTAAATTTATAATTGACAAATCAATATGGAGAGAACCTATTAATAAAAATGCTTAATTGTGAAAATAAAATGTTCCAATAAATAAAAAAGATATGCTATAAAAATAATTTAAATAAAAAAATGAAGCGATTTAAAAGAAATATAAATTAATATAAAATAAATCCAAAATAGTAATATATGATAATAAATTGTTGCATTTGAGAATTTATACCAAAAATTAGAAAATGTTGAGGGAGAGTGAGACATACATAAGTTTCCCAAATTAAGAGAAAAAATCTTTTTAAAAATGTTGAGGGATAGTGAGACATACATAAGTTACCCAAATTAAGAGAAAAAATCTTTTTAAAAATGAAAGATATTCAATATAAATAGATAAAATATTTCACTAAGCTTTTAAATAAAATTTGTACCAATACCATTAACATGAATGTGTTTAAATGTTAAACAAATAAGATCAACTACACTATTATTTTGTGAGTTAGTAAAGCCAGGATTTGAAATATTTTAAAGGGGATAAAGAATGGAAGGGCAATAGGTTCAACTGATATCACTATTGATGTGTAAAAATATTTGGGAGAGGAATAAATTTCTTGATATACAAAATTATTTAATATTATTTTGAAAACAGAAAATGGCAAATCAATAAAAGGATGTTATTGTACCCATTTACAAGAATAAAAATGATGCTCAAGATTATGCAAATTACAAAAAATTAAGGGGCTGTTTGGATAAGGTAAAATGTCTAAGCAAAAAAAAATTTCAAATAAACTAATAATTAAAGTTTAGATTGAAATAAAACAAGTGAAAAACTTCTACTCTACATTTTGATTTTGTGTTAATATAAATAAGGGAGCAAAATAATTATGCCAGATTCAGGTGAATTCTCAGAATGTGGAGAGTAAGGCGGGCAGCAAATCGGAGGACGCACAAAGCGGAGGAGCAAAGTTTGTTCGCTCCCGAACAAAACCTAAATGGTTGAATGGCAAAATTGATTTTCGTCCATGACGGAGGGGCGAAGGAGCGGAGGAGGTCCATCTTCTCACAACAAAATCTATCTCCACGCTTCATCATTCATCTGAAACAAAATCTATCTCCACGCTTCATCATTCATCTGAAAGAACTCAATTTCGTTCGAAACCAATTTTATTTGGATAGATAATGTCCAAACCCAATTCCACGACAAAGGAGCGGAGGAGCGGAGGAGCGGAGGTGGTCTATTTTGTCCGTTCGCAATGAAAGTTATCTTCTCATTTTGAAATCGATCAAAACAAAATTGATTTCATTCTAAACCGATTCGAACAAAATCGAATTTGTTCGAAATTGATTCAAACAAAATCAATTTCAAATGAACAAAATTGATTTCATTTACTTCATTAAACCAAAAAAATTGAAAATTTTTTGAAGATAATTTTACCCCCCAATAATACTCGAAACACCACTCTCATATTACTTCATTCCAAACAAAAAAATTTGAAGTTTCCTAAGAAACTATCAAACAGCAATAAATTAATCTCGTTGCACTGTAATCTTATTCAACTATAATCAAATTATTTTATTCTCAAATTTCTCAGATTAACTCATATCAAATAGCCCCTAATTTAAGAAACAGCATTAAAACTTTGAGAACACAATTGAATACAAAGAAAAAAGTTCTTTTTACATCCACTAAACAAACCTCGATGGAAAATTTCTAAATTTTAAATTTATATAAAATCCCTCACAGCTTGCTCACTTTCTTTTTATGGAATTTTTTAAATACTTCTGCGTGGTTTTGTTATACACTTATATTATTATCAATACAGCCCACAGAGCTGCTATGCTTTTAACGATAAAGCTGCAAGCGAACATCGTATAAAATAGTGGCTTTAATTTATCAATTTATTATGAATCTACATTATAGTTTCTTAATTTTTTATAACAATTTAATTGCTGTTTTTTGTTGGCAAAATGATGGCTATTGGATTACATCAAGGCTTTACTCTGAAATTATACCATTTTTCTCTGATTATGGAATTTCTTCCTGAAAATTTAAAAAGAAGTTCCTTGGCGAGTGCTATTTCCAAATGACATTCAATTAATTGATAAGAATAATGGAGTTAAAGCAAAATGAGTTGTAGAGGACAAGGTTAAATTTTAAAATGTTATCTTAGTAGATCTAAAATAATATATAACAAGTGTAAGTTTATTGTGAAACAAGTCATAATCTCAATGATAACCCTTGAGAACCATGTGATCAAGAAGAGCAAGAGCTTCAAATACCTTAATTCAATTATTCCAATTAACATTCAAAAGAGAAAGCAATGTGATTATAAAATTCATGATGGTTGGATTAAATTGATGAGCATTTCTAGAGTGTTGTGCAATAAAAAAAACTACAAAAAATTATAGGAAAATATCATATAGTTGTTATATGATTGTCTATGCTATATGGGATTGAATATTGACCAATAAAAAAATTACCAATAAAATAAGTGTTAAAAGGATGAGGATGCTAAGATAGATGACTGGGTATACTTGAATAATAGAATTAGAAATGAGTTCACTCATAGCATTGCTAGAGTAGCACTAATAGTGAATAAAATTAAAGGGCATCATCAAGGTTTGAGCATATTATGTGCATTGTTATGCATAGCTAAAGCAATTAATTTTTCACTAGTTCTCATTAACATTTTACTGAATGATAACTTTAATTATCATTTAAAATTATAGTCCCTAGAATGTTTTGCACTTATGCATAACCTCATTTAAATAAAATGTTGCATTTAGTGATGTAACTTCAAAATATTAAATAAAATATTGATCTTCTGTAAGAGATCAAGAGAGGAAACAGAGCATGTATGTAAGGAGTTATGATCAATTCATAACGTTGCATTTGTGGTTGCATGATTACATATATATATAGAGGCTAAGGGACACAACTAACGGTTCTAATCAAGGCGTGCTTGGATGATATGTAATATGTTGGTTACTATCCCCTGCAAACTCATCATCAGTATGTTGATGGTGAGTTTGTCTCTGAGTGAGTGATAACGAGCTGTTGGATATGGTTTGGTGAGTATGTCGGTGCCCTGGTCTTCTGTAGGAATGTAGGAGCTCCACTTGCTTCTTTGTAATGCAGTAACAAATAAAGTGGTGGTCAAACTCGACATGTTTGGTCCTCGCATGGAAAAATGAGGTTCTTGGCGAAGGCAATTGCTGAAAGATTGTCACAATGAATCTTTGTGGGATGTGATATAAGTTGGCCGAATTCTTGCAAGAGGCGACGAAGCCGTATGATGTCCGTAACTGTGGTGTCTTAAGGAATGATATTCTGCTTCCGTGGAACATCTAGACACTATGCTCTACTACTTGGCACTCCAAAAATGGGTGTATTGCCAAGTAAAATACAATAGCCAGTTTCTTGTTGCTCTGTGGAGAAGAGTCAGCCAACTGTGTTGCACATTTCAGAATGATTTATGGAGGTAGAGGTTCTGGAGATAACCTGATGGTGTAGAAATCGTTGATGGAGTGACCTTCAAGGAGAGGAATGCTCGAGTAAAGATCCTTTATGAAAAAACCAATTGGATCAAAAGAGATAGAGCAGGAATTGTCAGACATCAATTCATGTATAAATAAGAAATTGTATTGACATTGAGGGACGTGTAGAATATGGTTTAGGAAAAGCTTATGATGGGGAGCTGGGAGAATGCCTTTGTCGATGTTGAAGATTTGGAGTGTTTGACCGCTGCCCACTGTAACTCGATCAGTGCCTTGATAAGGTTCGACTAGGGACAGGTCGTTGATGTGTATTTTTTTATGGATGTGGCTTCAGGCTCCGAAATCGAGATACCAATTGTGGTCGCTTATGTCGTCAGTTCAAAGACCAATTGGGGGGCAGGAGGGCTGATTGTAGGTGTGAATTATTCGATGCCAACACTGTTTGGTTGTGTCCTGATTTTTGGAAGATTTGGAATTTGTCATGTGATCTGAAGGTTCTTTATGTTGGTAGCATTCATGTATAGGTTGCAGTGGAGCGGCCTCTTCCTCCGAATGGTTGTGTTTAGCGGCCCTTCCACAACCACTGTTTCGGTTACTGAAGAGTGAGAGATTGTTCAGGTTTGCCGATGGTTGTTGCTGATGTATTTCTTTATGGAGATATTGTTGCATGTTGCATAAAAGGGAATAAAGATCATCTAGACTGATAATATCGAGTTCTGTACGAATTGCTGTTTTAAATGCTTGATAAGTAGATGTGAGGCCGTTGACGGTGTAAAGGATGACGTCTTTATTGTCAACCTTGAATCCAACTGCAGCTATGTAGTCCACAACTATTTTGATTTCAGATAGGTATCCGTACATGGATTTATCTTTGAGAGATACGTTGTGGCGTTTGTTCTTGAGTTGAAAACTCTTAAACAATTTGTGGATTGAAGTCTTTTTGCAGGAATGAGCCACATTTCAGCACAAGAGTTAACCTCCAAGATATATAGTAGAATTGATGGGGAGATGGAGTAGTGTATTGCGATGAGATTGAGATCAGTCAAGAGCCATGAGGAATATTTAGGGTCAGTGGGTTGTGGTGGATGATCGATGTAAAAACCCAACGTCGTTACTTTTCAAATTAGGTCAAAGGTCAAAACCCGCTTCAGACATCAAGACCCCAGGAAATTTCAAAGTAGGGCAAACAAAATTTCCTTTAAGATAGAAAGAATTTTTAGATCAAAGTGCCCTAGTTTGGGAGACTTCAAATAATGAAAACTCCCGCTTTAATTTTCTGAATTATTTAAATACAATAAATCATGAACATTGAAATACATGTCCGAATTCATCATTTTCAGTGTCGTTGTGTTAAGTATACTATTTAAAGGCTGCTCGAAAAATTTCATCAAATTCTGAACATCGATTTGATCGTGATTAATTTTTGAAGTTTTAAACTTCAGAAATTAATTAAAAATAAAATATTTATCCGAATCAAAAAAATTTTGGCGCGAGAGTGTTCGTTATATCATAACACACCTCGGTGTCAAGTTTCATTGTATTTGGACAACAAACGGCGGAAAAATGCAAAAATTTTAAATTTAAGTAATTTTTTTTAATTTTCCTTCTTTCCCCCATTCGCTCGATCCTCATTCACCGATTCCTGCTTGCAATCCCAGGCTCTGTCCTGCAACGGAGCCTTCCGCCTGGCTGCTCCGTTTTTGGCGCAAGCTGTACCAAGTGGGCCGACCCACTCCCCCTCCTCTCGCCTATTTATCCCCTCCCAGCCGCTCCATCTTCCCCCTTCCACAGCCCTCTCTTCTCCTCCCTCTCCCATAGCCCTCTCTTCTCATCCCTTTCCCACAGCCCTCTCTTCTCATCCCTCTCCCACGGCTAGGAGCCCAACCTTCTCCTCCCCTCCCAGCAAGCCTCCTGCAACGGCAGCCAACTTCCTCCGACCGCAGCCCCCCCTCAGCAGGCCAACAGCCAGCGAGCAACCATCCAACCACCCCATTCCGGCCAGCAGCCGATCCAGCCATCCCACTCCGACCTCCCTCCGTTTTTCGGCAATCCTAATCCTAAGAGTAGGAAGAGAAGTATAAGAGAAAGAAAAAGGGAGAAGAAAAGAGGAGAAATTATTTTGTTATTTTATTATTATATATACTTTATTATCTTTATAAAAATAAGATTATGTCATCACATTAGCATTGTTGTCATTAATCAATAATGATAAACAGTACATATAATGACTATTATTTCAATTCAAGCATTTTCATTTCATTTCGACAGTCATTTCTGTTATGTTCTTCTTTCATTCTTATATTATTACGATCATTAAAATAATGATAATAATAATATTATATATCAATATAATTGCTATCCTTAGTGACTTAATAATGCTATAATAAATATTATAGCTATCGCAGTATCTTAAAAATCAAACTTCAATCATAATGGGAAAGCGAAATAAGAGCATAATCAAAATGAAAATAAATACTACTCTCCTACAAATATTAGCTAAAAGCTAATTTAAAAAAATGTCCAAATCCAAATGCAAATTTTAAGCGAACTGTCACTTATCCGAACTGTTGAACTTTTTGAACTTATTTAACAAGATATCAGATGTCTTTTATTACTCTTGTTTAAATATGTTTTTTGCTCAGCATCGCACAAATTTGATAAAAGTGCTTTTTAAAATCACATAAAATGATATATGAACAAGTTTGAACAAGTGAGAAGTAAGGGTTTCATGTTAATTTATACTTTTTGTCTGATCAGACAACTGCTAAGACGAGGTTATCCGATATCGGGAGTCATAAGGAGCCCATACTGATAGGCCTTTGAGGAGACAGGTATAGAGAAAATTAGGATATGTAACACAAAAATGAACCCCTTTTTCTCAATTTTGTACTTGCCCAACAAAATCATATTTTACCTCAAATATCAAATGCTAAAATTCTGTATTTATTTTTGCGACTGCAATTATTTTTATGCTAAATTTCAAGTGTAATTGAAACAGATTTGTAGGGATAAGTTCATACAACTTTAATTTTCTGTCAAATTATTAATTATTTTACTTATTATTTAATATTTGTAAAAATGACACCTATCAGTACTTAATTTTGCAACTAACTGATATTCGAATACTCGCACTTTTGAAATGTGCCCAGATTAAGGATGTGGTTGTCATATACTTAGTCAAGATCTAATTATCCAATAGCCAAGAGTTCAAGCAAATACCAAGTAATCAAAGAGTTTTACAAACAATTTGTTTATGTGAATAATTTATTGAATGATATATTTAGAATAGATGGTGATAAAGTTTTCCACAATTGGCATAATTGCCCACATCGTTGGAGATGTATCCTGCAAATAAACAAAAAAAAAAAGTGCCAAACTAACCCAAAAAAAAACCCTACACATGCACATAAAAGAAGCATTAAACACAATAGAGCAAATATTGACAATATTAATAAGAGGATAACAATAACAGCAAAAAAGAAAATAATAATAACTATAAGCAATGCCCCATCTTTTTTTTTAACAGTTCAATTATAAGGCAACAAATTAATTAAATACATATTCCTTCAACTAGAAAATTAGATAAAAATCATAAGTTAAAAAATACAAAAATCTAACAACACAAATTAAAATGTTTGAAATGTAAACATTTAATTTTATGGTAAATAGTAAGTTACCTGAAGTGGTGTACCAGTGATCAAAAGACGATAATTAGTAGTATACACTCTCATTGTTTTAGATAAAAGAGAATTCTCATTCTTTATCCGATGAGCCTCATCAATGATCACGTAACGCCAACTAAAGCGCCTTAAGGCTGCTTTCTCTTTAATGGCCATCTCATAACTTGTTACACATACATCAAACTTCCCAGCAACAAGTAAATTATCCCTTATGTATTTCTAGAAGCAATAGGGCAAAAGGATCAAAAACAAAACATTATGAAAGAGGCAATGCAGCACAATAGAATTTTAAAAGAAAGCTGACCCTTTCTTCAGGATTTCCTAAGAACTTTACTCCACGTAAAACAGGGCAGAATCGTCGAATCTCATTCATCCAATTGCCAAGCGTGGACTTAGGCGCTACAACCATGTGTGGGCCATTAATTCCTCTAAATTCACGCAAATAACCAAGTAAAGAAATGGTTTGCAATGTCTTTCCAAGACCCTAATCAAAACAAAATTCCATGAAGTTATAACTAACAAGGAATATCAAGGCACTATTCAAGCAGATAAACGAGACCAATTTGTCAAAAAACTTGTCCCAAAAACCTCTAAATCATGTCAACTAGAATGCGATGGAACAACCAATCTTAAGAAATCCACTAAGAATGATAAAAATATGAGCATACCATCTCATCAGCAAGAATCCCATTAATGCCATTTTCATACAATCGAATCAACCAGTTTAGCCCAGCTAATTGATAATCCCTCATCTTACCTTGTATACCTGCAAAATAAACAATAGAACATGTCATTTTCAATAACTTTACTTCACAATGGTGCAATATCATGAAAAAGAATAAAATTTGCAACATATGTTTATCCATGGATCAAAAGGCAATAATCCAAGGGACAACATTGCAGGGCTGCAAAGACTTAAATAGAATCTTGTAAAACAATATACTGATTAATTTCCCAAAGCAACTTTTCATTTATAAGAGAGAAGATTTGTTAATGAATGATAATAAATGAATCAAAAGTAACTAGAATCTCCAAAACCCAGAATGTATAACTGCGGTACCTCCGTTCAATAAAAAGAAGAACATTCATAGACCAGATCAATGTGAAGCAACCAGATGAGCCTGCCAAGCCTGCCCTCTTTTTGGGGTCTTGTGAATCAAAAAGCCCATTGGTGCCAAATAGGGTCTAAAGCCCAAGAATGCTCAAAAGTCAGGTAGTGTAGGCCCATTCAAATTCTGGAGTTATTTTAACATTTTTATTATTTATCTACTGCACTCTAATCAGCAATTATCACATCACAACAAGGCAAAACTAAGCCAACCTACGGGCCAACAAGACAAAATAATGGACGAGCTTAGCTGTAAAACTAGAGCTGAGTTATAGGTCCAATCCTAGCAAACATAATTAAAAGCACAATTAAAGCTTAGCCAACACAAAGTCCAACCCACCCATTTACTAAACCTAACATTTATACAATGAATGTTAGCATGCCTATACAACTTTCAATTACAAAGAAAACATTCTTTCATTTTTTTATATTTACCTTAACATTCAGAGAAATAATATAAAATTTATAATGCCAAATTTTTTCAAATAATACTTAATTTAAAAACTATCTCAATTCTTTTTAGAAATTTAATTATATGATTATAAAAAATTTGCATATAGATATCCTTTATTTTTAAATTATTAAAAAATCAATATTCCCACAAAACTAAAAAACACAATCCCTCTTTTTTTTCAAAAGAGAGGATCAAGAATTAAATGCATTACTAATTACTTTGCAAATAAAAAGGTTGTATTCTAGATATTTTAACTATTTTAATACAAATATAATTTTTTGAAAATTTTAATTTTAAATATAAATGGGCAATTGGAATAAAAAGAACCAAAATAAACATCTATATTTTGTAATATGATATATTTATATATAACATGAAATTTCATGATTTAATGGTTATATTTTATTTTAAAATATTTAAATATTTATAGTAAAAATGTAATTATGAAAATAACTATCCTCATTGCAATGGTCACTACTCTCACCTTGTTACTCTAAACAAGGGGTTGATGAGTCATAACACCTTAATTGCAAAAGCTTTTGAAATTATTTGGCATTTTTAATGGGATTCACTATTTATATTCACTTTTAATATAAAATCTAATCCAAACATCTAGAATAGTGCAAGCTTTGAGATATGTCTAACTCTCATCACTCATTCATTTACACCTTTAGAAAAAATAAAATGAGTGATGTAAAAACAAGAATAAATAGAAAAAAGATTTGGTTCAACATCTTCTATTAGATTTACATTTGGTTTGACTTTCTTAAGGAAATAAAACCACTTCACTTCAAGTCGAAAAAATTTCTTTCCAGATATTTATGTTGTTTTTTATTTAATGTTTGCATATTTTGCAAAACTGTTGGTTTTATGCAGCCTCCTTTTATAACTTTGTTCTCTTATTAACAATGAGAGATCTTTCTAAGCTTTTTTCTTTATGATGTAATAGCCAAAATACTAAAACCTAAAAAAGGTACTAATAGTCGCTATAACATCTTTTACTAAAATTCAATAAAGGTTCCCAGCCACAATTTTTGCATGCAGAAATTTAGAAATTCATTAGGCCTTCGTCAACTCCTGTGTTTTAATTGACCATTTTAACAAAACCTTGTAGTTTCAGTAAATTAATAGATTTAATACACCAGATAGCTGAACATTGTTTCTGATGAACATTCATTCAAAGGCACCTAAAAATTACTAAAGAACACATCTTTGCTTATTGATGTGCTATCTAAAAGCATTGTCTAACTATAGTGTTCTCAAATACTTTCAATGTTTAAATTTGATAAAAATGCGCAAAATTTCTATTTCAAATTAAATACAAGTAAATAATATTATATATAATAATATCTCAAAAAAGCTTACACGATGGTTGGGATACCAATCGGGTCCCTCCTGTGCCTACAAGACTGTTCTCTTCCTCTTTAAGATATTCTTCATCTTCCTCTACTTCAGTTAATTTAGAAGCATGACGGCCTCTAATAAAGTAGTAAAAATGATAAACATAAACAATTTAAAATCTAATAGGTTAGTTTCTATATTAATAACAACGATGATCCATGGTAAAAATTAGCAATTTTTTTACAATGTGTTCATCAATACAAAAAGATTTGCTTGATAGAATCTCTAATATATATATGCATGTATATGCAAACTAAATGTAAAGTAACAGTACCGTCCTCCAGATCTTTTCTCAGACGCAGAGTGACATCCTTTAGCAAAATGAGCAAATATTTCAGTCTGTTGTAGGAGATACTTCAACCTCCCCTTCCCTTTATTATTCTGTCAAAGAACCAATGAATGAATTACTTCAACAAGCGCTGAAGGCACACAACTTTATAGCAACAGAAATCTCATTCAGCAGCCACTAAAATTAGCATGCAAGAGAGTATTTCATAAGTGTGATTAAAGATAAAGGGATTGAAGAAGATTGTACTTAAAATGTGGGGTGTGGGGCACACTCACATAAATTAATCAAATCAAAAAATAAAGTTAAGATGATAAAAATGACGGCAACATGCAGTATTAATAGCAGCAAGTTCACAAACATTGGCTAAGCAAAAAACAAATTAGTCTATTTAATCAAGAGCATAGCCAACCATGTCAGCATCAATAGCAGCATTTTGTAAACTCAAAATCTCTTTAAATTTTTGCTTCTTTAGACTTTGCATTTCCTTAAGACGAGCTCTCTCATGCTTGCTGATCTCATTGTTCAAGGAAGATTCTTCAACCTGGAAAATAATTAATATATGTTTCACATTTCACAGAAAATGACAGAAGTTCCCTTAAAGGTGATAATAAATAAAAGAAAATGAAAAAATAAATCCCATAAAGAAAATGCTTAATTACAAGTGCAAGAAAAACTCAAAGCATGGCTTGACTAGAAACAAATAAAATAGAGAGATTTATATATACCACCCAGATCTTTATATCTTTAAACTGTATATCAAATATCTGTTCAATTTAATTGTGCTTAATAAAACTAAAGAATGATTATTTTGATGCATTCAAAAATACTTGGACTTAAATTAGTAAATATAAAAAACTAAGTGTTGAAGTAATTAAATTATAAAGATTTCAATGGTATGTAAGAATATAACCCTAAATTAACAAAATTAATATAGAAACGCACTGAGAGAAGAGTACCAGAAGTGATTTTAGCCAGTACATTTACAAGCACGATTTGTTAAACATAACTGCACAACTATTTCAAACAATAGCAAATTATATTAAAATATTGAGAGAAAACAATAGAAAATTACAGTTGATGGTTCAGTGGAGCGATTACAAAATAGTACTCAAAATACCATAAACAAAGTAGTATTTATGTTGTTTTTTTTTCTTTCGTTCAGACATTGAACACAAAAACAATTATAATGTGGGAATAAGGGGCACACTAATGTTAGCCATTTAATCTAAATAGCCAGATACTGTGTTTGAAATTTAGTGTTTCCTAATTAACTAATTAGCATGATAGCCTAAGGCGAGATATGGAGAGGAGTTCATTGAGAGGCTTTTAAAGCAATGCATTCCACAAATACCGACCTTAACAGGACAGGTGAAATTGTAACATATTGAGAAATAGCAGTCCATGCTAACACACAAGTTTGAAACGTTGCGCCTGTAAACACGTCTAGAACAGCAACAATAAAAAAGCATGCCAAAACATTCATGACCGCAGTGACCAGCAGAACCTCACGCAAGTTCCGCTGTTGAAATTTTGCATCGACGTAATGATATATCGAACGAACGGCAAAAGAGACAAGATCAAAAAGAGAAATCGATAAACCACTAACAAACTAAAAAACCTACCAAAGCACCATCTATCCTGACCAGGAAACCAACCCGGACTGACATCGTACCTCTTTATCAACGTCGGAGTTCTCAGCAGCAATGTCTGCATCATCTTCCATCGACTGATAAATGTCCTCCTCGCCACCAGGGCTGGCGGTCCTATCCACTGCTTCGAGCTCCTCCTCGTCCTCCTCTGCTGCTGCACGGTCCCGAATATCATCGGCTTCCGAGTAGGAGAGAGAGCCAGTGGAGGTCTCCTCTTCCGATAAGTCCGAAGGAACCCTAGCCCTTGCCATCGCTGGACAACCAATCAAAGAGCAAGAGAGGGTTTTCGATTTGAACAATGGGAAGACTGGAAATCAAAGACGATGCATAAAATGGTATCAACCGATGTAGGTGCCCTGTGTTTGCTCAGGATCTCCTTAATCATCTATAAATGTAGCAGGACCGGTTAACGTAGCCGCCAAATATTTTCATTTTCCCGCCTTCAAAAAGCTGCTCTAAACCCAAATTATATTAGAATAAAAATAGTAATTACAAATTATAAAATCTACAATTTGTATAAAATTAAGTACAAAATATTTGTTATGAATGAGAGATTTAACAAAATTCTTATGATTGGGGTTTGATCTTCAAAATTATCGAAGTAAATACAAAATATAAATCAACGCAAACAATCTAAAATTTCAGCATAAGCATTTAATCACACAATCATATTTATACGGAAAACTCAACATGTAGTATTTATATAGAATTTTGAACTAGTTATGTGGCATTCCGCCCCTTAATTCACAAGATTAGGTCAAAGGAAGTGTGCTAATATGGTAAATACCTCTTATATCATTGGATTATGTATAATCCACAATCCACTAATAAGGAAAGAATGTGCCCATAATGCATGCATAAGAATCAATCACTAAATAAATACAAATTCAGAATACGGAAGCAAAGGAAGGTAAATAGTACATCTAGTTCACAACAATATAAGTAAATAATATATTAAAAAAAATATAGTTTAAATGTACATGTATTATTACAGCATTTTAAAAAAGTTTAATGAAATAAAATAAATAATTATTATTCCTCACAATAAAGCAGAAAATGATCTAAATGGCTTCAGCTTCCTCCTATGGCTCCACTTCTAGCAAAGGTTCCTCTTGAGACATAAGCTTCTCAAAATGACCCAATTATGATATTATTAATTTCACAATGCTATGGCCTTAGTAAAGAAAAAAAAATCTTATTAGACAATTGCCTAAATACATTTTAGGCTGATAAAATTACATAAGTTTATTAATATCATCATTTACTTAAACTAAACAAAATAGACTTGCATAGAAACAACAAACATACAAAAGAATTGGTAAGTTATAAATAACAGTATTTATAACTAAGCAACAATGAAGTAAAAGACATACCTCAAAAAAAAAAATTAAGACAAGGCTAGGCACACATATATAAATACAGTGAAAAAAGTACTGAAAAAAGATTAATTATAAATATGATGTGATCATATGATATATACAAATTAAAAAAAAAGATATATGTATAGTAAGCAGTAACAGAAACTAGCATTCCTATAAATAAATAAGCAAGTAAAGTAAAATACATTAGTAAACAATAAACAAAAAATAAGCATGTACAAACTGTCATATCAGAAATTAGTCAATCGGGCCTAGCATATTCCCAAAGCCTTTTTGGGCTATGACAGAACAGAAATTCCCATAACTTTTCTAGGCTAAGAGAACAGAACAGTACAGTACTAGGAGGCAAAAAATGTAAATACAATAAATTTTAGTTATTTTACTTTTGCTCCTGTGGACACGTTCAGAAGCAGCTGAGGAATCTAGCATGTTTGCAATAATTTTTGGATTTCAAACTTAACGCAACACTCATCAATGAGTAATATTAAGTTATTACTTATTTCTTTTTACCCCTGTCCATTGGAGTAAAAAATATCAAATCAACCAGAAAATTAAACCCAATGCAAATGTTATCATAATTATTATAAGTTTTCATTTCATGCGCAATATTGTCTTGTATGTCATATTCAATGCAATAGTACAAAAATACAAGGAATATATAAGCACAAATATATTAATAGTGAGCAAGGGACTCTACTACATAATATGACATTATTTATTATTTATTAAACCATTCAAATTATTCTAAGTTACACAAGTTCAGGATCTCCAATTTCTACTATTGAGTGTAACTTAAAAACATGACCTTATAAGTTAAAAGTAATTAGAATTGATCAGGTTCTAATTTAGTTCAATCAATAATGACTATAAGTTAAATAATAAATCATCTCGTCCTAATTGATGAGTTTAGATGTTCTAAGTTAAAATTTGATCAAAATCTACTAAAGTTAGGAATTATGAATTAAACACCACTAATTGGAGTTAATGACATAATCCAAAGATAAAGCTTAAGGACTAAAGTTTAAGTCTAAATGTGAACTAATGATTAAGGCTAATCATATTAAGCAAAATCAATTTTAATAGAATGATTCTCCTACTCTTAATCTAGAGTTAAAAGATAAAATAATCAAAATTAAATTATAAAAATTTAGAAACTAAATAAGCTAAGAGTTCATTCATTGAATAACTCACTTTATTCAATGAATGAATTATAACATAGGATCTATTTCTAATCTTAGGGAAAGATCATAAGGTAAAGTGCTAAAATCATAATAAGCTCATAATGGAAAGACTTAGGAAATTTTAAGAGTTAATGGAATATATTGCAATTCATCTTCATTTACTGATTTAATTCATTTAAGGAAGTTAAGATGAAATATATCTTAGTTAAGGTGTATTAACCTTAGGAATTTTCAAGCCTTTAATAGAATTTTAATCAAATTGAATACTTAAATTGATCATAAATCAATTTTATTATTATTTTTAATAATTTAAATGATATTTTAGGTCAAGAGCGCTAAACCTAAATTTTGAGCAAAATGCCATTTTGCCCCTACTCAAGGGTCCAAAAAACTATTTTTTGATTTAGGGCTTCAAATTGAATTTTTTTGACACCAGATAATTCTTTATAACCTAACATAAAGATAAAAAATAAGTACACTCAATTTAGATAAGAATTGAGTCTTATAGGTCCAAATTAAAGATTTTGACATAAAATAGGCAATTTAGTAATTTCACATAATAAAATCTAAATATTTGTACAATTTATTATTATTTACTATTAAAGGATTCCATAGAGTTTAAGAATACTAAATTATGATGTATATTAGCTAAATTATTAACATTTCAAGCCTAAGGGCGGTTATGTAATTTTTAAGGTTAAAAGGGGTCAAAAATCTAAATTTTCCGTTTGAGATCAAGATTTAGTAAACTCAGTGGCTATAGTTGCCCGATATCACACTAAGTACTTTAACTAGGAGTATACCTAAATTGAACCTCAATTGATCAAGTTATGACCTAATTAAAGTTATGAGTAGTTTGGTCAACTTGTGATTTCTAAGGATCAAAACCTTAATTTTATTTTAATTTATTATTTATGGTACTTTTCTGATATAGCTAACATTTTGAATAATCTAATTTGGAGCTCAATTGACTAAATTATGATTAATTGAGTTTCTAGATCATTAAGGGATAATTAAGGAAGATCATAAAAGTTATTAGTCAAATTCTATACTAAACAACAAAATGAATACTATCAAAATGATATAGATATTCCCCTAATTAAAATGAGACCATATTAAGTATGTTTGGATAACTGGGTACAAAGTTATGGCTAAAAGAAGTTTTGGTACAAGTGAGGGCGGTCTTAAAAATGTCACTACATTATTTAGGTGTCCTACAAAAAAAATTGACACTACCATAATATTTCTCTCATTTTTTTGAGCAAAATGAAATATATATTTAATATATTTGAATTATTGGATTAAAAGTTATGAGTGTCTAAAATTCAGGAATTAAATTAATTCAAATTATTCAAATTGAATTAATTTAATCTTATTATTTTAATAAAATTCTAATATTATTTATTTTTAAAAGACGGCGGGACCCGACATTTTACACGCAGTGACCCATCATTTGCTGGGACAAAATCGCGGGCCCATGGCAAACGACTGAGGAGATAAGGGGGTCCCACCAGGGCACGCGATAGACATGAGCTGGCTATAGGACAGCGGGTGGGCCTTGCGGTCCAATCGGACTGACGAGAGCGGGGCCCACGGCACGTCAGCAGCACAGGAGGCGGGACCCACGGCCACACAGCACCTCGAGAGAGCGCAGAGACATGGTGCTAACCCCACCATTTAGTCACGTGGACCCTGGCGGATGCGGGTTGGGCCCAAGTTGACCCGGCCCGACGCGAACTCCTTCTCCCTTCCGCGGATGGCCGAAGCAACGAAACCTAGGGCACATGTGTAACAGCCCAAACTCTTAAGCACCAATGTATTGTCCGCTTTGGCCAGAAAGGCCTCACGGTTTTGCCCTCAGAAGATAACTTCCCAGTAGGTCACCCATCCTGAAAGTGCTCCCACTTGAGCACGCTTAACTTTGAAGTTTTTATCAGGAAGTCCACCGTTATCTGAAAAGACGCCTTGATATTTAAGAGTTTCACTTATTACTACTTAAGTGGGTCATCACAATCTCCCAAACTTAAGTAACTGACGTCCTCGTCAGTATCCACACACAGATCCAAGAACCATCCATTGGGTAGATAGGACTAGAGATGACCCCTACAGGCGCAAGAGGTACCCACAACCATGTAGCACCTTAACCATCATGGGTTCAAGAGGTTGCTCATATGAAGTGGTACTTTGCCATGTATAACACTTAGCTCCTATCTGACACCCTATGGTTTGCTCTGATACTATTTGTAACAGCCCAAACTCTAAGCACCAAGGTATTGTCCGCTTTGGCCAGAAAGGCCTCACGGTTTTGCCCTCAAAAGATAACTTCCCAGTAGGTCACCCATCCTGGGAGTGCTCCCACCTGAGCCCCTTAACTTTGAAGTTCTTATCAGGAAGTCCACCGTTATCTGAAAAGGCGCCTTGATGTTTAAGAGTTTCACTTATTACTACTTAAGTGGGTCATCACAACATGAGTAGGTGATCTTCCCAATGATAGCAAGCCACGACGCATAGGGATTTTGATAGAGCTCAAAGAGGTCTTCCCTTTGACGGTAGGGTCGATGACGGGGACGGTCTACATCGTCGAGGAATGGAAACCCTAGATGGCTAGGGCTCGAATGAGACGAGGCAAAACTATAGATTTTATTGTGGATACCCTCGAAATTTTCCTCGATCGAACTCGTTTGAGTTGGATCGGAGGTGCTCGAATGACAGTTAGGAGCATAACATAGCGATTCGAAATAAATTTGCAAGCAATAACTTAGAAGTATATGTAAATGGGGTACTTGGAAGTTGGACGATTGCAGGCGCTCGAGGGTTCGGGCTCCAACCGCGATTGCTAATGCTTCAATGCACAAAATCGCGAGTCCCGATTGAGATCAAGGACTTAACGGTGCATCGGCGGAGCCTGCGAGGCTAGGGAGCGACGGATTGGGCGACGGTCGCGGTGGGACGTCGCGTGGAAAGGGGCGGCGCCATCGAGAAAGACGATGCACTGGGACCGTGTGACCAAACAGCAGCGGGCAAAAAATAGTAGACGACATTAGATGCTTAACGACACCGCTGATTTATTTAATAATTTAAATAATAATTTAATTAATTTAATATTTTAAATCCTAATTTTATTAATTAATTTTAATTAATTAAATAACTTCCAAAATTTTTTAAAGATTCACCCTTAGCTAATTGAGGGGTGAGGAACGCAACAGTGAAGTCAGATATTGATTTCAACAAATATTTTATTTTCCTAATTTTGGGGTATTTAAATATTATTAAAATATTCGACGAATTTTCAACGACTTCTGATTACTACCAAAATATCGCCCATAGCTAATTTGGAGGCAATGAGCACAATAGTGAAGTTATATTTTCGATCTGAGGTCCAAATAATTAGATCAATTTTCAGGATTTCAAGATTTTCTAAAATCAGGATTTGATCCATTTGCCTCCTAATTTAGACTAGGTCTTGATGGTGAACTCCTAATGACTTAATTAATACACTAAGATCAGAATCAAAACTTAAATTAGTCCTAATTGACTAGAATAATAACTTGGGTTGTTACAAGTTCTCTAAGTGCCATAAATAGCTTAGGACACATCACACCTTGACTGAAATTCCGTAGGTGCCTCAGTGCGCCTGCACACCAGGCTTGCGATCTTTGAAGTGCATGAGTGCCAGGTTTGTGATTTGTGGAGTGCATGAGCGCCAGGCTTGTGATTTGTGGAGTGCATGAGCATCGATCTTGCAATTTTTGGGGTGCCTTGGCACGCCTGAGCGTCAGTGCACCTGGGTGAGCATGGGCATCAGTCTTGCTATTATCTGCTATAGATCCATCCCAAAATTCACTGGAATACCATTTGCTCTTCCTTTAATGAACCAATTGATATCCACACCATAATAATCTTCCATTTTGATATCAAATGTGATCAATTTGTCTTTAACATTGGATTTTATTTAATTTGACTTCCATCCTTTGAAAGGACATGGTGTGGCTCATCCCGCATTCTCTTTAACTTACGAGGCCAACTAAAGTTGAGCATAGCTTCATTTTTTATGCTTTCACTAACTCTGTGAGCATGTTTAATGGATTTCGTGAGATGTAAATCTTTTATAATGCTAGCTAAATATCTTCTAATAAAGATCGAATAAAATGGTATCGCAATTGAACGCGCTTCATTATGGCATGATATGTTGTGTTCTTAGCTAGGTGAATAACGCTTTTATTATCATTATGCAATATTTCATTCTCTTGCTCCTCACCCAACTCAGCCAAAAAATTCTTCAACGATATCACTTCATTGCTTGCCTCGGTGATGGAGACATACTCTATCTCTACAGTAGATATGGCAATTATATTTTGAAGCTTAGAGATCCAGCTTATAGCAACACTGCCCAAAGTAAACATGTATTCAGTTGTGCTCTTCCTATTATCGATGTCACTAGCTAAATCAAAGTCTACATATTCATATAGCTTTATTTTAGACTTCCCAAAGCATATAGCTTTACCTGCAGTGCCTCTCATATATTTGAGTCTCTACTTAGTTGCTTCCCAACGGGGCTTCCCAGGGCTGCTCATGAACCTGCTGACCACTCCCACTAAATGGACTATATTCAGCATCATGCATATCATGGCATACATCAAGCTACCAATTACTGATGCATAGAGAAATTCTACATATATTCTTATCATGCTTCAGTCTTTAGCATATTCTCCTTTGACAAATTGAAGTGACTTTTTAAGGGGGTGCAAACTAGCTTTGTCTCATTCATATTGAATCTCTTGGGCATATTTTCAACATATTTTACCTGGGATATATTCAATATCCCTACACTCCTCTCCTTGCTTAATTCTTATCCCGAGGATCTATTTTGCAGGCCCCAAGTCTTTCATGTCACTCCTTTGACAATTATTTCTCCTGTATATTTATTTCCTCCATATTAGATCTTATTATCATCATATCATCTACATACATAAGTATAATGATATAGAAGATATTAAATTATTATATGTACCAATAATGATCCGCTTAGCATCTCTTGTACCCAATATCTGACACAAACTGTCAAATATTTTGTACCACTACCTCGACACTTGTTTCAAGCCATACATATTTTTCTTGACCTTGTAGATTATCTCATTATTTCATTGGTTTCATAATCCTATGGTTGCACTATAAAAAAATGCATAATTCATATTCATCTGCTCCATATGCAGATTATCAACTACATCAATATTCAATACCAATCTTATAGTAGTCATTTTCATCACTGGAGCAAAGATCTCACTGTAATACAAGCCATATTTTTGCTGGAAACCCCTTACACAATGCCTTGCTTTGTAGTGTTTGCTTTTATTTGGTTCTTCCTTCAATTTATAAAATCATTTGTTATGAAGAGCCTTCTTATAATGCTCCACCCAGTTGTTATCAGATTACAATGAATGCTAATCCAATTATGATGGGATGGTCATTATTAATAAGATGTTGATATTATAGATGTCCATTAAGACATATCTAATATAATATGTGGTGCTGAGGTGCTACCGGAGATGATCATTTCCTAACCATCACTAAATTATCACTAATCCAACTAAGTTTTGGAAATAGTCATTTCTGATACCAATTGTAGTGCCCCATCATTTACCAATTTAAGTATTTCATTAAATTGCCAAATAATAGAGAGGCTACTCATTTTATGATCACAACACAATATATGTATAGTATAATAGTAAGAACAAAGTGCGAAAGCTAGAAATAGTAAATCATCCATACATTTATTCATCCAAAAAGAATAAATAAACCATGCATTTCAGAGAAGAAAGGAAAATACATCTAGAATAATTCATTAAATACTAAAAAAAAAACTCTCATATCACTAAAGTAGGGAGAGCTAACTAAGGAAGAAGGCCGCATCAACTACTTAGCAACACAACGCTCATCTTCCTCCTGCAACTCCTACAGCTCCACCAGCATGGACTCCTCTAAGTAAACTAAATCTGACATTATCGGTTTCACATGACTAGAGCCCAAACAAAAAAAGAGAAATTTTACTTAGACAAGAGTCTAAGTATGTTTTAAGCTCACTAAAATGCATTAATTACATTACTGAGATATTTAAGCAAAAAATAAATAATAAAAACATAAATAAAAGTAAGCAACTGAAAATATAACTAAAAACTACTAGCTATGTAATACTAAATAGTAGAACAACTAAAATACTATGAATTAAAGTAATTGTATGTCATATAAAAATAATTTGGAACCAGAATATATATGCTAACACAAAAATACATATGTCTCAAAATATGTAATAAGTAATGTGCCCAACACACTATACAAGAAAATGTGCCCAACATATCGATAAATAGATCCTTAATTTGTGCCCAACGCACCACTAATAAATCCTTACTTTATGCCCAACCCATTGTTAAATAATATCCTAAATTTTGTGCCCAATGCACGACTAAATATAACAATTTATTGTGCCCAACGCATTGATACAACAAGGAATTATGTCTAACGCACTGAAAACATCTATATGTTATGCATGATCAAAAAATACTATAACATGCATAAAATATGCCAGAAAATATTGTTGAATAATGCAATACTAAAAATAATGAACTACACATGTGTGGAATATAAATACAGGATTGAAATGTACTGAATTGAAAGTATAGTAAATGGGATTAGTATCAAAAACTACAAAACTAATATCCCCTTTATTATCTATTCACCTTATATTATATGCATATACCGATGCTAAGATAAAATCAAGTCTTTGCCTAAGATATTATGGTTAACTGAATAGATTTTTTGTTATCAACTGGCAAAGGTTTTTGATTAACTTGGTAACATGTCACAATTTGACTTAACAAATCTGAACTGATTTATAAGAATTCATCTTATCTTTTCATTCACCCATACGTGATTAGCATTTAAGCTTGTATCTGATCAGATTTAGAGAAAACAACATATTCTATATCCTAAATAAAGTTAACTTAGTACACTAAGGTTGACCACTTAAATTATAAGGATATTCTAATAATTAGGGATTTATGATCTAAACCATAAATTCAGGATTCTAAATATTTTTAAGGGATTTATACTAAATCCAAACTAACATTGAGATTCAAGAGTTAACTAATTAATAAGATTCAAAGATCTTAACTATGATCTCAACTTCTTCACTAAGTTGAATAACTTACCAGACTTAGGGTTTCATAACTCTCAAAATACTACCAAGGTTAGGCAAAATTAACACTTAAATCTAATCCATTTAGATCATAAGGAAAGGTACAAAATGAATTAGATTTAGAATTTAACAACTTAAATGATTCAAATTACATTCTAAGGCCACACTACTAGATTTAGAGATCTAATCCATCTAATTGGGTACTTTTGGCTATTTCATTAAAATATTTAAATTATTAAATCCTAAAAGTTAAATTTAGCAATCAATGTTTTAAATCCATATTTTTCTATCCCAATAAGTAGGTTGTTGTCCAAGGATTTCATAGACACATTAAACACTTAATTTGGATCACTAGAAGTGCTATTTCTTATTAATCAAGGTTAAATCCTAAATTAAGGAACAATTGATCAATCTAAGGTTAAATCATCAAATTCTTTCTAATTTGCTTTAGATTAACTTAATCTATTTCTATATGCTAGGATCAAATTACATAAACCAAATTTAGTAGTCTAAATTACTAAAAGAAAGTTTGACCTAATTAGGGGTAAAATGATCATTTGATTAGGTCCAAAAGCTAACTTGATCAAAATAGTTTTAAATAAAAAATCTAAGTATACATAACTGATCTATACAATATAAAGAAAAGGATGATAGTAAGCATGTCAAATTTGGAGCTCTATAGGTTCTTAATTAAAATAATCAATATTAATAATCATTAAGACTTCATTAGCAAAATTAATAGTCTAATCTAAAATTAAATAATATAATCAGATTCTGCACATTATTCTGATCAATTTGATATACAAGTTCACTATATATAGAGTTGAATTGACTAAACTAATGTAACCCTTAATTTCCATTAACTTTCCTAAGATTAGAACTATAAGGTTTAGAAAATTAAATGATATTATTCATCTTAAACCATCAGGTTTTGTCGGGTCAATCGAGACTCGACAGGCTCCTTTTGAGAACTATGTGGGTCGTGACCAGCTCGACCCACATTGTTTGTAGAAACCCTAATTGCTCATCACATATGCCAAATCAGACCGTGAGGATGGTGCCAAAACATTGATATGGTTAAGATATATCTTTCAATCATGAAAGCACTAACCCTCTATATCTAATTGAGCCTAACATAATTTACATTTATGGGATATATAGTTTATTGTGGAGGGGAAATTCTCCCTCCATAGCCAACCATATTGCTCAAATGAAACCACACATTCCTTAGGTCATGGCTAACCCAAGGAATGCCTTAACTGTAACAACCCTAAGTTGTTACTCTGTCTAATTTATTCTTAATTAGGTCTTAAAATTTGTGTTATTAAGTTCAAATTATCATTAGGACCAAATTCTAAAAATTTAGGATTCATCAGAATCTACTTGGATCAAATGGCTAATTAGTCAATTTAATAACCTAGAATATTAGCTAAATTAAATTAATTTTCAAACTAAATTATGATTATAATTTTAAATTTCTCATACCCAAATTAGCTAATTTTGGAGGTCATTTAGGCCTTAATTTAATCAAAATTAAATTGGAGAAATTGCACATAAGGGATCCTAAATTTAAATAATTGTAAATAAAACTTCTAACGGTCGGCTGATCACTCTGATTTGCTGTGTGGACCGTAGGTAATCCGCTGGGGAGCTCGGTGCCTGTGATAACCATATATGACATTATTAAGTCGTATGCTCCTGCAGATTAGACGACTCAGATCTCTTCCTCGATTAGCCTTTACTCAATGAGGCATCATAGTCATTCCGCAATTTTAGATGATCAATCAGATGGCTAAGTGAGGACCCACCACTTCTCATTATTGTCCAGGATCGTGCTAATACTGATATTAGCATGATTTCGGTGGAGGCGGTCGCCTTACTACAAATTCCCCAACTATAATTGAGTTAGGATTCAGCCTTGTTGTGTTATGGAGACTATTTAATCCATTATGGAGATGCTAATGGTGCTCCGGTGAGCATCTGGAAGGTTTTGATGCAATTCAGAACAATGAGTGAAGTTTAATAACAATACAGGCGCTACGGCCCACCGCGGTGGAAATCAGTGCTGCAACACGCCGCAGTGGGTTCCATCCCAAAATTCGCGTACCACAGCAGTAGGCATTCCAAAATGTGGCCGCTACCGCGCACCGCAAGCAGTAAGCTATTCGAATCACGGATGCTATCGCACGCTGCAGCGGGTTTTTATTTGAAACATGAGCGCTACGACATGCCGTAGCGCCTGTTGGAGTTCGGCTCCAGTTTAGGTGATGCCCTAAGTAAATTTGGGGGGGGGGGGGGCATTTTGGGCCTTTTAAGCAAACAAGTTGGGATAAGTTTATAAGGTTAGCATTTTCAAATTGGAGGCTGAATGCTATTGTGAGGAGGAGATTTCACGGTGAATCCTCAAGGAAGCTACAGTGCAAGAAATTTATGATATGTTGGAGAAGAGACTCCAGGTGGTGGCTGCTTCCTCTCATCTCCATATTAGAGTAAGAGCTTGTGTATTTCCAGAAGGATAAGCTCTTTGTAACTCTGTAATCTTCAAGTTTTCATGGTGATATTCTATGTGGTGTGGCTCTGTGGTTTTTCCCATTCTTGGGTTTTTCACATAATCTTTTGTGTTTAGATATTTGTGTACTTGTGTTTATCTCTCATGCATATGTTGTATGATTTTTTACTTGTGGTTTTGTGATTTCAGATTTGCTTGGTAACCGTCAACGTAACCCTGATTCTCAATCGAGCGCTCTTATTAAAATCGCTTTCGCTGCGGAGACTGTGTGCTTAGTTGAAAGTTTATTACCAACAAGCCCAATATGTCTTAGTCGAAGGGCTTGTCGCCTGAATACTGTAAGCAATTCATCAATATGTACAAAATATCAAAGTGCGGAAGCAAAAGAGAATATAACATCCATTTTATAGCATATAGAAGAAAGACAAGATCTTAACTCAGTATGAAAGTGCAGAAAAATAATACATCCAAAATATTAATTATTACAGAGTAGAAATTAAATTTAAAATGAAAGGCACACTCATCCTCACAACAAGGAAAGAAAAACTATCTAAGTCTTAGTAGCAGTAGGAAGGTCCTTCTTGTGACAACCCCAATATTGAGAATAACTTACTCAACATTGATACGTCACCACAATATCTAATACTAAATTAGAAGTAAACTAATCCAAATTATTAAATACTGTGTTTGGCCAAGGATGTAGATGAGGGTCTTAAGTTAAGATGAAAGGGGTTATAATGAAACATCATATGAAATGCATATGAGAATGAAATAAAATTAATCATACGATACATATAGGATATGTAAATTAAAACTATTGATGTGATTACTTATAAGTCAAGATATGAAATTCTAGACATTTAATAAGTATTTAACATGTGAAAATATAAGTCTACAATTTTGCCAAATTATTCTAAGTTATAAATTTCTTAAAATTTTTGGCAGAGTTTCCTTTGTAATTGGCTAAAGAAATACTTGCAAGGTAGACACACAAGACTTTCATTCCAATGGAAATTATAATTGAAATAAAAATAACCTAAATCTAACATATGATCAATCTATTACATAGGATTGTTTAGTTCTAGTTCTAGTATAGAGTCAATCTATTACATAGGATTGTTCATTTTCAATTCTAAAGTAAAGCCAATTCGTTATATGGGATTGCTTATTTCTAGTTCTAAAGTAAAGACAATCTGTTACATGGGATTGCTTATTTCCAATTCTAATAATTTAAGGTAAGAAGGAAAATACATATGTAATAGTTATCTATCCTAAAGTTTGCACAATTCACATGACTTATTACATACAAGAAGATTAAGAATAAATCTCAACTTAATTATGCATCTATTTTCCAATTCTATATAAAATCTAGTATACTACTAGTTCCAATTTAATATATAAGTAATTATGTAACTAAATTCCAATTTGATATGTAAAGTAAATATGAAATATTATTATACAATTAATAATTTTATTAACATTCAATTATATTCATTCATCCATTCATCTCATCCCAAGCATTTAAGTATTTAATTAAACTCCAATATAAGCATAGTAAATATGAAGTAAATGGATTTAATTATTACAAACTATTAGTAAATTAAAAGAAAGAAATAGCTCGCATATAAAAAGTTAATAAGCTATAATTCTATTTTATCATTAGTAAAAGCAATTTAAGCTATGCACTTAGTCCAGCTCCACTAGCCTCCAAATGCACCTGATCTATCACATTTTGGCATTTAAATGTGATAGGGCAAAGCTAAGAAAAAGAAAATTCTGGTTAGACTAAATAGTCTAAGCACATTTTAAGAGTAGGCTAAACATTATATTAATTCAATTGGATATCACTACTAGTTACAAAATTTGCTCAAGTAAGGTGCAAGAAAGTAAACATTCAAGTGCGAAAAAATTAAGTGAGAAAATGCAAAGTGAGTTAGAATACTCACTTAATTATATATCCTAGCCTGCAATTTAAATAAGGGTAAAAGCATCCTAAATAGGCTAGAAAGAAACTAATGTGCATATGAAAGTCAATGAAAATGAAATAAAGCATGTATATGTTTAATGAACTTATGCCGAGTAAGTAAAAGAGACCGTGAAGCATTAATTAAAATTAAGCCATATATATTGTATTCTAAATGTATTATAAGTAAACAAAATATAATGCTGAAGATAGAAAGTGTAAGGCTTACATAGTAAGGAATGTATCTTAGACTCGTAATCTAAGACAAACATAGCCTAGGACTATGTAGGAAACACAGCTAAAAAGATATGATGAGTCTTCACAATCAATGAGATTCTAGAGGATCTCACATCTTATTTAATTGAAGTTATTTTTAGAAAGGTCTCATTTTGTAAGGACTTACAGAATGAAGAGAGGAGTTAAGCATGTCTGCCTAAATGGTATTGGAAAAACGGGGTTTCAAATATAACTTACTCTCAAGTATTCACCCTCTGAGAATATGAGGATCCTTATCTCTCTAATTAGCCTGCCCTTGGCTACTTCAATTAGCAACCCCTTTTTTTAAATGTGAAAGTTTTATTTATTCACAAAGTCTTATATGAATGATTCAAATAAAAAAGGCTCAAATCTAAGCAAGCATTGAAGAAAAATCAATAATTGTAACTAAGTGATATCCAAAGTTATCTAATTTTAATGATCTACTTAATTATTGGAGCTAATTGAGCTCCTAATTAACTTTGAGATATTGTTCTCAAGTTAATTGTAATTAATAGTAATAATTGGAGTTTTGAAAATAATGGTTTCATTTCATTCATTATGATATGACAAAATAATTTATAAATATAATCAATGCAAATAGGATCTAGTTTTAATCTAGTCCTAAGCCGTAAGATTCTAATAATTTAACTAATCATGGCTTAGGCGACTAGTAGGAAAGGATTAAGATAATAAAATTAACAATATAAGAAAATTAGAAGTTAAGATTTAATTCACTAAGACTTACTAGCTAGGTTGTAACTTGAGAGATATATCTAATTCAAATACTAGCCTAGCCAAGTTATAGTTTGAAGGATCAAATCGATCAAGTACTAATCTAGTTAAGCTAAGATAAAATGAAAAGTTTAAAGTAAAATAAAAGATGAGATTTAAGAACTATAAGTTCTAAGTATCCAAATAGTTAAAGTTTAAGGAATCTAATAAGATTCTTAAGCTACTCTAAGTAAATTGAGATTTCTATTACTAGTCCAAATTAAATGAAGACTTTAGGGATTAGGGTGAATAAACTAAGTTTTAATCTAGTCATTAAAGGCTAGTCCTAGTTGATTCATTAGTCTATAAATACTAAGGCATTAAGGCTAACTACTCTTAATGGATGTGATAGATAGCTCTATAGATCAACTATAATTCAAGTGTAAATAAATTATAGGGTTTTTACTTTAGGGTTAAAAGACGAATCAAGCAATTTTGCAATTGATTCATATATCTAGAAAGTGAGAACTAAGCTCAAACCTAAGTAATCTATTTTGGCATGGGGAATAATAAATATGACATGTTAGCTATCCTAGGGTTTTATAAAACCTAAAATATGCTATCTAAAAAAAAAGAATTTATCACAATAACACTTAATTAAGAGTCAACAACCTAAAATCACTAATTATTATCCAATAGAAATGATTTATATATTATTAAAATTCTTTTGATTATAAATTAGAACAATTAAGTTCTAATATTAACTTTAAGGTCATAAATCTGTGATTTTACTGGATAGTTGGATATTAGAGATCATAAGCCTGCACTAGCTTAGAATAGATAGAACGAATTAAATTACATAATAATAGATATCACATATTGCTAGTTGAGTCTCTTGATTACTATGATTATTGTTGCTTCGCACACCTTGTGTTTGAGCATTTTTTTTTTGGACATATTAGTTGAACATAGGATATTTGATGAGTATTCTATATTAGATTTGAGATTACATAAACATGATGTTAGTTTATTCAGTTTAGTTAGTTTATTCAATTCTCAGTATAATAAAGTGTGTTTTAACTTAGTCTACCTCTTTAGTTCAGTTCTTTGGATATATAATATACTCGGACTTAGATCTGTGCTTGGCTAGAGGGATACATGTCTGATTCTTTAAGTTTAACTTGGACCTAGCTCTATGCTTGGCTTGGGGGATACATGTTAAACTAAAAAAAACTGAAAAGTAGAAGTATGCCTAAAGTAGTATAGCCATAATAGAAATGGGCCAAAACAAGGCCATTGTACAAAAAGTGTAGTAATCGCCGAGTAGCTTTCTCTTTAGCCCAAAGAAGACGTTTGGTTCGCATCTCACAATCTTTCAATTTACGTTCAACTATATGATATATACGATTATAGATACTAGTAAAAAACCCGTTCCACCGTTTGCTCCTGTGATCACTAATTCCCTTTGCAAAGAAAGAGGCTACGTAGTAGACTCGCGGTGGCATAGGAACCACGGGAACCCAGGAGGGATAAAGACGATGTACGGGATACGGGATCCTCGTAGTAGGCTGGACAAAAAGATAGCCGAGAGAGGGCAGCCTTTAGAAGCTTTGGGACTTCGCAAATTAGTTTATTTTCAGTACTTTTCAGTTATTTATATATTTACTGTCTAACCTTGTTATAGCATCTAGTTGAGGTATGTTATTCTACATACTTTCTTTGTTCAATTATAAATGTGAGTTTATAATAATCATGCTTCTTATGGCTTGTTGCTCCCCTTGATTGCTTAAATACTATTTAAATGTGAAATCTTAAATGTTCAGTTTCATTTAAATATGTCTAAAATGTGCTTAGACAATTTATCTAATCGTAAGTTTTATTTTCTTGGATGGGGCTCTGGAACGGGTTTTTTACTAGTCCAGAGGCTCGTTTAGTCATGTGTTACTATGCATTTTTACTATTTTCTGTACACTTTTGCAGTTCATTTTAGTTTAATACTTTTTATTCAGCATTTTGATTCAGTGCTTGCATATTTAAGATGCTAGTCTCATTTCAGTTTTCTTATGCTTCAGTTCAAATTTCTTTTATGCAAATTAGCACGTATTCATATGATCATAAGCATATTAAGATAAGTTTATTTTTAGTACTTTTCAGTTATTTATATATTTACTGTCTAACCTTGTTATAGCATCTAGTTGAGGTATGTTATTCTACATACTTTCTTTGTTCAATTATAAATGTGAGTTTATAATAATCATGCTTCTTATGGCTTGTTGCTCCCCTTGATTGCTTAAATACTATTTAAATGTGAAATCTTAAATGTTCAGTTTCATTTAAATATGTCTAAAATGTGCTTAGACAATTTATCTAATCGTAAGTTTTATTTTCTTGGATGGGGCTCTGGAATTGTGATATCGACAATGTCAGACTCGGAGTTATTCATAGAGGCTGCGTCTAAAGGGAGCTTGGCCATGAGGAGGACCTTCCTGCTGCTGTAGCTTAGTTAAATTTATTTTTCAGCTTTGAGGATGAGTGTTCATTTTTCTTTTAAATTTCAATCTGTAATAATTTCATATTCTGGATGTATTTATTTTCTGCATTTTTCATGCTGAGCTGAGTTATTGTTCTGCTTTCTTTACTATTCTGTGATGTGGATATTATACTATTTTTTGCTTCTGCTACTTTAAAATATTTTGAAGTATGATCTTTAGTTTTAGATGACAAATCTTCTAATTAAGGCGGGTTGGGTTTATACTTAGACTTGACTATTGTTGGGAGATTTACCATAATGGGAGATCATATTTGATAAATCCATAATTTATATCTTAAATAAAGGAAAGTTCATTCATATTTCATATTAAAAATGCTTCCTTAAATCAAAATTTGTCTACTTTTTAGGAAAAATGCCTATCCAACAAATTTTTAAGAATTCTGGATATTTTCCCAAGTTCCTAATATAAATCCACTACTGCGCGCTGCAGCGCGCAATAGCATGCTGTAGCGGCCCTCCTTGGTAAGCGTTAGCGCTACAGCGCACTGCAGCAGAGCATGTTGTGAAGCGCTGGTACTATAGTGCACTGCAGTGGCGCAACTCACGAAATGCTGGCGTTATAGCGCGCTGCAGTGGACCTAGTTGTGAATCATTGGCGCTACAGTGCGCTGCAGCAGAGCAACTCGTGAAATGCTAATGTTATAGCATGATGCAGCGTGCTACAACACACTGTAGTGGCCCTTCATTGTATGAACCAAAATGCCCTAGCGCGCCACAATGGCCTACTTTGCGAAAATTTTTCGCTATAGCGCGCTGCAGCACGCTGCAGCGGCCCACCAAAATTTCTTTGAGTAGAGCATTAAATGCGGCTGGGACAAGACCCCCAACCAGCACCTTATCTCCAGCCATCGTTCCTTCTGTAGCAGGTTGATTTTTTATAGGGAAAATTGTCATGTGAAGATTAAACAATGGAAAAGCAATGGTCATCTCATCCATCAAGTGGAATTGGCCATTATTGCTCCAGAATTTTAAAGGAAAATGCAAATTTTTGAAATGTAAGGATGAAGAAGCAGCTCACCTCCATAAATACCACATCTCTTGACTTAAGAGCGGTTCCCAACTTGGCTTACTACAACCTAAGTAAGGAGAGGGCTACATAGAAGAGAAAGAGAACTCTCCAAGGGTGGAAGAACTCCTCTTGCTAAGGAAAAGAAGGAGAAAGGCAGCTCTAGGGACCTAGGAGAAGCAACCACAAGCAAGAAGAGAAAAAGTTTGGAGAACTTCCAAGTAATATTCCTAGTATTTTCTAAACTCTTATCTTTATTTTTCTTAGTTGATCATGAAAGGGTCTTTATCTATGTATATGTTTTTTTTCATCTCTTCTATAATAGAAAGCTAAACCTCCCTTGGGGAGGGTTGGGGCAATCTCACATGTATTGAATGATACTATGATGTATGAAACTTTTTTCAAGCTTAAATAAAACTTATGAACTCAATGACTTGTTAAAGAAATGTGAAGAACTATTGTGGACTTGAATGAGGACCAAAGGACAAAGGACTAAATGAAATTCAAGGACTAAAAAGTCTTGTGCTCCATAGCTCACTCTTAGTCTTGATGCTGGATTCATGAGTGCATGAGAGCTTAGAACTATGTGAGAAAGTTCTTGAGCTTAGTGCACCTTGATCTATGCTCAACTAAAGAGTAGAAGCGTGTGATGCTAAGACCCACTATTGAGCTCTGTTGCTCAGCATATTTGAGGGTAGGAATGGATTCATTGGGTGCTCATGAACGAGGTGACATAGTCATTGAGCCCAATGAAATCACTCTCGCATCTAAACTATACTTGATGCGTGTGATGCTCTTAGTGAAATCAATACTTGTAAGATCTTAACTACACAACCCTCATCTCTATGATCAAGAGATGAGAGGAAAACTAAGAAAATCTAAAATCTTATAAAGATCTTTGTGCTGAAATAGAACTGACTGTGTGTTTATTTCATGCACGAGATTTGAACTTGTAAATATTTGAGTTAAAACTCTAAGAAAGACAATGTGCACTTGATTACAAACTAAGTAAGGAAAAGATGAATGCTTGAGGAATCATCATACAAAAGTTATCTATCATATCATATGGGAAAAACCCAACTCTCATCTTCCTTTTATCAGAGTTATTTTATACTAAGAGTTATCGTGCTTGTTCAGGAACAAAATTTAACAATATACTCATAGCTTAAACATTAGTGATCATAGATATACCTTAGTAACAAAACAACCAATTCCCTGAAGTTCGATAAATCTCGGAAACTAAACTTTCCACTTATTACTTCAGACCACGTACACTTGCATGAAAGTGCGGACGTATTTTAGGTCTATCAGTATTCATCGTAATTATGTTTATCTCAGTATTATCATGACCATAGAAGGTACAAGACCCCACATTTGGTATCAGAGAACACCATAAGGTGTCATATTGAGATTTGTATTCTTTTTTACCTAATGGACCATTCTTTTAAAAATTTCAGTCATCAAAATATAACATCCATAGCACAATACTCCCAATAACTCTAGTAAAGTATAGATTGAAAATATCCATTTAAGATAATAAAGTCACCCTCCAAATAACAAAAGAAACTTATAAATTCTTTTGATAAAACAAAATGGAGTGTGAAATATCAGAGTTGGACTACTATATTATCGCATTTGACATTATCTAGGAACTCATTTACAAATGAGGATGAGAAAGTAAGAGATCTATTATCGGAGTATATACTCAAGGAGTCCTAGTCTTGGACAAACTCCTTTAACAACCTATATTCAGAGGAATTGACTTCCTGATCCTAGCATGTACTGAGTAAGGATTCATCACTTGAGCCACCCCTGAGATCAGCCAATGGAGAGCTTAGCTCTACCATTATCTGTGGATGGTGCATGTATTGAGCCGGGCTTGAGCGGTGGTCTGTGGGGGTTGAATTGTTCCCCCACAGTAAGCCCAAGTAGCCGGATAAGGCCAATTGGGGTCCCCTGCAAATGAGTAGGCCTCAATTGAGGCTTTAGGTTTAATCAATTCATCTCGATATTAGAAAGGTGTGGCGATCTTCCAAAGGTGTCGGCGTGATTTGGAGAGGGGGAATTTGACAATTAGGGTTAACCCTAATTGTCTGATGACGAAAGATTGGCAAGGCGAAGAAGACGATAGCGCGGGTCGGGCCGACCCGTGACCCGCGCTGTCATGCAGTCATGGGCAGTCAGGCCCGACCAACTGTACATTTTTGACTTGGTCGGCCCGTCGAGTCCTGGTCGACCCGACCGGCCCAGAGCCAATAAAAAGAAATATATTTGAATTTAATTAAATTTCCCCAAGTTCTAATCATATGAATAATCTCAAGAATTAGGGTTTACAATTTTTCCTTCAATCCTTGTCCAAACCTAATGATATTATATACCATTTTGACCAAAAAAATGCATAGAATCTAAATATACAATAATAATTAGATTTTTGTGATTCATTTTTGTAATAATTGCCTAATTAGGTCAAATATTGCTTAAAATTTAACATTTTGGATTTGACATTCAAAACTTTCAAACTTAGACTCTATGTGTTCTCTAAATAATAAATATCATGATGGCATGCAAAATTTCTAAATTTTATAATGAAGAATGCTAATCAAGTCTTAATCACATATTTACACAATTAGGGGAGATTAATAACTTATCTTAGTGGTATATTTTAATTTCCATTGGTTTATTATAGTATTTTGACTTAACTGTAAGGTTTGATTTCATTTTCCATGGTTAATAATCTTAGTTAATTGTTAATTGCATAACACCATTATTAGCTTGATTTAACATCTTGGCTTAACAAAAAAAATGGAATCTATTGTTGATTTGAACCTCAATAATTAATAAGTAACTTAAATGAAAACCTTGCATGTTAAATTTTACTTAAATAAGCTGTAATCATTATTTCATCTCTAATCAACCTTAATTAAGCTCAATAATTAATTTGGCCCTAAGTTTAATAAAGGATTTTGCACTTATTGACCTGTATAACTCTTATTGAATTGTCATTTAATCTTTGATAATGATTTAGAAGATTAATCTTTATGATGATTAATATGATTTAACCATCTTAATCAGAACCTTAAATTCTCTTGATCTTCACTTAAGCAAGAAAATCAATTCATGTGAGTCATTTGATTTTTTTTCCCATAATTGGAGTGTTGAGTTGAATTAAAATATGAAATATTAGCATGCATGATTTTGCATTTTAACCTAATGGTTGAACTTGTAAGCATACACGAGGTTTCATCATCTTGACTTCTTATAGTGTTGCTTATGATTTAATTATGTTGGCTAGAAACTTTAGACATTTACAGTATAAAGATGGTTCTAAGTTTAAGAAAAATGATATACTTTTAAAAGAGTTATCTTGAGGTAGGAATTACCTTAATTGCCTTCTTTTGAGGTAGGACCTTAGATGAACCTTAACAATCTTAGATGATTATCCTTATGCCTTGTTGTAGGATAACCTAACGATACCAATATTGAGTTATCGTTTTTGGTACTTATCCTAAATTGAATGACTTATAAATCACTTCCTTGGAGCCATTTGTGTAGGAATTACCACAATTGAGAAATGATTGATTAGCTTGTAAATCCTTGTTCATTAAATCGATTATTAGAATGAGAACTTTAGTCTCATCATATGGAGATTATAGTGTATATTCATAGAACTGAGTTATTTAGTAGATTATATAATTGGCTGATTTACCCTGAATAGAATCGCAGAGTTTTGATCTTATCTTAGGTAATTAGATAAGTATAATTCAGTTCAGGATAAATATCCCAAGTCTAGAGTATGTTATAAATTGGGGATTTAACAGCTTAGTTTGAGAGAATATACTATAAAAAGATTTTGTCTCTTGCTCTTGTACATATTGGTAAGTGCAGTTAAACAAACTAAATGTTTAAAGTCACCTTTCCTAAGACATATTGATCATGCATATGTACTCTTAATATGTGATGAATTAGAATGTTATAAAATCTTGATATGGAATAAATGTTGAATTCAAGGGAACTAGAATAGATTGTTATAGTTCATACAGTAAAACTCTTAATTTGTGAAGGCAAATTGATATTACTTTGGTTTATGATTTTTTTGTGGTTCTTAAATGATTTAAAAGCATTCAGTTATTAAAATATTGGCATCTCATGAATCACATAAGTATATCATTGCATTAGCAGAGCGTTATGCTCACCTAGGATCTATTAGTGGAGCATTGTGCTCACCTGGGATTTGTTGGCAGAGTGATTCTGCTCACTTAGGATCTGTGGGATGTCATGTGATATCAAGGTTATGCATATTTGAGGCATAATATTTTGTGGCATATATATATATATATATATATATATATATATATATATATATATGCAGTAGCATACAATATAGTTTTATTTTAGTATTTTGTTCAATTTCAATTTCATTACAGAATTTTATTTTCAACATCTTGTCTTTTATTGTCTACTTTACTTTCAATTCTGTATTGTTTTATATTTTTTAATTATTTCAGTACTTCTCTGCAGTAGTGCTCAATTTTATTTTAAATGTCAATCTCCTTAAGATATAATGAGGCTTGTTGAAGTTTTTGATGTATTTGATTTATTGTCTAACACGAGGTACTTTTCTTCTTTTCTTTTGTTTGAGAAATCAATATTTTAGGATTTGACAATTTGTCAGAACTGGAGCAGCTGGAGGAGCAGGCTTTGGAGACTTCTCAGGAGATCCAGGGGGGGCTAGTGGAGCAGTAGCTAGCTTAGTTTTTTACTTACTATTTTAGTTTTTTTTTGTGAGTTGAGAGATATTTACTATCTTTTATTATGCAATAGTTTGTAATAATTTTAGCCATGGATGCATTTTCTCTTTCTTTTCTGAGATGAATACTCTTACTTAGCTTATGTGATGAATAATATGGATGAATGTTATTGTTTCTACACTCTATTATTACTACTACTTATACTTATTATTGTAATATGATCAGAATGTAAATTATACAAATACTCATACATATTAAATTCTTATTATAACCATCTCTCATAAATCCAGTGTATGTAAGTACCTTATCTAATACTTAAGATAAGATTATCACACTTATCTTAAGGATTAGCCTTCAGTTCTACCATGGGTAGAGTCTCAGCAGTAGCATTCAAGGAGGTTCAGCGGTCCTTCCCAAGTAACAAATCATTTTGCCACCAATATGTTCGTTTATAATACCTCGATTGTGCGTGGTGATAGGATGAAGTGCTACAATCATAGTCTTGGACAATCTACTTGGGAAAAAGAGGTGGATATGCCACAAAAGTACCATAGTCTTTTCAAAAATCCAGGTACTCTTCTTTTCGTTTATTGTTCTTAATTTTGCATTTCCTTGCCCTTCTTAACTATGATGTCGAGGACGACTTTGTTCATAACTGGGGAGTCCGTAACAACCCTATGTTTATACCTTTCTTAATTTGTGCCTAATCAAGTCTTAAATCTAATGCCATTACGTTCTAAAACTCATTAGGATCAAACCATGAAGTTTGAGATTAATCGAAATCCATTTGGAGTAATTAGCTAAATAGCCAATTTAGTAACCAAGAAAATTGGCCTAATTAAATTGATTTTTAAATCTATATCTAATTATATATTTTGAATTCCTCATCCCCAAGTTAACTAGGGGTGAAAGTTTGAAAATTATGAGGTCATTTAGGTTATAATTCAATTAAAATTAAATTGAGGAAATTATAAAAATGGGTTTATAAATCTCATTATTTGCATTTCTACCTCCAATGGTCGGGTCCTCCGAGATCTGCTGTGAGGACCGCGGGCAATCCGCTATTGATCTCAGGTCACTCGAGAACATATTCAGTGCAATTTGGCCATATATCAACATGGATCAGATGGCTCAGATATGATCTTATGCACGCTCATTCTTGGACGTCAAATCACACTCATGATCCAATAGCTTAGATTCCTCCCACATTCGGTTGTTATGGGTTGATGCATCATGACTATTCCGCCTTCGCTATTGATCAATCAAATGACTAAGCTAGGGACATATCCCTGTTCACCTTCGTCCCTGCTTAGCCAACGCCCCGATATAATATGTTGCTCGTACCTGGCAGCTAGGTCTTTCCCCCACTCCCTTTCCACCTCAGCCTAACCATTGCATTCACCTTCCACTAATGGGAAGGCACCCTGTTAAGCCAGGTAGCCATACTTGGCTTCAATTGGCTACTAAAAGCCGACCTCAGGTCCGAGCCAAGCAGCCATGGGTTGTCCACCCGAGGCCTCCCTTTGACCATAAATAGCCGAAGTCCTTTGCTCACTGTGGAAGCTCCAGGTTTGTAACAGCTCAAGTCATTACCCTAGTCAATTAAGACTAAATGAAATCCTAATTTTAGGTATATCACTCTTAACCAGTTATTAGGAGCTTACCCTGATATTTTGATCCAAATCAGGAGTCAGATGGATCAAATTTTGATTTTAGGAATTTCAAGAACACTATAAATTGACATAATTAATTTGACCTCAAATCACAAATTTGACTTCGCCATTGCACTAATCACCCCCAAATTAGCATGGGATGATATTTTGGAGGCATTTGGAAGTTATTAGATTTTTGATGAATATTTTAATATATTTAAATACCCTGAAAAATACAAAAATTAGATACTCATCAAAATCAAAATCTGACTTCATCGTTGTGTTCCTCACCTCTCAATTAGCTAGAAATGAATTATTTAAAATTTTCAAAAATCATTTGTTAATTAATTTTTAATTAAGAAAAATGTTTAAATTTCATTTATGTAATTATTTAAATAATTAAGCAATGGCTGCTGTTACTCCCTCTCCGCGCAGTCATCTTCCCCATTAGATCAAATGGTGATATTGGAGCCATTTGATCAGCTCGATCGAACGGCTCTAGGTCTTCATTTCCTGCTTCCTGCGCATGGCAGACGCTCGTCGGCACCTTTGTTAGATGGCCATCTCCCACAACCTAAGCCTGATAATGCTTCTTTTAATCTCTTGATTGCGGCTTGGCATCGAGAGGATCAAATCTAAGGCTTTAGCACCCGCGACATCACTTTATGGGGTGATAAAAGTCATTTATGTTGAAGTTTTTGGGCTCAAATGAAAGAGCAACTTGTGATCTTCTATCTGAGGTATGAGCCGAGTCCGATGGGGCCCCATTCACCGCGCTGGAAGAAGCCCTAGCTTTGGCCTACCGAGCTCGTCTAGGTGAGGCCTTTTCTATGGGCCAGGTCGGGTAGAGTCTGACATGCATTTTTGAATATGGGTTGTTACGTGTCACGCAGCTGAAGTTGTGGACCCTACCCGTGACTGTCGCCAAAGTCGAGGGTGGACCCGCAATCGTCCACTATCTCATGGGACCCATGTCGCCCGCTATTGACCTGCCAATGGGTCCCACTACCTTCTTCAACCTGCTAACTTAGAATAAGAATGAATTAAATAATTAATTATGGTTTAATTAATTGATAAATTGCAAAACTTTGAATCCATATAACTTTTAATCCATTGAGCCAAGCATATCAAATATATATGTCATTTTAATCATTAAAATTCAAGTAACATTATGGTAGTGTCAGATTTAAATTTGATTGAGTATTTCTGCTAGTGACATTTAGGATCCTTAATTAATGACCTAAATGCCCCTAAACTTCAATCAACCATAACTTTGCACCAACTGATCTAAACATAACTAATATGAGTATCATTTTAATCAGGAGATCATCAAGAATATTTCTATAGTATTAATTTTGTTGTTGGACTCATAGTTTGACTAATAACTCTTAGGTCCCTTCACTAATTGTTCCCATTTAACTTAGAAATTCAATTAATCATAACTTGATTAAATGAGCTCCAATTTAGGTCATCCAATATACCATTTTTATCAAAAGAACCTAGTAAATAATAAACTATAAAAATATATAGAATTTGGTAATTATATTTCTTAATTAGCCATAATTATCCTAAATATTAATTAGTTAATATTAGCATATTTAGTGGTTCAAATTGATTGATTCAAATTGCTAATAGCTCCTAGAGTAGATTAGAACCTAATAGTGTAGGTGGTTCTATGATTTTGTGATTAATTTCACTAATCATTTACCAATCACCCTTAACCATAATTTAGATCATAACTTAACCAAATAGAATCCAAATTAGATTTACTTCCAGTTAAAGTACTCAGTGTATTATAGGGGAGCTATAGTCACTAAGTTTATTGAATTTGGATATCAAATATAAAAGTTAAATTTTTAACCTATTCTTAAAAATCCTAGAATTTCATAATTGAACCCTAATATTAATTTGATCATAACTTAATCATTAGATATCAGAATTTAGTATTCTTAGACTCTATGGAATCCTTAGATAGTAAATATAAATAAACAGTTTAAATTTTTAGACTTTATTAGGTAAAATTACCAAATTTTTCTTATGAGTTAATTTTCTTTGATTGAGCTCATATGGCTTAATTATTATCCAAATTGAGTGTATATACTTTATATCTTTATGTTGGACAGTAAGTAATCATTTTCCATTGATAAATTCCATTTTATAGCCCTAAATAAAAAAGTAGCTTTTTAGACTCTTAAGTAAGATCCAAATGGTCATTTTGCCCAAATTTAGGTTTAAGCATTCTTAGACCTTAGAATCATAGTCTAATCACTCAAATTAATGAATAAAATAATTTGGTTCAATTTTTATATCATTTAAGCTTATTAATTAACTTTCAAAATAAAACCCTAAATTTCACCTTAAGTAAATTCTAATTAAATTTTAAACTCCATGAGTTGAGATTCATCTCATATCATGCCATCCTTGAGTCTTCTAATATATTAATTAAGTATTCACTTAAGATCAGTTAGCCTTAGTGCTTAGAGTGTGCATCTTATCTCCTTAGGACTCTTCTTCCTTAAGATTAGGAATAGAACTAGATTAGTTTTCATGCATTAGGTAAATAGGTTACTCAATAGATAAAACCTTAGTTTTTATTAGTTTATAGATTTTTATATTTTAATTATGATTTTTTTTCTTTCAACCTTAGATCTAAGATTAAAGATCCATTTTATTAAGTTTAATTTTACTTAATATGATTTGCCTTAATATTTAGTTTGTGAGGTTTAGGTTTTAAGCTTTATCTTTTAAGATCACCTTGGGATTAAGTGATTAAATCCTAATATTTAGAGTTTAATTCATAATCACTTAATCATGATTTGTCTTGATCAAGATGGATTTGGGTTGCTTAAATCATTAAAATAGGTCGATTAATTTCTTGTTTAACTTATATAGTCAACATTGATTAGATCATATTAGAACATCATCTGTTCTAATTATTTTCAACTTATAAGCCAGTGAGTCTAAGAGTTGGAGATCCTAAACTCATATAACTTGGAATAGTTAGAATGAATAAATTAGACAATAACAGATATCACCTGTGTTTAGTAAAGTCTCTTGCTTACTTTGAATATTATTGCTTTGTTTATCGTGTATTTAAGTTTTACACATTGGACATATATAATTGGCATAGGATATTTGATGTGTATTATATGCCAATTTTTGAATCGCATAAACATCGTTTACATTTATATCAATGCTTTAAGTTTCCTTGATTTTTATTTTAATAGAGCGTGTCTTAATTAGTTTGCCTCTTCAGTTTAGTTCATTTGATATAGAATCGACTAGGACCTAGCTCTGTGGATGCTTAGGGGATACATGTCAGATTCTATAAGTTCAGCTGTGACCAAGCTCTAAGGATGCCTAGGGGATATGTGTTGAACTTTCTTTGCAGTGGTTCGATGTTGGCCTATTTCTGATATGGCAATATTAGTTTTAGTCACACATCTACTCTTCGATTTAGTTTTTTTGCCTTAGCCCAGCATGCTAAGTGACACTATGCATATTTCAGTTCAGTGGATTATTTAGTCATGGCAATTCTTTTTCCTTGTTTCATTTTTACTACTTTCTATTTGTTCTTACTACAATCTAGTTTGACTTTGTTTACTTATATGCTAGGATGCTAGCTTTGCTTACTTATATATATATATATATATATATATATATATATATATAATGCTATATTTGTTTTTAGATTACTTGTGTGTATCACATGTTCTTCTATTTCATATTAATCAGTATAATTTCACATGATTATAAGCACATTTAGGATGAGTTCTCTTTTTATGACTTTAATTATTTTCTTTATATTTATTTATATGCCTAACCTTATTGTAGCCTTGGGTGGAGGTATGTGTTTACTTCTTTTTGCTTAAGTTATAAATATGTTGTTTGTAGCTTTCCTTTTTCATTCATATGCTTTATGTACCTATGTATGTTTGCTTAGTTACTAAGGTAAAATGGTGATATCTAAGAGAACTTGAAATATAATCAGCTTAAAATGTATTTAGATAATACATCTAATAAGATTTTCTCTTTTTATCTGAGGCCCTATAATTGTGAAACCAATAATGATAGATTCTGAGCTCTTCGAGGTTGTGGAGCCTTCTGAAGATCTGATTCAGGAGGAGGGGCGTGTTGCTGAAGATCATTAGCTGTTTTCTTTTTTCTGCTTGTGAGGATGAGTATTTTATTTCAGTTCAGTTAAAACCTTTTAATGTTTGTATTTTCTTTTGCTGCACTTATTCTGAGCTAGATGTATTTTACTTATTGAGTTGTGATGAAATGGATGTATATACTTTTTCTTTTGTACTCTAAATATTTCATGTGCTATCATTTAGTGAATAGCTCTTATAAGCAACAAACTCCTTAATTATAATGAATTAGGGTAAATTCCTAATCTGTCTATAAGTGAGAAACTTGTCATTTGGTGACCACTTCACCATAATCATGCTAACTTAAGTGTTCATAGGACCACGATGGGCCAGGGTGCACTATTGGTATCAGAAAACTCCATAAAGTGTCAGATTAGAATTTGTATTCCTCTCTACCTAATGAGTTATTCTTCTGCCAAAATGAGTACTTGAACAACATCCGTATCACCATAATTATAAACTTAGAATAGAGTAAGGAATGAAAATACTAATGTGAAATGCTCAAGTATAGAAACTTAAATTTTAAATAATACACCGCTCAATGAACTCAATAAGTCTGATGAAATCTTTTGGCTTAGAAGATACTTGAAAATGTTGACTTGGGAATACCTCAAAAGCTTTGAATCCATTTGGGAGCTTGACTTTCAAATTAGTTAAAAATATGGGAGACATATTGATGAAATCTCCGAACAAGAAACCTTAGTGCTAGACAAGATGTTGCAACAGGCCATTTTCAAAGGTCTTGATTTCCCCATTCTAGCTAAGGAGTGGCTTAAACGAGTAAATTTCATCCTTGAAGTGATAGAGTGTTCAGATGACACTAGGGTTTCATTACTGACCTTTATTCTGTAAGATAAAGCTGGAGAATAGTGAGACACCACCTATCGTCAACTAGCTAGAAGATTTTGAAGGGAGTGCCGTGAAGTCACCTTTGAAGACTTCTATCTAGCCTTCACTACTAGATACTTCAGATAGGATTTTTATCAACTCAAACTACTATGGTATGCTTTGTATCTTTTCTGTTGTAATAATTTTGTCCTTTGAATTATGAAAATTCAAAAAAAGTATTTTTATTCTCTTTTTTAGACTAAAGATAAGTATATTTAATACAAAATGAATCTAGCAACTTCACCAAATAATACTCCCCTCATCACCGCTACTGCATCAAACAGCACTACCGATGAGGTTACTTCACTCCGGAATATGGTAACTGATGGATCCCTAATTTATATCCTAATTAAAGGAAAATTTTATTCATTTCTCATATTAAAACTACTTTCTTAAATCTAATTTTGCTTATCTTTTCAAAAAAAATGCCTATCCAACAAATCCTGAGCAATATGGATAATTTTCCAAAATTCCTAACGGAAAACTGTTGCCGTGCGCTGCAGCGAGCCAATTTGCGAAATTGGGCACCATAGCGCGTTGCAACGGAGCACTTTGCAAAGCGCTGGCGCCACAGCGTACGTCATCAAGCCAATTTGCGAATTCGGGCGCCATAGCGCGCTGCAGCGGAGCACATTGCGAAGCACTGGCGCCACAGCGCGCTGCAGCGGTCCAACTTGCGAATCGCTGGAGCCATAATACGCTACAGCGGTCCAACTTGCGCATCGTTGGCTCCACAGCGCGCTGCAGCGGAGCACTTTGTGATGCGCTGGTGCCACAGTGCGCTGCAGCGGAGCCTTTTGCAAAATCGCTAGCGCTACAGCGCGCTGCAGCGGCCCTTCATTATATGAACCAAAATGCCCTAGTGTGCCATAGCAGTCCACTTTGCAAAAAATTTCCACTATAGCGCGCTGCAGTGTGCTACACCGTGTTGTAGCAGCCTGCCAAAAATTCTTCTGATAAGAGCATTAAATGCGGCTAGGACAAGACCTCAACTAGCACATTGTCTCCAGCCATCATTCCTTCCGCAGTTGCTACGTTTTTTAATGGGAAAATGGTCTTCTTGAGGTGATGTGGAGAATTATCAATGGAAAAGTAATAGTATTTTCATCCCTCAAGTGGATTTAGCCATCATTGCACCAGAATTTTTAAAAGGGTAAAAGTAGATTTTGAAATGAGAAGATGAAGAAGCAGCCCACCTCTTTAAATACCACTTCTCTTGACTTAAAAAAGGTTCCCAACTTGGCTCACTACAACCTAAGTAAAGAGAGGGCTGCATAAAGGAGAAGGAGAACTCTCTAAGGGTGGAAGAGCTCATCTTGCTAAGGAGAAGGAGAAGAAAGGCAGCACTAGGGACCTAAGAAAAGTGACTACAAGCAAGAAGAAGAGGAGTCCAGATAACTTCCCAAAGGACATTCCTAGTATTTTCTAAACTCTTACTTTGTATTTTTCTTAGTTGATCATGAAAGGGTCTTTATCCATGTATGTATTCTTCTTTATCTCTTTTGTAATAGAGAGCTAAACCTCCATTGGGGAGGGTTGGGGCAATTCCATATGTGTTGATAGATACTATAATTGTATGAAGTTTTCCTCAAGTTTTAATAAAAATCATGAACTCAATGCCTTGTTAAAGAAATTAAAGGACTATTGTGGAGTTGAATGTGGACCAAAGGACAAAGGACTAATTGAACTTAAGGACTCTTTTGTCTTGTGCTCCATACTCATCTTAGTTTTGATGCTAGATTTATGAATACATGAGAGCTTAGAATTATGTGAGAAATTTTTTGAACTTAGTGCACCTTAATCTATGCTTAACTAATGAGTTGAAGCATATAATACTAAGACCCACTAATTGAGCTCCGTTGCTTAGTATACTTGAGAGAGGGAATAGATTCATTGAGTGCTCATGAACGAGATGACATAGTCATTGAGCCTAATAAAATCACTCCCTCATCTAAACTATGCTTGAGGCACGTGAAACTCTTAGTGGAATTAATGCTTATAAGATCTTAAACTTTATAACCCTCATCTCCATGATCAAGAGATGAGATAAAAACTAAAAATCTAAAATCTTATAAGGGTCTATGTGCTGAAATAGAACCGACTGTGTGTTCGTTTCATGCACGAGACTTGAATTTGTAATTCTTAAATTAAAACTCTAAGATGAACAATGTGCACTTGACTAAAGAACTAATGAACACTTGAGGAATCATCATATATAAGTTATCTATCATATCATGTGGGAGAAACCCAACTCTTCTCTTCCTTTTATCAGAAGTATTTTCTACTAAGAGTTATCGTGCTTGTTCAGGAACCAACACCAATCAATATGCGTATAGCTTAAACATTAGTGATCATATATATACATTAGTTACAATTATCTGTGGTTTAGTAAATTTTGGAAATTCAAGCTTTCCACTTATTACTTCAGATCACATACACTTGCGTGAAAGCGCAGACATATTATCAGTCTGTCAGTAACGGCCATGCTATAAAATCAAAACCAACAAGTGTTGGATATTCAGAGATTAATATCTAGTCTTCCTACTACGAATGCTAGTATCTCCTCTACCTCCCCAGCTTCTCATGTTCCTCATACCACTCATCAATCTGTAGATTGGTTACTTCACAACTTCTTACGATTGAAACCCCCAACCTTTAATGGGAGCTTATCTCCCATAGATACAGTAACTTGGTTAAAGCCAATCAAGAAAAATTTAGCCAGTATTAAATGCCTGAATGCTAAAATTGTGCAATTAGCTACTCATTTATTTCAAGAGGAAGCCGAGTATTGGTGGGATAATGTCCAAGATACTCGCTTCGCTAACTACGAATTAGAGGATATGCCGTGGGATTTATTTGTTGAAGCCTATCGCGAAGAGTTTGTTCCACTATCGGTGCAAAACATTATTGGTAATTCTTTGTTAAAGCTAACCCAATGAAGTCGTCCTATAGTGGATTACGAAATGAAATTTAGAAGATTAACTTACTTCACTCCTAATTTGGTGCCTACGGAAGCAAATAGGTGTACAGGTTCCAAAGTGGCCTCTGTGATTCCATGTAGGATCACGTCATCCCTTTCTGCCTAACCAACATTTCCCAGTTGGTTGAAACTGCCAGTCATAGAGCATCATCAGTCGGAGAAGGAGTTTAAGCAAAAAGCACACATGATGCCTAATTTCCATGAATCCTTTAAGAGACACCGACCAAACCAAGAAAGATTATATCAAATGGAAGACACCACACCTAATGATCAAACTCCAGAGTGCAATAGACCTCACCCATATGGTAAATGTTATCATTTTGGTCGTTGCTGCTTCACTTATGGTCACCAGGGACACGGTTATCAGCATTGCACTGTGCAAAAAATGATAGATGGAGTTCTAATCAATTATCTTCATCAAAATCAAGTATTTTGAGCTAATCCCATATATAGGAGAGAGCCACGGATGGCTCTAATGCCACCCCCATCTACAGAAGTCCATCTATCTGTTAAGGAGCAAACAGCTGCTCCTAAACCTCTAATGAAAAATCACTTGCGAGCAAGGGAAATTAACAATCGACCTACTGGAACAGCTAGAGTATATAACCTTACTCCAGTGGAAGCAACATATGACAATAATGTTGTCTCAGGTACACATATTTAATCATTTCTTTATTTTTAGCATTAAGCAATTTTTATTAATTATTGTTGAACATAGTTAATTAGGAACCCTTTGCATAAATGACATACCCTATAATGTATTATTTGATATTGGGGCTAGTCATTCATTTATATCTAAGAATTTTGCTAAAACTTTGAAGTTACCTTTCTATAAGCTAGCCAAAACTTTAAGTGTTGGCCTCCCTTCCGGAGCCCAACTCAATGCAGCCAAATTTTGTGATTCAATAAGTGCCCGTGAACAAGAAAACCTTTCAAGCTAAACTAATAATCCTACCCATCGTAAACTTTGACATTATCCTAGGCATAAATTGGCTTACTATGTATTATGCCATCATAAATTGCCAAAAGAAAAAGAGTATCCTACAGTCGCTTGATGTCTCTGAAACCTTCATAGGAAGGGTTAGTACCTAAAGTTATTTGATTTATGCAATCAAAGTAGAGAAATTAGTGAATAAGGGTTGCATAACATTTTTAGTCACGATGATGGGTAGCAATAAAGAAGATGTTTCTATTTTAAATATTAAAGTTGTTAGAGAATTCATTGATGTATTCCTAGAAGACATGTCTGGTTACCGCCATCAAGGGAAGTAGAGTTTTAAATTAACCTAGTTCCCGAAACCCATTCGATATCCAAAGAACCTTATAGAATGGCTCCTGAAGAGCTACAAGAGCTTAATGAGCAACTGCAAGAGCTTTTGAATAAAGGTTTCATAAAGCCCAGCATGTCTCCATGGGGAGCACCAGTCCTGTGTTTGAAAAAGAAAGACGGGTCTATAAGAATGTGCATAGACTATAGGGAACTAAATAAAGTAACCATTAAGAATAAGTATCCTCTCCCCAGAATTGACAACTTATTCGATCAATTATCTGGTATAGTAGTGTTCTCTAAAATGGATATGAGATCTGGATATCACCAGCTACGAGTAAACATCGGCAGGGAACTTTGCCCAATTTGACAGAGGTGAATCCAAGGGATACAATGAGTGTCATTTATTTAGATATTATAGAGAAGGACTGCTTGGGGAATAGCTATGGAAAGGAATTTGAAAAATGGGGAGCTAGGATAGTCGGTGCTAGGGCTAAGAAAGAAAACTCAATTGTAACAAAATTTGAGGATCCCGGTCGAATGAACATTCCTTGCATTATATGGGGTGAGGTTCTCTTAGATCCATTATGTGATCTAGGAGCCTAAGTCAATGTGATTCCATATTACATCTATGAACAAATAGGAATTATGGGAATTGAGAGTACTTCCACCATCTTAGAATTTGTGAATCTAAACTCATTAACCCCTTTAGAAATGGTTAAGAATGTGGTCGTGGGATTGTGAAGCTTTATTGTTCCCACTGACTTCATAATTTGTAAATGAGATAGATGAAATAAAAATTCTACTATAATTTTTGGGAGACCCTATCTTTCTACCATCAAAGCAATCATAAATGTAGCAAGAGGTATAATGACTATCCAAATTAATGGGAAAAAAAAGACATTGATCTTAAACCCTCCACCTATAAACAAAAAAACTTGGTATTAGATTGGAGAAGAAAACAAAGGGGAGAGTCACCGTCCAGGGGCACTGATCTAGAGAGTCTAAGATTGATGGATAAAAATCTTGTAAGTAACCAAAGTACATCATCTGGAGGAAGTGTGAAGGAAGAGACGAATAAGAAAAAGAAAATTAGAAGGGGAAAGAAGAAGTAAAAGGGAACCTCTTTTCCTATTGTTGAAGAAAAGGGTGGAGAGAAAATTATTGGGGAAGTGATGAGTTTGAGCACAACTTGTGTTAGTGCTCACTCATGCACTTTAAAAATTTGTAAAAGAAAACTCTCAAATAATTCAATTCCTAAAACTCTTAAACGGGTCGGCCTGACGACATTAAACCAAGCATTTTTTGGGAGGCAACCCAATAGTTTTTATTTTAGCTAGTTTAGGACTAGCTAGTTTAAGTATAAAAAGGTAAAATAAATAAACAACCTAACCTTTAACTGAGAATCCTGAAAAAAAAAAAATTCTTAGCAGGCGCTGCAGCGGATTTTACCGCTATGGCGCGCTGCAACGGATTTCGTTGCTACAGCGTGCTGTAGCGGAAATTGACACTTGAGAAAAAATTTTAAAGTATTTTGGCGTTATAGCGCACCACAGCATGCGACGTACAACTAGAGTCAAAGGTGCTTTAGTGCGCCTTGGAACCCGAATTCTGTTTAAAAGCTACTGCAAATATGCTTTTTCTTTCTTTTTAAGAACTGAATCAATTCACTCTTATGGCATGATTTAATGACATCCTTGACCAGCCATAAATGTAGTTTGAATGATAGATTAAGAGGAAGAGTGAACAATTGCTGGGCTATAAATAGAGAGGAAGGGAGAGGGCAGCAACACACTCTTGTGCTTAACAACTTTCTATCTAAATTCTCTAATGGCCTTATGGAAGAAGAGTGTTGCAAGCGATGAAACAACAACCTCAACATCTGGAGGCGCATTCAACAAGAAACACTTTTCTTTGGTGGAGGTTGAACAACAGTTTGTTCAGATCACGTCACGACGGAAGCTCATCTTGGAGAGGGGATTCAAACTCCCCTACCTAGTCTTCCATGGAGATATCCATAATAGGGAATGGTATAGGCTAGTTTATCTGTAGACTGACTTATACCCTTCCATCTTGCAAGAAGTCTACGCCAACATAGTCAATGCTGGTGGGCGTAAAATTTTTGTGCGAGGGAAGGCCGTGTCATTTGGGCTCGAGCAGATCAAGAAATTTTATGAGCTAAAGGCGGTAGAGGAGTGTTCCTACCAAGCCTTAATAAATTCATAATATGAGCCGACAACGATAGCAAGCAACCTCACCTACAACGATGTTGGCTGAATAGGGAATTTAGCCAACATTCCACGAGCTCTACTTAGGAGCTCGTTCAGTGCATGGCATGTTATCATTTCTAGCATTATAATGCCATCTGGGCATTTAAGTGGGGTGACACGATCAAGAGAACTCCTCATTTGTGCTATTGAGCGACCTGGAGATATCCACATCTCCAAGATTATCTTTGAGTAGCTATGGAACGCCCTGAAAGGGTCCTATGCCGCACTGACCTTTGGGCCACTAATATATGGGATATGCCTTGCCCAAGGGGTCAAGGTATCATCCGGTGATGTAGTTGTTCCTTCTTGAGCTCCTATTACTCGTAACAACTTAAACACCCGCCTCTAAGAAGGTAATAGGAGCAAAAAAGAGATAGAGAGGAAGACAAAACTTCATCTTCCTCCGGAATAATCTTGTCACTTAAAATTTTACAAAGAGGAATGAACAAAATGAAAGATTGTCAAGTGAAAATGGGGAAAATTATGGCAGTAGACATGAGGTCATGCAGGACCGAATTATCCAGACAGCCCCAATTTTAAAATGATTTCCACTTAAGTCTCGGAACAATGTTTTCGAATTGGAGCTTACATGGTGGACCGAGTGACGCTGCACTGCCACAACCCCCAGCTTATGAACCCCCTCTGAATACAGAATGGTCGAAGGAAGATGATGAGGAATAAGAAGAAGAAGAAGAAGAAGAGGATGAAGATGATGAATATGTTGTAATTTTTAATTTCTTTTATTTTGTTTCTTTAGTTTAGTTTGTACTTTTGTTTTTGTTGTTTTGTTTCCATTAAATAAATTTTAGTGAATCACTTTTCCCAAATTTTTATGCTAATGGAATATCATTATTTCTGAAATTTTTCTAGATTTTTAATTTGGCAGAATTCAAGAGTGATAAAACATGTGAAGAGTCTCTCTATTCCGAATTACTCAATAAGAAGTGATTAAACAATAAACAGCTCTAAATTATTTTCATGCTAAAATGTCTACACTTATTTTACTATAAGCCTCCACAATCAAAAATTGTATGATGCTATAAATCTAAGGGTGGGAGTGTAGTTAGGGAAATTGATTGAGAAAAGCTAGAAATGGTGAAATAAAGGATGTGCTAGGTTTTTGTAAAATTTACTAAACCTAATGAGAATAGATGGGGATGAAGAAAAACATCTCTCTTTTGAATTGAATGCGAAAAGAAAATCTAGAGATGAAGAAAATATCTCTCCCAAAATAAGAAAAACTGAGAAATCAGGATGAAGAAAAATATCCCTCATGAATGGCATTATTCATTGCAGTTTATAAGAAGCACAAAATGGCACAAGATTCTAAACACACCAAAATTTACTTTGTCTTAGTCAAGCAAACCTAGAAACCCCCTCGGAAATAAAGAATTAAGCATCGAACATTTGTAAAACGGAGACATAATTAGTTAAAAGAAAGAAAGACATTAGTATAAGACTTTTAGATTTTGAATCCGTGTAATCATCTTGTTACATAATACATGAAATAACAAAAATACTTCACACTTATCCTATTGAAATATGCAATCTTGAAAATAAAAAAAAATTATTTTAAAACTTATTCGAAGATAAGCAAGAATTTAAGTGTGAGGGTGTGATAAATCTATAATTTATAGCAAAATAAGTAAATAAAATAAACCTTTTTTATGATAGAAATGTATACTTTGATATATTTTTACTGCTTTTCCAAAAAAAAGTTGTGCAAAGCAAAATCTGTGCCAAATGAAGAAATTATGGAAGAAAATTGCTACGACGCACCACAGCGCGCTAAAGCGGTCTCAACCCGAGAGCTCCCCACTCCAGCGCACTGCAGCAGTGATAGCTCTCCGCTACTGCGTGTTGCAGTGGTCTCAATCCGAGAATCTAGTGCTACAGTACGCCATAGTGGAACTCACTGGATCTAAAAACTTAGTAGAATTCTTATGGGGCCTCGCTACAATACGCCGCAGCGGTCTCAACTTAAGACTCGAGCTATCGTGCACTGCAACTGATACAAATAAAGAGCTCGACACTACAGTGCACCACAGCGGATCAACAGGGCCATGACTTTTGAAGAAGTCTAAAGCAACCTGCGCCACAGCGTGCCGCCGTGATCCTAAACTGAGACGCGTGCGCTGAGTGTTCCACTGTACGCCACAGTAGTCCCAAACTGAGATGCGGGCGCTGCTGCGTGCCGCAGTGCCTATCATAATCTTAGCCAGAAAAGAGCATTTAATTCAACATAGGGAAGACCAGAAATTTCAAATTATTTGTCTTCCCCAGCTGCCATCAACACAATTACATTAAATCTTCTCATTTTCAAGAGAATAAAAGAAATATTCATTAAATAGCCATTAAAGAAAAGAAGATGAAAGTATTGGCATAATTAATTCAAGGGGTTGGAAGCAATAGCTATAAAAGCTAAGAAAAAACACTAAGAGAGGGTTCCTCTCTTTGACATTCTCAACTGTAAAAATTCTAAAGCAGCATCCAAGAGAGAAAGGAGAAACCCTACCTAAGGAAGGAGAAGGTGACCACCAAGGGGAAGCAGGAAGAACATTTGAGGAGCCACCAAGGGAAGGCGAGATTAGAGAGCAAGAAGGAAACTGATGAACGTAAAGGGTTGTTCCTAATATTTCCCTTAATCTCCTCTTTGATTTTATTGGTGTAAGAACCATGAAAAGGTTCGTTGTCTTATTTTGTATTTCCTACATTTCATTTGCGATGGAAGGCTAACTATCCTTGGGGAGGGTTGGGTTAAGTCATGTAATCAATTTCAAGATAAAAAGTGTTTGTACTCATTTTATTCAATGAATAAAACTCTTAATCAATTTTGGTTTGGATATGAACTTGTTTGAAAGCATGCTGTGTGATGAATGTTTTATTAAATTAAATGGTTATTAATTAAAATACTATCAAGCCGACTAGTCACATTAAAACTAAGGACATGCACATAAAGGTCCTCGCCGTGAATATATGTGACAATATTCATTGTGCGAGGATTCTCGATATAAACACCTTAGGATTAATGTAATGAGTTGAACTTGGTAACTTAACCCTCTTAGAGCTGCATAGCTCACCAATTTGCTTAAAGCTAAGAATATGAGCATTAGCGCTTAGAGCCCAGTGACAAACTCTTAAGCCTAGTAGCATTGTTCTTTGAGCTTAGTCAAGAGGTTGATGCATGTGAACCAAGAGTCACCTATTATTCTTTGTAACTCATCATAAGTTAAAGGAGGAAGAGGAAGAATTGTGTGCTTGTGGATGAAGGTGACATAATCAATTTAGCTCAATAATTCACTTCCTTAGCTAAACTGCGAGGGAAGCACGTGATGCTAATTGAGTGAAATCAAATTTATGTGATCGCTAAAATTAAGACTATAAATTTTATAACTTTGACATAAGAAATTGGATTTGTCTCATATCGATTACACAAGGGTCTATGAGTCGAGATTGAACCTTCTTGAGTTCATCATGTGCAATAGGCGTGAAATAGTTAGAATTAGAGGACGAATCTAAAGAATGTTATTATCACTTGATTATAATTCGTGTGAGAATAAGTATCATTTAAAGTTGATGAATAAGAGTATTTACACCAGTCCCTTAATAAATTTTATGATAAAACCCAACTCTCCCTTCTCCTCTAAACTGTATTTTCAAATTAAGATATTTATATTGTTAAATTAGAGCAAACCAAACCATAACATATAATTAGTCTAAACATTGTTGAAAGTAAATATACCTTAATAACAAAGTACTCTGTTCCTTGAGGATAATAAATCTCGGAACTCACTTTCCATTATTACTTTAGACCGCGTACACTTGCGTGCGAGCACAGACGTGTATTTACAGACTGTCAATCGATGCAAGTCCTTAGGTTTAAAAGATGAATAGAGCGACGGAACAATGCATGATCTTTGAGCTCCACTGCTCACCATTAGCTTATGTTAAGAATATGTGCATGATTACTCAGAGCCGTGTGACAAGCTCAATGAGAGTCGTAGCATTGTTCCGTTAGCTAAGTTGAAAAGTTGATATGTGTGAGCTAAGAGTCATCGATTGAGCTCCATATCTTGTTCTAAGCTTATGCAAGGAATATGACACAATGCGTGCTTATGGGTGATGTGACATAACCCACTTAGCCCAATAAATCTCTTCCTTATCTAAACTTAGAACTGATGCATGTGAGCCATCAGTGGAATCAAGATTATGTGACACCTAACTAAAGCTATGGATTTATTAACTTAGACATAAGTATTAAATTCAATCATTAATGGCGATATGAAAGTTTATGTGCCGAGATTGAACTTTCTTGTGTTCATCTCTAAGCATTAGTCAAAACTTAGTCCAATTTGGGGACACCCTAGAGAAAACTATGTTTTTTGATTATAATTAAAATATCTAAGTAATTTGACACTAAAATTTAATAAAAAGGTGTACTACACAAAACCCTAAATGAATAGCATGCTAAACCCAACTCTCCCTACTACCCAGCAAGTAGTTTCTCATCAAAGAAACCCTGATTAATAAAATTAGAACTAACATCAACAACTAAAGCATTATTCAAACATTAGTAAAATCAAATATACTTTAGTAATGAAACACACCATTCTCGATGGATGATAAATCTTGAGACTTTACAATCCCTTATTACTTCACACCACGTGCACTTGTGTGTAAGCGCAGATGTGTATTTTCAGTCTGTCATATTTTTGGCGCCATTATCGAGGAGCGGTGAATTATTTCGTGATAAAGATAATTTGATAGTAACTAGTGATTTGAAATTTTTGCTGCATATATTTTCTTTTTTTTTGTGTGATTATATTGAAAATAGCTTTTATATATTTATAATTTAATTTATTTTCCTTAAAGTTTTGCTATTATTTGTGTCATTTGCTATGAATTGCCAATCATGCACAACAATAATCAAAATTGGTGTACTTGGTGCGAGGGAGCACATTTAAGTTCTGATTGTAATGCAAATAACCCTTTTACACGTTCGAGAACAAAACTGATTAATGACATTAAGTGTGATCATAACTTGCAACACTATTACACTCACTCTGATATGAACATTAATAGCACAAATTGGATGAGTGAGCAATCATACTCAAAAGAATTGGTGAAAGCTTTTAGTGGTGATGTGAGCAATAATTTGCATGAAACTGAACCAACCTTAATTAGGCACGAGTTTAATCTGGAAGATCAAAAATATCTATGTGAGTCAATTGGAGCTAAGTTAGAATTTATATTGTAACAATTAGCTAAACATATTCTAGAAGTTGTTGTAAATGAGCTCAAGAAGTGCCAATGTGTAGGGAGAAAACTTTAACTCAAACAAACAATGATAATGAGAAAGAGTTAGAGTATCAACTAAAATAGAACATTCAGAAATACAATAAGAAGTGCTAACATGTAGTGTTGAAGGTTTAACTCAAACAAATAATGAAAATGAGAAAGAGTTGGAGTATCAATTTGAATTAGACAATTTGAAAATGCAACAAGATTTTCAAACATAAATAGTTGATCAAATGTAATTAAAAATATATGTCACCTACACAACTCAAGTGCATCTACCTCAATGTTTAGCAATAAGTACTGCATTATTTGAGGATGAGCAAGGTAAATTGATTCAAAATAATGAAGGTGTCTAAATCATTTGTGGCATCTCAAACATCAACAAACCCCTTAGCAATCTTGATGATTATTATGTGTAATTTGAATTTATAAAGAAATGCTTTGATTATACTCCTAAGAAAATTGAATTATATGCCCTTTTACAAAATGAAATTGATGTTCATGATAAGTTTGATGAGTTTGATGACAAATATAAGACGAAAAGCGAGAAGATTGAAAAGAAGAATAAAATGAAAAATTATTACAAGTTAGAGGACACAGGTTGAGCTTGGAAGGAAAAAGATAGTGTACCTGATATTTATAATGATTACATTACTAAACAAGCTCGTACTCATCCAAAGGCCTTAATAAAAATTTGGAAATAAATTTTAAAGGGATATAAACTCTTTTTGCTCGGGCTGAGGACATTAAATTAAGCGTTGGTTGGGAGTCAACCCAACAAATAATTTTATATTGTCTGTTTCAGATTATATGTAGTATCAGTGTGCATCAATAATGGAGTAGGAGGAATCTCGAGCATGATTGCAATAACGGCAGTTTGCAATTATCTCTATTTGGTTGTTTCATTCCTTACTACTCCTAGTAAATTATTTTTAATTTGGTAACTAGTTTTGTCATTTTATTTTTTGTTATTTGTTGTTTTAGTCTTTCCATGTATTCATCCATTGAAATTGTTCAACTAAGAGTAATGATCAAAGTTAGTGATTTGATAATTGAGTTAATCAATCTGAGAGTTTAATCTTCCAAAAAAAAATGATTTGAAAATCAAATTCTAATATTGTGCATCAAATGTTTTGGATCAGTGAAAGATGTCTAAATAAAACTCTTAACCAACAATGTAAGATTTATAGGATCAACATGATAAGCTAACCAACACAAACACATGACTTAATCAAAATGATAAAATAAACTAAGTGTATGGGAGTAATTATTGCAAAGAGGGAAATGGAATTTGTGGTTAAATTTAGATTGTGCTAGGCTTTTGTAGAACTTCACGAATGTTATTCATGTAAAATGGGATAAAGAAAAATGTCTCTCCCGTAAAACCTTTTGAACAAAGAAAAAATGAAGAGATGAAGAAAAATGTATCTTCCAATGAAAAAAGTATTACATCTCATAAGAAGGATCACATATGGCACATAAAAGTCTATAGAATGACCACTAAACTAATTCTCTTAGATGCAACAAAGGTTCTCTCAATCTATATTTGCAGTACTCATGAAATTAAGAAAGACTAATTGGGATTAGCTAAAAGTAAGTCTAACTAAGAAACTTGAAATGCAGGATTAATCTCTTATTTAACATTAACCACAAAGAATCAATAACTTATCCTTGCAATATTGATATAAACTTTCAAATCAGTATAAAACTAATGTAATTCTCAATCATGGATTTCAATTACTATAAAATGCTATTTTTGATTGCTAGATCAAGGATGAGTAAGAATTTTAAGTGTGGGGTTGGGATAAGCCCCATATATATAGTCATTTTCATGTTAAAATGCATTATTTTTCTGAAACTAGCTGTTATTCTAGTATGTTTTATTGTCATTGCAGCTTGGAAATGATCAAATTATTAAAAAAAGATGAAAATAAAAAATTTTGTGCGCCACAACACGACCCAGCGCGCTACGGTGGATCTAGACATAAATTTTGGCGCTACCGCGTACCATAGCGCCCTCATCATTGAAAGCTTGGCGCTACCGCGCGCCATAGTGCCTTCAAGACCGAAAGCCTGGCGCTACCACGTGCCATAGCGCTCTCATTATCGAAAGCCTAGTGCTATCGCATGCCCTAGTGACTGAAGAACAATAAGCGAGGCGCTACGGCACGCCGTAGCTCTCGCCATTATATTTGCCAAGTAGAAGCATTCAAAGCAGCATAGGGAAAGCCAAAGAACATAACTCCTCTTCCCATAGCAAGAAATTATTGCAAACACATTAAAACTTCTTCATTTTCAAAAGCATAATAGAATAAAACTTAATGAAATGCAAATCTCAAGAAATGGGAATGGGTGGCTGATTAAATACTGAAGACATATTAGGAGAACTATAAGAGTACAGATTCAGGACAAAGCAAGGGTTCTACATTTTGATAATCAAGGAGTCATAATATTTGAGGCTGCTGAGCATAAGGAAGTAGAGCCCCCTGCCCCCTTTCCTAAGGAAGGAGAAAGCTTGCATTATAGAAAAATGATCAAGCACAGGAAGCAGAAGGGAGAAGGAGGTTCGAGATAGAGAGAAGATCCAGTGAACGTAATAGCAGTTCCAAGTATTATATCTCCATCTCTCTCAATTTCTATTCTGTGAGAGTGATGCAAAGGCTCCTAGTTCTATTGTGTTTTCCATATATTTATTTTCAAATGAAAGCCTAAACTCTCCTTTGGGATAGTTTGGCACATGCTTGTAATGAGTTAAGGGATCAAAGTGTGTTTATACTCCAAAAATTATTAATGAATATTTTCTTTAGCCATTTCATATGATTATTGATATGAAGAATGCTTGGATGAATATTGTGTCATGATTATATTCTTATGTGAATTTCTAAAACTCTGAAAACCATCAAGCTACTTTATCTATTAAAATTAAGTGTATGCATATTGAGCATCCTAGCCGCGAATGCATGTGACAACATTTGCTGTGTGAGGATGTTTGACACAAGTCCTTAAGTTTAAAAGATGAACAGAGCGATAGAACAATGCATGATCATTGAGCTCCATTGCTCACCATTAGCTTAGGCTAATAATGTGTGCATGATTTCCTAGAGCCTTGTGACAAGCTCTATGAGCATCATAGCATTGTTCCTTTAGCTAAGCTGAGAAGTTAATGCATGTGAGCCAAGAGCCATTGATTGAGCTCCATAGCTCATTCTAAGCTTATACGAGGAATATGATGTGTTGCATGATTGTGGGTGATGTGACATAACCCACTTAACCCAATGACTTTCTTCTTTAGCTAAATTTAGAACTGATGAATGTGAGCCATCAGTGGAATCAAGCTTATGTGACACCTAACTAAATTTATTGATTTATTAACTTAGATGCAGTATTAAACTTAATCATTAACGGTCATACGAGGGTCTAAGTGCCAATATTGAACCTTCTTGTGTTTATCTCTAAACATTAGGCAAAACTTAGTCCAATTTGGGGGACACCCTAGAGAAGACTATATTTCTAGATTATAATTAAAATATCTAAGTAATTTGACACTAAAAGTTAATAAAAATGAGTACTACGCAAAACCCTTAGTGAATTAAATACTAAACTCAACTCTCCCTACTTTTCTAACATGTAGTTTCTCATCAAAAACTGTGGTGCCCCGCCCCTAAAAAGAAGAAGGGAGCGGTCGTCACTTGGTAAACCCCTTACTTATCACTAGATTAGGGTATGACCCCCAATCCAGTAACAAGAGAGGGATATGCCTTTAAGTAAAGAGCAGTGGAATCATTCACTAAATATATACATGACATTCAGAGTGTAGAAGCAAATAAAGAATTGAATTCACATCAATTATACCATAATGCAGAAAATAGGAAATAAGCAACTTAGAATAAAATAATACAGGAAAAAGAAAATACATAAGGTACCTATATTATTACAGCATTTGAAAGTTTAAAACTAAAAAGGAAATAATTCTCAGCCTTACAAGCAAATAAGAAACTAAAGGTCTTCAATAGTGGGGCGCTCTTCCTCATGATCTAGCTCCACTCATGGCTCAATTTCAAACAGCTCAGAATATGTCATTATCGGTTTCACAATGACAGAGCCCCAGCCAAAACAAACGAAAATCTGATTAGATATATTATCTAAGTACATTTTAAGCTGAATAATTTTATGTATTAATTGATATCACCATTTACTTAAAACCACTAAAGTAAATATATAGGTGCAGCAAGTTAAGAAAGAATAAGTAAAAGATATAAATATAAGTACCAAAAAGAAAGATATACTTCGCCCAAAGTTATATCAAGATTAGGCAATATATATATATATATAATAAACTATAAGTACCAAAAAGAAAGACTCATCCTAATATACTGATGATCATATGAAATTATGCAAATTAATGGAAAGTAAACTAAAGTGTGATACATATAAGTAAACTGAAATAATATCTAGCATCCTATCATATACATAAGCAAGTAAGCACTAAGCTAAGACAGAACTGAAGTAAAAGTAATGGAAAACAAAAAAGAGTCATGTACAAGCATCCGTATCAAAAAAATTAGCTAAATAACCACTGAACTGTAACTGAACTTAACTATATCATAACATATCATTTAGCATTTCAAGATAAGGAAGAAACCTGTACTGTACTGAAGAGACAGAAAATACATATGCAATAGTTTTAAACTAGATACAACTCTACCTAATGAGTATGTATCAGGTATCCTTATTTCTCCTTACCGCATGTCCATTGGCAGTAATGTGTATACACAGTCTCTCGTCCAAATATGAACCCAATGTAAATGTTATCCTAATTTCTTATGTATTCATTTAATACATCAAAGTTATCTTATATGGCATGTTCAATGTAAAAAGGCTCATAAGGTATACAAAGCACAAGATTCAATAGTAAGCAAGAGACTCTACTAAATACATGTGATATTTGTTGCTGTCTAATTTATCAATTCTAGCTATTCTAAGTTTATACAGGCTCAGGATCTCCAACACCCTACTATCAAGTATAAATTTAGATCCATGGCTTTATAAGGTTAAAAGCATTTATAACTGATTAGGTCATAATATAATTCAATCAAAGATGCTTATAAGTTAAATAATAAATCAACATGTCCTAATTAATGGATTTAGATGATCTAAACCAATCTTGATTAAGAAAAAACCAAGATTGAGGTATTAAGAATTAAACTTTAAAATTAGGGTTTAATCACTTAATCCAAAGGTATTCTTAAAGACTAAGGTTTAAATCCCAAACCTTCTCAATACTACAAGTTAGGCTATCTCATTAAGCAAAGTTAAGTTTAATAAGACAGATCTCTAAACTTAGACTAAAGTTTAAATACAAAATAATCATAAATAAAAGATGAAATCTAAGACTATTAAAAACCAAGGTTTCATCCATTGAGTAACTCATTTACTCAATGAATAAATTCTAACCAAATTTCTATTTCTACTTCCTTAGGAAAAGATCCTAAAGGTTAAGGAAAATCTTAAGGAAATTTCTAAGGAGTGACTTAGGAGTTGAATTGAGTAACTTAAATGTTGATTGCTAGTTAATGTTAATTATATTTACTTTTTGATATAGATAACTTATGGAGGGCATAAGGTGAGCTAGATTCGAGATAGACTCACAATATGATGCTTATTTATTTACTTAGAGATTTGAGCTAAAATTAGAGTTTTCTTAAATAATCAATTTAATGAGTCTAAATCTCTTAAAATTGATTCCAAATCAGTTATATTATTGATTTTAGTGATTAAACAATAATTCTAATGTTTAAGAACACTTAAACCTAAAATTGGGCAAAATGATAGTTTTGCCCCTACTTAAGGATCTAAAATGCTACTTTTTTATTTAATATTCCAATTTAAAATTTATTGATGCCAAATGATTACTTACTATCTAATATAAAGATAGACAGTAAATATACTCAATTTGGACAAGGATTAAGCCTTGGAGCTCTATTTAAGAATTTTAGGCTCATATGGGCAATTTTTACCTAGTGAAGTTTGAAAATTTAGTCTGTTTATGGTTGCTTACTGTCTAAGGATTCCATAAAACCTAAAATTACTGAATTTTGATATCTATTGGTCAAGTTATAGTCAAAACAAGTTTGGGGTTCAAATATGTAATTAATAAGTTTTAGGAAAGGTCCAAAAACCTAACTTTCTCAAATGACATCCAAATTTAGTAAACTCAGTGGCTATAGTTTTCCTATAACATACTGAGTGCAATGAATGGGAGTTGACCTAATTTGGACTCCATTTGGTTAAGTTATGAGCTAATTAAGTTTTAAGAAAATTATGGCAAATTAGGAAATCTACTTAATAAAACCTAAATTTTCTTGCAGTTTACTGTTAAATAAGTTCTTCTAATCAAAATGATATATTGGATGGCCTAATTTAGAGCTGAATTGACAAATGTATGGTCAAATCAATTTCTAGGTTTATTAGGGTAATTAGGGAAATATCCTAAAGTGATTAGCCAAATTATTGACCTAATAACAAAACTAATACCATCAGACTAATTTAGGCATTCTTCTGATTAAAATAAGACCTATTTTGACTAGGTTTGGATCAGTGAGTACAAAGATATGGACTATTGAAGTTTGCTAAAGTTTAAGGTCATGTGAGGGGTCCTAAAATATCATTATGTTAAATAAGCACCATACAGAAAAATTAACACTACCTTATTATTCCTCTCATTTTTTTGAGCAAAATAAAATTTATATTTAATATACTTGAACTTATGGATTAAAAGATATGAATGATTAAAGTTTCTAAATTTAATTAATTACATTAGGCTAACTGGTTTTAATAAATTTTTCCAAAGTTAATTAATTCTGCAGGTTCTAGCAGTGGCGGGCCCCGCAGAGCAGCGGCTGGGACCCGCAGGCTTGCGTGGCAGGAGATGAGATGCAGCTGCAAGGCTCACATGCATGCATGTGCTGACACCGACCCACAAAGGAGCTGCTGGTCGGGCTGACCCAACATGACCCACGTCAGGTCATCTTTTCCGCTAAGAGTCCGAAGGAAGAGGGCTAAGGCTTGAATTTTGCCGGCCCTACTAGCGGTGGTTGGATGCGGCCCGCACGGCAACGTGTAGGGGGCGGTTAGGGCTTGTCTTCAGTGGTTGCACTGCCACCGGAGGTGTCCTAGCTCACTCGCAATCCCAAACCCTATGTTAGGACTTACGGACGGACTACGGCTAACGGTATGAACTGTAGTTGAGGAGCTTAATTCCCTCAATCAGGACAATCTAAATGCAATCCAACCACTCAGTTAACAATCAAGGATATGAAATTAAGTTGTGAAATGTTCAGAGTTGATCAACTAAAATGAGGGGAGTGATTGAGCATACCTGTGATCGACGGTAGTGCAATTTAGGGTTCGAGCGAGGTTGTTTCTGCCTCTAGAAGGATCCTAGTTTGCGTAAAATCAGAGGGAGCATGGCCATACATCTTATAGAGGCTCGACAAACTCACCAAGAAAGCTCCCACATGAGGACTGGATGACCGCGGCAGTGTCCTCTCGCAGTGAGCCACGTGGAGCGTGCGAAGGGGATGACGAATGCGTGCCACCTAATCTCAGATCAGATGGTTCAGATCAGCCATCTGATCTTGATGGTAGATCCCTAATGACGGTTGCAAAAGCGGATGCCGTCATTATCCATTAATTAATATTAATTACTTAAATATTAAATACATAGTTTCTTACTTAAAATTAAATAATTAAATGACTTCCAAAAATTCTCAAATATTCACCCCTAGCTAATTAAGGGGTGAGAAACGCAATGGCGAGATCAGATTTTGATTTTGATGAGTATTTAATTTTTCTATTGTTCGAGGTATTTTAAATATATTAAAATATTCGATAAAAATCCAACAACTTCCAAATTCCTCCAAAACTTTACCCCAAGCTAGTTTGGGGGTGATGAGCGCAATGATGAAGTTCAATTTTTTATTTGAGGTCAAATTAATTAGGTCAATTTCTGAGGTTCTTGAAATTCCTAAAATCAGGATTTGATCCATTTGGCCCTTGATATAGACTAAAATTTCAGGGTGAGGTCTTAATAACTATTTATGGTGCCATGTACTTTTCTGCGGTCACACTAGTACTGATATTAGCATAATCGTGAGAAGTGCGGTTTCTCCACTCCATGGCAAATCCCCTACTCAAGTAGAGTCAGGTAGGACCCAACTTGCCTTAAGCCAAGGACTTGTCACCTAGCTGAACTATTAACATACATCAATACATATCAAAATAGCGGAAGCAGAAAAATAGAATATATTTTAGGCTATTTAAGTGAACTGAAGATTTAAGATATCATATTTAAAGGTTTTAAACAGGCAAGCATTATAAGGTGCAATAAGCTACAAAGGATGGGATAATTGTAAGCTAATTATCTATAGCTAATCAACAAGTATGTAAAAATAATATACAAAAATAGCAACTAAATATGGTGAGGCTAAAAGCAAAAGTAACTGCAACTACTAAAATAAATCTGATCCTAACATACTTATGATCACATTGAGATATACTGAGTGTATAAAGAACACAAGTGCTGAAATATACATACAATTCTAGCATCCTAAACATGTTAATATTTAATACTAATCAATAAAAGCGTATATACAAGCATGCAGATTGACATGTAAAAGGCCATTGAGACATGTGGCAAAATTAAACTAAGTACATGCATGAGCAAAAGTAAAGCCACTGAGACATTTGGAAAAGTAAGTCAAGCACTAAAAGAAAGGCCACTGAAGCATGTGGCAAAGCAAAATAAAAACTAATAATTGAACTAAAGTAGCAGTAAGCCTAAGACATAGTGTTGCCATAATAGAACAGGCCATACAGAGCCTTTGAACTGAAAGTTCAACATGTATCCATCCTAGGCATCCGTAGAGCTAGGTCCAAGTTAAACTTATAGAATAAGACATGTATCCATCCTAGACATCCGTCGAGCTAGGTCTGAGTCTATTCTATAACAAAACTAGAACTAAAGAGATAGACTAAGCTAGGACATACTTTACTAATTGAAAACACTAAAAGAACTGAATGAATGCTTTTCAAATACTAACTTAGGATGTATCTTCCATATCATAAGTTTACCTATTATGCTCAATGTACAAGGCTCAAAGTTCAAGGTGTGCAGAGCAGTCAAAGTCAAAGTAAGCAAGAAACTCAATCTAAATTTATGTGATATCTGTTATTATCTACATTATCCAAATCTAACTATTTTGAGAAGATACAAGTTTAGGATCTCCAATATCCAGCTATCGAGTAAGATCTCAATTTTTATGACCTTAATGTTAATGTTAGAACTTAACAAGTTCTAATTCATAATCATATGATGACTATAAGAGCTTAAAGAAATTAATCAGCGACTTAATTATTATTATTTTCCTCTCTTAGCCCAAATCTTGATTAAATAAATCAAGACGTAAGGATTTTGGATCCAAACTCCACTTGGTGTTCAAATCCTGAATCCAAGGTAGTATACTTGAAGGGATCTAGGATTCACACTTTAAAACCCAAATCAAAGATAAGGAATCTTATAAGCTGAAGGATTTAGAAACTAAGATCTTAGTGAATGGTTATTATACTTATTATAAGATAAAATAATCAATCAAGAACTAAAAATCTAATATCCATATTAAATATTTAGGATAGCTTACATCATCCTATAGATTTAATCAACCTACACCTACATGGAAGGTTTCAAAGACTTAAGCAATTAAATCAAGCAAGGGAATTCCAAAGGAGAGTAATTCAGTCCAATTAAAAGATCTAAAGTCTAAAATCTAAGATCTAATATCTAATACTTGATCATTTTAGACTTAAGCTAAGTTTAGACTTAGAATTCTACAAGGGTATTTCTTTTAGAACTCAAGTTTATGGATCAACTTAATTAAGCTATTAAACTAAGTATCTAGCACTTTAAGATAATTAAGCTTAGTTCTTAAGAAGGAGGGTCTTAAGGACACTTAGGGTATTAATATCTTAATAAGACTAATTCAAGATTCCTTTACTTAATATCAATATTAATAACATAAGACTTCAGAAAGGTGCAAATAATCTATCTAGGGGTATTTTAATGAATTTTCAAGGTTCAAGAGGTGCTTAAACACATTTTGGTCAAAATGACCAAAATACTCCTCTTAAGGCTAAAAATGGGATTTTAAGATTTAATTATCCAAGTATATTCAAATCTATTTTAATGAGTTCCCTATTGATGAAGGAAATGGAATAAACACTTATCCTAAGTTTTGGTAACCTAATTAGCCAAATTAGCATTAATCATAATTTAAGGCCAATTAAGGTGATTAAGGAATTTATGACATTTTATAGTGATCCATTTACATTTATAGGCTCAACTATTCTTAATAAGGCATTAGGAACTTAGTTCCCCAAAATCAGAGGTCTAATTAAGGTTTAATTCACTAATCCATCTTTAGGGTAATTAGGGAGAGATTAATAAAGTTAAGGTTCTTAAATTACTTTTAATGGTTTATAAATGTTCTCTGTGGTCTTAGGATCAATCAGAGATCTTAATTAACATTTTTGGATAATTAATGAATTTTATATGATTTAAATAAAAATAGAAAAGGATTAGGCTATAATTTAAAATCTAACCATTGGATCTTTGATTTTATTTTATATTAATGTTCCTTGTATTTTTCTGATTGAAATGGTATATTGGATCATACAATTTGGATAAGTATAGCTAAAGTTATTTAAATAATTTAATCTGTATTTTTATTTAAATAAAAATTATAGGAAATGATTTATTAAATAATTAACATACGGATTTTAATTCCAAAACTTCGTTTATTAATTCACGGCCTGAATTCGAAATCGCGCGGGCCGGGGTCTGACCCGGCTCGAAGCGCCAGTCATCTTCTTCCCTGTGGCTGAGACCCGATAACCGAACCCTAGGGATAGCTTCGATCATGAAATTCTCTGCGCTCAGACCACTCTACGCAAGGATCTCAATGGCAACACCTTCCTGGGGCTAAGACACGTCGATTGAGGTAAGAACCCCATCTGGATCACACTAGATTAACGGGGTGCTACTCGACCGAAACACATTAGGGAAAGGAAATTATGGTTCCCTGTGAGTGAGTAATTCTCCTCACAAAAGCCACCAAACTGATGGGGCTCGATCCCTACACCATCAGTGAGGTGAGGCAAATCGAACCCCCAAAGTTTCACAGCTTGGGGTGTAGCCAAACGCTGGGTCCTTACTCGGACTCAGCCTTGGCTCGACTGCTAGCTCGATCGATCGATACAATCGATCGGAGCTAGCTTAGACCTTGGGAATGATAGGGTTAGGTTCCTAGAGGGCTAAGGGAACTAGACGACATCTAGAGGCAATAATTGAGCTAAAGTTAATGGGCTGAGCTTACGCAGCTCAGTGGGAAGAGGCGGTACCTGACGACTGAGGTTACAGGCACGATCGAGGGAAAATGAGGCGAGCTGGAGCTTCCCAAGTAGTAAACAAGAGTTCAAAGGGAGTCTGAACACCAGATGGACCCTCTATCAGTGGTTCGCAGTTCCAGGAAACGCCAGAAATTACCGAGGAAGACTAGAGCTCTAGGGACATCAGATGGCCAATTGAGAATTCTCCATGAGCAAAGGGACTTACTGAGAGGTCCTAGGGGTATTTATAGGTCTAGGGGAGGTATGGGGCTAGATACCAGAGCTTGGGAATGGAGGAAGGCTCGGGCCAAAGGGGAGGCTTGGTTCCAATGGCTATGGAAAATTTAGGGAGACTACTACCTACAGACGATCACGTCGAGGGTAGAAGAGGAAGAACAGGTCATTTCTCATACTGCCACAGGGGCTTGAAGGATCTTGATTGTCGGGGGGACTAGACGCAGATGGGGTAAGATGAGAGAAACGATCCACAGCGCTCAGACTTATGCCCGCCGTCTGATGGATCGACCATTGGTCTCGGACAGCTCTAATGCATTACTTAGGCGAGGTGGATGATAACCGTCAGATGCGTGCGATGGATCCGACGCCTATGATTAAGTCACGGAGCTGGGCAGATCGCGCTGTAGGATTAGACGCACTACGATTCGTGCTAGGGCATCTATTGGCGCAGTTTGAAATGCCGCTGTCGGGACCCCGCATCGGATATGTCGCGATCCTGACTGCGAATCCCGGATTATATAAAAAATATAAATCATTTAATTTAAATTAATTATAATTCATTTATTAATTTACTTAATTCCTATTAAATCATTAAGTCCAATTTATGACTAGATGAGTTCCAAAATTTCCCAAAAATTCACCCGTAGCTAATAAGGGTGTTAGGAATTCAAAAATGAAATCATATTTTAATTTGGAGATAAATTTAATTTAAGTATTTTCTAGGGCTCAAAAATAGGCAAAAATACCAAAATTCTTAATTTAGCTCTGATTGATTTTAAACTCTTAGGCTTAGGTTTAAATGACCCATTGAGTCTAATAGAATCAAAATTAAAACTTAGTTTAGCTTAATAAATTTGGATTTAGCTATGATAACAACTAGGGTTGTTACACTATTTAAGAGTGATAGAATTAGAATTAAGACTTGGTTTAGTTCTAAATGACAGGGGTAACAATCTTGGGTTGTTACATAAACCTTGATTATTAAAATTAGAAATAACATCAACAACTAAAGTATTGTTCAAACATCAGTGAAATCAAATATACTTTAATAACAAAATGCACATTCTCATTGAATGATAAATCTCAGGACATCACAATCCCTTATTACTTCACACCATGTGCACTTGGTGTGAGCGCAGATGTGCATTTTCAGTCTGTCAAAGGTCATAAGAAAAATATGGAACCTAAATAAGAAAGGCACTATGGTGCACAATAACATGCCCTAGCGCACTGTGGTAAGTTAAACATAAGAAGCATGAGCTATATCGTGCCGCAACACCCTCTCAATAGAGAGCTTAACGCTATAGCATGTGTGGTGCTTAAGAAGCAGAAGAGTCAACGCAATAGCGTGCTGCAGCGCCCTCTCAACAAAGAGCTTAACACTGTAGCGTGCTACAGTGCTCAAGAAACAGAAAATTCAATGTTATTGTGCACCGTAGTGCTCAAAGCAATAGAGAGCTTAACGGTACAGCATGCTGCATCGCTCAAGTAACAAATAGCATAATGCTATAGTGTGCCGCAATGGATCAGACAGAGAGCTCAGTACTACAGCGCGCTGCAGCGAGCCTAAAAAACTTAATCTAATAGAGAGCTCAGCGCTACAACGTGTCGTAGAAATCAAACATCAAAGAGGTTAACTCTACAATATGCTAAAGTGTGCTTAAAGACTTGCTCTAAATCCTAAGGAGCCCTGCGCTACAGCGTGCCACAATGGATCCTGGAGCTACAGCGTGCTACAGCAGATTCAGGCACTACAACAAGCCACGACACATATCAAATAGAGAGTTCGGCACTACATCGCGCCATAGCGGGTGACCAACAGTGGGCCCGATGCTACAGCGTGCCGTAACGCCTGCCAAAACTCTAGAATTGTTTTGCCTTTACAAATATGCATTGAAAAGATACATGCATTCAATGCTTTCCAATTCCCCATAATAAAATTTGAAAGCTAACAGCTGAGACTCTTCATTTCCTAAGGAATAAAGGAATGAACATTTAAAGCAAATACAACTTTCAAAATGTGGATTTAATGGCCGAGTAAAGGTTGGAAAATTTGGGGGGAAGTATACAAAATTGAGAATTCATAATAAATGAGGGTTCCAATTTTCCAAACTCAAGGCTCTTGGATATAGAGGCTGTTGCAAGAATAAAGAAGAGATAGTTTCACCTGACCAAGGAAGGAGAAGGCTGCAACCTATGAGAAAAGTACAAGCACAGAAAATAGGAGATAAGAGGAAATCCAAAGTAAAGAGAGAGCTAGGAAAATGCAACAGTTGTTCCCTAGTATTATACCATATCTTTACTTCTTTGACTTTTCTGTAATATACATGCAAAGACTTCCAATTTCTTGTAGCTTTTCTTATATTTGCATTTCAATGGCAACATAAACCCTCCTTGGGGAGGGTTGGGAATATGCATATAATGATTTAAGAATTTAATTATTTGTACTCTTTGATATTAATGAATATCTTTTAGTCTTTTTCTTTTGATTGAATATTGTGAATAATGGATTGGATAAGCTTGATATTGAAACGAAGACATTTAAGTAAATAACGTTTTAAACTATAAAAACTATAGAACTCTTAAATCACTCAATACTAAGGATGTGCTTGCTGAGCGTCGACACCGCGAATGTCTGTGATAACATTCGCTGTGCCAAAAGGGCCCATGTAAATCCTTAAATCTAAGCTGATCAATAGAGCCATGGGATCATTAATAATATTTGAGCTTCACTACTCACCATTAGCTTATGCAAGAACTTTGTGCATGACAACCTAGAGCCTTGTGACAAGCTTTGTAAGCAATGTAGCATTATTCCTTGCTAAGCTAAGAAGTTGATGCATGTGAGCCAAGAGCCACTAGTTGAGCTTCATAGCTCATCCTATGTATATGTGATGATTCAGATGCATAAAGTGTTATGGGTGATGTGACACAACCCATCTAGCCCAATGGCTCATCTTCTTGACTAAACCTAGAATTGATGTATGTTAGCCATTAGTGGAATCAAGTTCATGTGTTACACAACTAAAACTATAAATTTCATAACTTATATGTAAGTATTGATCTCAATCAATATTGAATATATGAGGGTCTAAGTGCCAAGATTAAACCTTCTTGAGTTCATCTTTAAGCATTAGGCGAGACTTAACACATTTAGGGGACTCCCTAGAGAGGCTATGTTTCTCGATTCGTAATTAAATAATATAATTCATTTGACAATAAATTGATAAAGAAGAGTACCTACATTAACCCTTAATGAATTGCATGCTAAAACCCAACTCTTCCTATTTTCTCTAAAAGTACTTTCTCATCCAAGAAACCCTTATTTGTTAAATTAGGACCAAAATTATCAACTATTGAGCACTTAAATATTAGCCAAATCAAACAAACTCTAGTAACAAAAAGAAACCATTCATAGAGGATGATAAATCTTGAGATCTCACCATCCCATATTAATTCATACCACGTGCATTTGCGTGTAAGCGCAAACATGTATTTTCAGTCTACCAAGTTTTTGGCGCCATTGCCAGGGAACGATATATTCATTTTATATTAGAGATATTGTGAAAATAGCTAGTGATTTACGATTTTGAGACATACATTTTATTTTTTGTGATTAAATGATACTTTGATTTTTTTCTTTTGTAATTATTATTTTAATTTTTCTTTATAAATTTTGCATATTTTGTGTACTGAAAATTCCTGTTGATTAAAGTTGTGCATGGGTAGACGTGTTCTTGATACATTTTTGTTTTCCTGAAATCGAATGAACTATGTTAAGATTAAGACGGTTACAGCTTAGACCTACAATAATACACTTAGTAATAGATCATATAGGAGATAATTTGGGGGAAGTTCATGAACAACAACAAGGTAGAACCCTTTAGAATTATGCTCTAACAACTATTAGGGGAATCCCTCATGCTATTATTAGATCCAATGTTGAATCCAATAACTTTAAAATTAAGCCTTCAACATTATAAATTGTTCATAATAATAAATTTAGCAGCCTAGCTTCTGAATGCCCCAACTCACATATTTTTAACTTTTTGGAAATATGTGATACCTTTAGATATAATAGGGTCACTGATCATGCCATTAGATTAAAACTTTTTTCTTTCTCGCTAAGACATGGAACCAAAAATTAACTCAGCTCCTTGCCTGGCAATTCAATTCGCACATGGGATGATTAGGCTAGGAACTTCTTAGCCAAATATTTCCCACCTACGAAGACTGCTAGGCTGAGGAATGAGATCTCTAACTTCTCTCAGCAAGATCAAGAAAGTCTTATGATGGTTAGGAGCATTTCAAGGAGGGCTTAAGGCATTATCCTCACTACAGGTACCAACAGTGGATGCAAGTGCAAACTTTCTATAATTGATTGAATGCACCCACTAGAACTATAATTGATGCAGCCGTCAGTGGGTCTCTGAACAGTGAAACCCAAGAAGATGCCTTTATTATTTTAGAGGTGATGTATCACATCCTAAGAATATTATCAAAGGCCCAATAATATGAGCCATGGCTAAAGTTCAAGAGAAGAATTTGAAGGTGGCCCAATTACAAGAGCCAAATTAAAATCCCAATAAAGAGCCCAAATATTGGGCTTCCCATTTGTATTTTGTTTTTGTTAATATTATACTTTTTTTATTTATTAAGGCACATGTTTGGCTAGCCATGTCATGAGAAAAATATTTAGTGTAAGTGGTTGGACTTACTTCCTCATTAATTGCCAACTACCCATCTTTTCCTCCATAATTTTCTTCCATATTTTCCCTCCAAAGCTCATAGGGCAAGAGACTTGTAGTGCTTATAAATATAAGCTGAAATTTAATGTAATGGAGTAACTTTAATGAAAGAATTATGTGATGAATAGCTATCATATTGCTTGGTGATTTGTAGTGCCAAGTTCATTGCCTATCTTTGGTGAGTTGGGTAGTTATCTTATTTATATTTTATTTTTTATTAACTATACTTTTATTTTCATAACTTAAAACCATCCACACATTTTCTCTAGCATCTTAAGTATCATTTAAAATTATTAAATCATTATATAATTTCTCAAAGTCTCACCAAACTCCACCACAATCTCCACAGCCAAATCTGAAAATAGCTCGACCTAGTCTTCTACCCTACCCCTCAACACCCATCTAAATACTATTAAACCTAGCCATCTACTCTAGATCCAAACTACACATCTAAAGTTACCTATATTAATTTATTTCCAGCCCTTTAATCCACTTAAATCCCACCTACAAAAGGGATATTTTGAATCAGCACAAACTAGTCTCGTTCTGGCCTAATCTTAGTTTTCCTTTCGATAATCCACTATAAACCCATAACCAGCCCACCACAAACTCTAGAAATCATCCTTATACTTTATCCTACTAATCCATTCAATATTTAAATACCTAATTTACCAAAAAAAAGGCAGCCCACTAGCATCATATTTTAGTATCAGAGCGAGATTAGGAAAGCAAAAAAAAAAAGCATCTTGGCATAAGGAATAAATTTTGGTAAAATCTTCTCCACAAGCTATTGAGTCATGCTAACAAGTGCAAAGGTAAGTTAATTCTTTTTATGACTTGATATTTTTCATATTAATTGCTTGGAAATTTATCATATTACTTACAAGTCTATAATGTGTGCATGAACTCTAACTAGTGAACACCATTATATAGCCTAGCCAATATCCTTGTGTGAATATACCTTAAGCATTTACTTGAGTGAAAACATGAAAAGTGAGTGTTCCACTTAATATTGAAGCCTTTACCTAGATGCGAACAAACAAATTTATATGAACTTCTTTACTTTCTATGTTTGATATTTATGGTAATATTAGTTGCTTATTTTCATCACTTAAATTAATTTGTAATTCTTAAGAAAATAAAGCTTTTAAATCTAGAAAAAAATAAAAATAAAAAACATTTATTTGCATTAAACTCCTTTGCATAAAATTATACTTGTATAAAACCTAGTGTATTGCGAAGTTAAATATAACTTTGTCAAAAGGGCGTAAACAGCTTAAGGAGAGCTTGGGACGTAAGTGGCCAAGTGCCCCCTCCTCACCTGGAAGTTTTTTTAACTTACAATTCATATTGTTTTTTAAACTTATATGCAAGTGATTGCCAACCCCATGTTCCACCACCTCCCCAACCTCATCGAAGACAACTAAACACTAATAATGGAGAAAGGAGAGACCACCAATGAGTTGCTAATAGTTTTAATGATCCCTCTATGAGAGTTAAAGTTGAAGCTTCTACTTATAATGACACACATGATCCAAACAAATTTTTAGATTGGTTAACCCAAATGGATGACTTCTTTGATTGGTATATGATGGATGATTATCAATGTGTTTCTCTTACTAAGATGAAATTGACTGGTCATACTAAGATTTCTTGGACAAACACATTAGCAAAAGAACAAAGGTTAGGAAGAACAAATCTTACTTAGATAGAGATGAAAGAAATATTTAGATTAAAATATTGTCCTTGACATCATGATAAGAAGTTACATGGACAATTGTTGACTCTAAGGCAAGGTTCTCTTTCTATAATAGAATACTTAAATACTTTTGAGGATCTAATTTCTAGGACCAATTATGGGGATAATGATTGGCAACTTGCTAATAATTTGTTATTGGGCTTATAATAGAAATTAGAAATGAGGTTGAACTTTTTGACCCCCAAACTTTAGAAGAAGCTTTCCATTATGCTCTACTTGTTGAACAACAAAAGAAGTTAGCTTCTATAATACGAACTAGAGCTCAAATGACTTCTAATTCAAATCATAAGTCAACTACTACACTCATTCCAGCCTCTAGCTTAAACTATCCACCCAAAGAGGGAATCTCTAATAATATCAAAGATACTATTTATTTCAAATGTCACAAGAGAGGTCACATATAAAATCAATGTAAGACACAAATCTTATTATTAGATGAAGTTCATGACCTTATGGATGAAACTTTAGAAGAAGTTTTTGATGATACTCCATTATCAGATGAAGAATTTGTGGATGATCCTCAAATTCATGTGATGAGATGCCTTACAATAGCTAAGAATGAAGAAGAAGATTGGAGGAGAAGGAATACTTTTAACATTTATATTGTGTGCAATGAGCGAAGGTGTATGGTGTATGTTAGTTATTGATGGGGGTAGTGCAATGAATGTTATCTCTACCAATGCTATATCAAGAGCTAATTTAAAAACTGAACCTCATCCCCAACCCTTTCATGTTAGTTGGGTTAACCATACTTCGCTTCCCATCACTAGTCGATGTTTAGTTCCTATCAAGATTGGTAGTTATGAGGATAAAATTTGGTGTGATGTGCTCCATATGAATATTGCTCATATTCTACTTGGGCGACCATGGCTTTATGACTTGAGTGTAATTTATTATGGTAGAGAGAACACATATATTTTTAAACATAACAATAAAACCATCAAATTTTTGCCAATCAGACAACTAGAGAAGATATCGTCTATAGCACTACATAACCAACATATGATCTTCAACCAAAACCCACTATCAAGAAAGGAGCAAAGCTTCAACTGATCATGCTAAGGGATCCTATGCATAATCCTAGTTCTAGCTTATTTACTCATTCTTCTTCAATATTTGATGTAAGCTCAATAGGATTTGGAACCTTAAAAAAAAAATTTCTGATCTGACCAATGTTCATCTTTTATATATAAAAGAAGTTAACTTAAATATTAATGAGATTCCCATTCCTAAAGAGGTTTTACCTCTCCTTTCTGAATTTAGAGAAATTGCTCTAGAGGAACTCCTAAATAAATTGCCACGACTTCAATCCATCCAACATGCTATAGACTTAGTTCCAGGTTCACAACTTCCAAACCTTCCTCATTATAGAATGAACTCCACTAAACCTGCAAAAATTAAGAGACAGGTTACTGAATTTCTTGAGAAAGGATTTATACAAGATAGTCTTAGTCCTTGTGCGGTTCCTGCCCTAATAACTCTTAAGACGAATGGAACATGGAGAATGTGCATCGATAGTCAGGCTATCAATAAAATCATTATCAAATATTGATTTCCCATTCATCGATTAGATGACATGTTAGACTTAATCTCAGGAGAACTTTTTTCTAAGATTAATTTGAAGATTAAGTATCATCAAATTAGAATTAGATCTGGAGATGAATGGAAAATAGCTTTCAAGACCCCTGATGGACTCTATGAATGGTTGGTCATGCCATTTGAACTTTCGAATACAGCTAGTACATTTATGAGAATGATGAATATTATTCTTAAGCAATTTATAGGAAAATGTTTGGTGGTTTATTTTGATGATATATTAATTTTTAGCCCAAATAAAGTAGACCACCTTAATCATCTTAGACAAATTTTTGAGACACTTAAATATTAATTTTAAAAAATGTTTCTTCTTACAAACTAAGGTGATATTCTTTGGTTTTATCATTTCATCTGAAGGAATAAAACCTGACCCGACCAAAGTTAGGGAAATTATGGAGTGACCAACTCCTAAAATTTTTACTGAAGTAAGGAGTTTTCATATCCTCACAACATTTTATAGACGATTCATTAGAAACTTTAGTTTTGTTGTAGCACCAATCACTGATATATTGAAGTTAGACAAGTTTTGTTGAACCCCAACTACTCAAAAGACTTTAAATTAAATTAAAGTATTAATGATTACAGCCCCAGTCCTTTGACTCCCTGATTTTTCTAAAACCTTTGAAGTGACTTGTTGTAGGGTCCCATACCCTCTGCGGCCATGCTAATACTGATATTAATATAATTATGAGAAGTACGATGCTCCAATTATGGTAAATCCCCAACCTAAGTAGAGTCAAGTATAATCCAACCTACCTTAAGTAGAAAACTTGTCACTTGAAACTAAAAACTTACATCAACATATCAAAGTAGTGGAGGCAAAAAATAGTATAACATAACATCCCCATTACAACATAGGATAGAAAAGTAAATACAACAGTAACTCAGCTCAAAGTGCAGAAAGTAAATATATCCAGATTAAAAATTATTACAGACTAAATATTTAAATGAAAAGAAAAGAGCTCTCATCCTCACACCAGAAAATGAAATCTAACTAGGCAACAACAGGAAGATCCTCCTCCGGTTCAAACTCCTCTCCAGCAGAACCACCAACGAACAACTCCAAATCTGACATTTCTCGGTATCCCAAATGCCAGGGCCCCAGCCAACAAAAGAAAAAGGTTACAGTTATATAAATTGTCTAAGTACATTTTAAGATGATTAAGTGAACTGTACATTTAAAAATATCACATTATTACTTTAAGCATGCATGTAGTTTAAGGTGCAACAAGCTACATTGAACATGATAGCTATAAATAATACATTTATAGCTAAATAACAAGGTATGCAAAATGCTTACTAAATATGAAGTTGAACAAGGTAAGGCTAAAATATATAAATAATTACAAAGTACTGAAAGTAAAACTCATCATAGCATACTTATGATCATATGAATACATGCTGATTTCATAAGAGAAAACTGTACTAAAACATGCTGAACTAAGTATACAAAACTAGCATTCTAAGCCTGTCAATACTTAATAATTACTGAACTGAAATAAATAGGCAAGTATGCAGAACTAATAAGTACAAACCACTGAAACATGTGGCAAAGCAAGCCAAAGCACTGAAATGAAATAAATGTAAAACCACTGAAGCATGTGGCAAAACAAGCTAAAACACTAGAACTGAAATGAAGTAAAAGCATACTTAAATATAGTACTGCCATAATAGAAATAGGCCATATATACCTCTGAACAAAAAGTTCAATATGTATCCATCCTAGACATCATCAGAGCTAGGTCCATATTGAACTCATAGAATAAGACATGTATTCATTCTAGCCAAGCATAGAGCTAGGTCTGAGTCTGTTCTATAATAAAAATGTAATTGAGAAGGCAGACTAAGCCAGGACACACCCTACTGAACTAAATACACTGAATGAACTAAATGAATATTTATGCTTTTCAAATACAAACTTAGGATACATTATAAATATCCTGAGTTTACCTATTATGTCCAAGGAAAAAGGTTCAATATATAAGGTGTGTAGAGTAATAATAGTCAAAGTAAGCAAGCGACTCAACTAGACTTATGTGATATCCATTATTGTCTAATTTAATTTATTCAAACTATTCTGAGAAATACAAGTTTAGGATCTCAAATATCCAGCTATCGAGTATAATCCCAGATTCACGACCTTAATGCTAGCATTAGAACATAACAAGTTCTAATCCAAAATCAAATGGTGACTATAAGTGATTAAAGTAAATAAATTATAAACTTAATTAATATATTTTTCTTACATAACCCAAATCTTGATTATACAAATCAAGATTGAGGATTCTGACTTGACTCCAAAATTGGGATTCAAATCTTAAATCCAAGGTGCTACTCTATCAAGGATTTAAGGTTTACATCCAACCTTAGTTTAAAGATAAAGGATTTTAGGAACTGAAAGATTTAGAAGCTAAGATCTTAATGAAAGATTATTTTGTTATTAAAAGGCAAACTAATCAATTAAGAATATATGAATCTAAGATCTACATTCAATCTTTAGAATACTCACATTATCTTAAAGATTGAATTAATCCTACACCTATAAGGGGCTTTAAAAGAATTAAGATAATAAATTAATTAAAGATTTCTAAGATGATGTCATAATTAGATCAAAATGATTAAGTCTAAGTTCTAAGATCTAATGTTTGATCACTTAAGAAGAAAGAAATTTAAACTTAATTCCATTAGATTAGATTAATTAGGCTCAAAGGTTAAGGAAATGATACTAATTCATTTCATTACTGATTAAAAATACTTTACTGAAGTTTCTAGGGTTTAAGGATGCTTAAACAATATTTTGGTCAAAAAGACCAAAATACCCTTCTTAAGAATAAATTTGGGATTTTAGGGTTTGAGTATTCAAATTGCTTCAAATTAGTTTTAATGGACTTAATATTGACTAGTGAGGTAAATGAAGCTCTCAACTCAAGATTTGATAGTATAAACAACCTAGTTAGTACTAGACACATTTTAAGACCAAATAAGGTGATTAAGAAAATTAGAGTACATTAAGATGATCCAAGCATAATTATAAGATCTACTGCACTTAAGAAGGTGATTGAAACCAAAATATCCAAAAGCAGATGATTAAACAAAGCTAAATTCACTAATTAAGGATTAGAGTGATTAACAAGTTTGATATTCTTAAATTATTTTTAATGGCATAGATAGGTTCTCCATATTCTTATAAATATTTAGAGACTTAAATCATAATTTTTAAATATTAAATGAATTAATTAAGTTCAGAGAAAGATTATGCAATTTTATAAAATCTAACCATCATATCTCGAATTTTATTTCATATTATTGTTCCTTGCATTTTTCTAATTCAAATGGTATATTAGATCATACAATTTGGACAAGAATTGATTGAATTATTTAATTAATTTAATTTGAATAATTTCAATTAATTAGACCATAGGGTTTTATTTTTCTGAATTAATTTCCTTAAGAAAATTAATTCTAGAAAAATCCTTAAATAGACGCGGTCCAAAATTGAAAACACGCGGATCGAGGACTAACCCGGTCTGGCACTGTGCGTTGTGCTCGCACTCTTCCCCGCAATGCAGCACCTTTATGACTAACTTGATTCGAGAAATTTGCGAGCTCCAGACCACCGCACGACCTGGTTCGAATCGTAAAATGCTCCTGAGGCCAGTACGTGTTGATTCCACACCGACCCCCCTATCTTAGACTTACTGGATCGACAAAGGGCTATTCGACCAAAATGACTCTTAAGGCTGAGCTGTGAGAATCGAATTATCCTCACAGAGGGAGT